>OZ010742.1:27688478-30088478 GCA_963932245.1 Tachinus rufipes | reverse complement strand
CTATGTGTATACACAAAATGGTTTTATTTTTGTTCTCCTCAAATAGATATAATAATAAATACAAAACTAATGAATATTTAATCTCCCAATATCTTTATATGAGGTTATTTAAAAAGTAGGTTGATTGCCAATAAACTCATAAAGGATTAAAGTAAATTGCATACGAATGAAATCATTCGTAAAGTAATTTTATTTCCAAAACAATTACTTCCAGTATATTGAATATATACAACTAAAGTAATTCAAAATTGTTAATTTGTTTGGTAGCAGACTAGGTAATATATTTATAAATACCCTAGTTAGTATCTTTATAAGATTAAATTATACAACATTAAGGTAAGTTAGTGTAATTCCAAAACATGTATCGTGTCTCACGCTATGCTACAATGAACTATTATTAAAATAAAATATATATCAAAATATTCAAATGAAACCAGAATGATTAAGCCCATTTAACACAATTTAAATAAATTTTCACATAGTACAATATTACAAATCATAAATATTCAAATCATAGATTTTAATGTAATGCTATTTTGTGTTGTGTGTGAGCATCATTTTCCAGTAGAAAAGTATAATGGTCGTACAAACACAAAATAGAAACTACAGCGTTGGGAAATGCAATAAAAACGCAAATGTAACTAAAATTGTATGCACGTACCTTAATAATATCGGTGGCAGCATAATAGTTCTCTGCAGGAATGGTCCCGTTCGGGGTAGCAGTTTGATAATTTTGTACATCGTATGTTGGCGGTCTAGACGCTGGGGGCGGTGGCGGTGTTAAATTATAAAACGACGGCGACGTGAACTTTAATTCTTCAGGGAAACTGTTGACACTTGTGAAATCTGCAACAATGCTTTCTGTTAGAACGTATTTTATATTAAATTCAGTCTGCTTTATTTCTTTTTTTCTCTCGTTCCGACTTTTAAATACGACAAAAATAATATGATTCAATATTTAGGTCAGAAAATTAAATATTATACGCGAGGTTTTAATGATAACCAAACATGCATATTGAATAATTGGGAATGATGATATAATATTAATCCCAACATGACAAACATTAATATAAAAGCTAACTTTATGTACTAATTTACCGTTCTCATTTCAACATTGTAATTCTTGATGTAATTTAAAATAACATGGGTGTGATGAATGTGGCACACATTTCCTTAACTTAATAAAAGCATATACATTATACTGACGTATACACATATGAAAAAAAAAATCCACGAATGTAGTTGCTCTAAATCATGCACAGAATATACATTCACAAATCACCCCTAGAAGTATTTAAACAGTTTATACGTGATCTCATTTAGCCCTTAGTGCTATTCTTGGTAAGAGACATATCTCACGGCAGACATTTACACTAGTTGACACTTCACATTGTACCTCTTTCGCACAATTAACTGTGTCTACGAGATCCACACACATACGTCTCAAGCTCTTGCTTTACATGTACATTGAATTTATTCATTATAGCACCAAATTTGGAATTACGATTTCCTGTCCGTTATTAATTAATTACGCGGCAATATATTTGAATGCAGTTCATAAATAGATATTGGGTTATATAGAAATTCATGTGTGATTGACAACATGAAATGTTAATGTAATAAATGGATTCTACGTGATTAAATTATAAATTTATTTTTGATGCTTTTATATAAATATCATGCAGATAAATTAATAGAGAGTTTTGTATATTTATATTGATGGACATACTTGATTGACATGCAATTTCCAAATTGTTTTGGATTGTGGATTTGTATTGTAACCATAGTGGCATTAAGATAGTTATAGTGCATGAATTAGTTGATATCTGATACCATACATATTGTATGTATCTCACTAGTGCTAATTGGATGCATCTGAAACGGTATAACAAAAGCGATATTGCTATTTATAGCTTTGACTTTTTTAACTGATAGCTATTATCGAAAGATCAATAAATTAATTAAAATGATATTTAAATTAATACACAAATATGAGATTGCAGTGTAAAGAAATGATTGACTAATAGAAAATCCATCAAGTAATAACATAATGAAGTAAGATCAACATTTGTGTGTAGAGCAAAACACACTCTCAAATCGTAATACTCTAAAGGTCTGATTTTACCGTAAAATTTACTTAAATTAATTGTTTTATTTTAAACTTTTTTGTCTGATAAGTTTAAGAAAGTTATCTATACTTTCAGTCCATATGTCTGGAGTTAGACTGTAACTGAGAGAAACTAACATCCAGATCATTACGTTCGTCTAATGTAGTAAAAAAAAGACACCAAGACAAGTTTTCTTGTAAATTTCCTGAGATTTTCAAATGAGACGACCTAAGTGAACATTCTCTCAGATCATTAAAACTGATATAACAACAACTCCTTAAAGTAACTACAAATAGCGTCCAAAAGTGTTTTCGTAATGTTTTCTGAATGCTTCGCAGAAAGATGCTAGGAAGATTTATATTCTCAATATAGTGAAAAAGTATTACAATTCAAAAACACTTCAAATCATTCTATTGGCATACATCAACCATATAGATTCAATGGGACGTTCAGGCATCAATGAGCCCCAGAGCTAACATATCCTAAAATTTGACAAAAAAACATTAAAATAAGCACCTGTGAGGTAAACCAACAGTAACAGCATGGACAAGAAAATACCACAGGAAAATAAAATACTTTTTCTCACCCAAATCCTTACCAAACATGGATGATTTACCAAATATCTGCTCATATTCAAACTAAAAACAAAAAACTATTGTAACTATTATTCTAAAGCAAGACACACAGAAACACACAATATAGGAATGTAAAAAATGGAATCAAATCAACGGCCTTCTCATAGTCGATGAAGCATAGATATACTGTTTTTTTAGACCATCAAAAAACAGTATATCTATGCTTCATCGACTATGAGAAAGCCTTTGATACAGTGCGCCATAATGAAAAGTCTGGATTAGATGGAAAAGACCTCCGCATAATACAAAATCTATACTGGAATCAAAGTGCCACACTCAAAGTTGCCAACGACGAAACCAAAGAAATACCAATTAAGCGAGGAGTACGACAAGGATGCATTTTGTCCCCCATGCTGTTTAATCTATACTCGGAAACAATATTCAAGCAAGCACTCGACGGGAAAGATATAAGTATAAAGATCAATGACAAATATGTGATTAATATAAGATTTGCAAACGACTCTGCAATACTAGCAGAAAATGAGAAAGACCTTCAGCAATTATTCAACGAGGTGCGAGACAAAAGTGAGGCCATAGGGCTTAAGATAATGCAAAAAAACAAAAACTATGGCAGTCAGCAAGCTCAAAAAGATAGTAAGAATTACTACTGGAACTGAGGTTATTAAGCAAGTCAAAACATTTAAGTATATAGGCACCATGCTGAACGAAAAATGGGATCCAGCTCAAGAAATCAGATGTAGGATCAAACATGCTAGGAACACATTTTCAAAGTGGAAAAAATTGCTATGCAACCGAAACCTAAACCTAACAACACGATACCAAGCAGTAAAATGCTATATTCACTCTGTACTATTATACGGTATAGAAACATGGACTCTCAAAGTAACGGAACTACGAAGGATTGAAGCGTTTGAGATATGGGTCCATCGGAGAATGCTCAGAATTTCATGGGTTAAGAAGGTGCGGAACACAAAAATCTTAGAGATCATAAACCGAGATAGAGAATTACTGCAACTGATAAAACAAAGGAAAACTGCCTATCTTGGACATATTATCCGCAACAGCAAATATAACTTGCTGAGACTCATCATAGAAGACCGCTTTGGAGGAAAGCGTGGAATCGGCAGAAGATCGCTGTCATGGCTGAGGAATATCAGAAATTAGACGGGACTAAATGTGGGTCAACTGTTTCGGAAAGCTGCGGACAGAGATTCGTTTAAGGAGGTGGTCGCAAACCTCCAGTAATAGAGATGCGCTAGAAGAAGAACAAAAAATGGAAAAAAAAATCTCATATCATGAACAACATAAAGACTAATATAACAACAGGCAAAAGTATAATTTATTTAAAACAAGACAAAAAAGTACTAAAAAAGAAAATTAAGTCATCAAAAAAGAAGGCCTGGTGCACACTGGAAGAAACAACGAGCAAAACAATTAAAAATGTGCCCAAAATCCAAAAAACCTTGAAAGACTTTGGAACAACCAAGGTGTTTAGCAAGATTCACTTAAGAACAGGGTATTTGCAGATCCCAATAAAAAATGAAGACAAACAGTTCACCGCCTTTGCCGCCCCAGATGAAGGCACATATCAATTTCGTGTGATGCCGATCGGCCTGAAGTACGCGCCGGCAACATTCCAGAAACTTATGTCGCAGGTGTTATCTGCCCTTTTGGGGAGTATCGTCCTCGTTTACCTAGACAATATTCTAGTATATTCCAAAGATCACGCCACCCACCTGGTACACCTACAAAAAGTGCTTGATCGCCTACAGGAATACCAACTAAGATGCCATCCCAAGAAACGCAACTTTGGCACCAACTCGGTCAAATATTTAAGCCACCCGATTAGCGCGGAAGAGAACCAACTCCTACCGCACCACCTAAAATTTACCCAAGACCAAAACGCTCCGCAGAACAAGAAACAACTGCAAAATTTCTTAGGTCTTTGCACGTACAAGGGAGTATATCCCATACTATTCATAGATGGCAGCACCTCTGTTGGCAATGCATTGAAGCAAACAGCCGTTTGTATAAAGTAAACTCAAAAACACCGCTGTCCAAGCAGTCAAAAATACACTCAACAAGCAGTTGATGCTAACCCGACCAAAACCTAAGCTACCGTTTCTGTTACAAACGGACGCATGTAACATCTGTGTTGGAGCCGTTCTATACCAAGAAGAAATCAGAGAAAGACGCGTGGTGTCCTACGACAGTGGCAAGCTGACGCCCAGCCAACAGAAGTTTGTTTCACTCTAACCAGTTAGAGTGTAAGGTCATTATGTGGGCCATTGATAAATACAGATCCTACCTCAAAGACGGATAACCAAGCTCTAATCTGGCTTAAAAATTCAACGAACGTTAAGGCCAAATTCACCAAATGCTCACTTATACTCTAGGAGTTTAAGTTTACCATAGAACATACATCTTGTGCTATAAACCTACTACCTTACGCGCGTAGTAGAATCCCAGCAACAACCTCATCAAGGAGTCAATAAAAGAAGCTGAACGTTTGCTACCCCCGAAGATCCTAATCAACAAAAAACCGCTACTATACACTGTCTATACAAGTACAATTAATCACACGACGTTGTCAGGAGATGCTGGATAACCCGAAAAATCCAATAAACATAGACCTGGGGTACAAACTGGGCAAACATAGAAAACTAATCCAAACAAGCACCTCACCACCAAAAGCACCGCTGAAAGTGCACCCCCTTAGCAAGCGCTGAAAAAGAATTGCAATAGATTTTCTGGGACCCCTGTACACAACAAAAACCGGAAACAAATATGCCTTCATGATGATGGATATGTGTACCTGATGGGTAAAAACTACACCAGTTCCAGCAGCCACCAGCAAAACAACCAAAAAGTTAGTCAAACGGCAACTTTACCGGTGGAGATACTCAAAGGTGATATTGTCGGATAAAAGCACGCAATTCACAAGCCAGCACTTCCAGAAAGCCGTGCCAACAATGGAAAATCAAACACCACACTACCGCCACATACCACCCCCTAGCCAACCCTGTAGAACAAAAACATGCCAAGTTCAAGAAGAGTATAAGAACGCTAAGAGAAGATCAACCCCACAAACAGTGGGACGAGCTTCTACTAGCAACAGCCAAATAAGCGCGGCAACGGGACAGAAACCCAGTAAACTTCTGCTAGGCCACAACTTAGCTGAACCGGGAAACTTAAGCGCACCTTGCACAGCCCCCCAGAACCAAGATCTCCAGCTACAAAAAAAAACCGGCAAGGACAAATCTCATATCGTGAAAAAAAAATACCCGCAAAAAGTAAATGTAAAAGAATAAAAAACAAGAGACCTAGTGATGGTACGAGGATAAACAAAAAAACTGAGCAACAAATAGCTACGCCCCAAATGGATGATCACCACGATAGTACCATACTTACCGTAATTGGAAACCACTGCACCACCACCTAACGTGGAAAACCAAAGCCTATGGCCTCCAACACAAACAAACCACATAGAGAAGGGCAATAAAATAAGATTAGGACAAAAGCTGTTATTTTGTAAAAATTCCCAAAAATTAGCGTCCATTGACAATGTCCACATAAACAACGACCCTTGTAAAACAACAACTTAATAGACAATACTTCTGCCAAATATACAAAAAAGCATAAGATAGTTTTGACTATTATTTTATTTTTTGCTCTCATAATATGAGCAGAGCTCAAAGCTTTTATTTTTTATTCATTATATAAATATATTCAACTTAATATTCCAATTTAGAAAATATTCATATAAACTTTATTACATTTACCAAAAACTAAGTATGTTTTATTTAATTTAACAAGCTCTAACCCAAAATTATAAATGCTGTTGTTCCTCAAGGTTCTGCTTTTTTACCAACTTTATTTTTAATTTACATTAATCAATTGCTTCAAATAACTAAGTTTTACAGATGATAGCACCTTTCATACTTCCCAAAAAACCTTTTCGACAAATATGTCTATGAAATTTCTAGGTTAAAATCTGTAACATCTATAAATAAAGACCTCAAAACATTATCTGAATGGGGTACTCCCAACATGGTATTTTAACTCTATAAAAACTAAACTTCTTACTATTTCTAAATCAAAATCATCAGTACCAAAACAACTACAAACAACAAACCCATATCCAAATCTTCTTCAATTTGTCTTCTAGCTACAATCTCAAATGATCTTCTCTGGAATGACCATGTTGTTGACATAACTTTAAAAGTATCTTCTCTTCTCTATTCGGATCATTGCTGACCCTAAATTAACTAATCATTTAGATACTTTACAGCACCGGCATTATGTAGCAGATTTTTGCATTTTCTATAGATATTTCCATGAACATTCTTCAAACAAAATACAAAACATATTGCCATCTAAGCAAATATTTACTCGTAGTACAAGGCTTGCTAGAAATTTTAACAAATATTCACAGTTCGGAGATGTAGGACCAAAACTTTAAAGAAGAATTTTTTTAAATCTAGTCTTCAATGTTATAGTTTCCCTCATTAAAATTCAAAGGTATTTTTATATTATTGTGACACATTGAGAAATTCCTAAATATCATATTTTAAAATTAAAAAAAAAAATCGGTTTTCACAAAATTCAAACTTACTAACTGGTCCTTGCTGAAGCAAATATGACATGTAACTGCTACTGTTTAATTGTTCTGGTCCCTTTCCTTATAATTGAACTAATAAAAATAAAATTATATAATAGCATCTACTAATGCAAGAAAATTTTTAGTAACCATTACATACTTCAATTGTGTACTCAGGACAAAAACCCTTTTTATAATCATACACGTACACGATGCGTTTATTACGTAACGTAACAATAAAAAAACCTTCTCATATATCCGCATTATCATTTGCTTGATCTTTATTAAATATTTAAATTCCCCTCAAATTAAAAGAGATTCTAAACGTTTTAGAATGTTGTTGCGTGAGAGTAATACCCCATAAAAGACTTTTATTATAATGACAATTTTAAATAATGCTTTCGTCCCCATCATTAAGTGGATACGTTTTCTCCTTCATTTTTTACAATTTCCCTTTTCTGAATATTAAAGCGACATCCGCATACGTACAACAATGCCACAATAAATAATAACTCATCTTTATAAAGTAGAAATGAAATGAGATACGTAGGAATGGTAAACGCGATTCTGTGCATCAAATAAAAATAAGCTTGCACGGGGCTCTCTCTCGGTAAACAGATGAGACGTGTCCCATGCGAGAGACGCGCGGGATGTTTGCATTTAGAGGAATTGGTTTTTCTAGAGGCCCGTTACAAACCTGGACGCGTCGACTTGACGGCTGTCATATTTTATATCTCACTAAACAAACAGTACTTTTATTGCACGTCTACGTGAACATATGAATCAGTTATGTTACCGCATGCAGGCATTACTGAAATGAAAACAATCTATCAGGACTATGGCTTTTTTGTTATCCATTTCTTTAGATGTATCGTTGTTTCCAATTTAATCTTGCAAATGATATTTTTGTATACAACCATTTTGTTCAGATAACCGCTGTGGTAGTTAAATGAAGTTTCTGCGAGATTACATAAGTAAAAGGAACGGATTTAATATTCGCCTTTATGGAACGTGTGTCAGTTTATCTTTCCAGGAAAACATTTTATAATAAAATAAGGTTTTCTCCCCTGACATCTCATTAGATTACATTAAATTTACAAAATTAATGAATGTCTAGTAAATTAAAGCCGCATATTTGCTTTCATCATAGTAACATGGAATTTTCAAAAAAATAAAGTCCTTGTATAATACTTTTTTTAACATCAATTATTAACTAGTTAAGATGCATACGGGAAGTACGGAACTCAATTCGAAACATGTTTACATCCTCCACTTTGTAGAGTAACGTACGAGTAATGAAATTCCGCAGAACATCTTGTAAAGTTTCCGAACAGATTGAGGGCACCTATTGATACTGAACACTTTATTGAATGGAATAGTATTTACACATGATATGAAATACTTGCACCAAGAGATTCGGAAATATTTACTTCTTTATACGTTTGTATTGTGTATAGGCGTGCACAATTTTATTTAATGTTTAATAAAAGAAGAAAACAAATTTTGTAGCAAAATGTTGTTGGCTCATATTTCGTCGTTAATAATACCATTTATTGATATCCAATTAACATTTTCATGTTTTATAAATTTCATATATTATAATAAAATATTACAAAGATAAAAAAAAACTTTGAAATCAAACCAAAGATTTAAACGCGATAAAATAGTGAATGAAATTTGAGATTCAAATTATCGAAAGAAGTGCCTTGCATTTTGTTAAACAGTTTCAACGGTCTCACATGAAATTATGGAATAATAATTGAGGTGTACGTTTCAAATCTCTATAAATATTACTGCTATATAAACAAACTTGATCAAAATACGAGGATAGTTTTTTATGTTATCTATCTATAACAATATGCTATCGCACATTTTATGTCAAGTTTATATGACATTTTATAGTGTCGTCTACTTGGTTCCTATCGCTTAATATTTGTCATTTTTATATCAGTTTAAAGAAAATTAGTAATTTGCAACTTGAATATGAAAGCGTCATAAAATTTTGATTGAAAGAAAGTAGTAGCCTAAAAATATCCATAAGAGAATGGTAGCAGTTTTTGGAAAAAAATAGCCCGTCTTAGCAAGCAGTTCAAATTTAAATTCATTCTAGTTGATCAAAAGTATTAATGTTGGGAATAAGCAAAGTCTCGACACAAAGAATCCCGAGCTGCTCAATCCCGAACAAAAACTGTACAGATGACAAATTTGTAAAGAGAATTTGACTTATTTATCTTATAAGATGAAGTCTTCTTTTATAGAATTGTAACTGAGATAAAGCCTGGGTACACTACTTAGATCTTAGTATAAAACAAGAGCCCATGCAAAAAATAATGGTCACAACTTTTTTGGACGCTAAAAAATCTCTTAATTGAGTATAGGTATGCCAAAAGAAACTACAATAATAAAGAATGTCTACAAAAACACAAAACACAGTCCTGACCTCGCTAACCGTGACTATTATCTCATTCTAAAACTAAAAAAACATTTTTTATTGAACGACAACTTGAAAAACGCTGTAGGTCGTATTTTGTAAAACTACCAACACATTTTTTCCAAAAACATGACGTTACTTAAAAACGTATTGATAATAGTTTTTACGTTAAAAAATAAAATTTTGTTTGTTCTGTAACTTCTTGTTTACATAGTTGTATAGATAACATAAAAGTTGCCCTCGTAGCTACTCCAAAATTAAAGCTAGAAATACTGCAAACCCGGACCAGATCCCTTCAAAGGTAGTTAAAGCTTGTGTAAAAATGATCTCAAAAAAACTAAAACTGATGTTTGACAGGCTGCTAAAGACAAACACTTTTCCCTATACAGTATAAAAGAAAAAAAAAAGAAAAAAAAAAGAAAAAAAAAAAGATAACTGTAACCGGGGTTTTAGACCAATATGTCTGATCATCATGCGGGAAAACTTGTAGAGCATATCCTAAATAACAGGTTCGTGAAGAAAATAAAAGAAAATAAAAATCTTTCCAGAGAGCAATAAAAAAATGAAAAAAGAAACCAAGATCAATAAGCATTATGCAATGCTTGTCACGGTCAATGTCAAAAATGCCTTTAACATGAGAAGTTCCACAAGGATCGATTCTAAACCCGACTCTGTAGAACATTTACAATAACGGTGTACTGAAGCTTAATGTGAGGAAAGGTATTGTAGTTATTGCATACGCAGATGACCTAGCGGTGAAAATCTCTGGTAAGTGCAAGAAAAATATAAAAATGCTAACGGAATGAGTGCTCAGAAGGATCGGGAAATGGTTGGCCAAAGCCCAACGCTGAAAAAAAATTAAACGGAAGCTCTTATCCTAACAGGAAAATATACCCTAAAAAACATTAGCGTCAGAGGGGGAGAAGTAAACATCAACAGCTAAAAAGCCACCAAATACCCCAAAATAGCGTAAGATCATATCTTAAATATGATCCAACACAATGCAAGAACGGAAGCCAAAGCAGTGGAGGTGATAAACGCGTTAAGACGTCTAATGATCAACATAAGAGGCGTAAAACCCGATAAAAAACGTAGTGATTAGTGATCCACTCAATTATATTACATGGGACAGTGTGGTATGATCGAGTAACCAATAAAAACTTTAAAGCGTTGATGAAAAGCTACAAAGAAAAGCGACAATTAAAGTGGTTAGCGCTTGCCAAACACGGGCTATATAGGTAGTGGCAGAAATCCTTCTAATTCATCTGCTCGCCAGAAAAAAGTCCGATGTCCCAAGAGCAAACAAAAGAAAAAAAAGTCAAGACCAAGCAGGAATCCTTTCCTACCTGGAAGATTGAATAAAAAAACCCAAATGCCAATACAGCCGTGTGGACCTTAACCAAGGAAGTCACCAGAAAACATTGGAAAGTAAGGCATTTTCTGACAGGACACAGGTGCTTCTAAAACTACTTATAAAGCTTATGAACACTAAAAACTTACGACAATTGCACCTACTGCGGAGAGACACCCCTAAACACAATCATAAAATGCAATGCAAGAGATGGGTTGCAATAAGACAAAACTCAAGAGAAGAGGTAAATACGCTAGGTGTCAACAACATTATTGACAGGATTTTAAGCCACTAAGACGGTCAAAACTCTATCTCTAACGTTATACATGAGAAAATGAGTAGGAAAGAAGAAAAAAAGAGTAGGCAGTACCTCATGTACCTTATGCTAGAGACTGGTAAAGCAATGCCGAGAAATAGATCCTACCCTTCCCAGCGGCACACAAATGATGGTTTTAACCGGTAAAAGCTCGGTACTACTGTGTAGCAGTGACTACCCGTGTCTTTACTAAAGATTTCTTCCCCTAAATTTTACTATTAAAAAAAGATGCATGGTGTAGCCCGATCAAAACAAAACTTGAGTCAAAACGGCAAAAAAAATTACCATAAATTAACCTTCTTTGGATTTCTTTGTTTAATTTAATGTATCATTTTTTTTTTATTTTAAGATAAAAATTCAAAAACCTTTATTCCTACGTTAATAAGCAAAAGTTTTTGCTACATCTCGGCCAAACTCCCCAACCCCCAATATCAAACCCACAATGACTTGTACTCTTTTCAGCCATACATTATCATAAACATTAAATTTCTCCTGAAAAACCGCCGTGGGTTTATCGGGAAAAATGTTCAATATTCCTTTTTCCTAGGAAAAACATAACTGGTATGTAACTGTTAATTAAACCCCAACCGTGCGCCGGATGTGTAAACTTCAAAAGCCGCAGACGGTCGGAAGCATCGCTGATCGCAATTTAAAACCAGGTTTTGTTTATTTATTTTGTTCCTGTCCATAAACCGTAAACCGCCATATGCCCAAAGAAGTCCCAGATCGAGCACAATTGTTTTATTGGCATATTCCGTCAGTGCAAAATCAAAATTTTGAGCAAATTATTTTATTCGGTAAATTTACCAAGAACAATTTGGTCTCAGAAGAATGAGGATTTATGGTAAAACATATTTAAAAACACTTCGTTTTAAAAACAATAGATAAAGAAAGTTCAACATGTAAAGCAATTACTTAAGAATAATTTCTTTTATATCTTTTTTACAATGACAATACAACATTCTGGCCAAATTCTAATGCCATCTACAAATTCGGCTTAATAACATATAAAGCCTAGTACTTACTAATAGACATGTTGCGCAATTTTTGTCTCTGAGACGTGTCTCAGGTTGTCTACGTAGACATATCTATAAACAAAACCACGTCTACGGGCTTGTTGCGAGACCAAAAATCGCAGGTCTAAAGTCTCCCGATCGAAATGAGAGACCGCATGCAACGTTAGACATGTTGAGCAACATTTTGACAGTGTGGACGTCACTCGCCACACCGAGTGGTGTGGTTTGGCTGTTTACAGTTATTTTATAAAATTTTGCAGTTTTTTGAAAACAAGTGGTCTAACAAAAAAGTTTTAAAACTGATTGAAGATTACCATGCGTCATATTGTCGGCGTCTTCCAGTCTTAATTTATTTAATAGTACATTACCAAATCCAAGACTTTCTGCGAGCACTGCGCGCGTCCACCAACGTTTACGTTTTTGCGTTCTTTCACTTGTAATTAACATTAAGCAGAAACTCATTCCACACAAAACAATGTCCTTCATGGTGGACCGCAAAGATGAAACTGAGAAACTCACATCGTAGTGTAGACGCTAGACGAGATAAAGAACGGTATCTCTAGACGGTCTATAAACCGTGTCTCTAGACGGTCTATAGACAAATCGTGCAACATATTCTAGTAGTGTGTACTAGCCTTAAAGTCTCCCGATCGTAATGGGAGACCGCATGCAACGTTCAACATGTTGCGCAACATTTTGACAGTGTGGACGTCACTCGGCGTCTAGAAGCGAGAGACGTCCCAGTCTGTTTCCACTTACCGAGTGGTATGGTTAGGCTGTTTAATTAAAATTTTAATTTTGGAGATTAACGATAAGAAGTAATTCTTTTCTCTGAAGTTTTAAAAGAATAATCTTATTTTTGATTTACAAGACCAATATTTTATTTAAATTATTAAAATTAATGTGTGGACGCTAACCCAGACAAAGAACCGTATCTCTAGACGGTCTATAAACCGTGTCTTTAGACAGTCTATAGACGGTCTATAGACAAATTGCGCAACATGGTATACTAATGTGTACTAGCCTTAAGGTAAACATGCATAACTGTAAAGAAAATTAAGGATAGTAATTTGACACAAATAAATCCTAATGTTGACAAAACCTACGTAAACTGTGGGTAATACCAAAAAAATATAAAAAACCTAACAAGGTACCAATTGCTTCTTTCTTTTAACAATTAAAAAAAAATCTAAACTTCCAGTAATTTAAAGTTTTTTTTAATAAAATGCATTCAAATCTAAATCCAATAAAAACAGCAACAAAAAAATTAAGTCAATAATCCGCAAAAAAAAACAATGAAGAGTCACAAACGTAATTTTGCGCGGCGTGGTATTTCTAATAATTTGGAATCAAAACCAAAACTTTACATTTTTCATAACATCAAACAGTAACGAAAAGAAATTGTTCCCGATAAAATTTGCCTTCTAAGTGTTTTTTAAATTTTGAAAAAAGTTAATAGTCACAGTGATCAAAGTCGAGATTGCAAAGTGAACGTTGTAGTTTCTTAAAACCGTATATACCCTGCAGAAGCTAAGTTTTCTAAGCACAATTGTTTTTTAGTGTATTGTATCAAGTTTTTAATAGTATCTTTGTAAACATTCCTCGTTGTTGTAGTCTCATTTAGCATATACTCAATTAAAAAAATTCCGTTAGCGTCCCAAAAAACTATAACCATCACTTTTTGCTATGCGTTTTTGACTTCTTGGGTGGTAGAGAGCCCTTATCAACCCATTGCATAAACTCTTGTTTTTAGGAAAGATCCCAGTAGTGTACCTAGGTCTCATATCTAGTTACAATTCTATAGAAATCTTTAAAATAACACAAATTCTCCTCACAAATTTGTAGTCTACACAGTTTTTGTTGGAAACTTAGCCGTTTGGAAATTCTATCCGACTTTGCTCATTTTCCAAATCTTTATATAGAATTAAAAAAAACGCTCGTATTGAGTATTCCTATTTCTCTATAAATAACTAAAACTTTTACCAAATCTTCAACTTAGTTGATAAGTAATTATGAATTAACTTTGTGCTTTGTTTGAACTGCTTGCACGAATGTTTAATTTAAAAATAGGACAAGCTATTTTCATTATACACTGCCACCATTCTCTCATAGATATTTTTCGGTCCACTTTCTGTTAAGCAAATGGAACTAAACGTGAATATGACACTATAAAATGGCACAGAATAGCTAGCTAAATACCATAAAAAAATTTTTGTTGTATGTCTAGTCTTGCCATATATTATAAATTGTGCTTTGAAGTGTTTCAAGAACAAATTTAAGGAAAAATGAACAACGCCGCATGTTACAAGAACAAACATGTCTTAAAAACAGTACAATCTCTTAAATCTTTTATAAAATTGCCTTACCAGTCTGCAAAACCTGCACAAAAATCAAAAACCAATTAAAAATTTTGAAAAAAAAATTGTCACAAAATAAAGAATCTATAGTATCAAGTACCAACTAATAAGTTGATATATGCAGCTGACATAACATTAGAAACATTGGCAGTTCGCTCAAATATCATTAAGCTGTGCTGAGTAAAAAAGCACTACAACACAATAGGCAATCAAACCTGGACCGCATTACCACCAAAAAAACTTTAACACCATACTAAATGTAAACACACAATGCATTTAAACTACGATGATATAGCAGTCTAAGTAGTAGACAAGCAAAAAAGGAAATCATTGCCCCAAATCCCAAATTGGCCAACTACTATTTGAGACTCTGCAGAAGCACTCTCATAAGCAAGAGAGTCCATGTAATAGAATTGCTGGCTTGATAAAGCAATGTCTTTCTATTCAGTCATAAAAAAGGCAGAAAAACAATGTTACCACAAAAGAAATCATTAGGAGCAGAGGTTGCAGAAACATGTTTGGAAAAAAACAAAAAAACTGACGGATCACAACCGCAAAAGGTTTCTAACATTTCTAATGATAAAGCAAATACTTTACAGAGCTGACTTGTTTCATTAAGATGGATTGTTATCATTGATAGACAAACAAAAATATGGCAAACTTAGTTCCTTCAAATGTTCATCAATCAAAAATAAGCTACATTGAAACTAAACCAAAAACCTAATAAAACAGAAGTACCAACTCCTTATGCAGCAATAAAAATAAAACATACTATGATACAATAATTGACAAAAGAATTTGTAATGCCGTGACTAATACTGCATCCACCATAAGGTTATATTTACAAACAAACGTCAAAAAATTGTAAGAATTAAATAATCCAAAAGAGATCAAAACACTAGAGTTCTTCTCAGCTGATCATAAAAAATCTGCTTCTATGACTCGCTACTACATTTGCCTTATAAAAGAATTAATAAAAAAGTGGCAAGTACAAAATTCAGAATAAGAAAACACAGTAGGAAAAATTAAAAACAAATTTAACAAGACTTCAAAAAAGAAATAGGGATACCGGTTGATATTCCTAATGCAAGATTCGGAAATTGATCAAGCAGGTCCAACCCCATCTCAAAAAATTACTGAAGGAAGTAACGCCCGGGTCTATAAGCAACATTTTCAAAAAAATTACTTACCACATACAAAATGAAACGTTGCTATCATTATACCCATTTCCAAATTTAAATATTTTGACTAGATAACCAGAACACTATATATAATTAAAAACCAAAGTAAAACAGACTAACGTCAGAGCAATATTCCTTAACTTTTAAAATGCGTAATAATTTTGTTTAAAACCCGTTTTAATATGTAACACAAAAAACGGATTCAAAGTATAATTTTTAAATTAATTATAGACTCTTGAGATTACTTCACAACTAAATTTGTAACATGTATAATATAAAAATAGAAAAAAAAAACACGTGTCCCTACCAGTTTCCAAGATATAAGATCGACAAATTCCGTGTTGCATTAAATTTTATAGAAACTCGGATGAAACAAAAAAAAAACTTAAAAAAATTTAATTATGCAGTGGTAAAATTTATTGTACCGCATAATCACAGTATTTTTTTAGATATATTGGATCTTTTTCAACAGTAACATGCATTCTGTGATACGTCAAATAAAATTAAAATATCATATCCACAATTTTTTAACTTACTGATATCTTTATCGTTTTTAAACATAAAAAAGTAGTCACATTAACTTGTTGTAATCATATCATTTTACTACTGTTACTAATATTTATTAAATTAAAGTAAACTATTTTTTGTTATATCTTATATTTAAGGTATAAAACATGTAAAAAATCAATTTAACAAATGTTTTAAAAGTTTTAGTTACTCTTGGTGATAAATTTAATATTATATATACAGTGATAAGCAGAAAAAGCTAATGTAGGGGACCACACAGTAATGTAACTATTACTATTACTACAATGTATGCTATGCACTTGAATACATTCATACTCAAATTATTTAAATATTTTACTACGTTGGAATAAGTTGAGTGGATATTTTATTATGATTCTCTTTAGATGTATTATCTCAATATTAAGATTTGTATATAAAGTAATTTTATTTAAATTATCATTTGACCTAAATAGCATGAATCCGATTAATTTTTAAAACGTTTTTCAAATGTAGGACGAAAACATTGCATCCAAAGAAAATCTCGGTGAAAATAATTTACAATCAAGATTAAAGAACGGAATAACTTACCGGTATATTCGCCGCTTTTGCTTGAAGTAATGGCATCTTTCTTGAGAAGGCAACCGTATTCCGGTTTGGGATTAGGCAGTAGTTTATAAGGTTCGTGGTATACGGAAGAGTTTTCGCTATCCGACTCCTCGCCATTAACGTGTCCATACAAATTACATTTTTTAGTCTTCTTGGAATCCACGGTTCCGAGAGTATTTCCTTTACTCTTCACCGATAAGCGGGAGCGTGACAGGCCATTATTTATAATCGGTGTTGACATATTCATTTTTAGATCTTTCATATTGATTGTGACTCCGGGTTTGGTGCTGCTTGATACTAATGCGGTGTGTTTATGAAGTAGGGCGACCTTCTTGCGACCGCGACGTATCATAAGAAAAACAATGCAGGCTAATAAAAGCACAACCATTGCTAAAACACCGGTTATTAAACCAATGTATGCTTGGGCTGTGCTCGTTGGACTGGTTGCAGGGGTTACTTCTTTCCTGGCATGTGTTGTCTCCCCATCTCTAGCTGATCCTGGACCGGTAGTGGATGCAACCGTTTCCGGTTGAACGTAGTATTTCTCGACAATATCTTCCGTCAGATTATTGGTGAGGGATGCTGTAAATAATAATTCAGTTAAGTCAAGTGTATGGACATTCAGAATAATTGCATCAAAGTGTTCGATTGCAATTTACGGACGGGTTACTCAGCAACAGAATTAACAGGAAGCCCCCTCCCGGTTTCAGTTTAGCATTGCAAAATCCCTCGACTCCCCAACTATGCAATTGTTTTTTATTATCTGTTTATTGCGGCAATTCCTAGTAGTGGTTAAACAAAAATCAGTGCTCCATGTAATTGAATTCACACCATTTAAGAATTTAAAACATTATGTGAAATCAAGCAAATATAAAACTAGGTCATAAATCAAGAATTTATACGTCTATAGTTATACATTCTCCAACGTATAATTAAACATAGGTAAATGAGTTAAATTTCAGCAAATTTCCAGCCCCTGTTTATGTTACAGAGAGACTTATATAACAAGGGTGAAATAAGAGGTGTACGCTTTATATGTGAACAAATAAAATTGGTTTATTCAGTTAATTTTGCCTTTATTCCATACTGTATTTGACTTATGTTTCCCTCTAGCGTGTGTATTAAAGTCAAATATTTAATTATATAGACATAAAAGATTTAATTCCAGTTTGTATTAAATCAACAACAAATATTAACGAGTTTTGCTACGTAGGATATAGAAATTTTTCTAGTTTACATAAAACAATATTTACTTATAATTATTAACTAAAGGTTTAGTTTTAAAAAGATGCTGAATAGTAATATAATTCGTTCGGACTACAAATCTCGCGACTATCGTGCAAAACTAAATATTAAATTGAATAGTTACTTAACTTCGAATAAAATATTTACTTTACTTACTCACAAAATAAATATTAAAATATAATTAGCAACAAAATGTTAATGTTATTCAAAAAACATTAATGTAATATCGCTAGGGGAAATAAGTAATACATATATTTATAAATCTTTATTATTCACTAGCCTAAATATCACTTTTGCACAAATATAAATTATACTCATAGTAAGTAACAGTTTTTCAACAACATGAGGTATGCCATCATCAGTCAGATAAATACAGTAAATTAAAACTTCTAGCTTATACTCAGGTGCGCGTACATAAGGACGTATGCTCATTATATTTATAATACATTATATTTTTATCTTCCAAATCCCATTTCCTAACCTAACCTAACCTAACCTAACCTAACCATATCTCCAATAATATATAACTATTAAAAAAACAAAGTTAGTAACAAAGTCAATTTAGTAGGTTACCAGCAAGTGATTTTTATTCAAGACCATCCTGCCAAGTTAACTAATCGACTGCTATAAACATCGTCCGAATGTACGGTAAACTTAAGGAAGTCAATTACTTCTCGATCACAAGAACTTTGCCTTTCTGCAATTTCAATTTGTCAAATTTTGCATCAGAACTTAGGTTTCCATCCGTATAAAATCTGACTGAACCAGAAACTTAAAGTAATTGCTCATAGACGTCGTGTGTTCGTTGATTGCGCTCTGGAAGGCAAGATCGTACAATTTAACAACTTTGGACTTCTTTCTTAGCTCTAACTTTAATCGCAGATCTATGCAAATAAACTATAGACAAGTGATGCTTTCAAAATCAACATAACAAACGCCATACATCAAATTCATTTTTTGCAAACTATGTGTTCCTCTCAATTGCAATATGCAATATATTAATGTTGCATCTTGCACAAATGTAAACATAAAATACATGAAGACAACCACAAAAACAACAGTATGTCTTAAAAAAGCATCACAACTCAATCAACAATATTTCTTCTATTATTGTTATGCTTTAGACTAACATGTGAAGTAAATAATTAAAGTTTGTTGAACCATAGAAAAGTAGCCGCTGCCCAAGCAATAGTCTCCGCTGAGTGGCTATCAGTAGCGTAGCTGAAATTTGTGGTTGTCACCGCATAATATTGAGACTCAAATTTTGAAACAAACGTCAAAGATCAGATGTCTCGTAAGCTCTTTGCAGATCTTTGCTACAGGTAGCTACGACATTGCCAGGAGTCACTCCTAGAGAGAAACTCCCCTTTGCGCCATGAAAACGCTCATATGCTGTACTAACAAGATCGTTAATTCTGAGAATTAAGATAAAGAACTACAAATAACTCGGAACAAATACCCCAAATACAATATTTAGAAAACAGTTTTGTACTGACTCCACACCAACTTGTAAAGATAATAATAATTAAAATACCTAATCAAGAAGATTTTGCTGCAATGCTCTCTTACATAGAATACATTCTTTCTTAATCTAAACAACAAAGTTTTGGTAACATATCAAAGCTTTATAAACAGAAAAATAAACAATTAAGTCAAGAAAAAATTTGAAAACAAGGAAAAATCAAGATCTAAGAGAAACCCGCTTCTAATTATCAATAAAGACAACAAATTTGCAACATTTGATCCCATTAATGATTGGTAGAAAATTTTCTAAAATCTTTAATACAGATTTAATTATTCTTTTTATGATAACAGAAAGTTTGCAGCTAAATCGCGCCGTCTATGTGTTTGTTAGTAAAGTGTCAGTGTAAACACCATCAATATTAATATACCAATATATTATTTATAGAATAACTCTTATAGAATGAAGTGAATAAGCAATGCAGTTTATGTATGTTATTAATTCATGATGAAACTGTGAGTAGAATTAACATTATTTCTTATGATTAATGATTGAGGTTAGTTGTATTGAAGCTAACGTTTTGTTGCGTCGCAGCTTGCGCGCATAGTTACTGAGCCAACCAGTGGCGTAACATTGAATTGGCAAATAATAATTATAAATTATAAATATAATTACTAAAATGGGCGATCCATTATTTGAGGATAAATTTTTTAAATGCTGCAAAGATAAAGTCAAAAAAACATTAGTATGTATTAATTGTGGAAATGTATACCACAAAAGTTGCATACAAAATAAATATAAAACAAAGCCAAAAAGTATTTATGAGTCCCGTGTTATCTGTTGCGATAGAAAAGAAAATAATTATACAACCGAGCTTCTCAAATTAATAATAGAAGATAAAAATTCCATCATTAGTGACCTAAGAGAAAAAGTTGTTTTGTTGTATGACAAAATCAATTACTTAGAATCCAACAGAAATACTATTCCAGTTAACGTTAATTTGAAGAAACAACCACATGGCATTGTGGCATCTGATATTGCCATAAATACTATTGATAGCAATATTAATAAACCAAAAGAAAATACTCCAGAAATAATTGCCAATGTAAACTTAAGAGAGAGAAAAAATAGCACCAAAGGAAAACATGAAAATAAAATAAAAAAGAAAACATTTTCTGAAATTACCAAAGAAAACAAAGAAAAAAGTAGCACCATTGAAATTGAAAATGAATTTATAATACCTAAAAAAACTTTCAACAATATAAAAAAAAAACCAAACAGTATTTGGATCTGCCACCGGTTCTATAAAAATAAAAGGTATTGAAAGACAAGGCTATCTTCATATATGTGGATTAACTCCTAACTTAGAAGAAAAGGATATTGTAGAATATCTAGAAACTAAAGAAATTAAATATGCCAAATGTAAAAAATTACAGTCTAAGCAACCAGAATACTACTCTTCTTTTAAATTAAGTTTTCCTATTTCTAAGTTAGAGTTTTTGAAAAATCCAGAGATATGGCCTGTAGGTGTAAAAGTAAATAGGTTTTTTCTAACCCCAAGGAGACCAGCAGAAAAGGGAAATTAAAAGATTTTGAAACATTATCTATTTTTCATCTAAATATTCAAAGTGTTACAAATAAAATATTAAAGTTGGAAATTTTAACAAAAGAATTAATCCCATCGTTTATAATATTAAGTGAACATTGGCTATCTGAAGATTATTTGAAATTTTTTCATTTGGAAGGATATATTCTGCGTAGCAGCTACTGTCGTCCTCCCAATCAACGTGGAGGTGTTGCATTATTTTCTTCAGTAGATTTTAAAGGATGTGTTAAAATGCGTTATGATATAAATGTTTTTTCGGTTCAGAATCATTTTGAGTGCTGTGCAGCTGAAGTGTTCTGGATGGAAAATAAATATTTAATAATTGGTGTATATAGAATTCCTGAAGGCGATACAACTATTTTTATTGAAAAATTGCATAAGTTATTAGATAAAGTACACACTAAAAATATAACTATTTTTTTAACTGGTGATTTTAATATTGAGATATTTAAAACAAACAATAAACTCACAATTGATTTTTTAAATTTATTGTTAAGCTATAATTTTCATTTTACCATCGAAGAACCAACTAGAGTAACAAAAAACTCAAGCACATGTATAGACAATATATTTATAAATAGTGATGTCAATCAAATAAAAGCAAATGTAATCAAATGTAATCTATCTGATCACTATGGTCAGTTTTTAGAATTTAATTTGTTATTAGAATGTAATGTTCCAAAAACATCCACTTTTAAAAAACGTACTATTAATGAAGATTGTATTGCTTCTTTTTGTATCAGCTTAGAGAACACTTGCTGGGATCAAGTATTTAATAAGAATTGCCGTAATCAAGCTTTAGATTCTTTTTATAATATATTTAATGTTTTATATGAACAACACTTTCCACTTAAAGAATTTCGAACTAACCCTGCAAGTAAATATTATAAATGGATAACTGCAGATATAATAGAACTGAAAAGAACTGTATCTTTTTTGTATGATCTATCACAAACAAATTCAGTCTTTAAAGGTGATTATATTGTTGCAAATAATTTATACCAACAAACAATATCTGAAGCAAAAAAGAAATACCATGATAATATTGTTTTTAATGCTGCAAAATAAATCTATATGGCAAATTATAAACAAATTTCAAGGAAAGTCTGATTGTACTAGAGCATTTCCTGAATTGTCTGAAAATACCGTAAATGATGCAAAAAATGTCTGCAATGCATTCAATGATTTTTTTTCAACAATTACTTCCAATCTTACAAATCGCACTAACGGTAACCTGGACTTTGTAAATGAAGATATTGATATGTGTAGTTCTACAATATTTTTAGGAGATATTGATGAGTACGACATAATTCAAATAGTTAAAAAACTAAAAAATAATAACTCTAGTAATTCTGACAATATTTCAAATTTTTTACTAAAGAAGATTATTAATTTTATAGTTGTTCCAATAAAACATATTTGCAATGTATCTTTTAATACAGGTATATTTCCTGACAGGTTTAAATTAGCTACTGTTATACCTCTTCATAAAAAAGGCGATACAAATACACTTGCTAATTATCGTCCTATAAGTATATTATCTAGCTTATCCAAGATATTAGAACATCTAATGAACAATAAAATTGTACATTTTTTTAACTCTAAAAGATTATTTGCATCCAGTCAACACGGATTTACACAAGGAAAGTCAATAGAAACTGCTTTGACAACGTTCACTGAAAATGTTTTAGGAGCTTTGGATAAGAAATTATTAGCACTTGGTGTTTTTATTGACTTGTCCAAAGCTTTTGACTGTGTCAATTTTAATTTATTGATAGCAAAGTTAGAACGATATGGAATTAGAGGTATGGCAAGCAACTGGTTTAATACGTACTTAAAAAACCGTTACCAAGCAGTAGTAACTCAAGTGAATGGAGAGGAAATTTGTTCAGAAACGCAAATGCTTACTTGTGGTGTACCACAAGGATCTGTACTGGGACCGACCTTGTTTTTAATATTTGCAAATGATTTTGATAAATGTGTTACCAGTATTATCACTCAGTCTATGTTGGTGTCATATGCTGATGATTCTAACATATTACTGAAGGGTGATTTAAATACTATACTTGTTAACGTAAATGTGGTGTATAAAAACATATTACAATGCATTGATAGAAACTGTTTAGCTATCAATAAAAACAAAACTGCTATTGTACTGTTTGGAACTGCTCAGTCAAATGGTCAAATTGGTGACTTAGTTGCAATAAATAATGACTTACTGAATGTTGTTAATTCTACAAAAGTTTTAGGAATAGAAATAGATCATTATCTTAAATGGCAATCACATCTTAGCACTCTCTCTTCCAAACTTTCTAGTATTTGCTATGGTCTTCGAATTTTATCTAAACACTGTAGCAAAGATATATTAAAAACAATGAACTATGGCAACTTTTATTCAGTTATGCAATATGGAATAATGTTTTGGGGAAGAGCGAGTGGTGCAGATAGAATCTTTATTATTCAAAAAAAAGCCATAAGAATTATATATGGTTTAAAGTGGAATGTGTCTTGCAGAGATGTCTTTAAGACACAAAATATTTTAACGTTTTGTGGTGTTTATATTTTTACAACTTTATGTTATGTGTTTAATAATATGTCCACGTTTATGATGCATAATCTCGATCATGATTATCAAACACGTAATAGAAATGATATTTTATTACCAAAACATAACCTAACTCTTTATGAGAAAGGCTATTACTATACCGGATGTAAATTATACAATGCTCTACCAAATGAAGTAAAACAGATAAATAACCAAAAGCAATTCAAAAAAGTTGTTAAAAAAATTCTTATAGAATGCAATTGTTATTCAATTGAAGAGTACTATACTTTCTGTAGGAGAGCTATTGTATAATCTAAATTTTAATTTTTAACTCTGTCATCTGTCATTTTAAAGTATCTATATATTAATAATGTATACAGTTTTGTGTCATTATGTTTGTTTTATTTTTAAGTTTATATATTATTGTATTAATATTTGACATGAATGTTTGTGTAAATTTATCTTTGTAAACTTTTTCAAATGTTTTAATAAATCTATCTATCTATCTATCTATCTAAGTCATCACCAAAACCACCTTAAGTGTAATTAACTTCCTAAAATAACATTTTAATAAAGACTGTCACACAAAAGCTATTACTCAATTTAGGAATCTACAGTAAAGTATAGAAGAAATAATCTCCAAATCTACCACATTGCACAAAGTATCTTAATAATAATCTCTGGTTCTTCTTCTTCTTTACGTGCCTTGTCCTCCACGAACGTTGGCAATCATCAACATTATTTTGGTCTTGTTGACAGTGTAGTGCTGACCCCAAACCACTGTCGTAAGTTTTTCAACCAGGACGTCTTTCTGCAACCTGGCCCTCGCCTACCAGCTATCTTTCCCTGCATTATATTTTGCAGTAATCTATACTTCAAGCCTCGCATGATATGGTCAAAATACTCAGCTTGCGTTTTTTCAGAAGATATAGAATTTCTGTGTCCTTATTGAGGCGTGCAAGAACTTGGGCATTAGATATTCTATCTGTCCACACTATACGTAGCATCCTTCTGTATGACCACATCTCGAATGCTTCTAACTTTTTCCACATAACATCTGTGAGCGTCCAGGTCTCTGCGCCATACATTAATATGGAGAAAACATAACAACGTAGCAACCGAACTCGCAGATTGAGATTAAGATCCCTGTGGCACATAACTTGCTTCATTTTATTGACGGCAGTGCGAGCTTGTTCTATTCTGGATCTAATCTCTGGGTGCCAGATACATATTAGAGCATAAAATAAATAAACCACTGCACCCTGGATTTTGTCTCAACAAATAGTTTTAGTTTTAAAAGAGAGAGTAAGTAGAGTCAAACAAACACATCAAAATTTATGTAACCTAAAAACGCTATCAATATTTCTCTCTACATCAGACATAGCGGTTCATCATCATCATCAGCCCTTTTTCACGCCACTAAAGGTGCATTAGCCTCTTTTCTGCCGGTAATGCTGGCAATTTACATTACATGTGGATCTACAGTTTCAAGTAGATTCCAAACCACTGGAGAGATTATTAAACTACTCCGGACCAGAAAAGAATCTCAGTCATAAAAAACCCACGCTGCCAAGACGGGTTGTGGAATAGGAGAACGAATAATAGTTTGAAATAGTATCCGTTGTAAGATTCAAACTCACAATCTTTGGTGCAGCAGTCGGATGCCAAAACTACTGCGCCAAGCTCTTTTTAACATAGCAGTTAGTCAATTTTAAAATTTGTCATTTGTACATAAAACAAAACGGTGCCTAAACACCTTTTAATATTTAATAGCTTCATGGCCACTTAACACTTGAATCTAGTTAAGAACGTCTTTAAGACTTGCAAAAAATTAATATGTGCGTGCAAACCACAGGATGATCAAGAGATACCTTAACAACTCTAATAACAAGAAGACCTACACATGACCCAGAGCTTACCAGACAGCATAGAGTTAACAGACTTGAATTCGTTTATAAACATATTCTTTAAACTATAGAGCAATAAAGTGATGTACTTTTCAGTGATGAGTCCCGCATTTGGTTACAAACTCCAGGTAAAAATTTGAAAAAAGAAGAGCAAACAATATTCTAATTGCAACATTGTTCCAAAGGTACGCATCTTACGTTGGTTAATAGGGGTTATTTACGCGCACAAGCATATTAAACTTGTTTTTCAAGCTTATATGGTAGCTTTTGCATCACTCAGAATCAACAATTTTGTACTAATGCATGATAATGCACCTTCACACATCGCTAGTGTTGATAATAAAAACCTTGTTGCTATCAACCGAATGAAGTGGCCCCCAAAAAATTCCAACTTTAATTTCATCAAACATGTTTGGAACATGATAAGAGTGTGAAACTAATATATTTTTAGCGTCCAGCGTGTAGTAAACAACAAAGGATCAACAATAAAAGAGCTAATACAAACATAACCGTTAAAAAACAGCAAAAAAATACATCAAACAGTACTAAATTAAAATTGCACAAAGAGTAAGTACTAGAACAAAGCAAAGGAACAAATATGTTAAAAAAATTAACAACAACAAACAAAAAATTATCAAAACCAAAAACAAAAATGGAAACTAACACCAAACTGAAAAAATGCCCTCTTGATAATTATTTATTGGGAGATACCAAAAACCTAACCTAACCTACTAACTAAAACCTCTTTCTGTTTACGGTGCGGGCCACCTTTCGGCACACATTATACTGGGTTCACCCGTTCGGCCGTTGTAGAAGTACAACTGGAAAACGTAATCAGAAAACAGTCACAATTTGCATTCACTCCCCCCGACGTTCTTCCCGCTCTCTGTCGTCTGTATCTTAGCTACTTGCAGTATTGACATTGTTTGCTTTAATATAAATTATAAATTATTAATAATATAGTCTGAATATGAGCATGCTCCGTGCTCCCGGTTTACCCATTCGCATATTTACAAGATAAATCGGCGTGTCCTTATTGTTGTCAACCTTTCGGATGTGATAGCTGATTTACGCATTACTGACCCCTGCCACGCTTGCCAGCAATTCTCGGTTCGCCTAACTTGACCTTGATACATTTGGCATTAGTCGAGACACCGCTGCCAATGCTTTGACGCACTTGCAACTGCCGCCGCAACCTGCCAACTAAGCTGTTTGCTTCCAGGATAACTCCTAAGTATTTCGACTCGCACCTTGTCTTTAACAAAACAAAGTAGATATCATCAAAATCAAGATAATAACTGCATACAAATACTGTGCCGTTAGCTCCTCACCATACTAGATTCTAGAGCAAAAATTAAGTATAGGAATGGCCAACCAAGAACTAGAAATAAACAAAAATGCCACCTCAAAACAGCACCAGCAAAATAAAAAACATTCAATTTAAAATTATCCAAATTCCATTTGATACACCGACAGACAAAAAAGTACATTTTAGTAAAACCAAACCAACAATTTATTATAAAAGCAAGACCAATCTGAAAAGTCCTTAAGCCTACAGTTTTAACTCATCAAAAAACTTTTGACCGAAGTGTTAATAAATTCAAAAACAAATTACGTCAAATCAAATTCCACGTAATAGCTTAAAATCGCAGATTAATGTTAGTAAGCAGAAGTAGTTGCCCTATAATATGGACGGTCTTATTTCTCAACCTCCACCGTTATTGAATCATTAAGCAACGTCCATGGTAAAAAGTAGCAGGCCACAACCCTGTGCAAGACCATAGGCGTTAACACAAGTTTTGTAAAATATAAATTTAAGAAACAATGCTCTACTCCAAAACTACGTAACGCCCATTTTTGTTTCAAATAAAATAAACTCTGTAATCTTCTAACAAAAATTTACATCTCGTCTCCCGTTACAGAATGTTACAATGATTTATAAACCTGGCAATGAATGTTAATAAAAAAAACCTTCCAGATATATCAGATTCTAATGACATGATTGTTTTGCATTTTATGCTGCTTAGCAAGTTTTAGTTAGTATTTTATGTTTCTCCGTTTTGTTACTCTTTTAATCCTAACAGTTACTCATAATTAATGTGTGCTGAACTTCTTACATCATATAGTAAGTTAATTTTAAAGAGCAGAAAAGCATTACTTGTAGTGCGCAGGCCCATGTTTGGCCGCACAAACAAAGATATGACGACAGATATCAAAGTGCTTTATGTAATGCTTACAATTACGTTTTTTTAATTTAAAAAAATTTAAAAAACTTAGTTTTAAATATTTTTTTCAAATCAAACAAAATAAGTATTTTTGAAACTTTTCTAATTTATAAAAAAAAAACTTTTCAGAGTAAACAAGTAAAAAAATATTATATTTTCCAATTAACAGAACAAATTAAAGTCAATGATCAAAATCTATCTGTAAACATCATTTAAAAATTGATAAAAACTGTTTGAAGTAGTCACCTAAATGTATTTTTGTAAAATCTGAGTCAAAAGTTAGTTTGTACATTAAACCTTTTAAAATTCAAATATTATACAAATACTTCCAGATACTCAAAAATTAGTTTTCCAGTATTCATCGTCAACATCAAGAGCAATTTTATTGGTAAAATACTATACGTTTAAGGCGCATATTACCATGCTTAAAATATTATTTAAAAAAATATTAGTTAGTATTTTGTTATTTTGTTTGCTTTATAGTAATTCTCACTAAAATTGTTTACTTATTTCTGTAAATATTTTTCGTATATTCACGTTTGCAAATGATGTCAATATTAAAATTATTTTAAAAATCATTTTATTAAAACCTAAATTATAAAACTAAGATACCCCGATAACTTTTATTAAATCTGCAAAAAATAACAATCATCATTATTATTAATTTCATGAATATTTTAACAAACCACTTAAACATACTCCAACTATCTATACTGCTTTGACTTGAACTAAACTTTAGACATAGTAAAAAAAACACTAACAAGCAAACTACAACTTATTATACATTCCTAAGAAATTGGCTAAAGTATTCCATCCACAAAGATGATGTAAATTCATATGGAATATATAATATATTATTTCCTGTCCAATACTGAAACCAATAAAGGTAATATGAATAAATGATCTCAAAGTAAATAGGAGCTAATATTAATATTTGAAATGGAACACGGATGTAAATTATCAGCAGAAATATGTAGGTCAGAGAAAACTTTATCCCTGTCCCAGTTATAGAAGATTTAAGCCGGTCCCATTATTCAGTGGTAGGTTGTCGCAATGCATCATCCAAAGTTGAGTGTGATGGATAGTTCCAGGGGGTCTTTGTACGGTATGTGCGACATCTGCCGGTGATTATAAACAGTGAGACGATATAAATTAGTTCTTAGCTGAAGAGGCCGCGCACCTCATTAGCAGGAGCGTAAATGGGAGGGTATACACATTATTCCGTCACCCTAACACCTGCCTCGTTTATCTGTAAATATTGTTGCGCAAGAAATTGGATTTGCAAATTAAATAGCGCACGTGTAATCAAGTTGAATTGCATCAAAGAGTTTAAATTCGATGATTTAACTGAATACAAAATCAATAGTGCTTTTATTTCGCTCGGAACTATTTTGTGCATTGAACAAGTTGAATTTTCTAATTGAGTTTTGTTTGTTTTACAAAAATAAATTATTTTAGTATGTCAGAGTGTAAGGTTTCTAAAAGATTTAAATTGAAATTGGATAAAGTCGCTTCAAGTCTTAGTCAGGTAAAATTAATAAATTTAATTAATAACGCGAGAGGAGTTTCCAATTGAAAAAGTAATTCAATATTAATACCTTTCTCATTAAAATTTAATTCATAATAAAGAATCTCCGCTCCAGGAATTACAAACAATGCTCTATTCAAACTTCCAAAATATTTTATAACTTATAATTATCTCACGAAATGTTTTGCAATAATAATAAAATTATTAAATCAACCAAATTGCTAATTTATGCCAATCTGGTTCAAAAGAAAATCGCAATTTAATTAAATTTATAAATAAAAAAAATATATATTTTCAATTCTTATAGAAAAATCTTTAAATTTACATCTCGTCTTATTTCATACTTACAATCAGCATTACTTTTAACCCATTTTTAAATTTAATGAAATATTGCGTAAAAAAGACTTTTTGATGTCATAAATTATTACAGTCGTTAAAATAGAGCGCATTTTTGTTTGCTGGTTAGACAATTAATTCTTTGTACTTCAATACGATCCATATTTAACAACAACATGCAACAGCGTTAAATTTATCAGTAACAAGTATACCCGCAACTTCAAGAAAAAAAAGGTACTATTTTTTTTCAACAAAACGGTGCCACCTCTCATACTGTAAATAGATCTTTTATATCTTGAGCAAAATATCTTAACATTGACTGGCTCCGACTTCCTTTGAGGTTATTTAAAAACAAAATGTTTATGAGCAAGCCTTGAGATCTAGAGTAGCTTATAAAAAAACATCCAGTTATTCCCTTCGATATGCTTCAATGAGTACCTAATTTTGATCGTAGTTTAAAAAGTGCGTAGATAACGGAAGCAATCATCAACACCCACAATATTTAACAAGTATTATATATTTTTTAATATAAGTGATACATGAGTTATCTCTTATTAAAAATGAACAAATCATTCTGATTCTTACTGTAAAAACAGCTTTCATACATCTCAAAACAAAGAAAGCACAAAACCTAAACTTTAAAAACACTATGAGATTACGGATCAAAAGACATCCTTAGTTTAATAATAAATACGCAACTGGCTAAAAAGTTAGATAATGCAGAAATAATCCTAATTTAGGAAAAAGCGCGAGAGGGAGAGAGGGAGACAGAGAGAGAGAGAACGCAATGTGCTCACTGTTTCCAAAATATAAATAAGGAAAATACATTGCAAGAAGCACAGATAAAATTACGTATTGTAACAAACGCATTAACCTTAACAGAAACTGTTAAACAGTTTCAATAGCTTGGATACTACATAAACAACATACAAATAATGACACATTTCATAAATGCATAGAAATAGCTACAAACGTGCATTACAAATCGGAAAAACTAAAAACCATAAAACAACTTTGCACTTTTTGAAACATGGATTCTTTTATACTATATGTTCGGTTTATATAGTAAACAACTTTCCATCTCTTACGGAATCAAAATCAATAAATTGTTTGATTGATCCTAAAATCTTAATCATGATGTAATAACTCAAATAAATACTCATTTAGATTAATCCCAATATCCACTAAACCAAAACACAAATCTACAATATTTTAGTTTGCGTCAAACGTTTTTCTTAAAGATTTTCTACAAAAAAATTTCAAAACTTACTCTGAGGAAGGATTTCTCAATATTTTGCTGTAGAGCCGAAAATTTCTACCTAATGATTTCACCATACCCTCTGTAAATCGCAGTTTATTTAATTCCGCCTTGAATAGTGTTTTGGAGTTTGGCCAGGTACCAGTTGAAGCCAGCTTGTTCCAATTAGTCTTTGAAGGCAATCATGTGTAAAGTAAATAAACCTTCTTTGTAATGACTTACATATTAGTATTTGCTTTATTGTAACCTACCAGGTCAAAAATTAAAAAAAATAAGATTGTTTTTTGGTACTCGTAACCAAAATTATGTTAACTGAAGCCAGTGTTTTTCTTATGTTTAGCACCAAAACGGCGCAGTTGGTAGGGGGACAATGGACTACAGTTAAGCTCATATATAGTCTGACGTCATATTGTTGTGTCCCGGTTTCTTAGAAAGCACGTATTAATTTTCATCACGACGGTGGTTTGTAGTATTATTAGTGTGTCACGTAATTTTAGCTTAGTTCAGGTTCAATAAATCTATACATTATATCAGCGGCAAAAAGTTGTACTCGTTACGATAGATTGTGCTAAAACACTAACATGTAGTCATCAAATGTATATTAATTGAGAAGATTGTTTTGATATATTCTTTAATAAAAAAAATTATAAGACACCAAATCGGCGCAGTCGGTAGGTGGTGGTTTCATTTAATTTTTGCCACAGCTTTCTATCGTTGGCGCCTAGTTCCCGTAATTAGAGGTTTTTCTTCATCTTCATTACCTCGGACATTGCTTTAGGTTTCTGTGTTATGTCTGGCTTTGATAACGTGACATCGTCGCTTATGCTTGGCAGAGAATTATTTTAACAGCTTTGGAATGCTATGACATTTGCCATTTTTACATCTTAAGACTTTCTGGTGATAGTTAGACATTGTTGCAGGTTTTTTGTTTGATTTTGTCGTATCAAACATTAAAAGTACAGTCAGTTAAAGTTTTTAGTTGGATTTGGATCTTCTTGATATAAGCTTGCTAACAAAATTAGTTAATTGATAAAAGTTGTAGACACATAATATAATTGACTACTGCTCAGTTTAGGTTTACCCCTTGCTAATCAAATGCTGCAGTTGTTACTGTTAGATATATTATCTTAATGGCACTGTCAATACAGTCATTGGTCATTTTGTTGTTTAAATTTATCCATATATATACCCTGGTACGTTTAAACTATTTTTTTTTTTTTAATTTTTGTCAAAATTTAGCGCATTTGGTAAGTAGTGTTTTGGACGCATCTTGATGGCATTGTCAATACAGTTATTGATTATTATGCAGTTAAGATTTGTCCATCCGTCGGTAAGCAGTCTCTTAATTGCTGTTGTTCAATTCCATCTTTGATGTATTTTGTGAAGAAAATTTTTGTAAAAGACCAAATTGGCGCTGTCAAAAATTTGTTTTTGTTTAGCGTTGTCGATAAAATATCGTTTTTTTGTCATTTTTGTAAGTTAAATAAAAGGACAGTGGTATTAAGCAATGCTGGAACTACCCGTCTATTCGTTGATGTGACCTAGAGCCGGTATATCCTCATACAAAAAAAAAGGAAAGTTTAGTACTTTTTAAAGTAACATGTCTTCAGGAATCTTAATTAGCTCTGGTAGGTCGTGCAAAAATCAATAACTAAAATGCCCCTTTTCCGTTCCGTAAAGGTATTTTTGTCTCTTTATTTTTTGCGCCATTTTCTGCATTTTATTATTATATTAAATTCTGTAGGTATTCAAACTGTCTCGTTAGTTCCTTTTGAGGTTTTACTCGTCCGATTTTTTGTTTGTGGACGTAGTGAAGTGTTGGCATCAACTAGTGGCCCTTAAGAATGCCTTACGCATGGCAATATCTTCCAATTTTCTTCTCTGCCTACAATCCTGTTGTTATAATATCCTTGTCAAATTAGTTAGATTTAGCAGTAGTTCGAGGTAAGCTGGTTATTTCCTCGCGGATTTTCAATTCCTTTCAATCTATAGCTCCTCCCTTTGTCTATCTTTTTAGTGTTTTTGTCTTATTTTATCTGCACTGACATCCAAATTTGCATTATCTTCTTTCTCCAATCCGTGTGTTATTTATTCTAATTATTTGATTTGTCCTCAAATGCGTTTTTAGTTTTCTTAGGTCTTGGTTCACTTCATTCTCTCCTTCATAAGTAGTTTATTATTCTGACCATCTCAAAAGTTGCGTTATCCGTCAACCTCAAGATAGCGTATCTACCATTTGGTATTTGCTCCTGCTCAAAATAGAATTCTATAGTGATTCTCTTAAATAGAAGACTTATATTCAGTGGCAAAGTTACCAAAAAAAAAAAAGAGTTTGAAATGCCAAAAGCCTACAAACACAGAAGTAAACCATAATTTTTTTAAAATATTTTGCGGTAGGGCCCAAAAATTATTATTTAATTAAACATATCAATATAAAGTCGTAAATAATCAATTGAAAAACTTCGTAATTAATTTACAAAAAATGATTAGACAGTACCTTAAAGCTTTTTTAAAATTTAAAACATTTTGTATGCCGATTTTAATTTTTCAAAATCGATTTCCTCAACAAAGTCTCACTCTACTCTAAAATCGCTTTCAAACTACAGCTACAACAATAATCCTAATCCTAAATAGAAAAAACGCATCCGTAAAACAAACTACCACTGTATCACACTTGGTTTGGCTACTACATCTAAAGTTTGTTGAAAAATATGCAAAACATCTAAACCAGTTCGCGCCACCTATAACTTGCTAGTTCCTTTGGCATACTTAGGGGTCTATTCTGTAACTATTCCGTTAAAATTTAGAGGCCTTTAAAATTTTAACGGCATTTAAAATAATATTCGTATTCACTAACTTTGAAATCTGTTAAAATTTTAGCGGATCCTTTAAAATTACCCGTTAAAATAATAATTTTTAAAGGGGTGTTAAAACTAACCTTTAATTTTTAACGGTATTTTAATCGTCAAATTAGAGATACGTTTAATTCTATGTGTTGTTTTTTGAAAAGTATTTTTAATAAAATGAATATTAAAAAAATCAAAAATGGCATTTCATATAATAATAATATCATTGGTTAATTGTTAATGCAGGAATTTATAGAAAATGAAGAAAGGTATTTATTATTTTATTAAATTAGTAAAGCTATTTTAGCTTTATTTCTTTTTATAGAGCTGAATTCAGACTGCACCAAAGGTTTATTAGAGATATGAGCAATCCATTTGACCTACCAACAAAAAAATTTAAAATGCTATTTCGTTTTGGCAAAGACGTTGCTCGAATAATTATTGACATGGTTGGCTCTCACATGCAAATAGGACAGCGTGTTACAGCTGTACCATTGGAATTAAAGGTTCTTGCAAGTTTGCATTTCTATGGTACAGGAGGTTACCAACTATCCATCGGACAGGGTTACAACTTTGCTATAAGTCAACCAGTTATGAGCCGTTGCCTCGATGAAGTAACCAATATAATATATAATCAATTAATGCCAAATTGGATAGTTTTTCCAAATAATAATGAATTAAGAAATAAAGTTATTAATGGTTTTTTAAATAAAACTTTTGTTTGGGAGCAATAGATTGTACCCAAATTGCAATTATATCACCATCGAAAGATTATCCAGCATTACCATATTTTTGTAGAAAAAGATATTACAGCGTCAATTGCCAAATAATTGTAGATAGCGACTATAATATTCTTAATATGAACGCAAGGTTTCCTGGTTCTACTCCTGACTCTGCAATTTGGCAAGCGTCAAACATAAAAACTTTAATGGAAACTGAATATGTCCGAGGCAATAATTCATTTCTAATAGGTGATTCTGGATATCCCTTACAGCCTTTTTTATTAACGCAATTTGAAAATCCTCCAGAAAATACACCTGAAAGTAATTACAATTATTATTTTGTAAGAGCTAAAAATTCAATCGAAAGATTAAATGGTGTTTTAAAATCACGGTTTCGGTGTCTATTAAAACATCGAGTACTCAATTATGATCCACTTAAAGCAGGAAAAATTATTTACAGTTGCGGTGTTTTACATAACATTGCTCGATTTTATAAAGATGAATTTGATGAAGAAGAAGAAATTGTGGAACTAGATGATGATAATAACTACGTAGAACAAAATATTCTTCCAGAAGACAATTGGTATCAAAGAGGGGTAGAAGCACGTAATCAAATAATACAATATTTAAATCGTTAGAATATAAAACATTTTTATTTATAATACAAACAAATTTATATTAATAAACCCTATTTTTATTAAATATTATATTTTACCTATCTTTTTGAATTTATGGCTCTTGCCAAGTTATTAATTGCTCTTGCCACAGCATAATTTGAATCGGCAAGGTATTTTACCTGTTGATCATGTGCATTTATTGCCGACAACATTCTATTACCCTGATTAGCAAATTTCTTTCTTGGGCGGTCACATTTTGTCTTAATTTTATATTTGTTTTTTTCCGGTTCATGTACAATTTCTATTATTGGTGCAGTTGACACTTCGGGGACATCTTCCTTTTCAAGTTGTATTGTGGATATATCGTTATTATTATCGGGTACAATAATCAATGTTGTTGCGACTGCAGGGTCATCCAAAGTAACAATTCCACCTTCCATTAAACTGGCCCCATCGATGGTTAATGTAGAAAGTAAAGATAATAACCGCTCTTCTAAATCGGATAATGGCTTGACTGCAGACCCACCTCCCGTACCTTTATAGCCATATTTTATGGCTCTTTTACTATTTGTTTTTAATTCACTGATTGTCTAAAAATTGTATAGGTTGTAATTAAATAATATTTAATTCATTTATACATACATCTTTCCATTGCCTAATTGATTTAACCGGACCAATTTTATTTAGCTCCAAAGTAAGGTGCTCCCATAATGATGTAATTTTAGGCAATTCTAATGGATTTATTTTACCTCCCAACAGAATTTTATGTTCTTCCAGATAATTAATTAAATACTCTTTTTGTGTTTTGGTTGTTCTTGCCGATCGTGGTGGCATTATGACTGATACTATATCTATATTATTTATTGATTGAAGTAACATATGATGTTTTGAGGTTAATATTTTGCTTAAAAATTTCATTATGCAGCGTTGCCAGTCATATCAATTGTATTTTTAACGGGACCCGTTAAAATTGTATGTTTTTAACGGACCCTTTAAATTTGTAGTTAGTGAATACCAATGTCATTAAAAAAATTTAAAGGTCCGCTAAAATATTATTTTTTAGAGGGCCGTTAAATTTTAAAGGAAAGTTACAGAATAGACCCCTTGGTCCTATAACATGTGTTTGTAAAAGTGTGTAATAACATTATTGGCGCAGTCGGTAAGATACAAAAAATTGCACTACTCTTAGTACAGTATAATGCTTATACTACAAACCTTCAATTTCACAACTTTATTACAAGCCCTAACAATTTAAAGTTCGGATACCGTTTAAAATTGTTACTTACAATGTTTTCTGATAAGATGCAAAAAAAGGTATCTTCTAAAAATATGTAAAAGTCATCAAAACGCCACTGTAAGAAAGATAACAGCATTATTTAATGAAGAAATAGAGATGAATATTTCTCTTAACAGTAAATATTAAATAATATTACTTCTTTTAAATCATTTAATTTTACTTTATTGTAGGCCAAAGAAAAACCCAAAACGACAAAAAATAGTTTACAAACCACAAAATAAAACTTTTGTTTTGGCCTTCTAACCACCATATAAAACATCACATAAGGAACAATCCTCGACAAAACATATATGATTTGAAAACAAAACTGACAGAACATAGAAATCTTTCACACCAAATGTTTGCAAGTCAATCTCTCAATTGTTCTCTGTAGTTAGTTTACATAATTAAATATTTAAAAGCATCTGTTAACAGTAAAGCGCAAATCCAACCCAACCAGGCTCAAATTATGTAACTTTAATTAATATATTAACAAACACACCAACTTTATTGTTTTGATATTCAGAGTATTTGCAATTAATTAAAAATAACTCTGAAAATAATTAAATTTTAACAACATTTCAATATGTGTAAAAAATAACAGAATAAATATCATGTATACATAGTCACCTATATAATACAAATATTCATGTTTGTTGATTCCAGGTAAAGTACTCTCCGTTACCAAATTATAAACAATGACGGTTTACTTTAATTTCAAAGATAAACAAGAGCCTCCGTAACATTTAGCATGGTGGGGCATCGACGGAAATATCCGGGTAGACCAAAGGGGAACGAAGAAAAAGGCCTTGGGCTTGTTTGCATACAACGCAATACGTTCTAATATTGTTAATATATACGTGGCATACATATGAGGGTTTATACACATCCCCCATCTGCCAACTTAAATACACAGTGGGGTTAATTAATTAGTTCTTCTTTTTATATACGCCACCGTGCCCATTTCGATGTTGAGCAATAATATGTATTTTAATACACCGGTTCGTAATTGCTTAATTAATATAAATATTATTTGATGATGAAAATATAATTGAATTCCTGTAATTTAATTGTTTTTCCCCTAGATGAAAAAGTTGGAAAAGTGTATCGTTTATCTATCCATCAGGTATCTGAATGTGTTGACTTCTTTCAATTCCGACCGCGATTTTTATTTCCCTTTTGGGTTTCTTCCTCTTTTTTTTTTCTTATTCTATAATCCGGGCACGTTCCTTGACTTACGCGATGATGGGGCCGACCGCACGATAAAGAATCCGCGGAACAGGGTTCTCTTTTTTCAATCTTTCGCGTTCAAGAGCAGCTCACCTGCGCTCCCGACTGACTCGGGTTGGTGCATAGTTAAATATTCAAGAAGGGGCTGACTTTTAAAACTTCAAAAAATTTCACCGGCACATTTTCCTTTATACGGCAATTTCGTATTAAAATTTATTACTACGTACCTCACCTCTCACATACTTGACTTGTTTACAGCACATTTTTTCACTCAAAAAAGTTATAAAATATTTTTTTTATACTTGATGCTCAAACCTTAATCTCTTTCTGAATGCGTAATTGGTAGAAAATGTATTTTGATGCTATACAAATTATTTTTTTATGGCTACGTTTATTAAATTTTAACCAATAGGCAGGCGGTGGTATACGCTACCCGCTTTGAGATACGCAATTATGTACTAAATGCTTTCAACAATTCTTTTTCTTTTAGAAAAAAAATTAACACACTTTATTATTCTCAATGACACCGGTAATTCACCAAACGGTTAAGCATCATAAGTTCATTTAAAATATTCATTAATACTTTCCAAGGACACTTTCACTCTGCTGCCCCCGCAACTTTTTCTCCACACAACATAAATAATATTGTAAAAAAATATTTCTTTATGTTACAAACTCCGAATTGTCCCAGCACTGTTAGTATTATAAATAATAATGTAATCATAAATTTTAACTATACCATTACATAAAATTTATTATACATTACATAATAAAATTAGTTCAATTACACTGGTTTTATATGGTTTAAAGAAGGAATAGCAATGATTTATAATTTATGAAGTGTAATAAATAAATAATTTAAAGCCTTATTTTCTCTACAAGGAAAAATATTATCTTTAACTTCCTGTGAAAAACAGAGAAGTTTCATAGTAAATAAATAATAACTTTCCACGAGGCGTTAGTCCCGCTCCTTGTAAAAAAAGGCTATGAAATATTAAAGGCCGGAAAATCGGAGTTTTTCCAATCAGTAATAAAAGTTTTATATACGTCTTGGTGTGTATTATCAGATTTGGAGGAAGAAAATTTGTAGATGCCGTAAAAATTCGACGATGGCCGGGAGTTAAAAGAAAAACCATTCGGCCGCCATAACGTTTCGCTAATATACCGGGAGATTCAATCTAAGACCAGCATAACAAATACAAATGTTAACTTTTTTTCTTTTTTATTTTCATTGTTGAAATAGGAGTGACTGTGGGTGTAAAAGGAAAACGTGTTTCACCATAAACGTGGTTTATACTAAAATAAGTATATGGTGCAAACATGAATAATTTATATCTCCGCAGCGTAATAAGTATTAATAAAAAAATCTCTCTAAACTTTGTGGTTTATAATCCTTTTTTAAATAGCCCATTTTTTTTGTTAATTTCATCAAGGATTATTTAATTGTTAATTTAATGAATACAAACAAATATTGTTTTAATATTTTGAGAAAAACAAATGAAATGAGCACGTTTTATAACGACAAATGGAACAAAAATAAAAGTGAATTTGTAGCAGCACCTTTATTTCCAGGAATATCTAATTAACTTTAATATAAAGGCCGTCGACAAAAGGCTTTCGCTTTGAATGAATTCTTGTTTGTTATTAATTTGACTTCTAGTTTACAGTGAGCACAAAGGCGTGTGCCCCCGTCAAAGTTAAGCAATGAAATTTGTATGTGTGTATGTGTGTGTGTGGATATGTGGTTCTCGTTGTCGTCGAGGCTCGTATGCAAATTGAATAGCCTATTGGAACGTGACGTTTTACAAACTGTTTTCAAGTTAATGACCCATTTTAAACTACAAACTACCACACCAACTTCCATAGCATTCCTTGATCCACTTTTATCACAGCATCGATGTCATAGATTTAATAGTAGAGGGGCGAACACCCGAGTTTGGTTTGTTTTATCGAGCATGCCTAATTATCGTTTATCATAGAATAGCAAAAGAGATGCATTCCAATGGGGGGAAATAATGGATTTAAATTTAATTTATTTTTATGACTGGTATATATCTTAAAATATTTTATACGATTAGTTCTGCATTACTTACATTTTTAATGTAAGCCGAGGTATATTTTACGTTTGTTTTATTACTAAAGAAACTTGAATAAATAATTGGTTGCGTACTAAAAAGATTTGAGTAGCACTTTCTATGCAAACAAATGTCTCCCCAGGTTTGTATATCCTAAAAAGCTTATTACTGTACCGTTCAAATAGAGCAAAACAGCGTTTTATAAATTATACTAATATTACATTAATTAAATCAATGTATGCATCTCTGAATAACAACAATATAACAACAATATAAATAAATAAAAATATATTAAGTTTTGTTTTCTTTATTATAAACTATTGTTATTATATACTGTATATTATAGTACAACTGCACATAATAAAAAACCTCTTCTTTGAGATCTATTAGTAAATTCCTTTATCAAAAAATTTTGATCAGAATAAATTTATCTTAAAGCAGCAATCAGCCCCTTAGTGTCTACTCTTGGACATAGGCCTCCCCTATGATTGCCCACTCCTTCCAATCTTAGGCTGTTTGTATCCAGTTGGTGACAATTTGTTTTAGGTCATCTGTCCACCGGGTAGGTGGTCTTCCTCTGTCTCGTTTGTCTGCGCGTGGTCTCCACTCGAGAAACCTTGTCCACCATCCATCTTTCATCCGTGCTATGTGTCCAGCCCAATTCCACTTCAGTCTGGCTATTCGTTCGATGACATCCGTGATGCCAGTTCTTCCGCGTATGTCTTCGTTTCTAATATAATCTCTCAGTGATACCACAAGCATTGACCGCTCCATTTTGCTGATGCATTGGTTAGAGTCAAAATTTTAGCGCCGTAGATCATGACGGGCAAAACACATTGATCAAAGGCTTTACGCTTTAGGCATGTTGGTAGTTCGCATTTAATCACTTCTCTCAGTTTTCCGTATGTTGCCCAAGAAGAAATGATTCTTCTGTTTATCTCACATGTTAGGTTGTCTCTCGAAATTCTTATTTCATGACCAAGATATGTATATTTTTCCACCAGCTCCACTTCGCTGTGACCAATTTTGATGTTCTCACTGGGTACCAAATTTGTCCTAAATTTTGTTTTTGACAAGATACATTATTTATAACACCATTTTATTTTATCAAGTTTTTGGGGTTAATGTGAGTCAGTCACCTTCACCTTCAAATTCCAATTTTGCAGCAAAATTCACAGATGCGGTACTTGGGGTCAGTATATATACAGTGAGGGTTGCTAGGTCTTCTGAATTTCCATTGTAACGATGAGAGAGGCAGTTAACGGGTTAAAGTAGGCGTTTCTGCCAAGTTCCAAATTTCTCCACTCTTCTTTCCATGTTTGTAGCATATCAAAGTTGCTGTTTAGTAAAGCCAGAAGAACGTGTCTTGATTTTGACCTAAATCTGGGGTGCTCTCGTATCTTTGTGAATCAAGAATAAAGCGTTCTTTTAAATTTTTCCAAATAGATTCTGTAGAGCCTGAGTTTGTCGTAGGTGCAACAACAAAATGTAACTTAGGATAGGTAGCCATTTCGTTTATGTGAGCTGTTTATCTATACTAGATACAGTATTCTGCTACAGAATAAACCAGGGCTATGCCTGCAGTTCTAATAGTGGCAGCCTAGATGCCCCAAGTAGTCCTTGCTAGTTTTTGCACAATGTTGTTGCTTGTTGAGATGTTAGGAGCTGTGTTTTCTAGATGTTAGTTATGACAAAATGTTGTTCCTTTAAAGAAGATTGTGAGAGTGTTAGAGGTTTCTTTATTATTTAGATTGTAGTTTCAGTTTCTCGTGCTTGTTCAAAAGTGTTGTGTTGTGTAGCCAGTGCAATGTCATCGCATATATAAACTTTCTTGAGCGTTTCCACCAAGTCATAAGTGTATAAGTTAGAAAAGAAAAGTGCGAGTACCGAGCCTTGGGATAGGACGTTATTTGGGTGCCTTGTTCTGTTAACTGTTGAGATACACCCAAAATAGTTTATCCCGTAACATGTTGTTAATTTACTTATAGATTTTAATAAATGGTACTGCAACGGGGTTGGTGATAATAACTAAAAGAAACAACAAAAATGAAAATATTCTAGAAGTGTAAGATTTATTTACTCTATCTTCATGTGACTGTCAAAAAATGTCAACAGTTATAAAACTATATAAACATTTAGTTGTCAGGGTGCATTATAACTACTCAAGTTTTAAAACAGTAACCTCATGGCATTACTCTGTGAGTATAAGCTTTTTTTCCTAATTCATTAAAATTGCTCACTATCTACCTTGTATCTAATACCTTCTTTAAAAGTTTTTATTTGCCAGTTGTCGTCCATAACCTTTTAGAATTTACATAATATTCTTCACAACTTCAGAAGAAAAAAATTGGTAGCTAACAAAAAATCATTTTTTTTGTTTAGATTTAGTGTTAAGAGACGGTACTTCTTCGATGCTGGAAAAGTATTTTTGATAGAAAAATTGTATGTAAAAAATGTATAAGTTTGTAAAAAAAAAACAAATTTGTACATACTGCTCATTTCGAGAACTTCAAACTATGCCAATATTGTTTTGTAGATTCAATTAATTCTTAAACACAAAATGCATTCAAAAAGTGGCTGTAAAAAAATTAATTGATATTAAGTAGTCAAACAAGTTTGAAATAAAAAAGAGCAAAAGAAGAAATAACACTTGTAGGTACAATCATAAAAAAGACTGCCGTGATTAAAGAAATAGTAAAAGCAAATTCAAAAAATAAAAGAGAAGATGCAAGATTACTAATGTTCTAATAAAAGGTATAATAAAATAAAGAAATGAACAAAAGACTGAGAAAACTAGAAAAAAGGCACGTAGAACTTTCAAAAAATAAAACATCAATGATGATGCGCATTACAAATTATAGTTCCGCAGGTAACCCACATTACTTGTGATTAAGATGTTAAGTTTTCTAAAAAGCCATGTTTAAGTTGATATCTTGCAAACCCCATCATCAACAACCCCTATTTAAACTACTGCAGGCGCATTAACCTCAACTTTGCCCGTAATGCAAGCAACTTTGCAAGTGGACTTACAGTTTTAAGTAGATTCCAAACCACTATGTGGCAACTGTCAAGGCATACTTTTATTAATTTAATCTTATCCAGGTGGACAGGGTTTGACCCTGTAATAAATATGCCTCAAAGCGTCCCACATTAAGAGGATTACATTAAGAAATTCCAGGATAAAATATTTATTATTTATAAAATATACCTGTTGTTTGTATATAAAAGGAGAAAATAAACATGTTTAGTCAGTTGATATTAGTTAGCGACAACTACCAGACTACGTTAACAAACATATACGTTTACCCTGCAAAGTTATTTATTATTACACCAAACACCCTACAACTGGTGACACCGACGTGATTTTTAAATACTTAGTGGTGTTTTGTGATTTTTCACAACAACGTACATTTTTTTTTACACTCATCATCAACATTTAAACAATGCCGGAAACTGAACCGACATCAATTGACCGTGTAGCGGTCCGAATACCAACATTCTGACCAACAGACCCTGAGTTATGGTTTGTCCAAATTGAAACGCAATTCGCGCTTGCAGGCATCATCACGGAAGAGACTAAATTTAATTACGTTGCCGGGAACTTGGATTCAAAATTCGCACTTGAAGTTCGTGACGTTTTGACTTCCCACCAGATGACCAAAAATATACAAAATTAAAAATGGAATTGATAAGCCGGTTAAGTGTTTCACAAGACTAGAAGACTCGCCGACTTTTGGAGCACGAAGAGATTGGAGACAGAAAACCATCCCAATTCCTACGTCACCTTCGGGGATTAGCCGGAAGTATTTTTTCAGACGACGCACTACGACCACTCTGGCTCGGGCGATTGCCAAAATCAGTGCAAACCATTCTCGCCACACAAAAGGGTGAGCAGCTGGATAAGTTAGCTGATCTCGCCGACGCTATTCTAGACACATCTCCACAACACAGCATTGCTGAAGCAACAAATTCGTCACCCATGGAAGCCCCGTTCCAACAATTAACCATATTAACAACAAGAATCGCCGAAGTAACAGCAACCTTACAAGAGGTTTCTTCAAGGAGCAATCAACACCAATCTCGCTCTCGCAGTCGATCAAGATACAATAATCGCAGCCGTTCACGAAATACATCTCAAAATGAAATGTGCTGGTATCATTCAAATTTTGGTGCAGATGCTAAGAAATGCAATCCGCCATGCAAATATGTGTCGAGAAACGAGAGGGGCAGTCGCTAATGGAAACCAGTAACATTTGCCCAAAGTCTTGCCGCCTATTTGTCTCCGATAAACAAACAAAAATTCAATACTTGATCGATACAGGAGCCGATATCTGCGTGTTTCCACAGTCATTAACTCACTGACAAACACCTAAAAGAAACTATACTCTGAGATAACACGCCCAGCAGGAATATTCACCGAACCTAAGCATTTAACAAAACATGCAATACTCGTCTCCCCGGGCCCACCGGTCACAGAAAAACCTCGACGCCTTGCTCCTGACAGATTGAAAGAAGCAAAGAAAGAATTTCAAGACATGATTCACATGGGTATAGCAAGACCTTCAAAAAGTAGTTGGGCATCTCCACTGCACATGGTACCTAAACAAGGTGGTAAATGGAGACCCTGTGGAGATTATAGAAGGTTAAATTCAAGACCACACCTACAGGATTTCGCTCACAAAAAACTGCACAACACCTTTCGGTTTATTTGAGTTTCCGTTTATGACTTTTGGACTCCAAAATGCAGCACAGACCTGTCAACGATTCATGGACGAAGTCCTCAAGAATTTAAATTTTATCTACGTTTACATCGACGACGTTTTAATCGAATCTAGTTCAGAAACAGAGCACAAAGATCATCTTCGTCAAGTGTTTGAGCGTTTAAAACAATATGAAATTTTAATTAATCTCACCAAATGTACCTGGGGAGAATCTGCAGTTAGATTCCTTGAATTCCAAGTTACGTAACAGGGGATCAAACCACTTCATGAGAAAGTTGATGCCATTACAAATTTTCCACTACTTAATGGCCGGTTTTCCCTAATGCGATACTAATAAAATATTTATTATTGTATAAAATATACCTGTTGTTTGTATATAAAAGGAGAAAATAAACATGTATAGTCAGTTGATATTGGTTAGCGACAACTACCAGACTAGGTTAATAAACATATACTTTTACCCTGCAAAGTTATTTATTATTACACTAAACACCCTACACACTAGAAAGATTATTAATCTACTCCGGACCAGAAAAGGATCTTAATCATTAAACCCCATGCTGAAGAGTTAGGGAGTGAAGTTTCAGTTGTCAGATTCAAACCCACAATCTTTGGTTCAGCAATTGGATGCCCAAACGCAAAAATAAAGTTTGATTTGCGTATAAGTCTAAATGGCAAACAAACTATGTTCTAAGTTGATCTAAAAAGTGTATTTCTACACTTTTTGAATTGCACTCTTCATGCTTTTAAAAATCCCTCGCACTTATTTGATAGGGATTTAGGTGGCAGTGTTTTTTCCTTTTTTGTTACAATCGTAGTAAAATTCGTGTTTCCAATCAAACTGTTTACACAAATTTAGTGGTAGCCTGTTTGCTAAATTGAACAAAAAATGTTCGTTGAGTAGCACTATAGTCTACTATAGTTTTGTTAACATCTTTTTTGAAACAAAAAGCAATGTCACTTCAACGTTTTTTTTTTACTTATCACAATTTCTAGTGTTTTAATAATTAATTTTCCACAATCTGAAGTTCAGAACATTCTGTAATATTAATAATAATATTCTGTTAGTCAAGTTTGGCTCAACAATATTTTGAAGGTCGTTTTTCTTAGTGGCCGTAAATTGCAATCTCTTAAAAAAAATTAAAACCAACCCAAATATTGCCCTTTTACACCCATTTTACGTCAAGCATCAAAAACATCTATCATCCGGGCCCATACAACTTCATGTTAGCAGTTTGTGCAATGTACATAAACTAAAGTATGCCAACAATTTGCTCATCTTGTCTACATCAAAAATCACAAGTTAACTAGATTATGAACACCCCCACGTAATCTTTAATCAACTAATGAGCAAAAGAGACCAAACCCCGCTTTCGAGATCCCATACAAGACCAAAAAAAAAATAATCCGCAAAAGCTGTAAGGCAAAACACAACAATCTGTGAAAGAGCTCTAAAGAATTGACACATTTAAGAGTTTTCCTAACAAGACCATCTTATAATATCAAATCAGTGGCAATACAAATGAATCGTATTAGACTGCAAAGAATCACCAAACACTTAACAAGCACTTTCATAGAATGAAAATAAGAATGAACCATCTATGCAGCAAGTGTATGGAAAAAACATGAGCTGCTTAAGTAGTAAAACATTAAAGGTGTACAACAGGTCCAATAAAACCGCAATGGAAAAAGCGCCAAGCTAAACTTTTCAAGGTAAAAGAAGAGAAAAGTATGGTTTTTATCAGTAAAAACTGACACTACTGAACAGTACGGGTTAGCAAATGACTTTTACAGATTTTTCATTAATACAAAAAAAATCCTTTATTAACTCTAAAAATCATCACCACTGAACTAGCATTGCACTAATAGCAACCGCCTCTAAGCACTATAAATAACGTGACCCCGTTTACTTGTCAAGAAACGAACTTCTCTCTCCTTATCTTGGTCCATCTTTTTCTACTTTGGACCCGCTTGTTTCTTTATATCATCTTTCCGCCGCATGTCTGGTCTTCCCCGCTTTCTTTAACTGATATATGGGCGTCATTTCCCTATTTCTTTGTTCCACATTTGGTCTTAAAGCCGCTCGATGTGTCCGGCCCATTTCTATTTTAGTTTCCTGTACTATAGATTTAATTTTTTTTCTGATTCATTCGTTAGCTTTAAAGTCTTTAAGTGTTATTTCCAGAATCTATTTTTCCTTAGCTCGATTTAAATTATGACTCAAACAAAAATTTTCAATCCAAAATTTCCACACATATTAAACGTGGTATGTTTTAATAATGCATGATACGAGTTTTAACCAATATAACAGAAAAAAAAAGCTCCACGAAAACATTTTTAAAGTAAAAAAAACCGGATACATCACATGACTCCTATCTATTTGGAGAGCGGTAATTCAAGCAAGCTACATTCAGTAGTATATGATGCCCGTCACCCAAAAAACATACAATATAAAACAAATCACAAGTAAAACAATAAAAGCCTAAGATTAAAACAAATTGCAAAGAAATCTATGTTCAACAGTAGATAAACTTGTAAATATAACATAATAAACAGAGTCGAGGTGTGGAGTGATGTAAGACTATAATATTGTTGCTAATATGAAGCACTACATATTATATTAAAAAAGTGTATCAAAAATATACAAATGCAGCGGTATATACCAATAAAGAAGCGTTTGTCAAATTGCCTTCTTTTGCTTTTGTCGACTTATTTACTTAATAGATTTGATCAAAGACAATGAAACAACTTTGCGGTTGCCAGACTTTGTCAAAGAGAAAGCGACAAAAAGTGAGGCTTTTGTGACAGAGTTAGTTAATCTTTTTCTTTTTGTTCTACTCGACCATTAAACTTTACCAGCGTTTGTCAACTAAAAACTATAATTTGCCAAGTGACCAACGGAGTTTGTTTTCTTTGCTTCTGTTTTGACCATAAATAAACAATATTATCAAAAGTAAGAATCGCCGGTTCAGTCAATCGTAACTGTTTTGCCATAAAAATCGACAAAATAAATAAAAAAATTGAAATCTTTACATTTATAAACGTTTTAGTTCTAAATTTTTACCAAATACCCCCGTAAATTTACGAATTTGACCGTAAGTGGCCGAGTACTGTAACACATTTTGTTCCTTTCAAAAATTATTAATATTTTTTTTTGTTAAAAGGACAAATATTTTAAAGTTTACGCTTGTGTTACTACCTCACAAACTGTTTTTGACTATGTTTCTAAAACTAAATATATACTATTGCACTCGTTAATTGATAGAATGAAGACGGTGTAGATACTAACAAGATCTAGTATCTGGTCCACACACACTCTCATATTAAATGTAATTATAAAGCAAAAAATTGAGTGCATACTGCAATTCATATTACTAATAAAGTCAAAAACATTATTTGCAAAATATTCTTAAAATCTTTTATGAGTGCCGTAAGTTTATTGTGTTTAACAAAATAACGTAATTTCTAACACGTCTGCCCAATAAATCCTAAACATGTTACATGTTCTATTAGATTAGCGTCAAAAGAGCAGGCTGGCCAATTCATTTTCTCAATTCCTTTATCAAAGCACTCAGTAACGTACTTTTCTAAATGCATTCTTTCGTTATTTTGCATCAGGACAAAGTCACCTCCAATAATTAAAGCCAATGGCACCACAAATCTTTTAAAACCTCTGCAACATATCTTTGTACCGTAAATCTCCTTTAATAAAAACCAATTCTGTGCATCACTTCCATAAATAACACTGGGCTTAAAAATACAATTTGCAAACTTTCTCCCGAATCTTCGCCAAACTCGTTCTCTTTCATCAGTAAAAAGTATGAAGCTCAATTTACACATTACGAGAAAACTGCAGCTTTGCTTTGCAGTGACGTGAAGGCAATTTTGGTACAACATATATCAGTACCTCAAACCACAGAAAAATGATGTTTTGTTTACTTTGCAGTTAAATGACAAAGTTTTTAGTACGAGGAAACGATCATCTTGTTTAAAAGTTTTTTTCTGCAGAATGCTAGCCTACAAGTATTTCTACTGGTCTCTTCAGCATGATAATTCAATAATAAAACATAAAGCAATTAAAATAATTAAGTACCTTAATAATATTAATCGGGTCTAAAAGTCACATTGCTTGAAAATAAAAATGTTCTAATACATTTTTTTTTAATTGTTTTGCAATATACAAAAAAAATTGAATATATTAATGATTATTCCCTTAAATAAAAGTGTTGCAATGTTACCAATGTTAGTAAAATTTAAGGTGTTTGCACCTTTAAAATATTATATTCATTATACAACATATTTCAAACCTGCTGCAACATTATGCTTTACTCTGAAGAGAACTTTTCATATAATAAGTGGATTAACATAAAACATAGAGATAACCGCAGCACAATTTATAGATCTTGGCATACTGCTCCTTGAATAATCAAATATCTCATTGACTTATACAAAAAATGAATATTATAAAATAACAAAAACTAACATTTGCACTAAAATCTCTGTATAAAAAATTAGTACATTAGTTACATTGTATAAAAAATTGTCTATAAATTCACAGCAAAGTAATAGTTTTACTTATACGTTTATCTAATTAAATATTGTAGAACACTCTTGATATAATGCATCTCAGTAATCAACTAGACTAAATATGACGAATAATTAATTATCGCCCATTGCTGTTTCCGCCAACTAATTTGATAACAAAATGGATATGAGCTAAACTGTCAACGCTCAAACTACATAAATCCATCAGTATCAAGCGAGAGAGCATCCTTTTTTGCTTCGTTTGCTACCACCCTCCTTCCACTAGAAAGGTGAGCCTTGAAGCGTCAACCTTTCATTGCCTTCTCGTCTCTAAACACATACAAGAAATTTCATCACAACCGTATATGTTTATCACATTGTAATACTACATTATTGTTTTACAATAATCCGCAAGTAATAAATTTTTAAGAAGTGTACTTTCCTAATGGAAGTCGACTTTTTTATTTATTTTCAAGATTAAATAGCACGTATCAACATCAGGCTGAACGACTTTATCTAGTTTTACCCAAAGAGTAATCCGCTTTCGGTCCGTCAATTTATAAATCCATTAGCGACCGGACTTCTGTTTTTCTAGCAAAGTACCCTAATGGCAATTTGTTAAAATAACACATGTCCACCTAACTTTAGACGAGTTTCGCACATAAAATAACATCATATCTGTTATTAAATTGATTTTATTTTTAATATTTTTTATTATATTTAAATAAAAAAAAAGAGGGTTTTGTGTGACGCGTCGACCGGTCATGATCCTGAATATTGCTCACAGCAGCAAATAATTCAATTTTGCGAGAGGACGCTGAGAAAAGAATCACCTGTTTTTCCGGAAATGCTGGGACGATCTTTCGTCTGTCTTGTATGTACATATCGGTGGATCCTGAGTTGAAAACGCCACCCACACAACACTTGATAAATCGACTGAACACTCTGATAAAACTGCCTCTTCTAAACGTATCACTGATAAGTCGACGGAAAGTTTTTTTTTTACTGTTTGTAACTCTGAAAGCGCTATAGTTCTTTTTTATCTTTCCGAGAAAGTTGTGCGCGGCAAATACGTCTTCATCTGATAATGTCGTAAGGCATATTTCAAGATTAAAATTAATTGTTATTTAATACATAATGTTGATACGGAATATATGAATAAGTTCAGCTGCAGGCATAGGGTAACTGTAAAGCATCCATTACGATGGAGGTTGTATGCATTTTTACATAATGCCGTATCTTTACAATAAAATATATAAAAAAATATATTTATATTACAATTTTTTTCTTTGTCTTTTTAGTATTTTTTTTTTTATTCTTTACTATAATATGCCATTTATGTTATAGCTAAGAAATCGTATTCTATTCATACCTGCCACTTTTTACAGAGCTGAAAAAGTAAAAGATACCCAATATATGTTATGTTATGAGACTAAATTTTTTTATATAATATAATTATTACAATTGTAAAAAAAAGTATAGTATACAAGTTGCATGAAATGTTAATTTTCAACTCGTGTGCAACTTAGCAAATGCGTTGATGTAATATTTACTATTATCGCCATACAGCTATTTAATGAATAAATATTATAATTTTTTATGATAGATCAAATAATATATACAACCTTCAGGACTAAATAGCAATTATAATAATATGAATAGCAATATCAACCTCAATTCCAAGGTGTTACATAAAATCTGTTTTAGTAAGATTGTCTACAATTCCAATTTATTTCACCACACTGTTATAGTAGCTTTCTGCATCATAAAATGCTGTATACAGCAAGGATATTTATAGATAGAATTCCTATTGTTAACTTAACGTGCATTTCGATAATATTTGTGTAAATAATTTATATATGCAAAATCGCAATACATATATATTTTTATTTACAGATTGTTTTTATTTTCCACTTACCGGATTCGAATGCAATTTCGCTGAGAAGTATCCACTTATCGGCGAAGAAAAGTCTAACTTTTATAAACTTGGCCGAACGACCTTTCAATTGCAGCGTTACATTCCGGGCAGATTCACGGCTCCTATCGGCCGGAAGTACCATTCGAACCGGGTTCGGCTGGAATCTACCCCCGTCCAAACTGAACCACACTTCCGCTATCGAGAAAACCTGAAATCGAAATTTATGCCATGTTAAACTCAAAACAAAATTAACTGGAACGAATCATTCGCTCGATACATTTCTATATAAAAATATTTTTATTATCAATCAAAATATTTATCAAGCTATAAATTGTATTGTTTCAAAACATATTATGGTTCATTGTTCCACAGTCTGCAACATTAATCAATAATTTACAAAATTATATTTTCATGGTTTTATTAATAAAAAAATTATATATTATCATACAAAATAATACCAATTTGAATAAATTGTGTTCATGTACATTTACAATTTACATTTTCATTAAATTTATTTCACTAATGAATGTAGAAATTCGAAAAACACATACATATATTTTTCCTATGAGAGATAAATCTGTGGCCACAATGAATGGAATGTAAAATTAATTATCTGGATTACGAACTCGCCGGGTGCTGGTATTTATAGTCTACAGCAAAAATATGCAAATAATTTTTGTCTGCTTTAATAATAATGGGAAACATAGAAAATATCTGCCCGTTGGAGGGTCCCTATTTTTTTCCCCCATATAGAACCGCAATGTAATATAGCCTGGAATCTCGGAAATTCACCAAATGAAGCATTGTTGTAAACATAATAATCCGACATTCTGGTAGCGCGCGAGACTATTCCGGAATGCAGCCGAATACGTATTATAAGGTATATGTGGGAACCCTTGTTGTGTCGGAAAACAAAACTCAAAAATTGATTTCCTTTGTTTCCCACTAGACATATTCTCCGCATTCCCGGTAGTGGCAGTTCGTGTTAAACCCGGATTTTTCTACCTTAATATCAAGATTAAATTGACTAAATACAGCATTCCGAACAAAGTAAGAATTACTAGTGTTAAATAAATTTAAAAGTATTAAATTACATCTTGTTTTATTAAACATGTATGTGAATTTTGACAGACTTTTTACTTTGCAATTAGAAGGATTGTGTGTTAAATTTATATGAATTAATATAACAAATATTATTAAAGATAATAAGTATAAGAAAGACAAAATGAATGAGCTTCAAACTTAGTTCATTTTATCATCTCAATATTCAGTCGCATAAGATGTTATTTCCTAGTTTCGTAGTATAAGATAGCATAGCTGTTATCTTAATATCTCAGCAGATTTAATACAGATTTTGTTTCTAAATTATCAAAAAGTGGCTGAATTTTTATTATGAGTACAAGAATTTATTAAAGAAATATAATAAAATAGTTTGTTTAAGACTTAACTTACTTATATCATAAAAAACTTATTCTGTGCAAAATAAAATAAAAAAGTCAACGACCATTAAACAGAACAAAATAAACCTATATTAAATGATGCTGGTAAACTTGAAAATCTTTTTGTGAAGATGTTAAAAACCCCTCAACTGCTGTAAGGCTAAGAAAATCTTATCCAATACTCATACACACCAATCTATCAAAAGCAACAAAGATACTTCTAGAAACCCTCAGTAGGTATCGCCCCGGCACAAGTCTGGTCCGACGCTGCAACCCCAACCCCATCAGATAAGGACTGCAAAGTTGCTCGCTACCCTTTTAAAGAGATGCGTACAGCATGGGCAATTAAAAACTTCCTTTCTACAAATCACCAAGATTAGATAAGGTCTTTCCATCACTCTAATCCTATCGACCAATCAGCTTAAAGTCTTTTCTCCTAAAAACATTAGAGCTATTGTGCAAAAGATCAATTCGGCAAACAACCTTCATGATTAAGTCAATACACTCAAACCAACATGCATAGAGCCAAAGAAGATCCGCCAAATCAACCCAACATCTTAAAACAGACCAAATGGAAAGATGACTAAGAGACAAAATGTTCATCTTGAGCGTATTGATAGATATTGAAGGTGATTTCAATAAAACCACTTTCAAAAAGATTAAAACTGCTTTTGCTCTTGGATGGATAAAACACATGTTGAAGAAAATAGCCGTTACAGTTACCGTAAAGGATTCGACGGTCAAAAAGTCGTTGCTAAAAGTTGTCCCCAAGAAGGTATATACTATAAAATATAGTATATAGCTATTCAATAATTGTGGTTTCTATACATTTGGTTATGCAGACGACATAACAATCTTGATAAGCATTAAATTTGATGGCAACTTAATGCCAGAGACCCTAAAAGTAATAAAAAGTTGATGCAAAAACCAGCCTCTTACGATTCTTCTTTCTTCTTATCAGCCCTACTCTACCCATTGCTGGATAGGCCTCTTCCAGGTTTCTCCATGTTATTGTATTTTGCGCAACTTGGAACCATCTTTTTCCTGCAATTATCTTTATATCATCAAGCCACCTTTTATGAGGTCTACTAACACTTTCCTTACGGTTGATCCACTCAAAACCAAACTGATTCTCATCACAGAAAAAAAAATAGAAAACTATATCTACCAAAACTCCTAAATACTTAATTTTTCATAATAAGTTTACAAAGGGACCACATCAAATTATAAGAAACAAAAAACTACATGTCTTTTTGGCAATGCAGATAAGCTGTAGGAATAACAAAAGGACTATCTTCAAAGATAGTGCTACGATTGTACACAGCCATCATAGGGCATATGCTCACATACGGCGCACTAATATCAATTGCAACAAATGGCATGCTTAAATATAACAAGTGTCATGCGGACAACATCAACTGAAGCTATAAAGGCAATGTTGAGTCTGCCGTTCCTCAACATTTACGCTGAGGTGCAGTTAAATTTTGGCTAGTCTGCAGCCCTCATAGTGTATGAACCTGAACCCTAAACCGCTTTACCTCGTAAAAGCTTCAATGGCCAACCAAAAATCAACACACACAACGCAATAAAAAATCGTTGACATAACACTCCGGACTACAGACAGTCAAAGGAGACAATGACTGCCCCAAATGCCAAGGTAGTCGATTATTATTTGCAACTGTTCAGAAAAAACTTGCTCAGAATTGAAAACAGTCCTTTTTGTGTAAAAAATGTAAAATGCTATGTATATGCCCGGCATTCTCATGCAATTGAGTCCATGCTGGTAACATAACCAGTCTAAGAAAACCTCTTTAAGCGTTGTATTTGCATATAGCAGCCACATAGGCTAGTTGAATGCCAGAACAACAAAGTAAGGTACAAAAAACCTAATGAAGCAGTAGCGGAGCTAAGATTTTTGGGCCCCACCGCAAAATATTTGAAACAGAAACAATAAAAAAAAAAAGTTTATTTAACCTTTATTTTGTAAATTCTGAGAGGCTCCAGGTTTCTAAAATAATCATCAAAGGAGCCTCTATGCTTGTGAGCCCTTTCGCATTGCAGACCCTTGCTTACAAGTAGCTCCGCCCTGTAAAGGTCTACGTGAAATAAATTTCGATTTACCCTCTAACTCTCAATCTAAAATCCAGAAGTTAAATATTAAAAATTGTAATCCTAAATAAAATCAGGGATAACACGGCGGCTAAAAACCTGTTTTCAAATCATCCACACATAGCGTTTTAAGTTCAATCTAAGACTGATAAAATCCATTGCATCTTATCTAAAAAGACGAACACTAGCCGTGAAGTAGTATAAGCACATGTCGACCCCGTACAACATAGACAAAAGTTCTTCAAAAATCCGTTTTGTCTCTAATGCTCTTCCACTTTGATATAGCATGCATCGTGCCTGGTGTCAAAATTGTTCAATACGCTAATGACCCTTTTGTACACTTAAAAAAATCCAAAAATTATCACACTTAGACTTCAAGTAGCTTATGAGAAACTTGAAACCTGGTTAGAAAGTAAAAATTAATTTTGTGAACAGTAATGCTATACTTTTCTCCAACTCCTCACAAAAATATTTGTGTCAACAGCTCACCAATTCCACGAATGGGTAAAGCTAAGTACATAAAAATCAAATTAAATAAAAGTTTGATTTTCATATTACTCATAATTGCCATACTTAGTAAAATCAAGATGTCAAGTAATATTCTGACTTTTCAGAGCAACAAGTTGCAACTTCTCAAAACAATTGTAGGCCTAAAAAAAAAAAACAGAAAGTTAATAAAAATAAACCCCTGCTAAGCAGCTCTCCCGACAAGATCTCAGAATTTTTCTTAATTGCTAACAAACGTTGAACCGCCCAACCACCACATCGTGCGTTCACTTTGTATATTAGTTAACTAAAATATAATTTTATTCTAATGTGCAGAGACAAAAAAACTCTCTATAAAGAACTTATACATAATAAAAAAGTTAAAAAAACAGCCCATAAGGTTAAAACTGTCTCTTCTCTTCTCCGCAGAACGTACAATATTGCAAAATGTAAAATATTGCAAAATTAAAAACATTACAAAACATCAAATATTCTGCGAAGAAATAACCTAAGTAGCAAGCTGAATAAGTATTTGCAATTTTCTCTGTGCAACACAGCACTAACAACATCATTGAGTGTAAAAAATGTATTACTCATAGCTTTAACTTAAGGCCACTGTCGGCTTCAAACTTTAAACAAATTAGTTTCATTAGTTTGATAAATGTACTATAATAATATTTACTACAATTAGAATTTGCAAACTCTAAGTGAAATTTTATTATTATCTTTGTTTCATACAACAAGCTACGCTGTTATAATATCATAAATGTTATATTCTATTAAAAGTAATTTGTTTTGCAAACTATACTAATATAATTGGTAGGTTGAATTCAAACTTAAAACCAAGTCATCGGAAAAAGATCTAATATAACTTTAATAAAATTAAAAAAACAAGATCTTTCTTAATTTACTTTGAAATTATACAGTCAAACTGTAACAAATTATTAAAACTATTGCCCATCACAAAATTATATTGAAATAAATCATAATTATTATCTTGAAACACTATTTATAATATTATAATTCAACATTATCAATTGGTAGAATAATTAGAGTAATTGAACCAACTTTGTTGCATATATAGAATGGAAATGTATCTGTAAATTATGCAAATAACTTTGAATAATTGTTATGAACGTACCTGAACTCCTCTGGTAAACATGTTATTAGCATGCAAGTGAACAGCACTGAATTCGCGAACAGCGTCAAACTCGAAAATTATTTCCAATGGCTGCCCATCACGAGTTTCATTATTCCAACCAACCCATCGGCTCCCTGTAACAAAATAATATAAAATTAATACAAGTTAAATACACATTAGTACAATTCATAATGTCTTATATTTTATCAGAACATTCAATTTTAATTTATAAATAACTATAACTTTCATAACTGATTGGCGATGATAAATTTACAGAATTAATTGAACCAGCTTATAAACTGATGATGTATGTACAAACTTTAATCTTGATGTTAATAATTAAACAAACTTGTTTACCTAACTATCAAATCAGTCATCTTATATTCAACACTGTCAACCACAATATCATAAGCAGTACTTTGAACTTCAACTATAAATATGACTTGTTGAACAATCTTAAAATATTAAGTTAACCTAAATAATAATATAAGTATGTAAAGTGTAGATGCTTTTAACAATTTTTATAAATTTAATTATTTATATTTTAAACTTAAACAAATTATTTTCCCAGAAATCCCGGCGCATCCACCATATATCAAACTAAAATTTAATAATAATTTTTTTTTTGCCTCCCACAATATCAGTAGCCAATTATTCATCATGGTACAAGTAAATTGTTAATTAAAAAAATATTAAATACTAATCCAAACTAATAGTTGAGAACTGCAAACATGTGACTTCTCAGTGTTTTAGTGTGTTCTCATATCATAGCAACAAAGCCTGCGGAGAATTAGCTTTGTTTGATGTTCGACTGAAGATCTAACAGTATGTAACTGACCTCGTCTAGAAATTACATTGTCTAAACTCAGTTGCTAGTTGCATGTTGTGCTTCGCTTCATTCACGTTAAAGCGTTCATTAAAAAATTGGTTTATACAATAAAATATTATATCTAGTAGTAAAAATAAATGTTATTAAATCATAAATAATATATTATATGCCAAGATATTCAATTACGTATTGAGGCAAATTTTTATATAAAAAATGTGGAACATTTTTAATTTACCTCATAATAACCACAAAAGTAATAAAATTGTTTTCAATGTATTGTGTTCGTATGTATGTGTATTATTCAATATAAAAAAATAGTGTTTAAAAGTAATCACATAACACACTTAATATTTAATACATAACATTTAGAGAAATTTCAAAGCCCTTACCGCAATCGGCTCAAGCTCCCTAACAACGTGGCGTTCATTCTGTTAAATAAAGTGAAGTGCGTGGGAAAGTGTGATAATTTTTACAAAACGTTAAAAGCCTCTAAAGGTTGTACCGTTTTTATATTGGTCTTACTAATATTTAATTTATTTATTTAGCCCGTGTTGCTGTGTAGTTTAAAACAGCCAAGTCCTCTATAACTTTGGTGCGATCTGTGATATTAAGTTAGTAATTTGTTTTTATTATAATATAATGTATTTTTAGGTTAGGTTAGGTTAGGTATACCAAAGCGTATTTTTTAATCTCATCTGTGTTATTAGGTAAAGTTTACTGTCTGACATCAAAGCATTTTAAAACTCAGTGTCATCTATAATATTCTATTAAGTCAAGAGTCGGCAATCTTTCTTGAGTAAAAAGCCATTTTTAAAATTAAGTGCTAATATAACATTAGAAACTGTCTATTTTCTGCTAGATTTTTTATACAATAAAAGAATTAATTCAAATTTTTTGTTTATATGCACATTTTTTAATAATTTTTTTGCAATAAATTAATTTACTATGCACAGTTTTCAAGACTCAGAAGACATTATTTGACTATTTAGTATCTTCCAAACTTGATTCTCAACTTCAATATACATTTTGAAATTATAAAATCTTCACACTCTCTCAAACAATCCGAACTGCGACTGATAGAATAAACAATATTCCTAAAAATAATCTGATTAAAAGTTTGCAAAACAAGGTAACTTACAACCATATTGACCGCTACCTAGATATGTAGTATTATAACAAAAATGGCAACTTTGACGTGCCGTTCCTGTTTCTACATATAATTTGATAATCAATTTATTTTTTCACCAGTACTTGCAGAAAGGATTTTATAAATTCAAAAGGTATATTGAAGTTGAGAATCAATTTTTTCTTCTTGTAGTGCATCTTCTATTGGAAGTTTGCTGCCATAACAGCTATCCGAACTTAATTGGCTGCCGCTCGGAATAATTGAGTGTTGCTGCAGCCAAACCAGTCCCTTAGAATTTTGAACCAGGACATTCGGAGTCTTTCCTCTGATCTTTACCTGTGCTATCAATTGTATCAGCGCGTATTTGGGTCCTCTCATTATGTGACCTAGATATTATTTTCTTTATGGTATGAATTATTTACAATTTTTTTTTGCATTTTATTTAAGACAATGTTAGTTAGATAAGGATCTGTCTATGGAATAAGTCACATTCTGCGGTAACACCACATTTCAAAGGCAATCAGTAATTTTTCTTGAGAGTCCACGCTTCAACCCCATACAGTAATGTAGAAAAAAACATAGCAACGCAGCATTCTTGTTCTAAGTTACGCTTATATCCTTAGAAGTTGTACGTCTCTAAGGCTAGCTTCTCCATTTATAACCACTCCTAATTGTTTTTCTTCCATCGTTTTATTAAATATAGCTTCAATAGAAGTAAAAAAAATACAGCTTTGCCTTACACAGCGGCGGATCTCCATTTCTTCTGTTAGCTGATTTTCTACTTTTGCATTAGCTGTTTGACCCCAGTATAAGAATTAACTTCAGAAGATACTAAATTGTCAAATAATGTTTGAGAATTGTGCACTGTAAATTAATTTATTGCAACAAAATTTGTAAAAATTGTGCATTTAATCCAAACAGTTTCAAAAAACTCATTAACTCTTATATCGTAAATTTTTAGATTAATTTATAACAAACAAACGTCATAGTACGGCCAATAAATGTTCTTCAAGCAGAAGCCAAACTAGTCCAAAATCAAACGTCAATAAACTTAAATCCATAACAGAGCTTATCTTCCAAATAAGTAAATTGCTAAAACAAAGAATTGAGCCATAGATATACTTCAAACCAGTAAAAAGTCTTCTACTTGTTAGAGGAATGCGTTCACAAACATTTTGGCTGAGCACCCACTGAACTTTATATCCCACTTGCAGATGAGCACCGCTTTAATAAAACCAGCTTGTTAATTTCCATAATACTAAAGAAAGTTACTGATTCTTTCCCCATCAGTTCGGAAAGCAAGAAAACCTTGGCAAATGAAAAAAAAACCTCAGGCATGTTAAACAAGAAGTACATGGAGAAGAAAGTTACAATTGCTGTAATCTGTAAGCCAATTCGTAGCTTAACTACAGCCATCTAACAATGGCTAACCGACCATAATGCAGAAGCTGCCGTATACATAACTCATATCTCTTATAAGATTTGCAAAATATGCCGCAGATGATGTTACAACACTAACTTGGCCTCGGTAAAGACATAAAGCAGCATGCATGCATGCATGATAGGCGTCATACACCTGGAGCTCTCTTACCAAGGACACCAAAAACAGCATGGTCACTGGTTGGGCAGAAGAGCGTGATTTTTGCAATCCTTAAGAAACAAAACAACATTAGAAAAAAATTGCTAGCTCGTCGTTCATAGACAATCCATGTATTCAGAAAGCCTGGCTAAACTTTCTGATAACATTGCAAGGACAGCAGAAAAAATCAAAAAAGTTATCACGATGCTAAACAAAGTAGCGTCCAACATTAAAAGACCTAAAAAGGAAAAGAAGAAAACAATGTGCAGCATTGTCTCTTCATTAGTGCTGTACAAAACCCCCGTTTAGATCCAGTATGTCCATTAAATACATACCAAGATATCATCAAACGTGCACATAAAAGGTCGCCATCCAAGTCTGCGTACAGTATCGCCTTCACAAAAAGAATATTAGCCATTGCTGGTACCATACAACTGCAGCATTGCTTCATCCGTCCCTTAATAATGTTGTCAACACCTAAGGTATGTATTACTTGTCCTAAGTTTTACCTTATTGCATCCCACCTATCGCATTTCAGAATTGTGTGTTCCGAGGTATCTGGGTCTCCGAAGTAGGTAAAATTGTCATAAATCGTGATGTTCATGCCTTTTAAATAGTTTCCAAATCACCCATCTCCTATCAGGAACTGAGTGAAAAAGTACCTTACCTCCTGTGTTTTCTGATTACCTCCTTAATTAAGATTCTGGTCCATGCAACTGTAGTGGCATTAGAATCCTTATATTCTCTCTCATATTTAATAAAGGATTCTTGCCTAAGCTATTTCTTCCTTTTTGTTTGCTGCTAGAAAGTAGAACTTTTCCCTGGCAAACAGATGTATCAGAATGACTCCTGCTACTACCTATATAACTCGTGTTTGACAAACGTTAGCTACCCTGATTACCGCTTTCCTCTATAGCCATTCTATCAACACCTTAAAACTTTTGTTTACCACACTGGTGCCCCATATAACTCAAAGTAGTAATGCTAGGCCGGCGCCACTTTGCACCGTAGAAAAAGACACATTAATGCGCATGCTTGAATTTTTTCGGTGCGTCAGTTGTCTACTGGCCGTCAAGTAAGGTCCTGTTATACGTGTTTGTCGGATTTTTTTTAAATGACTAAAAGAGTTAAACAACGGTACTGCATAGAATGTTGTCAAAAACTTAGAAATTCTTAAAACAAAACAATTAGTAAAATTCAACAAGTGCCACAATCTGCTCGCAATGCAAGTGTTGTGAAGAAAGTAGAAAATCTAATAATAGGAGATTGTCGTTTGACCGTATGAAAAATTTCCAAAGAAGTTGAGATCATTAAAGGTTTCGCACATGCAATTTTGCGTAAAGATTTAAGCATGCACAAGGTGGCTGCAAAATGTGTGCTCAAGTTATTGTCGGCAAAACAGAAAAAAACTCCATTTTGTGGTTGCAAAGAACTTGATAGATACTACTAACACTAAACCTGAGTTTCTGAACACCGCTGTAACTAGAGATCAGTCATTAATGTACGGGTACAATCCGAAAACAAAAACACAATCGTCACAAGAGAAGCATTCCTACTACTTTGAAGAGAATTAAAGTATAAATCTTGCCATGTAAATAATATTTTTTTAGCCAATAGTCGGATACTTTTTAAACAGACCTCGTATAATCAAGTTGCCCACCAAGCACAACAATCTTCTTTTATAGTATCCTGCGCTCGCTATGTTAAACATTAGGCGGCTCAACGCGTTCATCACCCACACTGCTTAAGCTTGAATCCTCGCTATGTTCCCACATATTTAAATTATGGCCTAGCGTTACACCCAGATATTTAATGGCTCTTCGATTGTCAATGTTTACGCTTTCCACTCTTACAATAATATCATTTAGGGTATATCAACCTGTTAAAATTGAAACTTCCGTTTTTTTTTTAAACTTTCTAGCTACAGGCCTTTTTTATCCAACAACTTCTTTATTCTGCTGAGCGTCTATTTTGCTAGCATCTCTATATATTTCTTGTTCTTAAAGTAAACTACAGCTAACTTGTCAGCGTATGCAATTACCACAATATCTCAATACTAAGTCACAGTATATGTTTCATAGTGTTCAAAGTACTGCAGCATTATCAACACGCCCCAGCACACGGTTCCAAAACGCACTAGATGGCAGCAAAAAAAAAAGTTAGCCGAAGAAGTTACAGTGCAAAATATTGTAAAGCACATGCTGACCAGCAAGACAAAGTGAAAGTGTATATAAACCGCTATAAGAAACAAAAGGAGACGGTAAATTAGATAAAACAATAACGCCAATAATAAATTGCCGCAAAATAATTCCATGAAAGGTCCTGTGATAACAAGAGAAAATTGAAATGGGCAATGTTCTACGGTATCTAAAAAAAAGTCTGTTCAGGAACAGAGAACTTGCCTTATCTCTAAGACGATTTTGTTCACACAATTTAAACCAAACTCATCTTATCTATGTTTTTAAGAAACTTCTACACTTAGTTACATCGCGGGCTGTTAATCCTACATTGCCACATTCAGCAGCAGTGTTTGTTTATACTATACTTAAACGTTGATTACTTGTTTAAAATAGAGCTCAAATGTCGAGATACTTGTCTGCTGTAACATAAACAGGATGTTTGGATGCTAATAGAAAGTGTAGGTAGCGCTTTGTAGTGCTGTCAAGAGACAATTTACATATCCAGAGTCTCCCCGGCCACTTTTAGCTATGATGACGGATGTACTCATTTAGTACTACAACAGACTAATAAACAGCGTATACAGACCGCCAATACACAGCTGTTGGAAATGCTAGATTAAACCTTAACAATAAAACACAATCAAGCTACTCTCGTTTAGAAATTGTTGCTAAACAGCTAATAGCCTAAACCCAACTTCACATTGCACGTGTTATGGTTACCCGTAACTAATTACGTTCTTTATCTACAGGTGTTTGAATAAACACGCAATTCCGTCGTAACAAAACCTATTCAAATTAGCATTATTGTTCTGAACAATACATGTAAAGTAATATAATAATTGAATTGAATAAAGCAACGTTTATGCTCCTAGTAAAAATGCTTTAATTCCAAAAACAAAATTGTTAGTATGCTCTCTCTCCACTGTGCTTTAGATTTGATGTAGTAACTTCTTTGAACTAGATACCAAAAGGTGAATGATACAAATCTGTTTCTTAGCTGAAATTGGCAAAGCATTTGTTGTAACTGATTGAGTTAATTTACAGATGTTTTCTGCTTCTTGTTCTTAATAAGTGATCATAGCACTTAAAAGCCATTTATAGCCATATTACTATTTTTGGACTCCATGTGTTGAGAAGTTCCCATGTGAACTTTACTCTCACTTGACTAAATTATTAGCATGTTTAGAAATAATGATATACTTAGTTAATGAATTGTCTTTTTCTTTTAAAAAGTACCAGTTCAAATGTTTGAGAATTGGCCAGTATAATCGTAGCAAGTTCTGTAAAAGCTTTACCTTACTTAATTGCGTTATTAGTGTATTAAAGAATTTTGATAAATATAATTGATTAATTTTCGTACTTTTGAAAGCACCAGTTTGGGTTTTTAAGGCTTAACCAGTGATATTTGTTTCTATTTTCTATAATTTTCTAGTTCCTTGTAATAATTTACAGATTCAAAGTTGTAAGATTGTTAAGTCTGCATATCCAATTGTGCAAAAACCGCCATTTAGTCGTTCTCCATATTTCATAACAGTAGCAATAGTACGCCGCCCTAAGAACAGTCTTCAGCAACAACTTTCCTGATTGTTCTATTTTCTACAGTAACTATTTAAGCCGTTAATGCTATTAATAATTTTTATTAGCAATGTCACACGCTGAATTAATTTTATCTTTAATTGTTCTTAATGAAGTTAATTTTTTAAGAATCAGCTAACTTTTTAAAATCTATGACAAAATGATGGCAGTGTATGGAGAAAATAGTCCGTCGTATTTTAAAGTCAAATATTAGTGCAAGCAGTTCAATAATTCAGAAAAACTATTAATGACGATTGTGTCTGACAAAATCATCAACAAAGATTTGGGAATAAGTTGAGAAGTGTATAGTTTGTCCGCGTTAAGACTGCAGTGATGGGAGTGGTTTATAAAGTCAGTGTCACACAACTGTGATTGCAACATATCCTCGTTGGTATTATAAAACAGCTAACTTCACTATGTTTATTATATTATAATAAAATGATTTTAAATTATTTAAAAACTTTAAAGCAGAAACAATATTTTATTGCTTCTTAATTAAATATTATTATGTTTAGTAGAAATGTATATTAGTCACTTTTAATACTAAAATGTATTAAAATGAATTCCTAGAATTGCATGACGTTTACTCATATTTAAGTTTTTGAGGTTATACTGTACGTCAGCAACAAAAAATTGTAATTTACAGTTGAAATACATATAATTATTTACAAATGCGTTAACCTAGTTACAATAACGCAAAAAACTGATAAATATTAAATAGTAAATTTTTTTAACTAAATTTATTCAATTACAAGTAGCTTTGTTTTAATCTGGTAGTTATTCTATTGTAAATTGGGTAGGCCTCTAAGCCAACCAGAGCATTGTTTCCCAGTTGCCATAACAACTACTACTGCAGTCTTAACGCGAACAAACTATAGGTACAATGAATTCTCAAGATGCTCAGTCTAGAACAAAAACTGCATAGTAGACAAATTTGCAAAGAGGATTTGACTGCTTTATTTCATCTTCTATAGTAATCGTAAATAGAGATAAAACCTGAGTACACCACTTAAACTCTCACAAAACAAGTGTCTATGCAACAGGGGCTTTCCACCACCCAAAAAGACTAAGACACAATTTTTTGCGCAAAAAGTGGTGATCAAGTTTTCTAGGACGCTGAAAAATTCCCTTAATTGATTATATTCCAAAAAGATCAACAATAACGGCAAATGTCTAAACGTTTTTACAGACACAATTAAAAACTCTGGACCTGCACACAAACTGTAAGATGCATAAAACACCAATTGTTAAAAAAATAGTCAATGAATCCAGTTTTAAAGAATAACAGCATTTACCTTACTGTTCCAACCTAGCCCTCTACAATTGTCATCTCATTCCAAAACTTAAAAAACACTTGAGAAAGCGTTGCTTTTAATCGAAGATAACTTGGAATACGCTGTGATGTCGTATTTTACATAATTAATAAATTTATTAAATAATGTATTTTAAGTAAATTGTTTGTACAGCTAGTAAAGAACATTAATAAACTTTAAATGACAAATGTTAACACAATGCGTTTCATTTAATTTTCTACTATATATTGTGCCAAAAATACTAAAAATTTATATGTGATGCGTAATCAAAGATAACAATAAAAAAAAAACAAATGTATTAGATATAACCAAAGGTTACAAAAAGTAAAATAGATAAGAAGATGCGTAAAAAGCAATTGAAACGACAAAAAAAACATATGTGCTACCGTAGAAAAATAACTTTTACAAAGATAAATATTTTGTGTAGCACTGTACATAAAAATTTAAAATAAACATACTTTGTTTATAATGTATAAAATTTCTACATTTATAACATTTATAAAAATATTTAAATATAGTACTGCTACTTAGGCTAGAGAAAATAACAAAGTGCTTATACAACAAGAAAGGTAAAAACGCTACTAAGTACAATGATAAAAAGAAAGAGAATTTAATCGCGCTGCGAGTGAAAAACATTATTAAAAAAGTAGAAAAAAATAGCCAACTTGTGAGATAAATTATGTTCTTAAAACCATTATGTTTTGTATGATATCGTTTATACCATACACCTACCAATAAAACATATTCAAACAGTTAATGATAAGTAAAAACTGGTTTTACTGGAAATTATACTTAATGATGTTTCATGAATCATTTTAATCAACAATTTATTAGGTTTGAAAATTTAAGCGTTTAAAGTATGAAAGGTTTTCGTTGAATTCATAAATGTTTTTATAGCATCTGTTTTCCCAGATAGTTGTGTGATAAAAAGGCATATAATAATGCTTAATTTTTGAAGTAATATTTGCAGAACGGTTTGCCAACAAATAATTTCTATCTAGTTATAATCTTAAACTGGCAGATGTTGAATCTCAGCTATATATGTTCAAAACTATATGAAAACTAATATATTACCTACAATTAACAAAAACAAAAGCTTTCTGCACAACTAAAAAGTTTTATTTTATTAAACGTCATTTACATTGGACGTAGTGGAATTGCCAGTATTGCAATTGTCTTGAATTCTCTAACAAGTACTTACGTATAAGCATACACATTCCGGTTGATGAATCATTCAGTAACGCAGATGAATTTCAAAGTAGCAAAGCAAATAGGAACATGTAAACAATGACCAAAAAGTGCTTGCTCGAGTCGTTTTGCCGTACTTGTTTTAGAATTCAATTAATAAGTAAATTTTCAAGAGTAAAACTAGTTCTCAAAAACTGTTAATAAAGATTACCCCATTTATATGCTTATTGGATGTAAATATTCTTGTAGTATTTTTTCGTTGATAATATTATATAGCACTTTTGTGGTTTTCAGTTTAGCCAATATTTAGAAATTAAATGTAAAATACGACATTATTAGCAGCCTAAAAAATACCTTATAGGTGATACCATAATTCCATTTCAGTTAAAAAAGTAATGCATCAGAATCTGTATTAAAAGCGTTGATAAAAAACCACTGTAAACGGAAGAGGTTTTAATTCAATACGCGGCGGTTATAAACGAACCGATTCCCAAGAGATAAACCAGCTTCGTATATCTTTTTATGACTGTTCACCTGTAAAAATTAGTATTTAACATGCATGTATTCGACAATGGTTGAAGATAGCAAACCCCTTCCGTCCGGGCTTCCCCGGTCTGGCAAAGGAGATAAGGGACATTGGAGTACGCGCTTTATCTGCAAATCGAGCTCAAATACGCCAGCCAAATGTGTAGACACGACCAATGGGTTCACCTTTAATCCCAAACTCACTCACATTAACTATTTAAACAAATATTATATAAATAAATATTCATATGATTTTTATTATAAATGTATACGGTTTTTAATCATGTTTTGTGCAAATATTACCTCTATCTAAATAAATTGCAGTGGGATACGCTCGTGTGTTTTTTATTTATTCGGGCAGTGACAGTGAAATATAAAAGGCACAAGGGTTTTTTGCACCCTAATTTAAGTATACTAATATAAAAGAGCCGGTCATTCCATTTAGATAATGCGAGCACATTTATATTGCGCCTTTCTTTCACTTTTTTCTCCCGTTGACAACAACGTTGTAAACGCTCGAACCGCAACCATGTTATAAAATTGGGGATTTGGATAATATATTTATTTCAGATGCAATTAATTGAAGTAATCGATTGTGATTTATTTGATTATTAACAATAAAATCTGATGCAATGTAATCTGTCCACCTGCACCATGATGAGATAGAATCACAGAGATGAAAGAGTCGATAGTCCTGCTGTTTGATGAATAGCCTCTATCCGAATGGATACAATACAAATAAATACCGGATTTCATCCTAATTTGACAAAGTGTGCGCTTGCGTTTGGTTCCGTTTAGTTTTTTTGCTTTGATAGAAACTATTCAATAATATTATTGAATGTAACTTACAAACTTATCTAATTTATAACTTGTTTAGAATAATTTAGATAAAGCATAAACATTGAAATAACATCTAAATATATTTTCGTTTACTACGTATATTTATACGTTTATTTGAGTTTATCTGGTGTTTTAATGTTTTTTTATTTCATGTGCGCGTAATTTCATTCCGGGATCATGTCACATCAAATACATCACGTCTACCTTATTTTGGTCTTGTATTTCACATGTGCAAAAGAAAATCTCAATTGTCTTATTCAATATTTCGTTTAATCTTTGTTTCATTCTTTATTATGGTAATTTCGCTCACTGTAAACCATTTATTTTGTTTTCTTGTACATTCGTTTCTTGCGGTTTTATGTATACAATAAACTTAATTTTATTTTGAAACTTGGTAATATAAATATAACTTATCAAAATAACCCTCACTGACCTAATCGATAAGACTCCTAGAATACTATCGTTAGATTTCGCTCGAAAACTTAGAGTGAGTTTAATCTAGCTTTCTTACCGGTACTGTTATTTTTGTTAAAAAAATAACACTACTAAATTTTCAATTCTTCAACTTTCAAATTTGTTTATAAATTTGAATAATCCCGAAAACAATTTGCACCGCTTCTGAATGTTCTTTCTGATACTTTCGAAGTATGTAGTGCACAACAAGTGTTTTTAAGGTTGTCAAAACTCCTGGCGGATAGCGTTGATAAGCATATTTATATACTATTAACATACTTTATGCCAATATCAAATTTTTAGATACTCGTTTAGGCTTTCAAACTTCATTTTTAGTAAGTTAATTGATGCGTTTAGTTTCCAGTAGTGGTTCTAATCTAAAATCGTAAGTTAAGTCAATTAAACCGCGGTAAATGTATAATGTATACTTGGTCACTAGCCCAGGAAATATTTTCAATCCCCAAAACTATTGTTATCAATTGCTTTTGTTTATTTTGCTATTCATATTAACTCAAGTTTTCTGGGAAGTGTTAAAATCATAACACCTCATATTGCTGTAACCCAGATTAGTTGTTCTCTATAGACATAACTCCATGTAGGTGTACTGCAGGACACCTCATATATGTCTTACGTTAGGCAACAGTTGTGTTACAGATAAGCCAAATAGTCTACAAGCTAAGAAATAATCTTTATCAATCATATAGATATCCTAAAAACTAAAAAAAAAAATGATAAAACCTCCTGATTTTTACCAACATACACTTAAAACTCATAATAATTTTGGCAATATGCTAAACTTATTTCTTAAACACTTCTTTTCCAAGTGACTCAAAAGGCGTCAGTCAGGCTTGTCTTCATATTGCGGTTATGCATTTATGTAAGTTCCCCTGGGTTTGTTGGGTTTTGATGTAAGTCCTTTGGAGAAGTGCAATAAATCCCCAAGTACAACAGAAGACTGCAAGGTTTAACAACGTCCGTAGAATAGCCAAGTGACGGGAAGTGCTTTAATGTTTGTGACTTCAAACAATATGTCTTTTTCTTCAGGGCTGTTGTCTCTGTAGCTGTTTGTTTGTTCTCAAGTTTGTTTGCCCTTTTAGTTGCTGGGGTTGTCTTAGATAGGGTCTGTTTCTATAATGCGGTATAGTTACTTACTTATTTTTAGAATACTGGACACGGTTAAAACAAGAGACGTTCCGTGTACTGTCCTTAGCCAGGAATACTTAATAATTCTCCGTCTAACACTCTAACAAATAACACATTTTCTTGTAGTTACCTGTTGGCATAGCTCAACTTATCGTTGAAGTTCAACTGAAAGAACAAAAAGAAATTTCTTTAGGTGTCCTCCTTGTACTACGGACTGACTCAATTTTAAAAAAACGCTGGCCTTTAAAACCACCTACCCAACTGTTTGTTATTCAAATATTAGTTGTCACCCTCTTACCGCAGTTTACTGACAACTAACATCGTAAAAAAAATCAGGATGACTAACACTTGACTTAATAAGTGAAGAATTACTCCAATAGAAACTACTCATCAACAATCAAAGATTGATGTGCCCCACCCACCCATGCATCTGTTTGATTTCGTGAGATTGGGTTGTTTAAAACTATCTTAACGCAGTTTTCTGACAGCTGATTCGTGGAGAAAAGAAACTTCCAACTTCTGGATGACTAACACTTAGGTGAGGGTTGACCCTCCTACCCATCCAACTGTTTGAAATTCTAATTTCTGAATAATTAACACTTGAGAAGGTAGGCAGGAAAACCCAATAAAAACTACTTGTTAGCAATCTAAAATACCAATTTTTGGATGGCTAAAATTGCAATACAATCAAAGATCGGAGTGCCCACGTAACTGTTAATTACTTAAAGGTTAAATTTGTTTTCTTTATTGACAACTAACATTTGTAGAGAGGAAAAACTTACAAATTCTAAATGACTAACATTTAGGTAGATAGGGAGAAAACTTTAATAAACACTACTCGTCAGCACTTAAAGTTCTAAGTGCCCTGCTTACCCACCCAGATGTTTGCTATTCACAGATAAAGTCAGTCTCCTTTCAAAGTTTACTGAAATTTGTAGATAAAAAAATCTTTCAATTTCTGAATAAATAACACTTGGGAGAGTAAGTAGGGTGTTAACGTGCGTGAGCGGAGTCAACCAGTCAGTCAAGTCCAAAAGCTAAACAAAACAACATGTATGAAAACCGCACCTAAGCCAAGCAACCTTAGTCTAACCACATTACTGCAGCTTCCTAGTAACTAACAACCTAGTGATGTCGACTATTGTAATAGTAGACATCCACCGCAAATACTTCCCCCTCCGGTCACATCCGAGGCTACTAATCTTTGCACTCTGCGCTACGCACATCGCCAGAGTGCAATCACAAACAAACCTCTTTCAACCTTAAAAAACCCAAAACTTTCCCCAAAGACACACACAGCTTCACCCTTAACATCTGCAGGTGCCCAGGCAGTAACAAATAGAGCCTAACGTAAAGCAGCAAAGAACATGGTGCCTTCACAATCCCGCAAACAACACAAACAAATAGAAAAGAAAAACCCTGAAAACAAAACTACAAACCAGCAATTATTTTCATAACGTAGCAAACCACCTGGCGGACAGGTGAAAATAGTTGGCAGTAAAGTACAAAGTTCAACATGTTAGTGTCAATAACGTTACCAAGAAATACAAAGAAGTCCAAGAACATGTATCAAAACTTGTCAAAATGCAAACAGTAATCGTCATCAAGGTCAAACAAATAATACGACCTCAGGTTATCTGCTTTGCAAAACACGTCAAAAAAAAAGTACCACAAAAAATGTAATACTTCGGCTCTAAGAATATCGTATCTCCATGCACCCCATCAAAATCGGTAGAAACACTGACTCTCAATTTTTCGTCTAATTTCCAAACCGACCTCCCAAGAGAAACTAAAAATTCCAATCTAAAATGGCAAACAAATGCACTAAAATGTCCGGTTATCAGTCCTGTGAGCTTTCGAAGCCTGATTTGACTCATTTGTGTTATTAAAATTTTAGTATATAATTTAGTATATAGTGATAGTTCTGTTAGGAATAGTCTTAAGTGTGTCATTATATACTGAGTCAAGTTTAAGGATTATTTTCTTTCTAATCTCGAATGAGAATCCAAGCCTCCCCCTTTGCTCCCTTTTTGACAAGCTTTGCCATAAGATTTCCTTTTATTCCCCGGTCCTTTGGTATCCAGACCTGTTAAACTCTGTAGATTGTCGCCAAAGTTTCCAAACTGCTTATGCAGGCGATAACCAGTTTGAATTTTATTACTGGCAATTGTCGGTATAGTCTCACCTGACCTAATCATGTCTCTGAAACAGCACTCTCAAAATTTATCCAAGAGATGATTGCTTAAGGATAGCAAAATTTGCTTACCCTAATTTTTGTTCTTGTAGAATCCAGCTCGGGTGCCATTCTGTTCCATGACCCATCTGTAAACTAGAAAGTTCCCTTAAATGTGCACAGGTATTCTTTGTTTGTCGTTGCGTCTCGTTGTGATATTATCACAACAAATGTTTTTTTAATGCAATGACCTTTTATAAAATCCAACTTCTTCAATAGAGATTTTCCTCATGCCATACATTTGTTATACTAGGTTTGTTGGTCCCAAGGTTTATTTTATTTAGTTTGTTGACCATTGTTAAGGTGTTTTCGCCTACAAGTGCTCCATATGTAATAATAAGTCTTACCAACACCATATATATTAAGTGTCAGTTGGCAGTTCAACAGAGAAGACATGTATGATCAACAGCGCCAACAAAAGTTAAGCAACGGCCGGAATAGCCACGACTTAGATGTGTAATCAACAAGTGATTGTAGCGTTCTTTCCAAATAGACATCTTACTTCATATAGGCATCCAAACATACACATGTCTTCTCTCTGGCTCGGTGTGCCCAACACCTACTGCGACTGTCTATCTCGAAAAGAAACGGAGTGACTAGGTATGTATGTATGTATGTACCACCACCGTATATATTAAGAGTCAGCCCCATGTATCATTCTGGTTGTAACTCAAATAGCTTAGTGAATATATTATCCAGATGAGTGTTAAGTTCAGCCTGGTGTCAAGCATAAGCTCCAGATATTTTACTTCTTTTGTCATCGGAAGCGTAGTTTCTTACATTCTCAAGTATTTTAGGTCTGTGGTTTTTTTTAGGATTAGGTTCACTGATAGCCTCTCCTTGTATCACAGTCTTTAGATTTAATTTTTGTTTGTATTTTCCAAAGTCTTTTAAAACTATAAGTCCTACAGCGGGTAGTGATTCATAGTGGCAAGCAAAATAATCACTCTTTTATATGTATTCTATAAACTTTAACAGTATTCTAGAGTTTACACATACTTTAAATGTTTTTTAAAGCCGCGTTAATGTTATCTGAAATAGCTCTATAAATTAAAAAAATGCTACTAAGACTTTTTTAAATTGTCTAAAAGCTACAATTTTTTAAACATTTTTAGTAGGCTATACTAGCTCTAAAAGTTTTCAATTTGAAGTGTCTTTTAAAAAAATTTAAAATTTGTTCATCCTTATTAGAGCCTTTAAAAATTCTGTTTAAAAATCTTAACCCATTTCAGATGTAAAAATAATCTAAAAATTTCTCCTTAAATCTTTTAATATTGTCTTAGAACTTAAAGTATTCTATGAGCCAAATCTTTAAAAAATCTTTAATAATCCTCGTAAATATCTTTTAAAAATATCCAGACAAAATTGTAATAGTTAAGTTAAACTTTGTAGCTTATAACTCTTCTATTTTGCTTTTTAAAGTATTTAGCTTATTGTAGTCCTAGACAACTTTTTTCAAAGTCTTTTAAGACTTCTCATGGTTCTCAAACTCTTCTAAAAACCAAATCTAAAGTTATAAAAATTAATAAACAAAACAAAAAAATAAATAGATATAGATTACCGTCCGCACAAAATCAAAAGTGTAAAATGTTTTAAATTTACCCTAACTGTATTGGTTACTTTCAATCAAGTAAATCTAATACTAATTTCTAGCACCCCTTATCAATAATTAATCATAAACCGTTTTTTTTTAAATTAATGATAAAACATCGGCAAAGTTGCAATTCTAAAATTAAATTAATTCCAAACGCCTGCCTCAACTACAAAATTAAAACTCTTTAACGACACACAAAAAAAAATGAAATATGACAAAACCCATTTTAAAATATGAACTTATTTACAGCAGCCAAACAATATTCAAAAAAATCAATACTATAAACACATTATACACCTGTCAGGCCTGTAATTGAGCGAGTCATTAATAACGTTGATTGAAATTTTAAACCCAAACTTTGACAACTCAATTTATAGCGGATCTTAAAACAAACCGACCCGCAAAAAATACCATTCACATATTTATTTTTTCTTCCACTCACCGCCTATTAACGTAGCCAGACATTTTGAATTTAATTTAGTTAATAATGACATCAATCGAATTGGAATGTGGGTGGCATTGCATTGTTGGTGTTCCACTCAAGTAAATATATCAATTTATATTGAAATGTTTGCATTAATCCAAATGTAATTATGTGAAGAACTTGATTATATTATAAAATAGGTAGATTGAAACTTTGCAGACATTGAAATATTTTCCTTAATGTTTTTTAATGGATCAGACTATATAATTCAGTAAGTAGAATAAACTTTCACTGTTGATTTAGTATGTCACGAGTTATATTACACGTAAGAAAACTTTGCAGACGCATTTGTTTACCACTTACGATTTTTCTCAGAGTAAAAAGTTACTTAATTTATACGACTATATAGTCCGGAGATCGGCCATTAAAACTACTACTTTTTTATGTATACAGCAATAAAATAAATTCTACTTCACCTGAATTTTCGCCCTGTAACTGTTTCTGGTAGTCGTCGTCGCCATAAAGGCCGTCCACAAGTTGCCCTAAGCCGCCCTTCATATAACTGCCATCTAAAACACCGTCGTAGCTTACATCTTCCAGGTCCACATCTGGCTCGCGAATTTCTCCCCGTGGTGCCTCATATTTTATCAGGTTCTCTGAAATGAAAAAAATGTATATTAGAAGGGTCGTCGGGTATAATTGCAATTTATTAAATTGGCATGTTTCGCCATCTTTTTTAATTAACCGCACACTTCTATTGGTTCTTTTTTTTATGCTACTGTTTTATAAGCGAGAGGAATTTAATTTAGTGCCGTGTATATGTAAATTAGTAATTATTTAAACGGAGCTATATAATTTTGCGTATTATTGCTTCACATGTTTGTTCGGATTAAAATTTTGTTTGGTCATAAAATCTATTAAGCGTTTAATGTTAGCATTTACATTTTACATGTTTGTTTAATGTAGATGTAAGTTTTATTGTCATTGTATCTATGCAAGTACATTGATCTTTATATAAATAATTAATTTTATTAACATCCAGTGAAGTATACAATATTACAAACTGTTATTTAAACGGTACTAATATCTAAGATTAGACTTATTTAGTTTAAAATTATATACTACTATATATAGAAAGAAACCAACATTACCGAAGATCACTTTTTAAATATAACAATTTATTTTATTAGAAAATGTATTGTGTAAAATTAATTTAAATATCAATTTATAAAACTGGTCTAAAACAAATGGGTACAATAAAACAAAATAAGAGCATCTATAAACGATATATGTCGCAAAAACATGAAGGAAAAAAATGAACCTAAAAAGAACCCTTAGATGATGAAAGACATTTTATAAAATTAATGTAGAAGCAAAGAATTCTTAAGAACAAAAAACATACATACAAACATATCCAGAAAGTAATTAGATAGAAAATCAGAGACGCAAAACTACTAAACCTTACCAATCAGTACAATGAAATAGAATATTTAGAAGCTGCATATGATTCCTTCAATTTGTACATAAGAACCAGCAAAAGTACTCCACAACTGATGAACAAAGTACATTATAAAACTATTTGATAATGACAGAACAATAAATCCACCAGAAGTAACAGAATATAAAAAACCCCTTAATCACATGCAAAAGTTGAATAAGATATTAAACTTTTAAAAAACCGTAAGCAATTAGACCAAATAAGATTCCCAGTAAAATATATAAACTAATCGATGATAATGAAGCATTAAAAACTAACAGATTTATTCAACAAAATATGCACCGTGGTAAGATCCCAAGCAATTGGCTTAAATCGACATTTATTATTCTACCAAAAAAGACAATTGCTAAGACGTGTGCTGAGTACACTTATTAAAAATATTTCTAAATAATATCCATAGTCGGATCTACTCCAAATGCAAAAAATACTTAAATAAATCTTAATTTGGGCTCCGCAAAGCAGCAAAAAACTGCAAGTAGCCGACAAGTCAACACTTCCTTGAGCAAAAGTAACCCTTTCCAAGATGCAAGCCCGTATAAAAACCGCCATCAGCGGGCTGCCCCCCTAAGCCCCCTCGGGCCTGTCAACCACTATAAAAACTTAAAAAAGGCAAGTCAAACCCTCCACCGGCAGCCCAGCTAACCCCCCGACCTAAGCCTCCCTCAAGAGACCTGTCGCCTGCACAGCTAACCCCGCATCTTCCTCCTCCAAAGAAATTGACGTCCAGGTCAACAATGTCGCCTCCCACCTAAAAACCCCGCCTACAGAGAGAAGATTAATATTGTTCAAGAAAAAAAACAAAAAAACTGAAGAAAAAAAAACGGGTAAGTCCTTTTAATTCTCTGCTTCTATTAAACCATTAAGTCAAGCGCATTCAACGCCACCAAACCCATTAGCGATCAAGACCAAAGAGTTCACAACCCGGCCGGCCACTAAAGCCAAAGCAACTACTTCAGGTATAGCCAATAGGTCGCTAGGCCTTCTAACAAGCCCACTAACCTTATCAGCATCCACAAAAGGTGCTGACTGATGTTGCTCTCCATCCATTGTAAAACGGGACAAATATGTATTTCAAGAGTTGTCGGCTACATAAGTATATGTCTATATCATCACCAATAGAAACATACATCCATCGCAAATACTGGATGTCCGCTCACTCACCTCAGCAAACATAGGTAGCAACCACAACCTGGTACTATGTAAACTCCGCAAGAACATCGCAAAAGCAAAGAAAACACCACCAGAGTACCAGCAAATACTTAACGTGGAGGCCATCGCGGATAAAACAACAAAATACCTATGTTGCAAACAACTGGCCAAAAAAATTGAAACCCTGGCCGATAATACGCAAAGAGCATGGCAGAAAATATCAACAAATATGTTAGAAGCCGCAAGGAAAGCAATTGGACACAGAAGAGTCAACATTAACGCAACAGACTCCAAAAGACCATGGTTCACTGAAGAGGTGATAGCACTAACATCAAAAAAACAGAAAGCCTATTTGCTGGATAGAAGTAATAAAACAGCACTACCAAGAATATACTAAAATAAGACAGAATCAACGCCAAAGTACCAAGAATAAAGTGCAGTTTCTGGCAAAAAAAAATCAAAAAACGAGGACAGAAGAAAATATGGAACATAATCAAAAACAAGAAGACACCAATAAACAAACTAGTTCAAGGAAAGTCCATACCCGAAGCAACATAGATAGATCACTTTAAAAGTTTATATAAACAAACATGACATGCGAAATGTTCAAGAACAACCAGAAAACACGTAGAATGAAAATAACAACATAGTAGAGGTAAAGAAAGATAGGGTAAAAAAGGTTATTACAGAAATAAAAAACAGGAAATCGCCGGGGCCCAATGACATAACAAATGAGATGATAAAATATAAAGAAGAAAAGCTGGTAAAAGAACTACCATCTTTATTCCAGAAAGTATTATACTCTGTCTCAACACAACAATAAAACTACTTACCAAAATCATCGCAAATAAAATTGTAAAACAAATAGGAATGGCCGAGGAACAACAAAGCTTACGCAAAAACAAATCCACGATCGACGCATTATTTATCCTAAGACACATATCAGAGAAGACTATTGAATACAAGAAACCAGCTTTCGTTTGCTTTGTAGACCTTACGCAGGCATTCGATAGAATAGAATGACATGACGTTGAAAAGATTTTGAAAACAAAAAGCGTAAACCCCAAAATCATCACACTAGTCAGAGTTCTAAATATAGACAATAAAACAAAACTCATCGTAATTAAAAAACTGACTGACTAAATACCCGTCAGCGTAAAGATTAGACAAGGGGACAGTCTGAACTTAACACTTTTTAACACTATCATAGATGAGATTATTGAAGACGTAAAACCCATGGATATTGGATACAGAATAAGCAACAAAAAATTTAGTAACATATGTTATGCGGACGACGCAATAATCATAGCAAAAGATGAAGATGACTTACAGAAACTGCTTCATAGGTTCAACACAAAGGCAAAACAATTCAATATGCAAATAGACATTGCAAAAACTAAAGTAATGGTGCTATCAAAGAACCCCATTAGGTGTTGAATTATCCAGTGTAGGAGACCTATACAATGATGCTCAAACTCAAATAAATAAAGCATCAAGAATTGCGGAATATCTACGTGACATAGTATGGCAAAACAAAATCATGCAAAAAAAGTACGCAAAACCTGCGTAAGGCCTATTATGACGTTTGCAGTCAAGACTTGAGCGGACACAAAGAAAAGAGCGATTACGAATAACAGAAATAAAGACTCTCCAAACCATATCGGGTCTCACCAACAAGGACAGAGTACAAAGCAAGAAAATACAAAGGGACTGCAGAGTTTATGATATCGTACGATGGACAAGAACAAGACGTCGAGAATGTAACCAGCACGTACTAAGAATAGCTGATAACAGACTATCCAAAGAAGCCGCAACATCAATACCGAACACAAAGAGGCCATTTGGACGACCGCTCAAAAAATGGAAAAACAGCTGGACAGCTGGTCTATATGACAAGAGGCACAATAAGTGAAAATTAACAAGACAAGTCCTATATTAAAAAAAAGAAAAAAAAAACTGTAACCAGCAAACTGGCCGTAATCGTAAACCATGATATCCGTATGCATCCAAAATTGCAAGCAAATTTTTGATATGCTATCGCATGCTGCAAAGTTCAATTAGAGTCCAAACATACGTCATTAAGAAAGAACCCAAATGCATTGAGACTGATGCGGTGCAAAAGGACTAACCATTCTAGGGTACGCTCCACTCTCCTTTAAACGTATGAGAAGAAATGAGAAACCGTTCCAAATGTTTTATGTTCAGTTGCCAAAGATTGCAACCAGTCTAGAAATTATGTCTCTCATAAAACAATGTCACCGTTGTCAGCATTTTGGCCATACGGCATTCAGATGCAATTCCCCATATAAGTGTGTCAAATACGCCAAAACCCGTCTCAGTTCCACCTGCAAACACACAAGAGTCAGAGCATGTAGCAACATGGCCGCACACCGCAATAAAAGCTGCCCAGTTTATCTCAAGCTGAAGTCAAACCAATCTTCTTCAAAGAGTCAACGTAAGGCACCTTCTCAAAGGCAGACTCCCGCTCCTCCCCAAAGCACTACCAAAGCCCACAAAGAGATATCCTATGCACAAGCCAACCAACTTTATCAGTTAAAAATCAGCTACTCCTCCGCTTAACTCAAACGAGCAAAGCTAATTTCAAAGAGATCTATTTATCTTCAATGCATTAGGCAGGAAAGTTCTTGCACCACACAATGCAAAAATCAAGTAATTAAAAACAAAGAGTTTAGTCGGTAGGCGCTTTTGAAAGTGAATCCAACACTTTGCAAGTCTTCAGAAAGATTTACCTCCAAATAAAAAAAAAACTATGTTTCCCAACGGCTTCGGCACATTTGAGGTATTATTCGCCATATGTTGCTAGATATGTGTGCGTCATAGACTTCAACAAGGCATTCAACCGTGTCAAGCAAAATATATTGGTAGACACTTTAAGGCATCTTATCGCTCCAGCTCCAATGTTTACTCTGAAAGAATATCCAAAAATGCACTACCTGAAGAAGTAACCGGCCTTATTATAAATGGTAAAACTGTAAATAAAAAATGACATTTGTTACGCAGACAATAAGGTACTTCTACTAGAAAATAATTGCAGAAGACTTTGGACTCATGAAACATGCGCAATACCAGAGCTTGAATTAAATATAAAAAGACTATAGTGATGCGTCAGTTAACATAACAATTAAGAATAAACTCCTAAAGTAAATCAATTCAGATATTTTGGTAGCATAAAATAACCAACTCTGACATGACAGTCAAACAGAAGTAACATCACAAATTGAACAGGCTTGAGCAGTTAATAATAACATTAGCAGAGTATTGTGTGGTAGATATCTAACTCAAAGCCTTTGAAATGTGGGTCTACAGAAAAATATTAATAGTTACCAACGGTGAAATATTGAAACAACTAAATAACAAAAACTGAAATATTTTGGTCATGTTATGAGAGACCAAAAATACCGCTTATTGCAAAACATTATCCAAAGAAAAATAGCTGGTAAACAAGATCAGGCTGCAAAAAAACATTTCTGTTCAGACTAAGTAACAAATCAACAAATCAACCATCCTTGAAGACATTGTTAAAATTTATGAAAAGTATTGTTTGTCATTGTCATGTCATTCCAAATCAATCGTCAAAAACTAAGTGTCAAAAATCAATATATGTCATCCATAAAAATCATATGTAAAAAATTACATTATAAACTATCCAAGAAAACATTAAAAATTGTCAATAAAATGTTGCAAACTGACTTAAAATTTGTTAAATATTGCTTATTTAAAAATGATTGAAAAATAATTAACTCATAGTCAAATATATAAAAAGCCGTGGAGACAAAGTCATGTGATTAAATCTTTTTGTCACCGTGACAATTATAATTTGAATAAAAACATAATAGGTTTTCCATTAGAAATGTAAAAATAGTTCTTGCAACTACAACTAATTTTGAAATTTTAAGAGAACTTAAAATAATATTAGAAAAATCAAACAAATCATTCATTATTATTGAATTAATAATGTTTCATATGTTATTTTTATTTTTATTAATTAATATATAAGATTTTCCAATAAAAAGTTTCATGCCATTAACATTTAACGATATCAGTCAAATGGCCGCCACGGTTACGGTTGTAGTACCACATTCTTTGCATGAAATACCAATTCGCACATTTGCGGCTCGATAACTTCACGAATTTCATCTTTAAGGTCTTAAATCGATTGTGAAGCATTGGCATAGACCAGTGTTTCCCAACCTTTTTTGTGCCATGCCCCACCTAAGCCTTTCTAAAATTATTATGCCCCCTATGTAACATATACATAATTTTTAAAATTAAAAAAATGAATTTTTTACTTAATAAATTAAATGATAGGTTTTAGGAAGAAATCACTAGTAAATTGTTAACAAGATTTTAAAGCGACCGGGGGTCCCCGCGGAGCCCGTCGTCTGCAGCAGGGAGGTTAACTTGACGACCCAGTTGGTCTCGTCATACAAATTTATAATATTTATTAACCGCAATTAGTTAAAAATTTGCTTTTTTTGTTCAATTTTGGTACCGAAATCTAGCATTGCATTTAAATGGGTCGAAGCAAAAAGGTTAAACTCGTGTCAAGTCCATTTTCGAATTACCCCCCTTAACACTCATATTGCCCGCCTGTGGGGCGTGTGCCCCAAGTTGGAAAACACCGGCATAAACCTTATCTTTCACGTGGCCCCAAAGAAAAAAGTTTTAAGGTGTTAAACCACAAGATCTCGGTGGCCAATTGTGATCACCTCTTTGAGAAATAACACGGTCAGAAAACTTTTATTGCAAAATTGCGATTGTTTCGTTGCGTTGTGTGACACGTAGCGCCGTCTTGCTGAAAATAAACGTCGTCCACATCAATATATTCCAATTTCGGCCATAAAAAATCATTAATCATAGCTCGGTAACGCCATCCATTCACTGTAACTGTTGCACCAGCCTCATTTTCAAAAAAGTAGAGTCCAATCACACCGCCAGCGCAAAAACCGCACCAAACAGTGACACGTTGAGGATGCAAAAACTTTTCAACAATCATTCTTATATTTTCTGAGCCCCAAATGCGACAATTCTGCTTATTAACGTATCCTCCAAAGTGAAACTGGGTCTCATCACTAAAGATGATTTTTCGATGTAATTCCGGATCATTTTGATGCATTTGAAGGACCCAATCAGCAAAGATACGACGTTTATTGCGATCGACCGGCTTGAGTTCTTGTGTTAACTGAACTTTAAAAGCCTTAAGACTTAAGTCTTTTTGCAAAATACGGTGAAATGTCGTTTGTGGAATGTCTAATTCCATAGATCGACGAGAAATCGACAAACCTGGGTTTTCTTCAACACTACGGAATACATCAGCAATATTCTCATGTGTTCTTGAGCAATGCACACGGTTTCGATTCTTCACATCACAAACTTGTTCCAACAGCTCAAATTTTTCTACCAGGTTTACTATTGCCGGCCGAGAAGGTGCTTTACGACGACCAAAAAGTGCTTTAGTTTTGCGAACAGTGAACTTTAATAATTTCAATGCGTTGTTGAAGCGTTTATCGTTCCATTTTTAATAATGGTGTAGATATGTCAAATGTCAAAAGATAATAGCTTCAAAATTGACAGCTGCCCAAATAAGCTACCTTTTATTATAATTACAACCAGTTTCATTAATTTTATAACATTTTCAAGTTTTCAATATTTCAATATTTGATAGATATATAAATAAATTAAATATTAATATATTAAATACTTGAAAATGTTATGAAATTAATGAAACTGGTTGTAATAATAATATATCAATTAATAAAAATAAAAACAACATATGAAACAATATTAATTTAATAATAATGAATATAAAAACGTTTCATAGAATAAACAAAGAAAACATTGAATAAATAAATCATAATTTCGGAAACATCTGCTGAATCATAATCAATAAATAAAACTTCAAAATACTGATTGCGTATCTAAACTATGTGTTCTTATAAGATTCTTTGCTATCTTTTATTGTTAGTTTCTCACCGGTGTACAAATGCTCAATTGTAAAGCTTGCAAATGAATATTGTAAAAAAATTCAACAGAGCTGAATAATATAGAACTTAAAACCCCGAATGTATATTTCATAAATGCAGCTTGTTATTTTGTATATATATTTTTATACTATCATGTTATCCCAATCGTTGAAAAAAATAAAATAAAGCAGATTGCAGATAAGCAATAATGCGACAAAATGGAAAACATAAAATAAATTTAAATAAATGAATACAGAATAAAGCAAATCGAGAGCATTAGTGATGAAATCGGTATAGTTTAATCAATAAAAAACATACACTGTAAATAATAAAAGTATTGCATTTCCAAATAAATGTTATCCATCCACGTGAATTATAGCCGGCACTATAATTGCAGCATCTATCAGTCAGCATTGCCATTATTTCTAGTCGCATGTGTTTTCATTCCCACCGTTGGCGATTTTTTCCCTGGGAGTTTTGTACACACACGTACATACATAGACAATACGCCGAGTGGTAATTAATATAAACGGCATTCGAGAAGGGAAGTCTCTTCATTTGTCGAGGATTTCGACGCGTGCTTGTGTAATGTGCCGGGCGTAATGCGCTAACTTGGCCTTGCAACACGTGACGAGGCATTACGCATGTAACCTCGTATGAGCTTCTGTTGCGGTATATCTTCATTATACATTTACTCTAGGGGGACATACGCCAAATCCGGGTTATATTTTCATCTGAGGATTTTCGTGTATTTAAAGGGTTTTATATGAATCCCCTCGTGGGATCCTTTAAGATTTCTTATACATATTTTAATATGTCGTAAACTTGTAAGTAATGAAGATTTCATTAATTCAGTTTTGAATTTATAGGATTTGGAAATTTAATACGTCTTGCGAAATTTATGTATGCGAAAACCGTCGGGGATATATATCGAGAAGGGGTTATATAATATACATCAACATCGTCCTAGATAAGAACAAAATTAAATTTAGTTTTATATCATATTTTTATTTATTATACATTCATAATGTTAACAGAACAAATAAAATTTCGTAAATAAATAAAGACAATAATTGAATCAATGTTATCTCAAAATACAATTCTATTAAATGATTTAATTTTAATAAAATGATAGATTGAGCTTGATATAACAAACACTAAATATAATAAATAATTAAAAAATCCCGTGACTATTTATGCAATCTGTTCTACCGAAAACGTTAGTTAAGATTTAACTGCAATTTTAAGTCACTTTAATTGGCAAAAAAGGATATCAATATACTCAAATAGAAGAAGTGTAAAATAACTACATTCTATAAACCTTTAATAATATAAAAATAAAACAACACATGAACAAGAATAATTACTGCAATAGCTGATTGGCATAACAATATGAAATTTAAAATGTTCGTACTTCCATTTCTTACTAAAGCCGCCTCTTTAACTGGTTTATTATTTTAATGTCATTAATAAAATTAACAGACCAATAAATGCATAAATAAAAAAATGTTTCAATCTTGTTTATTACGAAGCTTCAATCCGATTGAACATCAAGCCAAAATGGTAATAGACTTAAAACTTTAAAGCAACTTAAATGTAGCCAATTTGTAGCCGAGCATCTGCTTGCAAAGTTGTACTGACGCAAAAAATTAAGCTTAAAGCTATGCAACTTTCGGAGTTGTTTTCTACCTTAAGATTGCATAATTATCAGTTGTTTCTACGGCACTGCAAAACCTAGTTGCCTACATACACAGGTCTGGTTGTAAGTCAAATGAGCAACAGTTAGATAGTACAAAACTGAATTCTTTGCCTTGGTTTGACAACACAAACTGCAACAAATTTGAACGTTTCCAAAACAAACAACCGTAAAAATATGTTTTCCATATAAAAATGTCTATGTTCTTAACAGAACCTTAGATTTAACGTTTTATTTCGCCTTTCATACAAACGTCATTGTCCAATGATTTCCAAGTATTTTTTAAGCAAAAGTTGTACCAATCAGAAGCTAAACGTCTTCTTTGTCTCGCCATATGACCGGCCCAATTCCATTTCATCTCCTCCTTCTTCTTCTTAGGGTGTCGTCTTCGAACAAAGATTGGCAACCATCATGATAGTTTTGACTTTATTTATGGCTCTTCTAAATAGTTCCGTAGATGTACAAACTCTATAATGTCGTTCACGCCGGTTCTTAAACATATAATGTCGTCCTGACTTTATCTGATAGAGAAATGTTCAGCGCGGTTCATAACGCGATGTGTTGTTCTAAACTTAGTTGCAATCCAAATGGTTAAAGTGGTTGTTTCCAAGCCATACATTTGTCAAAGACTCTCTTTTGTCCGTTAGGATCTTGTTTTTCAAAATGTATTACAATTTTCTAAAAACAACCGGTTTTGCTTACCCAGGTTGATAGTGTATCTTAGACAGATATATTCTTTAATATTTTCTAATCCTACTCAATTTACAGAAATGTCCATTTGGTCGCTCTGCAACACCTTTATTTTTTAAATGCTCATTTAGACTCCAACCTTTTCTGATTTGATTTTCAGTATAAAGGTAAAATTTTCGAGCTGCAGCTTCAGTACACGACTAGACTGCCAACAGTCAAAAAATTATGCCAAAGCAGCTGTTTAAGTTTCGCTCGACTACGCCAAACAACAACAGAAGACAATAGACCAGAAAGATTAAGACCCTCCAGGACAACTTAACAAAGCGCAGGATGATATCCAGGCGCTCATAAAACGGTTAAATACCGGCGTGTTTCTCACGCAAAAAAAAGAATTTAACAAGGCTCTAACTAAAGAGATCAAAAAGACATGCCGCAAAGCCAATCAAACAGAAAGAGGATTCTGCCAACTCCGATGAAAACGGAGAGATGGAATATTACAAATCGGATTCACGCTCGGTCATCTCCAAAACCTCCGCCGCCTCCCACAACTCCCAGAACAGAACCTGGAAAGACCAAGATAAGTACGCTCTTGTGCTCAACCAAAACCAGCAAAGAAAAGTCGCCGCAAGCAAGAAGAAAAGAAGGACCAACTAAAACGACATATCTAGTAAGATCATTTTTATTAACTCTAGTGATATGTCCAATAACGCTGTGAAACACTTCATCTCACAGCATATTAATATCGATTCTGGCACACAGAATGACCAAATCAATCATACACACCCAGGATCAGTGCCAGCTCAAAAAACTGACATCTCCCCGGTATTCGAGAAAAAACCTCCTCCTATCTACATCACTGATAAATCTAAGTAAAAAAATGCAGCTTCAGTGTTCAACAAACATCGGCAGCATCAAGATTGACCAAATCATAAACAGTCCCAGCCCACAAACCTTGATGACAACCTTAAAATAGATACCGACGTTTGCCCCAGGAGTTCCTTCTATAACTCTTGTCCCAAATCACAAGACTCCAACATAGAATTCATCAACGCCGACCCCAACTACTCACCCAAACTTCCACCACCATACAGACACCAACGACGGCCTTAGGGTCTTGCATCTTAAACCTAAGTCCACACCTGGCTCACAACATTGCACACCCTACCGTGAGTCACGTCCCGGTCCTTGGAGATAACTTTTGTAGTTACGCCTGCAAGACCAACTCGTCGTTCCCACAGCAACCTCACAAGCACCACTCAGGCAACTATTGAGGCGTGCAATCACTTGACTGCAAGTTCGTCCATAACCAAGTCACACACACCCCTGCAAGTTATGGACTCGACTCCCTCAATATACTTGCCAGGCGTTCTCAAACCTTAAAGGGCGCCTCCACCAAGATGCTCAGCAAGTGGACGCCAAGTGGCAGCATCAAACCAACCACCTGGTTGAAACCACACCGTCGTACGCAACTCCCAGAGAGGCCAAACCTCTCCACCAGGTAAGTTACTACGGCTGACGCAGAAACAATAAAAGGATATCACATAAACACTTTCATCACCACCGACTTCACCATTCGTTATCATGAAGGACAGATTTGCCAAATCATCACTTTACAAAAGAGGCAACGCTTTAATAAAACTAGAGTTAATAGTCTTTATGATATATATATATATATATATAGACCATTTTCCCAAAAACGCAAGTCGGTTCCGAAATGAAAAACTTCTTCTTCTACTTGTAGATTTATAAGTTCTTCATACTATTTTCAAACCAAAAGTTTGCTAACATTAATCTTAACACTAAAAGGTTGTTCTTTTTTTAAACTTACGCCAATTTACTGGTATACACATCTATGACTCTAGAGTGGTCACACCGCTGGCTACAAATCTGATACTGCAATTTATCTTTTATCAACCAAATAACTTAAATTTGTTTAACAACCCCAAAAAGGCGCCAATACAACGTTGTTTAAAATGTACTCAAACGTAAAGAGTTTGTCTGCCAAATTTTTTTGAAAAGTGATATAATCATAAAAAAGTTAAAAAAAGCTAAAAGCCTTTTGAACTTATCAGCAGATGCAGTACTACAAAACACCAATAAAAAAGTGTCCAGATAGCCAACACATAACTGCTAAAGATTCAAAACTAGATCTAAAACTAGATCTCAACAGCATACACCAATCAAACCTTTTTCTTTAAAAAATAATGCTAGACCTACCATATTAATACCAATCGGAATGCTTATTAAGATTTAAAAACTTAGTAGCTTCCAAAGCAGTCACAAGAACACAGAAAGAGAATTACCATTTCCGTGCCCGAGCAAGCAGGAGTGAATAACAAATCTAAATCAAAAACAAACAAAAAAATTGTCAACGTTGTTCTAATTTGGCACTAGACTGAAGCATAAAAAAAACCAAATAGACTAAAACAAAAATCCACACAAAAAAGCAAATCGCACGTGCCTTAGCCGCCCATATTCGTCAGAACCAAGTTCGTTCCTTATGCAGAGATGTTTAAAGTCAATGCAACGGAAGCTGCAACGCCAAGCTTGCTAATAAAATAAAGCCTAATAAAGTTAAAGGTTTTTCTGCAAATACTTGTAAATTATTGAGGTTCTGTCAAAACATTATGGAAAAAACCTATGTTTACTTCAAGCAGCATTCTAAGGTCGGAGGTGTGTGATTAGAGCTAAAACATTCTTAGAACAAAAATCAGCAAACGCGCAAGCAAAGTTCATTGCACAAAAAAGTTTTTTTCTTTCCCTAACATAAGCCACAAACAACAAATAATAACCTGTACATCTTGCTTTGTTTCAATGAAACAAGTTTTTCTTTCTTACGTATTTTTTGCTCTAATATAATAATTTCTGCTGAAGCAAAAAAGCTTCATATCGTAAACGTAAATAATTAGCAGTATAACCGTAATTAAAATAACTGTACAAAAAATTTTTGGTGTCATACCTGTACTATTGTATCTTATAACAAAAAAAAATATCAAAAATCTCGGAATAAGTTCTTTCAAACGGTAAAATATGTTTCAAAAATCGGCATAGTTTTTTATTCATTTTTTATTCTCAATAAAAAACGAAAGTACATCTTTCCGTCAAAAGTCGATCTTTAGTAAATAATTTAGAAAACATTAATTCTAACATAAATACTACATTAAATCAAACATTAAGTATAATTTTGTTTGATTAAATATGTAATTTTGCACAGTAGCATGTAACAAAAAATTCAAAGCTACTCTATAAATAGATATTTATTAATCTAACCTATAATTTAGTAACCTAACCTAATCTACAAATTAGTTACAAACTAATACTATTAATTAAAAAGCCGACCTGTATTTGGAATGTATTTTAATATAATGTCAAAGTTTATATTATATGCAAAACTGTAAGTTTGTTCGGGAAGTAGCAAAACTAGCAGAAAATCACGAATCTTAATAGTTTCGTGATGAAGAAAAACCATATTAATCTTAAGTTTATTAACTATTGATAATATTTTATTTTATATAGTATTTATTATGTAGTAACTTATTTTCATTATGTTCTAAGCAGTACTTGCTATCATAGAAAGGTTAGTACAGTATTAGACATGATTCACATAATTAATATTAAATGATTGTTTTAATTCAATTTCTTATTGAGTATTAAAATAGTGTTTATGAATTTTTTTAAAATCTCAGTAATAGCTAAGCATGCTTCAAATTTTGCCATACTAATTAAATCTATCAGCAACAACCACGTAAGTAGTATTCTAATCAAAATATTTTATATGTATTTCTAACTGTCAATGCTGAAAAATGAAACAGAATACAAAGAATAAAATAGCAATCTAGTCTATACAACGTGTTCATATAATGTAAAATTTTATAGATAACCCAATTGCATTCGAAACCAATTTTTTTAAAGTGCATATGATTCGATAAATTAGTCACAGTATGTCCCAATTTAATCCAATAAAATCGTTGATTGTGGATCAATAATATAATCATACAAAGGTAGCAATAATGCAAACTCAACTTTTACAAAAATTAGATTTACACTAATTGCAACAGATGTAATTAAGCAATAATTTTGTTATAAAGCTATTACAAAATTAACAACATCAAACTGTTGATGTAATAATGAAATTGAATTATGCTCAACCCTTTATATTTTGTAATATCATTTCTAGAAAATATAATTCCATAAAAAAATGTATAAATAAGTAGTAGTTTCAAGACAATGTGCATTCAGCGATGTTCAGGTACGGTTGTTATCGCCGGAGGCAGACAATGACTTAATCCATAGGGACGTAGTCTCTCGTTTTCCATTGACCCAAGAGTTGCGCCCACGGCGAGGACGTCTGTTACATAGTCTCATCGGACCCGCATCACGATATCGCACATCTGCAATTGATCCCTCATCCCCTACCTATCCAAAATGTCCTTACGAATTATCCGTAAGCGGTCGAAAATTATTCAACGATCACCCTGTTACATAATACATAAATCGGCTTTATGGAATTATAATGTCTGTCTATATTCTCCACAGCGACACATTAATATACAATTTACATTTATTTGCAAGTAAATTATAATGATTGCTTCCATTGTGCTAGTAGAATTTATTGATTTTAAACTTGATTACCCTTAGTATAAAAATCTACTAATTATTACAAATATTTATAATAGATTGTTAATGTTATATTCTTATTTGTTTAAATTAAAAATAAAAGATGTAAATTGAAATATAATTGATCATTGTGTTGTACTCCCTTTATAAAATTCAATAACTACTTTATTTTTATTCGCAATTTTCAATTAAGAAAAAGCAAATTATAACAAATTTAGTTAATTACAACCTGTTCCATATGTGATTGTAAATTTAAGTATGATGACGTACTTTTGATATATCTAAACCATATACAAGGAATAGTAAATATAAACAAGCTTTCATTGGCTCAACGTCGGGAAGTGCAGCTGTGTGGTAAAGCAGGAGTCGTTTGTTAAGTGATCAACACAAACAAGTATACCCGTTCTTGCTGAGCAACTTAAAATAATAAAAAAAATCAGTTAGGAAAAGACACTCTTTCATGACAAAGAGTAAGTTTGCTCCAATGAGTCGAAGCATTACAAACCATCACTCGATTATCTGCGGACAAATTATTGTATACTTTTTTTAAAGACTTCTAGAAAGAATTGATTGAATTTTACATAAACATAAACGTAGGATCATTAACAAAAAACCATATAACTAAGCGTTGCGCAACAGAAAATAAGCAAACTTATTTCGCATATCATAAAAGCCGGCTGATCCACTCTACTACTCATCTAAATATTACTTATATGATTGCTTCTAAGATAATTAAACACAAAATACCTTGTTACATTAATAAAAACCTTCAAACCTAAAGTTAAGGAGGGAGAATAGTTGCGCTATTATAAGAGTTCACAACATTCAACTCAACAAGAAAACGCCTGAATATAATTGAATAAAATTTTTACACATTGTAAAAGAAAGTCCAATCTATGTCCTCAAATTTGTGGATTTGATGCAATGAGTCGTTTCTTTGCAACTAATTTTTAAAAAATGACGTTTTTAATTAATTCTTTATTATTTTTTTATAAGTTAAATATAACTTCAATTCTTTAACCAAAAGCATGAAGACATAGAATATTGTATGTATTCAACATATAAAAAGAGTGTTTACTAAAATCTTATCGTTTGGATATTGAGTTGGTTGGGTTTTGTCTTATAAAAACCAATTTTAATTTAAAAACGGCGCTGTACGTCTCAATATTGTTCTAGAAAAAAAAGTTTACCTATATTCTCGTAGATGTGATAAGATTTAATATTTTTCCATAACAATACTACTAGTGATACCACAACAGGACGGGGCGACTAAACCAGGCAATTCTCTAGCGTTAATAATAAACAAAATACCAAATTCATTTATTTCAAATCTACCAGTAAATCACGCTCAAAATATTTTGCAAACTTTACATCAATTTGGATAAACATCTCTTTTGGGAAGAAATTGTACCAAAAATACCAAACACACTAAATAAAGTTCCCAAAAAAGCTAACTTGATCTAAATCTGTTCTCGTAATTTTAATACCTTTTCTTAGTTATATCAGTTAAGAACTCTTTAACAACAAATGCATTTTAAACAATAGATTGCATTTTACTTTCTACGTTAACAACGTTTTCAACTCGCTGGTAAACTTTAAGCAGATATGTTTGTTAAAGTATTCATAGTAAATCTTATTCTTGGTAAACATGTTGCCCAATCCTAGTAACAATTTGCTGTCAACATTGCTAATTGAATTATATTTTTATTTTGTTTAAATTACTCTACCTTCTATTCTATCATGCAAGATATCCTTTTCTATTAGGTATCTAGCTTATAAATTTTCGTTTTTATTTTCTTTACCGGTATTTGTGCTTAGGGTCTTATAAAGTAAAATAAAAATTACTTCTTAAAAATGGCATATAAAACGTCTCAGATCACCGCTCGGTAAAAAATATATTTCTGGTCGCCGGAAGCTGGTTCACATATTTTATAACACTAACAGCCAATCACGCCCTATAGCGTGTTGACACAGTGGTATCAAAAGCTGTTATAACTATCATCAGATTGGTAGCCTTGCCCAAAAGTGTACAAAACAAGAAGCTTAATTAAAACGTTTTCACTGTAGCAGAATGTCCCCAATATCATCTAAAATCAAAGGTACGAATTTTGGGAGTAAATCTATTAGCTTAGCTACTGCATAAAAAAATTGAGCCTACATTTTAGTAGTTCCTGATCAACATATGCTTGATTGTAAACAATGTTTGGAACTTTTCATCGACGGCTACGCACTAAGCACAATGACCTACTCTATATCTCCGTAACTCTTGATCTAAAGAAACCTTAATATGTCCTCATTTATAAATCTTATTGGTACGTCTCCTAATTTCTAAAAAATATAAAGACTATTTAGCTTTACAGTTCCGGGACGGGATTTTTCCATTTAAACCGGATCCCCTTTAAACTGCATAATGTTTCAGCCAGCTGGCAAATACTAATTAATGAGGTATTAGAAAACGCAATAAAAAAATAATGTTTTGGTCTACTTAGACAATATTATCGTATTTGCCTCAATTTTTATGAAAAATGCCAAACATTAAAAAAAAAGTGTAACCCTAAAAAGCGGATTGAATGCTGATTTAAGAATTAAACGTATAATTTTATAAAAATCAAGATTATGTTAAGCAAATAATATTTAATTAACTGACAAGCGACAAATATTTAAATTACTTGCTGTAGAGCAAAAACTGAGACAATTGTTCTGAGACAAATTTATATCAGTTCTCAACCTTGTTGAAACTCGAAATTACTAGTTCGGAAAAAGTACTAGTTCTCAAATAAATTTGCTAGTAAACAAATTTGCAAAAACCCATGCGCAAAACAATTTTGAACTGTGCAATAGATCAACTTTTCATATACATTCGTTCATTCATTGATTCAAAATTTGGAGTAGTATCATTAAACTATTATTCAATTACTGAAATTATTATAGTGTTCCAGTACTATAAATAGTTTGATAGATAAGTTCCTTGTTTTGTAATTCAAATTTAATATTAAATATTTTGGTGCAAATTTTGATCCCATCAACCATTTTTATTTAAATTTATTTTTTTAGTAGATGCTAGACCTTAAGTAAGAACAATAAGATAGCTCGTCTTATGCTATCTGAAACTGGTGACGTAGTTTATCTAAAGTAAAAAATAATAATTGTATTTGGCATCTAGATCGTCTAACTGTCTAACTAACTAACTATTTCTGCTGCATAACTCCATTGTTGTTCTGGCACTACTGCAACCTGTTGGCATTAGGCTAAATGACAAAAATAAGGACAATAAGAGCGCAATCTAAAAGAACATATTTGCCTACAAATCATGCTCATAGAAAGTATGACTATAACTATGGCCGAATGCTATTACCAAATTTATTGCAATAACTCTTGTTTTGTTGGTTTAAACAGATCTCAAACTGTACTTCTTCTCAAGAGTTATTTTGGGACGTTCAATACCTCTATAACAAGCTTTGTTCATACCAATTTTCCAAATGAATTACACTGGCGTGTGGTCAACCAATACGTCATTCACAAAGTCCTCTTTCAAATATGAATAATAAACAACAAAATTAAAAAAAAAGTATAAAGTCTGATCAACTGACTATGTCTGTAGTTAGTTAGTTTATTTATTATGAACACAATGATTCATATACAATTAACCTCAAAGTTCCATCCACTTAAATTTTTTTGTTTTTAACAATAGAGAAACAGATCATATTAGATTTTTGTATTAACTCATCTCTTATAAACAGACCACAAATCAGTCAAATGTGATAAGCATTTATGTCAGAAACGTAATAACATACTACAATTGCAAATTAAACAAATAATAAAGTCAACAGATATTTTTATTCAGCCAAATTCTGTTCATAGGCATTCATTAAGTTTTTGGCTACCAAAATTCATCTTCTCCTCCAAAAATTCCACGTCTTTCTATTTGCTGCAGTGTGAATCCAGTTTCTTCTTTCAATATTTTGGATATCATCTTGCCATCTTCTCTGGTGCTACCAGCACTTCATTTAGTCTCACTTGGACGCCAAGTTGTGATCCTCATTGTCCGCCTGTCCTGGTCCTGCTTTGCTGTGTGGCCAGCCCATCGCCACTTTAGCTGCGCCACCCGTGGTGTGAGTGTAATGGTGTGTCCGTCTCGTGAACATGACGTCAGGTGGGTGATAGAAACTATAGCAACAAGCAATTCACACAAATCACACGCTTAAATTTATAATAAAAATGCAAATTTTCATCACCCACTTGACGTCATTTTTAGGGATTGCCACACCTATATACTCATACCACGGCGCCACCCTAATAAGTACCTCTGTCACACCGGTCCCTCAAAGTAATTCCGAGCATAGACCTCTCCAATGAACATTGTTTCAAGGCCGTAAGTGAGCACTGGCATCACGCAGGATTTGAATACCTTCCTTTTAAAGTTTATAGGGAACCGCTCAAGAAAGACCTATTCTTCTTGAGATTTTCAAGATCTGATTTTCTTTACCAAATTGAATTTTATAGCTAAGATAAATGTATGTAGATACTTGTTTAATGGATTGATTATTAATTGTTACCTGAATATTTCCTAGACTCATGACTTTGGTTTTTGACAGGTTCATTTCAAGTCCGATTTTTACAAACTCTTGATAAAGTTCCTGAAGCATGCTCTTAAGTTCTTCTGCAGTGCTGCCGATGACAACAAAATTGTCTGTAAATCGCAAATGATTGAAGCGTACCAATTTAGGATTTTGAAGACATCCTCTAAGACTAATGTGAAAAGTTTTAGGAGAAATTGTATCTCCTTGCCGCACTCCTCTTTTAACTGGGATATTATCTGTCTTTGAATCTTTGTCAATTTCAACTTGGATGATCGCGTTTTCGTAGATCTGTTTAATACGGTTTGATTATCTTGAGTCGATTCTTGCATTGTCTAGGGATCTTAGTATTGCCCACGTGTCGACAGAGTCAAAAGCCTTCTTGTAATCCACAATGGCTATGTGCATTGTTATATTATACTCAGTGCTTTTTTTCGATAAGAGTACAAAATGTTTGCAAGTAGTCTAGTTTCAAATCCTTTGGGAAATCCCGCTTGTTTGCATGGTTGGTATAAATCCATTTTGTAAGTTAATCGGTTTGTTACAATCTTTGTTAATAGTTTGTATAATGTGACAGCAAGCCGATAGGACGGTAATTCTCAATGTTGTTTCTGTCACCTTTTTTGTATATTAGAATAACTTCGGCATTTTTCCATTCGTTTAGAATTCTTCCTTCCATCATACATTTGTAGAATTTGTACACTTTCCAGAATGGCTTTTCCTCCCATTTTGATCATTTCGCTGGTAATTTGATCCTCGCCTGGACTTTTTCTGTTTTTCATCTGGTTTAATGTTGCTATTAGTTCGTCTGTGTCTATTTCGGAAATTTCTTCCAATCCCACGTTTTGAATTTTTGATCTCTGATATCGATTATCCTGGGTTATAATACTATATAATTTTTTATAGAAGTCCTGAACAGCATCTGTGATCTTTTTTAGGTTACTGACTATGATGCAATCTTTGTTTCTAATTTTGATATTCCATTTAATAGCTTGAATCTGAGAACCTTTGTGCTTTTGTTATCTTTGGTTGTATTTCTTATCAGTTTTTCCCTTAGATCTTTTCGGATATTCTTATTAATTTCCTTATAGCCTTCTGCTTCCCGATCCATTCGTCTTCGTACTTCCATTAGGTTTCTTCTGTTTGTGCTAATTTTATTTGAGCTTTCTTTGTGTTTTGAGCAAATTCTCTTCGTTGCAACTTGATGCTCTTCGCGATGTGCACGTTCGTCTATTTCAAATTGTAGGAGTATTTTCGGTTTGCTTAGTTTAGTGTTAAGAGTACGTTAGAATGCGTCTTTGTTTCCGCTCAGCACCTCAACTGTTGGGTATTTTTGTTGGTATATTAGTTTATTTCTTTCAAATTTTGTGTTTATTTGTAAGGTTGCTCGGACTAAACGATGGTCGCTATTAGTATCAAATCGGTTTAGAACGGTCACATTCTGGCATATATCCTTTCTGTTAGTTATGATGTAATCGATTTTGTTTTTCACGATACTATTTAGATTTTTCTAGGTCTATCTTCGTTGCGGAGGTTTTTGAAAGAAGGAGTTTATACAGAAAAGGTGTTCATTTCTACAGTAGTTGATTAGCATTTCTCCTGTATTGTTCTTATGACCAAGACCAAATTTACCAACGTTTGGAATATCTTCGTCTGTGTTTTGCTCAATTTTCAAATTAAAGTCTCCACAACTTGGCGTTTTCGTTGTTTTTGGCAGTGGTTATATCTTCGTATAGCTGTTCCGCTTCTTCATATCCGGATGCACTAGTAGAGACATACACCTAGATTACTTGTAGGCTGTACCTGTTGTTAATTTGTATCATGATGTATATGATCGATTTGATATAGATTTTGTTTTAGTAACTCGATTCTTCAGACGCTTGTTTATCAAAATTCATGTGATGTTTAATAATTGAAAAATAAATAAAACTGCAGTCAACCGAGCTAAAGTTCTTTAACAAACACAAAACGCAGGTGATAATTGCAATTATGACACCAAAAACAAATAAACCGCCTTAACACTAATAATCATTTACGTTTGATACCTAAAAAGCCGGAACGAGCATTTACAGAAAACTTTAAAGAATCAAAAAACCAATCAGTAGTTTGGATAGCAGTAGCCCACCCACCCATCCAAATATCCATCATCAAGAGATTAGATCATGACCTTCTCTTGTGACCAAATTACGTTTGACGTCCGCAGAGAGGTCAAACATACGACGAACGCTTGGGTGTGTGAGTGGAACACTCTATAGCATAATAACCAGTCAGTAGTTTGGATTGCAGTAGCCCACCCACCCAGTGTGTTACTTATCAAGAGGTTGAATCAGAACCTTGTAACAAAATAACTTTTGCATTTGCAAAGAAGTCAAACATACAATCTCTTAATGACGGACAGTTGGGTGGGCTGTTGGAACACTCTGTAGCATAATAACCAGTCAGTTCAAACTTTATCCAAGGCAATCGCAATAGTAAAATAAACGTTGAAATAAAAAGTAGACAGAAACACTCCAAAACCTTATGAAGTCCCTAAAATAAATAAAATTAAAAAACTATCAGTTAGCTAACAAATTGGACAATTAAAAAAATACGACAAAGCAAACGCAAAGCACCTAATTATAGAAAGATATTCTACCTATAGAAACGCCAAAGAACAAAAGCAGTCTAACACACATTTAGCAGAAAGCAATTTTAGAACCTTGTTTAGTAATCAACTGCCATTCCGCATCAAAGCGCAGAGTAGAAAATTATGTATTAATTAATCACATAAATTGCATATACTCTTTTTTTGTCTAGTTTGTATACTCTACACTCATGTATGTATACATATATTATAAGATAGCAATAAAAACCTAACGCATATTCGTTTAAATAAAAACAAGATTTCTTCCGCAGATAAAACAAATGTATTTGTCCCAAGTAGACGTTAAACAATAATTAAACATAATTATAGCAATTTACAGTTTCTTGTTGTTATCCTAATTATACCGAAGGTATTGTTAACCCTACTCAATAGGTTGAAACAATGTTAGCAAACTTTTCACGCACTCGAATACAATTCTGCTGTTGAGTATGTAACTAAAACTAAAAAATGAATAATATTCTTCTACCAAATATCATAATATAAATTATTGAACTAAAATAAATCCTTTGATCTTTACAAAATGTAAACAGTTGCCTACATAAAACAAAACAAAAATAGTTGTAGCAATTCGGTGCATGAAATCAAACGACAAACGTTGCATACAGTCCAAAATAAAAGTGTAAAATTGAATGAGTTCTCTGAGCGCGTAGAGCAATTCCTGGCCGCGTCGAATATCAATTTTTTCCCATTGGAAAGCGTTCAATCAAATTTTGAAATGTCCAATGTGTAATATTCAATATTGCACTGACTCGAACACGATATGTTTGTATAAAAATATGAATGTTATTCAATAATTACCTATTTTTTAAAATAAGTTATAAAAAATGTAATATTTTTTGGCTGCAACATTAATTACATGCGACAGTGATGCATGAACACAACCTGATTTAAACTAGTTTGATTAAAGGCTTCTTGCTATTTGAGTAACGTACCACAAACCAAAACCTTTTGACCATCCGCCATGCATTTAGCTAATTGCCGTCTGCTCTATTGCAGCATTCGATGGTTCTCTCATATATTTAACCGTACATCCACCTACACGGGGTGATTCTCCGTCTAGTCAGTGCTCCCCAATCAGACCTATGTACAAACAGGCTTTGATCTTTCTATAAAACATACTACTACTATTTACTAATTTATTTAAAATTTGCTTTGTGTTTATGTAGCAGAAATAAACACTAATTATTTTCATTCAATTATATTTAATAGAAACTATTATTATTTTACTATTGTTATTTCATTTTACAATGTAATTCTATCTACATTATTCAGATCCGTTCGCAATGTTTTCCTATGATTATCTTAAACTGAAAGTAGACATTGAATAATTCATATTGCATTATTTCAGAATAATAGAAATGCCGTATTATATTTTTATATTCGGTTTATGTATAAAAAATTATTGCTAACCAATTGCACGAGATATTTATCATAAACTATAAAAAAATCATTTTATTCCACGAATAAAAGAACCTAATTAAATTCTATTTTCCCAATTTAGTAAATGAGATCCAATTTAAACTAAATAAAACACTTTCATTTAATATTGTAAGAGTAAATTGCTTGTTTTCTACTGCCTTAATGGCATATTGACCTAAAATTGCTGCTCGCTTTTATATTTGAAAAGTTTAATATAAATTCTCATTCTAAGCCACAAAACAGAAAATTTGAATGCATTAATAAATCAATTGCTGGCAATTATTTGCTGAAAAGTAAATGTAAACCTTGACAGATTGAAATTACCCATTATAATTGAATCGGTTTTTAGGGTAAAGTTAATATAACGTTCGTTCCCACCTCTGAATAATTTATTTTAATTCTAGAACTGTTAATAATGAAAAAATAATTAATACCAATTCCTTTTAGCTTGCCAAAAACATTATCAGATGCAATATAAAAAATTATATAAATACATAATATATTACCAGTGATGGATGAGAATTGTATTATTTTTTTCTTGCGTGACGGATTTGGATTGATGTATTTTTTGTGTAAATATAAAGAAAATAATGAATGTTTTGACAAATATTTATTTAACATTCAGTTAAGTTTAATAACAATAAACTTAAATGAATGAATATTGTAAAAATAATTTAACAAACATAATATTGCCCAGTTTTAGTAGTTTTTAATAACAAAAGCACACTCTTCAAACTATCTGCCAATTTATATATCAACAATATAAAATGACAGCCCAGTCTCATACTACTGATCCGGCCACTCTTTCAAACATTTAAATTATAATAAACCATCCAGTAATTAAATAGAACATTGGTCCAATTAATTTAAAGCAATATCAAACAATGTAAAATGGTTGTAAATCTAACAAACTTAAATAAATAAATTTAATTAAATTGAATGTTTAATGTACTAATTATTTAGATATGCTGATAGCGTCCTTCGGAACGGATCAAAACAATATTTAGCTTAGCCTTTCGAACAGATGCGATAAGTAAAGCCTTTGTCAAGCCAAAGCGAATTCTCGATCCTTACTTTTGATATTTATATATAATTAGTTTAGATCCTTTTCTGCAGTCACATACTCCGCTTCCTTTATCTCTTACACAATGATCTCTTTTCGGTCTTTTAGTCTTGATGGGAACATCGCTTTTTGTACAATGCAAATTATTTCCTTAATCGATTGTAAATACCAATTTAATTCCAGCGAATTTTTAATGCACAAAATTAAAATTTATTGCATGTCTGAAGTTGGCACAGTGGATATAATCCGCGGCGTTAAATTCAAATGTGAAACAACATATGCATGAAGCCTGGGACGCTTAACATAATTACAATTTTAAAATGGAAATTCGAATTGTTTTTGGTGAACATGTGCACATATTCCCAGTCATTAATTAGAGGCTAATTGATTAATAATTAAACGATGTTACATTGTATTGTAATTTGTTTTTAAAATATTTAAAGACTTACCTAATTAGTTTGTATTAAATATTTAGTTGATAGCTGTTTGGCAATTCTCAATGACTGCACGATAAGTTCTAAATTGTTTTGGACTTAGTGACTTACAATTAGGGCCTTTGTATAACTTCCTCCCTTATGCATCAATTCTCTTGTATGTTATGCATACAACAAGATATTCGCAAGACCCTCTAAACTTGGAATGTATTGCGTAGTCTCAAGAAATTATATTTATAATAAAACTATATTTTTTTAAATTTAAAAACAAATCCCGTATATTATTATCCTTAAAAATCTATTCCTAGATTAAATTTCAACAGGTTGCTGCAACATATGGAACAGTTTAATGCTATCAAATGTTTGTTAGTATTATGGTACAATAAAAAATAAAGACAATTTTGTCGTCCACAGTTACATTTTAGTAAATGATGATTTGATAAAAATTGTTAGAAGCCAGATTGCTTTTACTTATTTGCTTTATAAAATAAGTTCTTGATTTAAATAAGTAAAAGAATATAATAAAATGATCTCGTCTGGCTACTTCAAGTCTGTCTCAAAAGATTTATTTACACATTTATAGTCCATAACTCTTTAAACAAATTTTTGTTCAAAATAAATTTAAAATTGTATACTATAATAAGTACTATAACTCATACAAAAATTTGTCTAAAACATTGTCCTAAAGTCCTAAAGTGTATGCTGGTTGCATGCTTCAAAAATGGTAACAAGTTTACATATAACCAATAAGGTCGTAAAAATAGTACGTGTTGTAGTCGCCTAGTTTTGGTTACCGACCAACTTTGTTGAGGTAGTACAAATGCTTTGGTATTTGGTGTAAGTCTAGGTTTAACTATTGTTTGTCCCTCCTCTTGTGTGCTTGGGTTCAGATATAAAAGAATTGTTTAACATTAAATCTCTTGATAAGTAACGCTTGGGTGGTTAAGTAGAAACAAAATTTAACTTGTGGGCAAGTTACTTCTTCTACTATAATTTGTCCCACCTCTTGTGAGCTTTGATTCAGATATGATAGAATAGTTTAACAATAAATAATTTGATAACTAATGCTTAAATGGGAACAAAATTTAACTTGTGTGCAAGTTAGTTCATCTACTGTGACTCACCCACCCGCCCAGTGTTAGTCATCAAAATATTGATTGTTTGTCCCACCATTTGTGTACTTGGATTTAGATATAAAAGAATTGTTTATCAATAAATCTCTTGATAAGTAACGCTTGTTCTATCTAGTTAGATGCGTTTTTCCTAAAGTTTAGTGGATTTTAAAGATGCTTCACAGTTGCTGAAAGCTGCGGTGCCAAGGAAAATGTGCTTTTTTAGTGGAGAAAGAGTAGATCTTAGCGTCTGTTGTCCAAAATGTATTATCCCTGTAAAGGTTGATGTCTTAGCAGAAAATTGGGATTTGTTTAGTTGTTTTTGTTACTTTTCCATGAGTGGACAAGTTTCACACCGAGTTTGATACTGCAACATAGTTTTTCTGATAGTAGACGTCTAAGGCGTTTTTGCAAGAAAATTTGAAATGAAGCAACCAATATATTCAAAAACATTGTTTGCTCTGCTATAGTTATGTTTTTACGCGTTTAGAATTTTTTTTCTTGCACTAATATTTTATGGTATAATATAAAGTGACAGTACTGTTAGGTAGGTTTATCTGCTAAGCTTCTTCTGATCAATTTTTAACTGTTTGATTGTACGTTCTTGTAATAAGTAGATGTGCCAAAGTAGGTAATATATTTTAAGCCTCTGATTCATGCTTTGTAGGCGAGGCTTATACAGGGACTTTATAAATTAATGGGATTATGTAATCACTTTAAATGTGCCGCTTTTGTTAAATTGTTCACTAAACTATTTGTTTTGACAGATCAACTTTGACAGCTGTCAAGCAAACATATGAAAACATATGTAGCATAGTGGACGATTTTAAAAAGGCGGCATATTTAAAGTGATTACATAATCCCATTCATTTATAAACTCCCTGTAGATATCCATCGTATAGGTTAATGAACGTGGTTTTCATGGTTGTATTAACTTGTAAGCCTCCAGTTCCTACCTTATAGGCAATGCTTATTACAACTGAATTAAAGTTGTAATTGTAATAAATTGTAAACCTCTAGTTTTTGCCATATAGTCAATGCTTATAGATATCCATCGTATAAATTAATGACCGTGGTTCTCATGATTGATTATAAAATACATCAACCATCTAGTAAACTATAGCAACATCTACATTCCAGTATTTGGCCTAGTTAGTTGTGTTACCACGTTTTTGTTTGTGCTAGGTTTAAAGTTGGTTACTAACTTCAATGCTGCGGTGTACTGTGGTAATTTTCTGTAATGTTAAAATTTGCAATCAAAATATTGAAATTACATAGACTGCGGGTAGGGATGCTGTTGGTCAAAATATCAAGTTTTAACGTACGACACTTAAAAACCGCTACAAATGTAACAGTTTGATCCTGTTTTTTTAAACGCATTCAAAGGCTTACCAGATTGATAATTAATCAAACAGTGTCAAAAAAACTATTAAAACAACAAAAACTATAAACTGTAAAGTGGTACGTTAAGCAACAATTAACATAAAAAATGATTTATTGCCAAACAATTATTTTTTTGACCAAAACCGCAAACATTTTTTCGTTCGTTTAAAAAAATACTTTTATTGTGACTACAAATACAACACTTTTTTGCCAAAAAAATAATACGTTTCTAAAAGTCTAAAAACTACATGTTGGCTTAGGTCAAAAATCCTACTTTTGGATAAACAGAAAATCCAAAAATTGGCCAAAACAAAAAGTTCATAAATCGGCCAAAAGTTCTAAAAAGTAAAACTAAAATTTCAGTCAAACACTTGCAAAGTAATTATTGTAATTCTCTGTTCGTGTTTGTAATATTATATTCTTTCTGTACTACTATACGGTATAGAGACCTCTATGCTTTTGAGATGTGGATATACCGCAAAATTCTAAAAATACCATATACCAACAGAGGTAATAACAACAAGATGTTGATAAAAATTTAAAAAAAATTATTAACATTTAAGATTAGGAAGCTTGAGTACCTCGGTTATGTAATGAGAGGTGCCCGGTACAAAGTTATAATCCAAACCAACTGTTTAAAGTAGCAGTAAATAAAATTCAAATTGTCATAATCGTCGCCAACTTTCGTAAAAGAAGGAACACAAAGAAGGAGAGAAGAAAAAGTGTATGATACATGACCGCAATTTAGCACAAACAATTTACCGTGGAGTAGAACTTTTCGATAGTAATGTGGTGTGTCAGAGGTTGATACTCTGTGTTTTGATTTATAGCTTGATATACATTTAGGCAGTATACTAGGCTAACCAAAGCAATCAATTACAAAAGTAGTTTTTATGTTATCTACGTTTTCAAGTTTTTAACTGTGTCTTTGTAGACAATGTCCGTTAATGTAGTTCCTTTCGGCGTACACTTACTTAAGAAAACCCCCATAGTGCTCCATAAAACCACCTTTATGTAAATGGTGGAGAGCCCTTATAAACTTATTGCATGGACTCTTGTTTAGTAGGAGAATCTCAATAGTGTACCTAAGTTATAATTTTATTAAAAAATCTTCATCTTGAAATAAAGCAGTAAAATTCTTTTCGCCAACTTGTGGTCTACACAGTTTCTATTCAAGTCTGAGCAACTTGAGAATCCAACGTGCCGACATTTTGCTCATTCCCAAACCTTCATGTACAATTTAAAAAACACTTGTTTTTGATTCCCATTTGCCTAACACTTAAAAATAACATAAGCCATTTTCTCCATACACATACACCATTCTCTCATAAATATTCTACTGCCTCCTTTCAATAAAAATTGTTCAAGTTGCAAGCAAATCAATAACTTTTGCCTCTTTAAAGTAATATAAAAATGACAAATGTTAAAAGATGACATTATAAAAAAATTTGACACAAAAACATAAAGTGTCCTTTACAAAGTTTTAAATCTCTTGTAAGCGTAGAATGATTAGTATTTGCATCCCTGTTTATTGAAGAGAAAGATCGTTTCTTTGTGAGAATTCTGATACTTTAAAATTTTCATTAAACCCGTCTAGACAAACACTATGTTATTTTAAGATTGACATAAATTACATAATTTCAATGATACACAGATTAAGGTCGAGACTAAGCTACCACATCACGCACGTCTATTGTACTTCAGGCAACCACACAGATTTATCTTACTACCTGACGGTGTGCAAAAAAGGACCTAAAGAACATACAAAATGACATCGTTAGCGTAGGTGGATCCAAGAAAAGCATTCTCTGGTGCAAACATCAACAAATTACAGCCCGCGGCCCGCCACCAGTTTTTAATCCGCCTGCAAAATTCCTATTTCCAAAATAAAAACTGTTGCGGATATATTTATAAACTTAATTATAGTACCTGGCCGAGAAAGTCTAAACTTATTTTAATCTAGCCTTTTCCAAACAAAGTTTGTCGACCCCTGGTCTAGTGCAAAGTATCCCAACAAAGCAACAAACAAACTCACGGAAACATTTTCAGTATCACCAAATCCATAACATAAACATTAGAGTAATTATGTAGCCAAACTGAACAAATTAGTTTTAGAACAAGCAAATACTCACACCGACAAAAGCCCTATAAAAATAATCCATAAAAAATTATTTTTGGTTTTACAAATGCTTTTTCAACAGCCACTTAGCTAGCCCAAACGTCAAAGTTATTTAATTGTACTTGAGGTGCATGCACCTAAAAAGCTTCTAGAAAACCTTCAACAAAAATCCACAGACCGGCTTCCGACATAGTACTATCGTCTAAACATATTGCAGTTGGAGATTCCGCAAAAAAAATTCACACAAAAATACTTAAAAACCGACTACTCTATGCTCCGTCCCATTGTATCAACGTTCTTTGAACCAATTACAAAAAACGCGCCGGTAACAAATAGCGCCCAATGTAGGGCCCGACCAAATACTGTAAGAGTGTTGTTAAAATATCAACGCAACACAAGAAAAAGATCACACCAGATCCAACAACAACACAGTAATCAACTTTTACAACGGGAGCTCCAGGAGTCGTCAAGTACCATGTTGATCACAACTAAGCACTGTAAAAAAAAAAAAAACAGAAACTACGATTCTCTAAGTCGTTAAAGCCCTATCAACAAAAGTAATAGAAAATTATAAAAAAAACATTTAATAAAATAAAGTACAGTTGGAGATGGGAAAAGTGAAAACTGAAAATTGGATAAGAAAAAATAAAAAAAAATGAAGAAATATATCCTGAATGACACCCAAAGCAACAGATGATCGACGATTCTACAAAGAAACAATTCTGACCGCTTCAAATTGAAAAATAGAAAACACGCCACCACCACGTGGAACATGTGACTGTCTTCACACATTTTAAAAACTCAATATAGTTTCATTTTTTGAGTAAGCTCGTCTAAAATCAGTCCGTCACTGGCGGTACATAATACACATCTAGCATTCCTTTAAGTATATTGTTCGATCATCAGGAACTCAAATGACAACTTCACCTGAACGTGGCACACTCTGCTAGATAACAAACGAGGCTCTGGCGACCGAGTATCTGCCGGCATAAGACCGTTCCTGCACAGCCAACAGCTGCGGGTGGATGAGCCAGCAAGGGGCTAAGGCACTCTTTGTCCTGAGGCTAAGAAACTAGCCACAAAGGCGGAAAAACCACGACAATGGTCAACGGCATACAAATACAGAAAGCAACGGGAAACAACTGTATTAAAGGTCCACTGGACATCCCTAGTACAATCAATATGGCTTCAAATGTTCAATATAAATAACAATTCCGGAGTAATTCCCCCAATCGGATCTCCGGGGGAAAGATATTGAAGGAAGCAAAGATAGTGCAACGTAAAACACAGTAAAGCAATCCGCAAAGGAACAGAGGAGGCTAAAACAAATGGCTCAACCATCAAGATGGCCACTTAGAACGTAAGGAGTATGTTCTAAGCAGGAAAAATCAACAACGCAATCCAACAAATAAACCGTATGAATATAGGTTTAATGGGCATTAGTAAAATAAGATGAAGGGGAGCAGGTAAACAACATCAATATGGAGTAGGAATGATTATTACAAAGAATATCGCAAAATGTGTATACAATTTCATACCCGTATCCGACAGAGTGATGCTTGTACAACTAACAGCAACTCCAGTCAATATAAATCTCATACAAGTATACGCACCAACTTCAGATAAAGACGACAACAAAATTGAGACTTTTTACAGCAAGATCTTGAAAGTACTGAAGAGCACAAAAAAGCATGAATTACTATAATCATGGGCGACTTTAATGCCAAAATTGGGTCCAACAGAAGTGCAGAATGTGTAGGACCATTTGGACTGGGTGAAAGAAATGACAGAGGGGACAGATGAAAGATGAAAGACCGGAAACACTTAACACAAATAATGCAGAATCGGGTCCCACTAACACTAAGAAGGAGGTAAGAAAGGCCATCCAGCAAACCAAAGACGGGAAAGCAATAGGCCCAGATAATACTCACTCAGAAGTGTTAAAAGTACTAAGCGAAGAAGGTATAGACATTATGACATCATTTCTGAACCTCATATATGACAGTGGTGCCATACCACAGGATTGGCTCCACTCCACGTTTGTGACAATTCCAAAGACACAGAATGCAAAAGCATGCAGCGATTATAGAACGATCAGCTTAATGAGTCATATTTTGAAAATATTCCTAAAGATCATCCATAACAGAATATATAGACAATGTAAAGATAATATTAGCCTAACGCAGTTTTGTTTAAGAAATACACTCGGTATCAGAGAAATATATAGAGACGTAAACTGTGATGTGTTTGCATGCTTTATTAATGATCAGAAAGCGTTTGATAAGGTTCAACACCCAAAACTTATCCAAATTCTACAAAATATAAGACTTGACAATAAAGATATTAGAGTGATTAGTAACCTATACTGGAACCAGTTGGCGTCCGTAAAAGTCGACAAACAGGATACCGAGCACATTAACAAACAACGTGGTGTACGCCAGAGGTGTATACTATCGCCAATGCTCTTCAATCTATACTCTGAAAATATTTAAGGAGGCGCTCCATGAGATAAATACTGGCATTCGGTTAAACGGTGAATATATCAATAATATCAGATATGCTGATAATACTGTGATGTGTGCGGATAGCATAGAGGAACTGCAAAAACTTGAACAATATCGTAGACGGAAGTAAATACTACGGATTGACCCTGAATCCAACAAAGTATATGGGCATCAGCAAAGTGCCAATTCAAAACAGCTCAAAGCAGAAGGTCAGGCAATACAACGGGTCTCAAAGTATACTTACCTAAGTACCACAATTTTCGATCAGTGGGACCATTCGGTAGAAATAAAATGCCGCATTGAAAAAGCCAGGGAAGCTTACATAAAAATGAAAGATGTGTTCCGTAGTCATGACTTAAATATAAAAACAAAAATGAGACTTGTCATATGTTACGTGTACCCGGTTCTCTTATATGGAATGGAATCATGGACCATGTCCAAAGATACCTTCAAAAAACTATTAGCCTTCAAAATGTGGATATACCGAAGAATCCTAAAAATATCGTGGAAGAACCATATCACCACCGCAAAAATCTTTGAACAATTCGGAAAAGAACTGGAGATACTTAATACTATTAAGGTGCGCAAGTTGCAGTATTTCAGACACATTATGAGGAATAAAGAAAGATATGCATTATTACAACTGATTCTGTAAGAAAAAGTGTTTGGAAGAAGAGGTCCTGGCAGAAGGCGTATATCCTGGCTCAAGAACCTAAGACAGTGGTTCGGGAGTACAACTACCAAACTCTTCCGCGCTTCTGTAAACAAAGTAAAAATAGTTATATTGATCGCCAACATTCGGTAATCGGATAGGCACCTGAAGAAGAAGAAAAAAAACTAAAATTAAAAAACAAATATTGAAGAACCAAGTTACTAAAAATTTGTTAGATAAAGAAACATTGCTAAAAAAAACTAACCACCTAGCCAAGCCGCAATTAACAAACCACCAACCCATCAACACCACTGCCAACCTATATTAACACTACCTGCAAGAATCAATCTTACTGGAAGTAGATAATACCGTCATCTTAAAAGTTGAAAAGTATTAAAACCGCACACAGAATACTCCCCATTAATGATCAAGTTTGTTTAATCAAAGAAGAAGAAAAAAAAGCGCTTACGCTAAAAAAACACTTTTCTAGATCACCAAGCAGCCAACGCAGTCAATCAAAATCAATCAGGATCGTCAAAACCACGACGCGCACATTTGTTGCGCTTGCAGGAAAGACAAAAAATCACCTTATTACCATCTGACAGTGCGCAGAACAATAAGCAAAATCTACAGTAATTCTAGAGAAGTCAAACGCCAAAAAACATACAAACATAAAACCACCATAGTTGTTTTCCGTCTGCATAAAAAGATACAGAAAAATCATTGTCTAATGCAAAAACAACAAACAAGTAACCATCTGGCAACATACAGCCTCACAAAAACCATTTGCAATCTTACCAAAACCAGCATTTAATCATGTGGCAACTACTCACGCCGAATCGCAAAAATAAAAATGACGCAAGAAAGACAACCACTGCTAGAAGATAAACAAATTAGTTTTGAAACAAGAACTTCAAACTAAACTAAATCTCAAAAATAATATTTCTGCCAATTTACAAGATTTTTTCTCACAGTAGAAAATTGTAGTTTTAAATTGTCATGTGTTTAGATTTTTCTTAAAAGTTAGCGTAAAATAAAGCTTCTCTTGACTTGCAAAAGTACTTAATTTTGATTGTTTACTTATTTGTATAGTTAACAATTTTGGTTTTAAAAGCTAATCATATTAACAAAACTAAAATTAACAATTGTTTTGTAAAAACCAGTTTGAGCATTTCTTGCTTAGTAGTTAATTACTAACAAAAATTGTGTTTACTTCTAATTAAAACCGCTTCTAAAAATTACTAAATAAAAAGCCACAGCTTAGCTACTAATTTTATTAAACTTTTAACAAATTTTACTTTCTTTATACATTTAATAGTTTTGCTATTAACTAAAGATTTTCCAAATACAAACATTTGACAAAGATAAAATTTAAAAGCTTAAATATGTAATGCTCTTTTCATTGTTTAAAGATCACTTAGTAAAAAATCAATAAAATATATAAAAAACTACTTACGTTCCCAGGTACATCCGTATAACTCCACACGCATACAAACTGTTCGAGGGTGCTCGCTATATGGAATAAATCTCACTCGACTCGCAATGAAAGGCAATTCCAATCTCTGCTTTACAACCAAATATGTATTGCTGTTTCCGGTTAAAACCTGAAATGCAAAAAAATAAATATTATATAATACAGAAAAAGTTTTACCAAAATAAAAATCTGCACAAATCAATAAAAAAGTATTCAAGCGCCTAAAATACTGGAAATAATTCTCAACTTTTCTTTTTTAAGTGTAGTTCGGAAATATTTTAAACTGTATTTTGTAATTTTAAATTGCTTTTTATATTATGTAGATGTAAAAATGTATTTTTATCTATTCAAACAAATAAATATTTAGTTTTATATTAATAATTAAAAAACAACTTGATTCATCAGACAATACTTGTTAGTAAAATATTTGTTCTACTTCTGTTGTGAACGTTTTTTTAAATAATTTTAGTATTTCTTTTGTAGTCCTATACATAATTATCATGTTTTTATTCGACTGTATGTTGGTAATATACTAATAATAAAGCCAATTAAAACTTGTTAATACCTATTCTAAGTTGTACGCGGATTATGTTAATTGAGTGGCTAATTATATTAGATATTCAATGAGCACATGGTGTGCTAGAAATGGGGCGATCAAATAATAGGGCAATTGCTTTGTGTGTGTATATACAACTATATGCATATTGTATTGAAGTTTGTCCAAATCTATTTACAACACAAATAATCGTCGAATAATCAGAATATTCAAACATTCGTAGTTTTCCTAGTTATTAATACAAACAATCATAAAGTAATATAATTTACAAAATTAAAACCGTTATTTACATTTGTAAAATGTTTAAATTCATTTCAGTAATATTTGAAGCATTGTGTTATGTACATTTGTGCTATTGTATCCGACTGTTTTGTTAATAAATATTTACAAAGGAATAGAAATTGTTTGGAAAGTGGATGCTTCGATGTGAAAATATAATTGTTCATTAAAAAAGTTCTGAGAGAAGTAATATTGTAGTTATAAGAATGTAAGGGTATAACAATAAACAGTAACGATTATTTGAAAAGTTTTTTTTTATTTTTGTTATTAATTGATAGCATAATTCTAATTTATTTTACTTCATAAATATTATAAATAGCAACTTTTAATCCAAATTGCAGATAATTTAATGTTATTTACTTTTCCATTAATAGTTTTTATTATTGATGTAACTTAATGGATGAAATAGTTATTTGCTGTCAGTTTTCAGGATTATCGGTGAGATTAGTAGAAAGTTCGGTAAAACTTTTGTGGTATTTATTTAAGATATATTAATAGTTAAGATGACATATTTATGTTACGTCCATTAATATGTTTGCAACTCTTATATAATATGAAATACACGCTTCATTGGCTCTCTTCATCTTTATGACTTGTGAATGCAAATATAAAATGTTAAATTCGTTTTAAGAAAATATAAATTTAAGATTTAAATAATAAAATATACATATTCCTAGCCATTATTTGAAAAATATATAGAATGCGTATTAATATTTTTTTTCTCATTGTAACTCAATCCGTAGATACACTGTATAATTTCTATAGTTCTTGGTTAATTTGGTAATGTATCATCAGATGATTTAAAGTGCATAAATTGTTTTTACTTCTTATTTAATAAACCACTAATATTGTTTGTAAATAATATAACATATTTAATATAATAAATCAAGAAAATATAACATAAACTATTCGATATATAAAAGTTCGTAAACAAAAATCTTTCATAATAAAAATTGCAAACATTATTTAGTTCCAACAAATCAAATTTATGTTTTCATTCTTTCAGTTTTAGTATTGCAATCTCCTCATCGGATATACACAGTTACATTCTGACTAAACAAAAAATTGAAAACAGCATAGATGTATTGATGGATATTAATGATTTACTGTTTTTAGCGACGAAAATGTTATAGGCACACATTCATCACATTTTAGTAGATCCATTTGTGAGCATAGGGGGCGCAAATATAACATGATACAATAAACGAGCTCGCAATTCGACAATGAACAAATGCACCTATAACATCGAACGCCATTATCCGCAGTATCATGCTGCAAATTTCCCTCGGGGAACACCGGGGTCTGAGGCTATGATGAAACGGCTCCATTCGCCAGAAACTTCTCACAATTCTCACGGTTCCTATGACCTACTCCATTTAATATCTACCAATATTTAGATTATTTTCCAATTTTATAGATCAACACCATGTTGTAACATATTAGATTGAATTTTATTTTCAACCATAATAATAAAAATAAAATACCATACAAAAAAATTTAATAACCCTTACTTAATTAAAATCATGCAGTAAAATTCTAACAGAATTCATTTATTCATGCCAGTGGTGTCGAGATGTTTATGTTATTGTTTCTATCTACTCCCAATTTATATTCATGAGTCACGTTGGTCACTTTTTCATGAACTATTTCGGTTGAATAAAAAAGAATATATAAAACCCGCAGCAAGTGCTTCCGTTGTTGAAAATTTAAAACAACGTGTGTTCAACAATGGAATGCGATTTGCAGTTAATCAGGATTCTTTTAAAATAGTAAAAAAAAATATAAGTTTCATGTCTAGTATCGAACGCGAATAGAATACGCTCGCCTTCTTACATATGTGTTCTTTTTTTGTGTATAAGCTTGCATCCGAATTGGCTTGAATTTAATTAAGGAAACGTGTAGCTGGATGCGGAATAACAATTTCCTGACGGTTTTAAATATTGGAGGATTACTTTCTGAACGGTCCGCATTTCCAAAGTTTTAATCAGTTAGTGTGCAAAGTTTTTTTGAAATGTGTTTTCAAAGGTAATCGATGTAAACATGGAATCTTTACGATTTGTTAATTAATCTGATTAATAATTTAAATATTACCAATGTTTATAAAACAAATAACAATTGTAATTGCAATTGCAATCAATACAAAACTGTATATTTAGTACAGGGAGTTTATAAATAAATGGGATTATGTAATCACTTTAAATGTGCCGCTTTTTTTAAATTGTTCACTAAACTAGTTGTTTTGACAGATCAACTTTGACAGCTGTCAAGCAAACATATGAAAACATATGTAGTATAGTGAACGATTTTAAAAAGGCGGTATATTTAAAGTGATTACATATTCATTTATAAACTCCCTGTATATTAAAATCATTACGCTTTTATTCTTTACTTTGCAGTTATTTTAATAACAAATGCAAAGTAAATAAAATTGAAGTTTTTATTCGACATTACCCAAGAAGGTCAAGTATAAAGATTGAAATAAAGCAATAGGATTAATGTTTGTGAATCTGTTATTTAATCATAAATATCACAAGGCATTTACGGCGGTTCACAAAGTTACAAATAAATTACGTCAACATAAAGCAAAAAATAATCGATCTTAAGAACTTCATTGTTAGAAGACAGACTAACGACTAGAACTAGCCCACTGTACCATTAGCACTAATAAAATTAACATTATTGCGCTTTGTTCCAAGATAAAACATTTTATTATATAAGCACTAATGCTAATGTAAATAGTTAGTCTTTGTTTTGATTGGAGACTTTGATTGGGCCAGGCGGTAGAGGTCTGCCACCCCTCAACATCTATACCAAGGAAGTAGCAATATCAGTAGAACTGCGCCTAAATGCAACAAGACTTTAGTACATAGTTTCCCCCAAGAAAAAATTGTAAAAAACACATCTACTACTAGAAGCGTAAACAGATATCGTGTCACCCTACTTTGTTTTGAAAAGATCCTACAGTGTACACATACATAAACAACAAGAGCAAAGAGCAGATAAGTACAAACTCCTTTAAATCTACAATCGCACAAAAACTTTCCAAGGCTCCGGAGAGAAAGTTAAATACTTTATTAAGATTTAGACGTCTCAATATCTTTACTAACAAAAACACAAACATTCTTTAAACAAAAATAGAGGAAATAACCCATGGGGTGATAAAAATAGTAAACCAACATCATAACAAACAGCAGAGCAGCAATTTTAGCTATAAAAAAAGCCTAAAACTATATCAAGGCTAATACTAGAATGCCATAGAACCCTCACAGTAAAAGCTCGCACAAAAGCTTTAAGCTGTGCTTGGTAAGGGCACTCGAACACAATAGCTAATGTTAAAGCTAATAATAAAGTGGCGCGCAAAGGATCAACCCTCAATACAAGTGGACTTGAACTTTGGACCGCACTATCACTGACATACTATAACAACTCGGGTAGTAGACAAGCAATAATTGCCCCAAATCCAAAAAAAAAAACCTTCAAACAATAACAGTAATTTTGATAGGATACTTTTTTAAGAAAACACCTTCATACTTTAGGCATTGTACACAGCCCAATATGCAAAGGATATGAAACAAACAATAAGACTACCACGAGCACGTACTGTGTGGGTACCTGCCCGGCGCTCTTCTACGCAAGAAAGTTCATTTTAGAAAATTGCTGATATGACCAGCATAAAAAAAACTGCCTTGCGAGTTTGTTCATTTTAATGTCAAAATTAAATTGAGATAAAAGCCACCAGGAATGTGTATGTATGTGTGCGTTTAAATATGTGTTCTGCTCATCAGTTCTTAATCATTCATTAAGTCAGACTGCAAGACTACTGCAATTGGCAACAACCAAACATACTAATCTATCTCTAATAAGTTCAGTTTTAGCCTACCACTTACTGTTACTTTGCCTGGTTAGGTTAGGTTAGGTTAGGTTAGGTTAGGTTAGGTTAGGTTAGGTTAAGTTAGGTTAGGTTAGGTTAGGTTTTGCTCATTTTTTTTTTCAAAAATAGAAAATTATGGCCAAAAATGCTTACACGTAAAGTAAGTATTCCAATTTGTTTAACCAAAAAGCTTTCCTTAAAACAAAGCTTTCAGACACAACCTTAATCATCAACGACAACTGCATTAAATATACCCAAATAAACTTCATCATACAGAAAACAGTTGAGCAAAAATTAAAAATAGTTCTTCTTCCACTAGAAAACAATGTCGTCGCATGGATTGGCGGCAAAAACTACTGGTCAGTCCAAAGTAAATTATTGTTTAATTAAATAAATATACTACGTACTTGCTCGGTGAGTAATTCAAAAGCATAATAAAATCTAACTGTTAGATACATAAAAATCGCAAAATAACCAAATTTAGTTCTGACCCCAATGTTCTTTAAAACACAAAAAACAAAACAAAACTAAAATTACTACTCAAGTAGTAGAAAACTTTTTATCTAATTTAACTTAACTAAATCTAGTAACTGACCTACATGTTTTTTAAAGCATCATTAATCACAAAAAATAAAACAGTTTTAAGCAGTCCACTACTAAAAACTAGCGCTGTAAGAGGATAAATCCTACAAAAACTACACAAAAATTTTTTTTTTTTTCAATAAAAACATTTAAGCCACTCCATCTTGTGTGGTCATGTACTGTCTAAATTTTGCTCCTATTCTAGCAACGCTCAATCTTTCCATTTGTTGCTTGCAAACTAAAGTATAATTTAAAGAGTTTTTGCAAATTTTCAAATTTTATATAGTTTCTCTTACTCAGAGTATTCCATGTATTCCATATTCCATTGCACGCTTAATGCATCTAATCTTGTCCATTCTCCAAGTCGTAAAAGTCATGATTTTTTGGACATAGTTCATTGACTAGCTATGACTAACATTAATGCAAAAAGTCAAGTTCACATAGACATTGCTCAATATTAGGACGTACTATCTACTAAATAGTATACAGAAAAAGTGTCATCAATTTTCTTGTGCGCTATTTTTAAATATGTTAATGCAGCCCAAAATCTATGCATATTATTTAAAAAAAATACCAGACAAAGCCTAGTATTTAGTTTACCCACAGTAAACCCACGCTAAATGTAATTATACTTGCTGGTAATCAAATCTGCGACCATATTGTGCACCCATTCAAGTTAAATGCAACTAAACCACTGTCAGGAAATGAATTTGCTCTAAACCAATAAGAAAAGTACGGTGTCACTTTAATTCTCAAATCAACTGTAAACTCCATCTGCACCAAATACTGGATAAACTGAGTAGCTCAGTAGTTGGCGTTATTTGTCCCAAACCAAGATAAAAGAAGAAAGTTGTAGGGTGAAATTAACAACTTACATAAAATAAACTGTAGTGCTCACAAAACCAAAAATAATGTTAGGACGAATTAGAAAACCAAAACAAAAACAACAAAATGAAAACAAACAAAAACAGAAATAGAAAATATACTCAGATATCACAACATTGGAATATATGCGCTACAAGAAACAAAAAAAGAGCAAATAATACTGAGCAAATATTTGCATACATTGAGTAAAAATGTAAAAGCTTAAGAAAGAGCCGCAAATTTCAACATCATTAGATAATATGCCCCAGAAAATTGCAAAACAAAAAAAAAATCCGTTAAAACTTTAAACAAAGATCTACAAAGACAACAACAACAAAGCAACAGTATTCTTTAGCTAGATGACAATGCAAGTGTTAAAAACCAAATAATACCAGAAGTCAAACAGCAATTTAACAAATGCGTAGAAAATGCTAGAGAGCAAAATTAGAGATAACATAAAAAAAACAGCAGAAATAATACTCAAAGTAAAGACAGTAAAAAAACACAACCCTCTTTCTCAAAAATAGTTGAACCAAACTAATTAAAAAAAGTGCATGGAAAAAGACAATCTAACCAGAAACGCAAAAATTGATAACTGAACTGATAGAACTTAACTTTTACGGAACGCAAAAGATATATTGAAAAATTATCAAAAGCGAGAATCAGAATTTAAAAAACTAGAAACTGTAGCTAAACTTAAAAACAAAAAATCAGCAAGCCCTGACAAAATTAAGCAACAAGCAGGTAAAATATGTAGTGATGAGTCAACGCCAACAAAAGAACTCACCAAGCACCACATACTGTAATCTTGTCTGAATCTAATCATAGGCATGCTGCACACAGTGCTTTCTAATCTTCTTTTTCTTCTTCCAAAAGATTGTTTAGTGTTCGGTCTTGATGTAATCGCCTGTTTCGCCATCCTGTCCTTTCCCATTCTTCAGACATGGTCTCTCCAGTACCTTCTCCTTTCTCTTGTCCACCTTACATGTCCTGTACTGAACAAATGTCACGGATCTTGTCGCCGCGTACTCTGTCGCGTAGGCTCAATGCGGTGATGGATCTTAATGTTTTCATCTCTGCTGTTCTGACGATTTGTTTGGTTTTTGTGGTGTCGGCTCTTGTCTCAGCTGCGTATGTTAAGACTGGTCTTACACAGATTTTATAAATTTTATCAAGAGCACTCGATATTACTGTTGCCTTTGTTGCCTGAGTCTTCACGTCTGCTTTGTTATTATTGCCGCTGGATATTTCGACCCCAAGATATTTAAATTGCATAACCTGTTCTCTCGGTATTCCGTCGATTTCTAGTTTACATCGTACGGAATCTTTAAATATCAACATTGATTCTGTCTTCTGGGTTGAGATTTGAAGGTTGAATATCTTGGCGTTAGTGTTTACTTTTTGCAGGAGACGTTGTAAGTCGTCTTTGTTTTTGGACATAAAAGCTATATCATCTGCGTAGCTTAGGATTTGAATTTCCTGTTTCCGCTGTTGTAGCCTATGTGTGTGTCTTTTACTCTCTCTATTAATTGATCCATAATGATGTTAAAGAGACATGAGCTTAAGCTGTCACCTTGTCTGATGCCAATTAATACCGGGATTTCCTCTGGTAATCCTACTTGTGTTTTGATTTTTGTTTAGTTTAGTGTTTAATTCTTTTATTACTTGGATAGTTTTTTTGTTGATGTTGTTTTTGCAAAGAACCCTTAGTGCATCCTTAAATTGTATTGTATCAAAAACTTTGGAAATATCTACAAAACAGAGGTAAAGTGGTTTGTTAAACTCAATATATTTTTCTATTAGTTGACGTAGTATAAATATTGCGTCGATGGTGGACCTGTTTGTGCAAAAGCCCTGCTGTTCCTTGCTAGTTTGCATTTAAGTTGTTAATTTTTAGAATATGATTTTGGTGAAAACTTTTTAGATATTAGAAAGCAGGCAGATTTCTTTTATGAATATAAGTAATGTAATACTTGTTTGCCATTTGCTTGGTATGTTTCCAGTTTCAAGTATCCAAAAGAGGTTGGTAATCTTTTTAATTAACTCGGAGTCCCCATATTTGATCATTTCGTTGTTGATCAGGTCTGTACCAAGTGTTTTCCCATTGTTTAGTTTTAAGATTGCTTGTTCGACGTCATTCTCATTAATGTCCAATTTGGTTTCGAGTTTGCTTTCTGCTTCATTTCCAAGGAAAATCTTTCCCAGTATTCTTTTTTCAGAGTTCTTATCTGTTGGTTTACTCTGTTTCTTATCTATTTGTAGTTGCTGTAGACCTCAGGTGTCTTCCTACTTTTGTATTCCAAGTATGCCTTTCTTTTTTCTGCCGCCAATTCCTTCACATCTTCAGTGAACCATTGCTTGGTGTTTGGTCTGCCGTTGGGTTTACCTGCTCTTACTCCTATAGCTTCCCTGGCGCTATTTAATATATTTGACTTTATCTTCTGCCATGCTTTATTGTAATTGTCGGTGGGTGGTGTTTCCTTAGTGTCATGGTGTGCCGGAATTTGACTGTGATCTGTCCTTATGTTTGCTGAGTTTAATGACCTTACGTCCAGAATTTGACTTAATATTAATGTCTCGGCGTTATCATTTAGCATTTTTTTATTGTATCGCTGCATTACACCTGGTATTGGCGTATTTCCGAATCTTGAATTTAGGTCACCCATTAAAAATACCTCGTTTCTGAGTATGTGATCTACTATGTCTTAAAGATCGTTGAAAAACTGTTCTCTTTTTTCTTTGTGTTTGCTCATGTCCGGTGCGTATGCGCTTACCGTGTGCGAAGTTCATTATGGTGTGCATTAATCTTTCGTTGATGTACACAGTATTTTCAAAATATTGTTGTAGCTTTTGATGTATGAGAATTCCTACACCGGGTGCGCCCGTTCTTCCTTGTTCATCCCGCTATAAAATAGGAAGTAATTTTGGTATTTCGCACTGCTTTTTCCAAGATGATATATTCCAGCAACTCAATCTTAGTATACTCTTCTTCCAAATTCGTTTTTTCCGTGATTTCACCGTGTCGTTCCGTGTTGTCCGTCCTTCCCAGGCTTGTATGATACTTTGAGCTGGTTTTGAGTTTTTTACGGCGGGTGAGTAGCTAACCCGTTTCACCAACCCTCTTCCTTTATCCGGGCTTGGGACCGGCAGTGGCAGTTACTGGACTACTCAATCCACTCAGCCCTTTCCCAAGCTTTCTAATCGTTAATAGTTCATGAGTGAAGTTGTAACGTTTAAATAAATACTCGATATACGTATAAATATATGCAATACGTATAAACTCAGAATCGCCCGCTTTTACCAATAGTATATTAAGTAGATTTTAAGAAAAAAACTCTTAGGTCTGAGGCAAGCAAAGTAAACAAACGGCAAAAAAATCCTATAAAATACAAGTATCCATGTCGATCGGGCTGAATCATATTTACGTGAACATACACTGTAAAGTTTAGTTACAAAACAAAGTGAAAAGTATTTATAATTATGGAGTATTTCGTGTAGCACCCTACACCCAATCTGTAAACCGAACATCACGTGTTTCGCGAGCAAGCCAGCACCCATGCAATCTACACCTCGTGCTCAGATTTAACATAACAAAATAATAATTTTTAGACTCACAAAAATTTTGCAGATAGTTAACTATTCCAACTAAATAAAAACTAAAGAAATGTATACTAAACTTACTTACTCTCTTTAGATTTTTTGCTATGTATTAACCAAACCTATAAGTACGATTATAAAATATAATTTTATTAACAGTTGTAGTACAAATTAGACAAGTAAACGTTACTAATCAGCAAAGTTAATATTCGCAGATATGGCATTGTTTTATATAATATGACCTACATATTACATCATCGGATATTATTACTAATCATGTGGAAATTGAACATGAACAGTAAATAGTTCAATCAAGCTAATGGTGCGCTTCTACCGCGGAAGTCAATTATAAACAGTTGTAGCACAGTTCACGGAAGCTTCAAATCCGTAGAAATGATTTGTATAGTGAGCAATGTATACATATTTGATTTATTTGTTATGATATTATTTTCAATTTGATACAATACACACAGTGACAATACATTCTTTAAGATATGATGCGAATAAATGATGAGCTCGCTTAAACCTCAAAGGATATTCAGATGCGCTAAGACTGACAAATACATCCCACATGATTAATGTGATGTAATGTTGATGTAGGACCTTGACGTAGCCGATGTTTCAGCCAGACCCGTGTGCGTGCGGGCTACAGATGTTTGTTTTGTAATGTTGAAATATGTACGCGACGGGTATTTCCATTAGACGTTTTCCGAATATATGCAGATGAACAGGACTGAAAACGGGATGGTGGGATATATATGTGCACAAACACATACTCGCCTGTTTGAGATTATGATGTATTACCGCTCGCTCAGATCTAATAAATATGCCATCCTCTTCCATTCCTAAAACCCCTTATCTTTAGATAAGACCGTATATTACACGTTAACAGGACATGCTAAATTACATATTCTAAAGTTATGTAAACTCCTATGTGCAGCAAATTTGTCACATTTAATCTATAATTTATCTGCGTGTTCCTCCGTGAGATCCACAAATTACTAAATTAATTGGGATAACCATATTATAATCTAAATTCATCATAATAAATTATGTTTTAACTCTAAAAGTATCATTGCAAAATGATAAACAACCAAAACTTAGCTTCTAACGGAACATACTCCCTTGCAACTTTCTTATTAACAAATAGCCATTCATAATAATTACCACCCTTAAGGGATATGCCTTAGAGCCAACTTCCATTAACTTAATACATTCAAAAAATTTCATATTAACAACTTTGCTAAGTATATACATTCCAATTAGTTCTAATTTTTAAATCCGTGTGTCGGTTAGTATGTGTATGGAAAACTTTACATATAAATTTTAATAAACTGCGCAACCGTAATAAAGCAACGTTTCTAATTGTTCATGGGAAAGTTTGTGGCAGTAACTCTATTATACACATCGAGAATGGGAAGACTCCCGGGCGTATTCCTCGAGGATATAACTGGACTTGCTAACGACTAGGCCGATTTACGATTTGCATATAACCTCTAAAGGCTCTACCACCCCATTTTACTCAGACACACACCGTCCCGTTCGAAAATACAACCGAGATAATTAAATAAACCAGATATATTTGCAAACATGTAGCAATTTTCTGCTCGATTACTGGTGGAATGGCAAACATTTATTATGAAAACCTAAATAAATAGAGATAAATATACAAAATTCATGATTTATTTACATTTCTGAAAAAGATAGAGAAGATTGAATTATGATGAGGTCTCATATTTTTTAACTCATTATTGTTTTTAAAACATAAATCAGTCTGTAGCATTTCATTAATTATTTTATGTTTAAATGCATTAACACTTTCGTTTTAGTGTTCGTGCAGTTTGTGGTGTATAATGGTTGCACACAATTTTTATTAAATAATTTATTTTTTATAAATTTTTACAACAGTAGTTGCTTAAAATTTGAAAAACTTTTAATCCAATATCAGTTGTACGGTAAGCAGTAGTAAAAATTTTACCACATAATCAAACCAAATACTTCAAACCTCTAGAAAGATTTACAAAATAACGACTACAAAAAATAAATAATAAAAATATTGCGCTTAAAATCTAATTAAAAATTATTATCCAAACAAGACAACCAACTAAAAATATATGAAGTAAGCTAAACAAGAGTATAAGATAATCTACTTAAATATAGTAAACCTTAATTTTTATTGTTATGTCAGAGTTGCTACAAATACAAAGATTTGGTTGTAAAAATAGAGATTAACAGACAAAATTGTCGTGGAGTAGCTGTACAGCGGTGTTTTCAAAAAGTGTTCAAAGTCTGTCGACAGTTTTACTGTTTTTGTCTCTTGTTAAATAAGTTAATGATTAGTGAGAGTGGTTTTTACAGTAAATTTTTTTACTCTTTTACGTACAAGTCCCACCGTTTGCAGTTCAGTTATGGTAATAGTAAAGCTCAGGGTATGCCGGTAAAATTTCTAGTACTATGTTGTTTTTATTAATGTTCCTGATGATTACTTTCTATAAAAACTATTAGTTATTTCTGGTTTCTAGTTAAAAAAAATACTGCCAATGCCAATACTGTGCCTCGTTGTGTATTTGAAGACTTCGTCATTTGTTACCGATGTCGCACCTAGAGTTAGACCAATTGACGATAAAGATAGTGTTCAATTATAAAAAAGCTGATAAGGAATAGAACTGGTGTCATTTATGGTCACTCATAAAAATGACATTTTCAGTGCCAGACTTCCTAAAGTGCAGACGCTCCTGTGCAATAAAAGTGCAATGCCACAGCTAGCTTAAAGTAATAAATAATTGCCCGGTGCAGGTCTTCTTTCGGACCTCTAGCTTATAGAAAATTGTCGCTAACATAGAAATTTTCTTTTTGGAACGTTTAAACTGATCTTCAAAACAAGCTGTCGTATTATTTCCAGCTGTGCATCTACTAATGATGGAGACGCAGCCGTGTATGCGTAATATGCTGATGGATATACGTTCTAATCGTAAGTGTCGTATGGGATTGTAGTTTGTGGGGTTTGGAAATTTGTGGGTTCGGAGCCACTAGACGCGTGGTGTGATGGTCATGCATCGGAGTATCTAGTGTGTTTGCTTCCCTTTGAGATAGTTGCTACGCCGGTATCGGTGTCGGATCAAGACTCGTTTTGTCCATGTTCGTAGCAAAGCTCATCATCAGTGTTAATTAATTTCCTACGGCAAGAAGTGCAATAGAGTAGGGTTAATGAATTTTGCGCCAAAGAATGCAATATCGCAGAAGGTGTTGTGACCGGAAAAGATGGAGAATATTAAAGTCGTGTCAGTTAGCATGGCGGATGTCGTTATATTGCTTAAGTCGTTGGAGAAAGTCAATCAATTAAAATTGTCAATTGGATATTAAATGCTTTGATAGCTCGATGTAAACTGACTGCAGCGTAAAAGTTCAATCGTTATATATTCTCGCCGTTCTGCATCGTCATTGGTGCCTGATGCTCCGCTCCTAGGCGGCATTAGTATTCTACTGACTAAAATTTAGATCCCGCTTTTTTAATAGTATATAATCCTTCCTCTTGTTCCGGTGCCAGTCAAAACTCGTTCAAACAAATCTTTATCAAGGTTTGGTAAAAGTGGCCTTCCCAATATCATAAAGTATGCGGTTATTGTAATTATCCACTTTTATTCATTTGTTGAAAAAACTTTGTTCTTTATATGAGGCTGGCTTCTCGTTGGCTTGTTTAAAACGATCGTCTTAGCTCAAATTCTAGATCTCTGTCTATTAGTAATTAGAGTCCCGTCGCAACACTTATCCTTCTGTTATAGTAAAATACTGCCGGTGTGGTTGTTCTTCTGTTAACACTTTTTTTTTTAAATTCTCTGTGCTGCAAGTTTGCTTGGGATGGTATGTAGTTATGGTATGGTGTCTGTATTTCCATCAACAAACGGTATATTAACAATGCTTGGTGTAGAATTGCGGCCCGTTGTCACGCAGTAGCACTTCGGAGTATCCGTATCGGTAATTGCCACTCCAAGAGGCGCACTATGCATTTGCTTGTAGCCAGTAGTGCAACTATAGCTTCTATCAACCAAAGGCACATATCTACAATAATAAATGCCACTTTGTTTTGCGCTCAAGTGGTGTCAAATAAATCGATCACTTGTTCGCATGTCAACCCAAAGTTATGTGCCTATAAGAAGGCTTCTTGTTGGGAAAACATCCTTTTTTGTTGTAAAGCACATCGTGTACCCGCTGACAAAAGATCTGGTATCCTCTCAGATCTTAGACTAGTGGTATACGCGTAATACCGCAGTTTAAAAAAAATTATGTTGTTGCAGAACTTCTTTTTATGCGGATGGGGGTACTAAAAACTGTTCCTATCCCAAAACGGTTCGTAAAAACTTGAATTGCGTTCTGATGTTATAAATTTCTTCATTGGCCGGGTTTTCCGGCTCTGCCAACATCAACGGATAAGTTTGCAGGCAATCCATAGCCGCTAGTCTCTTCTTCTTGTATAGTCACTTGGGATCAGTTAAAGTAATACCGCTTCCCCAGTTTGAAAAAATGCTCACAAACGCTAAGCGTTTTAAACGGTGCCATATAATTATTGGTCTCCAGTGGTAGACGGCGTCTAACCTCTTTTGTTGTTATTGTCTCAAAACCCGGATGTCAAAATAGAGCGTCTGCTAGTAAATTCTGGGTATATGCTTGTCCTGGTACGTAAATTCTTCTTAATGCAACGACTAATGTGTAAACATAACCTTCTCGTTGATCAATGTCAATAAGGCAAACTTCTTCAAGGTAAACCCAACATTATTTAACTGCCTATACAATAACCGTACATTACAGTTTCTTAAAATAGTAGTTTTTCTACCGATCAGTTAGTTTGGCATTATTTAAAAAAAAATAATGTAATGCTTCAAACTTTCGTTAATATAACAATGCTCTTACGCCAGTATTTGAAGCATCCGTTTGGAAAACAAGACATTTCAAGGCGTGGGTGTACAAAGCCGAATGGCCTATCCATATTTTTATGAAAAACCATTTTGCAGACTTAATTCCGAACAAAAAAATCTCTTGTTGCCTTGTATGCAACAGAAAAGTATGAGCAGAAAAGTTATTCCGGCAAAACTGAGCACGTTTTCCCGGAGCCACGTGCAAAGCTACAAAAAGATTCGGATTAATTTTTTATTTGTGGGTGCGGGATGTTCCTTTATCAGTAACAACAAACGGTCAACAGTTGATTTCCTTTTGCAGTGATCTAGTGACGCAAAAAGTTAACATCGGATTTGTTAAATTCCAGGCAGAAAGTAATCGGATAAAGTTCCGGCACCCAAATTTATTAGTGCTACTCGATTTGTGCCATCAATCTAAATTTTAATCCATGGTAGATAATAAATTGGTTTTACCTCTCTATCATCATGGTAAATTTGCCGGTTTAACTCTGCAAAAGCCTCCGCCTGGTGTCCGCGTTTCTTTGAGCAGGCTGCTTGGAGTATCTTTCTAAGTTGTAATCCACCTTAACGGTAAAATCAATCAATTTAAGTCTTAAAACAACATAACGTCCAGTGATTCTTAAATTCTAAGGTCTATTAGTTGCGCGACAGCACTGGCCATAAATGCCAAAGTTTTAAGTCTGAAAAACTCTTTAATAATTGGTACTGCCGGCTAAATAAACTTGCAGAGTAAGGTTAACATATTGCTTAATCATTTGTTGTTTTGTGCGGAAGTAGCAAAGTTGCGGCTTTTGTTCAAATTAATGTTCATTTTTTTAATCTCGTAGACTATGCAAAAGAGTTTGGTGCGTTCCGTTTAAAATAGGCTTTTAACCATTAAAAAAATCTGTACAAGATTGGTTAGTTTGCACCCAAACGTTAACAAATTATAGCCATTTACAAAAAGTATTTTTTAAGTCTTGTGATCTCTTTGTAGACTTTGTGTTAAAAGAGCTGAAATCATTGTTTTCTCACAATGATTCAATCAGCAGATCAACCGTTGCTTTGTGAATTGGTAGTTGTGTGACCAAAAATTTGATTAAAAGCAACGTATTTATTGTTCTTTCTAGTTAGTTAACGTAGTGTTCCCATGCACTGCTAAAACCCTAGAATCCCTAAACCACTAAGAGTCAATTCCCACACGTTATAGCAAGTGTTTTGATTAATTTGGTTGACTTCGGTTTGATTGCATATCAACGATGCAGCCGGTTGGCTCAGGGTTTGATCTGTAAAAATTTGAATCTCCACTGCCTGGCCCGGGGTTCAAAGCCTGTGTTGACCATATAAAGCAAAAAGTTGATTGTTTTCGGTTCATTATTAGTCTTGCACAATAATTCGGCGATAAATACCAATTGTAGCGTCAACACAAAATTTGGGTAAAACGTAAGTTTTCGTACGGCGGTCGATTAAAAATTTTTTTTTTTGTTTAATTGTTTCCAAATCAAACCTTGTTTTAAATCTCGTTAATTGTCTTTAGCTTCAATGGTGTTACTTGCTAGTGTTAGATAAATAAAAAGCCGAATGTTTTTAGTTGCCCCATATTGGGCGCAAAATTTTACCGGGGTCACACCTGGAAGTAGACTAATTGACGAGGCAACAAGAAATTAGTTCATGGAGTAGGTTTGTGATCAAAGCAAGAGTCAAGTTTCAGTCATCTGGCATGTAAATCTCCGGCCTACTCAAAAAAGACAAAATCATTTTGGACTTAAAACAACCAAATATTTTCACTCAGAATACCAACTAACCTACAACAAATTGCTACAATAACTTTGATAAAAGATCTGCTGGTGTAACTTTGACAAGAAATTAGTTCCCAATGTAAGTTTGTGATCATAGCTGGAATCAAGTTTCAGTCATGGAGTACGTCCAGAGACACATGCCTGCTTGCAGGCAAATACATTCACTCAAAATAAAAGCCAATTGGTACAAAAATTCAAACTTGCAAACAATGACCTACGCCAAAAACTCAAACCTGATAGAAAAGCAAACACGTTAAAATGCTTTATCCAAGACATAAAAAACTAAAATATAATCGTGACCCGTTAAACCAGATAAATAACAAATGGACAGTACCAAACAGAAACCAACCGTCAAGACCGGTCAAACCCTCAACGTATTGCTTGTGCTCCATGCAACCGACTAGGTCGTCTTTTTGTACAACCACTCATTTGATAACATGCTCTGTGTGAGCAAGTACTGTACAAATAAACACAAAGTACAAAATTGCACGCATCTACAAAAAAACCCAAAACCTTCACTTTTAAGACTGTTTAATTGTCAATCAAAACTTATATGACAACGGCCACCTCCTTCAAAGTGCGCGCTGGTAACATGGTAGATTTGCTCAGCTACAACTCAACAATATAAGTTAAAACTTTGCTGTATTAGCGTTGCGGTAGTTACAACTTATTTGAAAGCCAAAGTAGTGTTGATACTAAGGTTGACTGTAGACGTTATATAGTTTCTCAGTATCATAGTTAATTTTTATTGACATTCTTGGTTGAGCTGACTGAAAGATTATTATAATGAAATGTCCAAGTATAGAATAAAGATAGTAAAAGTATGCTGTGTAATAAGCCGTTAGTAATATCTGATAAATTAGAAACCGCTAAACATTTTAGGTGTAGAAAGTACCAAACATCTTTCGTTAACTCTTTACGGTAATGCCGGTTGATGATTTCATTCTCTTCCGATTTGAAAAACCATAAATTGTTACTAACGTATAGAAATGTTTTGCAAGTTTTTATTATACAAAAATAATAGAAGATTAAAATGCTAAAATACTCATCAAGTAAGACCTGCTAATATATACTTCACACAGGTCCAACTAATTCAAGTTACGCCAACGATGAACGCATTGTTTAGAAAAGACGTACATCCCAAAAAATATTATAGATTCAGACTTTTATCTGTGTAGTTATTTAAAAGATAAAATATACAGTAAACAAGTGACTCGCGGTATCAACTTCTTAAGCGCATTCAACAAACTTGGAATTCAATAAAATAAATACTCTCAAAAACCCGCACTGTCAATTTCACAATCCGAAATGTCGCAAATAAGTTATGGATATAATACACTCTAATTGTAAAAAAATTCTTTAATAATATTACAATAAATAATGATGCATTAACTGCATTAGTTTGAGTTTTAATAATTAATTAATTAATTAGATACTGCATTACATAACTTGTATAATTTGTAATAGATAGTTAGCGGAAGTTACAATGACAAAGTCGCAGCTTTCATCAATCGATTTAATTAATAGACGATGACAAAGTATGAGGAAAATGCATACATACGCGCATCAGTATTTGTAGTCCAGTTATGAACTACTATAAAGGTTATTAGGCCCAGATACAATGTACACTTATAATAGCCCATAACGTTCTCCATCCGAAGTTATAGATAGCGTTATTCCTGTATTAATCCATCGTAAAAGCGATCGATAGAATTTTATTAACATTCGAGTTTAATTATGTTAATACAATGATATTGGTAATGTTGCTAATGATGTGTATGAAAAATTATATTATAAAAACTAACTGCTATCTTTCTTCCGTGCTATTTACTAGTACATCATTAAAAATTCAACATAATACGAGGTTTTTCCGCTCTTCTTCTCTTTTTTGTAGAAAGTTGCAGGATATCTCTTTTGAAAATTACAAGCGAGTTTATAATTTCATTTGAGAGATTTAAAGGAATTTAAATTCTCAGCCGGTGCACGACAAGTTGATTAAAAAGTTTAAAACTAATTTGTCGCGAAGCAAACCATTGATACGTTCTTATAAACTGTCATAAATCTGTTTGTCAGAATTGCATTTCACGCTACCGACACAGGCGGTGGTTGGTTAACGGGCTGGGGAGTTTTCAACTTTTAATTAAATCTACAGTTGTCCGCGGATAATATTTTTATACATTACATTTCAATAAGTTTACTCCTAATTTTAAACAATAGGAGAACTTTGTAATAAAGGAATGCATTAAAATAATTGGAACGAAATTAACTACTACCATTATTTGCTATTGATTTGTGCATACACGTAAGGGAGTCATTTGCATTTAAAAGTGATTTCGACTTACTTTTTCTCCTCGAGCGTCCTTATATACGACCCATTGGTTTAGTGAGTGCCTCCAGTATTCAACGAGGAACGCCTCGGCGTATTCTTGGCCTTGCCCGTTCCCAAATCGACCCTGTGTTTCCGTCCACGTTATCAAGTGGTTCTTTTGTAGGTCAACCTCTAAATATTCTCTTACTTCGCTACTAATTTGTGCTTTTGGACACCATGCACCGCCGTTTTTCTCCTGTCTTATCCTGAAAACAACAAAGAGTATTGTGTTAGTTACTTTGTGAATTTTATACATTTGACATAGATTCATTTAGAGTAGATTAAAGAGTAATAAAACTTATCTCGTAAAACATAATGAACATTCAATATTAATTGCATTTTGTTAGAATAAACAGTTTCTATTGAATGATAGTCGTTACAATGTAATAATTTATTACAAGATAAACTGCGTTTACATACAATGTATTATGGAAATATATTATTCATTGTCACGATAATACACTTGTTTGTACTACCGTGAAATGGTGTAAACAATTTACGTTTACAAAAACTATTTTTTTTTAATTGTACAGTAAACATAATTTATTTCAACATTTAATAATAATTTAATGATATAAATTTAATGTTTTCAATTCTATGATATAATTTCTTTCTTTCATCAAATCATTAATTCATAGAAAATTGACTTGTCTAAATTCATCGTTAGAATTAGAAAAGTGTAAATTTCCTTCATGGCGTCGTCTACTTTCTTCCAGGTACTGTCCCTTCTTAGTCAGCAGATAGTGTACGTATGCACACGCAATTTGCATTCTTGATGCAGCGGTGAGATCAGGTACATACTGAATACACTCCAAGATTGAAAGGGCAAAATCAACATTGCCTTCTTTAAAGTGCTACACTTTTTTTACTTGATTTTACCAATATTGAATAAATTACTTTTGTCTGATTAACGATCGATAATTAAGTTGATCGGTAATTCCTTTTCCATAAAACAAACCTTTATGTTTATCAAAAACAGGTACAAGCTGTGGTTGTACTTCTGGTTTTTTCCGGTTTAGATTCACCTTGTCGAGATGCCAAGAAGACGCTAGTCTTTTATTCTTATATTTTTTGTAACACTTACTATGAACACTGACTGAATCAACAATTTCTAACTTACGCTGATGTTTCTCACGTTTTCTCTTTACGCTCGCCGTTAAATAAGCTCTCTTCTTGGCCACGTAAACGGCTTCAATCAAATGTTTTTTTACAAATAAAACAATTGCCCATTTTTACGTACAATTATTTTTAAATGTTCAAAACAATTGTTTGAAATGCTACAAACAAATGTTCAGCTACAGAAAAGATCCCTTCTTCAGTGAGCGCTGTGCTAAGTAGCGCGTCGCACATATAGTATGGGGCACGCTACACTTTACAACGCGCATTAGGTGGTCATTTTATTAAAAAAAATAATACATTGTAAGTATTGCACTACAAGTTTGATAATTGACAAATTTCAACATACAGAGTCCGCCAAAAAATGTATACACTTTTTGTCAGACTGTATCAAGATATTGATATTTTCAATTGAATCAAATTACGAGTATGTAGTAGTATGGTTTCTTGTTCAACAGAAGTCGGTACTGTCAGCACAATAATAAAAAACAAAATGGCTGGAGCACGTTCAAAGAGCAAAAATGCAATTTAAAGTATTTTATTAGGTTTGATAATGCAGTTGAAGTGCAGCGTTAATGAAAGAGAAAGTTTGAAACACAACCCCCAACTCGCCTAACAACATTCACAAAAGAAGATCGAGAAAACTGCAAACGCAAAAAGGTTGTTTTTTCTCCACACAAGTCTGCTACAGAATGTGCACGTGAAGTGGGAATTAGCAGAACAAGTGTGCAACAAATTCTGAAATTTGCTAAGTAAAAAGTTTAAGTGCAATTTTTCGAAACACATAATAAATGGTTTTAGTTTTTTCAAGTGTGTATACTTTTTTGCCGACTCTGAAGAAAGAAAAAAAGGCAAAATACCGGATTTAATTTCTTACTTTTTTATTTTCTCATTCAATACCTTGACAAAAATTGATAGTACGTAAAATTCATATAACCCATGAATACAATTTTTGTACCACATCAGGAAATCGAGTAATTGCAAAAATTATTTTTTTCAAAATAGCTAAGAAACCACATACAAAATTTTGGTTAACTTAAAATTAAACTTTTCTAACCCCCTTCTACACAATCTAAAAAATAGCAATTTTAATTCATTTGCATGTATCTGCCTATATTTCGAACATAGTAACTGGATTATTGGTGTTATTAAAAATGCATGAGCCTAAAGTGATACAACGTACACTTTTTGTCAGTAGTCCTTAAAATAGTATAGGTACAATACCACATTACTAACTTAAAAAATTAATTATTTTTATTCTTCGATAATTGGCGTTCCAACGCTTACAGCAATTTTTATTCTTATGCGGCAAAGTTTTAGGAGCTTTTTGCACCACTTTGTCTTTTAATACTACAGTAGTTTTATCCGTTACATTTTTAGTAATGGTAATAACCTGCATACATTTTTTTTATGTTGACTTCAAGTGTAATTTGTTTTATGCATTTGCCGTATAAAATTAACTGCAAATAATCTAAGTAAGGGTCTGTGCTGTACAGTGATACTTTCCACACGCCAAATTTGACAAAGTTGTTGACTGATCAAAAATTAGATCGTTCCTCCAGCAATGATATGTCGGTTGTAACAGTTTATGCCATGTCATATTTGAAGTACTTTACTAAAAGTTCTTAAATTTCTGTTATTTTGTTCCTGCCTATGAGATTTTCTCGTTTTGATAAGTGAAATGCTTTTTACTTTCTTTATGCAAAAAAAACATTATTTTCTTGATTTACCCCTTTGCCAAGATTCTGGCAAGCAATCTTCTTCTTCTTCTTCTTCTTCTTATTCTACTCCGGATATTGAAAAACATCAATGCTATCTTCACTGTTCACTGCTGTTCCAAATAGTTCTATTGTACTGCATAAGTACAATTCACAAAACATTTTTATCCACAAAGTTTTGCCTCTTTTTACATTTCGTTTCCCTGTTATTTTCCCATCAATAATGATCTAGAGAATTGTGTATTTTGGTCCCCTAGCAACATGTCTAAAGTATATTAGTTTCTTGGTCTTAATACTAAGTAGTACTTCACATACCTTCTTCTTAGCACCTCGATGTATGTCAGATAATCAACCCAAAATATCCTTAAAATTCGTCTGTAGCACCATATCTCATATTTTATTCATGTAAGCTAAGTTTTAAATGTCCAACTTTCCATACCATATAATAGAATCAAAAAAACATAACAACAAAGCATTCTTCTCTGAGATTTGGGGAAAAGTTTCTGTTATTGAATATTCATTAGTGCAAATGCTTTCTTGCTATGATCCTATTTCTTTGGTTTGGTCTGTATTGCTACTTATCTAAGTGCCGAGGTATTTATAGATTTTTACTTTTTAAAAATGTTGTTGTTGTTGCAGATGTCCGTAGTGTCCAAGTTTATCTTCCAAAAAAACTTAAGTAATTTTTGATGAGTGTCTTCTATGTCCTCTTCTAGTCTTTTAAAGATTTAGTTGTACATAATTTTTAGTAAGATTTTAAGTAGGTGATTTTTAGAGGTACTTTTTTAGTAGGGGTTTTATGTTAGATAAAGCGTGCGCTGAGTCAAAATGTTATGTTATTTTTGTTCAGTAATGTTTGACATTTCATCATGAAAAGAATGAGTCCGGCACAGCTTCTACAAAGGATTCAGCTGTATTACGAAAATCAGCTCTCTATGAAGAAAGTGTTTTGTACGCTTAGAGCAATTAATGGTTTACATAATCGGCATACAGAACGCACAATTCGCTGAACTATTAAAAAAATTGAAACTCAATATTCATTATTAGATAATACCCGACCAAACAGACCACATCCAGCATGTAGTAAAGAAAATATAATGGCGGTAGCTAAGAGTGTACGCGATTACCATAGTGAATCGATTTGGCGCTATTCTCAATAGCTTGGCTCAACTTGGCTTATTTTACGTAAGAATCTTGATTTAAAATCATACAAAATGTAACTTATGCAAGAATTAAAGCCGGCCGACTTTCCAAATTGTCACCGTTTCAGACTTTGGGCTCTTGAAAAGCTTTAAAAAGATCTACTGTTTTCGACCAAAATTTTGTTTAGCAATGAAGCCAATTTCTGGCTTAATGGCTACGTCAATAGGCAAAATTGCCGTGTTTGAGCTGAAAAACAATCAGAAAATATTTAAAAGCATTACATTCAAACAAAACAACGGTTGATGTGGTTTATGGGCTGATGTAACAGTTCTTTCTAAAATAAGGACGGCCGAAACGTAATTGTGAATGGCGCCCGTTATCGCACAATGATAACTGATTATTTGCTGCCTAAAATTTAATCCGGTAATCTCCATGGCTTTATTGCATCAACGATTCGGTGAACAGTTAATTTTACTGCTCGGACCTGTAAACTGACCGTCTAAATCATGTAATATTGCACCTCTAAACTTTTTCTTTTGGGACTACGTATAGTCCAAAGTTTACATGGATGAGCCGACTACAATTGGAGAATTAGAGACTAACATCACTTTCGTCATTTACCAAATACTACTAAAAATGCTTAAAGGCGTCATCAAAAATTAGAACTTCTGAATAGACCACGTTACCCGTAGTTACAGCCAACTTTGCAAATGTTTTTTTTGTATGTTCATAAAGATTACTCAACAAAAAAATTTTGTTTGTTTTTTTTTAATTTAAAATAGTACTTCTAAATAAACCCTTTATATAGCTCATCAAGCCAATCGTCCTATACTCAGAGCATTCTGTGGCATTCTTCTTCTTTGGAAAGGTTATAAAAAACAAAAGGAGCCATTCTCAGGGTATGAAGCTAGTGGTGTATATAGTGTTAAAATTGTTTTAATAAAATATTAATCCCAACTTTACTTAAAAGTTTAAGTAATTTGATAAGAATCTCATCTGGTCCCGTTGCTTTGTCCTCCTTGGTTTGTTTGATAGCGTGTAGTACCTCTTTCAGTATGATATGTCCTGTGTTTCCGTATTTATTAGTTGGCCGTGTTTTTTGGTTGTCTATAAATAGTTCTTAGATGTAGTCTTTCTATCCTTCTATTTTCTTCTGTACATCAAGTATTAGATTACCATCCTGGTCCTTCAATATTCCTATAATGCTTGTTTTAGAATTTTTTTATGTTCGTGCATTCTTCAGTTTACCACTTCTTTTTTGCTATTCTTATCTTTCTTTCACTAATATTCGTAGTTCGTTGTATTTTTTGGAATTATTTGTTATATTGTCACGTTGTTCGTTCGTTATCAAATGTATCAAATCGGCTTAGTTTAGAGTCTCCTTTTCTGTTGCTTCATCTACTGTTGCTGCAAGATTTCTACGTAGCCCAACAACGGTTGCAAAAGGCCAATCAAATTTTACTAAAAAGTAGCTATTGTCTTTGGCGTTTCCTGTTCTTTGGTTAATCACTGGTGTCGTTAAGCCTATGGCGGCTAAAAGAATTGCTCAAACCACCTTATTTACTTGATAATAGAGTTGAGCACTACCCTGGTTCAGTTTCAAGGAAATCTTAAACAAAATCATTTCTAATGATTTCTGTGTCAATGTTAATGCAATCTTTGCCTTGTTTCCCAAAAAAAAGTAAGAAACCTCTTAGAAATGTGCAAGGATCACAGCGGTAGTATTGTCTACAATTACACAGTGGTTTGATCTCTCATGTGTCATATAATTTAGAGAAATGGTGGTTGATATTTGCCTTCTCATTAACGTTCTGTCTATTTTGTTTCGTTCAAACTCAGAAAAAAAATGTTTTAATTATCATTATTGTAGTGGTAAATAGACCTCTGTATCAATCATACTGTTCTACAGAGACATCTTTTTGAGTGGTCACAATTTCCAGCTCCGGTTAGTGTTATTAAAAGTACACAGACCACAGTTAAAACGCAAAGCACTTTTCAAATTCCATCATAAACCAAACTTTAGCTACAAGCATCTCTAAAAACTCAAATACACTCAGATAAGAATGCACAAAATCACCGACAAAGCAAAAATTAAAAAAAAAAACGCAAGACATACAACACTAAAGTTCTTCACATTAGTTATAGTTCAAAAACATAAATTAGGAAGAACGGAAACTACAAAAATGCGAAAAACAATTCCACCACTTAAGATTTGCGGACAACCTGCACTATTTGCAAATATAAAAGATAAAGTTAAAAACATATTTAACCTATACATTGCGTCAAAATAAGTTGGCCTTGAGGTCAATTTCAATAATACCAAGTACATGACAAATAACAACAACGTTGAAGTAGATTCTGAAGAAGTAAGCCAAGTAAAATGGTATATCTTAGTTTAAACTATATCAATTGGAAAATCAAATCAAGAATAGATAAAAAATGAGCTGGACTGCATAAAAAAAATATATAAAATGAACATACTATAAAGTCAAAAAATAGAGCTATACAACTAACATATATTACCAATACAACTTGTAAAGCTGAGACTTAAATACTACTACTAAACAAAATACTAGGACACCAAAAAAAAAAAAAATGAAAAGAATGCTAAGAATATCACTGGGAGACTAAGAATAAGACAACAAACAAAAATGCAAGATATAGTAAACAATAATGCAAATTTAAAGTGGAAATGAACTGGTCATGTTGCCAATAAATATGATCAATAAAGTGACAAAATGACACTATGGGTGCAAAAAAAAAAACACTGAAACGACCGCTTATGAGAAAGACCAACGAAAAGTGTTAGACCAAACTGGATTAAAGTTGCACAAAATAAAAAATAATAAGAAAAACTTAAAGAAGGCCTATATTCAAAGAATAAAAAACGGCTAGAAATAAAAAATAAGAAAAAGAGTTCGTTCAACAACAGCCAAAATTAATTGTCTTATTGCCTTGGCGTGTTGTGTTTTTACGGGCCTTGGTAACTTTGTTCATCTTCTTTGAATATTTTTAGTTCTCCTAAAGGTACCCAAAAAATTAATTGGTAGCCAAAAACATGACCTCAAGCAGGAATAGTGTACACAAAATGTGAACTGCGTAGCAACAATCGACCGACCATTAAAAAATAAGCCATTACGGCAAACGCGCGTTGTTGATTGGGTCAATGCTTTTGCTACTGACGCAAATAATAAACAAACTTTCTATATCACTTCTTAAAATAAGACCATTTCTATCCTCTTAGTGTAGTTAATAGTGAAGCAACATATTTATACTAAACTTAGCCTTAGCTTATATATTTTTCAATTATTTAGGTTTGGCCTTGTTCTGGGCTAATATCATCTTTTTTCAAATAATAAAACTAATCTATTGTTTGTCGCCGATTCTAACAATATTAAATTTTAACTTATCCATATAGTTTAAAATATTATATACTCCACAGTATGCTTTTTTTTCCTTATTATAATTATTTTTTTACGTCTTACTACCGCAGTAATAGAGTGAAATTCTGAGCTTCTAGCTATCCTCTATCTATCACTTGCCTGCGGTTTTTTGTTTTAATATATAATTTTAATTATAAAAAACACAAACAACAAAAAACTTGAATTTACATATTTTTTTCAAAGAACATATTTATAATTTAATATAAATTACCTCCAAATTAGCTCATTTCATACTCAATATTAAAGATATATGTATTATTTATTAGAAATTAAAATTAAGTAATTAATCATTATTACATTATATTTATATGAAATTATTGATGCATAATCAACAACAAAATTTTGCCTGGCCATTTAAATATATTAAATTAATTATAAATAAATTTGTTCTCAGCAAATGTCATTAAAAATAATTGCTGTAATTAATTAAAAACGTATTTTGTATAACAATTTAATATATCATTAAACTTGTTAATTTATATTACAATACACATTAATTAGCAATAAATTTCATTTGCTAATTTAGACTAATTTGAAAATTTAATTAATTCTTTTATAAATATTGATCCATTGCGTTTTCACAAATTGAAAGTATGATGTAATTGAACAATCTGTTTCAGTGGTAATAAATTACAACCAAAATATTCATCATAGTAAGTCATCGCTGTTATATTAGCCATCCAGTTAAAATCTGTGGGGATGAGACATCGTTCACAATTCAGCGGCGGCGGTCCCATATGGCGGATTGTAAGTGCGGGCGGGAGACAAAATTCAATCAAATATCAATGAATGATGCGTTACGTGTCATTAAATGCAGCTTTCTATGTAATTGTATCGATACATCAATGAGTATTGTGCCGGGGAATAAAAGTAATTACTTTGCAGTAGTTCGTTTGCTGCCCGACTGATTTGTATTGATGATATTTTTTATCCTGCCATTTTTTAACTATTTTCATCATATAGATTTGAATATAGTTAAGTTCGCCGAGGTGTGAATTGATCTGAATTACATTTTTTATGGAAATTGGTGTAGAACATTTTAAAATTAATTAATTCACTAAAAAAACGAACAATACGTGTTAATTGCGCAAACCTTCACGACCAACAAGATGCAATTCAAAATGTTTTTTGTTTGAGTGTAAATATTAATTAACGGTGAAAGCCGCAAGTTCTGATTTTAATTACTATACATTCCAGTAAAATCCCCTTCTTATATTACCAATTACATTAATCTGGGGAGATACTTCCATTTAATATGCATATCTACACTCCAATAAGCTTGGAAAGTTTTTGATTATCAAGATTAAATGGGGTTCTATACTCTTGTGTTTACTGTTGACAAATTAGTCTAAAATCCATTATTTAATGTATTAATTTACATTCTATATTATGTTTTATTATACATTACGAGATTAAAGCGACTTTATTTGCAAAGAGAAATGATATTCAGTAACATTTCTGTAAACATTGAAGAAGTGTCAGTATGTGTTTTTATTTCTTAAAATATGATGTGTTAACGTTTATTTATTTTTTATAGCCCGTCAGTGGTTTAAAGTTAGACAGTTCTGATCTAAGATTATAGACTATGTCCAAACTTTCAACAAAGTTAGATATAATTGAATTGAAATATAAGGTGATATGTGTTCCACGGCTCATAAAATCTAAATTTAGTGCTAGTTTGTGAATCTTTTATAAACATTTTGTTAAAGTTTTGAAAATTAATCATACATGCAGATGAACGTCTATTAAAATATTTTATTTTTGTATGACAATTTTTATATAGTTTTTGTCTTTAAAATGTTTAAGTTAATGCACTGATTCATAAATATATTAATTAATTAATTAATTAAATCAATATATATGAGACCAATTCGATTAATTATGATGGAAGTTTATAGCGCATACTATAGCTTTAACATTTTTAATTATACATTTGATTCAAGAAATTGTGACTTGTGTTATAAGTTACTAGAAAAAATCTTGAATGGAGTCCTCCGATTGTTAACAATAAAGCAAAGATTCATTTTGCACGTTTGCAGTTTGTTTAGTAAAACTTTTAAACATTACAAAAGTTTACAAATATTTATTTATTTATTATTTTATTACAACAACTATTACTTTCTTAATTACGTAATTACTTTTCGCGTAGGTCGACTATGTTGTGGAGAATTATTTGGTGACAATTTTTTGAGATAATTGAATTTTTTGAGATAATTGTCTGATATGACCAGTGTTATGTTAACAAACGTACAGGCAATTTGTAGTAAACAATTGACTTTCAATGTACTTTCCTTTTGATCCAGTGCTTGGTGCTTGTCTACAAGCTTTATAAATTTTAAATGTAACTCTTGAATATGACAAAAAACTCTACTTATAACATATTTATCTAATTTGTATATAAAACGGAACGTGCATGGTCCCTTAGTGATAGCTGTGTATTACCAGTGTACTATCTTTGAAGACAGTCTCCAACAGCCCGTTTACATTGCCAAAACAACATATACATCTTTTTACATTTCATTTTATTTTTAAAATGATAATGATTTTACCTCAGTTATTGACATAAGTTTCGGATTGCTTAGGTTATATGCGTATCTTCTACAAGGTATTGTGTAGCGTTCCAGTAATCCCCTAATAGGGGCGGAGTTGCAGGTGGGACTGATTAAGAATTGAGGCATAAGATAAGCTGTTATATGTTTAGGTGTGTAAATGCACGTCCATAGCATACCGTTTGCAAAAACATTCCCTTAAAGTTTGCCAATCCAGTCCACAAACCTTGTACATATTTTACTATTCATGGTTCCTGGACTATTGTATTCTGCATCACATCTTGTTTGCGTCATGGTGATGCTACGGTTGCTCAATGCATGTTGTATTGAATTACATTAATGCAACCCAGAACCTCCAACAGAAGTTTGAAGAAATGTCTCCCCATCCCTACTTTGCCCGGGTAGATTTTCCGTCCCAACCATAAACGGGTGTTTTCCTTCCCGACTACTTTAATCAATAGTTTGATAAACATGTAGCTTACTCGGCTGTCTTTTCCACTTAACGTTTTGACGTTTTCCATCCCTATACCTAAAACAAAAAACCAACCTTTCGGGTCCTCCTTCTCGGTAAAAAACCCTTCTTCAGTTCTTCGCGACAAGCTTCTAGTTCTGCTTTTCCAAGCAACTCAAGACCGTGTTAATGGCATCCGGAGATCTCGAAAACCACATATTGGCTTTTGTCTGCCTGATCCGTCTGCACAATCTAAATTTTGACTTTGGCCACAGTGATTTTACGCCAAAAATATTTTTCTGTAGCCTAAGGATGTGTCATCATCACATGTAATTTTAAGAATTTCTCTTTTCTGTAACCACCCTCCAAAGATAGAAGATGTTTCCTCGGAATGAACAAGGTTTAATCTAGCTTTTAAGTTAAAACAACTTTCATTAACTCTGCCTGTGCCTTAGTGGTTTTGAGTAAGAGATAGAATAGATTGGTAACAGCTACACTTAGAGGTAATTGAGTACAGCCCCTTTGTAGCTAACTTCTACCTTTTTTGTTTTTTTATGCCTGACCCAAACTCTTTTAACAGGGGTTGCCATCCTAGTACAAGAGGTGTCCGTCTCTTCTGAAAAGAGGTTTGTCTGCTTTGCAGCAGCCAACAGAGTTGCTTCTTTAAGCAGATCTGCATGCATCGCGGACAATTCAATTAGCGTGTCCGATTTGAAAACCTCCCAGAACCAAAACACAATTTTCCATATCAGCAAAGTATAGTATATTGTCATTTGATATTTGATTGGTTGGCAGATTGTAAGTTGCTATTAACACCAGTCCGTCCTCCAATCAAACATCAACGTGTTCAATATCGCAATTTACTCTTAAATCTTTATAATATCAAATAAAGTTTTTTTAATTAAAATAGCTACTCTACTATCAGCATTGGCTTTATCTGCTTTTTTGCAGAAATATTCTTAAATTTTGAGTAATAAAAATGTCCGTTTTACTTAATATCTGCTGCTGTCGTTGACTGCATTGTTAAACTTAGCTTTGTATAAACCTCGTCTCCTTCTTCCCCTATAAATATCCGATTTTTCAGTTCACAATAGAGTCAAGACCCAAAAGCCAACCAGCCAACATAGAACCAGACTAGCATTAAAGCTAGCACATAGACTTAAATTTTCCGTTTGCTACCACTACTAGTGACACTCCCATCCCAAGCTGCAGCTTCCGCTATGAACCAACCAAAGTGAAAAGATTCCGGGACAAACACAACAACTACTCTGTGCTTATACACCCAGCAAAAGTTTCTGGACTGGCTGCACGATCCCGTCGTATTAACCAAACAAACCATGTTATGGCGGAACAGCACTCTGCTGAGTGTGTGTGGGTGTATTATGTGTAAACACGTCCTTCGACAACTTTTGTCTTTATTGTGCGTTTTACAGTTACTGCCCCAGAAGTCTTACAACTAGTTTAAAGGGGTTTGATGGGACCAAAGGCTCATTAGGTGACTTCAAAATCACCCCGGTGGATAAAGAGCAACTTATTATTTTAGTAATATTTCAGGGATCAAACCTCGGACTGTCAGCGTGCTACGCTATCGCTCTATAACTAAGCTATCTCAACTTGTATATCGTTAATTAAAATGCACTACAACCACCCCACAACCCATTGCAAAACGCAACCGGTAACAAATGACACCCAACGTGAGCAGTTGCAGAGCATAGTGTCTGCATAGTTCCAATCACACACCAGTAACTTAGAGAAAGAAAAGCAACAAAGGAAGGAAAAAAAAACCAAGTGCAGATCGATTCTTCGTTGACTTGGAGAATCGCTTTGTCCAACAGCAGATACCGACCACAGCCTATCACTGACTGTTGGTGCAAAACTTAAAACGCAAAGCACTTGCTTTCGATAAGAGGAATAAAAAAGAACCGGTACCTTTGTACAAAAACACCAAAAATCGGCTTATCAAAAATTACGCCAACCCAGCTGCATTGGCCAGACTGATGGAAATGCTCACGACTCAGAAGCACGACGCATTGGAGCCGGTAAAATGTTTTCTACAAAAACAAGCAACGTTATACAAACGATTCTGTTCACACCACCCGGAGCAGACCCTGGTAGACGTACTAGCCACGTTGGTCAAATCAAGGATTATAATTGATTTCCAATCCTTTGACTAACTGGTAAGTACCGCCACCAAGAGCAAAACCAATATTAGTTTACAACGTAAAACCAGTGCCAAACCTAATATCACTAGCACCCGCACAACTCCGGAAAACAAATAAAGAGTCAGCATAGACAAAAAAAAATGCACTCCGACCACCAGAGAACAGCCGCGCCGCGCCCGGACTTGAACCTGCCGCCGCCAAAACCATTGCGGAATGCAGCCGGTAACATGTATTCTTCTCCTTTGCATTAGAACATTTGTTGTCGGTGGTGACACTGTTAAACAACTTTCAATTGTATGGTAGATGTACCTCACTTTATCAGTCAGCTCTTTAACCGTAATGCTGTTTGGCTTCTTTCATTTAAAAACACTTTAAAATTGGAATTTAATATACTTAAAAAAAAATACAGAAATAATTTCCTCAGATGTGACATTTACCTGGAGTCCCATCATTACAAAACTGTGAGTTTTTTCTGTTTTTGAGTAAAAGTGTAGAACTCCAGATCCTTTACCTTGAATGCATTTTTTAGAGACCTATAGTTTGATACAAAACTTGTCTGTATTGACAAACAATTTTCAAAACCGTGTTTCACAAAAAAATTATCATGAACGTTCTTTTTAATAAAATTAAAAAGATCTTTTACATTGTCAATACAATTTTAAATTGTATGCAAGACTAATTTTGTTGACACTACAGTTTTTAATTATTTGCAAAAATAAAAGTATCAATTATAGAATTGGCTGATGAAAGCTAAAGAAGGATTACCACTCACAACAATATTCTCATCAATGCTCATTTAAGTAAAAGCACCTAAAATCTATTATGCGTTAGTACATAAACGCTCATTTTTGCATCTGTTCAGATGCGGCAGATATATTTTTTTAATGAGTCAAAATTATTCAAAAAGTCTAACTTTATTTAATTGAATTTTGACAAAATAAATAAATTAAAAATAAAAAAAATAATTAAATTCTTCTTGTAAGGGCCTCCGGGCACTCCCAAATCCACAAACACTTTTTTGTGTATTTTGTTTGTAGCCACTGTACACTTTTTTCTGTTTTAAATATCTTTAATTTTTATAATAATAATTTAATTATTTGACAATTAAATTATATGACAAATGTCGGTCATGGTCAACTGAACTGACCACTACGTGCTACGTTAACGCTCTATAACTGAGCTATTTCACCGTTAAACGCCATTTAACAGTATAAATATTTGATAAAACTTAACCAGTTAACCGATCTGTGGTATATGAACATAACTTTACGCTTTATAAAATAATTACGTATATAAAGTTATAAAAAGTTATTTTTAACTTTTGCGTTAATTTGATTTCTACTAAATGCGGCGGCGTTTACTAAGTTTGAGTATTTATCAAGTTATAATAGCTACAAGAAATATTTAATTAAGAAACTAAAAAAAATGACGCTACTAAATCACTTAATAATTAAAACGCATATCGATCTTTGTATAACAACTTTTTAACTTTTTTCCATTCCAACAAGAAACTAAATTCCGTAATTAAAAACCAGAAGCTCATTTTTCAATTGCACGTCGGCTAAACCCTTTAAGATTTAATAACTTGTCATTTAAGCATGTGACTAGTCTGACACTATAATGCGCCATATTAAAAGTATATTTAATAACAAAATGTATATAACCGACGTCCGGGATTTGTCCAGACATTTACAACTACCACCCAGCTCTATGCAATTTCAACTTTTAAATTACAACATATTGGAAACGCATTTTAATCAAATTAAGTCATAACGAATTTAACGGCCTCGTCTTGCCGGATTCAATGTATAATTACATTGTTAGTGTAATTTCCTACGGTCTAAACCTTAATATCACATAATAGCCACATATATCTACAATCATGTGCAGTTTGCCAGACCAAATTGAGCACCAATCTCACTAATCGAATAGATATTTACTAGATCATTAGATCAATCATGTTATCTCGACACGCACTCGCCTGTTGCACATTGATTATGCACGTCTAATTAATTCTAAATTATTATATAAAAAATCCAATAAAATACAGCATTAGCATTAATATCCGTAACAAGATCTATTACTTTCTAACTTTTCTGACCTGAATCCATTCAGTGTTAAATTTATGCGAAGAAGATCCTCTGTAAATTCAAGTTCGATAAAATTACGTGTCAAATGAAATTATATTAGTCTTTTTTTAGTAGAAACTGGGTCAATCGTTTCATAAACGGATTCACGAATTTTAGCGGGTACACACATACAGATTGAATCAATCGAAAAGGGTCAGATACGTACTGAGGGCGTGACCGTACTCATAATGGACTCATTATCAAATTAGCGGAGGCCGGCGTGTCCCATTAGTGAACACAGGACTGTTGGGACGAATGGTGAAAGCGTATTTACAACAGATCTATCTTTATAAATAAAAATAATGTTTTGGTGGTTCTTTTTTGTGTGGGTTTATGGCTTTTGAAAGGTCTGACGTAGTTTATGACGGTAATATAAATTAAGACAATTATGAATATTTAAATGAAATATCATTCAAATGTAATGAACATATTTATGGGGTGCTTTTATATGCTTGAATTTCCATAACAATGATGATTTATTGCTTCAGATAAATTATAATATTTTTTTTTAATTATAAAAATCATTAATATTAATCAATAATTGTCATGTGATGCTTCAGTTTTTTTGTATAATTCACAATCTTTGAATTAACTCGACTATACAAATTAAAAATCCTTTAATTAATTATAAAACAAAAAGGTAAAGTATATAGTTACTAAATATCTATTTAATTTTATTATTCGTTTTTTTTGCTTTGACTTTAAAAAATCGTATTTTTTGTTTAACTAAAAATTTTACTAGTGAAATCAATCAGATCGTCATTTTAAGTCTATGCTCTCATGAACCGATCAATCAAAAGACTACGACGACTACTACTACTGCTACTATAATAAGTTAACGAAACAAAAAAAAAAACTAAAGCAAATTTCTCAATGCACCCCCCCCCCCCCCCCCTGCTCTGGTAGTCAGTTAAAATTTTATTCAACTTAGAATTTAAGTACTTTGCAATTCTGTTGACAGTTATATAATATAATAGAAGTCTTAAGACTTGTTTGAAGAGGGTTGATAAAATAAAACTGAAAAAATTGCTATTTTAGTCATATTCAGGGATCAAACACCGGACTGTTAGCGTGCTACGCGAACGCTCTATAACTGAGCTATCTCACCTATAGTTAAAAACAAACTTCCTTCATCAAGCTACTGAAACAAATTTATGGTTATTATATTGCGTCTAGCTACTATCTTGTAAACGTTTGCAATCCTTGTGGCTACTTACAGGAAATATCCTTGTTTCTGTGTTATTTAGTGTTTATTTCCAAAATTTGTTTTACCTATGTAATACTATAAATTATTATTTGTTAATTAACATCACTTTACTTTACTACAAATCGGTTAAATCATAAAATGTACTTCAAAGCTGCAAAAATCCTCCTCGTGTGCAGGCCCTGTACAGAGTGTGTGGCAAGCATAAAACTAGTGTAGCCTAATGAGTAAACAAACTAGAACAAATTTGTCAAAAAATGTTATAACTAGTTAATCTTCTAATATTTTTCACAATAAAAAACTACCTGAATTGACACAAGCATAAATCTCAACAAATATTCAACAGAATCCAGAAATATGGGTGGGTGGACGGAGCACTCAGTTCATTAATTATGGGCCTGTAGTTTTGACTAACGTGCCTCGACTACCACCTCATTGTTAGTTATCCAAAAATTAAATATTTTTCTTTTTTGCAAATGTCAATTATTACTAAATTAGAAGAGAAAGGTGACAGATTCAATCTTTTGATATAAAAACAGTTAAGTAGGTAGACAGTCATAAAATGCAGTGATTTCGCAGTAGTTTCAACGGTCCCGGACCTCTCACCTAAGTGTTACTTATCAAGTGATTGAACGTTTCTCCTCTCTGAATTAAGAATTACACAGTATAGTGATTGCGAGCAAGGAGTTTGAACTTTAATTGTCCAACCATAATGATAATAAAATTTCAAATATTTTACTTTGGCCCTACAAAATCTGTGTCTACGCCAACAAGTCCGTTAAGTATGAGATGTTGGTAATGCAGAAAGAGTACACATAAAACAAAACACTATTGCAAAACATATTGGAACCTCGGTGCAATATAATTTTTGAATCTTAGTAGAATTTAACTGAAATCAAAAAAGTTGCATAACTTTCTTAATTTTTGCTGGCTTTTAATGAAATTTTTGATTTAAATAATCTATAAATGTGCAAACCAAAAACCCAAATAATAGGAGTAAGCTACTAGATGATTTCATTATCAATACTAACCAAGAAATACTAAACCAAAGCAACAAATCGACGTTTGTTTCCTCCTGCAGCCAGACTGTAGAAAACAATACAATGGCAAGCATAAACATTTCAAACAAAATTAAAAACTGGCATGTGTCTACGTCAGCCTCCATGTCAGATAACTGATAAATAAAATTCAGATTAAAAAATAAGATCAAGTCCTACTGAAACCCTAGGCTGACTAACAATGCTGCCTGTCAAGACAACTTATATCATAGCTTAAGGACCTATACATTTTTAAGTAAACCTGTAAGTGTAGATAAAATAAAAAACTACCTAGGTAAGTTGAAACATTCTCTAACACAATCATAAAAAAAACTCTTGCTCACTTATGTCAGCCCTCAGCTTTGCAATACCATGATAGTAAAAAAACTTGAACGACTTAAGGTTCACGCAAAAAAATCCTTTATAACAAAGCAAAAATTAAAAACGCATTCAAACTGGACAAATGATAAAAACGTCCAGAAATGCGAAAGCAACTGAAATATCTCTCAAAACCGCTTTACCACTCCAAATAATCTAATACCCCAACAACATTAAACGCAAACTGCAGATAAGACGCCTATAGCCTAAGCAATCAACAACTTCTTTCCTAACATGTCACCGGAATTAGATGGGATTTTTGCAGCTCTCCTACAATAAGACAAACATCTCACCCTGATTTACTATGCAAAAATTTATGAAACATGTATTACTTTCTGCTACATTCATATAGCATATAAAGAAGTAAAAATCATATTCGTACCAAAAATAAGAATGTTGTGACTACACCATGCAAAATCTTACCGCACATTATATTTTTCCTTTTAAAAACACTCGAGAAACTGTAAAAACAGCACTAACAACCACGCCATTACATCCAAACCAACATAAATATACTCAGAAAAGATTCACCAAATTGGTTCTACATCTTGTATCAAATCAAATCAAAATGTCACTACCGCGATCAAATGTTCAGTATTTATAAACATCAGAAGCGTTTGACAAAATCACCTTTAATAAAACAAGAACTGCACTTTCAACACATAACGTTAAACCCACAATCGGAGACAGTTACCTTAAGTAGCCAAAATAATTTTTGCTAATGGCTGCTTTCAGGGAGATATACTATTAGCGCTACTATAGAACATAATAGTAAACAGCCTTATTAGACTCAATAACCGTATTCTACACAATTAGCTATGCAAATAATATAACAATCTTGCTAAATAGTAAATTTAAAGAAATACTCTGTACTGTACTGTGATTTGATGCAAAAAGCCCTCATTATAAATGAAAATTAGTGCAAAGACTTTTATCCTTAAAAAAAAATGAGCCACTAAATCTTGACATTTACGTTGAGAAAGTAACAAAAGCAACATTGCGTCTGAACGTAACTGGACTTTGGTACGCTACAGAAAGAGTACAAACAGACAGAACTTTGTATTTCAAAATCCCTAAATTGTACAAATGCGGAAACAACAAGAACCAAGATTACATCAAAGCTAATATTAGAATAGATTACATCAAAGCTTAAAATGTTACTCTGCCCTTACTATAGCAGCACGCAAAAATAACATCAAGTTGTGTTGAGTAAAGAAACACTTCAATACAGTAGGAAATACTAAGGCTGATAAAGCTGACAAGCAAAAGATCAACCACCAAAATGTGTGGACCTGAATAATGACCGCTCCACATCTCAAAAGTTTTACCAATAAAAACAAACACATACCACGCAATAAAAGTAGCATGGTATAATACCCAAGGCTGTAGACAAGCAAAGATGACAATAAATACCCCAAAACAAAAAGAATGCTATCAACTATGATGCCCTCTGCAAATTTCAAATAAGTTGCCCCGTTCTGTAAATGTTAAAAAATATAATCCTTACTAAACAATTATTGTATGTTTCTGCTCGCTTGCTTCAACATTGCTCAAAGTAAAAAAAATAATAGCAGACTTTATTTCATGCAATTCTTTGTCCGTTACTGGTGTTGATGCTTGAGAAAATGGAAATTAATGTAAGGTTTTTGGCAATAGTTTCTCCTTAAATTACCACAAGAAAAGGTAAGATTTCAGCGGTTACTTTTACGGTACTAATTAGGTCTTCATAGAGATTGTAAGAAACCCTCGGCCCATTGCAGCAGGTAGATTTGTTTTCGGTGATTGAATAATGACGCAGTTCTGGCATGTTGACTTTACAACTATGCCACTGCAAAACCTGTTGCTGCAACAATTCTCTCCCCCACTTTTGCAACTTTGTTTTGCCATTGAAGGTATTACGGGTCGTGCTGTTTTATGGCAAGCATTACTTTTTTGCAATTTTCCAATAAATAATAAAGTGGTTGTAGTTTAACTCACTAATTCTCGGTTCATTGACACAGGATCTTAATGTCTCACGGGCGTATGTCTTGCCAAGCAAGCTCGGGTTTAAGTTTCAAGTGCTGCGTCGTTGTAAAGTCGTTGCTAAAAAGTGCTTGGATTTACCTAAGTCATTGATGACAATGTTTGCCGGTTTGGAAAACGTAGTTTTTTTCTAGACCCATAGGGTTCTAAGTTTAAGTTTAGTAGTATAAAAGTCATGTTGGCCAGTGTAGGTAGTTGACTTCAGCTAAGTTTGGGTTCAGTTTCAAGATGCTCTTGTAATTAGATCAAACTCCTGCAGAACGGGTGGTATTTTTGTAATTTTATTTAAAATTTGGAACAGGACAGATAAATTTTTAGCTAAAAATCCGTCTAATTTCCCAGAGTAGGTTTTTTACGTATCAAAAGTTCCTTGTGGTAATTGGTCAGTTAGGTTGGAGCGTTTTTACTCTAATTTTCCGGAGGTGGTAACTAGCAATGGTTCTGAACTGTGGTTAATGCCTAAAAAGAAAGAAATTAATGTGGATTTGTCCTTAAATTCTAGCTGAAATAAGCACACAAGTCTATGTGCTTGCACACCCTGCCAGTGCATTTATGTACGGTTATTGTTGCTTATGTTGTGTTGGTCATCAAAAAAGATTAAATATGACCTTCACTTGCTCTGATTAAAGGACTTCTAACGCTTGCGAGAAAAGGAAATTTTCAATTATTTGATAACAAACACTTGAGCAAGTGAGTGGGCACTCCAAAAATATGTAAAAACTTAGAAATTAAGATTTGAGTATATAGAATAGAATAAAAATTTTGTATAAATTTTGTTATTTCTATCCAACAATAATATAATATTCTTTATAGAGTTTATTTTCCTTGTAATTATGTTGTAGAATAATTTGTATTATATCTTAGCTTTCTTACCGCAAAAAAGCATAAATATTCAATGAGTATAAAAATCTACAATTTTTTTCTGCAAATGATCAAATTGCGTGTTTTTCTATCAACAGAAATAACAAAATTTTAAAAAATTAGGTTAATTAAAATACGACAAAATTTGATGGATTGATGTGTTAAATATATATTATTTTATAAAACATTATATTCATGAATATCCATTTATATATATTCGTATGTCTACAAAGTTTCCACAATATTAATGCTGAATGTTTACAACACTCATTGTGTGCATAAAATTATAATTGCTGTAACTCTTAGAATTGATAAGTTGTTTTGAATAAACTCTATATATAAAGTTTGTTCGTACATTCGAAATGATCCGTTTAATTCCAAAATCGACAGAGGCGCCAGTTATATTAATATATCACAAAATTTAACATAGCCCGTAATCCTATACCAAAACTATTGTCGAGAGAGTATTTCCTAATAACACATCTTACAATAACAAAACTACAATTTAATGCGGGATCTATCTTGACGTCGTAATGCGTTTAGAATCCCCCGGCATTATATTAACTAAGATATTCATGAAACTTTCAATGTATTATGATAGATGCATTCGGCTTCATTCGATATTCCGTTTCAACCCGTTTAAGTTCCAACCAGCTTATCCCGTCACTTCGAAACAAAGCTTTCACGGGAACATGACAAGAAAATACTCCTGGTGTCTCTCAGTAGCATATACATTTCATTTGAATTACCATTTCGTTCTAGTAACAATTCTTATTGACGGAGAGCATATATTTCCTCACTCCAATAGGAAATTCAACAATAACAAAAATGTATGCACAGCTGCCGGTGCCTTGCTTTCTTGCTACACGAAAGATAAAATAAATAACAACTCGCTAAGACTTAATCATAATAATGTGTGTTATGAGTATGTCGAGAGGGTGAATTATTAACTGGAAGAATTATAGAAGTAAAATGTCGTGTTCGAGCTAACTTAGGAAGTGTAGTTTACAGTAAATTAATCCCACTGATACACAGGCTTATGTAATCTTAGCACTGCTGTCAGCGTTAAAAGCTTTTTGTAGAAGCTATTGGTCAAACAGTTTCCACCTGATTAACACAATTTATTATGTATATCTATTTCAATAAGTTTTTTTGAATAAAATATCATTTTAAGAACAAAGTAGGTCAAGTCACATAAACTCAATATTTGAAAAAAAAAGTTTAATCTTTGTACAGAAAATAATTCGTACACAATATCAATATTTAGGTCAGTAACAAAAATGTAAAATTCTTATTACAAGCAAAGTATTTGAATAATGTAATTATTTATCAGACATATTGAATTATTTTTTTAAATTCCATTAAAATATCAACATCTTATAGTAAAATGGTTAACTCATAGATAACAAGTGTAACAACAATGTTTGTTTATGTGTCTGATTTAACATGTTCAACAATTCATTCATCAGCTCATTTTTAAATCAAATTTAAAGTAACTAGTAATGCATAACACATTTTTTTTAATTTAATTTGTCGGTTCACAATTGATGGTTGTGTCATATGTATATGAATACAACTTTCTAGTTTTAACACGGTATAGTATATTGTGCAACTAGCATGTAATGATACCCATTTCCCACAAGTATAAACGTTGCGGCACTAGCCTTTGGCAGAAAAGTTTATATAAAAAACTATATGGGTTAGTCACAATTTGACTGCCAGCAGCCAACAAAACAACAACGCAGCAAGAGCCAGCCAGCCAGCAACGGAACGTCTGATATAATATTCATTTTTTTAATTAAAATTATTGATTTCATAAATAATTGATTAAATTTATTTATGCAAAGACATTATTTTACAAAGCTGAAACAAGCAGCAGCAGAAAAACTAACAAAGAAAATAAAAGAACGCAAATGTGGAGCTCCAAGACCCTAAAGGATACGGAAGAAAATATTCAAAAACTCCCAAAAGCAACTCAACCACGGTGAAACCATCATTGCATCTACAATTCAAATAATGAATTCTAATTCTTTTCCACAGGAACAACAAAAAACAAAAAAACTCGAGTAACGCCGATGACAGCTCCTAAAATTCGGCCAGGACAAAAACCGCCTAGATAAAATCCCCAACAATAAATTTACAACCCAGCTTTCCAATAAGCAAAAAAAACTGGCGCATTCCAAGAAAAAGAAAACAAAAGGCAAGACCATTTTTTTTAATATTTTGATTAATTCTAATAGAGAATTCAAATAACCTGTAAGACAGTCCATCGCACAGCAAAATTACATCGCTTCTAGCTCACAGAGTAGGCAGAACAACCATTTAAATTCAAGTTCAGTGCTATTCTGTATATTACGCTAAAAGGATACTTATGCTTCGTGCAATTGACACAAAGCAGGAAATCGAAACGACTTCAAGCTCAATGGAAGATTTCCACAGAATTATCGATTACTTAAATAAGAAATAAATTCATCATTTCTCTTTCTAAATCAAAGCCAAAAAAACTCTCAAGGTGGACTTTAAAGGCTTTTCCAACGTTTTAGTAACTTGCTAATAAGAGTTTTAAAACTGTTTTAGTCGATAGAATGTAGAAAACGAATAAGATTTTTCCCACATTGTTTGTCTACCACGCCAATCCAGCTAAAAGCTATAACATTTTCTCAGTCAAATACCTATGCAACATATATATCAAGGTAGATGTTAAACATAAACCGAGTATTGTCAGCCAATGCCATAAATGTCAAAGGTTGGGACATTTGGCAAAGAAAAGCAACGCCCAATACGATTGTGTAAAGATCAGTGTCTCAAGACCCACTTTTCCTAAGTGTGCCCTATGCCAAAAAGCTCAGACTGCTGGTTTTAAGAAGCGCCCAGTGCCCATACAAACAAACTACTAATAATAGCAAAATTAAAACGCCAGCAAAAAATTAGCCCAAATCCGTGTCTTTTGCACAGGCAGAGTGTTCTAGGACTAAACCATCATCTTCAGGTAGAAAAATAGTGGTAAATCATCAAGAGACGCCCGCATAAATCTCCTGCCAAGATTGATGATGGAAGGCAAACGTAAGGCATTTAATAGCATACCAACCAACAGGTCACTTGAGTAACGACACCAATTCAAACCCCCGACAAGTCAAAGACGTCACAGACTTCATCACAAGCAGTCTAAAAATACTAGACCGTGGCCTAGAACTGGCCCTTGCTAGTGCACTCAATTAAGATTAAGTCCACCCGTTGATTAATAATAATATCAGTTGAACACAATTAACTCCAGCAACTACTATGTAGAACAGCCAATATGGAATGCAATCAAGTTGCTATCAAGGCAACAACAGATTCGAATAGCAACCGTCTGTGAGATTACCGTAGAATTCAAAAAAGTCCTAGAATTCACACCGGACAGACCTGAAACCCATAAAGTAGTCTTTGAGAAAGTCAAAGACAATCTCTTACAATTTCTCATAACAACACAAGAAGCCCACATCGCCAAAATTGTCAATACCGTGTACCACAAAGAAGCGGAATGCTTCAGCTCGGTACTAACTGCAGTCGCTACCATCAGCAACATAACCAAACAAGCCACCCCTGACAAAAGTCGCTTCATGCCAAATACCAAACATAACAACTTAAGCAAGAGAAGCTGGAAAAGATTCATATTGTAACAAGACCGTCTCTCCTCAAACCGGACGCAAGCAAGCAACCACACGGCAGATCTTGCAGCTATACCTGGCCTAGCCCTCAACATGATACGCTTGGCCCACACTCGTATACCCAACATTCACAACCGTCACTCCCGCTGATAGAGTAACAGTCTCAAGAACCGCCAAAATAAAAGCCCGACCGTAGCAACAAACCGTGGCAAACCATTTCATACCTGGTTTGCAAATATCCGCAAAAAAAGTCAATGAGCAACAACCGCCTACCTCATCCAGTCTCAGTGAACACTTCTTAATAACAGACTACTCCCATCCCCATGCAATAGTATCAAAAACTAAGTCAACGTCACCCAGATCCTTAGCCTTAGAAAATAAAGGAAATTGATGCAACAAGTGGGCGGAACCAAGTCCCACCAATAGTAGTTCACTTCACCTCACTGTGCCGTCAATCTCCACAGTATTCGACTTTTAAAGGTTCCGGGGCAATCCTTTGTCAGTACACTGTTCTTGCGCACCTCTCCAAAGTTTCAGGACGACCACGAGTAGCTGCTATACGCACTTTTACGTTGATCCAAACCAAAACCTATAGTCCTAGTGGACTTGCGCTCTAGGTGAGTGCGCATACTGGATGTATGTGTGTGTATGAGTGTGTGTGTAAATATGTCCGTCAAAACTATTAATTTGTTTAATACAGTATGCACTCTAACTACCGGAGAATAACCCCCAAAAGCAACCGTACCGCTTCCGGACTTGGAACAACTAACCCCGCAACCTATTATGGACGCAAGCCGGTAACATTCTTGTTTTCTTTTATTCTAGAAAACAGCAGAACACTACCTAATATTCAAACGCCTGAAAAAGTTGAGAAAACTGTCATTGACTTCATTAGCCTCATCTCGCTAGCAATGAAAAAGTTTACCAAGACTTAGCCAAAAATTAAATCACATCGATTGAGTCTCCATTGAAAGACCATAAAGCTCATTCAATCTTAAAATCGTGCCAGATGCAAATGGCAAAGGTCTCATGACCCAACTGACCAAACTAAGCTAAACCGGCACATTGTTGGTAAAAAAGACAATGAAATAGCATAAAAAATAGTGCTAAAAATCCACGTACAAATCCTCCAATAAACAATAATAATAATCTGATGTGAAAGACTCCAATACCCTTTAAAATAAGCGTCACCGCTTCATTAAAAAAAACTTAAATACACTTTAGAAAGCAAAGCTAAAGCATTTGTTAACAACCTTAAACTCCAATGCACGCCGGTCTACGGTAATGACTTAAACCTCTAGAAAAAGTCTACAAAGAAGTAAGACAGTATTTGCTTCAATAATTCTTCAATTGGAAGTTACTCATTTTAAACTGAAATCGGTACCAAAAGCTTTAAAAGCATTTTCTCACAATGCTGTTATGTTCCTACATGTGCTATGCTAAAGACGTCACATTTTCCCTTTTCATAAACAAAGTCTAATGTACTTTCTCTAGTAAAAGTTAAACATTCTCCTCAAAATTACTGCCCAATTAGTATTCCGTCAACCCTAAAAAAGGTGACAGAAACTGTAATCTTAGATAGAATCCAATACCACAAGGCGACTTAAAACCTGTTGCCAAATCATCAACAACCAATCAGAATTACTGATCAAAACTTAAATGGTTTCGTATGAACCAAGCCACTGGTGTCATAGTCTTTGATGGTTAATGGGCCTTTGATAAGGTCTGGCTCCAAGGACTATTCCTGAAACTTCAACGTTTCAAATTTCATCCAAAATTGATAAAACCTTGTGCTTCTTATTTAAAAGAAAATATACTAACCGTAAAGTTGTGTGGACAACCGAGCTAAAAATTCCTCAAGGTTCAATACTATTTCCGATATTCTTACTTGTATGTATCATCATACTATGCATCACGTCTAGTGTCAAAATCAGTACGCTGACAAAAAGGCATTGTTATACATTTCAAGCCATCCAAAAGTCACCACTCCAATACTTCAAGTGGCTTGTGAGCTACTTCAAACTTGATCTTTCTAGTTCGTACTGTAGAGTAAAAATCAACCCTGAGAAGAATATCTCAATAGCGCTCCAATTTCATAAAAGGTTACTGAAAAGTACCTTAAAATAGAGTTATATAGAAGCTTAACTTTCAAATTGCACATAACGGCCATATTGGGTAAAGCCAAGATAGCAAGCAAACTGCTCAAATACAGCAATATAAGCACTAGCAACAAGTTGCGACTACTCAAACCAATCAATCAACATTCTGGCTGTATAAAAAAAATCGTGGTTCTTTAACCGCCACCACACAAACCCATAATGAAAATGTCACTTATAAAAGCACAGAAATATGTAAGACTTCTAAATACTGAAGACTGTGGTAAGCACTTCTTTCTCTAAATATATTTAAAGTCATCAGTATATGTAAACAAAAAATAAACTTTATATGTATCAATTATGAATCAGCAAAAAATAGAACAAACATAACACTTCTCAATATATCAATAATCAAAAAACAATCAACAAACAAACCTTGAAAGTATAAAAACTACAACTTGCTAAATTTCATTTATCCTTGTCTTTTATTATGAGCTAAGACTTTCTCTTAATTATAATTTTCTATATTTAAATGCAATTTCTGTCGTCAATAAAATATAGCTAATTAAAGATTAAATTTAAGAAGGTAAACTACAAAAAAGTACTAACTGCAAAAATCTTATTTAAATCACAGCTTTTACTGATATTTACAATATACTGTATGAGACAGTAACCATGTTAATGTTACTGAAGTTTTGTAGAACAATTTAATTAATTTTATACTTAATACTTTATAAATATGATACTACAAACTATTTGAGTCCAGCTTTATGCACATAACACCTCGTGCTACAAAGCCTGTTTACCTTTTGACTTTAATACAACCATTATATTAATTTAATGATGCTCTGCCTAATGTATCAAATTTGTTGTATATAATTAAATTAAAATAATTTTAATAAAAGCAACAAACAAAATATTACATTCATACATTGCATTCAATTCAGTTTGTTATCTAATAATAGTTATTCACTGAAAATTACTACAAGTTTAACTTATTCCCAGTACGCTAATTGCATTTTAAATATACATCTCGATGCGAATTATCAATATAAGTTGCCAGGCCGGAGGCTGCAGGAGTAAATTGCAGTGTGAGCACATCCAAGCATATTCTATTATGTTAGTTAACTGCTCTAATATAGCTTACCTATGCAGTGCAGCTTGACCTGCATTATAAATTTCCCCGATATATGCTCTCCTGAAAATATTTAATTAAAACACCATGTTATATTTTAGCTTTAATTAAACGCTGGCACTAGTTCAGTTCACTTGCACGTTTTTACAATTTTAACAGGCTTTACATTGCACCTAATTAAAATATTTTGATTATAGTTTTCTATTATTTAAATATACAAAAGTATTAAAGTAAAATTTTTTCAAACTCGGAGGCAAAATATAAATTCGCCCTTGTTTAAAACAACACTTAAAATCTCATCGAAACTTTTACAAAATTATGTAAATTTGTAATTTAATATACTGATTATGCTACTCGCCAACTTCAATCATTTTAAAACACGTGCAACACTTTGCTTGGAGATTTAGTTCAACATTCCGGGAACGACGGATGTATATGCTTCATAAATAACGTATCGATTGAGTTCAGGTGTGTGGTTAATTTACAGGAACAATTTAATCTAAATTAATCTCTTACATGAAATATATTACATGCAAGTAGAATGCTGTGTAATTCGATATTTTTATGTTTGATGTATTGACTGGGTATTATGCAAGTTTCTATGTTTACATCAGTTACAAGAATCCAATTACTTATGTAATTTTTCAGTCAGAAGATGATTTATTTTGATGTAAGGTATTTTAATTTCATTTACTTGATTTATAAGCAAATTGGAATCGTGTCCATTAATGAAATTTGTAATGTAAATACGTATCTTGTTTGCAGCCTTTGTAAAGTTGAAATATACTTGAATTGATGCCGTAACTAAAGGAATACTACGACAACATAAAACATGTTTAATAATCTCATAATACATTTAATTAAATAATAGTAAAATATCAAAACGTGGTTATTACATAAAGAAAACAAATTTATTGTCAACAAAAAACAATATTGAAGATTCAGAAAACTTTGTGTTTGAGTTGGCATTGTGTATAAAATGATGATTCCTTGAAAGATAATGTGTTTAAAACACGAATTCAAAGATTTATAAGTTAATTTGTTGCATATTGAAATTAAATCATCTTTTAATCATAAAAATAATATATTCATTACTTTATAAAATTAATAGAGCATAAAAATATTATTTATATTTACAAACATAATAAAAAAGATATAAAAAATTGTCGATTGACCCTATTACTTCCACCTGATTTAATTTAATTAAAACAATATTTTATTAAATCAATTCAACCGAAATATAGTATTGTAATAAAATAACTGTCATCCCCAAAACCCAACAAAACAACAATTTTATTCTCTTACTCATAAAATGAATATTATAATTTTCCTATTTAAATTTATTTACAACGAGAGTATATATTGATATCAATTCACCCAAATGACTATCATAAAATACATCACGCACGACGGGAAATAAAATGAGAGCTTAAATTCGCGATGGCAAGCAGTCGAATTTCGTTATTATTTTACACCTGAGCCCTCCCCCAAAACATATTGTTTATTTATTAGTGTGGAGGACTCGCATGCGGAGTGCATACTGCGAATTTTGTGAAATGAAGAGAAATGGGGCTCGCCTGCGCTAAAAGCACCGGAATAATATGAAAATTTCACTCACTCCATTTTCCTACGTGATATATTAACTAATATTAAAGTTTTTTACATAGTCTGCTTCAGAGAAAATATCACCTGATATTTAATTAATTCTAATTTAATAATAGTCATAAAGTTCATGATAATTGTGACTGGTTGAAAGAACTCTATTTATAGCCATGAACTAATTGTAATATATTTAACAGAAATCTCTCACCGAAATAAAATTCTATCCATCAATAACTTTTAGCAAAAAAAATCGAACCACGTTTATTAATATAAGTTTATCAAGGTTTAACAAACTTAGACAAGTTTAATTTTGATAATCATTATGTTTAATAATACGATTCGTTTATAAGACGTAGACAACAATGTTAGTTAGTGTTCTGTCATCCATATTGTGTAGAATCAATACTCAAAAACCGGAGAATATATAAGACGCATTGGACCTAAAAAGAAAACAAACCAAATTCAGGACCGGATTTTAGTTGAATCCTTCTTGCGTCGTCGCACATCTACTTCCAACGATCTTCAAATCAGGCTCAGAACAACTCATAATGTGGAGATATCTAACTAGACAGTTAAGAATAGACCAAGACAAGCCAACGTAAAACCAAAAAAACCTGTACAAAAACCTTTTTTAATTCCGTACCATATAAAGTAACGTTTGCATTTTGCTTGTAAACATGTCGCATAGCAACTTCGACAGTAGAGACCACTACTCTTTACAGATGAATCACAATTTTGTTTAACTCGTTGTGATGGTCAAGTTCAAAAGTTAGACTTGATGAAAAAACAGAGCTTAAGCCAGTTCCAAGAAAATTAAATAGTACATTAATCTTGTCCTAAAGAATCATGTTATACCAACCGCTTATAGTATAATCTCAGATTGGTTTATGCAAGACATCGCAAGATCCCATACTGCAACCATCACCATAAACTACCTTCAGCACCACGAGATTCAAACCATGAATTGGCCTCCCCTAAGTTTTGATCAAAACCATATTAAACATCTTTGGGATTTGTTAGATAGACGTATTTAGAGGCGCCCTGATCCACCTCAAACTCTTCAACAGCTAACAAATGCCCCAATCAAAGAATGAGAAAATATACCACAAAAAGATATCCATCGGCTCTTACAAAGCATGCATTAAACTCCATTCTCTTTGGTGTTCCTTTAATACACTGTCAAACAATTTTTCTCATTTACGTAATAGCGCTGCACTTAACTCTTGTATGTTTGTAGGAGCAAAAATTTGAGCTCAAACTTGTCTACCCACAATGTTAAAAACTTGTTTGATTAATTTAAGATAGGAACTTCTTTCAAGCCAATTCATGGTGTATTCGTTCAAATACCCATCACAAAATTAATGTCAATAAATTTAGCAAAATTACATTTAGATTTTCTAATATACCTGTCTGCAGTCATTACTTCTTTATTACCAAGCACTACTTAACGTATTTACACCATTACCAAGCAATTACCAAAACTGAGTCTTGGCACAACATTTGTCCTGGTTCTTAATTTATGATAGCCATCTGTAAACCCAAGGCAAAATCTTGATTCTTCAACAAACAAAATTTTGCTCCATTTCTCAATTTTTAAATTTTGGTGTTTGCAAACAAAGTGTAGGCGCTCTAGCCAATGTTCCTTGCCCATATGTAAAGCATTTTCAAGTAGTCGTGAGCATAATCTATATTTCTCTAAACTTTTTCTAATATTGATTCACTAATTTTTATACAGTAAATCTCTCGCAACAAAGCAATTTTGTCTGATTAAACCAACTCTTTAAATGTAGCATAATGTTAATCATCACAATTTACAGATTTTATTTTAAAATATCCCTCCTTCCTTGCTTTTCATAAGTAGCCTATTCATCATATTTTGGTCAAATTCTATTTTGAACAAGTTTTTTCTTCTGTTAGTACAAAGTTTTAAAGTAATCATACACGTTTTATAAGCTTATGTTTAATTGTATTTTATAATTTGTATTGTATTTTTTGCAGCATTTCCTAAACATAACACAAAAACGATTATACTGTAAGATGCAACAAAAAATATTAAATAAAAACAACAAATTAAAAAAAAAAAAATTTATCAAATAAGATTATATTTTCTCTACATTGGGTTTGTTTAGAGCAAGAAGACCAACCCTGCAGTAAAACGTACGTAGTGGACGTACCACTTCAAAATAAAAATAAAAATAGGTTTAAAAGATTTTTTTACCAATTGCCCTTTTTGTGTATTTTTAATGTTTAAAAAAGCTTCTCATCTATACCGACCTTCTTCTAAATAGTCAACAAACCAAACAATAAATACCTCAAAAAATCTTGGCTAAATGTAAACAAAAACAAAAAAAACTCAACCATTAAGAATAACCTAGTTTGTTTGAATAGAAATAATAATGTCATTCAACGCAACATTAAGAAAATTGTTTATCATTAATTACAAATCATCACCAGTGTAGAAAATTGTTGTCTAGTTGTACTAGTGCAAAAGAATGCAACAAATCAAAGATTTATTAATAAAACAATACAAATTAAAAAAAAAATATTTGTGATAACAATAAAAATGAAAAGAAAACTTACGCGGACTAACACAACTTATATATATATATATATAAAATACCACAAAACTACACAACGGCGTCAAGCAGAATCAAAACAAAAAAAATACCTTCCGTAAATTTTCACTGGTCTCCCAAAAGTTGTTTGTAGCCCAAGACTGATATGACAGTTCCCGCCAAAAATACCGTAACAAACACTACATGACTCACTAGTTAGCAACTAACAATGTGAGCAGGGTAAAAAACGCATGATTAGAAACCTGAATTATTGACAACAACCACTCCCCAAAAGAAAAACCAGCGACACATCTTTCCCGTCCCCGTAAACCGGCATGTGGCTATAATCTATCTAAAAAATAACTCCAAAAAATAACTTCCATGTATAAAAAAACAAATAAAATAACCTCAGTAAACTCCAATCAACCTCCTAAAGCACCCAGGCGTGCTCAAGTCTAATAAACAATAGCCATGCAGCAAGCAGAACAAACTACAAACATCAAGCAAGACCTCCAATGTCTTATAAAAACATAAAAACCCCAAATCATAGCTGATTTATGAAAAATACTAACAGTAGAAGTTAAGAAACAGTAAAAACATTTGGTAGTCAAAAATGCAACACAAACGAACCTCTTAATACCACTAAAAAGCCAACATTAGTAGTCATCACCAACTATTAGAAAAAAATTTCCTAGCTAATAATGGTACAGCTACACTAAGACATACGCCAATTGAGGAATTCGGAATACAAAAGGGGCAGCGCCGTAGCTAAATCCCCGCAGGCCCCGCGGTGCGGGGGAGCCCAAGACGTTTTGGGGGCCTCAAATCCTACAAAGAGGCTGTACCACGGTTTATCAAAACCTGGAAGGGGAAAAGTTACAAAGAAAAAGTATAGAATACACGCTATTTTTAACTGTAGGGAAGCCGTTTTCAATATTTTGCCGGGGGGCCTACAAATCCTAGATACGCCATTGAAAAGTGGCAGCATTTAAGTAACCAAAATAAGCTAATTTTCTCCAGCATCCAAGCCTATACATCATTAAATTTAACCTCTCATTTCAACAAATCAGAAGCAAACCAGCATCTGACTAAAAATATGTTTCCTCTATCACTACGGCCACCCAACACACCCCTCTAGAGTACTGAAAGAAAAATAACCTCTACTGCAACCGCTTCCATAATACAACACAACACACACTCACAACCCGTCAGACTAGATAAGACTAGATACCCCCAAAAACTCTTGTTGGGAACTCCTCACTTAAGTAGTATCAAAAGAACTATAATCACCTGCAAGTTAAAATAATCCTGCAGCAAGAGTGAGCGGTATCAAGTAAATCTGGCCCGCAACCAACCACTTACGCAAACACACTCAAACTACACTCTCACACACACTCTTCACTTATTAACCTAAGAACAAAAAACGGTTTGAATCCACAAAAAAATCTCTACTAAGTTTCACCTTATACTAGCAACATCACACTACATTCCAACACGCCTCAACCTCCGGTGATCCTCAAGTCTCCAATCTAAAAAAAAAGAAAACAAACAGTAACCCCAATATAGTAAGGCCTAATATCTTTACTAGTAAACATTAGCCTTAAAACCATTTTAATAAAAAGCCTCATTACATTTCTCTAAAAAAAGCAGTAATTCTTTGAGTTAAAACTTCTAGGTACACCTATAAAGATAAAAAAAGGAGTTTAGTCGGTAGGTGTTTCCAACGTAAATTAATAACCAAGATGGAGCAAATTCAACACTTTGTCTATAAGACCCAGCTATTTAAAGATTCTCTTCTCTAACATAAAAAAAAAAAATCAACAAACCTTCAAGCCAGTCATATTAAGATTTCCAAAAGTCTCCAACTCTTATAAAGATTTGCAATCATTAAAAAGACAACTAAAACCCATTGCTGTGTCACACAACACGCCATCGTCTCCATTGATTTTTGCCACAACACGTGCACCCGCTTATGAACATTATAAAGATTTTTAGATTTACCTTAACTACAACTCTTTCAAATCAGTCTTACAAAATTTAGTTACTTCTGGGAGAGTCATACTGTCCAAACCACAAATAAATAGTGCAGGGCTACACCATTAGGGTCCCCACTTGTTTGCTACTACTACTTTACATCCAAAATTATAAAAATTGTGAAAACTGTAACCACATACAATTTACAAGCGTAAAATCATATCACCGTTAACCGCTGAGAACTACTTCAACAACTGCGTCATTATTATTGTAAAAGAAAGTCAAAACATCAACAATTACTAGAGACAACAAACCTGGACATTAAATTCACATTGACTTAAGACAGTACAATAACACTAATTTTATTGTTTGTAATTTTAAGCAACAAAAATTGGGAACACCAAGTGCCTGAAGCTAGCCATAGCACTGACATCCTGTTTACGCCTAAAAAAAATGTTTATGCAGCAAAAGACGATAGACAAGAAATTAGTAACCATTTTTAAACGACACACAAAAAAAAAGACAGAACATGCAGCAACAGGTTGAAAATAGACAATTCCAATCCATCTATAAAATAAATTAAAAAACAGAAGAAAAACAAGCAAATCAAAAAATACCTCAAACAATTCATTTCTCGACATCAATCTTAACACAAAAAATACGTCGTCACATTCCAAAGACAACGTCTTCCAAAAACTACATCTAAACATCCAAATGAAAAAAAACAAGATTCAGTCATCTATAACCTCTAGCAATTTAACGTAGAGAATACCAACAATATGCAGATACAAACGTTGAAAAAATTATAGTGTACAAAAAATTCATTCACTTTTAGTCTAGAAAGGGTCCATCCTAATGTCTACAAAATGTCCACCTTAGCTAACAGCTCAACCGTTGCAAATACCCAGACCATTCTTCACGATACAGAAAAAATATTTCCGAAACCAGTCACAGGTTTATTAAAATTTATTGCACCTACCTGTAGACAAAGCAACATCTAATGACATGTAGAACGTATTAAGCCTAAAAAATGTCTTCAGTAGATTCAAGATAAAACACACATAACTTTCGGTAAAAGCTGCACGTCTTTCAATGGCAAGTAACTCCAAGCCAGATACCGGATAAGAGCCGGCAATGCAATAAAATCTTATTTTCAAAAGCGGCAGCGTGGGTTAGTTGCTTAGATAGTTACCTCCCATGCTGGAGGTCCTGAGTTCTTCAACGCTTTAACCGCTTTGGCATTTCATGGTTTCAGCGACAAACAATAATTATCTCTCCTTATTTTCATCACTCATACTCGGTAGGACCTTCCGCCTCTTAGAATCAGGTTGGTGAGGTCGATAAAGTATAAAAACGTCAATTTCATTTCTTATTTTAAAAAATTCCATCTGTTTTGATTAGTTTTCAAAAGCCTATGCAAATGTGTAAACAACTTGAATATGCAAAAATTATTTAGAAAAAAAACCTGCTACTTTCTTACCTAAATACTGACCAGAACATGTAGTTTTTAATTTATTTTATACAGCTTATATTATGTTAAGTATATGCTACTTGCGAGACAGTAAACACCATAAATAAGTGTTAAAATAATAAACATTTTATAGAAATCAAAATGCTATCTTTAATTTCTTAGATCATTTGTGAGTATAAAAATCGTCAACCACATCCACAACGTCAGTAAGTAAAGTTCATTTGTTTTGTAACTTGTACTATAAAATATACGTAAATAGTATAATTGCATACCTCAATAAGTAAGTAAGCTTTCTTAAAAAGGTTTGCTTAAGTTGTTGAAATTATAACCATCAGAACATGAGTAGTAGTAAATAAATTTCATATGTTCAAACAAAGTTTTATGATAAAAAAATAAAAACAGTTAGAGTAATTTTTTTTTTGTTGATTTAATTATATCCTTTTTATTATTTGATTACTATCCTACTTCCAAAGTAATCAACTTCAAAAAATAAGTTAGAGTATGTAAAAATAAATATAATAAAACAGACTATCGGAGAACATTATATTTTTGTACAGTTAAAAAATTAGTTAATAAATAATCTTTTAAAATTAATAAATGATGTAGTTTATGTAAATTGTCTTTTTACCCAATAAAAGACACATACACTTGTGTTTCAGGGTATGCACCCATCATCAGTGTGCCTAGCATCTCACTGGTCAAAGAGACAATTTACATAAAATCACAGTAACACATAAACAGATTATGTTTAGTAATGTGTCAAAATAATCCGTTGATAAAATTAAAATAATGTTCGATGTCTGCGTATCTTTTTCAGATCAAAATTTATGTAAATATGGGATTAATAAAAATTTACAGACACAAAACATATTCTGTGTTTTATTTTTATACGTTATAAACAAAACTATATAAATATATATTTTAAGAAGAAAAATAGAATACTAAAGTTATTTATGAATGAAAACCTTAATAGAGTTTCAACTTTTATATTAAGAACATAAAATCCAATTTCATTAGCGCTACACTTTTATGGCATTTCCATCTGATTTAATGTTGTAATTTGGCACATTTCATAAATGCTTTTTCTCTGAAGTATTAATACCATAAAGAAACAAAAAACATATATTTTTTATATTAAATAATTATATAATAATTATGTTTTTTGGGTGCTAAAAATGGGATTGATTCACTTTTTCCACGCCAACATATGACGCCTGCCGTCATCCAATTAGGTAAACGTGCGCAAATTTTTAATCCGAAAAAAATAATGGCCCATTAAAATGCCCGGTCATAACGCTTACGAATATTTTTTCCTCGGTGCTTTTATAATATGAAAAAAACATTGTCCGTTACGGAAGCTGCTGTTGTGTACGATTCGATAAACATATATTTAGATACAAGCCATTATCGAGTTTGCTGACTTCAATTTTCTTCTCAATTACCCGCTTTCAAATAATCCACTTGAATTATTAAGTGCTTAAACTTAACTGAAAGTTTATAAGACGTATGAAAAGGATAACTAAATCTAAATTCTTGCCAACTAAAAACGTTTTATGGGAATACATTAAAACTAGCTGGAGAAGTTGAGAGTTTTCTTTATACTTTTATCTTTTTATTGAATTCGCATTAATTATTGAATCTTTCTTATTTTATCCAAGTGTTATAAATCTCTGCAGAATTTTATACCACAATAAATAATAATTTGTAATAATGAGATTTCGTTTAGCAAAGGAAATAATTTGTAACTGGAAGCGCACGGCGTCAGAAATGCGAGTAGCTACTTTAATTAAAGAACACGACGGGCTAGAAATAATTCTTCCTTAAACTATTAAGAAGTGATCGTTAGACGGTGAAGTGGTTTCGGAAAGAGAGACGGTTGTTATGCGTCCTGAGTCTTCAATCCATTATAACCATTAATTATTCATGGGCTGCTCTGGCTGTATATATAGGTTAGAGTCTCGCCTCTTGGACTATTGTGAGTGCTCTCCTCCACCAAAGTACACATTAACTGCACACTATATCGGGGTACATTGTACCTCCTTCGAAGTATTATATATCCGCATACACTCGCATGCAAATCTTGGCGGCTTGCTTTCAAGATGCTCTATATATAACAATAGGAAGGTCGCATGTGAAGCATCTAAATGTGTCCTCCGCTCTCAGTGATATACGTTTCTGAGGGTATAATACTCCTGAATATAAATACATGGATGTGTGACCTTCACATTGTATTATATTCTGCAACAATGAGGTTACTATGTGTTGGTACTTAAAGTTTGAATGTACTTAATGGAGAAATGCGAAAACAACATTGATTTATTTTTATTTTAAAATTTGTATAATAATGCACTTTAAATCCAATAAAATTTGCAAGATTTACAGAGATTTAAAATTTTATAACAGTAAATATCAGTCAAATTAAACCGCAATTAAAGTTTATAATAAATAAAAAACTAGTTAATAAAGAAAATAACGTTTAATATAACCCTCAGTTAAGTTAATGTATTATTAGATTTTTTCTTGATCATTCGGTTTAGTTCTATAATAAAGTTTCAAAGTTTGGAATGAAGATTCTTGACCAAATTAATAAATCAGAAGGGGCATCGATAAAAAAGAAATATTAGCAATTCACTGGGTCGACCCAATAAATATGCAAAGGATATGTACAGTTTTTTTAGATTCCATATAGTTGAGAAGGGTTGAATTACTAAAGCCATAAAGTATTCTTTGTAATTAAATAATTCATAAAACAAGTATATTTGTATCATTTTGATGCTATTTATTTTCAAGTAAAAATTGAATAAGTTATAGCTACCAATTTTAACAATAAATAACTAACTTTACAAAAAATTATAAAAACGTAAAAAGTATTAGTAAATGTTATCAAAACTGAGTAATATATATGTTTTAAAACCTTTTAGTATAGCCAATGCAAAAGATTGTCCAGTTTTTAATCAAAATTTATTTATTTCAATAAATAAGCAAACAATAATATTTGTAATAAATGTATCCAGATTATTTCTATAGATTTATCTTTTAGTTAAAATTATTTTATCATCAATTTATTGTTAATGGAGCTATATTGCAATTTGCTCTTCTGCTTAAAGATTGTTGTATACATATACAATGTTAGTCAAAATTACACCTAAATAATTCTTCAACGGTAAAAAATTTCAAAAAAAGTTTTAAACAAGAGTTATTTGGTTTTAAACAAACCATTGATTAAAAAAAAATCAATATACAGGGTGTTAATTTTATTTAAAAAACTTGGTAATTTTTTTTTAATAAAACCCACTGTAAATTTTTACATTTTTTAATTTTAAAATTAATTTTGAGAATTTTTTGTAAATATAATTCTTTTATTAAATGCATCGTTTTTGAGATTTATGCAAACTACTGAACTTCAAATAAAAAATATTTTTACACAAACATATATATTTGTTTTAACCAAACAAATAAAAAACAATAACAATAAAAACAAATAAAAAAACATTAAAAAATGTAAAATATACAGATGTTACATTAAAAAAAAATAATTAAAAATTAATATTTTCATAATAAAATAAACACCCTGAACATTTTTACATTTTTTAATACTTAGAATTAATGTAAAAACTAATTTTAAAATTAAAAAAAATGTAAAAATATACAGGTTGTTTATTTAATATAAAAATTTAGATTTTTATTTATTTTTTAATAAAACATCCTGTATAATTTTACATTTTCAATGATTTAATAATTGTTTTGTCATTTGTTTTTAATGTTATTATTTTTTTATTAGTTTAGTTAAAACCAATGTGTATGTTTGTGGGAAAATGTTCTTCATTTTATGTTCAGGAGTTTGCTTATATCTCAAAAAAGTGCATTTTATAAAAATTAGTTTTACAAAAAATACTTAAAATTAATCTTAGAATAGAAAAATATAAAATATAAAAGGTGTTCAATTAAAAAAAAAGTTCGGGGCAACAACGTTAATTTCAGTTGCAACCATGCTGTGGTCGGGAAAGCAACGCGGCTTTGTTATTAAAACATTTTTTTTACACACAGACCTTAAGTTACACCCCATAAGACGATGATTGCCCAGAAATTGAACCAACACAACAGCGTGAGACGTACAGATGCTTGCAATGCAATCCTAACAGCTGCACCCTCAGCTCTATTGTGTGAACTGACATTTTTACTTTTCACATTTTTACCTTTCTAGCATTGTTCAAAATATCGTCCAAAAGCCAATTCAATTCCTCTAATAAGCGTTATTAGGATTTATTTTTTTGACTTTCTGCAAATTTTTTTTTGAAGTGTCCCCAAATGCAAGGTTTACAAAGATCTACCTTAAACCGTGGAAGCTTTGAAGAATGTAATTGAAAACGTAATTGCCAAAATTTTGTAAAACTTCTTAACATGTGTGTTGCCAGCCAACGCCACCACTTAGACAATATAATTTTTAAAACATAATAAAAGCAAAATTGCGTAGTACCTTTTAGAAAATAAAAAACTTTTTTTATCTTGTACCGTTTACTCACAATCCACCTGACAATTCAAAAAGATCATTATGCTTTACCCTGTACTTAACTTATACTCTAAACACATCTTCCAAGCGGCACTGTGTAAAGTAGAAAAAACCATAAAAGTAAATAAAGTCTGGATGAACAACATCCGTTTTGCAAACAACACAATAAACATTGCAAAAAATCAATATTGTAGGTAACAGAGTCAACTCATGAGATTAAACATAGATTCAAAACCGATTAAAAAAATTGCATTAACAATTTGCAACCTACCCATAGAAAGAGTCAACACTCAAATACTTAAAAGTATAACTCTGCAAAAAACCAACATAAGATATAACGGGTGGTTTTTTTAGAGATGCAGAACTTTGAACTGAAATAAAACTCATAAAAATCATATAGTATGGCCATAGTATTAGGTTTATTGAAAACATAATTTTATGCCGTTACTGCTTAAATATGATTTGAAGCAAATGGGCTGGTTCAAATGAAGTGCAATCTAAAAGTCCAATTTTCGACCACTTGTTCGAGCAGTCGGGGCCGTATATCGGCAATAACGCGGCAAAAGTTAGCTTCTAGCTAATCCAACGTTGTTGGTTTATTGGAGTACACTAGCGACTTCACACATTCCCACAGAAAGTAGTTCATAGGTGTAATATCACACGACCGTGGAGGCCAATTTACAGTTCCGTTACGCAAGATTATGCAGTCAGCAAATGTTTCTTGCATTAAATTGATTATGTAGCGCGTTGTGTGGCATGTTGTGCCGTCTTGTTAAAGCCAAAGCTCCTTCACATTAACGCCATTCAACTGGAGAACAAAAAAGCCATGGATCGATAGCGCTCTCCATTGACTGTCACGTGTTAGCCGGCATCATCTTTAAAGAAATATGAGCCAATGATTTTACCAGCCCATAAAGCACACAAAACAGTGTGTTTTTGTGGATGTAAAAGCGTTTCAATAATGGTTTCTGGATTTTCCTTGCTCCAAATCCGGCAATTTCGTTAGTTTACGTAGCCATTAAGCCAAAAATAAGCCTCACCGCTGAAAAATTTTGGTGAAAATGAGGATCAAGAACAATCTTGAATTCGGCCGATTCTCCGAACGTACGACGCATATGATAGTCACGCGGCTTCAGCTCTTGCGCAAGCTGTATTTTGTAAGCTTGTATACCTCCTCAACACAACACTCCACAGCTGCAACAACTTCTTTGGTGCGCACTGTACGACGTCTCTGCAAATGCACATTATCAATCAGACTATGCGTAGTGCAAAAACTACACATGGCTTTCCAAGTAACTTGCTCGGATAGACAATTAATTAATTAGACCGTAAATTGGACGTAGTGCATGGTAAGTTTCGCAAACTGAACTACGACTTTCAAAGTAAATTTGCATAATGGCAAAACATGACTGACCTTAGAGTAAGGTTAGTCAAATACTATATTTGGTCAGTCGTCCTTTACCCATGGAAAGATAGACCCTAAAAGTAAAGCAAACAAACAATAGCCATATCATGCAAAATATAACTAAAATAATAACTTGCTCTTTATCCACCAGGGTAGTTCGGAAGTCACCTAATAAGCTGTTGGTCCCATCAAACCTCTTTAAACAAGTCGTAGATTTAGTGTGGCGATGTAAAATAGTCGTAAAAAGGACAATAAAAAAAAAGCTATAGAAATGTGGCTTTATCGCGTAATTTTAAAGATCCTATGAACAGTAAGAAAAATCAGTAAGAAGCTCTAATGACTACAATAAAAAGATTAAAGACATCCTACCTAAGTCACATAATATGCAACCAACAAGACCAGTTTATTCAACTCATAATCCAAAGTAAAATTGACAAAAAAAAAGACTGAAAAGGAAATGTCATGGCTGGAAATCATGAAACAATGGACACAAATACGTAGCATGACAAGACGAGATGGATGCAGCAGGTGATCGCAAACATCTATTAATATATGCAGCATAAAAAAAAGATACATATATATAACAATCTTCTGGTTCTTATACTAAGAGATAACTAAACATCATTAAGTATTCTTTCTTTAACGTTTGCAGTTTGTGAAAAGCTTTGAGTTTTTTCGTTGAAGTTTTAGCGTGTCAGTTTCATCATCATCTCACTTTCATATTTGCTGCAAAACCAACTTATATTGACACTCAAGAAATTACTTCTACATGGTGGTCAAACATCTGACCCCCTTAAAACAAGTTGAAAACGCACACCCAACAATCACTGATAATGACAAGAGCAAGTAGAAGACTCAAACAATGGTTACACAACCTAACAAACTAGTGAAGTTTATCTATGCAACCTACAAAAACAAACTACGTTAAAAAAAGCAGCTATCACTAACTGTTTCCACATTCAAATCACGTGCACCGCAAAACATTAGAACTATAAAACGTTCTTCACCTCAAATTAAACTTACCCCAAAACAGAAACCCTAAAGACAGTTTTGTACAACCCCAACCGCAAGTATTTAGACTTTCGGCTCTAAGACACAAAAACTCAGATTAGCCTCCTTGTAAACACTTTTATTATAGACTTCTCCCGTCCTTTAACAATAGTGTACTAAAGAAAAACCAAGAAATCCGTCATCATCACATCACATGCCAGCTAGATGTAACCAAAACTCTTGCCCAAAATGTTGTACACCCTGAAGTAAAACCTCTTATTTCAGAAGTAATAATCAACTTTTAGTTACAACGGCAATTGTTGTGCTACAGCAACGGCATGTAACGCAATATACTAGTGTAGTGCCTCAAGCAAAGTTCATTCATTAATCGCTATTTCTCGTTTGAATGTTTGAAGTTCAACTACCAAATACTTTGACGCACGCCGGCCCATTAGCTCTATACAACCGATAGTTTAGAGGTCGCAATTACTAAAATTTAATACGCTAATAACTGAAATTGTCTTCAAAGATTTAACAACAGCTATCTTACTTGTTTCTTTCCCAACTTATCACTTAACAACTTGCTGCCACTTCAATGATTCAGAGTTTATTAGTTAACGTATAAAAAAAAGCATAAAACCTTTATGTCCCTCAATACATAACACCAAAAAGAAACAAAACAAAAACAGGTGGCAAAAATTCCGCAAAAAAATAAAGAAAATCAATCACTAAATGAACACAATATTAAAATTCCATTGATCAAGCAGCAGACTCTAGCTTACTTCAAAGCACAACATCTTAAACAATGACCTATTGTAAAGTCATCTAGATAACCACAGCCACCCACCAAATCAAGATTCTTTAACAATAGTCACCGACGTAATCAACCAAACGCAAAAAACTATGCGTCGCATACGAACCGACAAATTTCTGGCTAAAACTAAAACAAGCCTAACGCAGGTTAGCAACGCCATCTTACCTATTTTCTGCAAAACCAACTTATATTAAAACGCAAAACTGTACTTCCACCTGGCGGTAGAGCACGTAGTCATAGAACGTGTCCAGAAACACATGCCGAACAAATCACAAACCTGCTCAAAAAAGTTTGAAAAAGTCATTTACAATCCAAAATCAGCAAGTACTTCTACTCAGACCATCAACCTAAAACCAATAGCTACAAAAACTTGCAATCAGCGGCTTATACGTAAATATATCCCAGGAATAATAAAAAACAAAATGACTAAAATCCAAGCCCTAGACATAACTCTTGTAGCACTCAAAAGCAACCAACTACGTCACGATCACAATTGTTAATAAATACAAGATCAAACAATTAAATTAAAAAAAAAATCGCCTAAAGTACAATCTAGCTTCGCTTTGATATTGGTTAGACTGAGAACACGTAACAATAACCAATTTTTTCCATGTTTTCAAATTCACTGCGTTCACTATTGATGGCTGCCAAACAAATACTAAACAACGTAGTATTGTCAAACTTCTAACTTTATAAGCTTTATAAGGTTGTTACTTTCTACCAAAGTCATTCTTGTTAAGCAAGGACCACCATCTATACGGCCAATCGGACACTCATAGTGGCTTATTAGTAAATATTTTTATTATAGACTTCTTTCGTGCCTCAATAATAATGTACCAAACCAAACCTGTAATCACCCGGGCATCTGACCAACCACCGTAATTCCAGCGTTTCCCATTTTTTAAAAACACCAAACAGTCAGTCAAGTACAAAGCAGCAACCAAACGGCCGGTGTTTAAGTTTTGTTTTTCACTATTTTTGACTAAATTTTTATTAAAAGTTTCATTAAATAGTTTAGTTCTTTCAAAATGTACAAAAAAAATCAATAAACCAGTTTTACTTAAAGATAACGTCAAGAAAGTTGCTGGTTTTAAGTAAATGTATAAACATGCAAAAAGTACCTCAGAGTAGCAATCAAGTTTTGAGTAGTAATAACTGCAATTGCTGTGCTACAGCAACATATTGTGCTATATGTTAGAGTAGTGTCTCAAAATCAAAGTTCATTCGATAGTCGTTATTTATTATTTTATTAGATTTTATATATTATTATTATCGTATCGACAATATTATATACCCGGCATCTTTCCTCTATCTTAAGTGAATTAAAAAATATTCCGTAATAGCCCGAATTTCTGTGGTAAAAACCTTCCACTGATTTCCTTGTCTACCCAAAAGCATGTTCGTATACGTTTTCCATCATATCATTGCTGTGTTTCATATTGTGCAATGTATAACAGAGTCAATTGTACAACTTGGTATGTAATCACTCTCCTGTTACTTACCCATATTAGGTTTGTCAAAAAAACTTCCAAGATAGTTTATAGTTTTATCCGTATACCTTTAATACCTAATCTAGCTGTCCACTAAACTTACAAGATACTGCAAAATTCTTAGATTATCATCCCGTAGGCATCTTTTATAATTTTATTCCATGTAGCAAAGTTGAAGTTGTTTTTCAAGTCTAGTTATGACAATAACTTTTAGTCTTTTGAGTCACTTCCACTAAACTAAGTTGACATTTTCTGGTAAGATGGTAACTTTAATTAATGTTTACAGAAATATTTTGTTCAAAAATGAAAATAAGCTCTATGTAATATTAATTAAAAAAATTAAAAGTAAAAACAAAATTCAATATTAATTAGTTGCAAACTAACAAAAAACAAATATTAATATTTTTTATAAATATTCAAACAGCAATTTTCGTATATTTTGTTGAATATTTTTGGTAAAATGTAATCGCCGTTTGTTCTAATATTAATTATCATTAAAATTGTGTCATGTTTACTTTGATTTTAAATATAATTGTATTCCTCTGTCGCAATAAGCACTAAAATCTGCAATGCAAATATCATGAGTGACTTTGGGCAAACGTGACCGACCTACAGAGAAAATTCTATTAACCGTGACGACACGTTTACACCAATACAGAAAGGGTCGAGCTGATTTTTATGGTAATCTTTAAATATAAATCGGACAGTATTCATCTAATAACAACTCAGAACATTCCCCTAAAACACTAAATAATAAAAATACTCTATCAATTTTATAAATCTCATCATAACTGATTCATATCAACATTATTGTTATTTAATAATAATATAATATCATTTGTATAATGGAAATTTGAAATATAATTGTTTCCATTAAATAAAATTCATTTAAATTAACAATGGAATTGGATTTTAATATTTTTATTTGGAATTTAAAAATATTTCAACAAATGCCCCGCATCTATGCTGCTAGGGGCTTTTACCTGTCGCATATATTCGAATCAGAATTTTGACAAGGGCTCGCTAATCTCCACTAATAAATCTCATTAAGCAGTTATGATGGCAGGTCGTAAATAACAAATTTGAATAATGTAGGTGAGGTAATAAATAATCGCGGGACAACGCCGGTGTTGCATCCTCCATATATATATAAAAGCGAGTAACAGCCGCCGGCCAACATGTTCCACGTCTTTTAACACATTTGCATCAGTATAAACACTACGGTCGTTTTTATGTGGCGCCGTTGTGTACACATTTACACCAAAAGAGAAGATGATGGCAGGTTATAATAACGCCTGAACATTTCCGCATCGTTTGCGCTCATAACTTTAATCTTAATTATATACGTCCCAATGGAATTTAGAAGTTTTAAGAATATGCTATAAATAATATTGTAATGTGATATTACAATGTTGATCTAACGGTTGATATTTAATGTGAGAAATTTTAATTGAATATTATTAAATTCGCACAATTTATAACTTTGAGATTAGAAATTTTTGCAATAAAATTAACAGTTTTAACTTAAATATATAGTATGTTTGTTATCGGTTCTTAATTATGGGTAACAATAACGATTTTAAGAAAATAAATGCACAATTCATTCAACAGAATTATGAAAAATAAGCAATTGTTAACTAAAATTGACTTTACTTTCCTATTAGTGAAAACTTACCGAAATAAAGTTAATTATTGCAATTCGAAGTTAATTTGTTTGTGAATAATATATACTTGCTTCTTTTACAATTTATAAATTGCAAAGGGTGGCTCAATTACTTGTACTAAGAAAGTAACAAACTAGGACTGCGAGTAATTACGTTTATAAATCTCCAATTTACCGGGGAAATGGAGAAGAAGGAATTTTGTAATAATTCATTTCTATATATTACTACAATATATTTAAGAACAGTTGGCAACACAAGAGATGAGACCTGCGCTATAAATCTCCAAAAAGGCCGTTACCCAATCTCCCTTTTCAGACAACAATATTGATATTACCTAATAGAAAGCAATAAATTTTATTAATTAATTAACAAAAGCATATTATTTCAGAAAAGAATTATGGTATTTCTAGAAATGTTTGATTAATTGCATATCAGATGACCTAATTTTAGAAAATTACCAATTATAACAAAAATATTTCGCAAAATTTTCCACCACCTCGGAATATGCGTTAGGAGTTTATTCAATTTCTTTAATTAATTCGAGGTGGTGCCGGCAGATGAATTTGAAAGTTTGTTCGTAAAATTTAGAAACAACTTTACTAAGAGATTATTTATAATCGTACAATTTTCTTTTCATAAATTAATTTTTCAATAAAATTGCATTTTACAAGCATGTAAAATTGTTAGTAGTTATACTCACGCAATAGTTCAATTCAAAGTAGCTCATACCTAGAACAAAAAAGTATATGTTAACATTTATCAATAAGTATATTTTTATGTAGTAAATTTAACAAAGTTTAAAAATAAAATAGTAGTAATTCTACATAATTTCTTCGCCGGATTTTTTTATATGTACATTAAGTGTTTGTTAATACAATGTAAATCTGAGTATATCGACTAAGAAATGAGCTTCCCACATTTCAAAGTTTGTGCTTGTACTTCAAAGTTAAATTGAATTGTTCCAAAAGTTGAACCAATAGTTTACGTCTGTTGAACTAATTGAACAAAACAATACTCATTTTTAGAAATAATTTTGCAAACAAAACTATGTCACCATATAAATTCGTCGTAAATACGTCCACAGAATATCTTTTCGAGTTGTGTTATTTTACCAAAGTCGTTTTAACAAATCAAAAGATTTTTTTTTGTAAATATAATAAATTTTTAAGACTAAACCAATAAAAAAAAATTATGAAATAAACATAAACATACACATAAAGCCAACAAAAACTGTTCATACGACTTTTCCACACACACTTCTTAAGTACAGCATTACAACCGCATTTATTTTACTTTTGTGTTTCTTTTGACATACCCATGCTTCAGATCCGTATTGCAAAGTGTCAACACACTGCCAACTGCTCTAAGCTTTCACAATTCAACTTGAGATACATTTTATTTGTTGTAACATTAAGTCACATTCTGTAGATCATTTTCATTTTTACACACTACCAAAGCATTGCCAACATACGAATGTCTACTAAATATAAGATGTAAGAAAGTAATACTCTTAATGTTAAAAAAAAATGTGCAATTTTAATTCAAAACTTAAGAAACAATCAAACAAAATTTATACATTTCTAGTAATTTTTTTTTAAACTCTTAATATATTGCCCACACAAATAATAAGACGGTACCGTGTACAAAAGAACATATAGTCCTCAAATTTTAAATCTTGTTTTTTTGCACCTCTGATATTCAATTAAAAAATAAGACAAAGTACTACATTTTGGCCTCAATAGACCCTTTGTACCTACTCATTTTACTGCCCCAACAAAAAACTAACTTTTATGGTCGATGTAGTATGCTAGACAGTGATTAGAAGAATTTTTCTTATGCCGGGATTCCCTTGCGTGGAAAAAATAACTTAACATGCTCGATTGTCTTGTCAGCAATTTTTCAATCTATACATGTTAAGCTTTTTTTGATGCCCAACAAATGCAAGTGCTTTCTAAATTGGCATTGCCCTGTCAAGACTCCTGTTATGACTTACAGATTCTTTCTATAATCGTAAGTAATAATTGACTATTTTAAAGTTTAGAACATACATTGCCTCCTTTGCAACTTAGGGTAGTAAATCACAGTACTTATAGTGCTATCGTGCGCGGTACGTGTTTTCTTTGATAGAGTAGCAAGGCCTTTGAAAGGTAGTGCTGTCCAAGATGCAAATTCATACATTTTGGTATTTGACCCTTTGCGCGCCAGCCCATCTGCCTTGATGCTACCTAATTGTGTTGAGCAGAATAACAATCTTATAATAGGTTTTCTTATATTGGGCTTGTTTATAGATAAAATTGCTACTATGTTGTTCGTTAAAACTAGCAGTTATTTTTCGGGTTACTAATTCCATCACCACAGAAATAGCTACCTTGGCAAAAAAATAGTCTTATGCATTCCTAGAAATAAAAAATTAAGACATCTATGTTTTGTGATTAAATTCCTGTTCCACAACGTTAGATACTTTAGAACCATCAAGGTAGATTTATTTATTCTTATCTATGTTTTGCATTAGATGTTTCTGCACCTATACATTGCAAAGTCTTTAAAATACAAAAAGTAGCATTGTGTCTGTTAGTACTAGTGTAGAGAATGGTTGCAAATTTCCAGTTTATAAAGGGTTTTTTAATAAAGACGGGTAGATGTTGAAATGGAATAAAACAAGCTGTGTGTGAAGTAATAACAAAATTCTTTATATATTTGAAAGGCCCATGTATGCCATTAAGTGTGAAATATGACATCGTTCAAATGCTCGCATCAGCTTTTTATAGTGGCACGGATCCGAGTAGTCCAATTTTCAATTACTCTTCCGCATAGATCCGGCTGAATTTCAGCGATAACCTGTGTTATGTTCACCTTTAGGGCATCGGTAGTATGTGTTTTTTTTTGCATAAACCTGCGATTTCAAGGAACCCCACAAGAAAAAGTCGAGCGGAGTCAAATCTCATGATCTTGGTGGCCAATTCACATCACCCCTGCAAAAGATATCCTTACCCTCAAAACTTTCATGAGGAATGCTAAAACCACATGTCGTCTAAGTCCATATAGTACAATTTGGGCCATAAGAAATTAGTTATCATCGTTCTGTAGCGCTCGCCGTTGACAGTGACCGCCTCACCTATGTCGTTTTAAAAAAAGTACAAACCAATGACAACGCCAGCTCATAATCCACCCCAAACAGTAACTTTATAAGGATGCATTATCACTTGGTGAATTTCGTGTAGGTTAATGTCGTTCCATATACGGCAATTTTGCTTGTTAACATAGCTATTCTATTCTATGGTCATAAACTTTGAGCTCCTGGGTCAATTAGATCTTGTACGCGTGCAGGCCCAAGTCCCAACGCAAAACTCGCCAAACTAAAGTCAGCAAAAATCTAAGTTCTTGTGCAGAGCAAAGAATCGACTGCCTCGGGTTCTGCTGTACACTTTCATAGACCGCTATGATGTTCTCAGCCGATCTTTGTTTCCTTAAACGTACAGATGGCCAATTATTTACCGAATCCGTCGTCTCAAATTTTGCCACCAAACATTAAAAAATCAACTGTAAAAAACCACGTCTACCGTAAAATGGGCGCAATGCACGCAACGTTTGCACTAACAACACTCATTTTGATAATAAAGTTTTATCATTTATGGCATAAATAACTGAATAATAATCAAAAGATTTGATAGATGTCACTAAACAAAATAGCCGCAACGGGCTACCAAAATCTATCCGTACCAACTAAAAAACACTTTACAATAAAAACCCACACAAATAATAATTGCAATCAGTTGCAAAGAATATTTTAAAATTAAAAAAACTATAAAAAAAATCCAAAACTTAAATTTTAAAATCTACAAACTAAAGCCATGTTCGACCGGCAAACCAGTCATACAACAGAATGATGACCACTAACAATCTGTGCAAAGACCTAAACGTGCAAATATTAGATCTTTGATAGATTATTTATTAAAACTCTATTAATTATATAACTTAAATCAAAATAATCACATTTTGTCAAATTTTCCATAAAAGTTATTATAATTTTATTAATAAAGCTTATTTCAAGGCAAGTAACTTTCAGATTTAATGCGTAACTTGTGTAAAAGCCACAAAATTTGTATGAGTAATTAGACAACAACGTTGTAGCAAGAAAGCGTGTAGGTAGATTTTTCATTATTTTACTCACTATATTTGAGTAAATTATAGTAAACTTTGTTTCTAATAAAGATGCTACAGTATTATATAATCTGAGTAGCTTTTCTGTAAAAAAATTAACAATAATTTTAGCTTATATGTACAAATCCAAAAGATAAATGCTGGTAACTTTAAATCTAATTAAAAAATAACCTATACGTACCTAAGCATTATAGTTAGCTAGAGATTTAGTAAAAGTACATAGCTTATCCACTTTCAATGATTAGTACAAAAATTTATAATTAGTAAAAAATACTTAAAAAATAAATCTGCAAACAAGAATTTTTTGTACCAAAAATAAACAATTAATAATAAATCTATTTGAAAAAATAACAATACAACATAAATCATCAAAAAAAACTTCACTATCCCGGAAGTCTATTGTGAGACACAATAAAATAGTCCGACAAACGTTTGGTCAGAAGCTTCAACAATCAACAATATTGTATAAAAGTAGAAATCCAAAAAACTTTGCAGCATACAAACCCTATCATCTTAGCCATAGAAAACTCACGTTTTAATCTCACCCAACTAGACTACAAATCGCAAAAGTTCTGTAGCTTGTTAACACTAAACTTAAAAATACATGACAACACCTAAGACAAAAACTTGACAAAAACCCATTACTAATAAGAAAAATTAAGATCGTCTATGTATACATCGGTTTATAATGCCATCCAATGCTCCCGATTTTAAATTTCTAGTTTTCTCTGTTCATCTATCCATCCAAGTCTTCTCCTATATATCTCTCTCTCTCTCTTAGTTCCTTATCTATAATCTCTCTCAAACTCTCCTTTGGTCTTCCTCTTCTTTTTCTTCTTCTTTCTTGTAATGTCCATTCCCACACTTGTTTTGGGAATCTTTTGTCCGACATTTTTTAATCATGTTTAAACCATCTTAGCTAAATTATTCTAATGCCCTTCAATATTATTATCATTATTATTAGGATATTACAGTGTATCACTGCATTCCTTCTTTTAGCCAGGTTCTCTATTTCTGTCGATCTTCCCAATCTCCATCCCGTAAGTCTTTTGTTTCCATCGCTTCATCTACTTCATTTCGCCATGATCTCCTTGGCCTACCCCTTTTTCGTTTTCTCATCGGGCTCCAATCGGTTATTATTCCTATCTATTTGCTAGCGCTTGCTCTTCTTGTGTGTCCATACCACATAAATCTCTTTTTCACTATGTATTTTATTATGTCGGATTCCACGCCCATCCTATGCCGGATTTCTTCGTTCCTTATTTTGTCTATCGTTGTCACTTCATCTTCTCCAGTATTCCACTGCACGTATTTTGTCTCTGATCTTTTTGTTTGTCACCCAAATTTACGCCCCATACGTTATTATGCTCCTGATCAGTGTGTTGTATAATTTATGTTTTGTCTTCTTATGTATATTCCTATTCTATATAATAGGGTGTAACTTTTTTATGCATGTTCTCGTTTGTCCTAACCTAATCTATTTTTTACTTCTTTGTCATTGCTCGCGTTTCTTGTTATGGTAAATACCTGGGAACTTTGACTGGCCTATTATCTCGATGTTATTGTCAATAGTTAGATTTTGTATCACGTCGCTGCCCGTTTCAAGATATTTCGTTTTGCTGTAGTTGATCTCCATTCCGGCATTCTGGTATTCTTTTTTTAGTTTTCTAAACACATAACTTAGATCTTATACATTTCTTTTTCCATGTTCTTAAGGTGTCTTCTAAATATATCTTAAAAAGCCTTGGGGACGTACAACATCCCTGGAGTAGTCCTTTCGATGTTTCAAAAGGAGTTGTTACTATATTACCCACTTTTATGGCAATTTTGTTAGCTTTATATAAATTCATTACCGCATTTATTAAACTTGTTCGGATTTTTAAGTTCTTCATTGCCTGCCATAGTCTTTCTCTATCACTTGGAGAGTATATATATATATATATATATATATGGTCTACAAATGACTTCTTCGCTGTAAAGCCCGTTTGTTCGTCACCTATCTTGCCCTCTATATCTTCTTCTAGTTTATTTTTTAGAAATTTTCCATATATTCTTGCTATAATAGATGTAACTGCTATCCCCCCGAAAATTTTTACATTTTCCTCTGTTTCTTTTTTTAAATACTGATGTGTCAAGCCCTTCGCTATATTGTGCAATACTCCCATAATTTATCGTATTCTGTCGTTATTAATGTCGTCTATGTAACCTTTCCTAAAAATTTCATATCTATATATATATATATATATTATCATACAAAATAAATATAAAGCTAAAACTAGGTAAAAAGACCTACAAACTGTCAACAAAATAGTTAAAAACTGCAATAGCCAGGGCGTATAAAGCATAAGAAATTTACTGCCAGCAACCCTACCTACAACCCAAACAAAGATAGCAACCTAATGAACCTCTACGGTAGTTTCCTTAAAAACCTAGCACAACTATAAAAGTTTAATCAAACTTCTCCAAGTCAGCAAAAAAACACTTCTGTCGACAATTAACAACTGAAAATCTAAACTTGCACAAAAACATGGTTAAGGCCACCAATGCCAGTAGCAGTTTGGTAACACTCGAAGTAAAATCATCAAGAATAAAAAAAACCTCAAGAAAAATACTGAGACACTCAGATGTGACGTCAAAGTTGTCGCAATCAACAACCCTTGGTCAGACAAAAAAAGACCAGCAAACGTCAGTTTACTCGAAAACAAAGTACTACCAAACTACCAACAACCAAGTCAAAAAACCCGGCAACTCTACCTCAGACAGGCATTGCCGTTTTAGAAAATCAGCGCAGCCCACGATAGAAGATTGATTAAAACTAAAATAATCACCTCTTGCCATCAGCCAAATCCAAAAAGGCGTCAGCAAAAATCTCTTGCCACAACATTACTGTAAAAAAAGAGAAGAAACACCACCAACTTTCGCTACCCCCAAGCGGCTGTAGTCACTCAAATGTTATGTGGATTTATTAAAAAAAAATAGTTGTTGCAAGCAAAAAGGCAATCTTTGCAATGTCATAAAACACAATAAAAAAAAACTCGCTTTCAAGCTCATAGCTTCAGTTAAGAAGTCAACATCATAAATGAAAAACCGCACTCCTTGTCCCTACTACCTTTAAACAACGTATTTTAAACAACCACTTGTCTTTACAAACTCCGCTTTTCTTACGCCAAAGCTTCAATACTTCAACAAATTGTCATTGCATGTTGGGTTGCAAGCAATCATCAACTTAACCCGACCTGTAGATCGCGGAAAACCTTTAACTTGTAATACCATCATACCCACAGCTTAACATTGATGCGACAAACACAAACAACAAGAGTTGCTCCAAAACAAAAAACTATACAATTTGAACCAATAGATCAAGCACAAGCAATAAGGCTCCAAGCCTCTAAGAAAAAAGAAAACAACTCTTCTTAACGTTTTAAACAGTTACCAGTTGATTTAAGTTGACATATAAAATTTTTTTGTGACAGTTGACAGATGATTTGATAAATTATCAGTTGCCAGTTTAAATAACAGAATAAAGTTGGCATTTTATCTAAAAATGTCCTTGTTAGTTGACAGTTATTTTGTTGAAGAATTTACAGTTTATAGCAATAACGAATTATATGACAAGTTTGACATTATAATGCAATTTGTTGAAAATTAAGTTGATGTCAGATTTGTGAAATAGTTGACAGTTGTTTTATTGAATATACAGTTTATATGACGAATTATTATCAAGTTTACAGTTTATATGTCAAAAGGCTCATATGAAAAATTTGTGACAGTCGGCAGATGTCGGCGGATGACTTGTATCCACTACCTTGGTTATGTATTAAACTATTACGATTAATTAACAAGCTACAATATAGATATGAATTCCAAGTTTATAAGTTATTATTATTATTATTAAGTTTTTGAAACAAAATAATACACATTTTCATTGAATTGAATTTTTTTTAACTTATATATGTATTTCTAAACATGATATTTAATAAAAATAAACGTTGCTAAATTTATGAAATATATCAACTAAAATTGACACAATCAATACAAATTTGTAAATACATCTGTTCAAAACAGAATAAATTATTGACCTGACGTAATCAACTTCTTTTATATAGTTTTTAACTTATAAAACATGCTTTTAACTGTAAATGCCACTTTAACTTTTTTATGCTTCGACAATACTATCATTAATGATGTGAGAATGACAAAAGTCGATGTAACCTATTTGTGTAAATATCCAAAAATATCCTAAACTATAATCATTTCCAAGCCATAAAATTTTATTAGCTTTTTTCTTAAGTCTACGCCGCTATCTATTCGCATATTACACTACTTTATATTTTCGACGTCTTTTATACTAAGAAATTTATGTAAAATGAATTTATTACACCCCTTTATTTTTTTTCTAGGGGTTCAAATAATAATAATTTATTACAGACAACACCTCATATTAAATTTCTTATGAAACGATAAAATATCCATATATTTTGTTATGAATAATTAATATGAAATTCGTCATTTGTGGTTGTTAAGTCACATGTTATAGGAACGATTAATAAAAAGTATATTTACTCTAAATAATACTATAAATCATTAAAATAAATACGATGTGAAAAAGTATTGTGTAAACATGTAGGGATAAGAGATGTAAACCGTATACAAGATCTAGGGTATTTACCGGTTGACAGACATGTGAAAGTTCGGTGCTTTTGTACACATACATCTAAACTGATGGCACCAATCCATCAACAATTGTTCAGGCAACGTTCCGCATTCATTATAAATAATACACTGTACTTACACCGGGTGGATAGATTTAAAATACAAACACACACCTTAATTAATCATTGCATTCAATTGCATAATATCAAAATTTTAAATCCTGTTATTAAAATGTTTGTGATTTAACTTTCATAAAGATAAATTCTTTAACGAGTAGTAAAGTTTTTATCGTAAAATTTGTAGAAAGGAATCTGTAGTCTATATATAAGGAAGGTCTCTATTGATGCTGCGGTATTAGTGAACCGCATCCTAGGGATTATGATCTCCTGGATTTCAGAGCCTCCCTCATAAATACCCTCCGATTATTCCATTCCATGTTTGAAAATTTTTATTTAATATTTTACTGGCGTGCCTAACCGAGATTATATTAATCAGCTCATATAAGAATGAAGTTTGTTTACAAAAGTTATGCCATTAAATTGCCTCATCAAATCATATTTACATTAGATTTCATTTAAAAGGAATCAAAATATAATTGCTTTCTTATTGTATTAGCTTTTTGGGTTGGGTTGATCTATATTTTTATACAATATGATATGAAGTAAAACAGCAAAAATGCGTAATGAATAATTTATTCAAAAGTTTAAAAAATAAACAAACTTAAATTTAATGTTACTTATGTAATACTTAAAAATACACTCTTTGAGTAAGGCTATATTACTTTTTAATTTTTTAAATAATTTTATAAGTAGGATTAAATATAATAAAACGTTATTATTAAATCAACGAATACCTTTGTGTTTGTCAGGAACCTCAATATTCCTCAAGATTAAAAAAAAAAATTGCAGATAACATTTTAACTTTTCGTACGCAGCAGCGATGTACCGTATTGTAATGTGTGAATGTGGTAATGACAGGCTATTTGTACAATTATCATGAAATTGTATTTAATTATATTAAAATAAAGATTAGTTGATAAATTTTAATTACTGCGTGATATTTCAGTCAATATGTGTCGGATTTATACTACACAGTTTAATTAATTATACCTGTAATTTTATCAAATTTATATATAAATACTATTTGTAAATAAATGATTATATTTCTTACTCCATTACGCAACTGTTATTGCTATTTCATACGTTTTATTATACGCTCATGAGTGCAAAAGTGCATATTAGACTCGAAGTTATTTTTACAATTGCCGCACTTGCCTAAGCAGCAACATTTATACTTGTGGGAAATAGGTATCATTACGTGCTAGATGTACAATATACGATTGGAAAACACCTCATTTAATAATAAATATCTTAGACATAAATTATATTTTCTGTTAGATAGTACTAGTTTAAAAACCAAATAAATAATAATGTTTTTACATACACGTGCAATTATGAATAATGTCGGCCTTCATTTTGAGCCAATAATAAAATTTTGTCAACCGATTATAAAACGTCCAGTCTTATAAATACCCAGATGCCCCGCAAGACTAATGGCACCAACCCAGTCACTCGCGTTTCTCGCCCTTAGGAAGTAATTCTTTCTACCTATATTCCCCCTCAATTCCCTCCAAGGTGTTTTCAACTTCCCTATATATTTTGTTGTCCACTACCCGCCAACTCATAAACTTTAAGGACTTCCTTTTCACTTTCTGTACCATCGACAAATACTATTTATCTTCTTGTATTTTTTTTCAGACTTCGGTGGTTTGCAACAAATTTATTTGCATGCAGCACATGATCTTTACCCTTTCGGTGCATTATCTGATAATAAAACTGCTGAAACCTTATTGTCCAGCTATATCAGATTATAATGATCAGTTATTACAATGAATTACCTAACTACAAAGTAGCAACGCAGTTTCTCAATACTCCAGATAACACGTAGGTTAGGTTACGTCTGGTTAGGTTAAATTTCCTCTCCGCGTTGGTAAGAGATTGCAATAGATAGCAATTACAGAAAAACTCACCAACGTTTCATTTAATAAATTCCTCTTCCCTCCAAAAAAACTGTCTTCCCTTTTTGGTCAGGTCAAATAAGCGCTCTAAGATTACTAAATACTTTAGAATAAATTTGCGCTACCATAAAGTTTTGCTTATTAAAAATTGGCAAATTTACAATTGTTGGTACCTTGTTTGAGTCTACATTAAACCTCTTTTAATTCACCACATATCCCATAAACCAACTCGTCACGACAAAATACGCACTTATTCTTATTTAGAAACAACCGCGCCCTAAAAAACCTACCAAAAACTTTAATAAAAAATTTTAAGTATGTACTAACAACAAGGGTAGTAACAATAATGTTGTCCAAAAATTTGAACAAGTAAGGCTCCTCAAATTCTGGCATAAAATGTCAATCTTTTCACGCTTAAATTGTTCCAAAAGTTCTACATAACCCAAATGGCATTCTTTAAAATTAAAAAAACCCTCGTCAAGAAATATCAAACGCAGTAAAGCTCTTGCTCTTCTCAGCCATCAAAATCTGCTAATATGCCGACTTAATAAACAGACTGCTAAGATATCGCAAATTTTGTAAAAAAAATATTTTAACCGTAAAATTATAGATTGGAATAATAAAAATTAGATTGCCTAAAAGATTTCATATAAGGCTTGGTTTAAAGTTTGGAGTATAGTAATTTTTTCTTATATTTTGATGGAAGTCATGCAAGATTTGAGTAAACTATTAATTTACAATAAATGTTCAAAACATTTGACATTCTTTATTTTAATTATGTATAAGCACACTTATGAAGTAAAAAAACTATTCTCAAAAGTACAGCTTTTAATCTATGCAAATATGAACAATGTTTACAGCAACTATGAAAAGAATATTCTTACTACTAGATAAAACAAGCAGCGTACAGACTGCAGATAAATGAACAAACTTCAATTTTAAAACTCATAGACCAAAAACAACGAATGTGTTAAATAAAGAGGTTTTAATAATAAAGTCAGACTTTATGAAATGGTATGGATATCACCTCCTCCTCTTATGACTAAGAAACTTCTTAAACTTGCAAAGATGAGAAACTTCCAATTCTTTGATAACAATACTTGGACGGGTGAGTAAGCACTCCAGGTCAAACTACTCGCCAGTAATCATGATCTATAGTACCCCACCCACCTTGCCAAGTGTTGATAATTAAAATTGAATATTACTTTCTCCTTTTCTGACTAAAAGACTTCTAACACATGCAGAAAGAAAAAAATTTCAATTATTTGATAATAACATTTGAGCGGATGGGTGGTTACTCCAATTCAAACTACTCGGCAGTAATCATAATATGAAGTATGTGGGTCACCCGGCCAAGTGTTGGTCATCAAGAGATTGAATATCACCTCCACCTCCTCTGACTAAAAGACTTGAAACACTCGTAAAAAAAAGAAACTTCTAGTTCTTTAATAACAAACACTCGGGCAAGTGGATGGGCACTCCATTTCAAACTATTCGCTAATATTCATAATCTAAATGACCAAATCACCCTTCCAAGTGATGGTCATCAAAAGATTAATTATCACCTCCTTCTTCTTAGACGTCAACTCATGAGTGGATGGACACTCCAGTTCAAAATACTTAATGATAATTAAAATCTTTAGTGACCCACCCACCCGCCCAAGTGTTTGTCATCAAAAGATTGAATATCACTTCCTCCTCCTCTGACCAAATAACTTCTAACACGTGAATAAAGAAAAAACTTAACTGATAACAAACACTTGAACGGGTGTGTATGCACTCCAGTTCCAACTACTCAATGGTAATCATAATCTGGAGTAACCCAACCACTCGCCCATAGTTGATAATCAAAAGGTTGGATATCACCTCCTCCTACTCTGACTAAATTACTTCAAACAATTGCAAAAAGAAAAACGTTTCAAATTAGTTGGTAATCATAATCTGGAGTTGTCAAGAAAACCATCTAGTAGCTAAAAAAGAAAATAGCACTGAAGCTAATATATCTTCATCTTCATTAAGCCCTTTTTTGCTGCTTATTGTTGGACAGCCTCCTCTAATTGCTTTCATATTTTTTTTCTTAAGCGGCTGCATCTATCATTTTGTTGGGGTCATTAATGGCTTGTTTTGTCGGCTTCTCTCATCCTCTCCACTTTTCTTTTGCAATACTTGCCATAATGTCTTGCATGCTAGCTCTTCTGCGGATATCTTCGTTTCTCACCTTGTCTTGTAGTGTTAGCCTACGCAATATTTTCTCTTTTTTTTCTGCGCACACACTGATTGTAGACTTTTCTCTTTAACCTTAGCGGGATCTTTGTTGTAAATATGTTGCGCATAATCCCAAATGCCTAACTCAATGCTATCTTTCTTTGCAATTTTGATATTTAATCCATCTTATCTTTTTGAACGCGTGCTCCATAATGCTAATACATATTTTTGAAGACCTAACGCCTCGTCTGATTTTTATTTCATCTATTGTAGTATTCAACTTTGAAAGAAAATAAACAGAAGAAGGAGATTAAGCTATATTGAATCGATTAAATCGACTTGTCGGGAATATGATCCAGACAGGCCAATAACTTACTATGTTTGATATCTAAAGCAACAAATAATAGAGTACACCTAGTTTAGAAACCAAAAGATTAGTTTATAGAAGAAAAAAAAAAGGGCAGATTAGAAACATTTATTAGACCTCAATTTGTTTTTGAGATCCCATATGAGACCGCAAAAGACATAATACAAAGAAAACTTTTAGCAGAACACAGCAAGCGGTATAAAAACTGCAATTGAATAAAGCACAGGAAACAATTCCTATCACTATCACAAAATACCAAAACCATAATACCACATAAAAATCAAATCAAACTACGAACTGTACTAGATTGATAACCGAATATGGTTGCCTGAATAAGCACACGCATATAATACAACAGCAAACAAACCATGTATGCATCGAATATTTGTAAGACAAAAACAAATGATCAAATAAATTGCTTTTCCCATTCAGTACTTTCTTCATATTTCAGATTGCTATTTCCTTTTCAATTTAAATAGCAGTAGTTAAAATTCCTATATTGTCTCAGTTAATATTAACTGCAAGATAAGACGTTGTGTAAGACTTGTGGGTGTTGCCAGTATGATAACTTAAAACAAAACTAGTCCGCCGGAGATCACAGATAGTTGATCTATGTCACAGGTTGCTTTATAAAAAACTAGGTTCGGTTAGGTTAGGTTAAGTAGGCAAAGACCCATAAGGCCTATTTTACCGGCTTATACAGGGAGTTTATAAATGAATGGGATTATGTAATCACTTTAAATGTGCCGCTTTTTTTAAATTGTTCACTAAACTATTTGTTTTGACAGATCAACATTGACAGCTGTGAAGCAAACATATGAAAACATATGTAGTATAGTGGACAATTTTAAAAAGGCAGCATATTTAAAGTAATTACATAATCCCATTCATTTATAAACTCCCTGTAGCTAAAAATATAAACGCGCAGTCACCAAGACCAAAAGTACATGTCCAGGGCGGAACTGCGGCTGTAGTAGAGGCCCTCTTCCCGGCAATAAAACCCCGACTATGAAGCAAGTAAGCCAGTTTGTCCAGACGCCACAGCGCATCAAAAGTAAAAAGCTGGTAGAAGCAGCAAAAAGGCTTTGCAACAAGAAAGCAGCTGGCCCAGATAAGCTGCCAAACGAACTCATTAAAGCAGTAGTAGAGTGCTACCCGCAAGATCTCCAGTTCTTATACAACCAGTGTCTGCAAAGCCGTTCTGTAAACTTTCCACCTGGCTGAAAATACGCCGTGTATTTTCAGCCAGGTGGAAAGTTTCCAGATTGGACCTACTACAAAAAGATCGCAAAGCGCCGGAAAAGCCCTCATCATATAAGCCAATCTGCCTGCTAGACGGGGCAAGCAAAGTCCTGGAAAGAGTTGTGGTCAACAGGCTAAATGAGAAACTAAAAACAACCGATGGCTTATCCCCAGGCAGTTCAGTTTTAGAAAAGAAAAATCAACCGTAGACGCAATTTATGCAGTTCAAAAAGTGGAAAAGGTAGCAAACAGTAGCCCGTTAAAGAAACATTGCATGATTGTGACACTAGATGTAAAAAACATTCAACTCCATACAGTAGCAAGTTATACTTAATGCACTAAATAAAAAAAGAATATGAGAGGGCATCAGACAAGTAATAGGAAGCTACCTAAGCAACAGGCACCTGGTCTATAACAACAGCAACGCAACAACGACATAGTAATAGTAAAGGTGACAGGCGTGGTGCCACAAGGATCGGTGTTAGAGCTACTTCTGTAAAATTTATGATGGGGTCGTCAGGCTCAAACTTCCAAAAGGAATTCAGCTAATAGCTTTTGCGGACAATCTAGCGGTAATATCTAGTCACGTGTCTAACAACAGTGTAATTAGCAATGCGGATGAAGCAATAGTGATGTTGGAGTGGCTGGCAGCAAACAGCCTAAATTTGGCCGCCCACAAGACAGAAGTAGCTTGGTTATCGACCAAGCAAAACAACCAAAAGAGTGACGAGACAACAACAGTGGAAAACAAACCCGTGCTGATTGGTAAAAGTCTCAAATACTTAGGTGTTATACTGCAGGCAAACAAATGACACAGTCGGCAGTAGCTAAAGCATCAAAAACCGTGATAGCAATGTCTCGACTAATGTCAAACGTAAAAGAATCAAGCCAGGCGAGCAGACAACTACTAGCAAGCGTAGCCAGATCCAGGTTACTCTACGCCGCGCCAACATGAGCGGTAGGGGCGGAAGTACAAAAAAATTGAAATAAGTTGCAAAAGGCGCTGCGTGGGCTAGCCATCAAAGTGATACAAGCATACCGGACAGTCAGCACGGATTCAGCTGAAGTGTTGGAAGCGTTACTCCCGGGAGACCTAAACGTTGAGGAACGGGAAAAAATCTATTATGCAGTGAAACAAGAGCTTTCCAGGTCAGAAGCGGCCTTTTCAGAAAAGATAAAAACCTTAAAAATGTGGCAGGATAGGTAGTCAAATAGAGACTTGTGCGCTGCATAGACACGCCGCCTTATTCCATCAATAGGCAAATAGATAAATCGAGAGCATAGAGATTGCACGTACAACCTGACCCAGCTTCTCACCAGCCACGGGTGTTTTGGCCAATACCTGTGCAGAATTAAAAAAGCGTAAAAACGATCAATGCAAGTATTGCAACACGCCGTGTAACGACGCGGACCACACTCTTTTTCAATGTCCGCACTAGTCAAATCGCAAAAGACTAATAACAGATCCTTTCGGGAACAACCAACGGCGGCAAATTTAGTAGAGCACATGTTACAGACTAAAGCTAAGTGGGACGCAGTAAATTCGTTCGCCAAATCGGTGGTAATAATAAAAGACTTGAACGATCAAGGAAAGGAGTGATTTAAGCGTGCACCAAAAGTAACTGCACAGTGACTCTAAAGTGACTGCAAAGTGATTGCAAAGTAACTGCAACGACCGCAAATAGTAACCCCAGCGTAGTGTAAAGTTTGTGCCAAAAGGTAGTTCTGCATTACCGCTGGTAAATAGAAGGCAAAAAAAGAAGGTTAGGTTAGGTTAGACTTCCGCTGAGCCCGTTGAACATTTGCATTGCAATGATATGATTTGTACAACAAATTTCACTTCAAGTTTTCTGTAGTTCTACGTCGGCATTGACGTATATATTTTTGTGTGTATTTGTTAATGTGATGGGGAAGATTATTTTAGTCGGTAAACTTTTACCGCAAGTGTGGTTTTAGAAGATAACATTCGGCTGCTAGCAATAAAATATTTTATCCTTGGACCGGCTTAACATTAAAAATGTTTACACAACTTCAAAGTAGTTTTGAAATTTCTTACCATGCCTGAACATAAGCTCTGAATTGTTTAATATAGTTTTAATCGAGCCTCTAAATCTATTTATATTTTGGGTCTTATTTCTACTGCTAACCGAGATAGGCGGCAGCTTGCGTATATTTATTTTGTCACTATAAGTAGATGAAGTAGGAATCAAGGGCTTGGCTAAATTTTTTAGAACGTTTCAATCTTTTTCTTATCTGATTGTAGTCTTTTATTAAAATGTCAAAATAAACCTCTTAAAATTAGCAATGTAAAATTTGCTTTAAATCAGTTTTATTTCTGTGACCTTATTTCTTAGGTTTTGTTGACAATTCAAAAACTAAGAAAATGTAGTCAATTTGAGTAATTTTTAAATCTGAATAAAGTTTTCTAGAACGCTTTTTTATCTTGCCTGACCTTTCCTTAAAGAGTAATTTTAAAAGACTTATGAGTTAAACCAGCTAATAAAATTGATTTGTCCTCGAACTATTTAATTTCTGCAGTTTTATCATTGAGTCCTAACTTTTTTTGCAGTAGTTTTTCTCTAAAAATGTTTTCTTAGAAAATATCAAAAAGTCAATAGCCTATGAATTTTGGACTGATTCAGATAGGGCAAAAACTCTCTATCTAAATCTTGTTCCTTAAACTTAACAAAATGCTAAAAAGTACTTTATCTTGGATTTTGATTTTGACAGAGCATTTGCTACGGTAAGTAGAATGCCGTGAAAATGCTACTTACCTCATAACCACATTGTTTTTTATTACCAAAAAAATTACATAAAGCTTGAACATTTGTTTGAATAAAAACAAAACCATTAGTTTCTTGGAGTTTTACTATGATAGTTTACGTTTGGTTTGCTAATATGACGCGTTTTATAATCATTATGTTACAATGACTAAAGCCATATTAGCAAATTATGCTTCTTATCGAGATGCTTACTCAAGTATTCCGTTTTTTTTTACAACCAATGTTTTGCTGAGTAATATATGCAAACAAAGATTTGTGATCAGCCTTTTTTTACGAGTTATAGCATGGTTGTAAGTGGAACCCAAACGTTTTTTTTTTTTAAGTTATATTGCAAACAAAACTTTTTATTTCTGAAGAGTATTTTCTCTTAGAAAAAATATCTAATTTTTAAGATAAGTTTTTTATTTGTTGCGTTGTCTCTTTTTTGTGTATTTAATTATTAAACCCAAAATATTTCATCTTTATAGATTGTTATATACCGTTTAGGTACTTATTGAACCAACTTAGTTATAATTACAAATAATAAAGTAATACTGCTTCTTACTCTCTGATATTTATTAAAAATGTAAAATCAATCATATCAGCTGTGCAATACCCACTATTATATTAAATAAAAATCTTTATTTTATAAATTTGTTTTTATTTAATTATACTAGCAAATTCTGTTCTATTTGTTAAACTTATGTTATGTTACTAAGCAAGCATTAGACATTTTATTTATGACCTTCTCTGATGAAGTGATAAACATCTTTTCAATAGTTCAGAATCTACTTAAAACTGTAGGTCCCTCGTAATCTAAGTTGTCAGCATTACAAGCAGAGAAGAAGCTAAATAGCTGACGAAAAAAAGACATTTTATTATAATTAAATAAATTGAATTTATTGGTCTAAAAACTAACTTGATATGTACAGTTTTTGTTATCTAGAAAATAAAATCTTACATAATATTTTGTTTTGAAGAAAAGCCGACATATAAATCCTTGATATTGTTTTAATTTTTTGTGCTCGTATAAGAAATTCAATGATAAAGCTATTTATTCCCATGAGGAGCTATATAAATAACTTTTACTAGACCGAGATAATATTGGTTTCTTTTGATACATATTTATCAAGTTGTATTTATATATTTGTGTACTATATTTCGTCCTTTATCTATTCACGAACGCAAACTATTCCTATCATCTGTGGTTTGAATAAAAAAAAAATGCGGCGGATATTTATTAGATAAAGAAAAATAAAGCGACTATATAAACATGAAAGTGAAATGATCGATATTTTCTTAGGGAGAGTAGACAAAAAAATATATATAAACAGTTTTGGAATGGGGCGTCGGAAACTTTTTTATCTACAAACTTTTTGAAATGAGCGGCCGACTGTCAAGTGTGACGAGATGTCTTATAAATCATACAAAACGAAAAACGTAGTATGAAGTGTGATCCTCATCATTTTCTTTGGTCGGAAAGTTTTTCCTTCAGTTTAGATAAGTGATGGCGTGTGATTGAAGGCTGGCTGGTCCAGGTGCCCCAGGTGAACTCTACGAACCCGGCATGCTCTTTAATTTATTACCCCCGACTTTGCTAGATCAAGAAGAATTGCTCGGGGACGAATGAAGAGTTATATAGATACTGTGCATATTCGCTTACGGCCATAGGCATAACTCACTCTGTAACTTGCTTTCCTGTGTGAACTTATATTAAATCAGAAGATATTTCCCCTCTTTTCAACTTGCACGCATCAAATTTTAAAATTCAGACCCCATACGTACAATTTATCTTAATTTCTAATAATCAAAACAAATTGAATTTAGTTCAGCTTTGAATATTTAATTGAAAATTTATTAGATTTAGACCACAACATTTTTAAGCGTTTAGAAAATAATAAGAATAAATTGTTAAAGGTGGTGTCGAAAAATTTAATCTTCAGCCCTGTCAAATAGCATTTTGCAATATATTAATATCTCAAGCCTTGCTTTTGATAAATCTGTTATATTACATACATGCCCATTATTTATTCGTTCCTTAATCGAAGCTTCAAAAACAGAAAATATCCTTTGTGCTTTGCTAATTAAATTGTAACGACGTGTATCGATTTTATATCATACTTACACACATAAGAAGTCAAAGGTTTCTGGTTATTCCTGAAGGATTATTTTATTGCTCTCTTGTGCTCTTCGCGTTCTTGAAGGATAGTTTTTTACTTCTCGAGGGTATGGTATTAAGGTGGACGGATGGCCATCTAATTGGAGACATTTGTTTTACTGTTGCAGACAACTGAGATGACCAACAAAGTCGGTTTTTATGTTTTTTTATGATTGCCGAAGTAGTTATTTTTTTGCAAACATATAAATATCCTGCTTTGTTGCTACTGTAGATAAGAACGGGGACAAATAAATGTCAAATTACGAGACAGTAGTGAAAAAATATTAATGTGCGTTTGTAATTAATATTGTGCTAGACTTGAGGCTAGACAACATACATCTTTTAAATTGTATTTATTCTGATTAAAAAAATTGTTTTCTTAACAATAACAAAAAATGTAATTAATATAAATCATTCTGGATACAATCTAATAAATTGTATAGTCTGTGCTTTCCTTGAATAGAGTTTAATTTCTTATAGCTGTTTATTCACATAGTTAATATTAGTTTTATTAATTATTCTACTTTGTAGTAAATTATTAGTGAATTTGTTCAGCGCGGCAACCGGTTTATGACGTTTATGGTTTTAGAGACAAACAAATTCACAAACATTAATCAACTTGCCTCGTTTGAGTAAGGTCGATAGACTATTAATAGAAGAAATTATTATTACATACTAAAATAAATTCATATATTTTAAAATACAATTTTATAATAATTAATAATGTAACCTAAATTTTTTTTGTGAACTAGACGTCCTTTATTTATATAATTTCAAAACATAATTTTTCTTCTGTGTGGAAGCGGCAATTTAGGACAATCAAAATTAAAATTGTCCTAAATTGCCGCTTCCACCCAGAAGAAAAATCATATTTTGATAGTAATCTAAAATGTTTTAATAAATGTGTTGATCTTTTGCTTATATGTGATTTAGAGGTTATGTTATGTTTTAATTTAGAAAAATACTTTTAAATGCTAATCTATTTATTTTTTAATAAAATAAGCAAACCTTGAATGATTTAAAATTTAAAAAAAAAAATCAAATAAAACACCTTGTATATTTTTACATTTTTTGATTATAAGACTAATTCTGAGTATTTTTTATAAAATGCATCATTTTTGAGTTATAGGCAACATCCTGAACTGAAAAAAACATTTTCCCACAAATATGAAAATTTGGATTTTTTAATTTTTTTTAAATAGTACACTGTGTATTTTTAGTTATTTAATGATTTAATGATTGTTTTGTTATTTGTTTTTGAGGTTATTTTTGGTTTGGTTAAAATAAATGTGTACGTTTGTAGAAAAATGTACTTTTTTTTAAGTTTAGGAGGTTGCTTATAAAAAAAATATTTTTACAAAAATACCCAAAATTAGTCTTAGAATAAAAAAATTAAAAAAAATATACAGAGTGTGCCATTAAAAAAAAAAGTTTAAAAAATGTCTACAATAAAATATTTTTAATCAATAGTTTGTTTAAAACAAAACAACTTTTTTTGAAATTTCTTACGATTAGAGAATAATTTAGGTTATGTTAGGTTTAGTATAATAAACATTAGCAGTAAAGCTGCTTCCGTTTTCAATGTCATTGATGAAGTCGACTGTCATCATTGTAGTAATTTCCAAGTACGATAAAGTTAGTATTGTACCAGATCGATGGTGTTGACTTAGCAGACAAGAGTTTGTAATTTAAAGTGTTTTTTATTGCTTGCAAGAGTCAGCCAGAAAGCAACAAGGAGAACAGTCCAAAAAAAAACTGAAGTTGCCTTTGCTGAAAAATTCTTTTTCTGTTCACATGTACAAAAGCGGAGCAACAATAATTAACGCTCAATGCGTGGAGCAATCGGGAATCCATACATCAATTAATCGGTTTTTCCCATCAGCTGGCTTCAAGACTCTGCATTAAAAATAAAACATATAAAACCTAACACCCAAACTAGACAAACATTGAATGGTCCAATCCTTTCAACAAAATTGCTCCAAACACACAAAAAAGTTTTAAATACAAGCGTTAAATAAAACCAGCAGGTAGTTTGAACTGGATTGCCCAACCACCCGCCCAAGTGTTTGTAATCCAAAAATTAGAGTTTCTCTTCTCTGTTCAAAGCTTCTAAGTCAGAGAAAGCAATAGAACTACAATTTTCTGGATAACCCACACTTAAGTGGATAGGTAAGGCACATCATAACATGTCTACCAACCGGTAGTTTGAACTAAAGTACCCAACCACCAGCCCAAGTTTTGGTGATCCAGAAATTGAAATTTCTCTTCTCTGCTAGAGATACAAATTTTTGGATAACCAACACTTAGGTGGGTGGGTAGGATACTTCATAATAGAATTACCAGTCAGTAATTTAAATTGGCCCGCCCGCACGCCAAATGTTGGTAAACAAAAAAATGGAGTTTTTTTGTCTGCTCGTGTTAGAAGTCTTTATATCAGAAAAGGCAATAGAGATACAAACTTTTGAATAACCAACAATTACGAGGGTAGATAGGACACTCTATAATATGTCTACCATACAATGGTTTAAACTAGAATGCCCACCCACCCGCCCAAGTGTTGGTGAAAAATTAGGGTTTTTCTTCTCTGTCCGAGTTGAAAGTGTTTATATCAACGGAAGCAATTGAGATACAAATTTCTGGATATCAACACTTGGGTGGGTGAGTGGGACACTCCATAACATAATTACTACCCAATAGTTTGAAGTGGATAATCCAGAAATTGGCTTTTTTCCTCTGTACCAGCGTTAGAAGTTATTAAGTCAGAAGAGGCAATAGAAGTACAATTTTGTAGATAACCCACAATTGGGTAGATGCGTGGGCACTCCATAACATGTCAACCAGCCAGTAGTTTAAACTGGACTGCCCACCAACCCGCCCAAGTGTTAGTTATTCAAAAATTAGAGTTTCTTTTCTCTGCTTGCGTTGAAAGCCAGAGGAGGCAATAAAAATATAAAATTCTGAATAAGCAATTTCACTTGGGCAAGTGTGTAAAATTCCCATCCACCCGCCCAAGTATTGGTAATCCAGAAATTGGGGTTTCTCCTCTCTAACAGCGCTAGAAGTTACTAGGTCAGAAAAAGCAATAGAAATACTATTTTCTGAATAACCCACAGTTGGGTGAGTAGGTGGGGCACTCCATAACATGTCTACCAACTAGTAGTTTAAACTGGAATGCCAACCCACCCGCCCAAGTGTTAGTGGTCCAGAAGTTGGAGTTTCTCCTCTCTGCCAGCATTAGAAGTTTCTAAGTCAGTGAATGCAATAAAAGAACAATTTTCTGGATAACACATAGTTGGGTAAATGGGTGAGGCACTCCATAACATGTCTACCAAACGCTAGTTTAAACTAAACCAACCCGCCCAAGTGTTGGTAATCTAGAAATTAAAGTTTCTCTTCTCTGCTAGCGTTGAAAGTCAGAGAAGGCGATGAAGATACAAATTTGCCCAAAGGATACACAGCACGTTCACTCCGATACGTGCTCACAACATAAACAAAAATAAGAGGCATGAACCTACCCGCCGCCGCAGCTAGCAACAAAAGATCCAAATAGTCATTTAAACATAGGAAAGCAGAAGGACAGCCCCGCCGCCCCATCGCTGATCCCATCTATGCAAGAATAAAAACACTACAACAATAAATACAAAAACTTAAAAAAACAATAAATAAATCCAAAAAAGAGACAGAATCTTAGCCAATGTTTGAAGTCAAACATGAAAATAATATTTAATTTTCAACACCCAAATAAACCAAAGACAAAGAAAATCAGCTAACCTAAGGACAACTGCCAAGGAGTAGAAAAAACATTCAACCAGCAACAATCTGTTCAGAAACTGCTGTACGACGCTTTGTACGACTTCATAAAAATACAAAATCCAAAAGATAAAACTGAGAACGCAGAACTACTCCCAATAAAGCCAATTTAAATTAAAAAAAAACCAGCAAATGCGTAGATAACAACAACCAAAAAACAAGTGAAAAGAAAACTTTCTAATTTCAGCAACATAACAAAAGACAACACTAAACAAAACTTTCCAAGCAAGTTTTTAATAATTTTTTTTCAATTTCAATAAAAAAGTCTTGGCAAACGTTTGGGTGGGTAGGTGAACCACTTAAGCTTAAACTATTGACTCGTTAATATGCTTTGGAGTGGACTACCCACCTACCCAAGTGTTAGAAGATAGATCTCGACCTTCTCTTGTAACAAAATGATTTCTGACATCTACAGAAAAGTTAAACACTGGGTGGTTGGTTGGGCCACTTCAGTCTAAACTACTGACTTGTTATCATGTTTTGAAATGACTTACCCACCTTCACAAGTGTTAGTTGTCAAGAGGTTGGATCACAACCTTCTCTTTTGACAAAATGACTTCTGACATCCGCAGAGAGGTCAAATATTAAATCTCTTGATGACAAACACTTGGGTGAGTAGGTGGCCCACTCCAATCTAAAGTACTGACTCGTTATTATGCTTTGAAGTGGCCCAGCCACCCACCCAAGTGTTAGTTGTTAAGAGGTTGGATCACAATACTCTTTTGTGACAAAATGACATCTAAGGTCCGCAATAAGGTCTAACATTCAATCTCTTAATGACAAATACTGTCAACAAATTGGATTACGACCCTCTCTTGTGACAAAATAACTTCTGACATCCGTAGAAATGTCAAACATTAAATTTTTTAATGACGAACACTTGGGTGGATGAGCGGGCCACTTAAGTCCAAATTACTGACTCGTTATCATACTTTGGAGTAGCCCACCCACCCACCCATCCAAGTGTTAATTTTCAAGAAGTTGGATCACGACCTTTTCTTGTGACTAAATGACTTTTGACGTCTGCAGAGAAGTCAAACATTGAATCTTTTAATGACAAACACTTGGGCGGGTGGGAAGGCCACTCCGGCCTAAACTACTAATTCGTTATCATGCTTTGAAGTGGCCCACGCACCCACTCAAGTGTTAGTTGTCAAAAAGTTAGACTACGACTTTCTCTTGCAACAAAATGAATTCTGACATCTGCCAAGAAGAGAGATTGTAATACATATACAGATAGGCACGAATAGTGTGCCCTGTGTAATAGGCAACTTAGTATACACAAAAATGATGTTGAATGTGGATAAACTTATGCCTTTGCCCGTTTTAGAATCTTTCAATCCCAGAACAACGTCGCCCATGGAATGTCTAAAATGTAAGAGCAAATGAAAAATGCTAAAACGGGCAAAGGCATTACTTTAACCACATTTAACATAATTTTTGTGTATACTAAGTTGCCTATTATACAAGCCACACTATTCGTGTCTGGCTGTAGCTGTGATGCCGCATTATTGTTTGGTACAAATTTAAGCCCATAAGTGCTTATACACTTAATGTCTATTTTATAGACTCAAAAAGTCGTTGCAACAGTCAAAATTGACAAATGACAAAAATCATAAATTTAACAAATAACATTTTTGATAGATAAGGGTCATTTGGGCAGAACTATTGCAAAGTGAAAATATCTGTCAAACTTTCTAATCAACCTGTCAAAAAGATAACAAACTTTCAACATTGATTTTTATTGTCAACAATAACAATCATTTACATCTGAGAACCAATCAACAACACACTGTCAAAGTAATAGTCAACTGTGAATCACAACTCTTCCTACAGTTGTCAATAGTAACAATATAAAACAATATATTTTGGTAATAATAAGTTAGTTATTGTATTAGTTATCCGTAATAGATATTTTTACAGTTACCGGTATTAACCCAAAATTGCTATGTTGACAAATAAAAGAATGTTGATTTGGACAAAACATACAATAGACTGTTAAAGAACTGTAAAAATAGAAATTAACCTTCAAAAGTATAAATCATCTGACAATAGTCAAAAACACATGTCAAAACTAAATTTAACTGTTAATAATGTAAACTGTCAATTGATTTTAACAAAACAAAACTTAAATATCAAAATACACTAATCTATCAAAAGTGACATGAATAAAAAATATAATCAAAGACAACTTTCATACAAACTTCAACTATCAAAATTTCAATCAACTGTCAAAATGTTAAAATAATAACAATCAACTAACAAATATAACAACTGTTCTTGACAGGTTAACTGTAGAAACACTATAAATTGTCAAAAGTGACAAGCATCTGGTCAACTCAGGTAAAGTATTATAAAATGTTACTAGCGTAACTAACAACTACCAGACAACAGTAAAATGCATTTACACCTGTAACAGTAACACCAAACTGTCAAAAATGTTAACCAGACAAATTAAACTTAAAGAAATGACAACCATTTTATGTCATATGTCAAAAATAACAATAATTTGTCAAAGTAATAGTCAAATGTCAATCAATTATCATCAAAATGTCAAATTCACAAACATCTCTTTAAGTATTAGTAATAATTTTTTTTCCAAAGTGTCTTTAAAACTAAATATTAAATAGCTTCATAATCATAATAAATTGTCAAAAATAAAAGCTACTGTCATATTTAACTGATACTAAAATGTCAAAATAACACCCAATTGTCAAATGCAAAACAAAACTGTCAACAATTTCAAAACTTAAATAATTTCAAAACACTTAGTTTTATGTTTTATTCCAACCATGTACTTTTTTAACATTTTTCATAACGTACACCTAAAATATTGATTTTTTTAAAAGTTGATTATTTTCTAGCAACCTAACTTTATTTAAAATTAAAATTGACACATACGGTTACGAGGTAAAAAGATTTAAACTTTGAAAGCCTTCAACGACATAAGACGCATACAACATACACTGGTAGACAGATGATGGCCTATTCAGGTATACAATAAAGTTACTACGCTATAGCAAATTGATCAAATCAGCAGGTAATGGCACTAGTAATAAACTAAAAGTGTCTAAATAAATTCCTTAAAAATGCTTTAAAAAGTAAATCAAATCATATTTAATTTTTTAGATAGAATTTTGCATCCCTTATCTGATTTAAACCAAACTTCATAAATGTCAAATAAATTAAAATGGAAATTTTGAGTTTATTTGTAAAAACAAATCGTTCTAAAAAAGCCATATGAGTTGAATTATAAAATAAAAGCAAATTAAATAGTTTATGGATTAGAAAAGTTTTATTAACATAAATACTGGACTATGATGACAAAAAATCAATTACTATCATATAATATAATTTAAAGAAGTTGAGCAGAGGTTTATATATCTTATTCTAAGACCAATCTAATCAATTTTCTTAATAAAATGTTGTAATATAAACATAAGCTCTTAAAATTAAATTATAGTAAAGTAACCAACTTAATTCTAATTCATGATAGAAACGTTTAGATTAAATTTTTATTTTAAACTTTGTAACCACATCATGTATAGCAATATAACTCTAAAATGGCAGTTTATGTGAGACATCGATTAATGGTCACACATTTTACGTGTGAGAATGGATATAAAAAAATCGAGATACGCACGTGTGTTGAAAGTTTGATACAGTTTTCTGAAAAGTGGGGTCGGCCCTTTTTTCGCTTCCCCACAAGAATTTGTCGGGCAAATAAAAGCACAGTTTCTATTAGGACTATATATACATTCGCAAACACAAGAGACCTTTATTTACATAAAACTTGGAAATTGCTGGATAAACTAGGTGAAAATGCGTGTTTATGTTTTGCTACACCGAAATTGCATTTGCAGCCGGCACTATAAACGAAACAAAAAAATACATTTGCCAAATTAATGTTTTTGTTTTATTTGCATTTCGCGCTGTGCGATTTTAATGGATAGTTAAATGGGAATAATTTCAATGTTTGTTGCGTTATTTCTAATAGAAAATTGTAAAAGATTTCCCAATTTTATTTCACATATATTTTCAACAACCTTGTTACTATCTCTAATTCATATATTTGAATGTAAAGAAGTATTCTCACTTATAAATTTTTGAGCCAGTACTTTAAAACTGTAGCTGGAATATACGAAAAAAGCAACCCATTCACTCTTTGTAAATTCGTTCCAGCATAACATGGGATCACTTACAATAGACCTGTGTGAAAGCTGAACCTTTTCAGATATTCTATGTATGTATACCTGAAGTACACTTGTAAGTTCGTTTCGAATGAACTACATACCAGCCAAAAATACAGATTCGCTCCATCTATAAAATCCCCGTGGATTGTCTTAAAATATTAAAATGGTCGGAACTAATCCATTTATTATCAATATTCTGTGTGGTTCTGTTAAAAATTAAATTGGTCTAGCTTTTGGGTAATTAAATTAATAATAAATAAGGTTAAATCTAATACCACGTTCTTAAGTGTTCCATGATTATTAATGGGCTGTAATATTATGCCATAACAGTTTCATATTCTTATTGAAATATAAGGATATTAGGTTTTAATAGTTTCCTGAGAATTCCAAGCGCTCCTCTTTGTTGTGTGACTAACCATTATTACACAGCTGTTTATTAGATTTGAGTAAATTGATCTCAATTTATATAGTATTCCATTATTTCTCTTTATGATCAATATACAATGATAGATGTATAAAAAAATTATAGGGTGTGCTAACCAAATGCAAATATCCGAGTATATCTATGCTAATATTTATAAAGGGTTGCGAGATTATCGGGCTAATACAACAATACAGTTGTACAGAGTACGGTGTTTGGCTCCGAAACCGTGTTGATTCTAATTGAAGTAGATTCCCCAGATGCTCCACTTCCATTTCAATAATGGGCCCGACGTCTCCGGTGAATAACTACCGGCCTTTGGGGGAATGCTGGCCGGCTGGACCGTGTGCAGTATTACAACATTCTGGCATAAAACTAAAAGAATTTTATGTACAGACATGCATATAAATTCAATATATACGTTATTTTTTTAAATTTTATTTTATGGCGGAATACGAATTTGATTCGTGGTTTTTGCATGATGCGGATTATTGATTGCTTCGCAGTATCGGATCAGTTCTTTTTTGCGGTGTATCCACACGATTTTCAACAAATGTATAAATGGAGAAATATTTATAGTTGGTAAAAAGGAATTTTATTGAGTTATTTTTGAAGTACACAATTTAATCAGTTTTGTTTTAATTGGTTGATTACAACCAATTTTCAACTAATAATAACTATTAAAAGTATATTAAATATCTTATAAATTATAAGGGTATAAAACAGTAAAATTTATGCTAAATATTCTAAAAATGTAAGGAGCTTGAGATTCATTAAAAATTCTGATACTGATGACTTTATAAGACACCAGGGATTTGCTGCATTTATATTAACACGTTTTGTAGAAATAGAACCTCGGTGCAACTATAATGGTTTTAGTACTTTTGGATAAAAGTATTCATCATAATAAAACTGTTGAAACAATAATTACTTGTTGTAAGTTTTTATTAAATTTACTTTTTATGTCTCTTAGGGTTACTTATTGTATATTATTATCTTTATTTCTTGAGTATATTATACATAAAAAATGATTTAATCAGCAAATTGTTGCTCTGCTACGTAATCTGTCAAACTATACAATAATTTAATTAATAATCAATGTAAACCTGTTTCAGTGTGGCCGTATTGAAGATAAAGAATCTTGTTATAAATTAGTGTTTTTCAATTTCATCGTATTGATATAATTAATTTTATAGAATCTTTCCTTTATTGACACAAAGTATTAAAACTGTTTAACTTAAAAATCGTTAAATTAAACCAAAATTTACTAAATTTAGTGCTTAAGTAGTCTTTAACTTAGGATACTAAGCCAGAAATTTTGAAGACCATCTATAATATATAAAATCTCTCTAAATGATTTCTTAGCCACTAGTATTTTGCTGTTTAGTTTATTGTCAATGCTTTACTAAATTAAAATTTATTTCGACCTATAAAATAGCTACACTCTTAGTACTAAACTAACCAAACTTTTTCTCAAATATATTTCAAACCCAAATTTGTTGCCAACGATGACGTTCCAGTAAGAAACTGCAAACAAGTAATCAATATAAAAAAGACTCAAACATGTTATTCCATCAATTGTACAACAGAATAGATGTTGACATTCACACGCAAACAATTTATAGCCAATTGTTTCTTTTTCTTCTTGGCGTGTTTCATCCGATCCGGTTGTTAGCGATCATCATCACGATTTTCTCCTTATCCACTGCACTGCAAAAAAGTTGCAGCAATGTCATCTCAAACCACTGGCGTAAATTTTTAAGCCATGAAATTCGGCGTCTTCCCGGGCCTCTTCTTCCCATCACTTTTCCTTCCAGAATTAATTAGAGTATTCTGTATCTACCACTATGCCTCATTATCTGCCCGAGATATTCCAATTTCGTAACCTTCACAGCTTTCAATACTTCCTGTTCCTTGCCCATTCTCTGCAGAACCTCCTCATTACTAATGTGCTTTTTCCACGAGATACGACAAAATGCCCATAGTTCGAGGGACTGCAGTTTTTTCTCTGTATCCTTTGATAAGATCCAGGATTCAACGCAGTAAATTAATGTTGAGAAAACGTAGCAACGCAACATTTTGATCTTAATTTGCATGCTCAAATCTGGGCTGTTAAAAACTTTTCTCATTTGGATAAATGTCGATCTCGATTTTTCTATCTTGCATTTGATTTCTACTAAATAATCCCAGAATTTATTCACGCATGTGCCTAGATATGTGTATTTATCCACTTGGTCTATAGTTTTGTTGTTGAGAAGTATTGTCCGCTGTGATGGATTATCTTTACTGACAAGCATATATTTGGTCTTTTTGAGATTGAGATCGATTCTGTACTTCTCGCTGACTAATTTGATCTTATGCATCATCAGCTGAAGTGCTTAAGCTGTACTCGCCAATATAACAGAGTCGTCCGCATACCTTAAGTTGTTAAATATCTCGCCGTTAATTGATATTCCTTCCTCTGCTCCATCCAGTGCCTCCTTAAATATTTCTTCCAAGTATATGTTAAACAAGGTTGGCAAAAGCACACAACCCTGCCTCACACCTCTGCAAATTTAAATATTTCCCGTGCTTTGATCTTCATCTCGTACTTCTACCGCCTGTTGCCAGTAGAAGTTGTTTTTGTCGTCGGCTCTGGTGGTCTTTAGTATTTTAAGCAATTCTTCGTGTTTTACTCAATCGAATGCTTTGCTGAAATCTATAAAACACAAGTGTACCTCTCAGCTAACGTCTCTGCATTTTTAAATTAATACATTAAGCGCAAATAGTGCCCCCCTAATACCAAACGCATTCCTGAAACCAAATTGCATTTCTTCAAGATAGTCTTCGCATTGTCGGTATATACGGCGGTGCATAATTTTAAGAAATATCTTAAGAGCATGGCTCATTATGCTTATAGTACAATATTCATCGCACTGTTTTGATGTTGGTTTTTTTGAAATAGTAATAAATGTGGATTTAAGCCATTCTTCGGGTATCTTTCCTGTATCATATACTGCATTATATAGTTGAGTAAGTGTATTTATAGCATTTTCGTTAAAATGCAAAATTATTTCTGTCGGAATTTTATCTGGGCCTACCGCTTTGCCATTTTTTTATGTGTTTATCGCATTTCTAACCTTTTTTTGATGGCCGTAACTTCATTTCCACATTCGTCAACAAGTCTTACAGGGAAGACTTGTTGACTTTTCCTTCCAGTACCCGCAGCCTCCTTTATCTTTCAATGCATATTGAAGTGATCATGTTTCTTTTGTAGTTCTTCTACTTTTAAACATTCAGCTCTTATCAGTTCTTCCTTAGCATTCCTAATTTTTTTCCGTATTTGTTTATTTAGTTCTTTGTATTATTTTTGGTTTTTTCCTTGAAGCATCCTTCTATCATTCATCATTTCTAAAATGTCATTTGTCATCTTTTTTAGTACATGTTCTTTAATTATAGCACCAAGTACATTTCTGATGTTTTCCCATTCTTGCTCTACGATTAGATCTCCGGTGTTTATTGTTTCAAAACTTTTGGTCATCGAGTTGGTTATAACAGTTCCAATTGTTTAGGTCGTAAAAATCCAAATATTTAAAACTAACCACACATTCTAAAATTTATTCGTTTGTATTTCAATCACTATACCTTTTTTACGCAATCCTTTCTCAAATATGCAAAACCAAATTACACTACAGCAGATTGCTTAAAAAGAAAGTTTAAAATCAAATTTTAATCATTTGAAATATTATTGTCTGCTTTCTATACTTTGTAAAAACTTTGATACAACAATGTTCTAGTTATTTCAATTTATTTTTTCCTACTACAAAAAGAATTAAAGTTAATATGAAATTACAACAAAATTAAAACTTGAATCTCTAACAAAAAAAGAATTGCCTCTACCCCAAGATAGTGTAAACTGTCATCCGCAACACAAGCAACATTATAAACGGCAATTAATACACTCTCACATAAGCATCAACAAAAATAGACCTAGCTTAAACAACTACAATCGACTACTAAACCAACAATAAGAATTCAAAAAATCAAAAATTATTTAGATTTGTGTTATAAACCAACTTCAATCTTACTCAGTTACCATCTAATATTTGGAGTCCAAAATTAAAGAAAAATATAGTTGTAACCCCTCCCAAGCACGTCCCAAAGTATTGGATAAAAAAATTGCACACGAAGACAAACACCTTCGTAAAACAACCAACAGTTATTTCTTCTGTAAACTGTTAGCCTTCCTTGGTCAAACTCTTTTGTCTAACCTAAACCTCCACTTTCAGCAAAATATGTTATTAGGTAACAAAGTCTACAAAACCAAAGCATTGCATAGTATTCTTAATAAATAAAAAAAACATGCCAGAAAACATAAAGTAGATCTGTTTATAAAAGAATTATTTGAAGAATCCCACCCGAATCATAGACCTGCTCAAAGGATTCTCATCAAAGCGTTCTCAGAGTAGCCAGACAAAAACTGCAAAAACAAAAAGAGCTTAAGAAGCGCAAACGACAAGAAAAACTAAAAGCAGAAACAAAAACTGTATAAAATCACAAGCAAATATAAGAATGAAACAACAATGTGGTTGAAGTAGAAACTGATAAAAAAACAACTTCTTAAAAACAAAAAATTTTAGATAGTTGGTCTGAAAGAACTGCCAAATCCAAAAATGATTTTAACACAAAACCACAACTAAAATCGGGCACTTTTTTAAACAGACTAGAGATGCAAAACAACAAATGCATCAAGACTTGGCAAATGGTAAACTTGAAATCGTATCCCCAATTAATATCCATCATACTCATACGCTTGAAACAAAATAAAACCTCTAGAAGTTTTTAGAAAATAATTCTCCGGGTTAAAAAAACAAAAGCCTCTTCTTACTTTTTCAAACAAAATCAAGAAAAACTAATAATAAGTCTTGCAGATCAATATACATCAATGCAGCGCGTATGTTTTACATAATAGCAACAATACCTTTGTTCAAAATTCTTAAGTTTACAAGAGAAAGACAAAAAGGCTAAGCAGGTGGCTTTATCAACCTAACCCTCATGCAAATTCATAATAAGATCATTGTTTCAGAGTCCTATTGACAACCAAGGTTGCCATAATAAGAAAAAAAGTAAGGATCAAAATTATTCTTAAACCTGGATACCTTTCCTATGATCACAAAAAAAAAACCAATACAAATTTAATCTTTGAGTGCAATGCCAATGCATACCACATAGCAAGAAAAAGCAATAGATATACAAAAGCAAAAAGAATACTAGTGAAAGAGTCTTGGTACAACGCAAATTATAAACTTATTATAGAAAGTAAACTGCCAATGTACCTAGAAAGCAATAGATATAGAAAAAATAATTAAAAAAATGATTGCAAGATTCAGATGTAGTAATGAAAAGCAAGTGACAAGATTTTGGATGAAAAAGTATTTGAAAATGTGTAGAATGTGTGGAGAGACTAAGAAAATTATGAAACATATGTTAAAAGAATGTAACAAAATAAAAAAAAAAACAAATAAAAAAAAATGAGATGTTAAAAGGAAACGAAAGAGGGATAAAATGGATAAAAGCAAAGAAATAAAGTAGACAAACAAGAAACAAAATTTGTCACAGGTGTCCTGAATTGAAAAAAAGTTTGATAAAAATGACGTAGCTGAAACTCATCGTTTCTGATCAGGGTAGCTTCCGTAGATTACAAAATGCAAAATATTAAAATCGTATCTGCTCCTTCTTGAAAACAGTACCGCCCAAAAGTTTAGAAATATTAAAATTTATCGAAAAATTAATCCTGTATCAAAATAATATAAAAATTAAAATGACGACACTAAATCTCTTCGTTAATGATTAGAGTAGCATGCAAAGATTAAAAAATACTGAATACAAATATTGTATTTGCTCCTTCTAGGAAACAGTGGTACCCTAAAGTTTATAAACCTTGAAATTTTACAAATTATCTGACTTATATATGTATAACTGCAAGAAAAAACTCTAAATCTGCAGTAATGAAAAGTAGAGGACACATAAAAGTATCTAAAAAAATTACATGGTATGATAGCATTAGTGATTTATAAAAAATCAGTTCAGAAAATGACAAAAAAGATTCCTAAATCCAACACTGCAACTGTCTGTAAAAAATGTTTCTCGACTATAAGAAAGGGAAAATCTCATAAATGTTCTCCAAAAAAAGCAAGCAGTAACATAACAAACAATATAGTTGCGGAACTGTCTGATCTTGATCAACAAAAAATTGCGTCATCAATAACACAACAGCCAAGAAATGATAATACGCCAGAACTTACTTTACGCTCTAAAGGAAGAATGAAGAGAATTGCTATCAATCCCAAACAAACTAAAATGATTCAGATCAGTTCAGAGAAACTATTGAACTATAAATCTAGCATGAATATGTCTGCGTTACATATGAAAAAAATGATTAACTTCCTTCGGTCATTAATTGGTCAACGCAAATGTATTCCTGCACATTTCTCTGAAAAAATGAAGAGTAGGAAATCAGACTTCGATTCTATTTTAAAAACTGATTTTCTAGATTTTGAGTTTGGTAATGAAAATTCAACCAAAACAATTAAAAGACTAATAGTGTAGGGTAACGTTTCTAAAATATATGATATAAAGATTAATAAACGTGGATAAAAAGGGAATGTTGACATTAAAATTATGGCAGATGGCGGACAAGGTTTTTTTTAAAATATCTCTTAGCATATTACCTGAGCTAGAAGATAACACAAATGAGAGATTGTCAAGATCTACGTATAAGAATGGTGGCAGATTTAAAAAATTTGGTAAAGCTGCAAGTGAAAAAAAGATTATTTTGTTATGTATTGTTCCCGATGTGAAGGAAACTTATGGGAATCTAAATTTAATGTTCAACAAAATAGGTTTGAATGATTTCTCATGCAAGTTCATCGGCGATTTAAAAAAAAATCTTATTGTAAACGGTCAACAAACCGCTTCTGCAAAGTATCCTAGCCCATACTGCTATGTAATTTTGCAAGAAAAGGTAAGCGATGATGAGGATTTAATAGTTGGCACTGAAAATGGCAACGAGGAAGTAAACAATGACAGTGGTAAGTTTTGATTGCAGTTTAATTGAATTTAATTTTACATTTCTTAAATTATTTGTTGAAATTGCAAAGTTGAAAATAAAAAACAAATGCCTCAAACTGAAGACGTATGGAAACTTAAGAAATTTCTACAAAATATTTCAATCTAATGGAAGTAATAAAAAATTGGCTATGTTAAGCAAATCAGTAGTAAATCTTCCAATCTTCAATGAAAACGATGATGTAACTGTTAATGAAAAGTGCAAAGTTCCAGAACTTCATTTATTACAAGGTTTTGTAAATCATTTGTTCTGGAACGGATTAGTAAAAATTTTAGGTCTGGAAAAGGCTCTTCTTTGGCTAAAATAATTAAAAATAATATCAAAAAATTACCATGTCAAAGTTTTTGAAGGAAATGCTTGCCAAACAATGTTGAAAAACTCTGATATTCTTGTTAGTGACTATATACTAGGAAATATCAGCACACTGATAACTATTCCATACGTATCATGTTTTAAATCGATGTATTGTAAATCTATGTTTCTCTACATCAAAACCGGATGAAAAAATCTTAAATTTAGAAATTGCTAACTTGAGAAAATATTTTGAAGCAACGGGCTTTAGCGAAACGCTAAAACTTCATATTACTTTATACCATTTACCACATGCATTATATTACTTGAATTTAGGATTGGGTTGATGGTCGGAACAAGCTAGTAAAACTATTCATAATGAATTTAAAACTGTATGGTCTCGTTATTATGTCAATATAATTGATGATCCAAGTTATGCGGAGAGGTTAAAAAACGCGGTTGTCGACTTTAATGCCACATTTAATTTTGCAAACTTAATAATATTTCTATTGTAATTCAAATATATGTGAATTAATTAAATACACACTTTATTTATTGTGAGTAATACACTTGACATTTTTGGAAAATAATACATAAACTGTAATTATTTAAAAACTTTTTTTGATTGAACAATTATTTTGATTTTCAGTGTTTAAAACTTTTGGGCACCACTGTTTCTAAGAAAGAGCAAATACAATTTTTGTATTCAGTATTTTTTTATCTTTCCATGCTACTCAATGTGTCGTCATTTTAATTTTTGCATTATTTTAATTCAGAACCAGTTTTTCGATAAGTTTTAATATTTCTAAACTTTTGGGCGATAAAGTTTCCAAGAAGGAGCAGATGCGATTTTAATATTTTGCATTTTGTAATCTACGAAAGCTACCCTGACCAGAAACGATGAGTTCCAGCGTCGTCATTTTCATCAAACCTTTTTTCAATTCAAGACACCTGTGTTGTTTAATTATTTTAATTTTATAAGAATTATGATTTATTTTATCGAACTATAAATATATTTGAAAATATAATGTAATTTTTAATGCCAAAAGACAAGAAATAATGGTATTATTATTATCCGAATATTGTCGAACAAAATACTATTTAGTAAAATCGATGTTGTTTAAAGACAAACTACTAGCGCGCAATCAATCAACTGGGTGCCCTGACCACCCACCCAAGTGTTTGTGATTAAGATATTGGATCACAGATACTTGAGAGGGTAGATGGGAACTCTAGTCAAAACTACTGTCCCGCTATAAATGAACCGAGTGCCCCAAAAATCAACCAAACTGTTTCTTATTAAAAAATTGGATCACAGATGCTTTTCTGGGCGGGTGGTCCTGCAATCAATAAAATGAGTGCCGTTTTTATCCACCCAACAGTTTATTATCAAAAAGTTGGATCTGTTACCTTATTCTACCAATTTAAAGACAAAACAGAATTTTTTTTTTTGTTTTTCCAACACTTGACTAGGCAGGCGGAAATTCCAATTAAAACTATTGTCATGCAATCAATAAAGTAAAAATCTAGACAAATTCTCTATGCCCCAAATGTTTGGAAAACATTGCTACATCTGCCGATTGAGTTTAAACCATATAATACGCGGCGCAAAACCTTCTTCACCGGCTAAAACAAAAATACTTCATAAAGGTCATTGGCAAAAAATTATTTATTATAGCAAAAACAACACCTAGAAATTTGCATTAGAACAATAATGCAAAAACGCAACTCGTACCAACGCAAAGAATGAATTATATTAAACAGTTAAGGTTGCAAACTCAGGCAATCAAATGCTTTCTTAGGTTTGTAAACCTACTACTTTTTCAAGCTAATCCAGCAAAAATAGTTTAGAGACATTGTAGGCAAGACAATAAAATATTTATCAACTAGATTAGAAAAAACCATATATCGGTTTTACTGCCATCAATGATCTTATTGCCGCGCCCATTTATCCAACTGTTTGTTATTAAGAAGTTGGATCTGTTATCTTCTTCTCCAAATTTAAAAACAAATAAGAAAAGAAAATACAATTTCTGATTTACCAACAATTGAGCGGGCAAAAATTCCAATTAAAGCTATTTGCAATCAATAATCTGGGGCACTCACCCAAGTGTTTGTGTTCAAGAAATTAAATCTCAAACACTGGAGCAAATAAACAAAAATTTCAATTAAAATTACTATGCTGCAATCAATAAACTAAGCCTTGAAATTGGTTCACAAACACTTAAGCAAGTGAACGAGAACTCCAGTTAAAACTACTGTACTGCAATCAATAAACTAAGTGCCACATCCACCCACCCAAGTATTTCTGATAAAAAAGTAAAATTACAAATACTTAGGCGGGTAGGCGAGAACTCCAGTTAAAACTACTGTCCCGCAATCAATAAACTAAGTGACCCGCCCGCCCATCCCAGTGTTTGTAAACAAAAATTTAGATTACAAATAGTTTTGCGGGTGGGCGTAAAGTACAGTTAAAAACACTGATACGAAATCAACCGCCCAACTACCCCAGTGTTTGTAATCAAGAAATTAAAGCACAGACAGTTGGCTAAGTAAGCAGAAACCCCAGTTAAAACTACTGTCCTGCAATCAATGAACTAAAAGCCCCGCTATCCCAGTCGTGTGTTTGTAATCAAAATACTAAAACACAGACACTTGGTTAGGTTGGTAAAAACTCTAGTTGAAACGACTGTCCTGCAATCAATAAGCTGAGTGCCCTACCCACCCGCCCAAATGTTTGAAGTCAAAAAATTAAACCACAAGCAAAAACTCCAATTAAAACTACTGCCCCGCAATCAAAGAAAAAGTACCTCACCCACCCTCCCAAATGTTTGTAAATAAAAATTTGAATCACAGACACTTGAGCTCCAGCCAAAACTACTATCCCGCCATCAATAAACTAAGAGCCCTGTTCATAAACCCAAGTATTTGTGTTAAAAAAATTGCATCAGAAACACTTGAGCGGGTGAGCGGAAACACCAGCTAAAACTACTATCCCGCAATTGATAAACAGAGTGCCCCACCTACCCACCAAGTATTTGTAATCAAAAAATTAGAACACAAAAATTTGGGCGGGTTCTCCAGCTTAAACTACTGTCCCGTAATCAATCAACTAAGTGACCCACCCGCCCAGCCTAGTGTTTGTGATCAAGAAATTGAAATACAGACAGTTGTTGAATTCCTGCTAAAATTACCGTCTCGCAATCATTCCAGGCTCTACGTTTCTGACTGTAAAAAAAAACCAGCCAAGAGAATGAAAAATCGGCACATTTAAACCATTTACTCTCAAAATACTTGTTGGACATTAAAAGAATTTTTATAACACTACCTTTGTATTTATTACAAAAACAATAGAAGACAGAGAAATAACACCGTATATTCAAGATTACAATTAATCGATTGCTAAGTGTACGCAAACAATGCAGGTTAAAGTCATGCTGAGGTCCCCAATATTCGTGGAGTTTGTAAAATTGTTTCGGAATAGACAAGACATGGTTTGGTAGAATTGTCTAAGGATTACAAAGTTTGTTGAGTTTATCTTAAAAATTAGCGAATTTGCTGAGGGGTAAGCCAAAATTGTCTGGATAATAAATGTCAAATTGTTAGTGAAGCGTTAAGTCTATGTGAGGGATGCAGGTTTCAGTTCTGCTGGAGACCACGACGTTTGTGCAATTTAGAGAAGGAGAGAGGTTTCTTTCCGATGTTGACTTGATGTTGATTGCATGAAGGCGGATGTAGATTGCAATGTAGCTATTGCGTGAAAAAAAGCTTCCTACTCTGGCTTAAAGAAATGAGCGTTTTTTTATCTATCCTTATACAAAAATGCCAAAAATAGCTGCTATTGAATAATGAGCTAGACAATTAATCCAATCGGAACAACATTTAACAGACTTGCCCAACAGCAAAGTAGCACAAATAACCAGTAATAAAATTCATACTAATGATGGACTATATAGCCAGTCTGAAGGTATTGGCTACAAACAATATGATACGACTTAGCTTGGTTATCAAAAGATAAGGGCATTAAAACAGACTATCTTGTCAAAAAAGGAACTTGAAAATGTAAACTAGAATAATAACTATTAAAAAAATACATTTTAAATCAGAAACTCATTTTATTCGATGTTTGCAAAAACAAGATGGGTTGTCTGCTTTCTAAATTTAGTAGAAAACACTGTTATTAATTATTACTGCTACTAAATAGTTTTATAATTCAAACTAACCCATAGCTATTCCAAATTATCTTTACTTGGCGTAATAATAATAACACCATAACCTAAAGATCAATTGTTACTAAATTGAAAAGAATAATTAACAAAATAACTTAAGAATTCAGAAAAGTTTTTTTTTTTTCATTTTATAAACAAATTGAAAAACGATTTAAAATAATTGTTTGGTGAAATTATAATTATTTATATCAATGCATTGAACTATTGAATTAACAATTACTCAATATTATATTACATAATTATAATAAATTTCATGTAAAATAACCAATGTAATTTATGAGAATTATTTTCCGAATGACTGCAAACAGCACACTGTTCGACGCATAGGTGTCAGTTTCTCACTGTAGATGAAAAATAATTTGCATAAATTGCATAATCGTTTATCTAGTATAAATTTATATAATCAATATCGACGTTTTACAAGAGTAATTATTTTCCGCCGACATGTAAGATCACAACATGTTCTAGTAGAACCATGTCATCTTTAAAGCCATCTTATGATGTAATTTATAAAAAAAAATCATTAACTCATTCAAAAAGAAAGTCATTTTGTATCACATATTAAAACCGTATTTTGCTAAAAAAATATAATTTACAAACATATCCAAGACTAGTTATAGTTTATATTAACTAATTCATTATAAATAAATACTGAAATTAAAAATTTAAATATAATTTATTAATTTCTTCTTAGAATTATATATTACTCTACACTTTCTTTAACTATATTTGTTAAAGAAAGTGTAAAATAATGAACGTAGTAACGATACAAGTAACATTTTCTTTCATCTATTAAATTTTACAAAACAGACTTAAAAAAGTTTTTAAGTTAAAGTTGAAGAAGCTGCAAATAGTGGTGTAACTGCGTCTTTACCTACTGATGACAGAGGTTTGCTTAATTATATAATTGTAGCTTCCCACTCAAGTTTAGCTTGAAATCAATAAAAAACTATTTAAGACTTTATTATCAAATTTAAAAAAAAATACGGACTAATACTCTACATAATATATAATATTGAAACAAAAAAAAATCAGAATAATCTTTGAGTATGAAATGCATCAACTATCAAATAATTTGATGTCCATCAAAAAAGCCCGATATTATCAAAATATTTCCATTTCAATTTTCAGCTAATTTGAAAGCCAAATGACACAAAGTTGGTCACAATCATATTTCCCCTTCAATTACTAAATTTCATAACAAAGTTATTCACATTTAGATAATAGAATTAGGAATATCCGGAAAAGTTTAAAATTTCTTCAATAATTTACAATGTCTAATTAAAAAATATATATGTTATTGAAACCAAATCTTAAATTGAAATAAATTATTAAAATCTAGGACATATGTAAATTATAAACGTTTCGTAAAGATTAAAGAGAACGGCTGGAAATCAGATGAATAGATCCGCTAAGTGCAATTCAAAGACAATGCATGAATGGGTATCATTTAATGAATATGTCGCTAATCCTAGTGACGGTTTTAAACCGAGCGACTACAAGAGCAGTCCATCAACAATCTGAAGTGCACTTTAAAATACTACTTCAAGTGACATTATCTCCAAACTATAGAACAAAATATCAGTACTTCTCATCTCGAAAACTATAAATATAAATTTTATTTAAGCAATATCATATATCATAGTCTGATTAATTTTATGAATTTACTGAAGTAATAATTTTCAAACTAAATGTTTTATATTACACGCACAACTGGACATTAATAAATGATGTAAATTTATATTTTTTTTAACACGTTGATGAATGAAATCCTAGGACTTTTTAAACGTGTCACCGTAATTAAATTCCCAAACACAATTAAAGAACATATTACCCAACCGTAATGATTGCAATTGTAATAAAAAGCAAACTATATAAATTATGTACATTAACATTACTTTTTAATGACCGTAATGTTGAATGTCCCACCTGATCTTTTGTTCGCATTAAATGACCGAAATCCTTTATATAGCCGGAGCCGCAAGTACAACCTCGCTTTGTTTCCAAAATAAGATTTATTGTAATTAGTGGCCATTAGTAAGATGACCATGTTGTTACATCCGAGCCTGATGATGATGATGTTTAGCACTATAAAGAGATTATGTTTATATTGCAGATGCGAATGGAAATTCAATGATAATATATTGTGATCCTAAAGCGGTATTAAATTATCAAGTTCTAATCATACCAATACGAGACTATTATTTGAAGCATAATAAATAGCTTGAGGCATAATTGGTATTAGGTCCTTTGGTTAATATTTGCACCTTAAATCATTTAAACGCATGAACATGGGTACCTCAGTATATAATTTTAACGTGTAACATCAAAGTGAAGTTATTAAGCTTTTAATGGCTCAAGTTTACACAAACAAAGATACACGCTAAAGTACTGACTTGTAAATAATAATTAAATTTATTTAAAGTTATTAATATTATATACTCACTAATTATATGTAAATTTCTTCTTTATTATAAATGTAAAACTAACCTGAAAAAAAACAAATATTAGTTAATTCATCAAAATAATATACAATAAAATTTATGTATTATTCCATAGAGAACATTTCTGTACAGTTTCAGTTTAATGTTAATTAATAGTTGTGTGAAAATTAGTAACATCAGATAAGTTACATGAAAGTAAATACACAAGCCACACCAATCATAGGTGTAATCCTCAAAGGATAATTGTAATTTATAGCAGAAATGATTACCGAAAGCCCACATGTGATGTACAACGAGGCAGAGCTTGTTTATGCAAACTCCAAATAACAAATTGTGCATTTCGCTGCACAGGTTTCCTCTGTAATGCTTTATAATTAATTTAATTAATATCACGCTTGTTTTACTACTGTTATAAACTATTATAATGCAAACATGAATATACCATATCCGTTCGAATACTTATATGCATGTATGCACCATAAAAACTGAATATCTTTCAATACTTTTATGATGGATTTTATGGAATACCTAGAGACATTTGCAATAATCTAAATCTATTGGGTGTAGTAAAGTTGATCCCCGGCAGGATATTCTTAAAATTCAACGGATATATACTATATCGTCAGACAATTTCCTTATCGATTCCTACGTATGAATCTGCACCTGTTGAAATAGTCTAGTTCTATATATGTATATAGTCGAGATGTATTTCGTTTGCCTTGTTCGGGATTTATTGTCACGCGGGGGTTTGTAGGATACTGGTACAACAACACCACAATCACGACGCCGTGTGACTATAGGGGCGTTCATTTAACAAATCCTTGTGCAAGAGGATGGAAATATCCCTTTATTTTCACAATACACGACCGGCATGGAATTATTCATCCGGTTAACTCGCAACCGAACCAGATAATGAGGTAATATATGTAAAAAGAAGCACACACTTATGTATGAAGGCGTACATATGAATCATTTGATAAATATACCAGAAAAAAAAATCGTATTTGGTATTACAATGTTACAAAATTAAGTATATAGGTTGGATGTTATTAATTTTATGTGCTTAAAAAAATCACATAAGCATCAAGTTAATAAATACATAAGCGTGCAAAAATGATTAAGCAAAACAATATTCTTAGGTATTTACTATTTCTATATGTAAATGACTGCTTTAATGTATGTATGTATAGTCTATCTATTATGTCGCAGAAGTTCGTTAAGGATATTCGCAACAACTACAAAACAAGTATTGTTAGTGAAATGCACAACTCAAACAATTTAGAGTAGTAACGAACGTCTCAAGCAAATTAGAAATATATTCAATACAAAAATTATTATATAAAATAGTACAGTGAAAGTATCTAATTTATCTGAATCAAAATTAAAAATAATTTTTTTTTCTATAACTTTTATGATTTTTTTAGCATTAAAAAATATAACAGAATGAAACAAATTATTTTAATTTCAATTATCTTTTTTTTTAAATAAGTAGGAAAAAAATGTTAACTGACTGACAGACAACTGCCAAAGATATCCTAAAAATTGCATTAATTTTGTTTATGTTCAGGCTCATGCTAACTTTTATACATCATGTATATTATTAAATTGACCATTTTTTTATGTTATCATCCAATCTCTGCAAAATAAGTTAAAAGCCAAAAATATAGTGGCAATGACATTTCCTGACTATAAAATACTACTGAACGAGTACACCAAAGCAAAGTTTTTTTGTTTTGATTGTTTTCTCATTTTGGCAACAAAATGGTTGATCAACAGTAAGAAAAGGACATAGAAACTATTTTAAAAAACACCCAAACAATTTAGATGAAATTCCATTATTGTTTAACTGTGAGCAAATCCGTCATCCATCACATCAATAGCTTCCGCATGCTCAATTGTTACTTCAAATTTTTTTTTGTATCCAAAAGAACTATCAAATTTTGATGCCAATAAGTTGAGTCATTTGTGCCGCTAGCGCAAAAACTACTAAAAAAGAGGTAAAATCGCTTAAAAAATTTAAGCTCCAAGCTAAGGTACATGTTGACAGTCATTTTTTTAATCTACACCTGGCGGTTCTTACACAATGAGATGATAGACACACTGATAATGCATACCTTAAAACACTAAAAAAGTTTTACACTGGTTAAAAAAACAATTTAATCATGTATTAAATTTAATGACAATATTATGTAGTTGTTGACCATTTCTTTTGTCACCACCATCAGAAAGCCAACGCAACGTATAACCATCTAATCTTATCTTTTAGTTTTTAAATTGTCTAAAGCAAAAAACAAAAGTGTTGATATTGGGTAGTCAAACAACAAAACTAAACAACAAGAAATTTTTATTTTCTAGTAACTTTGAATGTTTCCAACATCTCAAAAGCAAAATTAAAAATAACTTGTTTTAATAAGTTTGGATTCATTGTAATATCTTAACACCACATTCATTTATTTCTTAACGCTAGAGAATTGCCGGGTTTAGATTCCCCGTCCTGTTGTGGTGCTACTAGTAATATTGTTATGGAAAACTATTAAATTTTATCACATCTACGAGAACAGCGGCAAACCTTTCTCTCTAGAAAAATATTGACACGTACAGCTCCATTTTTAAATTAAAATTTGGTTTTATGGGACAAAACGCCAACCAACTCAATATCCAAACAATAAGATTTTAGTCATCATTCTTTTTAAATGTTGAACTACATACAATATTCTATGTCTTCATGTTTTTGGTTAAAAATTTGAAATTAATAAAAAACTAATTAAAAACGTCACTTTTTAAAAATTAATTGCGGAGAAACGACTTATCGTATCAAATTTCTACAAATTTGAGGACACAGATTGGACTTTCCTCTACAATGTATGTAAATTTTATTCAATTATATTGAGGCGTTTTCCTGCTGGGGTTGATGCTGTATACCCTTATAATAGCGCAACTATTCTCCTCCCTTAAACAATTTGTGCATAGTTCGTGCAAAAGCAAAGTTTTTTGAGCATAATTGCAGTCCTTTTTCTTGTATAGACGCTTTCAAGTTCTTAATTATGTCTATGTAAATGCCCTTATAAGCCCACTACATAGATTTTTGTTTATAGGAGAATCCCAGTGGTGTATCCTTTCATCCCAGTTACAACTCTGTAAAAAAAAAAATCAATTTCGGGATTGAGCAATTTGACTGTCTTCATCTTTTTTGATGTTGTTGTTTTCAGTTTGTGTTTGCAGAGGTTTTTTACATTTTGGGTCATCATTAATAAATTCTATGCCCCATTTGAACTGGTTGTACCAAAATTTGACTTAAAAATGAAACGATTTACTCTATTCACTCTCACTATTCTATCATGAATATTCTTTGAGCTACTGCGTTTTTTTCGATAAAAATTTCTTGACGCTTTGTGTTCAAGTTGCAAATTACCCTTCATTAAACTGATATAAAATGACAAATGTTCACTGACTAAAACCAAACTTGGAAAAGACAATATAAAATGTTACAGAAACTTGACATAAAACAATTTTCGCAATAGCATATTATTTTCTTAGCTGGGTAGATAGCATTAAAAATTTCCCTAGTATATCTGCGCATTGACGCTCAAAAACAAAATATCTAAAAAAATTAAAAACAAGTTAAAAATTTTCTAAAAAAATGTCAAAATCATTTAAAATCTCAATAAAAATTGTTCAAAAAATAGCTTTACATCATAAAGTGCACAACTACAAGTCTTTTGAACTTCGAATCCAATTCTATGCAATATTTATTCATTCTTAACTTATTGTATCCATTCTTAAACGTAGATCTTTCATATTTTGTTTTATTGTTTTCGATTTTGGACTATTCTCATCTATGCTAACTCGTTTTAGATTGTAGTCTTCATTCGATAATCCCACGGCTCCATCAGTTTGTGTCACTTTTTGCTTTGTGTCTTGCTCCATTTGAGAGATGCTTCTCTTTTTGCAATGCTTGTTATTCGTCTAATATTGCAGTAAAATAATATCAGCAATATCGGTAGTCTCTTCTGTTTATACCAATCATCGCTCGTTCCATTGCGCTCTAAATAATTTTTCAAAGCTTCCAAATTGTATTTTGTGTTGGTTTCCAAGTTTCCGTTCTATACGCCAAGACTAGTATAATCTACTCACCCATAATTTTAGGTGTTGTGCCATGTATGTTTCGAATTATAAAAAACAGTTTTTGAAAAGTTACCCATCCCAGTCGTACTCTTCTTTTTTTGTCAACTTTTTGGTTACATCTCCCAAATGTTATTTTCTGTCCAAGGTATACATATTCTTCCATTTGCTCTGTTTGCTGTTCATCTACTTCCAATTTCACTGTATCTCATCGGTACATTAGTTGGGTTTTGGATAGGTTCATCTTTAAACCAATTTTTATAAATTTTTTGTGTAAGGCCCTGATCAAATCAAATCGTCAGCATATCTTAGGTTCAGTGTCCACTTTAAAGAAAAAACTGTTACCTTATGCCAAAAAGTAGCAACCATTGAATAAGTAATTGCAGTTTTTTAAGAAATCAGCGTCTTTATTATTATTTAGACTGAAAACAACAGCAAAATCATGTAGTAGCTGCGCTATCCCTGATTACAAATAAAAAGTTTGCTATACACGCCACTGCTGCTTGTAACTTATATTATATTATATAAATAAAATGGAGAAAGAAGAGAAATGTATATTCTGCCAAGAAGACACGTATGACGACGCAGAACAAACGCTAATAGAGTGCGAAGCGTGGGAGAATGATAGGAAAGAGTTAGAGAAAGTATTGGAAAACAAAATTGATAAATCTTCAATAATTAATATTTGCCTGAATGCAACAAACTATGCAACGGCAGTAATAAGAAAAAAGATAGAGGAGTTTGAAAACTCAAGATATAGATAAATGAAAATAGAAGTAAACACACACATCAAAAACCACAGAAGACAAAGAAAGGAGGAAAGAGAAGCTAAGTGGAAACAAAAGAACATAGAAAAAAGCAATGAAGAGAAAAAATATAAAGAAGGTCTAGACAACTATGCCTACCAAGGAATGGAAGAGGAGAAAGTAGACAAGAAAAGAATATACAATAAAACATTTGTACCTACCAAAATTGTAGAAATAAAGAAAAAAGAAAAGAGCTGCTCAATGAAAGCAAACTGACGGAACTGACCAGAGAATTTTCAAATGGTAGATACGCCATTTCGAGGTTGACTGACAATGTAACCTTTGAAATGGTCAGAGTATACTTGGCAACCAAGAGATACAAAGAAATAATTCCAAATGGAGACTCAAGAATATCCTTAGAAGTTAAATTGGCAAATCTAGGATTACCAAAGGGGGTACACCTAATAGAGCTCCACAAAATATTCATGAAAGAGAGAGGATACGCCGACAAAGAAGTGAATGAAGACTTAGAGAAACTAAGAAGACATCTAAAAACAAATCAAACAACTAGGCTGAATAACAATAGAATGGCAGAAAGGAGAGATGGACGTCAGTATAGGACAGACAACAAATAGGGTATAGGGAGAGATGAGCCGGGGACAGCATGTGTTGCCGCAGCAATCTGTGTGAATCCCACAAGGCCACAACCTCACTACATCCTTAAAAAAAAAAATTTAAAAAAAAACCTGTAACCTTCAGTTTTAAGTAGATTGCAAACCACTAAAAAAATTTGTTATCTACTCTCGTCCAAAAAAGAACTTTAGTTATAAACCCTCCACGATAACAAAGCTGGATGCGGAGTAGTATACGTTCAAAAAATAGTTTGTATAAATTGAACTTTAACAACAATGGCTCCAATAAATTAAGATGCTGCTTGAACTGTAGTTGAATAATGTAAACCCAAGCCAAAGATCATCAAAATAAAACAATAGATTCAAAAATAAAAACTAAAAACTAAACTGGTGATCCTTAAATCAAAATTTAGCAAGAACTTAAGTGTCAAGAAAAACGTAAAAAAAGACGTTAACAAGTAAATTGTAGTTACATAGTTGGTAGCATTTGGTATTGCAAACAGTGCATAAATTTTATAATTCATAGCATTTCGATTTGCATACAGTAGAAGATGGGTTGCATGGTTCGTAGTATTTAGTTTTGCAAACCGTGCATGAGTTGCATAGACAGCATGATTCGTAGCATTTCTTTTCACATACTGTAGTGCATGGTTTGTAGCATTTAGTTTTGCAAACGTTGTACGAGTTGCATGGATCGCATGATTCGTAGCATTTGGTTTCGCACACGGTATGTAGTTGTTTGCAGCATTGCTTTTTACATTTTTTTGCATTTCTTTTTATAGACAATGGTTCAGCAGCTTGGCTCGCATTCCTCAACTACAACAAAATTGCATGAGTCCAGTAATGGTGTAAAAGCATGTAGTAGTTCCTAAAGTTCTTAAGTGGTGAGCAGCAGTTGTGTAGGAAAATGATAAGTCGCATGATACTAAAATGCGATTGTTTTAAATAAATAATAAAATTCTTCCCAATACACCTTTGGCATTAATATGATAACATAAAAGATGTCAAGAGGTACGCACGTCTCGCAAACTTTGTCTTTTTTCCAGAAGTAAGCAGACTGTGCCTGTGGAGCAATAGCTACTAAGGCAAATGCAACTATAAATTTTTAAATTCATATCGGATTCGACAAATTCTAAAATTTTTTTGTGGCAATCCAGTTTTGCATGTAACAAACAAAACCAAACGCCCGCCCTTCCTTATGCACTGTTTTGCTTACAAGTTTAAAGTTGTAATAATTCTTCATAATGGAGTTTCTCCTTTTCAAATATCTTTATGTAAAAAAAACCATCACAGGTTCTTACAAAAATTAGGCGCAAGTTCTTACAAACACAGGTGACCAAAACAGGTACAATGTAGCTTTTCTGTATAGATCATTGCTGTAGTCTTCATGCAATTATTTATGAGTAGAACGGTTTTAAATAGTACCGCAGTTGAATTCTGTAGTAAGCGTTTCTGTGTTTAAATGTTTTGTCCAAGTTGTAGTAGATCACTGAAGTTGCTTTTTGGTTTTAGTCCCTTAAAGTTAGGACAAAAAATCGACGTTTTAGAAAAACTTTACCCACAGCTTAGTAACCTGTATACTTAAATGTATTTGGACTGTCTGAAGACTATTTTCACGCATAAAAAAGAGTGGTTTTGGAGTAATAGACATATTTATATCAATTTTTGCGTTTTTGTATAGTTTTTTGCATTTTTAGCAAAAACTATGCGTTTTGGTCAAAAATTACTTCTATTAGGTGTAGACCGGAAAATTTCCAATTAATATAAGTCATTTAAATTTTCTTATAATTTTCCATTTTTTTTTATAGAAGACGCGGAAAATAAAAACACAATTTTGCGCGCTCTGGCGGGCATTGCACGCATTATTAAAAAATCGAAAGATCTATATCGATCAAAAAATGTTTGCTCTAAAACTTTGGTCTCTTATAATTTATCCAGAAAATGCATAGATTTAGTTAAAAATTCAAAAAATCAGCAAAAAGTCACAATTTGCGACAGTTTTCAACATTCTTTAGTGGAAATTGTTCTCACTATCGAGAAATCCTAATAACCAATATCAATTCAAAATTTTTTGTTCTACATTTTTGATCTCTTGTAATTTTTTAACAAAATGCATAGTTTTGGCTCTTATAGCAAAAAATAAAATAAATACTTTATTTTCCGTGTAAAATTTCTCTGAAAAATATCTAATTTGAAAGGACTATAAGATAGATACCAGTTAATTGCACAGCTTAGCCTAATAATCATATCTGTTGCCAGGTTTGCTTCAATAAGCGGTAATAAAACGTCTGCATTGGTTGCTAATTTTGTTTGAACCAAAAAGACTCTCCTTTGGTTTATTAAAAAACTTCTTGGTTCAAGAGCTGTAGTAGTTCATGCCCTTTGTAGATGATCGTGCAACAATACAAATTCACTCAAGTTCATTTACTTATAGAAGCCAATATATTAAAAAACCCTAATTTATTGCTTAAAATTTATCAAAAATTTTACTAAACAATACATTAAATGCAAAAACACATAATTTGTGCGGCACACAAAACGTTTTTTAATCGGTAATTTTAAAAATAGGCTTTTATATAAAAATGGTTGTAATCTTAAAATTTTTCGGTCGCATTTACGACACCTGACAACTTCCAGTAGACTGGTTAAAGCTTCTTTAAAAAACAGAATCCAAGTGCAAAAACACGTCAACAAATTTTTCTTGCGCATTCTGCATACCACGCTGTTTAATTCAAGACTTAAATTAAAGAGCTGAGTGGAAACATCCAGTTCAAATTCAAAATTAAAACCAGCACATGTAAAAGTACATTCTGCCTAAACAATTTAGTACAAAATTGCTAAGACCAGAGGAAATTATTCCATTCCTTCTATATTTCATCGACTACAAGTAGGCCTTCGGCAGCATAAACCAGGATCCATTATAAAAGTAATGCGCATAATTTTATTGTGACGCGTCTATTCATCCCATCCCGATGAAACCGGACGGAAAATGTGGTAGAAGATCTGCCCTTCCAACTCAGCCGGTCGCCAAGCTGCTCCGACTGTCTCCAGCAAAAAAACGTGTCTCAGCGTAAAGTGTGTTTTTTGACTTTGAAAAACGGCGCAAATTTTTTTAGATTTGATTTAAAATAAGCCAAACTTTTCAACTCTTACCTAACCAAGACAAGTCCTGTATGTTTGAGTACGACCCAGAACCAAAAAGGCAGAGCAGCGCCTGGCACACAAAATTCCTAGCTCAAAGCAACACCTCGGTGGTCCCCTAGATTCCTTACAGTCCCAACTTGACTTCGTGCAACTTGTTTGTTTCCCAAACTAAAAAAAGTGCTGAAAGAAAAGCATTGGGTGTCCGTGGAAAACATCCAAAAGCATGTTACAAAGTTATTAAAGAACATTCCTGTAAAGGAGTTTCAAGGTGCCTTCCAGACATAGCAGACACGTCTTCAAAAGTGTATTGATGCTGGGGAGTGTATTTCAAAGAATTTTAAGCGTTTGTACCAGTACGATCAATAAATCTTATTTTCATAGCAAATGCGCATTACTTTCATATGGACAATAAAGATGGAAAAATAATCAATCGGCCAATATTAGAATTATAACCATGTCATCTATGCTATTAAACTTTGATGATCTGGAAATTGGCATAAAAATAAACGGAACTACAATCAATAATATTAGATATGCAAACAAGACAAACAACTGCTAATAAAAAAAATGAACAGACCAACACAACACTCATAGTCATAAGTCGTAATAATTAGGCAGGATCTTCAATCATAGTAGAAGGAAAAATGATTAAAAAAACTAAGGAGAAGAAATACCTAAGCACACTAGTAAATAACAGATATGGGATCCTCAACATAAGATCAAAAGTAGGGTAGAACAAGCCAAACAAGCATTCGACAAATTACGCTCCTACTATGTGACAAAAACCTAAACTTAGAAATCCGCCTTAAAATAGTTAAGTGCTACGTTTGGTCAGTTCTATTGTATGAAGCCAAAACCTGTACAATATAGACACCATCCATCAACAAAATTGAACCCCTCAAAGTATGGACCTAAAAAAAAATGTAAGGCGGGGCTGGAATGATTCAACCACATAAAACCTCGTAAGATCAGCTATCTAGACTATATATTAAGAAAGTCGAGATAGATATAACAAATACTCCAGCAGATTCTTGAAGAAAAGATAGAAGGCAGAATGGCAACAAAAGAAAGAAAAAAAAGATACACTATATAAATGTTAATTACCCCACGCTAACAAAGACCTTCCATGCAATGTAATATCCATAATGATCGACGTCTTCAATCACAATAGGTAAACAATAGAGAAATGAAAACCTCTTCAACCTCCTAAATAATTATTTTCCAAACTAAAAGTAACCTTTCATTCTGTTTCTACTTGCTGTAAGTACTGAATATAATTGATGATTGTGACCTCAAATAAATAAATTTATAATACTACTAATACTACTTTTTTAATGTCTCAAGTTTTCTTCGTACCAATTCAAGTTAAGATTCTTATTTTAATCCAAATTTATTTTATTTTGTCTTTGTATTCTTCTTTTTTACACATAAATCTATCTACCAAAGTAGTTCAATTTGAGTTTTTGTGATATCACCACTAATGTCAGCCCTTTAATTACAATAATTTTGTAAATGAATAAACTTTTAAAAATTAATTTCTTATGATTTTTAATAATAATTATCCTTATCCAATACTAATTTTGATTTATTTTCTCTTCACCTACTGTTACTACTTAACGTAATATTTAATACATACATAAACCTTCTACCCCTTTAAAAAAACTAAATATCATTCAATATATTGCTATTTACTAAAAAAAAGTTTTTAATGATTTTCCGGTGTAGCGGTATTACTATGTAACCATTGCTTTTATAGACAAATCTTTTAAATAACCAAGCACTACATTGTTCCAAATATAAATAACCCTGTAGCATATTTTGTTTTGTTATAATTAACACAAAGAAACAGAAGCATAAAATAACAAAGAGTTAGAAAAGCAAAACAAGAAAAGTGAAAGCCACTTTTCCGAACAATACTTATTTTTATAAATTAGTAATATAAAAGCAACAAGTATAAATAATTAATTCCGTTATGATTCTATGTCGCTGAAGATGTATTGTGCTGTGAAAACCGGTCCGACAAGGAAAAACCGGAGGGGAGCTGACAAATATAAAAGTAAAGCAAAAAAAAGTGTCTGAATCGCGGTAATTTACATTTTGTTCCGGGTAACAGTTTTCCGGTTATTCATATCAAGCTAATCTGGTCCCGGATAATGCCACATGTGGCGCGTGCTCCGCTAGTCTATCGATCGGTTATGAGTTAGACATATATAATCTCCCACGTTTGAAAGAGCCCCTGCGACACTTGTTAACCCAAAATATATTTGATAATAATATCTTATCTATCTCTTAATAAATATATTATCCTATTTAATATAGTTAAAAAATTAAATTTAATGCATTAATTCTAATTGATAATCCAGACCTTTCAGTATGATGCAATTTCAACTGGGTTTATATAAATACACCTGACTATAATTAAAGAAGGATACATAAACGTTTGGGAAAGCTATATTGAACAAAACGTGCCGGATTAAATTTAGCCCGTTGTTTCTTGGTCTGAACTAATGACACAGCAACGAATTAAATGACTACAGAGATACTTCCATTGTCGTTTATAGCAGAAATATTATTGTAAACAGCATATTAATTAGCAAATACTGTAATCAAATTGAGATTAGTTTATTAAAACCGCAACATTTTTCGTATAAAAAAAATTCTTCGCCGTTTTCCATAATCGCGAAGATGAAGATTTAATTTGCATCCTAAAATGGAATAGCAGATTATATGATTATATTATATGATGGTTGGTTAAACTCGGAATAGGTGAAGACGTTGGGGTTCTTGTTTGCGGTTCACCCTGGCAACATCTGCACCCCAGACCCCTGTCTGTAACAATTGCCACGTTTCCTTTCGATAGATATATATTTGTTTTATAACAAAAATAAATATTGCTATAAACTTTCCGTTTTCGGTCGCGTGGGATAAAAAGAAGCAAAAAAAAGGTTTTGCTGAGTCGACCCCGGTGCTTTGAATTATTGACCGAACAAAACATTATGTTTTTTAACTTCTCAAGACTAAGCAAAAATACAAACTTGTTTAAAGTAACCCAATTTTGATGATGGTAGAAACTACGTAGACGGAATAGGTAATAGAAATTTACATTTTGTTAGAACTAACTTATATATTAATCCATTTCGACTATTGTAACACGCAATTCTCGGAAGGAAATGAAAATCTAAGCTAATCCACTTGAGAAAGTTGGAAGTGATGAAGTGAAAATTATGTAAATATGGATTAAATAAAACAAGCAATTGCCAACGCATCAAAAGATACGCATTCCAAGACAATATATAACTGGAAAATAAACATTTCCCAGTTCTCTTGGCAGTTTCGGTCTACTGTAGTTTGCATAATCCTGATAAGGATTAGGTGCCTGGCCGCAACATGACTACTAAACTTGATAGCGATGTATATACAATACCTCAGCGTCAGGGGGAACCCAGATACAAACTAAAATAATACCATTTAAACCCATTTTTAACTTTTACTAATTAACCAAAATCAAGCTTACATATCCAACCCCTTTTTATTACGGTGGATATTAAATAATTCAATGGCATGTACAGCACACACGCTATTCGTTTTAGCAAACCCTTCCGACTAGGCAAATCACATATTAGGAACAATTAAAATACAATTAGCAGTATTTTCATTTGGGAATTGAATAATAAATATTTTTTAAGTGCTATGGATTTATACCGTACCATAATAAAAAAATAAAATCAGTATTTTTGTTGTAACTATTAAATCATTAAAATACAAGATATTTCCTTAACTAAAAATGATGCAACTACATGTAGTTGAATTAATTGTCTTCAATTAAGATTTGAAAGGTAAAATCTCTTGATCGGGTTGTTCTAATTGAACATTTCAATGTGAAATTCAATTGCAGTGAAGCTAATAAGTCTTGCTTTGAATGTGTTGAACATCCATGTAATTTAGAATATGTGGCGACGTTATATTAAATGTTCGTATCACGATTACTATTGAGACGTTTATTGAAATTGGAGCTGTTTTGATGTCAAGAGCGTTCAAATATTAATAAACACCTGATTTAAATGTACCGGTTTTTGCTAGACACATTTTATTTGAAATTGTTTTACAAAATGAATATTAAAATGTCAGTTTATTGAAATGTAGTACAATATAATTTTATTATTAAACTATTAGTTTGTTGTATCTTTTAATTCGAGTATCTTAATTTTATTATGTATTAACACATTATTTTATCACTTCACAGTTAAAAATTTTGTTTATATATAACACAATCTGCATTATTTTATATTCCTCCTATTTTTGAAACTTGAATCGGCTATAAATAAAAAAACTAATAAATATTTTTTCAAAATTATGAGTTTATTAAAAAGATTTGACATTTTCATTTAAAAATGAAACACTACATTATTCAAATGACTACTACTAAGCCAGCCGGCTTGCCAGTAACCCATGCTATTAACCCAATTTTTTAGTACATTTTCGACTTTGATTTCGTGTTTCAAGACATCAATCGTCTCTGGATGGTTAGCGTAACATATATCTTTAAGGTTTCCCCATAAAAACATCCAACGGGGTCAAATCTCAACTCCTAGGCGACCAGTTGACATCAGCATTTCGGCTGTATATTCGATTTCCAAAAAAAGTCCTAAAAAGATCGATGGTTACGTTGGCTGTATGGCAAAAATACTGTTAAAACCCAATGTCATCCATTTCATACTCTTTAACTTTTAGAAACAAAAATTCGTTTAGCATAGCCAAGTAACGTTTGTTATTGCCGCCGAACCAAAAACCACAAAGAACGGTTACTCGTTGTGGATGCATAAGCTGTTCAATAGTCATGTGTCAATTTTCTGATCCCCAAACGCAACAATTTTGCTTATTGACATAGCCTCCAAGATAAAAATAAGGTTTATCTGAAAACACAATTTTTCGATAAAAATGCTCATCTTTGGCCAAACAATCTTTAGCTCATTGGGCAAACTAAAATCGCATTGGATGGTCATGAGGCTTCAAAATTACAAAGGGTGGGCCTTTAGATTTAGATAATTACATGTTTATGTTTTTGTTACTACTATCAAATCATCACCTGATACCATAGAAAAAAGGCAACATAAACAAAACTGTTTTCGAATGACTTTAGACATACTAAGCCAAACTCAAATTAGTAAAACAAAAATCCAGAGTATCAAATCGCAGCAAAGCCATTGAAAACATATTTTTTATGGCGTTATTTGTCAAAACCTATGCGTTAACAATGCTTTTGGTGGTATAAATAGTAAAAACGTTTTTTTGTTTGTTGTGTTGCAAAAGCTTTTACTCGCCCGAGTCAAAATAGTAACAAATTCAAAAATAACAATCTTCAAAACAAGCGGTAAATGTGGTAACCTAGTTTTTAATATTAGACACCTATCACGGGAATATCGTCAACTTTTATTGCAGCATCTCTTTTACTTTCGATCAATCGTCAACCCAATATTAAAGTGAAAAATTCCAAATAAACTTATACTTATAGGCGTAGAAAAAAATCGAAAAGGAAAAAAAACCTTAATAATTTAATAGTTAAAAAAACTAGAATGATTCAGAAAGCAATATTTGTTAAATTTTAAATACCCATAGACGTAAGCAAAAAAAAATCGTAAGGAATACATAAAAAGTAATACCTCAAAACTATAAAAAATAGAAATAAAAAAAACTAGCAAGATTTAGAACGCAAAAATTATTAAATTTTTGAATAATAATGTAATCAAAATATTAAGTTATCATTTTAGATGAAAGGTAAGGTTTCAAAATACTGGGTTGCACTAGAATCTTGACAAAACTTTTGTTAGGTTTTGAAGATTCTGGTACTGTTTGAAAAGTACAGGAAGCCGTTTATTGTATTTTCGATTGGGAAAAATAAATTGACCATTAAGAAGTAGAAGATTTTGTTGCTTTTGTATTACCATGGAAGTAGTGTGAGCTCCATTATAGATTTCGCAATACTCTATCATTCTCGGCTTTTCTCGCAAAATTGTAAGTTATGTGATAAGTCTGCTTTTAAAAGGAAACTTAAAAACAAAAATTTAAAAAGTGATCTGTACAAGAACGAAATATATCATGATTTTTGCAATCTATTAACTTGGTTTAGTCCTTGCATTTAAAAGTTGTTTCTTCTATTAGGACGGCATCTCCATGATGGTCTTCTGGTTAATCAGGCCCATATTACAATCACATTCTAAGTAACTGTGACCCCTGATTAAAAATGTCATTTTAATTTTCTTTAGGTGCTTTGTTTGATAGACAATACAATGTAGAAAACATCGTATAATTCTTGTTTTGTCTTCCGCAAAAATTGCAGAAAATTTCTAATTTTTCTACCTCTGGTTCCAAACAATTAAAAATAAAATGAAACAGCATAGATGTTACCTCACCAGATCCTTTTTTTGTTGCAGTATAAAAATATGACTCTCCCGTAGGTAGCACGTGTATGTTAAAAGATAATAAAACAAGAGCTGATGTTTGTAGTACACATCATTAGAGCTTATATTAAGCATAAGTAAATTTTTCTAGTAATCCATAGCTATTGCCTCCGTTTTTTTGGTTTTTCGGGCAGTTTAAAAGTGCCTCCCTCCATCTTTTATAAAAAATATCTATCTTTAGAAGATAAACTTGGTTACAACTTTCATATCAGAAAAACGCTCCAAATACATTGTGTGCATTTTTTTCACATTTAGTTCTTCAGGTAAATAAATTCATTCGGAATCTTTAATACTATAATGAAATTTTCTACCTCTAAATGACTGATGTGTTCATGGACAAAATTAACAGTTTCTTCTTTAAGTTTATTTTTTCGATTAAGGTGTCGACCTCGTCCATCAGCTTTAACATGCCCGAAAATACATAATTAATTTTGAATCCCTTGCAGCCGTTTAGCAAAAATTCCGTGCAAAAAAAAACATTGCTTTGTAGCAAATTGGAACTTTGATAGAATTATCCATAAGAGTAACACAAATATTGTATTTGTACATATAAATTTCTTAAATTTTTTTATCTTGTTTATTGTCACGCTTTAGTTTTAATATGTTTAGAGAATCATAAAATGTATGTTCCATATTTTATTATATAGTCTCCTCTAGTTTTTGATTTTGCATACGAGTTTCTGTAGCTGGTTAGTAGTTTGTCACTCGTCTTCAAAAATTTTACGAGGTTCCTTCTTCTTTTCGTTTTACGCTCCTTCATACTTTTGAATGCATGTCTATTTTTTTTTTTCTATTATTTACCCAAACTTAATTTTATATGGCGCAGTAGTCTATTTAGTAGTATTTGACTGCTGCACCAATGGTCGTGGTTCGACTCTCACAACAAAAACCATTTCAAACGTTTATACACTCTCCCACTCCTCAACGCGCCTTGTCAGCGTAGTTTTGTTATATAAGGTTTTCCAATAAGAGGTTTCATTTTGATATTAAAAAAAACGGGTATTTTTTAAGAGAAATCAATAAATGTTTATTTCATTGTAAAGAAGAAGGTATGCCATTAACATTTGAAAACGATATCAGTCAAATGGCCGCCACGGTTACGGTTGCAGTACCACATTCTTTTCATAAAATTTTCCATGACCAATTCGCACATTTGCTTCGATAACTTCACGAATTCCATCTTTAAGGTCTTGAATCGATTGTGGAGCAATGGCATAAACCTTTCATCTTTCACGTGGCCCAAAAAAAGAGGTCTAAAGGTGTTAAATCACAAGATCTCGGTGGCCAATTGTGATCACCTTTTCGAGAAATAACACGGTCAGGAAACTTTTCTTGCAAAATTGTAATTGTTTCGTTGCTTGTGTGGCACGTAGCGCCGTCTTGCTGTAGTTCATAAGTACCAAGTTTTAACTGTCTACAGATCTGGCAGTTGCCTTTATAATATTGCAAGTCGCCTTTTACCTATTAAGGTTTAAATAAATTATTGTCAGTGCCGTTATGCAAACCTAATTCTCTTGAATCTCTAGTAAGTCAGACACTTTAAACTTTTGGGTATTTGTTGACATAATATCTGTTTAATTTGCCACCTAACACACATTTTAAATCCGCACTACAATCTTTTGTCCAAACGTTAAACATTTTTTTACAACTATTCATGTCAAGGCACCGAAAAAACTCCTCCTTTTCAGTACCGAACGTGCCCACTAAACTTGTATGAAGTGCCCCATACTGATTTATTAGTTTTACAGCTGGTGCTGCTAGCACTTCTTCAGTATCTGATTTTGCATGTTTGCAGTCAGCATGATCACCTTTACTTTGTTAGTTGCAATTCTGTATAACTAATTAGATGTTTTTCAGTACAACGCTCTTAGGCTTTGCAACTCGTTTCTTGCTGTATATCTTGCCTTGTATAATACTGTCCAGTAATGCGTATTAATTTTCATTTCTCAATATAAGTCTTAAATACTAAGGCTTGGAAGTTTTGATTGTGTTCATGATCTCTTTGCTCTTGTTCATATTTTGAAAAACTTTAATGTTTGCTATACGGTCCTTCCATTATATCCGCAACATTCTCCAGTTTACCACATTTCAAAGACTTTAATTTTTTTGATAATTTTCCGTTAAAGATCCAAACACTACCCTATAGAAGAGGATAAAAGAAATGTAGCATTTCAGCAAGTTTTAGTTTCAAGGTGTAGATAGTGGTTTTTGAATATATAATTCTTGCTGTTAAACGCAGCTCATGCTTTAGCAATTCAGCACTTAATTTCTTGAGTGTGTTGAGTTTCTTGTCCCATTTCTCATTTAAAACGGTGTTTGAGTATGTAGTTTGTCTCACTCTGTCTATCTTTTTTTTCCTACCAACGTCCATCGTTGTGTGGCTGTAAGTAAAATAATCCTAATAAAGTTAAATTTGTTTACTTAAGATGTATAGGAAGAGAATTAAGAGCTACTTCATCATTGGCCCCTAAAATCGGTCTCCTAGTTCTCTCCTCAAAAACATTGGTGATGATAAAGAGAACTGCTGCCTGGAAAAGTCTTAAAATACAGTACTTTATTTTCCAGCAAGACGGCCTACACCTATAACATTAGTTTCTGAAAGATTGCTGGTGCGTTTTTTAGTCAAAAAGCATCTCATTTGAAACAGCAAAGACAATAAATTATTAATGACCTTTGTTTATTGGAATTTGTCAACAACCCGCTTTTACTCAACCTTGCTAAAGACCTATGTGGCTTTAAAGTCCTTTTAATGTTTTTTTCCAAAAAATGATAACAGGACTGCTTCTGGAGTGTAATTTAATTGAACTCTTTAGAATCCATGTACGAGATACTGCTTTTTTTTTTACTATACCTACGGAAAACAACAGCTGCGGAAACTTTTTTTAATAATGCAGTTTGCATTACCCACTTATTCTTGTAAGCGTTATAAATATAACGCGCAAATCACACTAAAGTAGTCGTGAGTACCACGTCATGGCTGAATGTCACTAACAATTTTCAGAGCAATTAATCAAATCCTGAGTTTATCGTCAGCTTATTCGGTAGGTTTAAAACCGTTTATTGAACTTACTAATTACATGGTCATACGTCGGTCATTTCGTATGCATTAACATAAATAATCCAAACAAGCGTTTTTTGCTAATGATTGTTGCTTTGCTAATTGTATGCATAGAAGGAGCAAGTTAAACTTAAAAAACAACATTTTAATGTTTGTCTCACCAATAGTAATTGCAATTCTGGTTCCTATGCATGCATGTTCAAGTAGTTCCTTAAGTCGGTGAAATCTTACGTTTGTTTCCCAAATTTGGAACGTTGAAGTTGGTTTGGCATATCTGCAAGCAATACTAGCTTCAACCTTTATGGCAGCAATTAAAAAAAAAAATTAAAACAATGTTTCAAATCCTGAGTGAGTGTATCGCTAGCTTATTCGGTAGGTGTAAAACCGTTAATTAAGTTTCTTGGGGTACTAAATATATAGTCAAACGTTAGTTTCTGCCATTATGTATGCATTAACATAAATAATCCGAAAAAGCGTTCTTTGCCGTCAACCAATAGTGGCCAACAACAACCTTTTTTCTGATATTGGCATGACCAGTAAAAATTTTAAGTGTGTTTGATTCCCAACGGTGATAATGATCGTTGCTTTGCTAGTATGCATGGAGGTTGCAAGGTCAACTTAGAAATTGTAATTGCTATTTCTAGGTCATATGCTAGCTTGTTCAAATGACTATTTTTAGGTTTTTTTTTACCGGTATGTATGTAGTTTAAGTTAGTAAGGTCTTATGTTTTTTTACAAGACAGACCTTAAAATTAAAATTGGTTTGGCCTGGTAGTCTAGTCTTGCGACATGTCTGCAAGCAATACCTTCATGGCAGCAATCAAATGGTCAAACATTTAATACGTTGTTAGATGCACAGTATTAATAGTGACGTTAAGGCATACAATAGTATCTGCTTTGGCAGATACTGTGGTAAAGTGCTGCTTAGCGTTTAAAAAAAAAATTCAATTAAATTTTAAAGTTTGTGCAGTTTTGTTGTCAGCCTTGCTATCGTCGTTGAATTGGCGTATTGTTGCAGTATTAAGCTTTTATTGATGTAATAAGCGTAAAGATTCATGTTTGTGTCCTCAAACTTTAAAATTTTGCACAAAAAAGCTGAAGTGTATAGTATTTGAAACCTAGTTCTTAGTAACAAATTGTTTTAGCTCAGCAAAATAACAAAATAGATGTTTGTAAATATTTCCACTGAAGTGAAGTAGTTTGTTGTTGGTATTAATTACCACCTCATCAATTGCATGCCAGTATTTGTATTATTTATATGTCTTTACCTAATACATAACACAATTATGTAATATCCTCTATTTATTAGTTTTGGCAAACAAGTTTCTGTGCCTTTTCAGCAATATACTTTTGCAGTTTGTTATTCTTCTTCAAAGATTTTCCGTTACTGTTCCTCGTTCTGTTTTCCGTTCCTCAATATTTTACGCCGCATGTAAATTAGTACACATTACATTATTTCCTCCTTCTATTTATCCAGACTAAACTAAAATGTTGTGTACTGCCTTAACCTAATAACATTAAAAGGTTAGGTTTGAGTATGTAAACTAACCTAACAACAACACCGCAACACACAACAATACCTGTGAAAAGAAAAGAAAAAACTGATGATGACCTAACCGCCGAAAACGGTCTTAATATATAAAAATAAAATCAGCACAATAAAGTATAAAATTTTTATTAAAATACCCTAACCTCAATCACCTAACAACTTTACTTAACGTTATTTTTAACATTTTTTAAGAATTTTTTTAATGACAGATTTTTACTGACTATCTATACAACAAAATCTGTTAATAAAAAGTATAAAGTATTAAAAATTAAAAAACTTATCGTAACTTTATTTGTTTAGTTCATGACATTTTTAAAATTATTTTATAGTATAACTTGTAAACTTCATTTCTTTTATATAAATGTAATACATTCAACTTGTCAAGTTAATTTATATTTAAACTCTTCTAGGATTTATCACAAATAAATGTTATTATTTTTTTACAAAAAAAGTTTGAATACATTCAATAAGATTTGTGTATCTCAATAAATCCATCCGTCCCCTCTAACATGTAAACGTTTGAATTGAAAGTTATCAAAACTATTCCTTTTATACTCATCCCTTTTTTCAAGATTTCCATTATCTAACTCGTATGAATTGGAGTGGTGCAATTTATTTCTTGCAACTATTTCCTATGTTAGAAATGGTGTGCTGGATAAGCGCAACAACTTTTATCGATTTTGCAAGAGAGTGTGTTGCTCTCTCCAGCCACATCCTGGCTCCCTCCATCTACTGACATTGCTCACATGCTGCACCAGGAGGGTAAGCTGTCCACTTATTCATTTAGCGCATTGCTAGAAGTGGCATTCTTTCGGTATTGGCGCCTATGAAATCGAGAGTCACCATATACTACCTACACGAAGAACGTGTATAGAATACGAAGCTCGTTATCTTTGCAAACAGAGGCAAGCTTACACATGACTGACTGTCCGCAGACTTCTCAACGATCAGAAATTTACCTAAAACTAAGTTATCTCTTACGTGTACAGATTGTATTGATTGCATGAAAAGACAGACTGACACTGTCCTTATCTCTCAACAGATTCTATTTACAAAGTGCTCAATATTAAGAAGAAAAACTGGTTTTGATAATTTATATACTTTTAATATCAAACAATTTGACAAAATAATAAATATTTTTCTATACAAAACCCCACTCAAATAGCAAAATGCCATTAGTGTAATTATGTGCATTACTGGATATATTTCAGAAACGAAAACCATTTATCTTAGTATTTTTTTGTAACTGCTATTATATTACACAATGAGTTCTAATTAGGTTCATTAAGGTGCGTCATTAGTTTATATATTTCAGATTCTGTAGCGTATCTAATGTTAGTTTGGGGGCAATGCAGTTTGTACGTTATAAGGGGGTTGGTTTGAGATCGTAAGCGTGTTAAAGATTGCTTCGGGCACCTGAGACAAGGGGAGATGAGTCGTCCTGAAAGTAGGGAAAGTCTGTTGTAGTAAAGAAAAGTAAAAAAATTGACAGTCAATGATGATGGAACATGATGATACAGGGAGGAAACGTTAATCAAATTGGATATATCAAAAGTGCCTTTATTTTAGCAATTTATATGGGGTGTTTGTGAGTCAGATTGATTTATTGTCAATTTTTCTAGTAAAATCATAGAGATAATAGTCAAATAGCAAATGCATGATCATGCATATTTTATCGTTGAAAATACACAAACCAAACAATTTTAAAAGTTGATAGTAATATTAATTAATTCTTTGAAATTGATAACAATTCAATTAAAAAGAAATAAAACTAACTTGTTATTTTTTTAATCTTGTTTTAAATACTTTTATAATGTATGGTACAAACTTCAAGTTATTTTACAAAGCTATTTATTAATTAGCATTACATTCAATACTGTTATAATGATTTGATCATAATGATAGTTTAAATATATGCGAGTTTATGTGTATTGCTTGTACCTACTACATGTTATCGAAATGCAATTCAAATCAGTTAAGCTGTACGTGGCTTTTGCGTTTAGCGCTTCCTGAGAGTTATCACCCTTAAAATTGCATTCCCGATTGAGTATGCGGTGCAGAAGTGCGGATTTAAGTGTATAATATCCATTCAGTACTAAGAAATTAAATAATTAATAAAAAATGCAATTTCAAGTTTTTTCCATTGTTCAAAGTGGACGAATAATAATACAAATATTTATGATCTACAAATTGCTTAAATCTTACCTTAGTAATAGTTTCAAGAAGTGGAAGTTCTCTCGTTCAAAGGTATTTTTATGTTGGCATATTAAGTAATTTATAAATAACTTAAACTTAAAACAAATACAATAACATTTTGAAATTTTGTTGATTAAGTTTGTCCTAAAACAAATTAAAAACAAGATGTACAAAATAAACTGCTGAAATCCAACTATGCAAAGTTTAATGTTTAAATAAATATTTATTAGAATTAAAAATTAATAAATAATGTATTTTATGTAAACTGCCATTTTATCCAGTAAGAGACACATACACTCGTGTTTCAAGGTATGCTCATCATCAGTGTGTCTAGTATCTCACTAGTCAAAAAGACATTTTATATAAAATCACAGTAACTATTAAACAATTTATGTTTACTAATGTTCAATTTATTATAATGTTAATCAATTGACTCATGCTCATTTTCAAACACTCCCCTTAAATAAATTGAGAACTGAAATTCTGCATAAATATTATATATTATTTGCTTAAAAAATCAGTTAAAAAATGAAGACAACTTCCCTCTAAAAAACTTCATTTTTATCCAAACTTGTACAAAACTAGATTTTTTTTTCGGTAAAATTCATTACAAAATTATCTTACAACATTTTCTTCAATTTTTAATACTGACCTATACTCCCAAAAAATTTAAAATGATTCCTTTGCCTTTCTATTTTTTCAGCAGGAATATCATTATTCGTTTTCTAATATTGCAACTCTACGTTTTATTCTAATTTTCTGTTTTTGTTCGACCTTCTTACACACTTTTTTTTTTTCAATTCTAATTTGTACGGACTTTATTTATTCGAAAAAATTCTGCTGTTTGGTCTATTCTATTAAAAACAATACCAAAGATGATTGTTTAAAACAGTTCCTGTTTAGTTAAATATTTTTTTATGTTTAAGCAGTAATTAAATATAAATTTTGTATCGAATAATACAAAAGTGCGTTAAGCTGTTTTAAATAAATTTTCTCAAACAATTCGTTTTGCTCCATCTGGCAGAGTTATAGACATTCTTTGTCTAAAGTCATCAGGACGCAAAACTCTCTGTATTTGTAAGTTTTATTTCAGATATTGCTTTTGCAGCGTAATTTTCAGCGATTGCTCCAGCAAATTTTCTCCAGCGTCTAGGAGGCAGATCGGCCTATATGTTTGTTTGCTAGTTCTCTCTTTACACGTTCGTAATTTTTGAAAATAAATCATTGACCAGGTATTGATTCGTCACCGCCAAAGTTTCTTCCAGATAATTTCTTGCTGTTATTTTTACCGGTTCCGATAAGATCCCGTCCTGCCCTCCTTGCTCATGGTTTTTTGAGCGCATTCTAGTCAAGATTATCTTTTGTAAATTTAGGGATTAGTGGTTTGTTGACAACTGAGATATGAGTTGCCTCTATCTTGTCCTCTGGAAAGAGTTACTTGTTTCTCAATACCAGAAAAAAAGTGAAAACATCCGCGCATCTTTTTTGTAGCTATTGTGTAGCCATCGCCCCATATGTCCATTTTTTAGGCTTTTTGCTACCTCCATGCATTTTTATTTTGACTTTGTACTTTTAGCGCGCTTTCTTTTTGGCCGTTTTGCCTGCCTTTTTTTGGCTGGCAGGCCTTTTTTATAAAATATTTGCGTCTTCAACAATTGCTCCTATAAAATTTTCTTATTCAGATCTCCACTATTCCACTCCGTGTGTTTTTCATGGACAGTGTTTTATATAAGACATACGTGCTTTCGTCACGTACAAAAGTTAGATTGTTGCCCATGTTAATTACTGTCAAGCCGAGTCCGGCCATCCAAGCGTCAGCCTTACTTCTTTTGTTTTTAGTTTTGACATTTCAGACCGGAGATTTGCTGTTAAAAACTCGGTTTTTATGTTTCTTCACGATTTGGCCTAGTTTGAGAAAGTGTGTTTTAAACTCATCTTGTTCTATGAATGCCAATAAGTAACAGGAGTGTATGCCATGGTAATTTGCGTTTCAATGTAGACAATGCTTTTTTTGCCCTTACGGCTTTCGAGCAGGCCATATTCTCAGCTTTGTGCCTTTTTTACGGCATAAGTCGCACAGCGCCTCTCTTCGCATTTATAGTAAGGTCTGCACTCCTTCTTTGGTGCAAGCTCTTCCCTTATGGCCAAATGCGTAGCATGTAAAGCATTTAATTAGTTCAATTAATTTCTTCACACGCCAGTTTGCTCATCCTGTTTTAAGTTTTATTTTTGTAAGCATTTCCATGCTTCCCTCAATGAATAATGTCACCACCGCAAACTGGAGGCCTTTGGTGTTAGCTCGCTTACACATTCTTATATCTGTCTTATTTGAGACTTCAGTTGAGACGGCCTTGGCCATCTGCTCTTTTGTCAATGTTTCTGACAATAAACAAGATGGTTTTTGTTTGCTTTGTGGCTCCCGTTTTGGCAGTAATTTTATTTTATTTTTCAATATATTGATTCATAAAAGCCTTGTGGGTTTATTACGCTTTGGTTTTTCTGACCGTGTTTATTCTAATACCATCCTGCTAACGTCCTTGGATCATTCTAAATCATAATTACCATTAATTAGTTTAAAACGTAAAGATTGCGTTTATTGAAACTTAAAAACTTAATACCCGGATCGTTCAGTGCAAATACTAATTGATGATCAGGTTAGAGTTCCGTCTTTTATTGGTTAGTAATGTAGACTTGTATACATTTGAAGATGTATTGGTGTACATTTAAATCTTCCAGTAAAGGAATTTTTATATAGTTCCCAGATAGAGTATTAGATATGATTGCTTCATTATGGTTGAATTGTTCCATTTTCAAACGAATACAATCGACATGTAGGTTTATACAATATTCGTTATTTAGTGGTTTGACATAGACATAATTTAGAAGAAACGGAATTATAAAAACTCTTCCAAGCGCATAACCAACATCATTGCACAGTAACCTTGCTTCAGCAATAAGAATACTACTCTTCCCACTTCTTTCTTGTGTGAACTTCTTTGCTCAAACTCTTTGGTCAAGCCTAGGCCCTTTTTCAACAACCAATGCTATTAAGCAACAAAAGTTAAAAAATTATTATCTATTTCTTAAAAACCGGACAGTAAACATAAAACAAAAACAAAAAACAATGTCACAAAATAAAAACAAATAATCCCAGGTGAGTATCACTAAAAGTGCAGAATCCATTTTGGTCAAACACCTGGCAACTCCCAGGATACTTGGAAAAGCAATTGCCCGACAGCAACCAAAAATTTTAAGTTCTCAGTAGCAAAAGAAAACTTAAAAAACTAAAGGCAGCCCAGGCTACATAGCAACCAGGCAAATATTTGAGGCAAGGACAACTAAACTTACGCAAACATACACAAAGGTGGATAAGCCAAGGACGCAACAGCCAACGTCACAAAAACAACTGGTAAAAAGAACCAATGAGACTAAAGAAACTACACTCTCTTTTGGAGTACCCCAGTTACCCCGATAAAGTTGCACAGTCAATGCCAAATCAATGCCAAAAAAACAAAACCCATCAAATACTCCACAATAAGATAAAGAAGTATGCATCACCCCACTTTTTAGAATGCACCCACAAAGAAAGATTCATAAAGTTTGTATGTGCAAACTTGCCAACCAAAGAATGACTCTAAACCAAATTTTCCAAAAAAGCTTTCTAAAAGCAAAAAAAATCTGATAAACAGTTTAATTAAACTGCAAGACCCAAAAAAAATATTGGCATAAGTACTGGGGTCACCATTAGAACCGGTTACTCTGTTAAGCAGGCTGAAATGCAAATCAATTTATGCATTAAAACTTAGCAAGTGGTAAACTCGAAATTAACCCAGATAAAACCTAACTACTCATGAACAAAGAAGCCTGCAAAAAGATAGAAAGCAAATTGCACCTAGATTTTTCCAAAATAATCCGCCGGGCACTGTCCCATCCTAAAAAAAGTTTGAACAACCCGAAAGATTGTCCCCCAAAAAAACAAAATAAGAAGAAGAATTGCTAAATAACAACAAGATAAATGACGGTGAGTAGGTTGTGAAAATTACTGCAAATCGGCTCCACGGCCTTCAGCAGATACATTACAAAACATCAGATTTACATCGCCTTTGTCCAGGAACTCTGAATTAATAAGGAAAAGATAAAAAACTACGCATTCCGGGCTCTTATCAGCCAATCCCTCGTACAATCGCTGTAAAATTATCATATCAAATCATAAACGAAACCTATTGTCATTATAGGACCTTTGTTTTAGAAACCATGTAAAAGCTTTAGTAGGGAAAGAGATCCAGAGAGAAATTATTCTTGGCTCAGAATACCTTTCCTACAATCAGCAGGGTCGTTTGACACCAAAAAGAACTCAAAACCTAATTAACACAGAGTCTAACACACCGTAAACACTTAGGTGCAATGCAACATCAATCATGCCTAACCAACACCACGCATACATTCAATTTAAAAATAAATCATTAAAAACGCTTCTACAAAAACTTAAAAACTCAAGAAAAACTGACGGGGACGTATTTAACAAAATAAGTCGTAAAACAGCAAAAACAAGTCACGAGCTGGATATAAAGACAGACTCAATAAAAACAGCTTTTGTAGAAAGCTACTCAAGGACCGCCAAATACTCCCCCATTAAAATTATTTGGTTAAATAGAGAAGCAAAGTCTAACACTAGAAAACTATTCAACAATGACAAGAGAAATGGTGCTTCATACCTAGAAAGCTCTGACCAAACATTTTCAGACAAAAATGGAGGTTATACAGAGATGGTCAAATAAACTCTGCAGAAGCTATGGCAAAAGCCTTTTTGTGTATTATATCAATGTTCTTTTAGTAGAGAAAAACAAAATCAAAAGCCCTAGCAAATAAAAGCATCCTAAAATAAGAAATCAGTACGTTTAAGCCATTCTAGTCACCAGAAGCTGATAAAATCTATCCTATCTTGATACAAAAATAGATTTTAAGAAGACTATTATGTAAAATTCTTATAACCATCTTAGCACTTTTACATAGACAAACCTGTAGGAGAATAATTTTAAAGTAGTATATATAACAAAACCAGGACAACCCACATATGACCTGGCTAGCTCTTACATACCAACCAGTCTTGCACCTTTTATAATAAAACTAGTTGACAGGTATGTATATACGGAAATATGCAGTAAAAACTTTGCCTATGCACCAATACCAATCAGAAAAATCCTGCAAATAGGCAATCTATCACTTCCGCATCCATTGGCAATAGAAAACAGAGAAATAGCACCTCTCGTTCAATATTAGCTGTACTTTATGTTCAAAATCCAAACTTTAACCATAACATTGAATTAAAAGACTGTAGAAGCTAAAATCGAGCAATAGTCTTCCACCCTTACTGCCTACTACAAATAGTTAACAACAGGAGCGTCTTTGCCTTAGAATACGCCATCTCACCATCCTCGTACATACAAAACTTGGGACAATTATATCAAACATGTTAAAATAAAAACTATTAGTAAAAACAAGCAAAACAGCAATTGTACCGTTTACGTCAAAACACTACAGACCTGAAAAACTGAGAATGTATAAAGCTACGCTTCCGCTGACAAAAGAACTAAAATATCTGAGAGTTACGGCTAAACTTTCACAATCATCTAAACCATTTGAGTGCTCTTCGCAACCAAAATAATAGTTGGACGCACATTACTAATCATTACATTTAAAGCGCTCGTATATGAAAAAAAACCACCCTTAAGAGTACAACTAATAAACAAGGGGAAGGAGCAATAACATAGCCGCCCACATTCGCTTAGAAAGTACTACCATCGTTACTGCCACTACACTTGATTTTAATGATGGATGCAAGATAAGTAGCGTACAGCCTACAGATAAATAAATACATTGTAAATTTTGAAAACCACAAAACGTGTAAAAGAAACTCTAATGATAAGGTAAGACTTCATAAAAGGTCATTGAATCAAAAAGACATTTCATGTAATAATACCACAGACAAATTAAATGAACAAACAAAAAATACCTAAGCACAGTCAAGGAAACTATCTAGTACAGATATGGAGCCAAAAACCAGAATAGCACCAAAGCTGGAATCTACAAAAACAAAGACCAGAAAAACAACAAACACTACCCCAAAGCAAACATTACTTAGATTTCTAGGCAAAAATGGCTGCCATGAAATAATGCAGTAGAAACATGATTGGGACAAAACTATACCGCAACAAACGAATAACCATGTCCAACATTGCAATCGCATAAACATAAACAGTTTAGAAGCTTAGACCCCATGATCTGGTTACCAAAAAACCAGAAAATAAAAGAAAACCTCATGGCAAATCAACTCGATGATCAATAAGAGAGCAAAAGGAAACAATTACTAAACCCAAGCCAGCTTTTGAAATCCCATACAAGATGGGAAAAAATTAAGCCGCAGCAAACTTGTTGCAAAACACAAAACCTGTAAAAAACTGTAAGAAATAACACAAAAAAATAAAATAAAAAACAAAAATGCGGAAGATGTATAAAAAAAGAAAAAAAAATAACCTACCCAAAAAAATCTAAAAATATATCTCTAACAAAAAATTCTGAACTTCATTAAAAAGAGAGCTGCTTAAAAAGTAAAAATCCAAAATTGCACAATAGAACCCACAAGCCTATAGTGCAAGAAGCGCCAAGCAAACAACCCCCTCAGAAGAAAAAGAAAAGTAAAGATTTGTAGTCAGCAAAGATTTCATGTCTTTTAAAAATTCTCACTCAAAAAAAGCGGCTTAATATATGTTCCATATAATTGGCCCTAGTACCAAACCCTGTGGAACCCAGCAAATAGTTTTTACTAAATAGTATATCAGTTAAGGGCCGTCTATACCCCCGGCCGGTATAGGGAATTACATGTATACGGGCGCCAAGATAACTAATGTATCAGTTAACATAATAATTCGAGACCGCATTTAGAAAACTTAAACATTTATCTATAATTGGATGGAGGGGTTTTAAGAATAAAGTTGTTATTAATTTGTTATGATGGATGAAGCTTGCGTACTTCCTTTATCTTATAAGTTTTAATAAAATTAAAAAAGTATGTAAGCTTTATTCTTCATAACAAAGTAATAATAACATTATTCTTAAATCCCTTCCGTCCAATCGTGAATAAATGTTTAAGTTTTCTAAATCCGGTCTCAGATTGTAATTATGTTAACCGATGCATAAGTTATCTTGGCGCCCGTATACATGTAATTCCCTATACCGGACGGGGGTATAGAGGGCTCTTAATGTCTTATTATTTTTACTAGGTATTAAGTAATCCGACTTCCAGATTTCTCATTATAACATTTTAGTACTATACAGTTATATTTTTGACCCCTTATAATATAGTTTGTATATCTGACAATTCTGAATGATTCCCGAGATTTAGAGATAACTTGTGCATGAGCAAAACGAATACAATTATAGGAGCATCATACACAAGTACAGAATAGAATAGAGCTAATCCCCATTATCAAACCGCCCTTTTTTAAAGTAGGATTCAATAATAAAAATATTCTCTTCATTTGTATACATTCTTATAACTTTGCTTGCTTGACAGTTGTCAAAGTTGAACTGTCAAAACATATAGTATAGTGGACAATTTAAAAAAAGCGGCATATTTAAATAATCCGATTCCTTTATAAACTCCCTGTATGAACAAAGATACCATAATTGTGTCTTTTCTTAACACTTTTTAATTTAATTTTGATTTTTCATTAGCATGACAGAACGCCTACACTCATTCAAATTGCGCATATGTTTGTTAATAATGCTTCTAAATAGCTATTATATGACACATTTTAATACTATATCATATCTTCCAATATGTATTTTATACTATATGAATAAAGAAGTGATTATGTCTATTTGGAATAAAAATCGCTCATAATCTTGCATAGAATATTGATTTCTTGTATTTTATGCAATCTCGTGCACATATTGTGTGTACTGGCAAACATTTTGCTGACTGGCATAAACCGTTATATAGTTTCAACACTACTTTATGATTGATATTGTAATATGTATCAGCATGTATTGGTTTTATTATATATTATTTTAATACTTTTTGAATAAAATATAGTAAGCAGTTTAATAATTCAATTATATTTATATCGCCGGATTTTTAATAGGCTATATTTGGTTAAAACACCAAGTTACAAATTCTCAACGTCCCTTTGTATTTTTAGTTATTAAATTAGATTGTTGAAACCTACGTTCTTTAAAATAGCGTGTGCTAAAAATAAACCATATAAAATCGTTTCTTGTAAAAATATAAATTTTCGGCAATTTTTATGTGAGACAGCCAGGCGAGGCATTGCAACGATTTAATCTTATTACAAAAATAAACAGCGAATACACTAATACAACAGAACTACATTAAAACTTTTTGCATTTGGAATATATAAACAAGAACGCCGTAATATTTCATTTAAATGAGCGAGAGGGAGGGCCGCACGCCAAGTCGCTCTGTGCGGTTAGTGCCTCCATGTTAATATTGCGGTTTTGGAAGCGACTCTCCTCTTTACAAGAGGTTTTGCTCAATGAGGGGGGTGTGTGTGATTCCGCAGCCAGTTTTGATTAAACAAGATCGTCAATTCAGCACACGTATCTCACCATCCATCTTCTAATCTGATAGAACTTATTTATTATGCAATAAACAGTCAAGTGTACAAGCGCGTTTGACTCCCTGCGCCCACGCAACGCAGACAATTTTGGTGAATGCGCCGGGTGTCCGACAATATTCATTAGTCTACATTTAGGTTACGCGACAATAATTAAAGAAACTTATTAAAATTTTGATTTTAATTAAAATAATTCACGTTTTATGTAGAATTGCTGTAAATTCCATATATACCGGATCTATTGCAGTTAATAATTCCATATACGATATTTTTATTGTTTGGGATTAAACTTAAAACAATGAATTTATGAGTTTCAGACTAGACGATTGTACCTGTACATTTGGATTGCCCTTTTCATTATAGGGATATAAAATACTAGCAAACTCCAATAAAACATCGGGTTTATGTGTAAAAGGATATTAAACAAAGCTGTATTTGGTTGTGTATAATATTCGAGCGAATAAAAATAAACAACACTCCCGATAAAATAACCGAAACAGAGTAATACTGCGATATGACAACGGGCGCACGGGCCCGCGATAAATCTATACAAATGTCATTGAGTGAGGGGGGATATGGGGTGCGCATACACACACGCGGACTTTGTTTTCACATAAATCTATGAAACTTTATATGAATTTATAGCGGCAGAAGGAGGCCTCTCTCCCGATAGTGGATTTTAAATTGTCATATTGCAGTGCTCTGATGATGACGTATGCTGCATTGCGCGCTCCCATGGCAACACCTGAACTCTCCCCGACTGCTACAGAGACTCCAATAAGCCGGTAATTGTATTAAACCTTGTAAACAATGTAGCTGACGCTCGTGTGATTATCTATGGCCTCCGAACAATCGGATCCGATCGAATAAATGCTGGCTAATTGCAAGTAAAACTGAGCTGCACTTACAGCATATGAATCAACCATACAAATCCCCTTGATTATATCCAATTTATATACAATCAACACTATATATCACCAAAAATTGCCATACAATACTCTTGATAATCGGTATCACCTAAACCATTAGATTGATGAAAAGGCGCTTTTAAAAGTTTCCCAAAGGAATAATAACTTTAAAGATGGTAGGGGCTTTGTCTTTGTTGTTTAAGCAAGAATCAAACCGGCTAGACATCAAAATAAGTAGCTCAAAAAAATTAAGAGATACTATTATTTGATATATAGGCAGGTGCTTCCAATGGTGATGCTTCAGACTTTCCTGGGGATTCTAATAAAGGGCTTTGTTTACTTTTCTCTGCTTCGACAAAATTCCTCTTCATAAATCTGACAGCGGAGAAATTATATCCAATAATTAAATGGAAACGGCCGTAAATCTTGTAAAGTGAAAGTTGATTGATTAAAGTTATATATAAGTTGCTTAGTTATTTATGGCAGGGACAGATATTTGAAGACAGATTCCTTTTATATTGCAATATTTTATCTAAACCAAACAATGCTGTTAATATATAAAAAGTAATAATTTAAATTTATTAATTCTAGAATAATAAATTTTGATTAAATCTACAAATGGTTAAAGTTTAACCATAATTTTTTTTAAATTGCACAAAATCTTTGTTAATTGCATTACAGTGCGTGTACTGTCAACAAATCTAGCATTAAAACTTACAATTGTTTGTTTAAAAAAAACTGATCTATCCAGACAATCCATATAATTTCCTCCTTGCATAATATTATATTTATTTTTTTTTAATTTAGTAGAATTACTAAAACGTCAATAAGCTTTTACGAGTGTTTATTCTTTTAGTAACTTGTGTTCGTTTTGTCAATTAAAGATTGTTTTTTTCAGCATTTACAAATAAAATGATGGTTTTTATATTATTTTTCAATCAGTATATTTCAATTTGTTAAGTTAGTAGGAAAACTAAATGCTAATAGGGCTGCTCTAACCAATTAACTTTTGTCTTCTTCAGCATTTCCAAAATTATTTTAAAAATGCTTTCAATAAGAATAGTTAAATAATGCAGTTAACGAATTTGACTCCAATTTCTTACGGCGGTTTCCTAGATGTCGTCTTTCTACCCTTTTTGTGGTTTTCTTGTGTTTTTTTTGTCATCTAACCAGCCCAATAGTTGATCTTGAGAGGTCAAGTCTTACTATATGACTTGTCCACCTCCGATTTAGCACGTTAGTTTTCCATGTCCTAAAAACTCTTCATTTTGAATACTGACCAGCATGGCTCGTTCGTTGAGTAGTTTAATGGCAGTTTTTCGTATTATTGCCATAGTTTTAAAGTCGCATGTAAATTAATAAGATGCGCGTTTCGTTTAAATTTCTTTTTAGTTTTATTAAGAATTCCCTTCATTTAAGTATAAATTCCATTTTAGCGAACGGTGACCAGCATAGACCCACTGTTCTCAATATTTTGGTTGTTTAGTTTTCTTTATCAGCTTTGATCATTTGGCTCAGATATGTGTATTTCTTTACATTTTTAAGTATTTCTTTGTTAATAATTGTTTAGGTGTTCCCCGTTGTCATTATTTTTGTTGTATTCTGAACTTGTAGACCTATTTTCATCGATGCCTAATGAAGTTCCTCAAACATGATCTTTAGTTCTTCTATTGAACTGCTGACGACAACTATATCGCCTACAAACCTTAGGTGATTGAGGTATACTCCTTCAATTTTAATTTGATTTACTTCCTAATCTATTTTCTTGTAGGCTTCCTCCAATGCCGCGGTAAACAGTTAAAAAAAGATCGTATCCTCCGGGCATACCCTCTTTATATCGGTATTTTATTTTTGTTATGTTTCTTCAATGGTTTGAGTATCTGGTATCTACTCTTGTTTTGTCAAATGCTTCTAGAATTCCCCGATGTAGCACCAGATTAAATGTTTTTCACTAATCTACAATATGCAGTGTTATATTATAATTGTATATGTTTGTGTGTTTATTTGTATTTTTTTAATCAAATTTCTCAATGTTTGTACATGGTTGATGGTACTAAATCTTTTCCTAACGCCAGCCTGTTCAACTGTTTGGTAAAAGCCTAGAGTTGTGTTAGCCTATTTCTTATTATTCTTGAGAGGAATTTATATAGATGCGGTAGCAGGCTTATGGATCAATAATTTTCAATGTTGGTTCGGTCACCTCTTTTGTGCAGAATGGTGGTCTCTGCCTTATGCCAGCTGCGTGGTATTTCCCCTCCATAATGCATTTGTTCATTAACATTTGAGTCTCGGGTCACTATAAAGTTTTGAATCAATGTTTTAATTCCTTTCTACTACTGACAATGACTCCTTTCTCGTTATTTATTTGTGTTATCTTTACCAGCCATAGCAATAGAATTGATCTGAGAGTCTTGATATATTGATCGTATCCATTATAAGTTTTGTTTTATAATCTCTTAGATCTTTTATGCTGCCCAAATGACAACCTCAGCTGCACGCAATGCACCCTGCTAGATAGTTAACAGCTACAGGTGAACAAACCAACTAGTGGAAAAGCACTCCGTTGTTCTAGAACTGAAAAATCGGCCCTATAGGCGGATGAACCACCTAAATAGTCAACGACATAAGAATACGTAAGAAAACAAAAAACCAAAGTATTAAAAATCCAAACGAATAACCTCTAGTAACAAGCATCATGGATGTGATCAAAAATAAATTATCCGGAGCAATTAGTCTCTCAATCGGATCTCCGCGGGGAGGGGGGGGGGGACATTTGACCAAAAATATAATAGAGAAGACATAAATAAGTACTGAGATCAAAATAGGCACTTTAGAAACGTCAGAACTATGGCACAATCAGGAAAAATCAATAATGCCATACAGAAGATAGAAAGGATAAAGATTATAATAATGGAAATTAGTAAAATGCGCTGGGTAAACTCAGTATATTCTAATATCAAAAAACACAAAATATATTACTCAGGCAGAACAAATAGACGACAGGGATATGGAGTATTGTAAACAAACAAGTTGCAAAATGTGTTAAAAATTTTGTACCAATATCGGATAGAATTATGATACTACAGATAAATGCCAGCTCAGAACAAATCAACATTATTCAAGTATATGCCCCAACAACAGAACACAGCAATGAAAAAGTAAAAGAATTCTACTCTCAGATTATACATATACTAAGAAAAATCCCAAAACAATAAATAACAATAATAATGGGAGATTTCAACGCAAAAGTGGAAAAAAGAACCCTGGACAAATCTGCTTTCGGACTCGAAAAAATGTTTGCAGAAGAACAAGGATATATAGTAACAAATACATTTTTTACACTTCCACCAAGGAGGCTATATACGTGGGTACCACCAAACGACTCATCTGAAAATAGAATAAGAAACCAGATTGATTATATTCTTGTAAACAAAAGATATAAAAATAACTGCATATCAACAAAAACTTACCCAGTAGCTGACATACAATCTGACCATAACCCGTAGTATACGTCTTTAGAGAAAGAATAAAAAAGTGTAAAAGAAAAATAACAAGAGATATGACCTACAGAGAATCTCCTAATAAAAACATAAGTTGAAAAACATCTAAACCAAAGACTGAGAATCGGGCTTGTACAAAACTAGATAAACTGAACACAATAGTCGGAAATATCTAAAAGGAATTTCTAAAATCAAATGTTAACAAAAAGAAACCATGGGTTACTAACAAAATCCTACAAATGGTGAAAAAGAGAAGAAGTATAAAAAACAACTTAAGTGAATATAAAATCATAAACAAAGAAATCAGAAAAAAAAAGAAAGAAACAAAAAAAAAACAAGCCAAAAAACATGCAATAATATATATACCTTACAACAAAAATACAATAGTTTTAATGTTCATAGAAAAACTAGAAAAAGTATAGGAATGAATAGAAGAAAAACCGTTAACAAATTAGTAGACAATGAAGGACAAATCATTATCAACCAAGAAGAGATAAAGAAAACATGAAAGACCTAAATGGAAGAATTATTTCAGAACAACAGACCTGATCATCCACAGGCAAGAGGAGGAACTGGATCGAGCTTTATGATAGGAGAAGTTCAATCTGCGATAAAAGCAATGAAAAACGGCAAAACCGTAAGTCCTGTCTATGAACAAGCCGATGTGTTGAAGCTTCTTGATTAAGAAAATGTGAAATGGCTAACATCACTGCTTAACGATATATACAACTTGGGTACAATTCCCAACAAATGGCTACAATCAGAATTTATCATTTTGCCCAAAAAACCTGAAGCCGGGTCATGGAATGATTACAAAACAAAAAGCCTCATGAGCCACTTACTCAAAATGTTCCTCAAAATCATCCACCAAAAAATATATAAAATATGTGAGAAACAAGTATCACCCACACAGTTTGGTTTCAGGAATGCAGTGGGCACACGAAAAGCCATCTTCAGCCTCTAAGTGCTATTCCAAAGATGTAGAAATATAAATTGTGACATCTATTTATGTTTCATCTGTCTACCAGAAAGCCCTGTTAAAAAATTAAACATCATAGAATAGTACAAATATTACAAGAAATCGGACTAGACAAAAAAAAATCTAAGAATAATCATAAATCTCTGGAACCTGCTTCTGTAAGACTAGACAAAATAAACACGAAAAAGACAAAGATTCTACGTGGAGTGATACAGGGGTACACCGACAATGAGAAAAATCTACAACTACTAATGAATAGAGTGACAGAAAGCAGTCAAAAGCAATATCACAAGATGCGAAATATTAATCAACCACTAACCCATTAAAAGAGTACAGAAATATGTATATTATGAGAAACAAAAGCAATATCATTTGTTGCAGGTCATTTTACAGGGAAAAGTGCTAGGAAAAAAAGCTGCAGGCAGAAGAAGAATTTTGTGGATGAAGAACATAAAAACCTGGTTCGCCAAGACAACAACCGAATTAGTCAGAGCAGCAGTGAATAAAGTAATCATAGCAAGGATAGTTGCCAACGTCCGGAACGAATAGAAGCCGCAAAAAAATCTTTCCTTATGTTTCTGTTTCTGCTAATGTTTAACTGTTTGTATTTTTCCGTTCGAGTTCCTTCTTTGTGCAATTAAGACTTTGTTTGTAAACCTAATTTGTTTTTGCGCAAAGCATATAATTTTTGTAGAAATTTGTGTTTTTTTACCTTACAAGCCTAGTATTTGGTCCACTCACACTCTTATATTAAATGTAATTATGATAAAATAAACAAAAATCATATATCAGACTAATGTCCTAAATCAATAAATGCCATAATTTCTTAAAATTCTCTGCCAGAGCTGAGTCTCAAACTTTTATATTTTTTTTTTTAATTTCAAAATGTAATATGTGTACCCGCGACAAATTATGCGCTAAGATTCAAGTTAGAAACTTTATAATTTAGTCCTCCTTAAAGCAAATCCAGTCACTTTTTTCCTACATCAAAAAAACCAAAAAAACTTACCCCTTTTTAAATGGCCATACGTTATTGCTAACATTGTTGCTACTAATACTTTTGTTCTAACTATTCCGTAGTCGGACATAAAATAAGGAATGTTCCACTCATCACACTTAAAGGTTTACTATCCGTCAACTATTTCCTAATGCTGTTCCACGTAAGCTGAAGTTGTTCGCATACATAAAATTAAGGTGAATGTAGCAAAATATTAATGTAAAGCAATGCAACTTTGGTTCGCAAGTGAGTTGCGAGCACCCATTTGGAACACGCCAATTCTGTTTGAATATTTGCAAAATCATCTTGGAAGAGCTGGTCCGAGAGACAATTTCCATAAAATCACAGTAACTATTAAACAGTGTACGTTCAGTAATGTGTCAAAGATGGTAATGCAATGCCCCCTATTAAGAAAAACAATGAACTGTTTGTGTGTGAAGAAAATCAGTAATCAGTAAGGTGCAAGGCACAGTGATGATAAGTGCATACCCTGAAACACTAGATAGAAAGACAATTTGCATAAAATAAATCATTTAATAAATTCAAATGATAAATTTCTTTCGATTTAACTGTACTACAGTCCTCCTTCATACACAAATAGTTTAACGTTTCTTCTAATAGGGGGCATTGCGTTACCAACTCTAATTCAAAATAATTTAAACTTAACTTGCGCCCACCCATCCAGTATTAATTCAGAAACTAATTCAAGCACATTCGGGCGGGTGGAAGGGAAACATAAATCCAAATTACACGCCCAACCAATTTAAACTTATTCACTGCCCGCCCAACCTAATGTTTGTGATCAAAAAATTGAAACACAAACACTCTGACGGGTCGGCGTTGAACATCATCCCAAATCACACTCCCACAAAATTTTAACTTAGTTCTCGCCCACCCACCTAAGTGTTTGTGATCAAGAAATTAAAGCATAAACAATCGGGCGGGTGGGCTGAAAACAATAACCTTAATCACACACCCATAAAGTTTAAACTTAATTCCTGCCCACCCACCCAAGTGTTTGTGATAAAAAAAAGAAAATAAAAACTAGTGCGGGTGAGCGTGGACACCATTACAAAGCACCGCCCAATTTCTTTCAAATTTTCTGTCAGTCATTGTGTCATGTTTGTAAACTGCAAGAAAGCAACAAATGATTGTAACTTATAATTTATTTACGACAAACACAGCTGGTCCCGTCCGTATCAAACGATATCAAACTACCTGCCCACAATTTATAAACTTATTTAATTAACAGTTTTCAAATTTTGTTGACATACATAAGTAATTTACTATTATTACTTATTGTAAGGTAAAGTTCTTAGTAATTGTATAAAATGTTATTTCAGATTAATTAATTTAATAAAATAATTCAATTTGTAAACATATATAAAATATATAAAGAAGAGACGCAATGTCCTCAAATGAGACAGTTAAAATATTTACTTTGAATTGTGGTGGTGAACAATGTTGACGAAGTAAGTTAAAAATCAATTATTAAGTTTAAATAAATAAAGCCATACTGATGAGAGGTAAACCTCGAAACGCGTCTATGGATGTTTTTAGTTTAGAATATTTTTTCATAAATTTAATTTTTTAATGTCAATTTGTAAACTTATACAATTTTAATGTGCAATATAAAATAAAATTGTAATTAAATTTTTAAAAAGACTGCAATTTAATAAATAAAATGTTAAAAAATTTGGAAATATCAGCAAATTGTAAATTTTGTAAGAAATTTAACAGGAATGTAAAAAAAAATGATGCAACGTACGGTTCAACAATGCACACTTATTTTTAATTTTAAGATAAATATAAATCTATGTCATGTAATTTTAGTAAATTACGTATCACATCACGTTTGAAGTACTTCTTACTTTATCCTACAAGAGAAAATTAAGGGTGACTGGAACTCTTAAATAAGATCTGCCATAATAAATAAGGTGTTAAGGTGTTATAAATCGTTAGTTAAGTTGTAATAATATAAATCAATCGTAGAGATTTATGATTAGATATCTAAGACATTTCCTGCGTTCACGAAAACGCTAGTAGTGCTATATCCGGTTAACCGGTACATTATTAAAACCTTAAAGCAGATCGGACACGCACTTAACACTTCTCTTATGTATTGCCGCAAATTACCGACGTTCACGCACACACCGACCGAACGACCGAAGGCGCACAAGTTGTTCTTTATTATTTTCAAGGGTTTAATAAATATAATAAAGCGCGGTCGTTACTCGTGCACCTGGTGCGAAGTAAAGTGGTTCTCTTAAACCCGAGGCACACGGGGCATTTTGTCGGGAAACAATTAAGTGAACTTGCTTGATGACGAAAAATATTTTATTAATATTGCTTACTTAAGAGAAGAGCCACTCAAAGACACTGGGATATAAACTGGCTACTATGTGTTTGCGAACTAGGGAGGTTTTATGGCCGCCATTAACTGTTTCGAAACCTTATAAATTATTTCATGATACACCCTTGTATGTACAAACTAGTTTCAGTGTAAATACAGAGAGGAAGTAATTATTGCAATTTAAATTAACTTTACCTACTTCGGTGCATTCGATTCGATTCGATTTCAAACATACCTGAAACAAACAGAAATTTATTACTACGGATTTAAATACATTAAACTTTTTATATGGACAACAGCTTTCAATAAAAGAATGTTTTGTGGCAAACATGTTATGCTATGGTAATCAATTTTTGCATATTAGATATCACATGTGTGTGCAATTCCATAAAAACGTCCTGCTATTTTTGTGCTTTATGTTCCGCAGTCACGATACCTTGCATAAAAATATTAAAGACGACATTTAAACCCAAACTGCACACAAACATGAAAACTCCAGTTTTATGAATGCAAATTTTAATAAAGGACAGTCATATTTCACATGCAAACCTATTCTTCATTGATAATATTAAAAAAGAATGATAATTACAAAAGTAAACCAGGACTAGAGAGAGATTAATCATGTTGCCTGACGCAAATAAAATCTTTTTAAAGAAATTGATGCAAATTTTATAATTACGGTTAAGAAATTTAATCATAATTTCAAATTTTTTATAAAGCAAGAAATATATAATTAATAATAGTCGATATAAGAAGTTTACACCTTAAAATGAGTGATGAAAAGTACTTTGCTATTAACTGGAGCTGTAAAAGTAATACATCTACTTGAATTTGATGTTGCAATTACTTAGAAAGGATAACATTAATAATTTTACAAAGTGAATACTATTCTTGATCGCTGCAGTTAATTGGCTGTTTATATTCATAAATGTAACTTTAAATGATATTATATATTTAACGTTAAAACATTGTTCAACACTATGATGTATTCCATTTTAGAATTCGTACCTAATAGAATATCAGAGTACTTTCACAGTAACTGCTGAACTGTAATATTTAAATTGGTTGACATTCATTTATCAGAGATGTTAATTGCTCCAACTAATTCTGTTGACGTTTGAAGCCAAGGTGTGGTGTAAATGCAAATCGAATGATGTTAAAAATATTTTTGACAGTTGAACTGTTTATGGTATTACAGTATATTTAAGTTTTTTTTAACTTTATTTAAGTTTATTAAATTGCATACAATTTGATTCTAAATCAATATGTTGACTGCAAACAGTACCTTAGAAGCTATTGTTGGTAACTGGTAAGAAACAATTCGACGGTTTCTTTGTAGTTCTAGATATTTGTTTTTTTAGATTAACGACTAGTGCCAAAAAAAAAGTTGAAAAATCTCTTGCATATGTGCTGCTATTTTCTTTTTTAATTTTGTTTTAATTATTGTGTGCTTATACTCAATCTCACTATAATATAACTGTTTGCAAGCTGGTAATACTGTACTTTTAGTATGTTACAACTATACTATCTAAGCATATTTTGTAAAAAATTTAAATAAATATATCAAGTATTTTCAAAATTATTGCCAATTATCTCCTTCAACTTTAGTTTTATTGCAAAAAATCTAATTCAAACTCACTTTAATAATACTGTTTGCAAGATGATAATACTGCACTTTAAGTATGTTACAACTATACTATCTAAGCATATTTTGTAAAATTTTCAAATAAATAACTCAAGTATTTTTAAAATTATTGCCAATTAATTCAAAAATTACTAACTCACGTTGTTACAGTAAGTCTAATTGGGTGCTAGTAGCTTCAATTCTAAAAAGATGATTTTGTTACAAGACATAATTTGCTCCAGTGCCTCTATTTTTCAACTTTCAAGTTTCCTTATTTATGACACATATACCCAAGTGGCTAGGACTACATTTACTTTAAAATTTAGGTCATTGAGGTACACCAAAAGTAAAAACAAAATGCATCGCCATTAAAGTAATCTTAATACTCAAAGTTAGAGTGTGCAAAGCTGTAAAAAATGTTATTCATACAATAGCATTTAAAGCCTAGACTAGGTTGTGTGTTAACAAAGTACTTAGATTAAAGCGTTGTATGTAACGGCCATTGAAAACATGCTGTACACTAGCATTTGAAGCCTTAGAGTTGTACAATAACTGCAAGATTGTTAAACTTACACTGAAATTGAAAGTAGAAGACGGTACAATTGTAATGAGCAGTTATATATATACACTGATATAAATATTGTGTTAATTAAGTGATTGTAAGTGGGATTCTTGCTTGCCCACTCTAAAAATAGTCATTTCACAATTTTAACAATCTTTTCAGGAAAAAAACAAATAGCTAAAAAGCATGCCAAAAATACTTTCAAAGATGTAATACCAGCTTAAACAACAAATCAAAGTTTCATGACCAGGCTCTTCGGGTGGGTGTGGAAAAGTACAAAAGTTGCACCAACAAGACACTGACTGGGAACACCAATTAGTCTGCAATTGTTCATCATCTCAGAAAACTTTGCAAAGTGTGAAAATTGTCCAAATATGTTCTTTATACTTAAAAAACTTATGCAAACTTTTGCAGACAACCACAAGGCCATCCAAATCCAAACTTTTACCAATTAGTTTCAGAAAAAATGAGCAAAACCCAAAAACTTAACCTAACCCAATTTATAGTAAATCAAAAGCCAAAAATTAGGCTTATGCAGTCCTCCGGAATTACAAGCACAAAAGAACAAAGCAAGTGCTAAAAGCAGTTGAAGCATTTTGGCACAAATTACAATCAATAATTTTTTGTCTGACCCAAACAAAATAGTGTTTCAGAAAATTTAAAAATTAAATTGAAATTTACATTCAAATAAACTTTACGCCCTTGAGCGGCTAAATCATTGTATTGGCTCACATTTTGTGGCATCTTCACTCGTGTCGCCAAACATCGACGTGCTGCAAACAACGCTTTAACGCTTTCCTGCTCTTAGTATTTAATATACTATTAGTGTTATAATAAACCATGCATTAGTGTTATGATGGAGATTCTAACATTGCGACCTATCAGTTCTAAGTTAGAAGATACAATAATTGCTGTACAAGCTGAATTTCTTAATTATGTGCAAACTCAATTGAAAAAAGCATGCGGGAACAATGGCAAACCGTATCAGTAGCGCGCTGATACAAAAAACAAAATGTATCAAACCGACTCAAATGAAGAGGAATAGAAAAAGTTAAGCGGCGCAAGAATTAGGAAAAAAAAGTTCTTCTTCCACAGTAAAACAATACAATAAAATAGCAGTTGATGACAGTTAAGAGAATTTGGCAAACAGTAATCTTCGTTAGAGTAAAAATTATAATTAATTGATATACTAATTAAACGCTCGGTGTGGTAGTTAAGTTAATGTGATATTTAAAAATAAAAATTTGAAATAACTCGGGTTTACACTATTTTATTTTTTCTATGTAACATAATACTCCAGAACTTGATCATTGTTCGTGTGTAAATTTTACTGTTTGCAAACAACTTTTTTTCCGTTTCCCACATTTATGATCATAACAAAAAAAACCGCAAACATATTATTTATTAAATTTTAAAAATTAATCCAAACTTTGTCCTTTTCCTTGGCAAAATCATCAAAACTTACAGACAACAATTTGCTAAGATAATAAGTAACTTTTAAAGACGTAAGCAATGAGAAGCAATTAAATATGAACAAACCGTTATCTGCTAAGCACCAAAAAGACAGTGTAATAGAGCAAGTAAAAATTTCTAGATAAAAATGATTTGTTTAGTTGCTTTTACTATAAGACAAGATGAGTTTGCCAGTGTATATTAAGCAACGCTAGTTTTCTTACACGTAAAAACGTATGAACTACCAAAATGCATCGCAGATTGCAGTTCCACCTTAGTAGAGATGTCATTATATAACAAAAGAAAAAAATTGGTGCTACAGGTTGTCCTATTTGCAATATAGCAACAGAAACTAGCAAATATGCACTTTAAACAATTTAACAAAAAAATTCTACAAGTTTGTCTTTCAAAACTTATCAGGTTTTACATTTCACTTAAATTTTGTTATTTTATAGAGTTGCAGTCCTCAACTTAGACTTAGATTAAAAAGCAAAGACTATAAAAAGCTAAAAAGTAGAAAGAAACAATTTAAAGTTTTTAGTAATTTATAAAATTATTCTAGACATTTTTCAAAAATCTTAAAAAAAACGCTTTACTAAAATTTAAAAAAAAACTTTTAAAAGTTTCTATAATTTTCGTAAATAGCCTTGCCATAGGTATACACCGATATGTAACTATAATATTATCAAGACAGTACTAATAATATTAACATCTTTTTTTTAGACCAAAGTTTACCGTTAAATATCAGCCGCAATATTCACCTAAAGTTAAAAAAAATTAAACTTCAACATGGTCCTTAGTATATAATTCGTTATATACTGCGTTTGGTTAGTATTACTTTATAAAACTACATTAAACATAATTAATAACATAAATACGTTTCAGATGTTGGCGTATAGCAAAATATATATATAAGATATTATATACTGTTAAAAACATAAAATAAAGAAGCTTCTTTTTCTTTATGTGCAGTCTCAAAATCCGAAGTTGTTAATCATCATCACAATCCAAATATTCTAGCTATTGTTGGTTTATTCGGCTGATAAGTTTCTGTTTACTCATTAAATGCATGACTTCATTATTTGTTAAAATCTATCTATAGTATATAAAGCATGCGATTTTCTTTAACATCCACGCCCCCAGGCCGTATAACAGTGTCAAAGATATAGCAGCAGCGCGTCATTCAGACTAGCAATGTTAAGTTTAAAATTCTATCAACAAAAAGTTTCTTCATCTTGGCGAAGGCTGCTCTTGCAACTTTAATGCATTTTTAACCTCCATAATCTAATCGCAACTCTCTCATATTCTTATCTCTAAGTATTCATAACTAATTACTCTTTATATTATGGTGTAATTTATAACAATAGCTAGGTTTTTGTCATTAAGGTTCTTTTTCATAATCTTGACTTTAGTCTTTTTAATTTTTAGTCCATAGGATTGACAGATCTTAGTTATATTCTGCAACATGCTTTAAAAATCAGTAATGCTTATTGCTGTTATAGTTATTAACTGCTAATTAAGCAGCAACTCAAAGTCTTAGATTAAGTTTAGTTCAATGTACCCACTGATTTTGCTACAGTTTCAAATCTGTCAACGTTCAACTGATTATATAGACTGTATGGCCTGTTACCCATGTAATTCTCAATTACACTAAAACTATAAAAGTGACTCTAAATTTAATCTAATTCTACATTTTTAATAAACTGGTTGATTTCAAACTTACTTCAAAAAGAAAACATCTCATTTATCCAAAAACAATTATTATTTTTAAATTAGCAATCTAAAATATATAAATGATGCAAAAATATTAAAAAATAATTTAAAAAAATCAAATACGGTATTTACAACTACCTAGAAAATAATATTCAGACTAATTAACCAATCCAAAACGTATGTGTTTAGTTAAACCTCTACTATTTTTCAACTGCCAAAAAATTATGCAATTATGCTAGTTATCTATAACTATTACAAAGATCTCGCATTTTTGTGTAATGTAACTTATGTACCAAGTTCCTTTTTCAAAGAAAGTTTCAAACTTTTTAAATTTCCTACAATGTCATTCACTATTAGATTTTCAAAACTCCTCGTATTTTGAGTTCAAGTTACATACAAAGTAGTTGTAAACCAATTAAGATTCTTTCATAGAATCCAACATAATTAACACTGAAATATAAAAAACTCTAAACAATGCTATGAGCAAAAATTCATAAGTAAAAAGAAAATAAATGCAATTTAAAAAACTATTTGAAAACAGTGTAGACATTTGGTTTGATTAAGAATCAAATTGGGGACAAAACCAGTCTTATAGAAACTGTTCGTTAAGAGAGGACAATAGTTGCGCTATTAAAAGGGTTTACAGCAACGCCTGAATATAATTGAATAAAATGTTCACACATTGTAGATGAAAGTCCAATCTGTGTCTTCAAATTTGTAGAAATTTGATAGAATAAGTCGTTTCTTTGCAATTAATTTTTAAAAAGTAATTAGTTCTTTGTTAATTTTTTACTCGTTAAATATAACTTCAAATCTTTAACCAAAAACATGAAGACATAGAATATTGTATGTAGTTTAACATATAAAAAGAATGATGACAAAAATCTTATTGCTTGGATATTGAGTTGATTAGCGTTTTGTCCTATAAGAACCAATTTTAATTTAAAAACGGCGCTGTACGTGTCAATATTTTTCTAGAGAGAAAGGTTCACCAATATCCTCGTAGATGCAATAGGATATAATATTTTTCCATAACAATACTACTAGTGGCACCACAACATGACGGAGCGACTAAATCCGGCAATTCTCTAGCGTTAAACTGATAACGGAAAAATACTACAATTTATTTTATATGCTGCAAGTACTCATAAGAAACTGGTATCAATTTCCAGCAATATATTCAACAAGAAATTATTGTAATTAGAGGGAATCAAGATTATCTGTAATTAAAATAATTTTTCATCCAAATCTTATACAGAAACTAAACAATAAAAAAATTTATCTTTTATCAAAAACTCTCACAAATCGTACTTCAACCAACCAAAACCTATAATTTGTTGCAATCACTGCAGTACATTGAATCCTAAAGTTTCATACCAAGCCACGGAAGTATTTGCTAAATTTAGCTAGCCAAAACTCAACTACCAATGTAAATTACTACCACTTAAAGTTGAATATTTAGCAAACATGACACTATCACGCTTTGTGATATAAAAGCAGTTGTAGTATCATAGTACAAGTTTGAACATTGCTCTTGTCGGTGTTATTAAAAAGCGCGTACATTTAACAGTGATCTACATATACTTAAAAAAAGTTATTTTTAAAAGCATAAGCATAAAACATCTTAATAGAGGTTAAGAAAAAAATATTTCTATTAATTTTCTTGCATATAAGCTGTTTTCCACATTCATAGCGACAAAAAAAATAAGATACTTTTTTTTAGATATTTTAAATTGCTTTTGATATAATATAATTGATGGTTGTGATAAGTCATGTTAATAAAATAATAAAACAATTTACTACGTACAAATTTGTGATAAAAAACTTAGTAAATTGTTTTATTATTTCATTTGCTTTTGATATGTTTCCCAAAGAGCAGTCAAAAGCTTCAGCTTTTAATAGTTGCCAAAACTGTTTCCGGATTGTTTAAATTTTTTATCTATTGTTTAACTACTGTATTTTTTTTTAATGGGAATGGTTTTTTATTAAAACCATATATATGTAAAATATTTACTAAACAAGAAATATTCTACATGATGCAACATCAAAATCAAATAAACATGTATTATTACTGTTTCATATAGTAGTTCAATAAATTATTTTTATTTATATATTTTCATAACTAGTTATATTATTTTTAATAATATTTTCAAGTGGTTATATGTATAAAAATATATCAAATATATTATTATACATATCGAACTAGTTGTGAAAATAAATACATAAATAAAAATAATTTATTATATTATATATATATATATATATATATGATTATATGAAACAATAATAATAATAAAAATGATAAATATTAAACAGTTTCATAAAACTATTAAAGAAAATATAAAACAAATAATTATTTATAAAACAAAGTTTTTAAAGATTATTTTATTAATAGAAACATTTGTTTTGCTCATTGCATAGTAAATACAACGTTCTATGCCCACAAATAAAATCACGCAAAAATCATAACCCTACAAATTTTTAAATCTTAATTAACAAATTATAAAATTAATTACATAATAGATTTACTATTTACAAGTATATCAATGTTAAACAATTGTTTGCAATTTGCTTATAATTTTTCCAACTATAAACCCCTCATAAATGTCACTTTATATACAGAGTTAGTCAAAATTACACCTAAATAATTCTCTACCGTTAAAAATTTCTAAAAAAGTTTCAAGCAAATGTTTTTTGGTTTTAAACAAACCAATTTATAAAAATATTTTTAATATACAAAATTTGAAATCAGAGTATTTTAGAATAAAAAATGTAAAAATAAACAAAGTGTTCTATTTGAAAAAAAAGTTTATTAAATTTCCACAATAAAATAAACACCCTGTATATTAAAAATATTTTTCTAAAATAAATTGCTTAAACCAAAAAACTTTTATAAAAAACTTAATTTAAAATTTTGAATTATTGGATAATTATTTAAATGTTCCGGTAATTTTGACTAACCCTGTATATAACAGTCATTATGTTAGCTTTGGCGTGTCGGCAAAAAGCGGTTTTATAGTCAAAGTTAACTATATAGTTAAATATATCATATAGCCTACCTGAATAATTACGGGTTATATGACTCAAAAACGTTGTATGATTCCATCAAAAGAATTAAAAGACGCAAAACAAAAACTCAACAACAAGTCAACAAAATCATATGCTCAAGTAAAACTTCAAGTAGAAAAGTAAAAAAAAACAAAAGTAACTAAAAACTAAAAAACATAATACAAAACATAAACTCTAGCCAACAACAAGCAAAAGATAAACCTCTACATCAGCTAGTGCCTCTTAAAGATGTAGCAATATTTGTTTAAATTTGTTAATTAAAATTACCTTTCATATTATCAGTGCTACACAGTTTTCCAAAAAACTAAGATAGGGTTGTATCCAAATACTATTCACGTAACTGAGAATTAAGCTGAAGTAAATTTACAGAATTGATTCAACCATACTGCTTACTTATTTAAAAAAGTCAAGCAATGTTAACCTGAATAAACTTGCAAAAAAAAGTTTAGAAACAATCAAGATTTAAGCTTTGAATGTCAACAAGTAAAACCACATTTGCTAAAATTACAACATCGAGTAAATTTTGAACTCAGAAGAAATAAAAGTCATTTGCCAAAACCCAACACCATTTTCACTTTTTGACAACTAGGAATACGTTTTACAAAAGAGCAGCAGACACAATGAAAAAATCAAATATAAGAAACATTCCGCAGCAAAATTAGAGCACACAAAAGTAGTACTCACAGATAGTTTAGTAGTCCTTACAATAGTAGACGCAAACGTATGCAATATTCTTCTCCTACTTCTTTTTCTTTTTCTGTTAAGGCTTTGCCCTGTTTTTTTGATATTTTCGGCCTTAAAACTACACCTGCAACTTTGACGTCCAGGTCTCGTGCCATCGTTTTAGCGGCCTTCCGAGAGGTCGTTTTGTGTTTGGTCTTAATGTAGTCGCCTGTTTTGCCATCCTGCCCTCTTCCGTTCTTCCAACATGGTCTCTCCAGTACTTTCTCCTGTCTCTTGTCCACCTTACAATGTCCTGTATTGAACAAGTGTCACGGATCCTGTCGCTGCGTACTCTGTCGCGTAGGCTCAATCCGATAATAGATTTTAACGTTCTCATCTCTGTTGTTCTGACGATTTGTTTGGTTCTTGTGGTGTCGGCAGTTAAAACTGGTCTTACACAGGTTTTATATATACAAACTTTACTTTGTGTCGACACATGTTTGTTCCTCCATATTGTATCGCGGAGAACACCCAATATTACTGCTGCCTTTGTTGCCTGAATCTTCATGTTTGCTTTGTTATTATTGTCGCTAGATAATTCGACCCCAAGATATTTAAATCGCATAACCTGCTCTATCGGTGTTTCGTCAACTTCTAGTTTTCATCGTAAGAGATTCTTAGATATCACCACTGATTGTGTCTTCTGAGTTAAGATTCAAAGGTTAAATATTTTGGCGTTAGTTGTCTTCGTTTTCTGACATAAGAGCTATATCATCTGCGTAGCCAAAGATTTAAAATTTCCTGTTTCCGCTGTTGTAGCTTATGTTGGTGTCTTATACTCTCTCTATTATTTGGTCCATATTGATTTATGAAACATGGGCTTAAGTTGTCACTTTATCTGATGCCAATTGATACCGGGAATTCCTCTGTTAATCCTTTTTGTATTTTGATTCTTGTTTTGTTCCCAGTCATTAATTCTTTTACTACTTGGATAGTTTATTTGTCGATGATGTTTTTGCGAAAAGCCCTTAGTACGTCCTTAAGTTGTATTGTATCAAAAACTTTGAAAAAATCTTCAAAGCAGAAGTAGAGTAGTTTGTTAAACTCAATGGATTTTTCTATTAGTTGACGTAGGTTAAATATTGCGTCGATGGAGGACCTGTTTGTGCGGAAACCCTTCTGTTCCTCGCTGGTTCATATTTGTGTTGTTAATTTTTGAGATATGATTTTGGTAAATACTTTTTAGATATTAGAAAGCAGGCAGATTGCTCTGTAGTTTTTTGGGTCTTTCTCTGTTTTTTTTTTTAATATAGGTATTGTAATACTTGTTCGCCATTTGCTTGGTATGATTCCAGTTTTGAGTATTTTCCGGAAGAGGTTGGTAATTTTTTTAGTTAACTCAGGGCCCTTAGATTTGATCATTTCGTTGTTGATCAGGTTTATCCCAAGTGTTTTTCTATTTTTTAGTTTTGGGATTGCTTGTTCAAAGTCATTCTCATTAATATCCAATTTAGTTTCGACATTGCTTTCTGCAACATAGTCTCTCATTTCTTGGTTGTCATTATCGTTGCCTTTGTCCTCATACAATTTTAGGAAATAGTTTTCCCATTGTTTTGTTGAGATTGAAGATGTTTGTGTAAATTCGTTAACAGCCTTTTTTCAGCTGCAAAGCATATTCCATATTTTCTTTTGCGCCCCATATAGGCCGTGTTCCATTTCCAAAGAAAATCTTTCCCAGTATTCCTTTTTCAAAGTTCTTATCTGTTTGTTTTTGCTATAGGCCTCAGGTGTCTTTCTATTTTTGTATTCCAGGTATACCTTTCTCATTTCTGCCACCAATTCCTTCAGTGAACCATTGCTTGGTGTTTATTCTGCCGTTGGGTTTAAATTCTCTTACTCCTATAGCTTTCTTGGCGCTATTTAATAAATTTGTTTTTATCTTCTTCCATGTTTCCTCAACGTTATCTTCATTGCAATCCTGCAACTGACACTAAATCAACGTTGATGTGCTATATTTGTGGTAAACATCAAAAAATTTCAATAACCTAGGCAAGACAAAATACATATCTAAAAACTCATTAAGATTTGGATTATCAGTCATAAATGCAAAAATAAAATTCTTTAAAAACGTATTGCATTCAGCCTACAAATTGTCTCTCAAGATAAAAAATTACAAAAAAGTTCACACTAGTTGATGCCAAAATAAACTTAAACTAAATTAACATTAAAATGCAATATTTGTGGGGCAACATCAAACAACCTCTAGAGATCAAATCACGGACTATTGGAGTGCTACATACATTTTGAACACTGCAAAAAATTGTTTTAAAAATACTAGTTTCATCCAATAGCACCTACATTGTAATGCATGCTTTGCTGCCTATAACTCTGCTGTCACAAGAAATCGCAGAAATTAACACTTTCAACAAATTTACAAAAAATTATTTAAAGCCCGCTTGCAACCAAGATGATCTTATTAAGTCACAATTTAATTTAGATCTACTTTTCACTAAAACAAAACAAATACAAAAAAAAAATTATTTAAAAAAAAAACTTTCAATATGCTGCTTAAATTGAACAAGCTCTTTCAAGATCAAACAAAAAAGCACTATCAGACAAAGAAAATATGGCTTCGGAAAAAACATAGATTTAATATCCACTAACAAATCGAAAAGCAATAGAAAGTTAGACAAGTATCAACTTAGTTCTGTTACGTTAAGCAGTTAAAAAACAAAAATTAATATAACAATATTTATTAATAACTTAATGCTAATACTATAATCAAATAATTGTTAAACAATATTTTTTATATTATTTTTTTATAAATAACGCAATGGATTGGCCATTACCGCTACATCGTCGACCGCACCATTTCACGGCAAAAAAAAACCACTCTCTGTCCAAGTCGGTCCAGTTCATCTCGTCTTTTCTTTGCCCCAGAGTCTTTCAACTTGTATTAATTGTGTTAAAAAACCATCAGCTTATTAGGTAAATTTCAAATCACTCCGGTAAATAAAATGCTATTAAAGTTATTATTTCAGTCATATTTCAAAAATCATACCCGGACTGTTAACGTGCTACGCTAAGGTTCTATAACTGGTCCATCTTACCGCTTTTCTCATTAGTGTGTTATTGTTACTGCTTGTCATCGTTCCCGCATGTTTTTTTGTCAACTAAATCATTTCACTCCAAAAATTTGTCTTCTCCCTTTCTCACATGGTTTCATTGCTCTTTGTTCAAGTCGGTCCGGTTCATCTTGTTTTCTTGCATTAGTGTGTTACTCTCCTTAGCATAACATCAATATATAATACACCATAACACCAAAGTGTTTATAAGTGCTTATTGCTATTGTATTTATTGTGTTCTGTATAAGACCTTAAAGCCTCACCACTCAGTGTAAGATTAACAATGCAGCGTTATGCAGCTCTAAAGCCTCAAATGTCACTGCGTGCTCTTAATGATTATTACCTACAAGTCTTCAATGGCAACTAACGTGTTAACATACAACCCCAAGATCTCAAATAAAAAATATGAACAACATAATTTTAACTCCTACTACAATCCCAATTCTGTCAAGCTTCAATGCCAATGTTTGTTTTAGACACTACCTCTCCTCAATATATCCGTGAATAACCTCAGATAGCTGTAAAATATCTCAACGACCTCATTATCAATATATTTAGAATATGTTTTAGTTGTTTGCTTATTTATTTTTCATATAATATTAACAGAGGTATTTGTTAGCATTGTTAATAATAGTTATTGTACTATATAGATTGTTAACTACGTAATTAAATAGATCTTGAGGGCGTATCAATATACAGATAGAGTGTCTGAGAGTGTTTTGAATTTATTTACATATAGACCAAGTAAATCTACAATAACTATTATTAAAAATGCTAACAAATACCACTGTTAAAATTATATAAAAAATAAATAAGCAAACAACTATCGTGTTCCAAATATATTTATAGTTGCATTCAAGTAAGAAAATGGAAATAGATTTACTATGCATAGTAATTTTCTAATCAAAAATTCAATCCTACAAAATTGTGCTAAATCCAAACATATTTTATTTAAAATAAACTATAATTTCTTGAAGTATATTGAGTAATTACATAATTTTATTGTATTATGTTTCTCATAAATTATTTAACTAGTAATTACATTACATTACATTAATAATTTTTTCATTATAATTTAATATTTTTTAATATTTATTTTTTCAACTATTTTTCAAGTCACCGTTTTGTGTTAAAAAAGTTAATTACAATATTTAAGATTATTCTTAACTGTTTTAATTTTAATTGATGTCGCTGTAATGACCTCTCCAACGTTAATTTAATTGAATTCTCCTCCTTCCATACTTTTATTTTTATGTTGTTTTAAACATTTTAATTAGCTGCATTCGTAACAAAAACCGCAATCCATATTTTGATTACAATATTGAAATTTTTATTTCACTTAAAATATTTATGACAAAAGTAATTAATTAAATAATTTTTAAAACATAAGTTTGTGTATAAAATCTAGTTTTCCATGAAAATTTCATGCATATTAGTTAGGAAAAGCTGTCGCAAAAATAAATATGATTTATACAAAATACTAAAGAGCAGGTGTTGTATTCATAAACTTGTGAAGGTGTATCCAGTTGCGTCTTTCAGAAAGAAAGATCACAAACATAGTACGCTGTATTATGCAAGAACCGCTGACGTAAACAACCAAGCAAACATGAATAAATCTCACAAGAGAGACGTTTAAGATAAATAAAGACGTTTTTCATTTTCACTAACAGTAAGCAAGAGTGTGGAGTGTTAATATTCCTTAAAAGTGATTGTTTCTCGGATTACGGTCTGTCGAAAGATTTCAATTATGATTAAAGCACAAAAGAGACGCGCGCATAAGAAGTTCTTGTTTCAAAGCATTCGCCGCTGGTTTTATATACATACATAACAACTCCTCAAAGGGCCACATTAAAGATGAAGAGCTATGGAAAACCGAGTTTTCAATTACCTTTTTTCTGCTAAATGAGCCAATTTTCTATAGACATTCAATAAGTTTCCTTTGTAAAAAAAGAATCAATTTCATTTTTATACATCTTATATTATATTAAAATAGTCGATGTTCATTTATAACGATTCCAATTAAAGTTTTTAGTTAAATTAAATTTAATCCAAACACAATATTAATTATAACTGAGAAAGTTATATTCACATGAAATGTATTTGACAATAAATTTATAATATTCTAGTGTTAGGACGTGGAACAAATACACTATGTTATGTTACCAGATGCATTTTTATGGATCCGGCCGCGTTGAATTATAGAAAGGAAACTGTGCCCCCGGCTACACCTTGCGACACGAATTTTTCTTCGGTCTTAAAGGGCAGAGCAATTCCACAAGTTTACGGCCTGCACCCAAACAGTTGATGGGAAATAAACCTGTTTCGCAATTGGCCGGACGCGGCTCAACATTTTCATGGAACACCTGCCCGTAAAATTTGACCAAAGACAAGTTGATGGTTTTAGTAAATTTTTAGTCTGGAGTTCGCCTAGCAACGTTTGCAGTGAATTCTATTGTGCAAAATAAAACGGAAATTGCTTTTTGAATTATCTAAAAGGGCTTCCTCTGTGTTATATGACTATCCGAGAATATTTTTAAGGATAGCCTTTAAAATTTTAAGAGGTTATATTTTCAAGTTTTTATGACTGCTATTCGCAACTGAAGCTACGTGCCCCGTGAATTTCTGATACCGTATGAATTATTTACTTCTGCAGAGTTACATCTAATAATATACTTAATGCAGTCAGATCGAAATATTTTTATTTACCATATTTTTATATGACTGGAATTAGTAACAAGATGTAGGAAGTAGCTTAAAATAATAAATTATAATAAAAATTAAGACAATTTTATATAAGATTTATATAAGATAACATACATACATAAATTAATAAAAGATATATAATTAAAACATTTATTTAATAAATAATAAGAGATATTAATATCATTCATTTTCTATTTTTGTTAAAAACATTCTGGTTTGATTTTATATAAAATTTATTAATTAAATTTACTTATTGTAATACTTATAGCAAGGTAAGCTTAATAAAAAAATGCTTTTCTTTATAGATTCCATTTTATTATGAAAATTATTGAAAAGCTTATAAATAGAAGAATATTTCTTTTAATATTGTTGAATTGATATTCTAAAGTTGAAAATATTAATATATTTATTATAAATTTGCTTAACTAATATAACATAAATAAAATTTGTTTGTATCGCCGTCCGATGATGAGCTGATATAGGTTGAAACTAGTTACGGTTTTTTAAATATATTCGTGATATAGTACATTTTATTTATTTTATAATAAAGTATTACATTTAACGACCACCACCATTCAATTTTTAATTAATTTATTTTTTACATTATTGTAAGAAATTTCAATGCTCAAAACCTAAAATATATGACTACAGTATTCCAAATATAAATTGGCCGCTATAATAGGCTACTTAATATACATAAAAATAGTGTTTGCTCTGTTGAACTCATGCTTTCACGTGTTTGGCTCATCACACTTACATTCCATGCATTCCATGTTAAACCCATTTCAGCTTGGCAAATTAGGTTTACTGTAATTTACCACAGCACCGGAGTTGTAAAACATTCTAATGCCTTAAACTTTACAATAAATCAGAACTGAAAAGATACTAAGTCAAGTTGAAAACCTATATGTGCAAGCAACAACTGCTACGATCTGTTCCTAATTGAATTAAATTCCAACACTTTGTCTCCAGCGTTAGCCAAAAAAAAATCGCCAAAACCTAAAATAACCTAGAAACGTAATTTAATCTTTGACCTCTATGCAAACGTCAGAAGTCACTTTGTCACAACAGAAAGTTGTAATCCAACCTCTTAAACACTAACAGTTGGGTGGGTAAGTAAAAAATTCCAATCCAAAATACTGTCTCGTCATCAGTGTTCCTGATTAAAAGATTTAATGTTTGACCTTTCTGCGAACGTCAAAAATAAATTTGTCACAAGAGAAAGTTGTGATCCAACTTATTAAAAACAAACACTAGGGTGAATGAGTGGGACACTCCATAACATGATAATGAATCAATACTTTAGATTTTAATGTCTCGCTCACCCACCGAAATGTTCGTAATCAAAAGATTTAATGTTTGCCTTTTATGCGAGCATCAGAAAACATTTTGTCACTCGAACAAGTTGTGATAAAATCTATTAATAACTAACAGTTGGGTGGATAGGTGGGCCACTCAAATTCAAATACTGACTCGTCATCATGCTATAAAGTGTCCTACCCACCCACCCAAATGTTCGTCATCAAAATAAATTTGACCTCTCTAAGACCGTCAAAAGTCTTTTTGTCAGAGAAGTTTGTGATCCAACCTTTTGAACACTAATAGCTGGGTGGATAAGTGGGCCACTACAATTCAAATCATGCTATGAAGTGTCTCACCCACCCACCCAAGTGTTCGTCCTCAAAATATTTAATGTTTGACCTCACTGCAAACATTAAAAGTAACTTTGTCCCAAGAGAAGGTTGTGATCCAACCTCTTGATAACTAACAGTAGGGTGAGCGAGTGGGCTGCTCCAATCCAAACTACTGACTAGTTATCATGCTATAGAGTGTCCCACCCAAGTGTTCGTGATCAAAAAATTTAATGCTTGACTTCTCTGCAATCGTCAGAAGTCATTTTGTCACAAAGAAAGATTGTGATCCAATCTCTTAAACACTAACAGTTGGGTAGGTGGGTGGACCACTCCAACCCAAACTACTGACTCGTCATTATGCTATGGAGTGTCCCAGCCACCCACCCAAGTGTTTGTAATCAAGAGATTTAATGTTTAACCTCTCTACAAGCGTCAGATGTCATTTTATCACAAAAGAAGTTTGTAATCCAATCTATTAAACACTAACAGTTGAGTGAGTGGGTAGGCCACTCCTATTTAAACTACTGGCTCATCATCATGCTATATGGTGTCCCACCCATCCACCCACCCAAGTATTCGTCATCAAAAGTTTTAATATTTGACCTCTCTGCAAGCGTCGGAAGTCACTTTGTCAGAAGAAAAGATTGTAATCCAACTCCACTCCAGTCCAAACTATTGACTCGTTAACTTTTATCGTAGTAGTCAATCACTGCATATCTGTCTTGTCCTGTTGAAACAACATCTATGTAAACAATAACACAAAATTCACACTACCAATCATAGCATGCTTTAATACTAATCGGATCCTTTTCAAAAAACTATTGATCACTTATTCAATTCTAGTATGCGGCCTCACAAAAACGACCGGTAAAAAGAATCAATAGAAATAAGAACCATTAAAAGTACTTTTTTGTAAATTGCACTAGCAATTATATCAAAATAATTCCTCGGTTGCTCATTCAGAATTTACCAAATCATCCATTTTTGGCAAAATTGCTAAATGCACCCACATTGTTATTAAAATTCATCAAAAATATTTGTGCATATCTACCCAAAAAAGTTTTTTTGAAAGCAACAAATTTATGAAAATTGGTTTAAAAGAATTGGTAGAGTCTAGATATCGGTATCAAAACTACAATTAGAAGCGGTTACCATGTTAAACAGGCTGGAAGGGCAAAACAACATATAGACTAAAATTAAAAAGTAATAAACACAAAACTAGATCCTATAGAACCTAACACGACCTACTCATGAATAAAGCTGCCTGAAAAAAATAGAAACCCTAAAGAGTAAATTGCACCAAGGTTTCTCCAGAATATCCCTTCGGGCACTGTCCCGTCAAACAAGCAATTTAAGCAAAAAAAAAAGATACCAAAAAAAAGTAAGTAAAATGTTAAAGTTTGTGCAGTTCAATGTACTACAGGGCAAAAGCGCGTATATTATAAAGCATAACACCTTGTCGAGGAAAGCTAGATTATCAACAAAAAAAATAAAAAAGCTCAGCACTCGAGGTAGATTTTTCTTATCAATCAAACCTTTATGCAAAACATGTACTAAACATAATGCCATTCAAAAATGAAAAGCAATTGCACATTCGCATGGGAAAGCACCGGTACCAACCCAAAAAGTAAAAAACATTTAGAAATAAATCTTAGAAACTAATACTAACATTATAAACAAAAGTAACTTGTCAGAAGCGCAACGCAAAGTAAAATTATTGACCTAACATTAGCAAATGACAGTAAGGTGATTAAAAATTGACATGCGTCCAAAGGACATTTGCTGTCAGACCACGCATACATTCGATTCAAAATTGAAACAAAAAAGCGCCCCTACAGTATATCAAAACCCAAAGAAAACTGACTGGGATGCATAAAACAAAATGCTAATTAGTCACATTGAAAGCTCTTCAAAAGCAGCAAAAACAAATCACAAGCTAAAGATAATGACCGTTTGTTAATTCCATAAAAACAGCTTTCCAAGAAAGCTGCTTAAGTGCCGTAAAACACATCTCCAATAAATTTACTTGATAGAATAGGGAGCTTGACAGAACAAAGGCTAGTATTAGGAACCGTTTGACAATTCCAAAACATATAGTGATTGGGCCTCATACAGGACCAGCCTCACAGCATATAACAATGCTAAAAACATTTAAAGCAAACCCATATGTTCTTGCCTCCAAAAGACTCTGAGCAAAACATTGAATCACTTCAGATAAAAAAAAAAAAGTTATGGAGGCGTGGTCAAAAAATCTCTGCAAAAACTACTGCAGACACAATTTGCATGCTCTACGTTAGCAGAAACCTCCAACCAAAAGAACCTTGATATGCCAAATAAAAAATAAATAAAAAAGACTGGTAGAAGACACATGCCATAATAATTAAAGACTGCATAACTAGCCTAGAAGCATTAATTAAAAACAGCAAGTTACACCTAATCTAGCCATCAAAGAATCAAGGCCTAAAAGAAAATCTTAAAACGGACCACAAAAAAGTTTATTGAACTGAAATCTATTTTAAAGATTCCAAACAAGACCAATAAACAATTAATCCGTAAAAAACTTAAAACGGAACTATCAAAATATTTCTAGCATTATCATAATTTGGGTAGTGTATATTCTTGTTAGGTTAGGTTAGCCAAACAAACCTGAAAAAGCTTACAAAACTAATAACTAGACAATTTGATAAAATATGAATTCAAAAAGATGCCGCGGATGTCTGGAAAATAAAGTAACTACATCTGTTGAGCGAGTGTGAAGCCTACATTAAAAGCGCAAGGGTTTTTTTTTTTAAACAAAATGACCTAAGTGCAAAAACCCTAGACAAACCATCTAAAAAAAATAATAATGATTAAGAAATCATACTCAGAGCAAGAGATACAAGATCAAGTACAGTAAATTGCAAAACTAAATAAAATACAAAGTGCGGCAGTACGAATTAAGAAATTTTAACTAATTATAAAAAAATTACTGACATGTATAAAAAAAACTGTTTTTATTATCAAATGCAGCATAAAAATAACTTTTTGAATTCATATTTTGAAAATTATGTCCACCAGATAGTGGTTAGCAACAAAACACTGTTAAAAACGTTTTCTAAAATTTCGAACTACTCGTTTACATATTTCACAAAATATAGCATAAACTGCAAGAATAATCCGTTCCCTTAATTCTGATAAAGTGCAAAAGCAATATTTAAATACGTTTTCCTTCATATATCCCCACAAAAAACAGAAATGTCTAAATCTGATAACCGTACCAGTCATCCCACATCATCTCTCAGAGAGAAAGTTATATGAGCTGTAGCCCCGTCCTGTTGTCCTGTTAAAACCACAAATAACGGCCTTATCACTCCAAATTGTGATATGTCACAACATACTATTAATTTAGGCAAATGTTGCAATCTTAACAGTTTTAATTAAATAAAAACTAAAAAAAGTAGAGTGGAAATGTAAATCCAAATGCAGAATCCTCCTTAAACTCTGGTCCGACATTCTCAAAGCAACAGAATGCAATAGAGCAGAACGTTTTGGTGACTGCTCAATGGCTGCTCTCACCAGCAATATATTTTCCGGTGTTCTTGTGAACTTTCGTCTGCCATGTGTACCTCTGCTAAACGTGTTGCCAGTTTCCACAAACTGTCTAAGTTTATTGCGATGCAATAACAGAGCTGTTGTTTTTAAAATACGCCCTCACAACAAATCCTCGATGTCCAAACCATACTGGAAAATAAAATAAGATGACTGACAAATCACAATGACACTACATGCGTCTGTCATCAACCATCACAGTCCGAGCAGTAATCGATTAAAACCGCAAAATCCGTTCAGCCGGAGATGTACTGCAAGGTAGATAAAAGAAAAATTAAGAAACAAAAAAGCATGGTGTCCCAGAATAAAAGTTATAGAACTCTGATAAAGAATATGACACAGATATATGTAAAACGATTAAATTTAAAACTAAAAAACTAAAAAAAATGAGAGACGGATAAAAGTCCCGCGTATTAAAGTATCAGTGAAAAAAGTACTAGAATCAATTCTCTCTAAATCAACTCAAAAAAATTCGGATTTTGAAAAACTGTCCTTAATCATAAAACAATCAAAAGGTAGTCCAATTAATCCGTCAAATAACCAGATGCTATTATAATTCAGGATAAAAAGAAAGCAAAAATTTGCATTGAAGTTTTCCTAAACTTAAAAAACATTTAGTTTCTGTTTTTAAATTTTCAGTCAGTGCTCTCAAAATATATTTGCTCACAGCCCCGCGAAATTATCGGTTTAGACACTAAACAAAAATAAGTTGAATATTCTATTGCTACAACTACTGTTTTTTTAGGCTTAGAATCTGTGCTAGTCAAAGTAGATGATGTGTAATTTAATTTTGTTTTAAATATCTAAAATAATTGTCTAAAAATCTTGGCTACATTATCAGGTTTAAAAAGAAAGCAACCCGCGAGATACAAAATTAGATCTACCAACACAAGGTACGTCTATAAGATACGTTTTGTAAAGAAAACTAATAAAAACAAATGACAATAAAAAAACGTATGCACTCTGTATCATTATAGGAAAAGATAACCAATAATAAAGTTAAGAAATAAGTTAAAAACAAAAATACTTTTGTTGAAATTGAAATTATTGTTGGCAGAACACGCTGCTTAACAACAAGGGAGAGATAACAAATGTATCTTGTCACCCAAGATAAACAAAACTAAATTTGCTAAGTAAGAGCCACAGAAAAGATCCTTATATGACATTTAAGACTATTAGAAAACTATTTGTTTCAATTTCAAAAGTTAAAAAAAAAATAGAATAAGTAAGTAGAAGTGTGGATAAGAAAGCATAGTTTGTAGTTGTTAATGTTTGACTGCATAAGCAAACAAGACAGACGAAGTGCTTTTTGCCTGCTCCTCGTAAATGCCTGTTCCACAAAAATTTAAAAAAAAATTGTATAATAAAATTAAAAATAAAAAAACTTTTTTGATTTATTTTTTACCTAACCTAGAGTTGCTGTAAATAATTTTTTTAGTTATGTTAATTGGCCCAATTGAAAACTAAAAAAAAAACAATTTTTTGGAGTGTGCATGCAAAAAAATAATTAGTGTTAAATTTTAGGTTTTACTTATAAGCATATTTTTGTCTACATATTTCCAGCTTTCTATAAACAACAAAAATATCTTAAAAACATAAAATTCATTGCTAGGTAGTACAAAATCTTCAATACCTCCTCTTCTAAATGATCAAAACAATAGTTACTAATCTAAAAGAAAAAGCAATTATTTTTGCAAACCAATTTGCATCTAACTCTATTATTATAAACCCTCCTATTGCACCTACAATGCCGGCTAGTGGTAAAATAATAGATCCGATTAGGTATAGATAAAACTCCACCAATTATTCTTAAAACATTAGCTCTCATATTGACTAATATTTACTTTATCATACAAAAAAGAAACATTCCCAAATTGTTGGAAATTGCAAATGTTCAACCTATACCTAAACAAAAAGACAAGTCTAATTCTTCAAATTATAGACCATTTGCATGATTGTCCAATCTGTCAAAAATATTAAAAAACATATTAATTTTCACATTGTCAAGTTTTTAAAACAAAATAACTTCATCTCAGTTACTCAATATGAATTTCGATCAAAACGTTCGACTACAGATCTTCTGACTTACGTAAGTCACACATGGAATTCTACTTTAGGCAAACATGGAGAAAATTTTCCAGAAACTTTAAACATTTCCAAAGCTTTTGATAGGGTATGGCATCCTAATCTTATCAACAAGCTCCATTGTATAGGTCTTGATCATAAGTCTGTAAATCTTATTAAATTATAGTTAGAATTGATAGCTTTAACTCTGACCCCAAAATTACTAAAATTATAAATGCTGTTGTTCCTCAAGGTTCTGCTCTTTCACCAACTTTATTTTTGTTTTACATTAATAAACTTCTTCAAATAACTAAAAGTCTTATTCATAGTTTTGCAGATGATAGCACTCGTCATAATTCAGACTTTTCAAAGACTATATCAACAAATATGTCTTGAATCTTCTAGGGTAGAATCTGTAGCATCTATAAACAAAGACCTCAAAACAATATCTGAATGGGCACCCCATAGTCAATTTTAACTCAACAAAACTCAACTTCTAACTGTTTCAAAATCAAAATCTGAAGTATCATCAGTACCAAATATTAAACTAAACAACAAATTCATATCTAAATCTTCTTCAATTTGTCTTCTACTGGTTACAATTTCGCATAATCTTTTCTCATGTTGTTAACATAGCTTCAAAAGTATCTAAAAAACTAAGATTTCTTAATAAAAGTCAAAGCTTTTTACTACTGTTTAAATTTTGCATATATACAAAACTTATATTGTTCCTTGTATTAAATATTGTTCGCCAGTATGGAGAGGAGCTACAAAAACTACACTATCTCTTCTAAACTTTATTAAAAAAATAAGCTATTTAGATCATTGCCAATCCAAAATTGACTAATGACTTAAATACTTTACAACACAGGCGTAATGTTGCAAGTATTTGTATTTTTTATAGATATTTCCATGAACATTGTTCAATTAAAATAAAAGACGTATTGCCATCTCAACAAATATTTAATCGTAGTACAATGTTTGCTAGGAATTGTAACACGCATGGGAAGGAACGGGAAATCCTTTCCAATGCTTTACGTTCAGCTTCCTCAGGGAGCCAAAAATAAAGAGATTCTCTTTATTAATGAGTTGTGCGGGCTTCGTTGTACGGTTGAGTACAAACGCAAGACCGCAGATATTGCACAATGCCATCGTTGCCAGCGGTATGGCCACACGGCATCTCGATGCAACGCACCATATGTGTGTGTCAAGTGCTCCGGGGCTCATCAAAGCTCCGCCTGCGCTTTTTCCAAGGATTCCGGACACGTAGCTACGTGTGCCGGGTGCGGTGGGTCGCACACTGCCAGTTATAAAGGCTGCCCAGTTTATGTCAAACTGCGTGCTAGTCGATTCTGCAAGGCCCACAGTAAGGCACCTGCTAAGCATCAGCAGACAACCGCCCCTCCAAGGGCCGTACCCAAAGCTAGCAGGGAAGTGTCCTATGCTCAAGCGGCGGGTTCTGCGACTAGCGCAGACATCATCGATCGGAATCAGTTGCTGCTCCGCTTATCCCAGGCGAGTGGTGACGATTTTAAGAAGTTAATACTAACTTCGGCTCAGGTTTTAGCCAACTAATTTGGTTAATCTTTTCAGACTCGGTCAATTAGTCTGTTCTTCGGAAATAGTGTGGTACAAGATCTCCACTTAACTATGCAACGCCTATAAGGCTGGCACACTAGGTGCATTATGTAAATTCAAACCCGTAATCATTTCTACATTAGTCAGGAAGGTACTTACGCCCGAAAGCGTCGAACTTCCATATGGCAGTCATTTTGGGGGGAGTTTAGTTGGTAGGCGTCCGTGAGGATGAATCCAACACTTGCCAAGTCTTTAGGAAGATTCTCCTCCCAGCCCCAAAAAAAAAAAAAAAAAAAAAAAAAATGCTAGGAATTCTAACAAATATTCACTGACAGATGTAGAACCAAAACTATTAAGAGAGATTTTTTTAACCGTACTATTGACATATAATAAACTTCCATACTAAGTACTTCCCAAGACTTATTTATAAGCCATAAATATTTAAAGTCAATGTTCACATACTGCTTAAATCTAGTCTTCAATGTGATAGTTTCAATGAGTGTGGTTTCACCCGTTGAAATTCAAAAGTATTTTTATGTTGTTTTGACATTACTTTATATAAATTTTAGTAATTAAACTCCAACAAGAACAATTGCATAAGTATTTCAATAAAATTACCATCAAAAGCATCAGAAAAAATTGTTAAGACGTCTAATATTGAAATCAGAACTAATAAACTAAATTCGAAAAAAAAAGCAGTAAAGGCAATGCTCCGAATTCTGTAATCTTCATTAAATTTTACGTCTCCCAATATCCTGTTGACCCAGAAAAAAGTTATCAATAGAGAATGAGAAAGCTGTAGGGTAGATACAAAACCAATAACTGATAATAAATAATAAAATTAAAATAATAAGTAATAATGTTGCCACTTATTTTATGTAGTATTATATTTTATTACAAGGGTAGAAACACATTTTATTGTGTAAAATTTTAATTGAAATATAAAAAAAAATAATTTAATTTTGTTAAGTTGATGGTAATAAAATTTATGTTTAGAAGGCGACTAATAAACATAAAAATATAATGCGCTTGGGTTGGTTTTGCTGAATCTAAAAAAGTAATAAAAAATGGGGTTTTTATTTTACAAATTGATTTAATAGTTTTGTTGTTTAGAATGGGAGAGTACTTAAAGAAATTCCGGGCTTTATTAAAGTTTTTTATAAAATTTCCTTACATCCACCAGTCAAAATTTTCATAGCTCCGAATGAAATATAGAGACATGCCCGTTATATGAGACACTTTTGTAAACAGTGAAGCGCAAACTTAATATCAGATATCGGCTTGCCCGTTCACAGACAGGTAATCAAAACTTGAGAGCATATCTCGTATAAAATATTCAGCTCGTTTTTCTCCCGCGCCGCTTTCTCGTCTTTTGTGAACTTGCAACAAATGGGGGTAAGAGAAAAGGCGTTTTCAGAAGTTTCCACGGTGCAGCCGTGGATTCCCCAAGGCCTATTATAAGTTTCAATACCGATATATCATGTAGCCAGTGTATTCTAACAGGCCCCCGATAAGTTTTGCATGGTTTAGCAAGATTAATGAGCAGTGTCTTTCAGAACATGCTGCGGGCGATAACAGCGACTCACAGGAGGAAGACGTCTTCCAAGCATCCTGATAACACTGTCATAGCGATCTCGGGGAGTCACCTACGGCCCTTTCTCCGGAAACTACGCGTTGTTGCGGCATGCTTCACGAACCATCGTCCTTTTTAACAACACACCAATGGAGTTGTGCATCTTCGCTTAGATAACATTCTGTCGGAGCTTAATTTTTTCTCTACAGATGACAAGTAAATCTTACATGTTTTATGATGTAGCAGACAAGATTTTATATTCTATTAAATAAATTACCGTGCCGGAATAATATCAAGAGATAAAAGATCAACAGGTCAACTGTCTGTCCCTTTTAAAGCCAATGACTGATGTATTCTGACAGTGTGCTTTATATACACATGTAAAGCTTTTTGATTACGAAATCATTAGTCGTTTGGTAACTCACCTGTTACAAAATTTCAAATAAATTGGATTCCTGCTCTTAGTAGTTGTTCACTCCGCAGTAAAACTAACTAATATAGAGTTAACGAATTTGCATTCCTCCTCTAACATGTTTCAATGATCATTCTTGATTAAAATACAGTATATTCAATGCAGATACGGTACATTCACTTTGCATAGAGTTAAAATATATATAAATTACATTTATTATATAAATATACACTGTTAACATGTTTATTAAATAAATTAATCCCGTTTTATGCTTTATTGAATTACAATGCCTGGATACATTTTGTAATTATAAAATTGATTGATTTTATTAGCTTTATTTTTATTTATTTATTTTTTTCAATTTAAATTTATAGTAATTTGTTTATTTTTGCAAGGTGTTGTAGATTGACTAATAACTTCCAAAAAGCAAAGTTACTTAACAACTATGGTCTAATAAGTCTGTTATTATTTACTAACTCGATTTCGACTTTTAACTTTTTTAAATATAGAAGTGAGAATGCGTTTATTAAAGTCCAGTGAATCTGTAGTACTTCTTCCTTTATTTAATAAAAAGCTTACCCACTAAACCTTCTTTTTTTGAAGATGGTATCATTATTGTATTCTTCTTCCAGTTAGGTTTTGTTAATGGTTCTATATGTTTCTTAATCTTTATTCCCTTTCAAACATAATTCATTCCTTTGATTATATTTCAGATTTTTTTGTTTGCAAACATAAGTCTACAATATTTTTTGAATTTAGCTTTATCTGAAAGGTCTCTTCTTAACTTATTTTCTGCCACTTAATCCACTTAACGCCTAGCATGTAAAGGGTGGTCCATCTAGTGGTATCTTTTTAATAATTTGTTATATTGATAGTGACAAGTTATTTCAGTAAAAAATCTTAAGAGAAAGTCAGTAACATATACCAACGGAACGTAATAAATCGCTTTACGCTTGAACAATGTTGAAAACAATTGCAAACTTATTTCCAAAGTGAATGTTGTGTAGCCCAATCAATGCGTTTATTGAAAAGCTTTGGCCAAAATGATGCCCCCACCGCACGTGCTGTACGCAAATTTGTGCAAAAAGTTCGTAAAACTGGCATGATAGTGACCAACACACAAGGTCCCCGCTGCCGTGGGATCAAAAAACCCGCACGTAATTGTACAGAAACCAATGAATCCTCAGAGAGTGACAGTTTGGTGCGGATTTTGGAGCGGCAGCATCATTAGTTAATTTTTCTTGTTTCTGGAAACGCCATTTTGGTCAACGGTGAGAGCTGCAGAAGCATGATAAACAATTTTTCGTGGTCGAAAATTGAAGATATAGACTTGGACGATCTTTGGTTTCAGCAAGATAGCGCGCCAAGTCAAGTTCGGTAATCATGTCGTCTCAGCTTTGTCAATTGGCCACCTCGGAGCTGCGATTTGACGCCTTTAGACTGTTTTTTTGGGATGCCGTAAAAGACCAATGTTATGCAAACAATCCATTAACAATTCAGGTCTTTAAGGCAAATATCAAGCAAACCATTCGTGAGATAGAGCCAAAAACCGTCACCAAGGTTTTAGAAAACTGGGTTAACAAGATACGCTACTGCAAAACCAGCCGATGTAGGGACATGAATGAAATTCGAATAAACCAATAATATACCAAAAAAAAAGATTTTTGGTCATTTTTTTAAATTTTTAAAAAGAGACCACTAAATGGACCACGCATTATATGTTGTGAAGTGTCAGTCTCATTGCAGTACACGCATTTATTTGTTGCAATCTTTTTCTGATAGTTATGAAATCTACTATAACCTGTGAAGTAATAGTTTATTCTTCATAGTCTCTCCTTTGTCCATATCTCCTGTCACTTGTTTAATGTATTGTGTATAGCTTGTTTCTTTTTCTTTTGTGTTCTTTTCTTCAGCTAGCAAGAAAAATGGAACAATTTGTACTAAAATCATTGCCGGTTTTTTTGTTAATGTTTTCATATTTAATTTCTTGAATAACAAAGTAACATCTCCTATTCTCTAGTATAGAATAGACGACAAATGAATTAGATTGACGTGCTACGTAGACAAAACAGCAATTATCAATAACAAATTTAAAGAAAAAAATTATATTCAACTGAACCACCAAAGACTACTCACCAGCTGAAGCAATTTCGACAGCCATAATTGCAATTTTTATTGGAAAAAAGCAAAGTACAGATGACTGATTAATATTAATTTATTAATCTATTCAGCTCAAAACCAATCTATCTGAATTGATTAATGAAGCAATTAATTATTTAATTCAGATATTTCCTTCTAGGATGGCAAATCCACGCCGGCATGATCAACGCAAAGATCCTCCGTATGATGTTTACGCTGCAGGCTCAAAATAAGAAAGTGATTAAGAAGCAATCCGCCAAAATTAACTTTCTTAAGAAATTCATCCTCCATCTCATTGAGGGTCAATCCGGAAGGATTGTTTGCCACAAAGACAAATTTGAGCAGAATCGCCAGGATCAAAAAAACGCACTAATAAAGATAAGATAAAGAAAACCATCAAGAATACCGCCGGAGCTGCCCACAAAAACCTCGCCTACCACCAAAGAAACCCCAATAAAAATATCTATCGCAGCCACCAAACAACGCTGCACCATGTCTCTCACAAAAGTCATCCCAACAACTCCACCAACACCTCGTCCAGCGGAGAAAGGGAGATAACGATGGTCCACCAGGGCAATAACGTTGCCGCTCACCACAAAGCCCTACCCTGTATAATAATTTCATCCCATTAAAAAAAAGAAGACAAAAAAACGGGTAAAACTTCCTCAATTAATTCTTTGAACAAGCCATCAGCCGGGCCGTCTCGTAAAGTGCCTTCAACGACATCAGAGCAATCAACCATCAAAGCCAAGAGTCTTGACCTGGCCAGCCCCTAAGAGGCCCTCCACCAACTCTGGTACATCTAACTCCCTAGATCCTAACTCAAGTCAAATCATCCCGCCAGCACCCACAAAGGGCGCTGGCTTACGCCGCCTTCCTCCCATCACGATTCAAAATAAATCCAAGTTTCAAGAGCTAATGGCGTACCTCAAATTAGTAAATATTACCGTCAAACGCGCAATAAACGTGTTTCACTGAATTCGCAGGCACTTCCTCACGCATGACGATTTTTGTGTGGTTATCAAATACTGTACAGCAAACAATATTTTCCACTACACTTATCAATTAGGGTTTAAAAAGAACCTAAAATACGTTATTCTGAATGTGCCCAACAGTATCAAGGCTGATGTAGTACAAGTTGAGCATATCGCTCAAAGGTACAATCCAACCTCCACGATTTGCATAGGAAAAAACGGAAAAATCTTCCCAACTTCTTCAGACAGCAAAAAAATCGAGAGATCTAGTCTCTCACCAAGTTGTGCGGTATTCGCGTTACCGTCAAAGATAAGCAAAAGACCGTAGACATTGCACAATGCCACCGTTGCCAACGTTACGGCCACATGACATATTGGTGCAACGCAGTGCATATGCTTCTCGTGTAATCTTTAAGAGTCCGGATATGTAATGCAACAGCCAGGCTCGCGGTAATGCACCTGTTCCTTACAGGCAAACTCAAGCTCATCCAAAGAATACACCCAATGCACGCAAAGAGCAATCCTATGCGTAAGCAGCAAAACCAGCGCAAGCGCAATTAAACAAATTAAATTTTTTTTTAAAGATCCTAGGATCTTCAGCAGCGTTTCTAGCCTAAATGGCTGAACATATCAGACAAGTGCACTATAGCCTGAATCTTGAACATAGCCATGGTATAATGTTCACCACTATACCTATGTTACGCCTAAAGGGCGGCACAAATATGCATTATGTAATTTCTCACCCGTGATGAATTATCAGTTAGATAAAAAGGTTTTTGCCACAATAATGTGACAACCTTCCAACACTCATTTAGTAGGTGTTCAGTCGGTAAGCGCCTGTGAGAGCAAATCTGACAAATTGTGAATCTTTAGAAAGATTCTCCTCACAGCACAAAAAAAAACTTTCAGTTCACACTTTAATTACATCAATTTTAATTATATAATATAAAATTTAATATACTTGTACAGCATCAGCTCAAGACATGCCTTAATGCTAATCAATTACAAGCTCCTTTTTCACATTTATATTATTTTTTATGTTTTTATTTCCACTTTATTATTTATAAATATATCTACCAAAAAAAAACCAAATGCGTGGCAATTGCAAAAAATCCGATCAGATGCAAATTTGTGTTAGAAGATATCTTTATAGAACAAGTAATGCAATTCCAATATCTAGGAGTGGATAAATCAAGAGCCTCGGCTCAGCTTGAGATCTAAAATTAATGAAGCATCTGCCATCTGCACTATCAAAATGCCTACAAAACATGGCATTGCCAAACCCGTATATGCGCACAGTTAGCAAAATAATAATCTAATCATGTCTTACGGTACAAAACTGCACAAAAACACAAACAAACAAAATTAGAGACCAATACAATGATAGGGCCATGTGAAACAAATGGACAAAACAGACTTACTACAATTATCCTAGAAGAAAACCCTTATAGCACAAAACCGCCTGGAATACATACGGAAGTATTTTCAGAATTAACAGATCAACAGATCTCCAAGATGTAGAAGTAAAAGAAAAAAATTCGTTTTTGTCAAATTTGAGTACATCATCACTACACACGCATAACACAATTGACGCTCGACTTCTGACGCCAAAAACCTTTTTAACTTTTACCGATTTCCCTCATATTTAGCATAATCTTTTCAACGGAAACGGTTGCTTTTTTTGCTTTAGCTTCCACCAATTTTACGGTTTTACTCCAACTTGTTTAGATATCTAAGCATCTTCTTTGGATTTATGGTGTTCTAATACAAAATTTGTGAACCCGCATTTAATTTGTCTAATTGACATTACTGCTTTCGTCTTCCCAGTCTGTGTTATTTTATCAACTTAATAATTTATTGAGAAATTCTGTTTGCTGTGTCTTTTATTTTCTTTACCGTCTTTTCTACCACAACACCTCAAAAAGGAATATATGGTGTCTGGTTCGTCTAAAGTTAAAGTATATTAATTACTAAATAATATTTGATGCAAAGCAAAACTTCTGATTTTAAATGTTAATTTTTGTTACAAAACTTTTAGCAATTTTTAAACTATCTGTTGATTAACAATGACACCCTTGTTACTGTAGCAATTAATAAAACGTCGACTGCTTCCAACTCCATTTATACTCAGTTAAATTGATACAGTTTCAGGACAATATTGTATATTTTTTCTTCATTTAAATGTTTTTATTTGCAAACGTATACGCTTGAAAATTAAACGATATTTATCTAACGGGGCCAACATTAAGAGATGTAGCATTTTATATGGCAACATTTGCCTTTATTAGGTTTTTATTTGCGGATGTATACTGCCAAATATTTATTGATTTCAGTAAAGGGGATCTGAATACATTACAAGCAACATTTAAATATTCTCCTTTGCCTAAAATGGAAATATTTTACATAATGCAGGTAATTTCTATCCATAACAGTAGGATATTAATAGTAATCTAACATATAAGTATAGACATTAATCAAAAAGAAGTAAATAAAAAATGTTAAGAAATTCCATTCAATATGTCACTTAAATGTAAAAAAGTGCAATCTCTTTGATGTAACCGCTTTCTGTTGGAAATGTTAATAGTGGTCAGGTTTTTTTCACAGTCTGAAGCGCTAGAAACTTGAAAGCAATACTTTTTTGTTTGGTGCAGATCGAAGCGTTTAATCTATTCGTTACTTTTCTTTTATTATTTGCATAAAATTTTGCGGCATCTTTAACTTTATGAAATTTAAAACGCATTAAGCACCATTCAAAAATTGTATGTCTACAATGTCAGTTTTATGTGCATAAGAAATATGAATATGATAATCTATTTCATAACTCAAGTACGGAATAAACGCTGTATCAATAAATTATTGAATATGATAATAAAATATATTTTTTTAAGTCTTTGATTGTGTTTTGTTATAAATGATCGTAAACTACTATTCACAATTTAAATTAAGTACCTAATTAACATTTATAAAAAAATCGTAATTATGTGTAGATTTAATTCTGCATCACATTATTTACAATTAAATTATTAACATAAATATATTGTCCATTAATATCGTTGTGTTTTACCTCTACAATTATTGCAATCCTTTATTTAAGCTTTGCTAGCGGACCTCATTAATAATAGCAAAATCCATTAACACCAACATTAATTCGAAACTAATTATTGGAATTATTTATTACGATTTAGCGCTGAATTATATTAAACAATCGGGAGGATCTTTTCATTATTGTATATGGTTTATGTAACAATAAGTAATTTTAATAATACAAAAATAGATTAATATTTTAGTGATTAAAATGATTATGCAATATATCAATTTGTGTAATGGTATTTTATTTAAAACAAATATATTTAGCTAAAATATGAGAACAATTTTATTATATTCGATAAAATAATGGATGAATTGATTGAAATTTTAATGAGAATATAATATGATATATTATTTATAAAAACCTTTATTTATTCGTAATAATTAAAAAAATTAATTATGAGTTTTGCAAAATCATGTAAACACTGTTAAAGCACTAACAACAGAAAATTTACTATTTATTGTTACGGTAAAAGAATGAAATACTTCAAAATCATTGTTTATAGTTCACTTTTAATGGCATTATTTAGTAAACGCAATCGAAAATAAAAAAAACAATTTAAAAAAAGTCTGGTCTGGAAGGGTGATTTTAATCTCATATGACAACTTAAAAAATGTTAGATGGTTTTCGGAATATTTGTTGAATACGGCTCTATTTTGATTTAAATTTTGTATGTCATGTGCACAATATAATTATCTCAATTTAATATTATACATAATGTACATGTTTACTTTGATAAAATTTATAAAAGCTGTAGGGCAAAAAAAAACCAGACTATTACGGTCGGAACGCTGAAGTAAAACCTTCAGAGCATGACAGTTTTTATTGATAAATATTATATTAAAATAAAAACTAAAATTAAATATTGTAATTTGTAAAAACTGTAAATGTTTATTTAAAGTAATTTTGATATTTACAAAGAAATAATAAGTTTTATTAGTTTATATATTTTAATTTACGATGTCCAACGTAATACAAAAATATTGGATGACAAGCTGTTGCATAAGTTACCAATAAACAGAGTTATTAGATGGTGCGTTTAAATAAAAATAAGTTTTAATTTACCAGATGTATGTAAACAAGCCTAGAAGAAGCCAAAAAAGAGGTTTGTTGCGTACACTATAATTCAAAGAATCCTATTATTGGAGAATCAATAATGTTTTGAGAAAAAAAATTAATTTAATTGCTCCTATACAAGGAAATCCTTGAATGCACGTAAAAAGCATTGCACAAAAAAGAATTTGAGTGTAGATAATGATAGTACACAACTTTTAAAATTGTTTACTGTATACAATATTATAGAATTATATATAAATGATAGTCAATAGAGCATAAACATGATATGTATTCTTACCAAAAAATCCAAATTTATTGCAAAATGTGTTGTATCATTTGCATTTTTCGGCTAAATTGTAATATTTCAGCTTACCTAAAACAAACAGAAAAACATATTAGCATTTTTATATAAGTTGATAGTTAATAAAAATAATAGTTACAAACAACTATAGTTAACTAAATTAAAAATTAATTCTAATATGTATTACCAATTTTGTTTTTAGAAAATTGATTTGGCCTTTTTATAAAAACTCTGTATTCCGTTTACTAGAAACTCATTTTTAATGTTAGATCATTTGTCACTATTTCTCAAATGCAATAAATATTCACTCCCATATAAAAGCACTCGTTCTGATGTAATATTAGCATTGTTCTGCAGTGAGAAGAATACAACTGAGTAATATCGGCATGCGCACATAAAAGTGTATAATAAGATTTTTGCAAAAATAGTTTTTATATTTCACTTACTTACTATTTGATACTATTACCTTAGAAACGAAATATGTAAAGTAGATGTTAACAACCTAGACATTATACAAAACACCTCTAATGTTCTAAATTATAAAAGCTTAAAAATATTTCATAAAATACATAAACAGAAACACCAAGTACAAATATACAAAACATGTGTCCGTCCAATAACAGAAGCACAAGCAGATACCACAAGAACAAAAGCCTTACTTAAAAGAACAGAGATGTAAGAAACATAACCGAACCAATGCTAAGGGTCAAAATACTAAATACTAAAATACGACAAAGATGCAACATACAAGATATAGTTAAATGAATAAGGCAAAAATGAAGAGCATGGAATAAGCACGTAGCAAGAATAGAAGACCACCGGATAATCAAAATAACTAGAGACGGAAGACCAGAAACACAAAGACCACTCGACAGAGCACTAAAGTGATGGAGAGAGTGCTGGAAGTCAGTATCGCAGGACAATTGAGAGGTATAGTTATAGAAAACAAGCTATAGGCTGAGTAGTACATTATACTTGTTCTATGTACTTAGTGCATAAAAAAAAGTATCAATCAATGTCATAATAAATACTATAAACAGATAAGTCGTTTCCTTACAGAAAAAAAGTAAACTTCGGTAAGTTCCACTTCTCGTATTCTGGCGACCTATCTGATTACGTGACACCCTACTCAAGTATGCTTTGGTAACATAAAAATATTACCAAAATGTGCGTTAATTTTATTTTTTTTATTTAATACAACCGGTCCCCACTCCAGCTATTTACGGCAAAAACGGGGTACAATACAAGAATAAAAGAAAGGCCAACGCATTTGCGGACAGCTTAGAACTCCAATGCTTCCCGAACGATAATTCGGATTCAAAACATGTCAAAAAAGTTCAGAGGGTAGTTAAGAAAACCCCGACGACGCCGGGCCGCTTTAAAATTCTAGAAATTAACAACAGACAAAAAACCCGGTCCTGCTCCTGGTCTTGACAAAATCTCTACTAGAGCTCTCAAATGATTCTCGCACAAGGCGATAATAGTTCTCACCAATATTGCCAAAGTGATTGTTCGTACGGGGCATTTTCCAGCGGTTTGAAAAATCAATCGTTATCAATATCTCAAAACCTGGAAAAAACCGGCAGTTTTCTCAAAACTACCGGCCAATCAGCGTACTATGCACCTTAAGTAAGGTTATATTAGACATCATTCAGAATCACGCTAATTCTAACAATCTACTTCCTTCTCATGAACATGAATTTTGATAAAAACATTCAGCAGTCCGCCCGCTTAATAAAGTTATAGACCACAGGAGTGGTTCTTTTCAACTTGGAAAAAGCCTCCAACAAAGTTTAGCATGAGGGTCTTCTTTCCAAAGTCAAAATTTTCTTCTACGTCATATAACCCTAATAGCCTCATATTTAAACCGTAGAACATTGGTTGTTAAAATTCAAAAAAACGTTTCTACTACGCGGGATACCACGGTAAAAGTCCCTCAAAGCTCCAATCTCGCTCTGGTCCTTTTTAACGTCTTCGTCAGAATGAAAGTACGAGGTTAAAATGGCACAATACACAAATGACACAACGCTTCTCTACTCGTCAAGATCACCCATTGTAATCACTTCCAGGTTACAAAAATCTACCACCGATCTGGAATAATGGTTAGATGACTAGGAAGTAAAAATGAAACTGAAAAAAAGCAAAGCCGTTTTCTTTACACGGCGACGAAACGCCCCTCATAAGATCGTCTGTCTTAACGACGTTCCCATACCGTAGTCCGATTCTGCCAAGTATCTGGATAACTTCTGACAAGAGGCTCACGTACAAATTGCACATAAATTCAATTCTCGACAAAGCCAAATTGGCAACAAACCTTTTGCTTCCGATGCTGCGGCGGAAAAGTGGTTTATCTCTCCGAAATAAAATTCGGATGTACACGTACGGGGGTATAGGGTTATGCTGTAAAGTTAGCACCTTTATTTGTCTACGGTCACTCAAACGTCATAAAAAGGAGAAGGAAGACAAATACTGGTCCTCACAGGGTACCCAGCTCTGACGTATAGCTCTAGGCGCCACCCCCCGGGCAACTGCATTGACCTGCAGACTAAACTAAGTCAGAGTAGCCAGATATGGTAAAAAACATGACCTTGGGCAGCAGCCAAGTCATCACTCTAATACCGCGGTGTGAAAACCAACAGAAAACTACCGCACCATAACTTCCCAAGACAATCATCAGGGCAAGTACAAACACAAAAATGGCTGCCAGTCCGGGGCACCACCACCAAAAAAACACAATAAAAATATACAGAAAAAACCAAAAACGGCACACTGTATTACGCAGGTAGAAACGACTACTAGCACCAACATGGAGTAGGCATAATACTAAGTAATAAATTAAACAAACATTTAGTAAATACCATACACTTCTCAGAACGACTAATACTACTCCAACTAAAAACCATCATGAAAAAAATGAATATAATACAAGCCTATACACTGACTGCAGATAAAAACAATACTAAAATTGAAGAATTCTATAGTCAACTCGACGAGATTCTAGCACTCCTGAAACCCAAAAACCTCACAATAGTTATAGGCAACTATAACGCCAAGAGAGGCCAAAACGAAGCAAGAAAATGAGTAAGAAAATACGGGTCAGGCATAAGAAACGAGTGCGGCAATAAACTTCTGCAATTCTGCATCAAACAAGATTTAAAAGCGACAAACACACGCTTTAAACTTCATCCTCAAAGGCTATACATATGAAAATCTCTTAAAGACTGCAAAGATAACATAGTCCGCAACCAGATAGACAACATATTAATAAACAAGCAATTAAAAAAAAAGGTATCATCGGTTAAAACTTACCCGGGCGCAAACGTAGCTCCCGACCATAACCCAGTAGTAATAAAACTAAAAGTAAAACTGAAAGCAAAAAAATCAATAAAACCTACAAATAAAAATTAAGACATCTGTAGGCTGCAAAATCCAAAAGTACTACAGAAAGCAACACCTAAAATAAACAAAGGTCTTAGCAGGCTAAGTATCAACATAGAAACAAACATCAGGGCCGGGAGAGTACACAAAGTCTGGGAGAACGTCACAGATGTTTTCCATACAACCAAGAACAAAATTGTTGAAACCAAAGACCGTGTAAAGAATAAGAAATGGATGACAACTGAGATCCTTTTACTAATAAGAAAACAAAGATCATATAAAAACAGAAAAGAAAAAGAATATCAAGACATCAACTATCAAGAAGAAAATACGTCAAGCTAAAAAAGAACAGGTGATAAAACAATGTATCAAAATCGCGAATTTACAGAATAGGCACAACAGCTTTAATGTTTACAAGAAAATCCGTAAAATGGTAGGTTCTAATAACAAAAAAAAAACGACCATACTGAAAGACACAAGTGGGAAAATAATATTAAATCTAAAAGACAAACTACAACACTGAAAAAAATACGTAATAGATCTATTCAACGATAGCAGCCCCGATAGCTAGAATCTAAACCAACTTGCACAGAATGGCCCGGAAATACAACAAAGTAAAACATGCTATAAAAATCACAAAAACAGGCAAAGCGGCAGGTCCAGACGGAATATACAGCAAAATGCTTAAGTTGGTCAAAGACAATAAATCCAACATCCTCACAGATTTTATAAACACAATATACAAAACTGGCATCATACCACAAGAATGGCTAACATCTACATTCATCACCCTACCCAAGAAATCGCATGAAACAGGCTGCAATGATTACCGCATGATAAGTTTAATGAGCCATACATTAAAAGTGTTCCTTAAAATTGTACATACCAAAATATATAAAAAAATCGAGGCAAATATAACAGACACGCAATTCGGATTCCGCAACGGATTTGGAACGAAGGAAGCACTCCATGCATTTGGGATACTGGTTCAACGCTGTCAGAACGTAAATAAGGTCGTATATGCCTGCTACATTGACTAAAGCAAAACATTTGATAATGTAAAACACAAAAAGCTCATGAACATTTTAATAAGCATGGATATCGACTATCATGACATAAGAATAGTGTCAAACCTTTATTGGGACCAGACAACAAAAATTAAAATCAAAAACAACCTGTCAGATGACGTTAACATACAAAACAATGTTAGGCAAAGAAGTGTTCTCTCCTCAATGCTATTCAATATCTACTCCAAAGCAATATTCAGGGAAACACTCTTAGAGGACCCCGCAGAAATCGTTGAAAATGGTAAAACAATCAACAACATTCGATATGTAGACAATACGGCCGTACTAGCAAACAATATAATAGATCTCACAAGCATGATAAACAGCATAAAAGCAAAAAGCAAAAAATACGGTCTCTAAATAAACTTAACCAAAACAAAAACCATGTTAATTTCAAAAACCAAACAGCAAATCCATTTGGTAATAAACAAAGAACCCATTAAACAAGTATTCAGATATAAGTATCTTGGAACATAGATAAATAAGGACTTTACATATAGACAAGGAATTATAGCCCGCATAGAACAAACAAGAGAATGGCCCGATGCTACATTTTTCCGATACTCCATTAAGGCATGGAAAGCTGAACTTTACACCAAGAAATCACCAAAAAAAGCCTTTCAAAATTCGAGTCTAACGCCGCATGCTGCGCATATCATGGACCAACAAAATCACCAACGTCGTGTTTCGGAAGATAAGCAAAGAGACCAAAATCCTTTTCACTATAAAAAAGCAAAAGCTGGAGTATCTAGATCTCTAAAAATATGGGTTACTACAACTAATAATCCAGAGGAAAATCCAAGAAAAACAAAACGTAGGAAGGCGTCGTATATCCTGGCTGCATAACCTACAGGAATGATTTGGGGCATTGTCAGCGGTCCTGTTTTGCTCGGCTATCTACAAAGTTAAAATAGCCACGATAATCAGCAATCTCCGACGAAAAAGCTGAGCCAAGAAGAAGACACGTCTACCATCAAGCTCATAAGGACATACGCGTGCTCCATCTGAGGAACCGCCGCAAACACATATCTTGATAAATTAGAATCGGTTCAAAGCTTGATTGTACAGATGCTCTTTGGAGCTCTATAGTTTGTCCAAAATCGTGAAATTCAAAGCAATCTCGGGATTCCTCCATTGCGCTTTGGCCGCAAGTACTTTGATAACCTCGCGGTTCACTCCAATTCTGATCTGGCCCGACTCGCCGAGCCAGACAAAAAAGTATCGTGACATAAACGCCCGGTTAATCAACTGATAACATCATCTAGTTACTTACCTTTTCTTCCGTCAGCCTATAGGGCGCATCTGTCGTCTCTTTTGACACTGGTTTGTCTTTCACTATCTACCAAACGAAAGGTTTATAAACCTAACGGTCTCAAACTTCTAGGCAATTCATTAACGAGAGTTTAGTCGGTAGGCACTTTCCTTGTAAGAGTAAATCCAACAGTTTAGGTCTATAAAAAAATCTCCTCCTAAGTCACACAAAAAAACTGCTTCTCAGTCAAAATCTAGAGAACAAGGCAGCATCATATAAAGAAGACTTCGTCTAACCATCATCAGTTGACTACTTCCACTGAGTGTCCCTAGACAACCCAATTATACAACACTGCAGCTTCAGTCCAACTCCAACAACCTTGGTATCACCGACCAACAAGCAGAAACCTTCGGCATTTTCCGAGACCCTGCAAACCTCACACCTTGCACACCCCGCCCGGGATTCAGGACGGCTACTGAACCTCTAATAAACCACCAGCTCTGTGTGAGCACCGATGGTAGCGTCTGTGTGACGTGTCAGTCAGAACCTCCGGGTTCGCGCGTCTGTGTGACGTGTCCGTCGGAACTTCCGGGTTAGTGCGTCTGTGAGACGTGTCCATTGCACCTCGCGGAGGTATGCCGGTCACAAATTATTTTGTAAGATATAAATGCTTAAACTAAATTTATAAAAGCTAAAAAAATTTAATTGCAAATTTATTTATTATTTTAAATTCACGTTTACGTATTCAAGAAAATGTGTGAAATTTTTAACTACAACTTGATCAACTATTTTAAAATGTAATACTCAAAAAATGAGTTTGCAACGGATGGCAATAGTTTAGAAGCACAAATCGTAAAATATTCCAATGATATAAATATGTCTAAACTAACATTGATGAAATCAATCAATTTTAGTTCACTTCGATGTAAATGGGATACGTCGAATAAGTAGACAAAGAGATAGGTACTTCTCACAAGATTAAATCTGACAAGATATGGTCTAATTTTGTTGTAATACGAACAAAAGTTGATTCACAATTGTACATGTTTTTATAATAATATTGTTTTACGAATAAACAAATTTCTCCTAAAAGGTTTGAGAAGGTTCCACAAGGACTGGTTACAAACCAGTTTTTATTAAAAATATATTCATGTTTAACAAAAGCACAATTTGCTCATTAATATTAATCCAAACGTAACATTGTACTTGCTAAAATGAAATAAATATTTATAATATGTAAACCATTATGAAGCCAGCCTTTGAAAACATTAATTACACGTCTAGGTAATTACATCGAACAATTCAATTTACAATAATGAAAATTTAAATGCAAATGTCATGTCAGTGGCCGGTTTGTCAAAAGCACAACCTTTCTGTTAAAATAACAACAGCCCGCAATAAAATAGGAACCTAGCACTACAAATTCCCGATGGAATTCAATAATACATTCATACTAATATCGCATATATACAAATTAACAATGAATCACTTTTTGAGTGTAGCCAGTGAACATGCATTGGTACTTGATGGAGAATTCGTGTTAGCCACATAACAGCGCGTGTATGCGAATGTTTCGGTTGGGAGCACTTAGCAAGAGCTGCGGGCATGTGGCGGTAAGAAAAGGGGGCCGCCCTACGTGCCTCGAATTATGTATGTGACAATGCCCATATTATAGACACAAATAAAACACGCTTCGGAACTACATAAATAACCTGGCCTTTTAACAATTTTTATTAAAAGTATAATGCTGTACGTTCGCCATTCGATTCTAAAAACCTCGAGCAAGTGGCGTGTAATAGAATTTCTAGGGATTTAAATTTGATATGGAGAATGGAGACCTTTCCGCCCGAATGGTTAATGTACTGAATTGGAAATCTGACGTTGATGAAAGCTACTTGGGCTTTTACAAGGACCATTTTGTCAGATGTAAACTATTTTTACAAATAAATTTTCTATTTATACGATTGCTTTCAAAAGATTAATAATTGATTTCAACGTGAATGAAAAATAAATATATAAATGTGATCCAATTCTGCAATAAAAAAGTGTTAGGATCCGTTTCATCAATAACAAATTTATCTTGAAGGTTTAGTTTGTCAAAAAGTGGTTACTGAAAGCAACGACATGTCATTGATTTGAAATGGGTCGAGCCTCAATGGATTCGACAAATGACTAAGTATTATTCAAGCCAAGCTTAAACAGATTTCGAAAGCATTTATTACGTTTATATTTCAGTGCCAGCTGAACTCTAATAAAAACCACACGGAATTTAAAATAATAAAAAATAATAAAATAAAGTAAAATATCGCCTGCACTTTATTACTTTTATTTAGAAAAATAATTTCATATTTTTATAGAATATTGTATGTGCTTGGTTGTATTGATTTTCAATTCACTCCTTCAGTAAATGCCGAATGAAGGCCGGAATATATCTAAAAAGAAGATATGTCTTTTCTATTGGAAAATCATAAACTATATAATACCCTTCTAATAGTAACTATAGTAAAAGACGTCCCCTAACAGGGTCGATTTGGACCTCTTATCGCAATCTCTCCTCCTACACCGAAACCATAGGCTATTATAGTCCACGTGAAATACGACAGTTTTCTTGTTCACAACATGTGGCACTCTCTGTTATTGGTTTCAAATGAGATTCCCCGATCCTTAAAGATCACCCGAGAGTAAAGAATGGATCGAACGTAATGACTGAAATTTACGCGCCTAGGGCATTTTGACTTATTATTGGTGATTGCAAACAATTAAATTATTATAGGCGACTGCTTGAACTTATTGGGTGTTAAGATGGGTTGACATTTATTACTTTTAATAAATGACTTAAATAAGTATTTTCTATAATAATCTTAAAGCTTTATTTACGTATCTGTGGATCTATATGGAAAAAGTAACGTTAGAACTCTTTTCTGTTATTGACAGGTCTTTGAGAAGCATTGTGCCGGCTTATTTGAAATCAAACAGAAAAGAGCCGTAGCCCCCTCTAATTCTCAAAATCAAATACGTATATATTTCCAATGGAGACTTTCTCCTTCAATTATTGATTTCAATCACTTTTTTTGCGTCCAATCTTTCTTATTGCGTTGCTTTCTATGTGTGTTATATATTTGATGTGAATGAGGAAGTAGAAGTATTTATATTTGGATTATATTTCGGTATAGTGTAAGAATAGAATACTTTTGATCCATGGAGTTGATTGATACTGTTAGGATTGTATTGGATATTTATTACCTTAAGTAATCAAATTAACTTTTAACCGTTTATTTATGAAACCTATAATAATAAAGTTAAATTTAAAAATTATTACATTAAACAAATGTAAATTTTGATAGTAAAGTTTATAGTTAATCGCTTTTTTTGTTATTAAGCTAAGAAAGAAATAATAAAATTAATAAATTTTATAAAAAAAAATAATTAAGAATATATATACGGATTAAAAAGCTTGGAGAATATCTCCAATTTCAAAATAAACTTTGTCGCTAGACATTTTTATTGTTATTTTCTTATCTCAGACCAATTAACATACTATTACTTAACACGTGATCGTTTGGTTTTAATTCTTACGTCAACGGTTTAATATAAGCTTTTAAAACCGACAGTTTTAAGTTTTCATCAACACTAGCTCTTATTGCACCAATGATATTTTTTAATAAGAAATTTATTTTTACTAACCCAGACCGTTTAAATTTCATAAAATTGTCAATAACTTTAGCAGGTCTTCCGAAATGCGTACGGTATCTTCTTGCCGTTGCAGCAAAACAGTGAGTGTTTATAATAAATTTAATTTTTCAATAATGACCAAGAAAACAGTCAATAAAGTTTAGTATAAACTTGTTTGAATTGGAAAGTAAAATTTACAGGTTTTATAATTATTGCAGCTTCAAAAATTTGGTAAAAGCAAAAGAGCAATAAAAACCCGAAGGTATATTTTTCAAATACAAATACAAAAAAAAAACATTCCAATAAAAAAAAGCTTTGTCTAAAAGGTCCATGGAGTTGATTGATACTGTTAGGATTGTATTGGATATTTATTACCTTAAGTAATCAAATTAACTTTTAACCGTTTATTTATGAAACCTATAATAATAAAGTTAAATTTAAAAATTATTACATTAAACAAATGTAAATTTTGATAGTAAAGTTTATAGTTAATCGCTTTTTTTGTTATTAAGCTAAGAAAGAAATAATAAAATTAATAAATTTTATAAAAAAAAATAATTAAGAATATATATACGGATTAAAAAGCTTGGAGAATATCTCCAATTTCAAAATAAACTTTGTCGCTAGACATTTTTATTGTTATTTTCTTATCTCAGACCAATTAACATACTATTACTTAACACGTGATCGTTTGGTTTTAATTCTTACGTCAACGGTTTAATATAAGCTTTTAAAACCGACAGTTTTAAGTTTTCATCAACACTAGCTCTTATTGCACCAATGATATTTTTTAATAAGAAATTTATTTTTACTAACCCAGACCGTTTAAATTTCATAAAATTGTCAATAACTTTAGCAGGTCTTCCGAAATGCGTACGGTATCTTCTTGCCGTTGCAGCAAAACAGTGAGTGTTTATAATAAATTTAATTTTTCAATAATGACCAAGAAAACAGTCAATAAAGTTTAGTATAAACTTGTTTGAATTGGAAAGTAAAATTTACAGGTTTTATAATTATTGCAGCTTCAAAAATTTGGTAAAAGCAAAAGAGCAATAAAAACCCGAAGGTATATTTTTCAAATACAAATACAAAAAAAAAACATTCCAATAAAAAAAAGCTTTGTCTAAAAGGTTCTCATAAAGAGAACAAAAATCTTTAAACCCTGGTTGGTTTGTTAGTGTGCATAGAAAAAAACATTATTTTATAACCCAGTTTATAACTCCAGTTACGGGTGATGGACAAGTTACCTATAATGAATAAACTGATATACAAAAACAAAGCCCTCTTTGCTCAGAACAAAACCTTTTGGCATCAACTCTTGTTTTATTTTCTGGTAATTTGTTATATGTTAATGAAATTCTATTTTGTAATTATTGTTGTTCTTTTTGTAGTTTGTTAGCTTTATTATCAATTTTCTATTGTATAATTGTTCACTGTTTATTCAATACTTGTATAACCTTCTCTTGTTCTTGTACACTGCTTATCTGTAATTTTATATTTGTTCGTGCTGTCTTTCTGTGCATGAATACAGTTTTGTTTTGTTTAGACTGAAGGTTTTTGCCGCTATCCAAAATTTTGATTAAAAATATTCTTTTATTTTTTATCTTTTCCGCTGACCAATAAAAACAAATCTAACGGAAATTAGAATTTCATTCATACCAATCTATCATTTTAGTCAAACTACTTCAAATTTGAGTTCGGCAATCAAGTCATTCCAGTCGAGTATTGTATCTCCCGCATTGTACTTGACAGTTTAAATTAAATTTTTTATGATCTTCTCACGTTGTTGATCATCGTTTTGTATACGCTACAGGCATTTAAAGAATTGGCTAAAGCTCTGCCAGATAATAAAATAAAGTATTACTATTATCAACAATGTAGGCTTAAGAATAGGTTAGATAAAGACTAGATTAAGCAAATGTTAACCCAAACAGAGCTGTTTGCTGGTGGTCGGACAACCTAAACACACTCAAAGCTAACATCACCAGAACAACAAAGACTAGCAAAAAAAAAAACCGACCAACCACATAAAGACCAACTGTGCAAAGTCTTAGAGAATAAAACCGTAAAATTAAAAAAAAACGATCATGTCGGCCAAAAGGAAAGTGCAAAAAAAGTTGCTAGACAAGGTAAAAATATAATGTAACTGTAGTTTTAAATCGTCACTCAAACAGGAGGAGATATATAAAAAACTTTTCTAAAAATGTTTATTGGTGAGCTAACCAAAGGTATTCAAAGACAAAAAGACTTTTTCCTTCACCCAGCAAAAGCTACAGAAACAGTCCGCAAAGCTGAAGGACAACAAAACGCTAGGTCCCATCTAAAACCGCAAAAAAGTAGTAAAAGCTGCTCCTAAAATTATCCTAAACATGATACAAAACTAAAAATTCTAGAAAAATAAGTTTCCCAAAATATGAAAACTGTCAAAACTAGTGCTGCTATTTAAACCGCAAAAAACTAAAATCAAAGACACAAGATACATGCCAATTTGCCTTATAAAAACCTTAAATCTACAAGCACCTATTTGCAAAAACAGTAAAAAAAAGGTTGACAATAAGCTATCCAAAAACCAATTTTGGGTTCACTATAAACGCCATAATAAGATTAACAAATCTAGTAAAATAAGGAAGAATGCCTACAAAAACAAAAAGTTGTGACATTAAAAACGCCATCGAGACTGTTCTATAGGAAGGGGTAATATAGTAATCAACATAAGTGTTAGCAAAAGACTAATTAGGATAGTTATAAAATACCTGAAAAATCTGCTGATAAAAAGTAGAAAGAAGATGCTGATCACGTATGTCGTGCCACAACACTCTATCATGGGTCCTCTGCTGTAGATCGTCTACTACAACAGAATCCTAAAAGTAGCCATACCAAAGAAAACAACGCTGACGTGCAAACAATATGACCAACGTGACTGTACAGGGTCATGCTAGCAATCAAGAAGTTGAGGTTAGAAATTGCGGCAGCAACAACCGAGTCTGCTATTCTGTATGAAGGCAGAAAAATAAAAAAAAATGTAATAAAAATGAGCAATTCAAAAATCGAGTGTGGTTGGACTAGACCAAACACCTAACAAAAATGATAGAAAAAGTAAAAAAACAACAAAAGCCTTAAACATCCTGATGCCAAACATAAAAGGTCCCACAAATGAAAAAAAGAAGGATGCAAGCAAACGTGAAGCATTCGATATGGAGTCCAGATATAGGAAAGACTTTAAAGTACAAATATTATAAAAACATACTGTTGTAGCAGCAAAAAAGGTTTACGTTGAGAAAAGTCGGTAGCTACCAAACAATTTCCACAAAAATTGTCCTCGTAATTGCCTCAGTCATGTCAATCCATTTGCAAGTCAACTTAGAACGGAAGGCCACAAAGTTAGCCACATCATGAGTCGTGAAATGAACAAAAAAACTAATTAAAACCTACCAAAATGGCTGAAGAAAAAGTTTGGTAACAAGGACTATTATTAAATTAACTTTCATCGTACTGGCAATGAGAAATGCAACGTGTACCAAGTAAAGGATAGCTCGTAGCACACCTTCTAAAACTGCCGTAGATAGATCGCAGCACAAAACAAGCTTAAAAACGTGACCAGTCTGGTCTTCAAATAACTTACTTAAGCTTGTGCTATCAAGCAGAAGCATGTGGTCCCGGATAAAAAAAATTACAAAAGATGTAATCTCTACAAAAAAAGAGAGAAAGAGGGAGTGTGGTGACAATTCAGAGGGTAAGTGCTGCTAACGTACGGGCGTGTATTTTTGAAAGTAACGATTTAAAAAATACATAGATTTTGACAAGTAGAAAGGGATAATTAGGAGTGAGTTCCACACTTAGAATAGAAAAACTTATAGTATTTAAAAGTAGGTAAGTGTAAAACAAGTTATCTCAAAAATGTTAAAAACTTCTACATTGCTTATCTGTATTTATGTGTTTGTAAGTGTTGTCTTCCTCTACAGAAATACAATTTTTGTTTTGTTCAGATTAAAGGTTTTTTGCCGCTATCCAAATTTTTTTGTCCAAGTTTCATTGGGTACATTCCTCTATTTTTAATCTCTTATGCAGACCAAAAACAAACAAATCCCACAAAATGCCGATTAACAAAACATGTTATTAGAATTTCTTTTATGCTAATCTATCATTTTAGGAAAAAACTTTAAATTTTAAATTCGATTATATATATTTATTCTAGTCGTGTATTATATCTCTTGGCTGCATAATAAAATTAAAAAATCATTACAAATATCAAAAATGTAAAACTGAGGTAAGGTTAAGTTAGTTAGGTTTAGTTAGGTTAGGTTAGAAACTTGAAGAGATCCTTACTACTGATATAACGGTAAAAGAACTCAGAGCTGCCGCAAGCAAAATATAGACAGAGAAAAGCCCAGGGCCAGACATGATCCCGGCTAAAATTGTCAAGAGAACAACCAAAAAAATCCCGGAACAGATGTTAGCAACCCTAAATGCCATGTGGATAAAAGAAAAATTTCCGGTCCCATGGAAGACAACAAACCTAAAATTAATTAAAGAACCCAAACAAAATAAAGAAGAAAATGCGCTTTTATAACGATCGACGTCAAAAACGCATTCAATACGGCAGCATGGGATAGGACGATTAAAGCCCTTGAAAAGAAAAATATCTCCTTACCAATGTAATAAAAAGCTACTTTACTAAAAAGAAAATCGAGGATGAAAAAGAAAATTAACACAAAATAACGGGAGGGGTACCACAGGGCTCAGTACCGGGCCCCTACCTCTGGAACATCTTGTACGATGACCTGCTAAAAATAGATGTCCCCAGACAGGACCTCCGTAGCATACAAAGACGACCTTGCGATGCTAATAGTGAAAAAACCCGTAAAAGAAGCCACGGCAAACAACAGTCTAGAAAAGTTAACTAGTGGATGGCTGACCAAAGTGCAAAGAAGTAAATTTTAAGCTGGGAACAGATACAATTACGCTCAAAAGCAGTTTAATTTACCTAGGCATAATTATCTATTAATTTTTTAGACTCGGGAAACACGTCTAAAAAGTGACTACAAAAGCAAAAAAAAACGTCCGTGAGTAGAATGATGCCAAGATGCGGAAGCATTAGTGAAGAGAAAAGAAGAATCCTAGCAACGGTGGTTAGATCTGTCGTCACTTATGCAGCCCCAAATTGAACGGAAGCCTTAAAATACGGCAAATATTTCAGCATACTGAACAGCTTTTAGAGAAACGTTGCCATCAAGGTCTGCCGATCATACAAGTAAAGAAAATTAAAAATATGGTCAACCTAATGCTAGACAGTAGACAAAACTAAAATATCAACAAAATGATAGACCAGATCCTAACAAAGAAAGAAGAACAAAAAAGGAAAAAAAGAAAGAAGAGGAGCAATAACAGAACACCATGAAGCAGGTTAAATAACAAAACCTAGGGAACTAAAAAAATACAATAAGCGGACACCATAAAACTAGGGGAGATGAATGAAAGGAGAGTTAGTGGGTAGGGACCCTACTGAACTAAGGAACAAGTCCCACACATCTCTAAATTGAACAGACGGTGCATAAAAGCATTACTTCTCTCTCTCTCTCTCTAAAAAAAGCTTAAGTTGGGTATAATGGAGATTGGTGCTAAGGATAGTCGGCGAGTACACAACCACATCTACGGAAGCCATTCTCGTAATTGCCTCGGTCATGCCGATTCGTTTACAGGCCAAACTAAGAGAGAAAAAATACAAATCATCTCACTAAGAAAAAACTAAAAAAAAAAGACCATAAGACAGAAAAAAGTTTGAAACCAAGATACCAAAAAGGCGGCATAAACTAAAAGAATAATTGAAAATCTACCTGCGTGGACAACAAAAAAATCGGTTCTGTCGACTATTACCTGTGCCAACTCCTGAGCGGACACGGATGCTTCAGAATCTCAATTTCCATTGTACAAACGGCGGCAAATGTGTAGTTTACAAAGTGGAAGACAGCTCAAAACATCTGTTCTACGCCTGCGGTAGATACGTCACGGCTAGATGACAGAGACGGAGAAGATGGAGAACGAGACAGGTACGGTGTTGACTCCGGACAACACCTTTGAGTACAAGCTGTCGAGTGAAGAGATGTGTTTCAAGGCAAAGGAATTTGCCAAAGAAATGGTCTCCGCAAAGAAGAAAAATTAGAAAAAAAACCTGTAAAGTATCTGCCTCGTAAACCCCTCTGGTAGTGTGGTTTAAATTTCACGTTAAATATTGTTTTATCGCACATCAAAAACATACTAAAAAAGCGCCTACACTCGTATCAAACACGGCACTTTAAGAAAAAATTTAATTATTTTAATCCACAACAATTTAGTACGTCCACAGTTCAATTTGTCGATGCAAACTTCCCTGCAATTGTTTTCTAATCGTACTTAGCTTTAGTGCAATAGAAAGTTAAATTACAAAGTAAATACCATTTAAATACAATTAAGCCACTAATTTAACATTTAAAAAATCGAAATGATCAGTTATGATCTGAAAGCGCCAAACCCTCTCAAATACCGGTACCGAGATAAACCACTGGTTTAACTCTTAAACACACACAATTATCACTGTAAAATTTTGTACATATAAATTATTGTTTAAGGTAAGAGTACGGAACTAAAAGGTATAAATTATTGTTGCTTGATGTCAATATCAACTGAATTCAATTGCAAACAATATTTTAGATTCATTTTTAAGAAATGTTGAGCATTTTCAAGATATATGAATAATTATAGTTTATCGTATAAACCAAGTACGTTCAGATGTATAATATACTGATCACTATTCACATCTTATATATACAATGCAATGAAATAATGATATTGTTTGATTTTTTTTTTAATTCTGTAGAACACTACTCACGCATGTTTTGTATATATATATCTATATATAAGAATATTAAAAAAAGTTAAAACAAGAAAATCTAAGAAATGAACCAACAAAACCAATTTTAACACTTCGATTATAAAATATTTGAGAATATCATTCTGAATTTTATTATATAAATTTTTAGTATACCTTTCTACATGATCCTTTCATATAGCCTACAGGATATATGTAATCCTTGAAACGCATTTCCCCTTCTATCATTTATTATCCGGTATTTATTTTATTCCCCATTTTATTGTCACACGCAGGAAAACAAATGAGTAGAACTACATTTTATTACTGTAAATCGCATATAATACTATTTTAAAGGCCGTAAGCGTATAACGGCTTCAGTTTTTGAAGGAGAGAATGGAAGATAAAATCCCTCCATATGTGTATTCGAATGAATATATTTGTATCCAAGTTATACGCATTAAGTAAGTTTATATCATTGTTTTCATGTAAATTTAATTTAAAGATTTATAAAATTAAAATAATTTATTTAAAAAAAAAAGTGATTCACATATCTTCTAAGCAGTTCTTCATTATTATGATAAAAATTAAAAATCTGAAATCATTCAATCATTCAAAAATTCACTTCAAAATATCAGTATTATAAATAGCAACAAAATGATCTGTATAGTCCTTAGAGCATTTCGCAATATTATTAGCAAAAACCAATATAGTTTTTACCAAGCGCAAAATAATCTTTTGATATATACAAACTATATTATAAAAATATTTAAAAATTCAACTAAGGTACAAGTATTGCATTTGTATGACCTATTAAACAGTTAAGCAATGGTTATTGTAAAACAAGATTTGTTAGTTGACTAGGGGAAACATCATACTATTTTGTAGACATGTGTACTTTCCCGTGTTCAATGGTTTGAAAGTCATTGAAACTAATGGATTTATTATTGTAAAATATCAAATTTAGTCAGACGTAACCATGATATTGTGTTTTAAGTATATTGCGACATCTGTAATAAAATAACAAATGTATTTATAAAAAATTGTATTCAGTGATGTTTAGGAGTTATAATTTATAATACTTGACAAATAACTATCAAAAACACATGTATACATTTTGTAGTTCCAACAATTCACCATTATTGCATAGAAATATAGAGCACATTTCATGCATTTATTGAATTGAAATGTAATGCAATCACCTATGACTGAGACAAATATTCCCTACCTACATATATAGATATCAAACCCATATTACTCCATCGGGAAATGATGCCAGCAAGTTTTTTAAAACAAAATGTCAATATTATATATCCATAATGCTTTTAAATAGAACTAATTTATTTAATATTATATTAATAATTATTTGTCTTAATACTATTTATTAAATTATTGCTAATAACCAGATATTAGATTATAAATCTTAGTCAACATAACTTGAATCAGATTGTAGACTTGTGAACTTTAATCAAGCATAGCTTTTCTTGAATGGTTATGTTAACAATGATGTGACCGGATTAATTTTTCAGTGCATGAAAACGCGTTACAGTATATTAGAGAGCACAGCTGCTTGAAATAGAATAACCTCAACATGCAGATAGCGTTTAATTTGTAATTAATGAAACGTAGCTATTTTGAGTGATTCGTATATTTTATAAATAATTCATGCATTTTATAATATGTGCTAAATTTTAATCCGTGATTTTTATATATGCGCATAAAATATTGCATTTCAACAGACTTTTATTTTTTTATATAAAAAAATCAAAATCAATACGACCATCACATAATGGTGATAGCAATTAATTCCAAATCGCTTTCGCAAATAATTATACTTTATCAACATGGAATTACTTTAATTCGATTCGGGCGATGAGAAGAAAGAGAAGGGTAGGAGAAAGAAAAGTTAAATTTTATTAAAACAAACTTGGGATTTTATCTGCGGCTGGGAAATGTTCGTGGGCGAGACGGGTCGGAGAGAGGTTTTAAATTCGCGAGTTTGTATTCCGAACGAATAGCGGAATCAATCCCCATTTCTTCGTCACAATGCAGTGCTCGCTTATCATCTCTGTCATCTTCAACGAGCGACCATCAACCAGCAATCTCTCCAACCCCGGAACGATGAGCTATTACAACACCTTTCAATATTTTTTTTCGTGCAACCCCCCTTTCGTGATAAATTTTATATATTTCGTCACGCATTTTTATTAATTTAAGTCAGACAGATCTATTGCTTGATTAGTGGAATGTTAATATAATATAAAATTAATAATAATTACAAATATAATAACTAAATTGTAGTAAAACAGTTAATTATAACTATTAAAGATAGCAAACTACCATATTGCACAAAGAGCCCATTAGTCGTCAATCCATAAATTGATCAATATAATCCGTTGTCGTTTTAATCATTCTTGGTTGAACTGATTATTTTCTTCTCAGCAATTTATGTATTGTAAATTACATACTTCCAGATGCTTTCAATATGCAAAATTATTAGACTTCCCAAATTACTTTCCATAAACACATTTCATTGCTAAAAAATAAAGATTTTGACCATCTTCTGGGTAAGTATTTTTTCCGAATCATTTATTACTAACAATATTTGTAAGATTTTAGAATTAGATTCCTTGATTGTTACAAGCATTTGTTGTTGCTATAAACTAATCTGGTTTTAAACAACTTGAAGAACCATTGTTGGCCAAAAAAATAACCATAGAAAAAGCCTTCAGAAAAAATTATAAAAATTTTAACAGATATCACAGCGACCAAAAAAAGGCAAAAAAACCGAAGAAATCATATACGCGGGCGCGGTGCAACCGAGCTCGAAGAGCGTTCACCAGGGGCAACGTCATGGGGAGGGAAAACTTAGAAGCGGCACTAGAGTACAAGGGGTTAAGAAAAAAGCTGGAAGGTCTAATCAAATTCGCCAAGAGAAGTAAGTAGAACCTTTTGGTGGAGGAGGTAGACGGGGATATATGGAGAAAGGGGTACAGAATTGTAATGGGAAAAGTCTGGAGAACGCCACCAAAGGTAGCGGCAGAGATGCAGAAAGCAGTCGTGGCGGAATTCTTTCCAAATCAGGAGAAAAAGGTTTGTAAGAGGTGGCCCGTAAGGGTGGGCGAAGCTCGTCCTTTTTCGGAAAGTGAGCTCCGAAAAGCCTGAAAAAGAATACGTTCTGGGAAAGCACCAGGGCCTGACGAAACTTCCGCAGAAGTTGTTAAAGCCCTGATAGAACAATGCACCAAAGTATGGTTAGCAGCAGCTAACAAATGCTTAGAGGACGGAGACTTCCAGAAAGTATGGAAAAGGGCGAGCCTTGTTCTCCTAGACAAGGGAAAGGATGGGGTGGGTGGAAGAGCTTTTTGGCCTATATGTCTTTTGGATGTAGCTGAAAAGCTTCTTGAGCACCTGATAGTAGGAAGGCTGCTGGAGGCGCTTCAGGGTGACCAAGCTCTCAGCGAGCGCCAGTACGGATTTAAAAAAGGCCGTTCGACTCTGAGCGCGCTTTCTGAGGTAAAAGCCAACCAAAAAATACAGTTACACATACCGTAAGGCATGTTTCTTGGTTGCCCTTGACGTTAAAAACGCATTTAACACGGCCAATTGGGAAGGGATTTTAAGGGCTTTCGAGGGCAGGGGTGTTCCCAAATACCTGCTGAATATTATCAGTAGTTATTTGTGGGACAGGGTTTTGTTAGTGGGGGATAATAGGAAAAGAGAAGAGGTAATTTTAACTGGGGGGGGGGGAAGTATCACAGGGATCAGTTCTGGGCCACACGTTGTGAAACGTTTGGTACGACGACGTGGTAAGTCTAGAGCTGCCTCTAGGGTTGGAAAAAGTAGCTTATGCCGACGACCAGGCGGTCAGTGTTACAAAACGCTCTAGGGGGAAACTGGAGGAGAAGGGGAACCGCAATCTTGCCCTCATAGAGCAAAAAATCACGGAGTTGGGGTTAAAATTAGCCCCAGAAAAGACAGAACTTGTGGTGCTCTCCTGCCCAAGAAGAGCACCAAAAGTGGAAATGACCGTCTCGGGGATTACCGGGGATTACGTTAAGCACAAACTTTGAATGGGGTGTGCATGTAAGAGAAGTGTGTAAGAAAGCGGATAAGGCGGCTCGGTCCTTAGCAGAGTTAATGCCAAACCTGGGGGGAGCAAAATCTTCCACCAGGCGCTCGGTAGTCTCCTCCATAGTGCTCTATGGATCCAAAATATGGGAGGATGCCGTGTGTAACAACAAAAGGCACAGGAAAATAGTTCTGCGGACTCAGAGGAGATGTTGCCAGAAGTTTTGCAGCGCATACAAGACAGCGCTGACGGCTGGCTTTCTGGTTGTGGCAGGCACAAAGCCGTTAGATCTTGTAGTGCAAGTGAAGACGGCGGTCTGAAAAGGTCGCCTTACTAAGTGTAAAGCGGAAGAATAGATGTGGGGAGAATGGCAGAAGAGTTGGGAGAAATGCGTGTCCAGACGGCTCATCTTGGTAAGATAAATTACTATCTCACGCAGGTACTAACGGGACATGGTTGTTTCCGGGCGTACCTGCATTGGATAAAATTGATTGAAAGTGATGAATGTCTGTACTGTGGGCAAAAAGATACGGTTGAGCACACCGTGTTCCATTGCGAGAGATGGTTGGAGACGCGTGAAAGAGCAAAAGTGAAACTGGTGGGAGAAAGCTTGAACCCGGATGACATGGTGGAAGTAATGCTGTGTTTGGTGTACAATTGGAATATTGTGGCCACCATGATAGGGTCCATGCTACGTATGAAAAAGAAAGAAGAGAGGGAGTTAGCTCCATGGTGTAGTGTGGTGTGAATGAAGTAGGGAGGGGGGTAGGGCCGTAGCTACTCGTTAATTTATTTTGTAATTGTAAATTCAGTTCTTATGTATGTTTTGTGAAAAATTTGGTCTGACACTACTGTCTGGTGTACTGGTGTCTTATGAAAATATTTCCATCTCCTCAAAAAAAAAAAAAATGTTAGGTCGTCATAGCACAGACTACTCAAATGCTATTGCTCAAACGTACCAAACATCAAACAAATTTTTAAATATTGTTAAATTTTGACAAAATAATTGCAGAGGTGAAGAATGAGAAAAGAAAATATTAAATGAGAAACAAAATGATCAGAGTATGCTATGCCAACGACGGTGTTGATATCCAAAGTTCAATGCACATATCAACAAGAAAAACACAGTCACTTCCAATAACTAAGAAACCACGCAGATGCAACTTTACAATATACAACAAAAGCGTTTAACAAGTAATAAGGTAGTTAAAAGATATAGTATGACAAAACAAATACATGTCTGTGAAAAGCAAAACAAGAATTTACAAAACTTGCATTAGACCTATCAACACATACGCGATTGAAATTAGAGCAAAAAACGCTACAATAAAGCGACTCAGAATAGCGGAGATAAAAATTTAAAAATCCATGTTAGGCTGCAGCCTACAAGATTACATAAAAACCAAAAACATTAAAAATAGTAGAACACACAAGATGTTGTAAGGTGGGCTCGTAATAGGAGACGGAAGTGAAAAAACCATGTGAACAAGATCGATAACATTAGAGTACCAAAAATTGCCAGATAGAGGCCAAGTTTCAATTCGAAAAGACCTTCGTAAAACCCCCAATACGCTGGTATTAAAGCTGGAGATCATTGCAACTGCGGATGTAAAGGTTGAAGATAAACAAAATGTAATCCCACAAATAATAAAAAAAGTGACTGAATATTCAGTTAGTTAAAAGCTTTATATCTTTGAGCAATATACTGTTAACTATTCCACTTAGAGCAGTAACAATTCATTATTTGTGACAAATTGATAATAAATCACCCATCGATTGGTCGCCTTACATGGTTCATGTTTCTATAAAGTGCATATAAAAAGTTTTTCGCAATTTTGTATTTATATAAACAAGCACGATGGCAGCAGTCGACTCTTTGTAACCAATTTTCTACCACTCTTCTACAAATATTGACAAGAACTTTGGCAATTTTGCGTTCAATATTGTTCCTGAGTTCCTTTAACATTGTTGGCTTGTGGGCATAAACCAACAACGTCACGTAATCCTATAAAAAAAATCCAACGGCGTTAAATCGCATAAGCGAGTTAACTATTCGGCCAAACCATTTTACAAGATTACATGATTACTAACCTTTCCATTTATTATATATATATATATATAACAATTCTTTGACCAGCTGTGTGACATGTTAAAATCTACATGCATCCCATGTGAATTTGTTGCTGTTCAATAACGCATATTTTGTTTATTGACAAAGCCATTAATATTTAATCTTGTAAAGGAGAAGGCAAAAGTCTTTATACAATATTTGCCACAATGTAAACTGCAATATTTGGCTCATTTTGAACTGAAGCACAGAAACATTCAATTGTGAATATGCGTTGACTCAAATTTATCCCAGAATTTTGGTAGTAATTTTTAATTAACACCAGTTAGAATGCATATAATTATAAAAAGCACATATCACTTGCAAATTGTTTGCGCCCCAAAGCAACAAAAGCAACCAGCAAGTTTGCGTCGACAGTTTCTGGCAACCAATGCTAGTGATGAGACATTTTATAAAATATTATTACAACTTCTTATATTGTGCATTTTACAGATATTTTACATCAGCCCAGAATTTGTTTGACTAATGGCCAACAGATTATTAAATGAAGAATCAAACCCCAAACTGCAAGCTGGCTAAAGTAAAGTCCTATCACTGAGCTTTCTCACCGTTTATAATAATAACTCCACAATAATTAATTTGTGGAATTTCCTTAAGCTAAGTGGAAAAGCAGTGAAAAGTCGTAAAACTAACTGAACTTTGCCTACGTCTGTAAAATTTTACGTTTGTTAGTAATTTCTGTTTTTTATAATAAATACGGCAGACCCACACCCCTACCCATAAGACAACCACAATGTTTAGACACCCTTACAAACAATCCTTTATTGACTAAAATCGTTTAACCACCTACCAATCCCGTCAAACTCTGACAGTTGCCGTCAACATCACCAGACTTTCAACTGCTACATCTAGATCAGAAGAGCGATAAAAATACAATACGTCTAAACCGACTATTACTTGTAACTCTTAAGAAAAAACCTACAAATTAAAACAAGGATCTTGACTGTAAATTTTTACCTAATAGGTATTTCAAGTGTGTAAGTAAAATATATGAAACAAACAGACAACCAAGCATGAACCAGGTTATTTATATGCAGATTTTATGGTAGATCTCTTGGCATACATCAACCTCATAATTTGGCTGTATGCTAAATCAACGATCTAGGGTTACCACTAAAAAAGATATAAAAGAATCAATGACACCTAAGTGCAATAAAAATGATTTTGACCCAAAACTCAAATTAGCCTAGAACTAGAATTACAAACTAGATTGAACCGTACAGGCTAGAGCAATTGCCAACATAATTAGGACCTTACATTACACTGAAAAAAAGTGTACAAAAACAAGCAAAAATAAAACTCGAATTTTCTCATAAAATCATCAACAAATTTAGTTCTTTTAATAAACCAAAATATGATTCGAATTCAAACCAAGTTTTAGAACGTTAAAAAGTTAAAGTTAAATATATCGCCAACAAATTTTATAGTTAAATGATAATATACATACATGTTGAATAAGGAGAAACGGACCAAACTTCAGGAGTGTAAATAGTGTAAAAAAACTCAAATGTTGTTACCCGATTTTCATTTGTTTTCAAGTTATAGCGTAATAAAAAATGTTTATCTAGGTGCCACAAAAAGTTTCTAGGGCGTTGACTTAGTTGCGGTGGTTTTATTAGTTTCTAATATCTCCAGACCTCTTAGCACTGAATTGTTGTTTATGGGGCTAGTTTAAAGATGAAGTGCACAAAGTAAAAGTGGACACTCGGGATGCACTAATTCAACGCATTAGAAATTTTGTAGCAGATCTTAAACAAAGACTCAATCAGGAGATCAACAGGCAGTCTTTGTTGACAAAGCAGAAAATGTTTAAAGACAAATAACTTTATTTTTAAGGATTTATAATAAGCTATGATTGCCAAAACATTAATTAGAAATTTTATTAATTTGTAATTAATCTATAACTTAAAAACAATTGAAAATCGGATAACAACATTTAAGTTTTTTTACATTATTTTCAAGTGTACAATACACTCCTGAAGTTTGGTCCGTTCCTCCCGACTCACCCTGTATAGCTCTCAATATTAGTTTAAGAGTCACACAATGAATCATCAACCAGAACACACAAATAATGTCGAGCCAACATAATTTATGCGTTCTGTTAAACTAATTGAATGCGTTTATTCTCTAGCATCTACAAACAAAACAGCGCACACAAACTAATTTGTAACAAATTCAATGCACCATGCGTAAGTATATAGATGTAAACGCAGTCTATAAAAAACCAGAAAAAAATTTACCTGTAACAAACTAGACACTCAATAAATTGATAAAGTAATCCACCCAAAATGTATTTTCTAAAAAAACAAAAATTTACAATAATTCACATTTAACCATATTTGAGAAAATAGACAAAATTATTTAAAAAAATACCGGCAAAAATATTTAAAACAACTTAAATGTATTTACAAAATTATATTAATTTTAGTGTAAAACAAATCAAATATGAAGTTTGATTTGATATTTAAAATAACTGCATAATACTTATTGTATAAAAATATTTCCATTCAATATTTTTAAGAATCCTATTTCTCTGCATGTTGCATTTACCTGTCAGGTAGTTGAAAGGGAGAGCCTAGAAGAAAAAGAAGAAAACACACATATATCGGTGCTGATCCCCGAGGGGAAAGAATCGCTACATGGTCTGTACACAAGAGGGGAACAAGGGGGATACACTTTGGTTTGTGACCCAAAGGCATCTGTTTTTAAAGGGATTCTATTTTCCTCTCGACTGATTTCCCTCCGTGTGTTCATTCCACTGCCGGCTGCTTCCGTCCACCCAACGACGAATCCAATCTTTATAGAACAGTATCCTCGCAAAGTTATTTATAAATAATATAAAATACACTTTTATTAAGAATTTTCCAATACATTTCCTCATAACATTGGGAAATGAAAAATCATATATTTCCCAAAAATATATAAATTGATCACAAAAAACAATCGCATTCTTAATTGCATTAACTTCATAATATAAAAAGGACAATTTAGTAAACTAATTGCACAGTGGTGAATAAATTTAAATGGTTGATTTCATTACATAAAAAAACCTTAATTGATTAACGGTACCGTTTACTTCTTAAGCAGTTTTATGGGTATAAAAACATCCCCTCTATTCTGCTAATTACAGCAAATCTCGAAGAGGGCGAATAATTACTTATTTATTTGAATTTAGCTTATTCATGGGCTTAAAGGTAATTAATACATTTTAGCTGATTCAAACTATTTTAATTATACCAACATCACAATACATGGAAATTAATTGAATTGATCTGCATTCAATCATAATCTAATTTAAGTTTCAAATATGCAATTTATTTATTTTTTATAAAATAATTAATTTATGTTAGCATATGGTTAAGTTTCAATTTAATATTTATGTTTTAATTTTTAATTATTCTGCAACAATAAGCATAAATCATGCCTTAGACATTTTGCAAATTGACCTACTTGTAAGGTCGTAAATGGATCAAGCTGGGTTACAGTAGGTTAAGCAGTAATAGGGATAGCTGTAATATTGAATTGAAGGATTCATTGATTATTAATTATTGTATAATAATTATATTTCCAATCTTTTTTGTTAATGGATTATTAGATATTGAACATAAATGGTATTTTTTTGTATGCAAACAACTTTGTATTCGTTGAACTTGTTAATACCCTCGGGTACATTAAGCCATTTCTTTTCGCAACAACAACAACAACACAAAAAAGCTAATACACATGAGAATAATTCATGTAACATGCGTAAATATATCCACACAAAAAAATATCAGCACTCGAATTTGAAAAGCGCAAACAAACTGAGCGGAACACATAAAATCTGAGGTTCTTATAAAACCAAAAAAATATATAGATGCCGCCCCCACACCCTTTCCTGATCTGATTCTTTTCGTAAGACGTGATGTCGAACAAAATGAAGTTGAATTGTTTCTCCACCCCGCAGTTTACCAGATCCAATCACCCGGACTGTTCTAATGACAGAACTTGGATGGAATCTCCAGTGACCTTTTTGCTTTAAGCTTCTTCCCGTGCAATTTTACGATGTACTAAACTCTGCAAATGTGTCGGCTGAATAGGTAACGTTACTCAACGTCTCAAAAAGGGAGTAAATATGCGGACGATGTTTCGCAAAATAGCAACAATTTATTCTTCTAAATTATATTATTTTTTACAATTATTTTCTTTAATTAAACTGTTTGATAAGTAGAGCAGGTAATTGTTTCGTTTTATTGCTTAAGCTAATTGTATTGAAAAGTCATAAAAATATTTTTTTAATTAATTTTTTTTAAAATTTGTTTTTGATGTTCTTAGCATTAAGTACGTGGCTATAAACATGTATATATAAATATTATACACTGTATATTTATACAATTGGTTATTAATACATACTATATGTATATTATGTGTAAGTGCAGTAAGGTTTTTACGATCATAAAGTCAAATTTCTTTAAAATCTATTCCATATTCCAACTTCCACGGTTATACAATAAAATTCAAGAATATATTTCCAATTTTTAGATTAAAATTTATAAATATATATATATAATTTAAACATCAAAATTAATCTGTTTAATAATTTATTAAAATCAAATTTGATTTCTAATTAATATTAAAAATTATTTTTTATGTTAATAATTTTTTTAAATATTTTCTCTTAATAAAAATAAAAAAATCTGTTACGGTCGTTGCAAAATAAATAAAACTTTTCAGATTTCTAAAGTTTTCTAATACTTTCTCTGAGTAGCTAAGATATTTTTATATCACACAATATCCTTCAACATTTCTCATCTTCTAGTTGATAAATTTTGTCATTTAAAGAATTGTAAATAAAAAAGGCTGCTAATCCAACATGAGTCTAAGTATAGTATTCAACCGTATTCATATATTCTAAACACTAGTTTTTGTATTCTTAAGTCAAAAATGCACCCTAAACCAAACTAGTCGAGGTCAGCGACAATAAAGTTGGTACAGAATCTTCACCGTGGCCGCCAAGCTGCAGCACCACATATTCTAGCGGAAAAAAATCTCCCACTATCCAAATACAATCTGGGCAACACAAACATATTGTAAACTAAGTATCACAAAACCGCCAGAACACAGTGATGAGCAGGCAGGAATTTCCAGACGCATCGGTACAACACTTTCTACGTACACAATACTACCATCTAGACCAGGGGTGGCCAACCCAAATGATCTTGCGGGCCACTTTGAAAATGTATCATAACTCCGCGGGCCGCAAATAAAATTATATATCCATAATATACTGGCAAGCAAAAAATAGAGGTCACTTTAAAATTATGACTTAGTTTTAAAATTTTTTGTTGTAACCTTATGTTAGCAAATTGTAAACAATTGTACTGTAGTTTGCACACTAATTTAAAATCTCAATAGTGAATCGTAAAGCATATTTATTGTTTTTACTGTGTAATTTATAAATATCACAAACTTACAGTTCAGACAAAGTTCAAATTTTTGCTTATAAGACTAATATGGAACAAAAATTATAAAATAAAACTTATCACTAATAACAAGTATTACCACCTCTTGCATTAATGACTGCTTGAGGTCAATGAGAAACACTTTGAATTAAATTAAGAATCACAGTTTGGTCAATATTATGCAATAACAACTGCCTTAGCTCCTGAGCTGCTCTTGGAGCAGGTATATACTTTTGGATACGTCATCCCAACTGATCCTAGATATGTTCAATGGGATTCATGTACAGGCTGGCCAATTAAACCGCAAAATTCCCACTTCATCCAGATAATCTCTATAACTCTGGCTACGTGAGGTCTAGCATTATCTTGCATGAAAATGCCGCAATCGCCCATAGTTGTCATGAAGGGCATAACATAATTTTTGAAAACCTTCATAACGTGTCTGTAAGCTGTCCGAAAACCATTCTCTATAAATACCAACTCTGTGCGTGCTTCGGTAGAAATTCCTGCCCAAACCATAACCAACCTACCGCCAAATGGAAGTCGCTCATCAATACAAACTGAAGCGTATCTTTCACCACACTTTTAGACGTCCGTCTAATCCATTGAGGCAAAAGCGCAACTCATCTGAAAACAGTACCCTGTCCAGTCTTCATTATTCCATGCCAAGTGATTTTGAGCAAAAGCCAATCTTGCAAACAATGTCGGCGTTGTAAAGGTAAACCTGTAGCCATCTTTCTACAAGACAATCCAGCAGCTCAAAGCCTTCTTAGTCCTAACGGTCCATTCACTAACTTTGTGGAGTTGCATTCGTAGATAAAATGCAGAAGCTGTTCTATTCAGCAAACTTGTGAACACCAAAACACGGTCATCTCTATTTGTGGTGACTTTTTTTTGGCCCGGATCCTGATCTTCTAGTTATCAGGCCAGTATCCAAGCAATGCTTGACACATTATCATATCGGGGGACTTTAATTCTAAGGCAACACTGTGAGCTGGCACAAGGGACGACAATAAAAAATTAAATGATGCTTAAAGACTGGGCGGCAGAGAGAAACCTCGTTCTTATAAACGACAGGAAGGAGCCAACATTCATCCGAAGAGCAAGCAAATTGTACATAGATCTCACCCTATGTACAGGAGAAACATGCGCAAAGATACAAAACTAGCAAGTATCAGGGGAGGAAAACCTGAGCCTGCACAGGAACTTCTACTTCAAAGTCAACACACCAAGAAAATGCGGAAATAACACCAAAAGAAAAGGATGGAAGGTCAACGCTGAACTTATATCTGCATTCACAAAACGGTTTGCCAAAGAATGTTGTCTATCAAGAGGACCATGGATAATACATTCGACAAAAAAGGCAAATCTAAAACGAATAGCGCGATATACTGGTGGTCCAAAGAACTCGACATAATCATAAAAGAGTGTAACCAAGCTAGGCAAGCATCGACTAGCGCAAACAGCAAGCAAAGCCTCAATGTAGAGAGGAAAGCCGAGCTAAGCACCAAATATGCTAATAAGAAAAGCGCATTTAAAATAGCAATAGATAAAGCCAAAGAAAACGCCTGGAATAAAATGTGCAATGAAATAGAACAAGACACATGGGGCCTAGGGTATTAGGATCGTCACTAACAAGCTTAACCTGGCATAGCAAACGGAAATCAACGACGATGAACAGATGGCAATAGCAAAGGAACTATTCCCCACGCACCATCCTTATAGGGATGAGAATATAGAGATAGAAACAACAGACCCTTTCATTAAAGAGAAGCTGGAAAACGCCATAAAAAAGATGAAAGACAAAAGCATCGCCAAGACTGATACAGAACTGATACTCGGAATTATTAACTACAAACAAGGAAGACTCCCAGACGAATGGAAAGAAGCAAAACTGGTCCTGATAGAGAAAACCAAGAAAGCAGGAGAAACGAAGACAAAGTACAGACCACTATGTATGATTAACTCTATGGCCAAGCTCTACGAGCAGCTAATAGCGGGAAGGTTAATAAAAGAAATGGAAGGAAAGATCTCCAGCAACCAGTATGGCTTCATAAAAAGAAAGTCGACGGTAGATGCCATAGAACATGTCAAGAGAGCAACCAAAGAGGCCAAAAGCTATGCAACAAAAAACAGGAAGTATTGTCTATTAACAACCATTAACATTAAAAACGCATTCAACCAAGTACCATAGAAGGAACATCTAAAAATGCTCAAGAAAAAAAGCTCAAAAAGCATATAAGGAAAGTGATAAGCAGCTACCTCAAAAACAGAAAGTTATACGTGAAAAAAAAACGGGCAGATAATGCTGAGCTGTGGGGTAGCGCAGGGCTCCGTGCTAGGACCACATCTGTAGATACTTTACTACAACTACATTCTAGAAATATAACTACCAATAGGAATCAAAACTGTATGCTTTGCTGATGACACGGCAATCGTAGTATGGGCCAAAGAAGCAATAGACCTAATAATCTTGCAAACCACGCAATCCGACTAATCAAGAAAAGAATAGAAGAACTTAAACTAGAGATTGAAGAAAGCAAAACAGAAGTGGTCATCCTATATGGGGGAAAAAAACTGAAGCAAGTCTCACTCAAATGCGGAAATACGCAAATACAATCCAAGGAAGCCGTAAAGTACTTCGGAGTATGGATAGACCACAACATGACGATGAGAGAACACGTTAGGCAAACAGCAATAAAATCTGAGAAATCAGTCTCAGCACTCACAAGACTCATGCCCAGAATTACAGGCCCGACTGCCGCCAAAAGGAGGATACTGTGCACAGTGGCCCATTCAATCATGTTATATGGCGCGCCCATATGGTTAGAAACAATGAGGCAAATCTTCGGAAACTACTCGGCACACAACAAAGAACGATGTCATTACGCATAACCAACGGATATCGCACTATATCCACTAAAGCTATAAGAGTGATAGCGGGCGTCATGCCCATTGAATACATGGTGCAACAGCAAATAAAAACACACAAGAAGAGCAAGAAAGAAAAAGCTAGTATCAAAAAAGAAGTATTAGACAAATGGCACACAGCATGGAGCGAGGAATCCGGCAAAGCAACCTGGCCAAGCGGCTAATCAAAAACCTGGAAGACTGGATTAGTAGGAAGCACGGCAATGTGAACTACTACACAACCCAATACCTGAGCGGACACGGATGCTACATGGCATACCTGAAAAGATTCAAAATTGAGCAAAGCGACCAATGCATGTTCTGCAACAAAAAGAACACCTCACAGCACACATTTTACGAATGCTGCAGATGGAGCAGCGCAAAGGAAAGCATTCGTACAAAGATTAAAATAGAGTTAACCCCGGACAACACCGTAGAAGTAATGCTGAAGGGCCAACAAGAATGGGAGATAATAGCAGGATACATTGACGAGGTGCTCCTGGAGAAGGTAAACGAAAAAAGAAAACGCAAAAAGTTATAGTAAGATTTATGGTAAGCTTGCTCGCCATGACAATCGCACCTTGAAGACAGTTCAATCCCAGAGTGGTATAACTATCGTCACAGGTGGACTTTTTTAGGGAGTAAAAAACCCTCATCGCCCAAATACCATCTAGGGGCGTCTGAAGCGGCTCACACTGACTGAAACCCAATAAGTTGATAATGAATCCTGCAGATTTTTTGAACCACCTCAAAAAAAAAAGTAACGCTTGCAATTTCACTATAATAATAAATAACGCTATAATTTTTGCCACAACAATAGTGTAATAAATATTGCGGGCTAGAAAATTTTTCAAGATGGGCATGCGGCCCGCAGGCCGTGGTTTAGCCACCTCCTGCCGTAGACACTATAAAGCTATCTAGAAATCTGTAATTAGATACAACAGTACATATTAAAATTTGCAATGCTAGCAGCTTCGCGCAATAAGCTAATGGCGATTACCGGAACGATTAAATGTCCCTCAGCCGCAGGAAAAACAAATCAACATACAGTAGCCAAACTGCCGCAAAACTCCAAAAATCAAAAAACAATTAATAAGTCAATCAATTCAACTCAACAAAATTAAATTAAATCGTAAGCTAATATTACGCCAACAGTTATAAATGCCTTGCATAGTGCAAGAGAGCACACAAGCAATACTTAACATTCAAGTATAGCACACTGCCCCAAAAAAAATATAACCAACTACCCAACATATCAAATAGAAACCTAAAACTACAACCAGCCTTTCAGAACTTAGACATAACTAAATATATTTCCTCCGCAACCCATTGTATTAGAAACGCCACTAATCAAAAACAAAAACAACAAACTTGATTAAAAAATGCCCTCCAAATCATAAACATTCTACAGAATATAGATCGTTTTAACTTCAAATACAAGTGGTATACATCAAAAAAGTAAACTAAAAATCAACAAACGTGTCGACACTAACGGTGCTTAACATACTATACCTTGATGAAAATGTTTGTACTCCGATGATTGAATACGTTCTTATATTAGTATGTAGATTAAATAGTTCCTTGATCCAATTTTATAAAAAATAAAATAAATTTATTTGTTGAAAAACATTTTTATTTATTTTTATTTAGAATGCTACCGGTTAAAAAATTGGATCAAGGAACTATTAAATCTACATACTAATACTATACCTTAATCTACGATCTTCAAGCCAAGCCGACAAAAAACAGTAACCAAGAATTAAAAAAAAAAATATGGTTAAGAATACTGATGCAAGGACAACCGGCAAACATTTAGACACAGCACATCAAAGCTCTAGCGGTCGAGCTACTGGCCAAAAAAACTGCTGCTAGCGGCTACGCTGATTAAGAGTGTAGCCAGTGGCTGCATTTTTCTCATGTGGGTACTTAACAAGACCTGGAGATTTAAAAATTACTACAACCCGGTTGCAATACCTCCAACATCCTCCAACATCCTACCAACCTCCTTTATACTACTTGTAAGACTTTTGTGGCAATGTCTCACATCTCTAACGTATAATAACAAAAAAAATGGATAAATCTTGCCATTTTGAAGTTATTTGGCTTTTAAGATTCCCTAATGCACGTAACCAGTGCGATCTTTTTTTATCCTATGTACATATATAGATAGCGTGCTTCAAAAATTTTAATTTAATTTTAATATAAAATGTATATGACCAGTAAGCTCGCGCTGTCACAAAACGGTCACATGTAGCAGCCACTTGATTTGCTGGTAGAAATAATACCACCACGTTAGCGTGTATGTGCGTACGTACAAAATGTTATATCAGCAATCTGACATACTGATATTGATCATTATGTCCTTTAAGAAATAACGTTTTTGACATAAAATCAAAAATGCAACTTGGTTACAGAACAGTGGCTTAATTTGGTTGATTACGTATACCAGATACTCATTTATAAGAGTTTCTAAAATTAAAAAGTTTCAATAACCACAAAAATACAAAAAAGTTTTATTGTCAATTAAATGACAGAAATGGCAGTGTACCTGTATTTTGGGTGCCAGAATTGCCACCAAAAACAAGCAAATCCCACAATACTCAGCATCTTTGATCAAATTTAAAATTCTCAAGTTGGTTATTATTTGAACAAAACTAAAGGTTGGGAATCAGACATATATGAATTAAGGTGGGTATACAGTGAGTGCATGAACTTCATAGTTTCACAAATTTATGTAGTTCAATCACAGTAAACCAACCGGACAAATACTCTCTAAAAAAAATATCAAAATGATAAAGTATACTAAAATAATCTATATGTAAAATGATCCAAATTCAATTTTTTTCAGCAAATGTAACTGCTAGAAATGGGTGCCAACTACAACAAAATGAAATTAGCCAGCTCAAGTAATTAAAAAAAAAAACCTAACTTAAATATGCCCATGGGCCAAGGCTTCATTCATAATTGTCAGACCATTATCCAGTAAATTAAATAAAAGATGTGGTACAAAAGTTAAGCAAAACCCACATATACGCATCTAGAGCAAGGCTGGCTTGCAACCCTGAACATGATTGTTCAACACAAACGGCTGAAATACTTATTAAAAATTCGGAAAAAATACTTTTTCATCTAGCTACATTGATTTTCAAATAAAAATCCAAGTAAAGCTCAAAAGAAGGTCTAGAAAAATAAAAAAACACAATTAACCTTAAAAAAACTAATTCCTTAAAAGACAGAAAGTAACACTTAAAATCCCTTAAAAATAATTTAAATACAGGCAAAGTAAAGCATAAAAACGTACCATACTGGTAAAACAAACCCATAGTCGATAAAATATAGTACGTTTTAAAACTACAAACACTTAAAAAAAATTCTTAAAATAATAAAAAAAGAAAGCAATAAAAAGCTATGCGGCAAGCTAAATAAAGATTTATGGAATATGGCTTATAAAATCAGCATAAATTACAGAGTTAAAACTAAAAGTAAGTAAAAAACTATTCCAAAACCATACCAACAAAAGCCGGTAAAAATAATAAAAGAAGTATGTAACTCTATTTAACAAAAAAAGCTCTGGACGCTCTGAAACTGGGTAAATATCCTAAGCTTAAGATTCCATCACAGGCCCTAAAAAAGATCGGCAAGATAGCAAACAACTAATTGCTGAAACAACTGCTACAGAAGCAAACCTTTACTACAAATTGAAAGACCGCTACTGATTTCGAAAGGCAACTTTATTTTGGAAAACTTAAAACTAAGACCAATCTGCACTCTAAACAGCATCAGTAACCTTTATAAACTGAAAATCAAAAACAAAAAAAAAACTGTAAAAAAAAAAATCTTTTACTAATACGTACTCTAAAAAGTAGATCCATTTTGCATGCCTTAAAAAAAGTTGTCAAGTTCACCGAGCAAAACCAGGAAAAGTAGACAGCATTAGTTACATTAAACATAAACAACGCTTTCAACACTCTTTGGCCGCTATAATAAGCTACTTAATATTCACAAAAATTATGTTTCATGTTGTTAAACTTATGCGTTTGACCGTTTTAGCATTTTTCATTTGTGCTTACATTTTACACATTTCATGGTCGACGTTGTTCTAGGATTGAAAAATGCTAAAACGGGCAAAGACATGAGTTTAACCACATCCAACATAATTTATGTGTATATTGAGTTGCCTATTATACCGGCCAAACTATTCGTGTCTAGCTGTAAGACGGACACTTGCTAGAACGGGCAACTTGAAGTACCTGCAAACCTTCGTCGCAAGCTACTTAAGTGAGCAAAAACTGCAAGTAGATAAAGACGTCTCTCAAAAGTCGGTCACAAATCTACTACTTTAAAACCTGATCTACAATGGCATCCGTAGAAGGAAATGTTCAACCATGGTAATGGCAATAACTTTGTAGGCCAATTTGCATTTGTTATAGTAGCCAAAAACAATATACAAACTGGTGTATAAAACAAATGCCGGCATAGATATGATGAAGTCCAAGGAAGAGATGTCTTAAGAGCGCAGTTACTTTTAACTACAGAAGCACGACCATACGCAACAAGCAAACTATCAAATACGTCGGTATACTAATCAAAAATGCTTTACAAAAAATCTGATTATACAAAAAAAAAATAGATGCAAAAACTGGAAACAAGCAAGCAAACCTGGCCAAAATTATGCCTAATATAAGCAAACAGTCAAACTGCAAGAGACAATTGTTGAACGAGATAACAATTATTTATGCTCTACCAATATAGTACATAGCAATGAAAGTAAAAACATTCAGAAACAGACTGATCAGTATGCAGAAGATGGCAAATGATTATCGGATAGTCTTAGCAAAAGTTCTTTAGATTGTAGCTGGAGCAATTCCAATCAACCTGCTAGTAGAAGAAAGGCAAACATTGTATGAGAACAAGATAAATCTAAAAAAAGAAAAACCATCAACTGTCAACATAGATGGGGAAAACCAAAAGTATAGTTGTGCATTAGACCAGGCGCCTCATACTAAATGTTCAGTTTTAGAACAACTGACTACTTCCTGACCCAAGTTTGAACATAGCATGGCTCACAAGACCTGCACAAAAATAACAGGCAAAGATAAAAACAATTCGTGCATTTACTTCAATGCAGTAGATGACGTAGAACATACGCTATTTGGGTGCTGTTGGTGGGTAGCGGAGAAGACCAAAATAGAGCTACGGCTTAGAAAAAGTTTAAACGCCTAGAATAATATACAAAAGTAGCTAGTATAAACAAATAGATCTCACAAAGCAAGCAAATCTGCAAGTAAATCTGCAAGCTATAAATTGAACCACTTTTAATGCTTGCGTTCAACCGTTATTTATACTCGAGGAGTTGTAGAATATAAGTGTCATGCACAATATACCATTCATACGTTTTTAATTCAATTTATATTTATTGAAATTGTAAAAAAAGTATAGTGTATAACTCGTATGTAAGGCCCATTTTGTACTCGTATAAACTGAAGCACTTGCCAAAAACTAGTGCTGCAACTATCATACTCATTAAAAATGAGCACCATTACGTGCTAGATATGCAATATACTATTATGCGTGTGTCTTACAATATTATTATTCTGCTATAAGGAAATTTATACATGTTATTAATCGACAAACGTCGATAATTTTGTACTTTTAATTATAATGCATATTCATTTTCAGTTCAAGCTTTGGGATTATAAAATATCCTCTGTAAAATATTCATTGAACAGATTCCACGTACAAATATTTCCTTTCATTATAGTGAGATTACAAATTTATGGTAACCTTTTTGTCGGATCTTCTCGCGTATTGTCTTCTAACCCTTTAAAGCCTATACAAATTTTCATTAAAATTGACTACATGATAAACTAAGCCGGATAGTAATTAATTATAAACGATGGAATAAAAGCTGATTTTTTTAATATTTAATGAGTTAATTTAGCTAACTTGTTGTAAATATTTAATATAATATTTTATAAAAAAAAAATGGTTTGCTGGCTCTTATAATGTATTGTAATCTGTTTTGAAAATAAATGTTATCTATCTATCTGTTTCATAAAGTGGATTCTTTATTGACCAATAAGTGGTCGCTGTATAAACCATTGTCTTTGTAGTTAAGCTTTGCGCTCCCCCTACACATAAAACTGATTACTTTTTCAGTCTGGTAGTTTTTGTACTCAAGTGCTATCGGTGTATTAAATTTATATTGAACATAATCAATTTATTATTATTTTAATAAAGCCATTAAAAAAATAGTTTTAATTAAGATAATTATCATAAAATTTGCTGCGGATGTTGCGGGTATTATTAAACCAAATCATAAGTTAAAAAATCATTCTCCTCGGTTTTACAAGCAAATATCTTCCTTGCTTAGTTTGCTATGATATCTGTTAAAATAATAATTCACATTAGTGTTAAGTTGAGCAGTAAAGCCTGTCCAACATTTTCAAAAATGGGTTAAAATAGGGTTCAATCAAAGGATGGATTTATTATTGAGCCATAAATTATTACTATTCTTGACAAAATTATGATATTATTTAATAATATAAATTTCCGTAATATTACATAATAATTATATACTATCATAAAATTATTTAAATTGATTAAGAAAATTTATTAACACAGTTAAAAGTGGTTTTAAATTTTAATTCTATCAATTATACATCTTTATGAATTTTTGACCTGAGCCCAATAACCTTTAATGTGTAAATTAATTTGATTAACATGCATAACAGGAAATGACCGTTAATGACTGTAAATTGATTTAATAGTTTAATCGAAAACTTGCATCTATAAAACCGTACATATCAATCAAATAAATCCGATTATAAATCGAATACAGTTGTAATTTAATTTCCAACATTAATTAAGATAAAATCGCTAGAAGAAATTTAACTATCCGTTATATGTAAACATAATAAAAGCTAAAGAAAGTGCCATTATCTGATTGCGCATTAAAAACGGAACAAAGTAGGTAGTCGGAAATTTAATATATTATTCCGTTTATTACCCAAAAAGTAAAAAAAGTATGAAAACATATTTTAATAGATTTCATTTCCGACAAGTTAAAAATTTCAACCTAAAACTTAAAAATGTAAACAAGACAAGTTGACATTAATTTAAAATCGATCTTGTTTAATAAGTTTTCTTTTAAAGTTATTCATGTGGATCTATATGAGATGCTGGAAGACTAGCTTCTGGCTATGGGATGCGGTGACACAGGATTCTTTTGCCGCACGATCCCATTAATAAGATGGGCATTAGCCCCGATTCAATCAATCAAAGTGCGATACGATCGTGGAATCAAGCAGGAGTAATCACCGCAGAGCGCATCAATCAAACGCCTTGGAGATATGATCTCAACTAGTACCTAACTACCGGTCACGGCTATACCGTGACGCTCATTCAAACTAAGTGATCAATATGCGATCAGGGATTTGGCTAAAGTCTACATGCACTTTTTTTATTATAGCTAAAATTAATCTTTCCAAGCGCCCACGTTCAAACCGTACTTTTTTGTTACTAGGAAAAATAAAAAAAGATTCGTGTAGGGAAATGCAGTTTGATTAATTTTGTATATATTCATGAATTTTTTAAAAGGGAAGAATTGGCAATGGTGTATCCAGTTGGGTATAATCATTAAATTTGTATTAAAATGGGCAATGATTCTTTTGTGATTAACTCTCAAATTGTTTTAAATTGGTCGAAGATATTTAATATTAAAATATAACCATATTACGTTGAAAACAATTGCAAAGGGATTATATTCCATGTGCTCTTATAGTATTAAATTTCAATAGTTTTCATATAAAAAGTAACCCTATATAGCCATAACTGAATTTTCATAATTTAACGATCCCCACTTTTTTCCCAACACTGTACTTGATCCCTTGCAAAAATATCATTATGATAGTCCTTCCTATCTAGTGTTCAGAAGCACGCCCTACTGACTTTGATCATTGGTGATGCCTTCGCGCCGTATGGCAAAAATGGCTTTATAATGTGAATTCTCGTAACCCCAGTAGTAATCGATGCGGATATGCATAGCATACACAATTTATGCGTTTATATACATTTTTTTGAATCTCATGTGTGCAGATTATTTATTGATTATACCAAAATAAAATTGTTGAACAAATAATGTGTAATAGAAAAGAAAACCGACTTTTTTGAATCCAAATATATTGGAAAAGTTATTTAATAAATTCTGGTGATAAATAGTTATAATAAATACGACACCACAACAAAGTTTCTAAATCTTCCGCTGATCTGACGTGCCGCCAATATCGCGGAGAAGAGAATATACCGCATATATATTTCCACGTACGAACACCCCATCCCCCGCAGAGCGGTTTTATATTATGATTCTTTATTACTTCGATAATGTTTCCCTGTTCCTGCTCGCATTGTTAAGGGGTGAGACATAATGCGGAACTCAAAACGGGATATCGATTCCTTGAGGTTGTATTCAATTTGGGAGCTATGCAATCCGCGATATTCTACAATAATCTCAAGGATAAAAGAAAAAATGTTATTTTTGGCACGGAAATATTCATATATTATTCAATGACAACAAACACACGCAGTCATTTGTTATACAAGAAGTGGAAGAAGCGACGAGTGAAGTGAAACAACAATGATGTTAATGTACAAGGGAAATCAGGAAGTGGATTGGTGTGTTCAGAATTTATTGTAAACAATATATTTTTTTCTGAATGATGCTTCTTATGTAATTTATAAGAATTCTTGTTTGTATTTCAGTATTTGTATTAGGTAACATAAATTTAGTAAAGTTGTTCTTATAACTAATAAAAATAACAAATAAAATGTATATTTGTTGTTGAAATTAACTTAGTTTCGTATATTTCATCATCAATCTACATACTTCTGCAAAACAATGACTAACATTAATAAACTTACTGTATAATAGTAAATTAGTTTCAAATTCGCAACAATTATAATAAAAATATCTATCCATTAAAAAAAAACTTCAACATTCGGGTAATAATAAGAATAATATTTCATAAAATTTGGGTCTACAAACCAAAAAAACTACAATGCTGTTAAATTTACCATTAATTTCCCAACTATCTATCTTGTTCGGCCAAACCTGTTTGCCACATTTGCCTTTCTCGTCCCTATTAAAACTATACGTAAATTCTATTTGTTGTTTACAACTATTCGCAACATCCTTATTTGGCTATGCCCAAGAAGTTCGAATAAAGCAGCAATATTATAGCATAGTCTTTTCTGCCCAATTCTATCACCGTCACAAACTGTATGAAAATCATGGTTAGAGCTAACAAGAGTGGGAAAAATGTTCCACTAAAAACGTTGTGCTTGAGGTTAACAACCTCATCCTGTATTTTTTACAACTGTTCGGAAAACCTACAGCTTCGGAAAGAACAAAAAACCTTAAAACGACAATCGCAAAAAAAAACACAAAAAAAGAATTGGATTCATGGTAAACAGTAAAAAAATTAGGTAGCAATGGCCAGCTTAACTAATAAAAACGGCAATAAAAAACTATGAAGGCAAATACATATTATGATATGTAAAATATAAAAAGAGAAAATGATGCCAATTAGTAAAAGATAAGAATATTATGCCCAATACAAAAAAAAAATAAAAAAATATGTATGAACTTCAGAAGTATAACATCTAAATACGGGATTCAAAACCTTGTTCAGCATAATAATATCTAACAAAGAAATATTAAAAGAATACCAGCTAAGATTCAGAAAAAATAGGTCTACAATAGATGACATTCATTAAATAAGAATGATGCTAAAAAAATGCTACAAGCAAAAACTGTACATTAACTTTAAGCAAGCGTTCAGTAAGGTGAACAGAACGTCAATGCTACAACGGTTTAAACAGATGAGAATCCCGACTAAATTGATAGAACATTTACAACTTACATTACAGTAAAGCAAAGAACTACTAAATATTCAGTATAAAGAGACAAAAACCTTGAAGACAGAATGCAACATACTGCAAGGCTATATTGCTTTTTTAACCTAGTATTATACGTCATAAAAAATTTAAAAAAATCATAACACAAAGTTTATTGGGCAATTTCAGAATCTGAAGAAAATAAGCAAAAAATAGAAAAACAAACAAAGAAACTTGAACTACAAATAAATATAGAAAAGACAAAACACAAAACACAAAAAACACAGATAGAAGTATATTACAAATTTAAGTAACCCAGAACTAATACCAATAAGTAAAGAAAGTTAACAATCTAAAAACAAAAATAAATCATACCAACCAGATTAGCGACAAAATACAAAACAGAATACATGCAATAATCAGGGCAATGTATATGCACAAGAAGATACTCAAATCAAAGCTAAAATCAAGAACAAAAGAACAAAACAAACATTTTGCCACTATGTTTGCAAAACAAAAACTTTAAAGCAAGCAAACAAAAAAACAATAATTATCGCAGAACAAAAGATACTACTTAGAATAATATTTAAAACAAAGAGTAGATAGAATAGCGGGAAAATAACAAAAAAATAAGTAAAAGAACAACGTAATGGAAAACTTACGCAAAAAAAATTGGCAAAAATAACCAAAGATGGTAATGGCTACCATTATCAGCAGTTTTGACATTTGCAAAAGTCATCGTAAACAATGCTAAATGCAATAAAAATTGCAAGATGTATGTTTTGTCAAAATAAGTAACAATAACGTAGCAACTCTTAAAGTTATAAGAAAATAACCGTGATGTTAGTTAACCTTTAGGTTTTGTAGTTATTTCTGCTTATTTATTTTTCAAAAACAAAAATGTGTTCACAAACACTTTATTGAGATGTCAAAATTACACAAACCGGCGTTAATACGACGTGCCCCAAGATGGATGCACATCAACTTTAAAAACCGGCATCTACTAAACAAAAGCTGCTAGCTGTATACTTAAAATGAAAAACATTATCATTACAACTCCAAAACCATATCTCATCATGAAAAAAGTGCCTTAACGCTCTCTTATATTGCCTATGCTATTCAACCTTTACGTTGCCAACATGTCATCGAGCTGGAAGCACGGGATCAAAATAGCACAATACACCGATAATACGGCACTATTGTACAGTTCAAAGTCACCAATGAAGGTTACCAAAGCATCAAAAAGCTACCAGCAGTCTTCAAGAATGTTTACACGACTGAAAAGTTAAAGTGAACCCAAAAATAGCAAAACTGTTCTCTTCATAAGTCTTAAAGCAACATACCACACCTCACAACAACGTATCTAGTTTGTAGTCCGACTCTGCAAAGTATCTGGGAACCACTTTCAAGAAAGGGCTAACATACAGATTTCACGTTCAGTTTATCTTAGATAAAGCCAAATTGGCAAAAAAAACTGCTTCGGCAAAACAGCAATACAGTCTCAACCTATAGAACAGCGCCAGATACTCACTTCATTCGTCTCAAGCCCTTCAAAATCTAACCTAGCGTTAGATGGTCAGAGTCAAAGGCGACGCTACTGCTATTTCATCTTACAAATTGCCACTCAATAAGGTGAAAGGTCATTTGCTGACAGCCTCAAACTTGCCCCTCTCAATGACTAAAGAAGAATCTACCAAGAAATCAATGACTTCTTAAAAAACACTTACGACAACACATCGTTACGTAGCGTTCGACCTTATTGAACCAGAAAAATGATTTCAAAATTAAAAACCTTGACAGAATTTTAAACAAAGCAGTCAAATCTTTTTTGTATAAAGCAACAATGGCCTTCCTTAAGTAAGGTCATAATGAAGATGATCTTGAACATAATCCAAAACTACAAAAAATCTAACAAACTTCTCCTGCCCACTAACATGAGTTTTGACGAGACTACTCTGTAACCCATCAAATAAGCCTGTGTGAGTGACCACATTGTCAAAAGTCTTTATCGACGTTGAAAAATTCTTTGACAAGGTCTGGCACAAAAGTCTACTTGCCAAGCCAGACAAAAATAAATACTCGTAGGGAAGACCAATCATATTATCAATTTCTAAAATGAATTACACCACAGCCTATAAGGCGTCCTAACCAACCTTCTCTTAAAATACATTCTCCAATCAAAAGGTCTCCAACTTTCAAGCATAATCTGAAAAAAGTTTAGTCCGTAAGCACTCTCCTTCAGAAGGTGAGTTAGACAGTATTTAGAAGATTTTTTTTCTCAAACCAAAAAAAAAATCGGTGCAGTCGAGACAAACCACCAGCCAAGGTAACAACAACATCAAACATACAACAACTAAACTAGAGAGAGGGCCAGATAATATCCGGGTCCAAAAAAGTCTACCACCAACGCACATATTAGTCGCACCGGCAGGCAAACTTCAAGGTAGCCCTTTTACCTGCCAGCGTGCAAACAAGAATGGCATAGCCTAGTGTAGCTGGCAAATCACAGACAGATGATTGAGATCACTAATCACAATTACGAAAGCAGCTCTGCTTAAGAAAATCTAAGCAAAATTCCAATTAAAAATCAAAACTAAATTGTGAAACAACGGATCAAGTTTGCAACACAGCAATGTTTGATTTACCAGCACTACGTGGTCCACACACGCTTGTCGGCATTGCACATACAGTTTTTGAAGTTGTAATTCAGGAAGTTACTTGAACGGACCTAGCACCGCTTTAAAGCCGATTTACTAACCCCAGATTACATCTGAAAATCTCTAAAACAAAGAACCGCCATAACAGCCCCAAAGCTTTATTGAACATAAAGAACATCTCCAGAGAGTTGATCAAGACCCGGTGGACAACAACACACAAAAAAAACAAGAAAATTTTGCAAACAAGGTAAGATTTATTGACCAAATTTAGTATATAATCATATCTTATTAGTTATAATAATATTATGATTCTTTAAATTTTTAAAAATAATTTAACATTTTTTTAAATTAATAAAAAAAAGTTTTACAATAATATAATACAAATTTAAATCATCGAGGGCCACAGCGCCTCTGACGTATTGCGCCTCAAAGCGGCGCTTACCTCGTTTATCGCCTATCGCCGTCCCAAGTCGGAGTCCATAGTACGTTAGAAAAGTAAACATTCACACCAACCTTGGCAACATTTCAAAGCACCGATATGCCAGACCGTCAGAGCCAGACAAGAAAAACCACTCTTAAAGGGGACCGGTGAACCAACTACTTACCTAAAGTAACCATAACCTCATCCCAAAGCCTATAAAGCGTCATATCCCCTTAATTTCTCCAAATAGAAGATTTATGAGCATAAGGTCTCAAACTTCCCGATATTCAACACTTGGCAGTTTAGCCGGTAAATATTTTCTTCGTAAAAGTGAATCCAACACGTTGAGTGTTTAGAAGATTCCCCTCTAAAACCACAAAAAAACTTTAAAAACCTTTACTTTGGTTTCTTGAAAGAGTGCAGGCCCAAATCCTGCCGCCAACATCTGACTTATAATCATAAGTTTAGTGTTATATTCTAAACTTTTAAACTATTTCCTCGCAACCACAAAGATCGCATCCGCAAACACTGTTCCCTCCTCAAAGACACTGTAAAGAAAACAGTTTTGCTAACAGCGTAAACAGATATCGTACTATCCTATTTTGAGTTTAAAAAACCGTACAGTGTACAATAAACAACACAATCAAAAACCAAATAAAGTTTTTCAAATCTAAACCAAGAGTACAAAAACTGTTCAAGCCTCTGGAGCTTGACTCCCACAATCTAGACGATTCAAAATCCTTACCACAACGGACACATACGAACACTATTTTTTACGCCAAGATAAAAAAAATCATTTTCAGCGTGCCCTAATAATGTATTTTGGCTTCTGCCAATCAGTGCAAAACCCGTCTATGATAACAGTAATATTGCTTTTAAAGTTCTCTATTTATAGTTGACTTTTCAAATAGTTTTTTAAAGTTATCATGAATCTTATAAACATGTTTCCAAAAAAATTTACAATCTTTTCATTTAATTCATATGGATCTACAATTTTATTAGTGTCTACTCTATATCCCAGTATTTCAACTTCTGTATGTCGGTTTATTCTGTCCAATTTGGGTGTATTATAGTTTTCAATTGTTATTTCTATAACAATTGATTTATTTTTCATGCTAGAAAAGAGTGATATTCATAAACAAATATCGGTATAACTTAGTTATATATCTTCTGCATAATACAAACAAGTCTAACCACTGCATTTTTTAAACCCCTTGCTAAAACATATGTTCTGGTTCCACACCCACAACTTTCTTTTCTTTAATAACGCAACATATACATAAGATCATCATAAAATTTTCACAGCGTATACATTTAAGCGGAAATAAACAATTTTCATTAAAAAACGTGGGTGTCACTCCGACGCCACTGGATTAAAATTAATGCATTACATATCTTTTTTAAGGCGAGTTACAAAAATTGTATGTTAAAAAAAAGCGCGTGTGCTCGCTTAGAATAAGCTTCATTTTTGCAAAAAACACAATTTGCAAAAATGATAATATTTCCAAAACAAAAACAACAACTCAACATCCTGAAACTGAACATTTTCTGAGATTGATTTGATCTATAAGGTTCCTCATATTAAACTACTAACATAGTAAAAAGAAAGTAAAGTAAGCATAGGCTCACTGAACCAGTGATCGTGAGACCAAAATGTGATCCTAAATCTCTCTTAGAGATAATACCATCTATGCTAAAGTGGGTTTAAAAACAAGCAATTGCTTCTCAAGTGTGTTACTTTAATAGCTAGAGATTTAAACTCTTTACAACACTCTGCGTAATAAACCATAATGTTCACATATTCGCACCCATTAAAGCAGCATATTTTACAATAAAAATTATGTAAAACTGTAAAATCAATGCAGATTACTTAAAACGTTAAGCAGATTAAATAAACGTTTTAGACTAGTCCGCAAACGGTTATTCTTGTAAGAATCTTGCTCTAGGAATAAGTAGCAAACTTGTAAAAAATACTTTCTAGATATCTCGACTCCAAAATGTAGATGGTTCACCAGCAGTCTCTTTACTAAACAACGTTTCTTTGTAATCATGTCGTTTTTAGACAATCCACAAATACTGTATATGCACAACAGGTACATGTTTGATAACTCTACAATTCGCCCATTTTCCAATCCTTAAATACACATTAGTTCGACAGGTTAGTTCTGTAAGCCACACTACCATAAATTACAAAAAAATGCAAAAATTATTGAATATTATGATTTCACAAACCCTGTCATTTCAAAATCATCAATCAAAATCCCATTGTCACATAGATCTCCTAACTTTTGTAAAACTAATGTATTTTTTTTCAAGATAAATCTTGCAGTAAACACAAAATTCGGCAGACAAAACTCCCAATAAATTCTTCTAATGTCATTTTTTAAATGATCAATTTCATCAAATCATTTTATATTTAAAAATGATGTGTTTTTTTGTCTTCATTGTATTATTTGCATAAAACTGTTATATTTTATATAACAATTTCATCAAAATTCTCTTTTAGAAAAATATTATATATCTGCTCCGTCGACTACAATCTAAACCCAACGTCACTCATCAAATCGATATCCTTCCTCAGAAATTTAATTTGAAAAATATTTTTGTAAATTTATATCTGAATAGAAAATAAGTAACCATTCAAGCTGTAAACAGATTGACCTGTCCGATACACTTCTTGAGAAGTCTATATAATATTATATTTTATTTCAATAACAATTCTTACCCATAAAAAATATATAATAACTAGTAGTAGACACTCACCTGCAACAAAAAAATAAATTATTAATATTAATAATAAAATTTAAAAAAATGATTATATTTTATACAAAATTAATCTCTTGGTGAAATTTAACAATGCTAATGGCGAAAGGTCCTTCACAGCGTGGGATTAAACGAGGCGAGATGACTAATGTGCAAGGATTTGTTTTTAGTTAAAATCATGCTATATATGGCGGTTGCAACCCATACAATCGTGCGAAAATCCACATATATAATGTACGGAAGGGCCGAGTGAACGGGTATTGAACTTACAATATTGAGTGAATCTGTCGACACGCTTAATCCAGAACCAGCTGTTAGCATTTAAAATAAACAAATTATGATATGCAGCACATTTAATGTATAATTTATGAAACTATTCTATTGCAGTAGAATAAATGCAGTTTATTTTTTTAATTTAGTCCCTGGAGTAAAGTTACATGAGTTCTAAGCAATTAAAAAATACTTCTAGCAAAAAAACTTAAGTCAATTAATAGAAAATAATTATAGAAATACTAAAAAAAATCAACACACATGGCTTATGTATTATTAATATTTAGTATGTATCTAGTTCCAAAAATCTATGAAGTATGAGAAGATAGATACGTTAAGTAGATTGAACAACAAAGTCATTGTTATTCAAAATATTTTTCTGATCTCCAAAACATGGGGTTTAGACAAATCAACCTCTTCTTTACGATTAAGAAAAGAATGTGAAAAAATAAAAATGTTAAAGAAAGTTTAACCACTTATAAACATTAGCATTAAGATGTCAAATACAAAATAACGTATTGCTTGATCGAACTTTAAAGATAATTGAAATTAAATAACATTAAAGAGCAATATATCTTTTTCAGCGACAAAACTTCCAACCTCGATTAAATATAATATATTGTGTTTACTCCCGCCGCTTCGTTCCAAAATATATTTCAATAAAACTGCTATCATTTTATGTGCAACCGTTTCCTTTATTATGGGATGTGATGAATAGGGACCAATTTCACTTATTTTTTTATATAAAACCGAATATTCTCTAACTAGGTCAATGAAATATCACATTGAGCTACATTATCTACAAAGCGGAGAAATGAATGATACATAATAAAGCAATTGGGAGGAAAAATAAAACAGTTTTATTACAAAAATTTTCGTATTATAAAAACTGATGGTTTTTATTTCCTGTTGAATAAAATGATGATAATAATTGCAAAGACATTGAATTATAGAATAGAAATCATATAAAATTCGATTAACAATAGAACAATAAAAATGAATGATCGGAACAGGGGGTCCAATAATTCATAGATATCTTACATATTTTGAATTTATGAGAGAAGCATAATTCAAAATACGTCGTGTATTTGATAAAACATGCAAATTAATTCAAGTGCATTTATCCCGTCGCGATAATGAAATACCTCTAAAACGCGATGAGTGATTCCATTTGTTCGAAAATTATTTACATCTGTGGGGAAGAGCGAGTTCTTTGTGCTCAATCTGTACACAGGTTAACACAAACGGCTTTGTGAAATATTTCATCCCGTTTTGTATTGAATATTGACAGTGGAATGTCTGTGTGTGTTATATCAAACTGGCGTGAATCCAAAATAACCCGGCAAGAATGCCAAACGTTTCAATCCCATATACATACCCTCAGCACGTGCTATAATTGTTATTGGTTTCATTTGATCTGCTTAATAGTCGTTTATTTGACATAATTTATTAATAATATGTTTTACCTAACTATTATTACAACTTGATTCCGTGTAAAACAAAACTCTCCTCCCTCTGTTTATTAAAACAAACCGAAACAATTCGGGGAGTGGTTTGTTTGGTGTGCGCAATGTAAATAATGAATGGATAAATCAATATTAAATATTATATATTTATTTTGGAAGCGGTATGAAATAAATGGTATCTGTGTTGAAATTAATGGTAACGTGGTGAGATATATTATTGCAAAAAATGTGTTCAAATGTCAATTCTGGATTAATGTGCAATTATTTTGAAATGCACGCTACAAAATATCATTTCAAATTATATAATTCATTAATATACTTCACAAAGTTACATAATGCATGATTTAATATTGCATTATAAACCAGACCTATTGTAAAAAATATATATGCGGAAAAAATATGTGCACGGACAAATACGTTATGATAAAACACACCAGACATTATTTCCTATTTTTAATTTTCCTCGTGTATGCCGGCAAGTTTTGATGTAAAATTATGTCAAAATTAAAAATTTATAATATGATGGAAACGACGGCGAGGGAACATTATACGGCTCATGTGGAAAACTCGTTAAAAAATATTATAAGCGCAAACTTTTTTAATCGACATGCGACCCGTTTTTAATACATCGTTTATAACGTATTTGTTTATTCTTTTTTTTATTAAATAGTTGGTACAAAGTTCATGCCAATCTGCATGTAAGATTGTTTTTCTTGTCGAATATTTTTGACGTGAATCCTCTTTGAGATAGGCGAGGCGAGGGTATACAATATTGTGGTATTTAGAATTTCAACTTTACGCAATCTGTTGCTTGTATCTCATAATGTTATTTAACACTAGTGTTGATTACATTCTACATCACTAATAATATTCAAAAATAACAAATTAAAAAATCTGTATCTTAATGATTTTTACTGTCACTATCATAACCTTCTAAGACAGGGATGGCCATGCGGCCTTGGAATATTTTTCTGGCCCGCGAGGTAAATTAAATTTAACAGATTAATAATAAAAATTTCAGTTGAATAAGATTTCAATACTTTGTATTGTCTCCTCAAGCCCTAACTATGTATTGCCTGCATACCTCGGCTCATGCCACTAATAAGCTCACTAATATCGTTTTCTGAAAAATTCTGCTATTTTCCCTGAAGTGCCACACAAAGCTCATTTATTGTGGTTGGTGCAACTGCACGTTCTCTAACACGCCTGCCCAGCATGGCCCAAATATGTTCTATAGGATTTCCATCTGGGGTACATGCAGGCCAGTTAAATTTTCTTATTTCAACTGCAACCAAGTATTCTGTGACGCACCTCGCAGTATGCATCAGAATAAAGCCATCGTCAATAAATGGAGCAAATGGAACTACGTAATTTTCCAAAACACTGGTTGTCCTCAAGAATGTTGTAACTTCATTTGAAATAGACCACACAAATTTACTTGGTTGTAAACACTTATTTAAAACCCTTTTCACCGTATTGCTGCCAATCATCGGTCAATATGTTCATAAATCAGCTTTTAGTGTTCGTAGTTTATAATGAACTAGTTAAAACGTGGTTACGTAGTAATAATATTAAATTAGGTTGATTAAATGGTAAAATAACCTTCCACGCACTCTTGTTTGTCTGTTTACATAATTTGTCGATTAGAAGATTATGTTTCAAGTTAAATTTTTCTGTGCACCCCAAAGAAGTGCTGATGTAGCCTTGTTTATGTCTGGTACAGTCAATAAACCAGTAATTTTTGTTTTCTTTTGAGAGTTCTGAATTTATCTGAGCCAAAATACTTCAACCTTCTTTAACTTTGAAAGCAAAGACCACTTAGTAATAATATGGTTATTGTTTTCAATTATTTTTGTACTTCTTTTTTTAATGGCTTCTTGGACCATGCCACCACAACGTTAATTCCTAAAGTTAAGTAGGATTTACAGCGCTAGATATAATAGGTTATTATGTGATTTTAAAAGCCTCCAATTTGTCAGCTCTTGCACTTCAATTACACGTTTTACCACTTGTTTTCCATTTGTTAAAAAGTAAACAGATTCATCCTAGAGAATAAGTTGAGTCTAACCGGTAAAATTCGTTGTCAAAATTTAGCTTGAGTGTATTCTTTACCTTTTTACCAAACGCGCAAGAATAACCGGATTCCAATTCCATTCGAGGTATTGATATTGTTTGAAATAACAGATTGGTTTTAAATGTGCCATTTTAAATCGTACATCTGATATACAAGGCTAGGCAAAATTACCAGAACAGTTACGTTTTTCCCAAAAACGGCAAAATTCACATCTGATAAATGTGATTTAGATAAAAGCAATACATTTACAACAAGATCCATGCTCCAGACAGAAACCTTTCCCAAAAAAACATCATAGTTGAGTCCATTACTGGATGTTCGCTACCTCATGTTCCATATCTACTCGATTCTTAGCTGTACAAAACAAACTTCCTGTAGTCCATTATCCTAATATTTTGCAACCAAGACATCTTCTTCCTCCCTTCCATCAAGTTTGCTTTCACTTATCAGCTACAATATACTATAATTTTGGTTCCGCATTAAATGTCCCAGGTACGCAGTTTTTTTTATTGTAACCTATAGTTCGCAAACGTTGTTAACTCATCTAAACACATCCTTTTTAATAATTCTTGCTGTCCAGGAGACCTTAAGTATTCTTCAAAATAGCCACACCTCAAAAGCTTCAATTTTGTTCATCGATGCTGTTTGCAAAGTCCATCCTTCCATACTGTAGAAAAAACTTACGTTAACTGTTTTATTTCACTTCTACTGATTAAAACTTTTTTTACTGTTATCTTTCTCAATGTTTTTATGTTTATCTATCGTCGCCCAAAATGACTCTTTTTAATATATTCCTTCCTTCTAGTTTAAAGTCAATGACTAAACTTAATCTGTATAAGAACTGTGGCACGAATTGCGGGTTTAAAAACAATAACATATAAAACACATCAAGCCATCATACGGGCCTACAAAACCATCACAAAATCGCTACGCATTACTTCATAAAGCCTGATTGTGTTTGTTTTGCCAATTCCTCGTATACTTTGTGGTTAATGCGTTAGTAGTGGCATGTATACGACCAAAACAATGGCTCAAAAAACCTTTTTTCGCCTTTCATGGTGGGCCATTTTTAAGTTGAAATTTTAATCATATGGGATAAAGAACAACCGTTTCATTTTTCGATTATTTTAATTTTATTTCAGAGAGTGCATATTCGGGTTAAGTATAAAATAGAATTTCATTCTGATAACCGTGGTCAATTGTATGTGGATTATCAACATACACTTTTTCGCAGCTGTGAAGTGGAAAATTCACATTTCTAAGAAATTTAAATTTCTTAAACAAGCTGTACTTTGTAAGCAAACATACCAATGTCTTTGTAAAGAATCCGCCTCAGATTGGTTGTCCAAATATTGTAAGTTCTGCGCTGAGTTAATGTTTCTGGGTTCTCGCGTACACTTCAAGCCACAGAATCAACAATTTTTAAAGAACGCCTCGGATGAGTATGCTTGATGCGCGCATTGTCTACCAGCATTCCAGTTTCACGCATTTTTATCACAAACTTTCGTATTCCTTCGATCAATGGCGTTCTATTTCTTTAAAACAACGTACGCAATTTTCGAGCTGTTGCAAACAAATGAGACCCGTTTTCAAAATAAGTTTTCAATATTTCATAACGTTGCTCCAAAGTAAAGCGATGCATCTTTTGTCTGCGGAAGTATCTAACCACACGTTTCTTATGTAGTAATAGTATAAAACATGTGATTCAAAATTGATCTAAAAGATAGTCTTCCCTTTATTTACAATATTTACGATTAGAGTCCGGATTCCATCTCTATCTTTCATCTATTTTGCAACTTGAAAACTACTTTCTATACAACATCATTTTGGTTTTAAGATCTGTATATTTTTCCTTTTCCTTCGATATGAAGATCAATCAAAAGTAAACCACCTAGGATTAGTATTCCGTCCGTAGGAACATTGCAGTATGCGCTGCATTCACAGAAAACTGGTTTCCTTTGCGCTTTTGGGATAATTTTTTTGGATTTTGTATTTTGCTTGGTGTGCTGTCATATCGGTGCTTCATACAATATAATCAAGTATACCGCCAACATTTGTCTTTGGCTGGTCTTGGATCCGCCTAGGGTTTGGCATAAACCTTTATAAAAACCAAGTTTTCTGCCTTCTTAGCCACTTTTGTGACATGTCCCAACATTTTCATGTTGTGATTAAAGTATATGCCCAGATCAATAATATATATTGCATTCGCAAACTTTTTGCAAGCTATAAGAAGCCACTGCCTCCAGTGTCAGCTACAGTTTTCTTCTCTTCAGCCATTCGTCGACGTACATTGCAATTTTTAACGTAACAGTGTAAGATGCACCGCTTTCTTGCTATCATTGCGTTCCATTGTGCCAACTGAATACCGTCTTTGCCTGAGGCCAAATTGAGTGTCAAGTTTTTTGTTAAATCTGGTGCTTAAAAATAATTAAAGAAGATTGCCAGTCGCATTTATCATACCAGAACCTGTAAGTCGTTAGTACATTTTGTTGTTGATTAGCACAAAATTTCCAGATTTTCATTAGATTCTTCGCATATTGTTTTAAGCTTTTAAATTTTGTACTGCAAAATAATTTTTTGTCCGTTATAGCTTTTAGGGCATTTTCATGCTCCCTAGTTTTGTTGTTGTTTTTGTTAGCTTACATCATGTCCCGTCGTTTCATAAAACAAAACTTTCTAGTTTCCGTACTTCTTTCAACCGCCATTTAATTCAGGTAATCTTCACATTTATGTAGGCTTACATTGTTAGGTAAAATGTAGCACCCAACATTAGTCTGATTATCAATGGCTTTCTAGGTATAACCTTCTCTAGATTCACTGCAAGTCACATTAATGCTGTTTCTCTATGTTTTAATTGATACTTTTCTTCTATTTTTAGTAAATCATAGGGTTTTAGACGTCATTTTTTTATTTGATTCAGTGACAACTACTACAAATATTCTTTCTTCCAAAATCATGTTAACTTCGCCAATCTTGGCTGCCCTAAATTTTTAAAATTATGATTACCTGCATAATTTTTTTTTATAAAACAGTTTTCTGTCTTGCCACAGTTTTTTTTTACAGTTTGTGCCAAGTTATGTTGCACTTAAAATTTTTTTCTGGTTCTGTCCACCCTTCAGAATAATCATGTTATTTGGTTCCGCAGTTTAAACAGGTTTTGGTTCTTTTTCCTCATAAGGCCAGCATCTGTAGCACCTATTTAGTTGTATCAACTTTTCCGCTAAGCAGTTAACCAATCCCACCCACCATAATGACATATAAGCTGCTTAATTTATGTGTTTGCGTATGCAGTCTACGCTAACTTCTATTAAAAACTACCAGTAGCACACTAATATTCAATGCCAAGCCTACTGCACGTCAACACTAAAAATAACCAAAAAAGATTCTCGCATGCCTTTGACCACCTAGAAACAACAAACTTTTGAACCGGTATCTTAAATTTTAAAAACCTCCTCAGATCAACAGTTGGACTACGTCAAAGTTTATCTACAACAACTAGCAATTTCATTAGTAATGTGAACTCATTATAGCACACCTTCCACGGGGTGTGCTATTTACAAATCCTAGTTACTATCACTAGCATTTCCAAGTCAAAATAGCTTCAAAAGCAAAACTTGACGTTCATTTGCGGTTCATAAGCAACAATAAAAATAAACCTTCCAAACCAAAAAACAAAAACGGTCACAATTCTAGTCTAGATGAGATCTAAAATAATCAATCTAGTTGCCAACCACATTTTTTTTAATATCACGCCGCACCTCCTCAATAAAAAGTACTTGTAGGATTCCCAAAAAAGTCTACCCGTACCTTAACACTCAAACATAATTGTTAAGCCATCAACATCTAAAAAGCAATATCCAGACCAGAAGAGCATACCAAGCTATTATAAAATGCTAAAACCTGCACTCACCAATTCATACCAAACTTCCTTCGTCTATTAGAACCTAAACCACGCCCACCAGTCTAGGCCTTTAGGCACTTAACCTTAATTATTTTAAGAATTTTTATAATTACTTAGTTAAGTCTTATTATTGTTGATGCTATCCTAAAACCGATCCAAAAACTACGTTTCAACGTCGCCAAATGCAAAAAGATAAACCATACACAACAAAGTTGCCACCGACAATCTAGCCATAAAAACAAATAACTTTCAGACTTTCTAAAGTATTTTGCAGCAAAATTCGCCAAAGAACTTGAAAACATAAAATATTACTACCACTCTTTACCACAGTATCAGATTGCAACTACAAAGTCTACAAACATAACTTACATGCAACAATACACTATCCCCATCAACAACATTTTCAACATAGACAAACAATTTTTAAAAGCCCACAACGCTATTTTTACTGATTATCAACCTAAAGTTAACTATGAGTAACTACTAGGCAGTGACTACATCTACAGAACAACAAACGCAGTTACCTAACCAGATATATCCAAAATCATTATAACATTTTTACGCAAAACTTTGCTTTGCACTAAGCTCACAATAATACCCATCACGCAGAGACTATCAAGAAATTGAAACTCAAAAACACATTGTTCATATACAATAATAAATACAATCAGATCACAGAATCTTAGTGTTTACTCTTCAAAAAACCAACTAAGTAAACTTCAAAGATTTTGGTAGCTGCAGTACACATGATACACACTATTTCAACAAACACCATTGTCTATATGCACTATCAACGTAAAAATAGAACAACACTCCGCATGTGTAACAATATCCAAAAGTAATAATTACTTTCACACTAAAAAATGTTAAAAATGTTTGCAAACCCCACACATAAAAGCATAGTAGAACCATAAACAATAAAGTCACTAAAAGTGTGGTATAATAAAAAAAAACTCAAGAAAACCTAGTAAACAGCAAGGTAGTAAAAAGCAATAAAGTCACATAAAGTCAAATATAGTAACTAAAAAAAAATTAATAAACCTCTGTATCTACTAAGTTGACCTAAAAATCAAAAGGCAGACAATCAGAAATAAAGTAAAAACAAAGTTACATTTAAAACCAGTGCACTAGAAGTAATTAAAAGAAGCAAATAGTAGAAAACGCTATTCCGTAAGACCATTTATCCGTCAGCTCACTACTGCAAACTACTTTTACAACAAAGCATTTTGAAAGTAAGCAAAGTTTAATATAAAGCACATTCCGGAAGTATGTCTGAGCAAACTAATCTCTAAAATGGGTTTGTCCTAATAGACCGACCTGTAGCACTATGAAAGAGTAATATAAGATCATAACATGTAAATATTTCCAAAATTAAAAAAAATATTTTAGTAATGAATTTAAAACAAAATATCCTTATCGTCAATAACAAAAACATAAATGTATCGCACAATAAGCTAATCCAAAATGTGTTGTTTAGCTTTTAAATTCACTTTGACCTACAATTTACTATCATAAAACTTAATGTAGATACAGTATAACAACTATTTTATTTCAATTAGTTTTATCCGCTTCAATAAACCACGGAAATAACCTAATTGAATTTTAACAAACAGTAGTTTTAAGTATATATTCGACAATAACTCTTTACTATTACTGGCATTTAAATTAAATAAAGTATCCACTTAACTGTAATAGCAACGTTATTTTTCTTTAAATTACCACAAAATTATCTAACAATAAAGTTCCCAACTGCTTTCCAATAACTCCAATAATATTTCAAAATGACCTACTTTACGATTGGATTTTTACTACAAAAAAAGTAGATTTCGATTGGTCTCGATTCATCACATCCCCATAATAAAGGAAACAGTTGCACATAAAATGATCGCAGTTTTATTGAAATATATATTTTAGTACGATCCGGAGTAAACATAATATATTATACATAAACGACGTCGAATTTCTACAGGGGGTAGATATACGAAGACTTATAATAGGAAACTTCAATAATTTGACACTTTTGAGAAAATCGATAGTAGCGATTCAAACATGTTCTAATACTTATGAAGTTTCCAGTATGAGTGCTTCTTACCTAATATATAACACAAGTTTTCATTCAGGACACTTGTGTTTGGATTACTAGTTTGAAAGTTTTAAAATATCTTTGTGAAAATTTATAAATTTTCTATCCTCCTGGGAAAGCTACATAATTAATTTGGCGGTATTAACTTCCATTGGAGAATATATTAGTTTCACTAGCACAACAAAGACTACTATTATTCACAATTTTGCAGAAGCTCGGGCCCGGGTAGAATTCTCCGAGGGCCGGCACTAAATGAAGCTGAAACTTTAGGTTGGCTATTATATAATATACACACACACACAATCCGGGTCTAGGTAATGACCCTTGTTTCAAAGAGAATCAACTGATGATTTATGAGCCATCTTCTTGATTACTCTATCGATCTGCAGCATATGGGAATATAACATCACAACAACGAAAGACTAAATGGATTGGAAGTAATGCAGACATTCTCTGTGGCGGTATTTCATATAACAAAAAACAACTTTTATTATGTAAATTATTATAGAATTAAGTAATAAACAAAAAATCTATTGATAAATTTAAACTAATCTACTTCTAGATGCCAAAATCAACAAAACAATTTAATAATAAATGATTTTTTTATCTACCTAAAATATGTAGCATAAATTAAATTATTTTTTAATAAAACATTTTATGATTTAGTATTATTAAGTTTATAGTATATAGCCCAGCGTTATTGTTCTAAGGTAATTATATGTTTTGGTTCTTCAAATTTAATTATAATTATATTATATATTATATATTATCAATCACATAATATATAACTTTAATTATTTAATAACTACTAAACTATATTAATTTAATAACTTTGACTCCTGTAGCATTTGCCCATAAAACTTTAAGCCCATACTAAGTCAAGTATCGCAAAATTAAATTTTATAAAAAAATAAGTTTTAATTTTCTTCACTAACCTAACTAAAAGTTTATTTTAACATTTGTATGCACATGGATGGAGAACATATCCCTATTTCCACAGCTTTGTACAAATGAGAAGACTTCATTCCACATGTCACGGAAAGCAAGGACCATTGGGATTAACACATGTCGGTTAAATGAACACAAGATTAAACATTCAACTGGTTGTAAAGGTAAAGCTTTAATAAACTAGAACTAAAAATTAATTATTAGTAGTATGCATGTAGTAATAAATTTGAAAGTTAATTTTTAATTTAAATCACCATGTATACCAGACACAAGTGTACTTATAAAATAATAATAATTTTTATACTAGATTTTGCGTTGTTTAAATTTATATTAATGATTCAATAACACTGTCAAATACTAATATTAAGTTATGTCACAACATGATGGTATTTTTTTTTTTTTTTTTTAATTTAATTATTTAACAACGTCGGTCTATTTCTGATGCCAAGTCTATTCACCTACGCCAGGGGTTAAGACTACTACATCTGGAAATTTTGCCGCAAATTCAGAAATTCCAACCTAAATTATTGGGTTCTTTATCGTGCACGCAACAACAAGGCAGTACACGGGACCTACTAATTTTTCTCTTCTTATCCGAAAGAAGGCGTACTCATCACAACACATTTTTTCTTAACCAGAAAAACTGACCCTCCAGATAAGGGGCTTGAGGCTCGATCCCAAAACCCCTGGTATAGCAGTCGAGTACGCTAACCACTACACCACCCGGGCGGACTTTATTGACCTATCCCACCAGATATTAAGTAAATCAAAAATCCTTTAAACCTAAATTTCCAAATATATTGAATATGTATCATACAAAAAACCTTTTTAAAAATCCAAAAAAATTCCAATAAAAGCTAAACATAAATATAGCTCTCTACCATAATCACTAAACAAAAATACCAAAAACTGAGATGATTTGTACAACTACTCTCCATCTACTGTAGTAAAGATATGTCTTCTAATAAAAAAAAAAACAATAAAAAGCAGTACTCAATGCCGTTGTTGCTTTAGTGTAGTAATTTTATTATTCTGCTAATTTTGTTTTCAGGTAAACTATTTTTAATACAGAATTTTCAAGTATCTTACTATCATTGCATACAATGGAATAAGAAACAAACTGAGATTTTGTTTTTCATATTTAAGCTTTTCTGGATTCTGGATTGAGTTGAAGGGTAGAACCAGTTTCACTGCCCTCATTAGGCCCTCTGTACGTTCTCCAGTAGTAACCTGTTGCATATGACAGTGCCAAGAAAGTATGTGTAGAGCATTCATCACCTCCTTTGTCTGTCTACAGCCCGGATTGTACCACCTTACTAAAAGCATTGTATGCATTTGCTTTACATTTTCAAGATTAGCCTTTTGCAAAACCAAGCCTTCAGCTTTAAAGTTGCCAACTTTATTAAAGTATTCTTTTAGGCAACACAGTTTGATGCAATTTATACAAGCAGCCAATGTAAAGGCATATTGACATTTAGGCTTTTTTATAGCTAGAATTTCTGCTCAGCTATCTCGACTTGAAGGATATTCGTATGTGTCTCTTGGGGTAAAGGTGTCAAGATGTCTAGAACTTAAAAGTAAATCCCAGCTCTAGAGCTTCAAAAAATTTTGAACCATTGTCGACAATCTGAAAAGATTGTCCTTGTAGAGCAATGTGAGACTAGTTGTTCATATGTGTGTTTACTGTAGAATCTCTTAAATGCAAAATGGAGTAGCAGTGTCTGCTGGCCTTCCCCGCAGTGTACCAGAATCCGATGTTTAGACTTTAGTGTATATACTGGTTTCTTTAGCGACTGGTTTGTAAGTACTTAGTGTTAACCAGAAATGCATGTTTATGTGGATTGGAATTAGTTCTAAACAGTAGATAGCGGTATAACTATCAATCCGTTTCGTTAGTCAATGATATTGACCGTCGGATGACAACTTTGGCTTGTAGGTATACTGATTTCACAAAACTGTTCTAAAAAATAGGACATTAACCTCTTTTAAACACAACAAAATAAAAACTATAAGAAGTGTAATCACTTTCATAAATAATAAAACTTGATGTAATGATTTAATAAACCAATTACTTAAAAAATTGAATATGGAGTTCATTATAAAATAAATAAATTTTATTTATTTTATAATCCTTTATGATTAAGTATAAATCAATAAAAGACTCATTGACAAAAACCAAGTAGTTATTCTGAAATTTTCACTTGTAAGATGTTATTTAGTGCTTCTCAACCAAAATTGATACATTACAATGCCTCCAGTAAAAAATTCAAAGACATTTCTTCAATATTTAAAATTTTGACAAGAGGCAAATTATCGACATGAAAAAAAGCAAGTCCGTCCTTTTGTGAAAATAGTAAAAAGCTAAATCAAAACCACACTACAGTTGCTAGAATAGAGTCTTCATAAACTGAAAAAAAGTCTACAGCAAGTCTTAAAAGTAGCAATATTCGTAGAGATATTCCTTAGATGAATGGCAACACACAATCGGTTTCAAATGAGAAAGTCCATTGCTGTAGTTTTTACAAAAGCTCTTGATTGCCAATATAAAGGGTGTTAACAAAAATGTAAACTATTTAAGAGGGTAGTAGTACAAACCACAACAAACAAAAAAGTCTTAATAAACATAGTTTGTCATACCAAACGGTTTCGGAGATATGGAACAGTATTTATTTTTATTATTCTTTTTCCCTCCATTCTTTATTTTGCAAAAACGTGGATAAAAACAGTTCTAAAGAGCCGTATTATTGTTTTTACAAAAAATTAACTTTAAAATTAAACATTACAAAGATAGTTCCAGAAGTACCCAACCTGACTTATAAATAGCGGTTCTAAATTGAAAATAATGACTATGGTAAGAAATACCTTATAAAGCTTAAGTTTAAAATTTGACGACGCAGTGTTGACGCCATGACCTTGTCTGTAGATAAAACTGTCTTTGCCTTCTTTATAGCCAATTCTTCGGTTCCTTAATCTTTTCAAACTTTCAATTGCAATATGCAATGTACATACAGTTTGAAATACTTACCATGTCTACTGGTTCGCGCACTTTCAGTCAATGGTCATCCCAATACCACGTTGTAGATTTTTTTCACTATTTTTGGAGTGGATTCCTTATTTCGTCAACCACTGTTATGTTAGTCTTAGCAGTTCGTACTTCTTCTCTTCTTCTTCTTCTTTATCAGCCTTTTAACGTCCACTCCTGAACATAGGCCTCTCCGGATATTTTTTACATCTGGCAATCTTGAGCCTTTTGAAACAAGTCTCTACCAATGGCCGACTTGATATCGTCCAACCATCTCCTTTGTGGCCTGCCTCTGTTCCTTTTTGTTTCCCTCGGCCGCCAATAAGTGACTCTGACTGTCCATCTGTCAATGTTTTGCCTAGAGACGTGTCCTACCCAGCGCCATTTTAGCTGAACTATGCGTTCAATAGTGTCAGTCACCTTTGATCTCTCTCTCTAATTACCTTGTTCCTGATTTGATCCCTTAACAAGATCCCAAACATATCGTAATTTTAAAACGCCGCCCACGTGTGACCTATTCGTTTTGTGACTTCTGCTGTTTGATTTTCCTATCCAAGTTTAATGACGTAACGACGGTATGTATAATGGTCTACACATTAAATTTCCACGTCGTCTAGCAAGATGTGGAGATTATCCGGACTCATTATTTTCGTTTTCCTTATGTTCATTTTACCCTATACTTTTGGATGCTGCATGTAGTTGTTGTAGCATCTCTCCCAGCTCTAAGAGATCGTTTAATATTAGATCTATATCATCCGCAAAACGGAGGTGATTGAGGTATGTTCCATCAATTTTAATTCTTTTTTGCTCCCACTAAAGTTTTTTGAAGACGTCTTCTAAGCTTAAGGTGAATAGCTTTCTAGAGATAGTATCCCCCTGACGCACTCCTCTTCCTATGTTAATTTTATTGGTGGTTAGTTCTTCTTCAATTCTGACGTGTAATGTATCACTTTTATAGATATTTTCAATAATGGCAGCATATCTTGAGTCTATTTTTGTTTAAACTCTGCTAACCAATGTTTTACTAAAGTAAACAAAAAAGATTTAGCTCCGTTTTGATATTGGTAGAACTGAAGACACGTAACAATGACAAATTTACTGATATTGTTCACTATTAACAGTTGCCAAACAAATGCAACGTAACACAGTCAAACTTCAAACTTAAAACACAATAGTCATTCTTTTCAAACAAGAACTGCCATCTTTAAGTCAGGTCGAGTACTTTTGAGACTACCTTCGTATGTGTAAATAATTGAGTTTAGAAAAAAATATCAACACTAATAAAAAAAAGTTTGTAGAAAAAAAGATAAGAAATATAAACTCGTAAAATAGTTTAATTATCTAGGTTATAAATTTGCAACTAATATAAGTTAAAATAATGTAAAACATTTCATCAAATTTTTCAAATTAGTTCTGCCTTTAACAACAAACAACAAAATTAACCTTAATTAAACTTAAATTGGAATCACAGTACAAAATTTAACAAAATCTAATATTCTATACATAAACCAAACCTCGCAATGAACCTTAAACTGCATAAGTTAGGTTAGTAACATCGTTTCACACCAAAAACTTGTACGGACCAAAGTTTGCTAAATCAAATCAGAGTTGTTATGATGGACACCTTCCCTAACTTACATGCAATATAGCCAATTTTTAATTAAAATAGTAAAATTTGAATCGACAAAAAGATTCGCGAATTATAACCCTGAAGAGCAACGCAAGTACTGTACAAAGTTCATTTCACATTTAAACATAATTTAAGAAAACATATAATTTATATAAATAACTTACACGTTAACAACATTAAGATGGTGGTGTAAATGCTTACCTGTAACAAACAAAAAATATTAATATGATGGCAAAAAAACACAAATTGTAGTATGTAATTATTATTAAACACCAAGTTAATATTTGAGGTTAGGTTAGGTTAAGTTAATTTAGGTAATAACTAATAGTGTCTTACAGCCAAAACCGGTCTGAATAAATAAAAAATAAAATAAAATCAGTTTACTAAAGTATTTAAAATTTATATAAAATAAACTCAAAAACACTAGATTACTTAAATAATTGTTTCATTTTTATTCTAAATAGTTTAACACCAATAGCATTGTTTCCGAGTGCTTTACTAATAATTGAATCTGCAGACAATTGATAAATAAAGCTCAATTGTATTATAATATTTTCTTCTAGCATAGACCCTAATAACCATAATACCAATATATAGTATACTATAACACCAAAATATTTATAAAAACAGGGCTCACAGTCTCAACTTAATTAACACAATAATCTTGTCAGTGTATATATAACAGCTTATTACTATTGTGATGTGTTTTGCATTAAATCCTCTTTTTTGTGCGACTTAATGTTTTTAAATGCCAATGGACAGTAGGCTCTCAACGGCAGTTACGTACAACAATGTTAACAAACAAGTCCAAAAATTCAATAGTGTAGTAGTACCTTGTTTTACACACCTCTAAAACATGCATCGGTCTCTCTATGTGTGACTAACCTCAAGAAACTGTAAATTACCTCATAAATCTCAATGTCAATATACTTTGTCACACCCCCAAAACCCATTTGGTCTATATATGAATAAACTCAACATAGTCTCAGACACTCAACCTGTTTGTAAATAACAATTTATATAACACATTAACTAAACTATGTCCCAAAAAGCACAAAAGATTTAAATATTAAAGCGCTACTCAAATAAACGAGTTTTCATTGTTAAACAATATTTTAAAAATAATGTAAAATTTGACAACTACAGTTCGTAATTTTCGTACAAAATATAGTCGGAATAGTGATTTAATTTCATCAACTGTGAATATTGTACAAAATATGATCAAAATAGTAATTTAACTTTATCAACTAAGAATAATTAAAAACCAATTAGTGATCTTAGACAATTCCTTTAACAAGTTGTTCAACACAAAACATGAATGCAGTTTTTCAGATTGTTGCTCAGAATCCAGAAACTACAGCGTATTCTCACAAAGTTCAATTGAACTGAAACCTACTGACCACGCAAAACAATAAATGTTCGTTAAATAGATTATGGAACAACAATAACTGGCTTATTTTCATCTTGAAACAAATGCATCTAAAACATGTCATGACATAAACGGACCAACAGTTAATGGTGCTCACTATTGCGACATGATAACCCAGATTTTTTAACCCGATTTAGTAATCAAATTTGACCGTCTAGATTATGTAATTTAAGTCGTTGAACATTTTTCTTTTAAGATTTTTAAAATCTAAAGTTTATGCGAACAAGTCCACGCCTTGAAAGAGGAACTTGAGCGCTATTTCAATGGAATTCAGACACAATTAATCAAAAAAGTTATAGAAAATGTCGACAAAAAAGCGTATGCGCCACCAAAGGTGTGAATGCCATTTACCCGATAACCTAATACATACAGAATTGTATAATTCACAATTTTAATTAAAAATCAGTGTTTTCTATAAAAACTACGTCCTGTGTGAATTTTGGAATTCCAGTTGTTATAAATAATGTTAACAAAAACGAAAGTTAACATAGGTAAACAACGTATTATCCAAAGAGCATCATACCACAATATAGTATTTTAAGATACATACATACAATTTTTTCAAAGCCTTGTAGTACTTACTCTAATATCTAAGCCATTTTATTTTAATTTTGCAAAAAAAATAATAGCTATCGCCCATTAAAACAAACACATCTTTAATTTGTCAACTATAAATATTTTTTTAAAGCTCGGTAAATATATTCACTTCTCTAAAAAAGTAACTTGCTCACTTCCTTTAATTTTCAATGATTTGTTGTTTCCTTTTTTGTGTAACTTTTTGCTGTTCTTCAAAAAGTATACTAAAAGATAAATTCGAAAAATATAACGCTAATCAAATCTCTTAAAAAATTTAAAGTTTGATTATGGTAATGCAAATTCTTGTCCGTGGTGCTTACGACTATGCTTTGCCTGCCTAGTGTAAAATTTACAAAAATAAATAAATAAATAATCAATTTTTTTTAAATTCAAATCCAAAACACAAGCAATAAAAAATTGATTTCTGGTAAGTAAGCAAAAACTTAAGTTAATTTACGGTTATACTTAAAAGCACTGTATTGTATATTAAATATTACAAAAACATGATAAAATTACTTATTTGTAATTTATAATATACATTCAGTGGTAGTTATTTTATCATAAAAATATGCTTTAAAATATGCACTTTTGAATATTGTATCTATTTTATATTGCCGCAGAAATGTACGTTATTCAATTTCAAATTAAACTAATAATAAATTGTAAAAAAAAGTCCACTACATGACCAGACAACAAATCTCCTTTTCAAATCCATAATTAAATTCATTTCAACCCAAAAATAAAACTCTATTTTATTTGCTCAGCAAAGCACGCCCTTTGTGTGATAATTTGATTTGTTCCATTTCTTTCGTTTCGTATAGATGCAAAAGGGTATAGCCAGATTGATGTGGATTGCCCTAAAAAACCACTGTAACCTTTTTTATATATTATATACCTCTGAAATGCCAGGAATAATTATTAGCGAGTTAAATTATGTAACACATTTCCAAGAGAATATATAATTGCATGCATGTGGTACGGCATAGTCTATTGTGCCGGGGAAGTTGCGATTAAATAGGAATATTTAATTATTTTATAATTACAATTCCCTAATAATATATGATTTAATGTGATGTGAAATATCTCTATTCATGAGCGCGAATGTAGATTGGATTTTATTATAAATGGGCGGTAGATAAATTTTCAGAATTATTAAGATTAAGATATGTGTGTGAGAGAGTTGGGAAAGCTTAATATATTTCAGTAAATTCACATTGTTTATTTTCCGACGTCAGAATCTGCTTGTTTCAAGAGAGCACTTGTGCACTTGACGTAGGAGTATATTGACTCTTTAGAAAACGGCTATTACATATTGAATAAACGACGCTCCGTAATACCAATTGGTATAACAGCGAATAAATTTTATTAAAGTACCTCACTCGCTGTTGATTTTGCACTTTGCGAACATTTATAGAGCTGTGAAGTGGCCCTACAGGAACGGACAAGGGTTAGCAGATCATGCAGCATCCCGACAATGATATATTGCTTCATATAATCCTCCCGCAAAAGGGTTACGTCTATAATAAAGGGTTTTCCGAGTGACCTTTGTCCGTGCGTAAAAGTGACATTTTCAAGTTGCATACGTGTTATTTGTCACTTTAGGGTAAAGCCACAGTTGATGAATTTGGCAATTCTAACAAAAACACAGATAAATGTAATTTTTACATCAAGCATCATTTTATACGCTTCAAAGCTAACATCAAGTCCAGTCCCTTTTCCACAGTTATGCGTCCGAAGCTATCGACGGCTTCTCCCCTAACGTGATAGCCACTCTGTAAAGCCCTTATTGATGGGGGGTATGTAAATCTGACGAGAACGTTTTCCATATTGCCCAGTTGCCCAGTTAGCACTCATCCTAGGGCTACTACGAACATCTGCGTTCTGCTGAATAAGACACATTTACGCGATCAATCTAGCGTGATTAATTGCAGATTAGCTTGAGCTAAAAAATCCGCAACGGAAATACAATATCCATTCAATAGGGTAAATTCAGATTGCGAGATATAATTTCAGCTTCGCACAAAGCAGAACACCTATTCAACACTGTTACTTGTATTTAATTAACATGTAATTAGTTGCTGCAGTCTGTACCACTACGGTATATATTCCCCCAGCAGGATGCATTGTATATGAAATGCACGTTAACAGATAACAGTGTCACTTATAGCTTCTAATGAAGATCTATTATCTCTGCTTTCGTTAATTATATTATCCGGATTGAAATTTACAAACTAAAATTATAATTAGGTTCTTGTTCTAGTCGATGTTGGCGTAATTGTTATAATAAAATATAGATTATAAAATAATGAATATTAAACAAATAGATTAAATTTTTACTGATTTTTTAAGTAATGCTAGGGTAAATCAATATATATTTTAATGCATAATATCACTTATAAATACAAACTATTTTGAAACAATAAATTATAAAGTATTCTGTAGTATACTTGAAATCAGATAAAAATATTTTTTGTTATTGATGAAGAGTATAGATGGCATAAGTTATAATAGTGATGCGTTTTTAAATTATGTGTGTTAAAAATTAATATATTTATAAGAAAATAAACAATAAAGAAATCACAAAAATAAGAAATTAAATAAAAAATAAAAAACTAGAATTTAAAACTTAATAAAAATCTTATTCAAAACCCATTAGATAATCTCTTAAATATACTAAAATGTTGGTGTTATTTTTTTAGATAAAAACAATCGCACTTTAAAAGCGTCTATTATGGATGCTTAAGAAGCAAAACATATATACGCTGCTAATGCTAGCATAACACTACTTTAATTTCCCTTAAGCATTTCAATTTGCTCTAGCCACCAAAAACCCCAAAAACGGACTAGTGTGAGCGTAGGAAATAATAAACACTACTTTTTGAACAAACTTGTCACATAGTTCTCGTAGAAGTAACCACCAAACTCTGCAGCGTTGTGTTTTAAATTTTTGAAACAAACTTTAAAGGCTGTTTAAAAATGCTAACTCTAACAAAATCTGGACCACCATTATTTAAAAACTAGCTAACACACCCTTTCAGTTGTGAGGTTCAAATCCATAATCTTACAGGCAACAGTCAGATGCTTACTACGCAACGCTCCTTCTCTGTAAGATACTTTAAATTTTTCTATTTAGACAACCTACATCATTTTGATAATTAAAATCACTTTATAAAAACTACCTACTACTACATTAGATACTATGGCTGCATCGTAAACGACTACAAAATGTTATTTTAACATATTTACTATAGATTTAAATAATTATATTATCTCAAGAGGTTTTAAGCAATCTCAGCAGAATAATCTTTGACATAGAAATGAAATCCGCTGCACACTTAAACGCCATTATTAATAAATTCATAAATACTTGCCTCACTTTCCCTCCCATCTCCAGTAATGTCATATTAACAAGAATAACTGCCATGTGAATCTCTAAAATTACTGAACAACACCACATCACTTCTCATGTTCACAACAAACAGCAACGTGCACATCCAAAAAGTTGTGATACCCTATACCATCAACCCAAAAACCTAAAAAATACTTTAGATAATATTTAGATCAAAAAGAACAAAAACAGGCACGTGTCAAATGGTGCAAGGAAATGCTAAAAAAATTCGAAGGGGGTCGTTCAAATTCGGTATGTAACATCGTAACTGGTGACGAATCTTGGATATACATATAAGCCTATAACTGAACAGCAATCGACTGTATGGGTGTTTCAAAATAAACCTAAACCCACAAAAGTGGTGCGTTCACAATGCGTTTCAAAAAGAATGATTGCTTGTTTCTTTGAAAAAACAGGTCATGTTGCAACTGTTGCATTAGAGAATTAAAGGACAGTTAATGCTGACTGGTGTACTTCAATTTGTTTGGCGGAAGTTATCGCTGAAATCAGAAAGAACAACATAACCCGGCAAATCATTGTTCATCATGACAATGCAAGCGCTCACACAGCACAACAAACTGTAAAGTTTTTGACCAGTAACACCATCCAATTAATGACTTATTGCCCATATTAGCCTAATTTATCGCCCAATAACTTCTTCCTATTTCGACATATCAAAAATAAAATGCGTGGCGAGCGTTTTTCATCGCCTAAAGAGACCGTTGAAGCGTTTAAATTACTTGTTTAGAAAGTACCTCGCTCAGAGTGGCAAAATTGTTTTGAAGATTGATTTCATTGGATGCAAAAGTATATAAATTTTGAAGAAAATTTTGAAAAGCAATAAAGCGATTTACATAACGTAATTTGTGTTTTGCTTTCCGCAAACTTTGGCAGTGTCCCTCGTATCAACCAGTAAAGTAGGCAGATTTTTGGAAAGGATTTGGAACCTTTGATCATCTTCAAACTTTAAAGATACTAATACAAAATATAATATTCTGATACACCTGATATTAATAGATTACCATAAACCTAAGCCTTTTTTCTGCAATTGATAATGCTACAATTGATTCAGCATACTTTATATTTGAGGAGTCTGAAGGGTTTAAATCACTATTTTGTTTAAATTAAGATATATGTACCACAAGATTTTCTAAAACATAAGTTATCGTACAAAAACGGACAAATGCGTACATAAACAAAGAAATTCTTTACACTTTTGACTTGTCCCCTTTATAAAGTTGTTGCATAAACTACACCAACAAAGTAAAAAAAATAGTTTTACCTCAAATTTGTTTAAGTTGTTTAAAGATAAGATTAAGGTAAACTCATTATATGATAAAAACAGTTCACACAATAGTGACAAAGCACTGAGTTAGTGTACTGTAATACTAGCAAAGTCTAATTCCTTTTTTAACAAAAAGCATTTCTGGGAATTTGTCACCGAAACCAGAAAATCTAATGGCTTTCCGTCTACAATGTACTATGAAGACCTAATCTGCACTAATGGGGATGATTATGTCAACAAATTTGCAGATCCTTTTCATCTGTTTACGATTCTGAAGTTCATACAGCTCCAACGTTTGAGTTTCAAAACAACGTAATACATTCAAATTTTTCAATTAGTTTGTTTGATATTTTTAAAGGTATTGAATACCTTCAAAATAATCATAGCACTAGCCCAGACGGAATCCCTTCTATGATGTTGAAAGAATGTATTTATTTTATTTCTACGCCGTTACATCTACTTTTTAATGCTTCCTTAAGCAAATCTAAATTTTCTAATATGTGAAAACAAAGCTACATTATGCCTTTATTTAAATCTGGGGCTAAGGAAGACATAACTAACTATAGAAGTATATGCATTCAATCTGCCATTCCTAAATTATTTGATCAACTTGTAACTGAACAAATACAATGGATGTGCAAAAGTATTATAATTGATAAACAGCATAGTTTTCGTAAGAATCGTTCCACACTTACTAACTTATTCTGCTACAAAAATTATATTTTGAAGGCTTTTGAATCAATAGTACAAACGTTTGATCGTGTGAGCCACAGTATTTTGTTAGCTAAGCTTCATGCTTTAGGTTTTAATCCCGCTGTGGTTTCATGGTTATCAAGTTTTTTGGAAAATCGTACTCAATGTGTAAAAAGTAATAATTTTCTTTCACAGCCAACTTTTGTACCTTCAGGTGTTCCCCAGGGATCACACTGCGGTCCAATTCTGTTTCTGCTTTTTATCAATAATATTTCTCAGTGTATTTATTCATTGCCTTTTCTTTTATTTGCTGATGATCTAAAGCTTTACAGTAAAATATCATCTGTTAATGATTGTCATCTGTTACAACAAAATTTAGATTCCGTAAATGCTTGGTGTCACAATAATTATCTTTTTCATAACGTTAACAAATGTTTTTCAATTAGTTTTAATAAAACACTAAATAAAATACCTTACGGTTATGATATTAATCATAAACCGTTGAAACAAGTTTCTCAAATAAAAGACTTAGTCGTAATCTTTGATTGCAAACTCACATTTGTCAAGCATATTAACTATATGTGTAACCGGGCTATAAAAATGATAGTTTTCGTTTACAGAATGTCAGCAGATTTATTCCCAAGTACGCTCAAATTACTTTATTGTTCTTTGGTGCGCTCTCATTTAGAATCTTACAAAATTCATATACAAAGTATTGAACAATTTCAAGTTTGCTAGATTATTATCTTATAAATCGGGGATTTTACCGGTTGATTTTGTTTGCAATTACATTACATCTTTGTACAATTTGCCACCACTAAAACTTCGTCGCAAAAAAGCTGATTTTACGTTTTTGCGTGGACTAGTGATGTCTGAAGTAGACTGTCCCGGACTTCTTGCATGTCTACCATTCAGTATTCCTATTAGCAATCGACGTACCAGGCAGATGCTATTGTTTAGAGAATTTACACATTCTACAATCTACAATCCACTTGTTAGAATGTGTAAACTGGCAAATTGTTTGCCAAGTAATTTTAATTGGTTTTGTACCAAATCGCTGTTAGGTCGCGATTAAATCGTATTGATTGAATTGTGTACCTAAATTGTATTTTAGATTAAACTTGTTTTATGTATTTTTTGTATTTTTTGTATTTTATGTATATTATTTTAGTTTATGTAATATGTTTATTTATATATTATATTGTAGATGTAAATGGTTTAACTTTTACCCTGACTAAAGAATTATTATTATTATTTTTATTATTAAAACTCCTTGGTTTTAAAGACCATATGTTTATGTGTCCATAGCACAACTTCTCCTGATCTATTATAAAACCAAATAATTTGTGATAGTCGGTGAATGTAAGTGACAATCACAAAAAAAAAAACAAGAACAGTGCCAAACAAACTAATATGTATGTTTAAAAAACTAAGTAAAACTGATCAATATGTTGATGCATAATTATCCGCTATATTTCAATAGTAGTCAATTTCTCTAAAATAAATTATTACAAATTTAGACTTAGATCGTCTTGTGGTTGTCTGAAAACTCATAAAGAAAACATTCAAATAATTTTTAATTCGTATATCATTTAACTAATATATTACGACAAAAGTCAATTAAACAACAAATTGAAACAACAGAACGACGCACAAAATACGTTAATAAATATAGTAATCCAAGTACAGCGTGGCTCATAAAATGTGTAAAATGTAAACACAAATAAAGATCCCTAAACAGGCAAAGGTGCGAGTACAATAAGCAAATTTTTGTGTATTATCCCGGCAACGCTGTACTTAAATTGCTGTAAGCATCAACCTAATACATTTACATATACAAAGCCAACCAACAAGATTCTATTGTTTTTATACTTCACTGTAATAGCTTTGTTCACAAAAAAATCAAAGACAAATAATGTATTATTTTCAGAGCTACTAGTAAACCAATCTATAAACTACAAACTATTACTACAATTTCTACGCTATGTGAAAAATGTATTTCTGTTAAATACACGACTGATAAAAAATGTATATTACCTCCCACATGCATAATAGTTGGTCACAAAGCATTAAGATTTAGCAACGGTTGCTTACTTACATAATGCACCCCAATTAGATTTTGCAAGCAGAATATAATCCAAAACTTTTCCACCTAAACAACAACTATAGAGGTTGTGCTGTTGCAATGACTAGCCCTCCCTTGCAGATAAAAAAGACAAATTACAATCTAAACAAATTCATCCACTTTGTCATCCCATTCCTACAAGACAAACATATGTTACTAGTATAAACCCATCCACATTCCAGCATGAGATGTTAATATGTTAAAACATCTTTATTTTCCCACTCAGATGTCATACGCAATTTCAACTTCTACCTCTAATCCAGTCAGTTAAAGTTAGCTAATAATATTGCAATATTTTTTAAAATTTATATTCTTCTACTATCCTTACAAAATAAATAGACCTGCAATCCAAACCTCTGTTATATATCTCCTTTAAACCAGAACATATTTTTTTAATTTCAAAATGTGATATTTACAAATTAATTAACATCACAACAACATAAATACTTATAAATTTCAACGAATAAAACACCACTCACTGAAACTATCATATTACCATTTATAACTTTCTAAAAAAACATTCCAAGACTTCGTTACCTTATTCTAACATCTTTATGCCACAGCAAAGTATACTGCAGAATTGTTTTGTTTCTCTCTTTGTTATCAAAGTTTTTGCAATATTATTTTTAAATCCATATCCTTTAATATGCCAATAAAACTATAGAGATTTTTCAAGACAAATCTCTAAAATAATCTATAAATTAACAAATAAATCTCCTTTAAAAAACAAAACTCTTAATGCTTTACCAAAAAATTTTTGAAGTTTTTTACAAATAGTGTCGCCTTCCGGTACTCTGTTTCCAAGATTTGCGGTTTTGTCAATCTCCACCTTTAAGGTTCCTCTCTGACATGGCCTTTCTGATGCCCACATTCTATGTCATTGCCGGACGTCCTCTTCTCCTTCTTTCTGAGGAAACCTCATAGATTTGCATTGGGAGTCGTTCGTCTAGCATTCTTTTCAATGACCAAACCAGACAAGTTGTTTTGATTGAATGTCGTCTATAATAGTGGCTTCGGCCTTTATTTTCTTCTTCACAACATCATTGCGTATTTTGTCCAACCTGGATATTCCCGCTGATCTTCTCAGGAAATCCATTTTAACGGCAAGTAATTGCTTGGTTCCCATAGGGTAGAATTTAGCGCATCTATTACTTTCTTACCCTTGGTAATTCGGTTTTTAATGGTATTTTACATTTTCCCGCCACAACACCAAGGTATTTCCGACAGGTTCTTATTTTATCTCCATTGTCCATAACAAAATCTGTAGCTTTTCCGCCAATAAAAATATATTGAGTCTTACTTAGGTTCATTTTGAATCCCCACTTTCCATATTCTTCTTGAAGTTTTCTGGACATATAGAGTATGTCGTTTGCGTCTTGGGCTACTACCACCTGATCGTCGGCATAGTGTAGTGTAGTGCGTAAAGAGTGTTATTTCCTATTTCCATTCCCAATCCTCAACATTTCCTTCGCCACTGCTTTAGAGCAGTACTAAGATTTAGATTTAACAGTGTTGGCGATATGCAGCATCCTTGTCTTAGTCCCTTTGTCACTTCAAAGCTGCTTGTTAGGTAGTTTCCAATTTTTATCTAAGATGTTTGTTGTCTGTAGAGCTCCTTCAATGCGCTAATAACATTCATGATCGTGTTGTCGAGTACTTCCCATAACTTTTTTACTGGCACAAAAAGTCCCCGTCTATTCAAATAAACCTACAAACTATAATTCCATCCCAGATATGTAATAAAACCTTACACATCTCAAAATGCTCAAATCAAAAATTATATCCCAAATAAAGTACTTCCAATACCTCACTTAGAAAAACAAAACGACACTTAATGTGCAACCTACATCTATACTTAAAAGCACTACAAAGCGCTTTTAACACCAATTAAGAGTAAGCCAACATCGGTATTCACCGCCTGTTTCAGTGGTCAAGTTTTTTAACGTTTGTGCCTACTTTGTTTGGGTATAGTTTAAACAATCATTTCTCTTCTGGTGCAATGCCGACGTCTGTTAAACAAACGTTTGCTGAAGATGGCAATTTTAGATAAACAGCGTTAAAACCAACAATGTAAAAGTTTCTTAGAGAAGATAAATTTGTTTAAACAAACGTCCAAATCTCTTGTATCTCCCTTTTCTTTCTCCTCAGGATGTTTCCTATACCGGTTTCTTGCAGTCTTCCTTAACTTGCAAGTTAAAAACTGCACAAATATTTTGAGAATCATCCGTGCATGCTCAAAAATTAGATAAGGTGATAGGCAATGCACCCTCGATTCCTTGTTTCCATGTTGGAGATAAAAGTATGTCAATGTGGCCGTACCGCTGTCCTCAAACTACTTTTTCTTGCTAACTTTTTCTGCTCGGACCTGCTGGCCTAGTACAACCGTTATAAAACCAGTAGATACAACTGTGTGGGTATAGCAATGGCTAGTATCGCTGTTGTAAAAATAGTCCTGTACGCAGATAAAACGTGAACGGCAACCTTTCTCTATGTGCGTTAGATAATTTCTTGGTATTTCTTTTTATAAAACCACTAAATCTAGACAAGCTCCGTACAGCACTATTGACAAGATACTGCCTATGTCTTCTTCACTTTAGATTCTCTAATGTTAAACATTAAACTGGTAAGCATCGCGGCAGTTTTATAGACCTGTTCCGCTGCTCCTCTTACAAATCCAACCCTTGTTTTGTCAAACTTTATAATCACATGGTTACGTCTATAAAAGACAAGCCAAAAACCTTTTTGAGTGTCGTTTTGTTCCCCTTGTTAAAGATTGCAAGATTATGCTCCCTTGTTCAATGAACAATCCTCTCTAGAAAAGCCAAATGTGTGACTTAAAATACCTGCTTATTAGAAATCGCTTAGCATGCTGCTTTATGCCTTTGCCAAGGCCGAGTAGAATTGTAGCAAAATCTTTGATTGGTATTGTGGGAAAAAAATACATGAATAGAAGACAACTTTATCTAGGCTGCAAGTAGACTCAGAGATTAGAACTAATGTAACTTTCTCCATCATGTACTTGTTCTTTAGCGGGCTTTTCTGTCCCTACCAAGATTTGCTTTCTTACCAAACTGAACTGTATCTATAGAAAAAAAAAACAGTAGCTTTCTTTTGTGTCATAGAAACTACTAAAGCTAGTTTTGTTAAAGCGGTAGTAGTCTGTAAGTGGGATATAAAGTTTAATGGGCATTCGGCAGAAATGTCAGCAAATTCATTCCTCCAGCATGTAAAAACTTTTTGACTTGTTTGCAGTACTTAAAATAGTTTGTTTTGGCAATTGACTTGTTTGGTAGACAAGCTCTGGTATAGTTGAGTTCATCCACGTTTGTTTGTTTTTTGCATAAAGAATACTTTTCATCCGGACTATAATTTCCATTTGTAATGAAACCTCAAACAAAAAACCAACAAAATAAGTATTTTTATGGTTGCCATAGAAAACATGTTCTTGCGGTTGAGTTACCCCGTTTCGGAAACTCTTAATTAGATTATTTTGATATATAAAAAATACCCCACTTGCTCTATTCAAACGTTTGTACAATCTACATATTAAATTTGATAAAAATCAAAATAATCCTGAAACACTAATCAACCTAATAATCCCCAAATGCCCAATAATTGTTCAAAATTTAAAAATACTAATCTCCCAAATACCAGCAAATCTAATTATAGACAATAATTAAGTGAGCTAAATGATCCAACATTGTTATTGTTAGTCTTAACCTATGACTGATAAAACAAAGTCTATAGCCAATTAAATTTATTAAAAAAATAATTATTTTTCTTATGACAAATTTATTTTTAAATGTTTCTTAACTTTGTTTTGTATTTTATTTAATTAATAGATTTATAAATATTCTTAACTATGTTCATTTAGATGAATTTTTGCTTATTAATATCAATAAAAATTACACACATATTGATTTACTACATAATTAAATTATTCATAGTATATGAATAAACATGAAATTGCAATGAATATGTCAAGTAGGTGGTGGTTCATAATGATTATTCAAATTACCAATCTTGCATGCAACACCTTATTTTTGATTGATTGGCAGATATGCACCATTGTCACGTGACATGTGTATATAGCAAGTGTTATAATCTGACATCAGCATCAGCATGTTTCTATAAATCAATCTATTCACCATAATACAACCAAGCTTCCAATATAAACAGGCTATTCAGTCACACAGTTATTGGCTTATTAACCGCGTCACCATGTGAATATTTATCGATGAAGCATTGCTTACTGGAATTATGGAGAATTATTTGCTTACGTGTGCAATTTCACCTTTGATGCTGTGCTGGTTTGTTACTCATTAATTCGACCGCATACCCTAATAACCATATTATTCCCCCTGGCTGCATATTTTTAACAAACTGTACAATTATTTTATTGTTGTTTATATTCAATTATTGTAGAATCAATACCATTCATACAAATTGATTATAATGGAATTTATAATTAAATGCAAGTTTATTGCATGAATTCCATTTTAATTAAAAAACTTTTACATTGTATACAACAAAATAAAATTAACAAGTTCATATTTTAATTGACATCAATTTATTTCCGATTTGAATTAATTTCAAATGTTTGTAAGTGGCAACGATGAGGTTTTATGTAAACATTCAGATTGCAGGAGTGTTGGATGTCCGATTAAAGTGTGATTGGAAGTAACATTCCAACGCTTGTTTCCTTCTTAATGAGATAGTTTTAATTGGTGTCAGGCTAGCGTGCACAAGTTCTACATTTCTTTCATTGCGAAAAGCAGATAAAAAGGGATTCCGACACTTAACAAGCTTTTATACAATTCAAACATAAATTCTTCATTAAACCTTTGTTGCAATTTATTTCAGGAACTCGTCCAGAGCTTAATGTTTAATTAATTAACTTTAATCCTACACAAAAAAAAACCCGGAAACTTCGATTGGGTCCGGCCAAATAAATAAATAAATAATTTATAGCGACCAGTTTTTTCTTTATGTAAATGATTTGTTAATCTCTGGGATTATCTCTTATTAAATCAATCGCAATCAAAATATAAAATTTCATAATATATTTATCTTAATCGTCTATTTCATAAGATAAATACTTAATGGCAGCTTAAAATAACATAAAAGTTTCATTGGCTTATATAGTAATATATAAGAAACATTAATTCCCCCAAAATGGGATGAGTATAAATAAGCCGCTAGCGGCTCGGGTTCGAAACCAGATATGCCGGATTAATAGTCCTGAATTCTACAAATTAGGCTACCGCAAATGTCCGAGTTCTCACCGCATCAGGGATTAGATTTCCTTCCCCATCATAATTGACTAGAAACGTATGGTTGTTGGCTAATATGGATTTTTATTAATGGCTATTAGTTTTTCATTGCATAATGGATAATAGGAATTAAGTAATTAACTAATAAAATGACCAGTATTTTGATATAAAATAAGGTTTGTTATTTCAAATAACAAATGCACTTTAACAGGTATGAATAATGAATATTTATTCAACTTCATTCATCAATATATCTAAATAAATTGATTATATACATTACAGTACGCAAGCAGCGTAACGACTTTGGTATTAGTTATGAAATTTGTCAGCTATAAAAAATTACAACATTAGTTATCTCAAAACATTTCCATTCTTAATAAAGTTGGAAAGGTCGATTGAGTATAAACTACAGTTTCATATATCTAAAAGTAGATTTAATTTAGAATGATTAATTACTAACTAATTAAGCTAAGAAATACTGTTTAAATGTATCTTAAGAATATTAAATTAAGTGTAATTAAAACTTACATATTATCTTGGTATGTAATCATTCGTTTAATCTAATTTAAAAAATTTCCATTTCTGTATAATAAAACTGTATAGTAGACATATTTAAAAATAAAAATTTATACATATTTCATCCTATTCATCCTATTTTTAATTTTCTTTCTAATAAACAGTCTTGCTATCTTCGTTTACTGTACGGCTTATATTTTTATAATATTTAAATTAAAAGCATATTTACTAGACTATTATTTTTTCTTTTTCTTTTTAGCGTAAGTCTAGAGGAGACTAATAGGCATTAAATGGTCAGACAAGATCCGAAATGATGAAGTGTTGCAAAGGAAGGTAAGGAAAGAGCGCTAGCAAGTACTATCATAAATGAAAGATGTGATGGATATAGCATGCATTAAGAAGAGATTGATTATTGAAGAGCGTGATTGAAAAAATGGTGTATACAAATCTGAAAAATAAAAAAATACAAGAGAATAGAGAAAACTGGAAAAAAGGCACGTAAGACCTGCAAAAAGCAAAACACATGCCGTTGCCGGATATTGGTTATCCAAAACGCTATTTTAACTTTATTACCGACATTACAGAATAAGTTGGAGGTTGTTGTATTAAACCAAGTTCTTAAGTTTGTTAGCTATATAATTCTCATTCGTCCGGGTTCCCTCCAAACATTTAAATAAACCATGTGTTTGTAGATGTCTCATATGACCTAAATGCTTCAATTACATTCTTTTACAATGCGTTTTCAAACAAATTTTTAAAATTCTTCTTAATTTCCTTGTTGGAGCCTCCTTAAAAATACAAGACTCTGCTATAGACAGTCTAAATTAAAGTTTAAAACTCAGATAATAGCTCTATAAAACTGTACAAATTTGACAAAATAGTTCTGGTTTTTTTATCCGGATTTTTATTTCACTTAATAGTCCTATTATAACATCAGCAAACTTCCAGATAAATGTTTCTATCTCCATCTAATTCATAATAATTTCGGGCTTATGATACTTTTGTAAATGTCCTTAAATTTAGTATATTTGGCGTATATTTTACTTGCTGTTCGCTTACAGATGTTCCAAAATTAAGATTGTGAAAGTGATGTCTCCATTCTTGCATCCCTAAATGACTCCTCTTTATTTGGTTACGTTTTCAGAGCTGGTTCTTTAGATCCTGATATTTCTATAACTCTTATGTCCTTTGTGATCAATGACATTCTCTTTAAGAAAAATAACTTTGAATGTATAAATAAATCAAAAACACAGTTTATATCTCAACATCTCAAAATACGACTTTTGTTTTCATCTTAATGCAGCTATTTTTAGTCTAAAGGGTAGTTCATCTATGGTATCTTTTTAATTATTTAAAATCTTTAAAGAAAGTCAGTACCATATATCCGCGGAACAAAATAAATCGCTTTATGCTTGAACAACGTTAAGAAATATTGCAAATTTAAAAGTTTTGGCCAAAATAAGACCCACACCGCGCGTGCTGTACGCAAGTTTGTGCAAAAAGTTCGTGAGACTGACATGCTAGTGACCAACATACACGGTCCCCGCCGTCGTACGATGCGTACTGACAAGAATGTGGCTGCAGTAGCCGAGAGTGTGCAACTCAGTCCAGGAACATTGACTCGCCATTGATCTCAACAACTCAACATTTCACGCACCAGCCTGATGCCAGTTTTGCACAAAGACTTGGACTTGAACAATTTTTGGTGTCAGCAGGATAGCGTTAATCATGTTATCAGCCGTCTCTGCAATGTCAATTGGCCACGTCGGAGCTGTGATTTGACAACGTTAAACTTTTTTTGTAAGATGCCGTAAAGGACCGATGTTATGCAAACAATCTATTAACAATTTAAGCTCTTAAGACAAATATCGAGCAAACCATTCGTGGGATAGAGCCAAAAACCGTCACCAAAGTTTTGAAAAAATTAGGTAACAGGATGCGCTACTGTAAAGCCAGCCGAGGTACCACATGAATGAAATCGTGTTCCATAAATAATGAGAATGTTTGCTCTTTCAAATAAACCAATAATATGCCACCAAAAAAATAATTTTTGTTTATTTTTTTGAATTTAAAAAAAGACCACTAAATGGACCACCCTTTATACGTATGTATACTACCTAACTCATCGTCTAAACTTTCAGTTTTTTGACATTTTCCGTTAAGGTTCTTCCATTGCTTTCCAAATTTTCTTCTTAATTTGCTTATCTGTTTCAACTTATTTTGTCTTATCTAAGTTTTCCCTGATGACATAGCAGTTTGCTCCACAAAAGCAAGACATTTTGATATTTGTGTTTGTGTGTAGATAAAACACAAATATCAAAAACTAACAAAGAACTTGCGGCCAAATTCAATACTAAAACCATGCCCGAAAAACCCTAGAACACATATTGAAAAACATAAAATAAGATGTTCTTGGTATATGTGAGATTAGAAAAAAAGGAAAAAAATCACAAACCTCAAATCTAGCCTCGTGCTCTACCAACATAACAAAAACACATAAAAAAATGAAATAACTTTCCTAATAACGTGACTCTAAGATTAAATTAAAAACTAACAGTGCAAATTATACACAAAAATGCACCAGCCATCCATGATTATTTCATCAAAAAAGCAACTAAATAACTAATATTTACCCTAGCCCCAGATAAAGTCTTTAAAGAACTTGCCTAGAATAAAAAAAATTAAAATGAATAACTCACATTCGAAAAACATCTAGCAGACTGCAAACCACACAGAGAGCAATAGAGAGGTCTATGCTCGGAATTCCTTTAAGAGACAGAGTTTGGAATGAGGAAATCCAAAGAAAAACCGGTGTGACAGAAGTACTTATTAGGGTGGCGCAGCTTAAGTGGCATTGGGCTGGACACATAGCAAGGCAGAACTCAGACCGGTAGACAATGAGAATCACAACTTAGCGTCTAAGAGAGACCAACCAAAATATCGCAAAAAAAAACTAGATTCAAACTGCAGCAAATAGAAAGACGTGGAAATTTTTAAAGAAGGCCTACATCCAAGAGTGGATAAATGATGGCTGAAAAAAAGAACTCACATCTACACCACCTACGTTTTGCAAATAAAGTCGTACTAATTGGTGAAGAAGAACTAAAAAGCATAATTACACAAATAAACCAATTTTTAGCTTAACCTCAAAACACTTATTACATCGTTTAATTAGTAATTCTATCCTTTCATGCAAATATTCTAAAGATTTATCGTCAAAATGCATTAAAACAGCAGTTTTCACCTCTTCATCGTCAAGAAATCGTCTACCCCAAAGTTTTTTTTTTTTAATTTTAAAAACAAAAAGTAGTTGCTAGGAGCAAAGTCTGAACTGCAATGGGAATGATCAATTTTTTTAAAAGCCGCATTTTCTTATGGCAAGTTGAGCAATCTCAGCGGTTTGCACAGGTGCTTTGTAATGCAACAACCTGACTCCCGTTGTAAATTTTCCTCGACGCTTTACCCAAATATGTTCCCTCAACCTATGTCATAAGGTAGCATACTAAACGTGAATAGCACTGTGGTATTTCTTTCTTTAAAATCAATCATCAAAATGCCCTCACAATCCCAAATTTGTGGTCATAATCTGTTTGAGTGAGTCACCTTCTAAAGATCCATAGCCTAAAAGTTAAACCTTTTTACTCAATCTTTCACGGTAGAATAAAAAGGTAAACTTTCACCGTATATGCCATCCAATCTTTTGGTATTCATTTTTTTGCAAATCTGGCATAGTTGAAATCTTACAATTACCTTGTATATTAATTTGAAAACAGAACTACAGTAAATAAATACATATACTTCAAAAAATTTGCAAAGATTAAATGGCAAAAAAAACTACTATAGATGGATAACAAAACTACTTAATTGGAGACTATGATAAAGAACGGAGATAAACCTATAGAAAATGGACAAACGGCCCGCAGTAGATGGCTCCACCGTGCACAATATTGAAAAGACTGTAAATACCTTAAAAAGGCTTTCCACTAAAGTAGAGATAAAGAAGCTCAAGAAAAAAAAAATAAGAACGTTTCAGTAGTCAATAGGCTTCATCGTAAAGGCTTATTTTAAACACGCTGAGTTTGTAACTGCAAAGCAGAAGGCATGCTAAACTTCAATTTAAATCCAAACAATCGGAATGCGATTTTCAAATAAGTTTAACAGCCAAATTTAAGAGCAACAAAACCTGCAAATCTTGAATCTTTTTGCAGTCTAAGCATCATTGAAAGAGTCTCTAATGCGTTCTGCTCAAAAATTTGCCTCTGTACATTAGATATTAGTTCAAACAGTAAAAAAATTTTGCTCACTTAAATTTATTAAAATAATTACACCTTTATCAAATTATAATTGCACAAAAATTGAGTACAGCAGGTTGGGTAAAATAGAGATTGCTATAATGCAATCCTTAATGCTGTGCCTCCTAACGGCATTTTATGTAGATCAACAACAAGGCACATTTTCATCTTTACGAGATAGTAAAAAAACAAAATTTTTAGTACTAGGCTGCTGATAACCCCAGAGAACTCCACCAACAACTTCTTCTTTGCCCAAAATTCATCATTTGGTGTGCATTGTCTACTGTTAGCATCGTAAAGGCTGATTTTTTCACTGTTACTGTAACTTGTGACCAATACAGTGACAAGTTGACACAAAATTAGCTCCCATAAATAGAAAAATATAATACAGATGCTTTCTGGATTTAATAGAATAAAGCCACAGCAGTCGTTTTAAAGCCACTTTACAAGAAATGTTCCCTAACTTTTCCTTATAAAAAACTGTTCATGGAGTCTCACTCCTCTGATTTGAGCGTTTGTAACTTTTTCATACAAAGCTACTTCAAAGCAGAGTCCTCAAACCCTACAAGAATTCAAGAAAACTATTTATGAAAAAAATGCTAAAATTCCTTCAAATATGCTGCTAAAAGTAGCATAAAACTTCAAAAAACGGTTTTATATGTGCTTAGCTAACGAGTCAAAGCCAACATTTGGACAATATATATTTTCAAACCTAACCAAATAAAGCTTATTAAACTTTAAATAAATAAAAAGTTTACCGTTCCGTTTTTTTTAGAATTCACCTCAAGAATGTTTTACTCCATTATGCTTTATCTTTATTGAAGTATTCAACTGTCTAAACTCCAAAACCCATCACAGCTCCACATGCAAAACTACAAAAGAGTCAGAACTCGCAACATGCGCCGTGTGCAAAAGGCCGCACACCACAAGTTATAAAAACTGCATAACTCAAGCTAAAGGCAAACCAAACTTCTCCAAAAGCTCAAACCAAGAAACCTGCTTTTCAAAGACACTCCTAAAAGCTGCAAGAAAAAATCCTACTCACGGACAACAATAAATCTGGCTTAAAACGCAATCATGTCAGTCAAAAATCAGCTTCTCCTCCGCTTAGCTCAAGCAAACAAAACTGATTTTAAAAAAATTGATCTATCTTCAATGCGTCTTCTAGCCTATAAAGTTAAAAAATAAACTATGTCTGTTAGTCTGAATACAGACATAGACGTGGTACAAGTTTGCCACTAAATCAATGCGACGCCTAACACTAACACACTTTATACATTTTCAATATTCTCCACTAAGACCATTATCAATTAGGCAAAAAGGTCAGTGCAATCAGAATTGCCAGAGTTATAGTCAGCCCCAAAGCGTTTCTTAATGATAAAAACTATTACTTTAGTTTACCGTAGTAGTCAATGATTCCATATAGTGATATCTATACTATTCCCGTAAAGTAAGCAAAGCAAAAATTTAAAGAATGTCTTCAGAACAACTAATTGATCTTCTGTACAAAACTTCAGCTTTGATCTTCATGCTCGTCTTTTTTTCCCAGTTCATAGATTCCGATCAAATTTTTATACTTTCTCAACTTTAATAAAACTATACTTTTTATTTTTTTTTGGCTACATCTGTATAGCATTCTTCTATCTCAATCATAATGAGAAGTTGGATTATTAATTGGTATTATAGTAATATTTACAGATCCACTTTTAACTCTCGTTTATAAATAAAAAACTGTTAACTCTTTGAGTTATGTTGTTAATTTATGCCCAATACTTTTTCATTTTTCCTTTCTGAATAGTCCATGTATCATGTTGTTTGCCTCTTAAGCCATCTCACCTAACTTATATCAATAACATCATACTTTTCATATGTTGAGCTACGTTGTACTCATATATTTTAACAGAAAAATGACTTCAAAATTTCATTTGACATTATACATTGCAGCATTATAGATTTGTACTATGGATATTCATTAAACCTTTAATAAAAAATTTGCCTGGTGCCTTCTGCATCCTATGCCATTTACCATATGTTGTCCGTCTACAGAAACAATGTCTTGTTTTAAAGACAAAAGAATGCTCTATTTCTTACCAGCTTAAAACTGTTGGTTTGTGAAATCTTCTTATACCAGCAACTACAAGTTCAACTGGGATTTTTTAGTTATAATCAGAGTGTAGCACGGGCTGGGGAAGTTGTTATTTGGGTTAAAACTTAGTTTGTGGCTATCACCAATTAGAACTCAAAACAAACAAATAATGTTGTTCTTGTGTAAGAAAGTCTGTATTTATGTCAACAATATTAGGTTGCGCGTTATCATGCGTAAAAACTAATTTTGGAAATAAATTAGAAAGAGTTTCAAAACTGTATAAATTTAACGGAGCGCGTTTAATGTGCCCGAAATAAATATAAAAAGTCTTTCCTCCGTAGCATGTTCCTTCCCCACCATTACACAAAAGTCAATACCGTGTAACAATGTTAAACAAAATGTAAATTTTGTCTTTGATTTTTAGATCGTCTACGCCTTAAACTCCCGTCAGAGTGCCATAAACAAAACTGAGATTTTCTGAAGACAATTTTAGCCCATTCATAAACCCAGTCTTATCTGTCAGCTGTAGCCTGTTAGCCTTATGCTTAATGGTTAAAGAGAAGCAAACATAAGAATGGTAAAAATGCAATCCAAAAGAACACATTTACCTATAAATGATAAGCATAGAAACCAAATGACCAATTGCTCTTACCCAATTTAATGCAATCGCTTGTTGGCGGATCTCTAATAGCAATTTTCTTTAAGAGTCAATCTTCAAGTTCTTGTTTTGATCTAAAATGTCCAGTGTCTACCACAAACTTTTAGAATTTCTTCTTGTCAATCTCTACAAATTCGGGTTGCACTAGAGTGTAGTCTATCAATTTCACAGAATCCTAAACCACCTTCAAACTATTTGTTCTATTTCAAATAAAAAATTTAAATAGAACAATCTCTAACATTTAGATCATAAAAGAAAAAACTGCTAGCAATAATGTAAACAAAAATGAAACCTCAAAAGATATAAAAGAGATAACTAAAGATTATTTTTTTTAAGTGACACCGTCCTCAAATTTTAATTAATTTTGCTTGTCAACATATGGCAACTATTTCCAATATATGTCAAAGTTTTACATCAGCTTCAGGGTAATTGTGTAAACTTTTAATGTATTGATCTGCATAAAGCTTCCAATTGTCTATTCAACTGAATCTTTGTTATCACTAATTCCTTCTCCTAATATCTTCCTACTTACTTCTTAATTTATTGAAAAATTATTTTTTCACCCAAAGATACTTAGCATGTAGTGTTATACTTCATTACACAAATGCAAAATTGCTATATAAATATATATAAATATATAGCGAGTTTGCATTTCACTTTGACTTGATTAATTTTAAGCGATATAATTAACATACATATTTTAAGTAAATTTTAATAATTTCGTTTTGTATAAAAAACTTAATATACAGCATACAATAATGCTTTTGATTTTTATTACCTGTTTTCCACCGTTTACTCTGCGATATTTTTTAATATCTTGTTATCCTGCTGTTTTGAAAGATGTTTAAATGGTCGTTCTTGTCATATTTTATGTATTTGTCGTCTATAAATGTTTTTTAAGTTTTTTTTTTATTTTATGAGATAATTGCTTATTTTGTATAAATTAAATTTTTTTGTCAATTAATTTATTTTTTTTACTTATACTTTAATACTATATTGTTTATGTTTTTCAATAAAATTGTTCGTAAAATAGTAAGTAGGAATAATAATTTTAATTAAATTACAAAAATTGCTGATTTGCTTTGATTCATTTATTACAAACAACGTAAAATTGCCTCATCAATTGTAATAGTTTTTACAGTCTAAAATCCTATTTAAAGTTTTCAGAACAAAATGTTTACTGACAACAAGATACATTGTCTAGCAACATATATTTTGATTGAATTAAACTTGGATTGCCCCGGAGCTGTTGGAAATGCGGCCCCAGAAATTCAAAACACCAACAGCTAAGTATGTCTTCAAACTATTCAATTACACAATATTATTTAAGTTCACCGAGGCTTGCCAACCAAATTCATCACGTTGTGTTGTGTTGTAATAGAAATGGACAACTCTTAAGTGTGCCTGAAGGCTCCTCCAAAACTTTCTGAATACATATACGCGCGCGGGACGCATAACATTTCTATAGGGGGTCTGCGAGTGACATCACTGAGAAAAGTACATCAAGAATTATATATAGCTATCTACAAAGCATTATTTTTATATTATAGAGCACTGCTTTATAAATACTTACTTTGATGATGTTAAAAGGTAACGTCGTTTGATGGATGCTGGGAGTGCTTCTTTTGAGGGGTAACATAAATATTATGCTTAAATTACGATACTTCAATTTCAGTATCATATCCCATCTTTTTTTATAATACGTTTTTTTAATAGGGAAATGCAGCCATATTCATTTGCTTTAATTACTGGAATTAATTTTATCTATTAAAATATCAATTTAATCTGAGGATAAAGTAATTAACATTTGCTTTATATAGTAATCGCAATAAAAGATAAAAGTTTAGCAAGATAACATTAATCACAATATCTTGCTAATTTACCCAGCACTTCATAAACAGAAATTAAAAAAAAACTAAAAAAAAAATATGTTGTAATTAAACTTCAAACAGATAATAGTGTTTTCAATCATAAGTACTATACTTTAAAACTTAATTATTAATCCGTTACAATTTTTTGCTGCTATGCAAACTATTAGGAGTTTATTTGTAGACCAAAAATACTTTGATTTGATCAAGTAGATTAAATAATGTTTTATGTTAAATAGTCTAATATTTCTTATAAATATTATAAACTTTTTTTACAAAAACAATAAGAATTGTATTCGATATAATTTGTTAAAATTATGCAAAACATTTAAAAAAAATCTCTCTTAAAATTCATTAAAAACTCAAAAACATAATTTAATCAAGGTTGCATACAAATGCATCAATAAAAAAAATTATTCCAGCTTAAAACTCGAGAAAACTCATTATCCATGTAAACTAATCACACATATTTTACAATTCCATTAAAAATATTAATAACTGCACTATCATACTGAGAGTGCATTAAGGATATCTCATTATTATACTTCTTCCAGATTTTAACTTAGAGATAACTAGAAATTAATTGCACTTCAGTAGTTAAGGGTGAACAATATAAATGTATTTTATAATTGATCAAAATTTTGTATTACATTTAAATTCTGGCACGTGTCACAAAATTGATATCAAAAAAAAAAAAAAATAACAAACGATAATTTCATGTTAATATTTTCAAGGCGTTTTATTTTAAAATGCAGATCAGCATAACGTCGGGGGGCTATATTAAAAATAGACAGGAAATTGAGAGTTTTGTCCCAGGAGCGCTGTTTATTACTGGCTGCAAACCCGACCCTCGCAACCCTTCCCTTTCTTAAGTCACCCCTTTAACATGAAATATAAATTCGCTCTGAAAATTGACGTATTGTGTGAGCAACTCGCTGTAGCTGCAGGCATAAATTAAAGATTCGACCCTTAGAGCTTGGGAAATTAACCTGAATTTCCAACAAAAAATATCAAGTAGGCCAATTAAATATATGTTGTATTCAAGGCAATTTGATAGTGAGGATATAAGGCTTTGCTATCGTTATATACTGCTGCAATGTTGTATTACTTTCTCGGAAAATTTAATCTTCCAAGATCCGCAACTTGCCAGGAAAATTGCACGTATATGCATATAAATATCAGATATTTAAACTGACATTTTTATCATATTATCATGTTGCGGGTTATGCTTTGAGCAATCTTTACTGATTGTTATTGCTTTTTAAATTATTTATAGCACCCTAACTGCTCAAATAACATCAATTTAAAGATACACAATTATTCTACTAAAATATTAATTAAGGAAGTTAAATATTTATACAATGGGTTATAATTAGGGTATTATATAATATTTTAGCTGACATAAATTATCCCGCCGGAATATTATTAAAAGTTTTAAAATTGTGTGAACATGATAAAGCCAATTAAAATAAAGCGTCGTGTCATCAGATAGGCTTGGTTTCAGGGCAAGTGAAGCTAAACTTTGCAATTTCCGCTGGATTTTTCGTATCGCCCGGCCATCGAAGCAATCCGTGTTTAATGAATAATGAACGGATCCTGTGTAGCACATTGCAACAATTATTAGTAAGATTTATGTTGCGCTCCGTTTAACGGGGTGCTCATTTCCGAAAACGATGACGTCCAGCTGATAGCGTATGATGTATGGAGATGCATAAAGCCCTCTCTCTGACGCTCGTTGCTCCCCCTACCCTAAAAACTACCCTGCGGGTTTTGCCTAGCGCACTTGAGGCTTGAAGATGTTCATTACCCGGTGTTCTGATGACACTGTAATTTGGTACTTTGCACTCTATGCAAGTCCTCGAGATGCACCAGTAGATCCCCTTCTTCGTCTTCTAATACTCTCTGTTGCTATGGCAGCCCGGTAACCTGTGGGCAATGCAGGTAATTCTGAAAGCTAACGCATAACAAGCCACTCAACATATTCAACCTACAGTTTTTTATACCTAATAAAACTCTCAATAGGGCCAAATTTTATGTTAAAGTACAACAATGAAAAACCGATTTGGACTACTTTATAGGTTCCGCTTTTTTATTGTAAGGCTTTCTTTGCGGGGAAATTTATTGAGAGTTATAAGTTTCCAATAAATCAATAAAATTTGAAAAGGGTTTTCATTCAATGCAATTACGTTTACTTTTACAGATATTGTATGTAATTTATAAGATAAATATTCTCAAACAGAAAAAAAATTTCTACGTAATTTACATCACATATTGTGTGTATTTGAATAAAACTGTTTGTCAAGATGTAATTATTGATATTAATAACTTAATTTCAGTATAGCATAATAATAAACATCAAAATATCAAACGCTTGCAAAATATTTTATTATTTTTAAGAAAATACACAATTTTAATGTCTTTTTAACATCACAGCATTCTCCCCTTTTTTCAGAATAGTACATAGTAGAAAATAAATGCTTTCATTTAAAAACATAATTCTATGATAAAAGTATTCATTTATGCAAATATTCTTCATGTTACATAACAAATAAACAAAAATATTACCATTACTATCAATCAAAACTAATCAATGCATGGATTAAGGCGGGATTAAAAATAGTTTGTAGCTTAGTTTATAGTGTAGATATTGAATAGGTATTATACATTGCATACCCGCCTTAGAAACTGATAAATCAGGCAATGGTCCAGATTGTCAGGCAATAAAAAACTGGTCAAAACTTAACGTGTGTTTTTGCCTCTACTGTGGCTCCTTATCATGAACGGGATACTACAGATACTTAACAACAAAGACATTTTTGCCGGTTAGGTCGATGATCTTACTATCCTTGTAAATAAAAAATTTGGTACAATCGTATCAAAATAAAGCAAAAAGCGGTTAACACTGTAAAAAAGTTATTAAAAAAAATTGAACTCAAAAGAATTGACAATCGTCTTTTTTACAATACGACTTGAAGAAGTATAGTGCTATGTTAGCGTCGACAAAAAAAGTAAAACATTTAAAACGTATGCTTGATACCAAACTAACTTTTAACACTCACATTAAAAATGTGACTACAAAAACTATTCGGGTACTCTTTGCAAAAAAATATAATTAGACACTTAGGGGGACTGACTCTTCATATGGCAATATAGTTATATACAGTAGTGATTAGACATATAATTACATATTCTAAAGCACTCGTATAAGATAAAAAGACAACACAGTAGGCTTGCAAAAAATCAACCACCAAAATGTCTGCATCTGAACCAATCCGCACCAATTCTCAAAAGTCTTGCCACTCTACAAAAAGCTAACACGTACCACGCAAAGGAAACAATGAATACACCAAACCCTAAGAAATTAAAAATAACCCAACATGTAAAGGATTTAAAATTAATAACAAAACCATGGAACGTGCCCTTCCCAAAGTGTATGTTGAGAAAAAGCTAGCTTGACATGGCCAGCATAAAGAAAACCCCTCCGAGCATACGTTAACTATATAGATTAATTGTGCATCGAAGTAACATATTGAGGTTATCACTGAAAGAAGTACAAGTAGCCTAAGCTCAGTAAAATTTGTATTTTCACCCTTCACCCATAATCCAGAATCCAAAACACCTACAGCAGCCATATAAGTATAACGCAAAGCAAAACAAGCAGCGTAAAGAATACAAATAAATAAACCCACTTAAAACCTCGAGACCCACAGAGAAAAAACAACAATTGTGTTGCATAAAAAAATATAATGAGATCAAACTTCATGTAAGATTTTTGTATTAAAAATTATGTAACGTATTAACACCGTAGTGAAATGAATAGACAAATAAAAGCTACCCGAGCGTAGTCAGAAAATCCATCTTGAATACAGATGGAAATAATAACCAAAATCAAAGCTAGTATATACAAAAGCAAACATTGAGAAAATCAGATTACGCTAACCTTGAGCAAACATACCTTGGTTAGATGCTATACCAAAAAATGATCGAGTCAGTACTATGTACTCTAACAGAACATTATGTTCAATAGCCTCAAGCTGGTTATAGCTTGCATAAGCAAACTAGAAACATAGGCAACAAATAATTAAATTACATCTAGTCTAGACAACAAAAGACCGGAACATAGAAGGTAACTTCAAGACGGACCAGCTTGCCAAAAAGGAAAGAACAGGAACATATTTTGAACCTAAACATGCTTTAAAAAAACCAAAAAATAAATAACCCAAAGCAAATTAGCAGCAAAAACATAACAATCTGTAGAAAAACTGCCAGAAAAAATAATCACACAAAACTATTCCTAATAAAACCATCACAAAAATACCAATGGTATCACATATAAGTCAAATAAAACTACAAAGATTTACCCAACACTAAAGCTTGATTAAGCAAATACATAAAATAAAACACCCACGTCGCAGGTATTTAGAAAACAAAAATAGTACGTTGCATCTGCTCAGTAAATGTGGGCATACACTAACTAAAGAAGAGCTAAAGACTATCACTGGGAAGTTTCTAGACTTTAGTAAAAAGCCAGAATTGCTAAAAAAATATAAAATGCACAATAGGACAGTCATGTCTGCAGTGCAAAGAGTCTAGAAAAACCACCTAACAAAAAAAAAACGTAAAAAGCCTAATTTCATAACAAAGCTAAAATAAGACTACAACCGCATTTGTAATGATAATAAAAAAAAACTTTTAAAATCACAAAAGCAAAATGACGTAGATTAAGTCTTAGATCAATTGTTGTTTGACATAAAAAATTGGCATAAATGTTCAAATCTAGATTTGTTTAATTAAAATCCAGTATCACATCAAAACAATCCGGCCAGAAAACATAAAAAACGATAGATAATGCTAACACCTAAATTCATTGTCAAAATCTGACCAATGAGTAAAAAATGACTTTAGTTTGTTGAAGTTTAGCATATTATTGTTAAAATTTGATTATAAAATATAACAACTTTATTTAAAACACATATGACCAAATTTTAGCAATTCTAAACAAGTTTATAAATTTTACGGCAAAATTTCTTAGATCTTTAGGTAGGATTTTGTAAAAAAAATTTCTGACACATTTTAAGAACTAATAAATATTGTCAGTTTAGTGATATATTGCAGTATTTTTCATTTAAAATTAGATTTTGTTATTTTATTATGATAATTTTTTTTTTGTGTTTTTCCTTAATTTTAAGGTTTTACTGCTAGATATTTTGTGGGTTAGCGGAGCGCTCAGATCATTGATTATGAACAAGAAAATTTAATTAGACTGCCACGCCAGTCTACCCATGTGTTAATCATCCAGAAATTGAATATTTCTCTTCTCTGCAAATGTAATTTGTCATTTAATTAAGAAGGAAAGTTGATAGATCCAGTTTTTTAACAAACAAATAGAAAATTGGGTATGTAGCGGGAGCACTCAGTTCATTAAATGTGAGCAAGTAGTTTCAGTCGGAAAGCCCACTAAACACCCAAGTGTAAACAATCCAAAAAAAAATTTTTTTTTCTGAAAATATAAATTGAAGAAGAAGACTGTTAAATCTAACTTTTTGATATCAAACAATTAGGCGGGTGATAAAAGCACTCAATTCATTGATTGTGAGCAAATAGTTTTAATTGGAATGCCCGCCACACCTCCCCACCCAGATGTTAATGATCCAAAAATTGGTTGTCATTGATTGTGAGCAGATAATTTTAATTAAAGTGCCCCACCTGCCCACCTAAATGTTAATGATTCAAAAAATTAATATTTCTTATCTGTGGGAATGTAATTTATCATCAAATTAGAGGAAAAGGTTGTTAAATCCAACTTTCTGATAGCAAATAATTTGGTGGGTGAGCGAGGCACTCATTGATTGTAAGCAAGTAGTTTGTTAGAGTACCCCAGTCTTAGTCTTCTTTGGAAATGTAATAAGTTAGTAAATTGAAGAAAAAAATTGATAAATCCAACTTTTTAATAACAAACAATTAGAGGGACAGACGTAACACTCAGTACATTTCAGTGTCCCACTTACCCACCTAAGTGTTAGTTACCCAGAAATTAAATAATTCTTTTCTTTAAAAAATAAAAACCAAAAAATATTAACATGTCAATTTACAATTAACAAATTAGAAAAATTATCCTATTATGTGCAGTTAGTGTATTAAAGCATTCACTTAACTTTAAATCATTAAATTAGTCACATCACAGTATTTTATAGCTTAGTCATAAACAGTTACACGATGACACATCAATTCCATGACTTAAAAATGATCTAAGTGATCTGTGTCAAGCAATCAAATAACTTTAAAATCTTAATATCTAATTTGTTGTTGTTAGTGTTTACAGATTAAGTAGTGTACATAGTCATAATTAAAAATAGATAACAATAAATCCATCACTTCATAATTAACCTAACCTAACCTAAAATGTGCAGATCTAAATGATCTACCACTACTTGTGCGGGCACAACAATTATCTTCGCTCAATGAACAACATACAATGTTTTAATTTGTTATCATTTATGACTGTAATAAGATAATTATATTATTGAACTTAATCAATTAAAGTAATTAATCACAATATTATTTTATTTTAAAAGCAAAAATGATTAAGTGTCAAGCAATCAAATAACCTAAAAGTATTAAAACTTAATTTGTTCGCTTGTTACAGATTTGTTATTATATGCTCATAAACAAAAAACAAATACAACAATTTTGTCATTTTGTAATTATACTAACCTAACATATAATTTATAAGCAACGCTCCACAAAAAACTCCTAAAGCACTTTGGCTAGTTTTACACTCATAATTTTTTCGCCTGCCCCAAATAACAACATTGTTTCAGAAAATTGTAAATTTATTATATTCTATCAATATGTCAAATGCCGTTAATAGTTTAGAGGCCCATAAATCGTCGTTTCGGCCAGCATTTTAAAGCCAAAACAAATGGTTTCGGTAGAAGCAGACAAAAAAAGCATTTCGGCACAAGCTTCAATAGCTTTTCCATATAGCCAATAGTCTGTCCCAAATAAAAACAGTGTTTCAGAAAATTTAAAAATTTATGATAATTTGTCACTACTGTCAAATATTAAGATATAACATTTAAAATCTTAATTTACAGCCAATAAAATACCGGAAAAAAAAAAAACTACTTTTGGCCTCTTAAGCCGCTAAATCTTCAATCACATAACTATTAGTGTCAGGCTAACACCTAACCTAAAAATGTAACAACAGATTTGTTAGTGTACGCTCCTAAGCTAAAAAATAACTAATATTCACTTCGTAATTAACTAAACCTAACCAAATCTAAACAAGCTGTCACAGCACTATTAGTGTCAAAAGTCTGAAGTAAAATTAAATCAAATGTTCTTGCACTCAAAATGTTCTTTTTAATTTTAAACCAAAAACTTATAACTATTCGGTAGAAAGTTTTTTAAGAAAAAATTTCATTATATTTGTAAAAAAAACTCAAGTCCTGTCCGTTTTTTTCACAAAATTGCTTAACGTAAAAAATACTGCATGCACTTTAGGATTAATGCTGACACCCAAGTCTATGTAACTTTTTTTTTAAGATACTACATGCTTTTTGTAATAGTTTTCAAGATTATTTTCAAAGCATAGAATTGCACTTCACTTTATTACTTTTTTTCAAATTATCAAAAACTTAAAATATTTTAATACTTTCATTTTAGATCCACGTAGCCAAGTTTATTGTAAAAAATTTCTATAAAGCTAAAGCGTCGTGTTTTATGAGCGTAACAAACTTTTGCCCAAACCAAAGATTTTTTTAGAAACTCTCTCAACATATGTAAAAAAGCATAATAACAACACTAAACATTATATGGTAGTCTAGTGGTGAATATCATTCCAACAGAATACTATGTTTATGTTAGGTGTAATGTATTATTTGTAGATCTAAAAGACCAACATAATTTCAGTTTGCAACATATTACCATCTGAAATATTTGCCTCAAGTCAGTTGCAATCGTGTTTTTTATAAAGCTTATATTTAACTACTCAAACCAAAATTGAGTTACATGGTAACTGCTTTCATAAAAAGTTCCGTTGTACTGCAGTCAAACCAATCAAGCAGGTTACGCAACTACAAAGTTCTGCGCCTGCAATACTACGCTTTTTGTTTTTTTTTTCATAATTATTTAAAAAAATGTGTATTATGAGTAGTTCACATTCTTTGTCCATTCATCTTAGCACATTAACGTTTGTCACCTTATCTGTCAAAGGAATCATTAATATTCTTAGGGAAACATAACATCTCAAAAGACTAAACTTTGTCCATGTAAATTTGTTTTATAGTCCAGCTTTTCATTCTATAGAATAGTATTGGAAAAAAGTATAATCTAAACATTTTTAATTTAAGTTCTATGATCCCAGTTTTTTATCCATCTGCCAAAATAATTTTATGTGTTTATCCTTTTTATATTATTGTTAGAAACTTCTAATTTGTAGAAACTACCATAAACTTAGTTTCTATATTCAAGTCTCTGACATATAGAAATTGTTTGAAAGGATTTTCAGCAGATTCTCATTAAACGTTTTTTAGAAGTCTATAAATCACAAAAATAAATTCATATCTAATCATTTTTGGAGTAATACATTTAGAGCTTCCCTTGTTCCAAAACCGTTTCTAAAGCCAATCTGGGTGTCGCCTACCTCATCTACAAGAAATCCATAAATTAGTTGTAAATAATTTTTTGAAGTATTTTCGGCAAATGGCTCATGAGGTTTATCGTCCTATATTCTAAACAACCGTTGACTATTCTCTTTCGTTGAAATAGTCAAGATCAAAAGAAACCATTCCTGAAAAATCAAACCCTTCATGTAAATTGCGTTAAATAGTTCTACTAGAATATTTATTAATTCGTTATCTAAAAGTTTCAACATTTCAACTAAAATTTAAAGCTAATGCTAATATACATGTTTTTTTTAACTCAAGAATCCTTAAACTTCGCAGCAGTACCGCATAGCCTGCTAAATTATACTAGATGTTGATGGACCAAAAAGGATATTTTCAAAAAACACCTTTTCCATCTATCTTGCAATCAGAGTTGGCAAATCTAAAAACTAAAAAAAAATATTTACAAAAACAAAAAGTAACTTTTCTCTAAAAGCCCTCCAACAATGTTGCTTTTCTTTTGTCTTAAAATAATGTTAAATTATTGTAGAATTAAAATTAAAAAAAAAAAACTTTAATTACAAGAACTTTTAATTTATTTGTACTGCAGACTCACCGTGGTCAGTCAGTCAAATAATCTTAGCCTTTACAGAACCTAACCTAACCTAAAAATGACTAATATTCACTTCGTTATTAACCTAACCTAACCAAAACATGTTCAAATTTAACTGATTAATATCAGACAACCCAAAAACGTTGATAACTAATTTTATAGCATATTTTTACAGTGTACGCTTCTAACCTAAAAATGACTAATAATCATTTCGTAATTAACCTAAAAAATTAAGTTTAAAGTGAATTGTCACATCCTTATTTTTGTCAAGTAGTCAGCTAATCTATAAATATTGATATCTAATTTGTCGCAGGTTTTTACAGATTCGTTAGTGTACGCCTCATAATCCAAAAATGACTGCAGTTATTTTGTCATTATAAACCTAACCTAAAAATATGTTAACGTTATTTGACATAATAATATGCGTTACAGCATGCAAATAATGCAAAAATATTCATTATTGTTATTAATTGACAATAAATAAAATCAAACTTTTGCAAATTTTGTAATTTTTGTATGACAGAATCATAAATATATATCTGGCTGGATACCTAACTTCATTGACAGCAATAATAGTAATATTTAGAAACTAGAATAGCTATAAAGTGATTTTAATAGCTAACTAACATCGTTAAAATATTTCCAGAATAGAGTTATAAAAGTGACGCAAACAACATTATGACGGCCATGTTTATTCCCAAAAAACACAATACAGTATTATTGAGAACATGTTACATTTTTTTATTTTTTGTTTCAAAACTTTAAAACATATTTTCCTCTTTAACTTATAATGTTCAATGTCAATGCAGTGATTTTTACGGCAAAATAGTTTGCACGTTTTTTCATCTGCAAAATTTTAAACTTGAATAAGTTACATGACTTTTAAAAGAACGACAATCTTTACAAAATACATTATTTACGTAGTGTAATTGAATTAAATTTTTGTTACATGGATTTTTTGCATACCAGTAGTATGAAAATACCTTCCCAATAAGTGCAATTATAAACTTAAGAACAACAATGCTGTAAGTTGTAATGTTAAGAAATTATATTATTTTTTTAATTGCTTTTATAAAATGTAAAAATAATAATTTATCCTTAAAATACTATGTACAGACAAAATAACATTTACTAAAACCTTCGTATTTAGGTACATAAAGTTTCGAATAAAACTCGGCCACGTGCTTTTCATTTAAAGTTAACTTGATCGCCATCTTACTCTATATAAAAGCGTTTGTAACCCATTTCCTGCAAGATTAAATGCGACTGATGCAAATCCTAGAAATAAACAAGTTTCACGTATAACATCAGACCAAGTTTAAAAAACATTACTCCACTGATGATCTCAAACGACGATACAATTCAATTCTAGACAGCTCTGTATGGAGGAAACGTGTCAATAAGTCCATCTTTATGATTACTTCCCGTTATAAGTTGTCGGCAATAAAAAACAAATATGGTTGATAAAATGTGGACATTTTCTGTTCGAAAATAATGATTATTATTATTGTGTTAACGAAGATCCCTTATATCGTGTGCAAATATTTTCCTCCATCTCCGGTTGCATGTGGTTGCTTTGATGTTGTTACATTTTTCTTCCAATAAGTATTATTATAAAGAGGAATTTATTTAAGCTGAGATGAGTGGATGAAACCCGACTTCAATTTAAATTAAAAGTTTTGTTTAAACACGCTACAGGCGATATGAAAAGACGAGAAACAACACAGTCGATACTATGTTTAGAAATGCTTTATAATTAGCATCATAATAATTACTTAAAAGACAATTTAGTCAGCAATTTTTTTTACAGGGTACCGTTTAAATATCCGTAGGGCGTTATTGATTCGGTAGAAAACATGCATACGCTACCAATTAATTGAACATTGGATAAAATTCAACCCCTTCAATGGTTGGAGGATTTAATTTTAAAATTTGTTGACGTTCAGCAAATATTTGTGTGGACCAAAACCCGGTCAGGCTGATGTGTAAACCTCATCCACCCATCCGAACCGATTTCCAGCACTTCGTTTATTAATCTAGCTCATAATAATATATTGGATGCATGTTAAAAAATTTAACGGCGGACATGTTACAATATCCGGGGCGATGCTAAAGGGCGTCTCTGGAGAGCGCTCAAATTTAATTAACAACGGTAACACATCTAGTCCCGCGAGTGTTTGTTTGTCAGGTATCATACAATACAACCCTTCTAGTGCAGACTGGCTTATCATCAGACACATTTTAAACTCGAGATACTACGTTCATCGTAAAATTAATAATTGCACACCTCTCTAGAATGTAATTAAAGTTTATAAATAAACTGACTGTTTTTAACTGAGGGGTCGTTATGAAGTACATAGTGAAATTTCAATTGTAATTAAATAGCACAATATCACAACTTTTGCATTGTAATGGTAATTTGATTAAAATTTAATATCAAATATTGGAATATAATTATTCACCACTTCAGTATTCGCATATTAACTATTAATTTTTTAGTTTATTAAATAGCTTGTTACGACTTTATATTTCGCGTACTTTTATTGCCCGGTTAAAGGTCAAGTGTGTAACATACCAACAGTGGTCCTTTGTAATAATTTTCAGTCAGATATCGCAGTAAATTGATTGGCTTCATATAAACCCCTCCTGATATTAGTTCACTTGACTGGGTAGTGTTTGATGTTTAATCTACACTGTATGGCATGTATAGTAATTCTAATATTCCAGTTATATGATACAATGAATAACACATAGCTTAGCATTAGTAATAGTGATTACTAATGAGAAATTTGGTTAACTTATTTTTTTCAAATAAGGTGTTCCCTGTATATTTTTACATTTTTTTTATCTAAGATTATTTAAGATTATTTTTTGTAAAATTTTTTTTTTTTATAAAATGCACCATTTTTGAGTAATAATTAATCCAAACTCTTAAGCTTCAAATTAAAAACATTTACCCACAAACATACTACAGTTATAAAAACATTTAGTAAAGCTTTAGTATTTTTTTTTAGTTTCTATAACTTATTAGTAGTCTTTTTATCGATTTATGAAGGTATAAAACCCTTAAAAAAATTCTACGTTTTTTTTTAGTTTTCTTGTCGTTTTTTTAACTTAATCGCATTTTTTTTTAACGCAAATTTAACTAAAAAAAATGTTCTAGTGAAATCAATTAGAAATTGTTTGTAAAATCCAAATCTAGCGTCATTTCAAGTCTACACCCTGTCTATAAACCGAAAAGCCATAAAACCATGGTTTTGTTCTTAGTGGGTTTGGCAAAAAAAAAGCATTTTTAATTTTTTTTTCTAAGCGCCAAAATTGACGTATTTTGATGAAAATTAGTTAAAAAATATAAATTTGTTTTGTGTGTTTAGGTTTTATGGGTCTAAAACTCAAAAAATCTGCAAAGTAGGCGCATTCTTCAACATAAACTCTTACAAATATACGTTTAGCCGCGCTCAGAGAAACAATACACCAAATATTATTGAAAATTTAAATTTTACATAGAAAATAGTCAATGTTGTACTCATTAGCCGTAAAAAAGTCCATCAAGAAAGAAATGTTTAGAAAATTTTCAGGTAAAAAATGGGTTAAAGATGTATTTGTTCTTCTGAAATGAGCTTAAAAAAATTTAAGCCAATCTTAAAAAATAAAAATTAAGTAAAGAAAAAATGTTGTACAACATTTATTTTTTCTAGATGGGCTTTTCTACGCCAGATAAGCACGACACTGACTGATTCTATGTAGAATTGTTTGCAAAACTTGAAAAATAGGCTTATTTTTGCAGTTTTTTCGAGTTTTAGACCCTTACAACTCAAATACACAGACAAAATTCATATTTTCCAATTAATTTACATCAAAATACGTACTTTGGCGGTTAAAAAAAGTTTAAAAAATGCTCCCTTTTGCCCAGCCCACTAAAAACAAAAGCATGGTTTTGTGGTTTTTGCGGCTTATAAGCAGGGTATAGACTTGAAATGACGTCAGATTTGGATTCTACAAAAAACTTCTAATTGATTTCACTAGTACATTTTTTTTTTGAGTTAAATTTGAAAGTTTTAAACAAAAGATGCGATTATGTTGAAAAACGACAAAAAACTAAAAAAAAAAATGTAGAATATTTATTTTTGGGTTTCATACCCTCACGAACCGATCAAAAAACTACTAATAAGTTATAGAAACTGAAAAAAAATACTAAAGCAAATTTCTCAATGCACCCCCTTGCTCTGGTCCGTTTGAAATGAAATTGCGGTCGAATATGACTCAGAAAGTTTATTTATTGTAATAATAAAAAAAAAAAACTGCAAGTTGTGGCTGCCTAAAAGAAGTCACTAAACCAAAGATTAATAAAAAAATGTTTGCAGTTTTGGTATGTTTATGTCCTTTAGAATGTTGTGGCAAAATTTTATTTTCCGGGCAGGTACAAACGTCGCCTCGCCGGATAACATAAACCACATGGCAATGTTAATTTGTTTTGATAAAATTAGTTGATTATTACACATGCTATAAAACCGGTTAATGTGTCAGTTTTGCAAGTAAACATGAGTCCAAAAACGCCAAGCAAGAAGCCATATGTCGGTAAGAAGGGTACCAAAAATGTAAAACCTCTAAAAAAGTAAAATAAAAGGAACTCTATCTGTATCATAGAAGCGGGAAACCAAGAGCAGTTCGGCAAAGAAGCTTTGAGCGTCGGGACACGTTGACCATACAGTAAATGTTTTGTTTGAATATTCATTTATAAATTTTTCCAGTGTCTTCTCTGCTGTTGTGAAGTATAAAAAAATGCAACGGTGACGTAACGTTTAACAAAGCAAACTATATCCTGTAAACCAGTAATCGTAAATTCATGTCCGTTAATTGCTGGAAAAGCTTATGACATCAATTGCAAAATCACATTTGTGTTTCGACTATTTAAAATGGGTTTTGCTGCGCTGCAGAAGTTTTGTAAACTGATGGACTTACCAAAAACGTTTATTCACAAATGTACCAAAAAATCTGTAATAACACTTTAGAAACAGCAATATATCAATAGAAAATGCACCAAAAAAAAAAGTTGAACTAACTGCGGTATAAACTTGACAGTTTCAAGAAACAAAACGCGGGTTTTCGTTGGCTTTTGGGGTCATCTCATTGATTAAATTTTAAAGCAAAAAAGTCATCAACGTAGCAGTAAAATTGTCCCACTGTAAACAAAAATGATTGCTGAAACAACTATCAAAAGTCGTTTAGAAAAATAGAAGTCAACGAGAAGCGCAATATTTCGACACTAAAAACAAACATGCATTTGACATGTTCAAAAACTAATAAAAAGTCAACTTCACAGCGTAAATAAACAAAAAAAACTGAGTAACAAACTTATTAACAAATTGACAACCTACTACGGCCTGGTTATTCGACAAAATTCCGAAAAAATTAAGACTCCAATTTAAGCAACATTTCTTCATAAGATTACTACCAACAAGCATCCACAACATGATTGGGGTGTCAGCTCTTAGTGCTAGTATCTAAAAATTAAAAAAACCAACATTTGAAAACTAAAAGCCAGAAACTGTTCAGAAGACAATTCAACCAATTAATAAAGATTTTTAAAAAATTGCTAGAATGATGCAAAATTTTAACTTCAACACCTGATCACTTGGCTCCAATACAAAATGTTGTAAACATATTATCAATTTTGTAAATTCAACAGCAGTCAGTGTATTCAACAATGTCTACATCACTATTTTATCAATTAATTCACTTCTGGGATTGACGCTTGGACCAAACAGCCACTACTTGTAACGTCTTTAACGGCTTTATAATGCCAAAAAAAAAAATTACCTTTTTTTAGTAATTAACAAAAATCCTGTGTCGTCATAGACCTTTCTTCATCATCGCTATTTTGACTTTAGAGGAGGCAGTTCGAAATAGATCTTTGGATGCTGTGTTGTACCATTCCATTCAGATTACTATTACTTTACTCATTATTACTCATTACTATAAAACTCTGCGACTACCAATATTACGTCTGTCTACTATCTTCCCCTGCATAATCACCTTGAGCAATTCGTACTTCTCTCCTCTTATTATGTAAGCTAAATATTGTAGTTTTCTTCCTTAAACTGTAAGTGTAATCTCAAGCTGTTTGTTACGCTCCAGTACCTTAATGTTTGACACTTTGCCCGTCCAAGATATTTTTTTTACATGCGTCTATAACACCACAAAAGCCGCTATTTTTTCATATTTAATTATTTTAGAGTTCACGTCTACATTCCATAATAGAGAACAGCAAACACGTAACTTGGTCTGTCAATCACACAAAAAAGCACGCATTTTGAGGAATGTACTTGTTACTTGCTATTTCTATTCGGGATTTTATTTAAAATGTTTGGTTGATGTTATTGGTTATTCAAGTACCAAGATATTTATATTTTATTGTTATTTTTTTAAAATTATATTGTTGTCGATAAATAACTCTGAGATTAGTGTTTTGTGATTTAGTTATTATCATGTACTTTGTCTTTTTCATTCTGGGAACATGTTATAGATTAACATCTTTAATCTTTTAAACTGTTCTCTGTAGATCTCTGCTATAATGACAGTATCGTCTGCAAACCTCAAAATATTGCTTGACTGACCATTTACTATAACTACAGCTTATTCTTTGTTTAGAACTTCCTTGAATATTGCTTTAAAGTACAGATTAAACAGATAGAAGATAATACACATTCTTGTCTTACTCCCTTTTGTATATGTATTTCTTTCCTCTGCGATCTCATTCTCAACTTAAGAGCGCACCAGTCATAATCATTTGGCGACTTTCCGTCGGAGGGCGCATAACTCGCACAAATATACAGGCCAAGACCGCCCATCAGCCAATCAAATAACACAAAAAAAAACGTGTGGCCGTGAAAATTCTACACTCGTCATGAACAAGAAGAGGCTAAAGCGTCAAAAGAACGTAATAGGCAAAGCTCCAGCCGGCTTATTCTTATAAAATTCAATTGTACTTTCAAAACAAGAAAAAAATAATTTTGTGATCATTTTAACGCCATATTTTTTTTTATAAGCACGAAAATCGTTTAAAACAATCTGAAAAAAATCAAACACAAATTGGCAATTAACTTTTTTATTTATGATTATATTTTCATAAGCTCATTTCACAAGAATTTTGCTATTATACTTATCACAATTCCAAAAATCTCATCTCTGTGCTAATACGTTAAATAGCCAAATAGGTGTTACTTATATCGTCTTCTAGTTTATTTTAGACTCTCTTGTGTATAATTTTAAGAAATGCTTTTAGTGTATGACTCACCAAGTAAATAGTTCGATAGTCACTGCATTCTCTAGCATTTAGTTTCTTTGGTAAAGTTATAAAAATAGATTTTATCCATTGCTTTGGTTTTATTCCAGTTCTGTATAATTCATTAAAAAGGTTACAATAACATCGAGCCGGTCTTCATCGATTGGTTCTCGTATGTCTTGTATCTTGAAAAAGCTCTATATATAATCATTCCATCGTATAAGTGTTTGTAGTAGACATTTAAAAATACGCAACCCTAAACAATTTTCTTCTACATCGTTGCAGTAATTCCAAAAGTAGAAGAGGGGGGGGGGGGGAAGAAATGCCGCCAACATGAATAAGGTTTCCAGCAGCTCTCTCGTCATAGGACTGCCAACAGCGTACTAATAAATATTTTGAGTTCCAAAAATTTGAAAATAATATTCCAAGATTGTTTAATAACGAAGTGATTGCATATTTCTAATGCTCATAATTGCCTGTTTTTAAAGGCTCATAGTAGAGTCCCCCAAATTTTTGTACAGGCAGTGTAGCTTTAGATTATGTAGGTTGCTTCTCGGACCACACCTTATAATCAATAAGTTAGCTACACTGTACTCTACAACTAATTTTATTTGGTTGCTACTACCGTGGTCATTAACTATGCTCTCGACGTATAAACCTAGTTAAGACAAATTCGTAACGTTTGAGAATAATATAGACAAACAATCCAATTTGCGTAAAATGTTATTTGTAGAAATGTACGCCTCTACACTTAATAAACTTATGCTGATGTTAATTGATTGCCCGTAATGTAATCATGTGTATAACTTTATTAAAAGACATAGTTGCGTAAAGAACGCGCATTGAACTTTAAAAAAAACTATATAAGATCACATTACTTAAAGTTTAAAATCTTCTTCTTAAATCCAACGTCTTGACAAACGTAACATAGCTGCAATAATTCTTCTACACATTTTTTTAATCCAGTGCGGTAATTCCTCGTCTAACATTATTTCGCCATCTGGTCCTGTTGGCAGATCTTCTAGCAAGGTTTCTATGATTCAGTGTAGAAGTTCTCGTATAATTTTCATCCAGCGTGTTTGATATCTCCCATGTTTTCGTATACCATTGGTTTAAACAGTACAATTAGTATTTCCATATTGTTATTTTACGTTATATGTCCAAGAATCTTGAGAATGCGACTGTAGTCTAATACTAAAGACACGTTGTTTAGGTTTAATTTCATTAAAAGCATATTGATTGATATGTTAGATCGCATATCTGTACATGGCACTCATAGCATTTATCCCCCAAACCACATCTTAAAGGCATCTATCGTTCAACAAACTGAACACAAAAAACACGAAAGTATAGACTAGATTACACTTGATGTTGCGTGTTATATTATGGTCTTTCCATATTGAGGTAAACTGAAACATAGTAGATCTTCCCAGTTGTATACGGCGGCGGAATTCGGCCTCGCAGCTTGAAACTGCTTGACTACTTTGTATTTGCCATTTTTACTAGCTTTAGTTTTTTTGAATATTAATTTCTAGTCCATAGTCTAGGCTGGTACTCTCTAATCCTTTAGTTTGGGTTATCAATTCATCTTCGCTTAATGCAAGTAATAGTACTTCATCTTCAAATCTTAAATTAAAATAGAAAATTTATCCCAACTTCCCATGCGTCTAGAACTTTGTAATTTTATATTGGTCCAATAGATAGTTTTCAAGCTTTACCACGGCAGAACAGTCTTGATAGAGAAGATTAAACCCTTAACTACAAAAGAATGATTTTCTTACATATTTTATAAATTTGCACGTCTGCAGTTTCAAAGCATTTTCTCTCGCATAAATACAGAATACGCACTTACGTTCAAAAAATACATCACTACCAGATCAACGCCAAACCCCTTCATCGTTTGTAGTCACCACCTCGTCTAGGCTGAAAAACCTCCAGCTCTTTTGAACAAACTGGTACTTACTACAAAAAACAAGCTTTTGGAGCTAAAACCAGCAAACCAAAAGCCGATAACAATCAAATCCATTTGCCGACAGCTCGGCTATAATGCCAAAACAAAATAAACACTTTTTTGGATTTTGTAGTTTTCTTTAGTTAACTAACTGTTCTTTACTTTGCAAAAAATTGTTTTTGCCGGTTGTTATCATACTGATGGGCGTAATAAACACACATTTCAAATAATCACTAAAAATGCCGCTGACAAGTTAGTGACGCGATTGGTCCCGTTGGTGAATGATAAGGATTCAGTCGTCAATATGTCTTGAACAACAAAGCTTCATCATGAAAGCTGTTTTTTTCAGTTATGCTGAGTCTGTAACTTCAACGCAAAAGACATTTCGTACGCGGTTTTGTTTAAACTCAAACAAAAATATTCTAAATTAAAAATCAATTTAAAAATAAATCCTAATTAAGAGCATTAAGATCTACTAATCCTAAGAAACCAAAGCGTCTCAAAACCGTAAAATGGGAGTCTCAAAACCGTAAAATCATCAAAGAATATCACTACAGTCAGTGCGTCAATAGAAAATTCTTCAACGCGTTCTGCAACCTTGTAAACTAACTTTAAATTACAACGTTATAAAACTATTACTGCTCAAGTATTGATTACAGCAGATTGAGTAAAACGTACAGATTTTTGTAATGTAGTCTTTACATCTGTGCCTCCCAACGGTATTAGTATAGTGTATACTAGAAACAAAGCGCATTTTCATCTACAGTAAACAAACTACTGAGCTGTAAATTACCACAGAAGCTCCACCAACAACATCTTCACAATAAATAATAATAATGTTTGGTTTGCTTTATCCTCTGTGAGCAGCGTATATCTTTAACAGAACAAACTCATCATCTTAATAAATTATAGATTAAAACACTTTTAGTACCAAAGTGAACAAACAAATATCAACTTTACAAATAATTGCAACAAGGATACCTCAATAATCTATTTTTGGGCCCAAACTATTTAATTCCGACCCCAAAAACATTTAATGTAATATAGCAATACAACTTCTATACACAGCAATATTGTATTATTGCAGTATTACAATAGACAGCATACAGAAACAAAAACCACTTTACCCTTTAATAAACAAACTGATTTAATCAGATCGACAAATAACTTAATCATTGTGAGCAATAATACACAAAACATGCAAAAACAAATATAAAAAATGTACTAAAATAGACATTTAGAATTAATATTAAAAAATACAATTCTAAACAACTAAAATACAACAAACTAACAAGAAATAACATGGGCCAAAGTAAAAAAGACATACCTGCTGTCTAAGAGTGAAAATTTCTTTAAACATATTCTAAATAATTGTATATAAAAATAATTATTCATTTTCTTATATTATCATTTATAATATAAATTTGTACTTCATATAAATGCATATAGTTGAAAAAGTAATAAGTCATAAATTTAAAACATTTCATTTTTCACGAAATCATTAAAATTTAATTCAAAATTGAATTGAAATATAATAAACTTTTCAAAATAAACTTGTTTAACTAGAAATATTATTAATTGACAATAAATTTAATTTATATTAATCGAAGCGAATAATTATAGTTTTAACAAAGTGATTACGTTCTGTGCCCAGAGTTAATTAACAAGTTTTAGTAAGTTTGATGAGATTTAAAATACAAACGCTGATAGTATTTAAAAGTTTCGATTGCACTCGGTGTAGAATAAACGCAGCACAGGTTAGTCGCCCAACTGAAGGATCAAAAACAGATTTAAAACTTCACTCTGTTGATAGAATTCGAAAATAAGTAAAAATCAACAAAATTAAAATAAATAAATTTATGGTGAATGCGCCGGGTTAAATATTTTGTATAAGTTAATTTAAATGTATTTATAATTTAATTAAAATATATTTTCAAAAGATTTAATTTGTATGTACCTTTTTTCAGGAAAACGTTGCTACCGTAAAAGCGTAATCGATTAAAGATCTAAAATGAAACTGCATAATACGAAGTGATGAGGAATGCAATGACTCGGAAGTCCTGGTCTTTAATTTGCAAATGGAGTGCTGCTAACGTGGTTAGACGGCCAAAGTGAGAGTCCGAGCCGCGCGGATGATCAAAGCGCTCCGCCGCTTTACACGGAGTAGAGAAGCTTTGGCAACTCTATACACTCTCCCCTTACCCAGACTAAACCCCTTAGACGTGGCCTTATGGCTTTAAAGTTTTGGAAACAGCGCGTCCTTAAATTACATTAAATATTATTAGGTTGGGCTGCAATTAAATTTTAGGGACGGTTTAATGCAATTTTCTGGGTTTAGAAACATAGCATTTCCCGACGCAATATTTTATGACGTATAATAATAATAACAATGTATCATGTTAGACCATTAAGTCATTTTATAATATATACTAAGCTGCAACATTTCAAAATAATATGACAATAAGATTTAAATGAAATCAGGGAAAACTTAATGTTCTATTTATTTCATGTTTCCGCCCTCGAAGAAATTAATTTTGCCAATTTCTTACAAAGCCATTAGCATATTATAAAATGAAATTCAAATCCCTCACATAATATAATACAAGTTTAATGTGTCTATATTACAAGCAGCCTTGTACCTGTGGTACATTAGTATAATATTAAAGCCAGACGCAGAATAAATATGGAACTGAATGATTTATTTACCATATAAATATTACATATAAACCAATTTTGGCGTAGCATATATGCGGGAAATGTTTATTAATATATTATATATAAACCCTTTTGTCGGTACACGGACTTGCTTTTAGTTTGAGTAATTAAGTCTACATCATATCTGGTAAATTAATTAGTACGAATCCTGAATGGGGCACGATCTAATTGAAGGAGAAAATGTGTAGTAAAATAGATAATGGTATAATTTACGAATAAAATACAATAGGACATAAAAGCATAAATTACATGAGACATCGCACTTGTTAGAGTCTGAATGTTGTATGAGGTGCCCTAAAATGGGGCGGTGGATTTAGTCAGAACGTGAATTATCGTTGCCTCCAGTGAAGGAATTCCGTTGATAAACTGTATATTGAACACTGTCATGACAATGCTCTAAGTCGTATGTTTGCTCACAGCTTATCTATTCGTATTAATCAAATAATACGTGTGTCAGGTCACAAGCAGATAAACTTCAAAATTGTCGTGATCTTCCAAGAACGTTTTTTATTTTTTTTAAAAGTATTAGTTTGATAAATCTTGTGTAATATTTTATATCAATACTAATAAATATCTTTGAATACTATGAATATTATAAAATAATTCGTACAAAATGTATCATTTGTCTAATTATTAAAAGACTGAGGCTGATATAAAGGGCGGTTGTGTTCACCATCTAATAGATGTTGACCAGTTGACTATTGACTGATAATGGAGTTAATTGAATGACTAAGTGATTCTGATAGAATTAATATACAATATTGAATTGTTAACTAATCAATTGAACTAAATGCAAATTAATCTAAAATTAAACCATTAAATTAATATTGTTTAAAAATAGATATAATAACAAATATTGCTATAATATTATTTAAAACCTTACATTATAAGTCTGCTGACGCTAAAAACGATTCTTGAACCGTGCAAATCTATACACACAAATATGTTAATAATTTTATTAATGCAATCTTATATACATATTATTTGGTTTGTTTAATGAATTTTCACGGTTTGAAATCGGTCGTAAATCTAAACTTATAATAAAAAAAAACTAGTCTAATTTCTCTGAACTGTTTGTCAATGTTTAACGTTGTTAAACTGTAACCTGTAAAAATAGTTATCTCAGTTCGTGATGCTAATATAACATTTTTTTTGAGCAACAAAATAATTAACAAAAAACAGCCCAAGTTACAATTTTAATGTACTTAAGGTACAACACAATAAAAAAAATTAAACTAATAAATAAATACACTTAAAACAATCAAATAAAACTTTGTATAAAATATGTTTAAAGATCGCATGCGTAAATAAAAAAAGCAATTATAAACGTTGTATGCAAAATGAACACCAGAAAATACTTTACATAGCACTATAATAATAGTTCCGCCAAAATGACGTATAAAAAAACACATAAATTTATCTTCCAACAAAAAAAAATGTCAATAAAAATCAACTGATAGAAAAGCATTCCTTTCCTGTAACTTATCAAAAAAAAAATTATTTTACCAAATTCTTGACATGTTACCATAAAATACCAAAATCAACTATCGTCTTGCATTTACTTGAACGTATCAGGCTAATTGTCATCTTTATTACAGCTATTTCATAATAATCAATGGTAGATTAACAAATAAAAATTTATTTCTATTTTTCTAACTAATGTATGAAACTTTTTCTCAATGGACTATTATAAATACAATCACTGTTGTAGGTTCCTATTGCTTTCTTATTTTCTCTTTCATAGTAAAAAATTAATTGTTTGTAAAGCATTTCGTTATGTGTTAAAGTGTTAAAGTTTTTTTGTATATGATCATTGCTATTTTGTGGATTGATAAAAGTTAAAAGTGTGTTGCACATTTTAACTATTTCAAAAGTAGATTTTTTTTGCAATTAAGCTCTTTATGGTCATAATATAATAATAATAACTTTTGGCTTATTAAATTTGTCTTTATTTCAAATGTGATCTTTGTACAGATTGAGAACCAAATAGAATTTTTAATAATTTTTTGAATCAAAAACAAGATATGCAATAAAAACAATCTAACTTCATTTTATTTATATAAGTATCTCTACTAAACGTCGTTTCTGTTGAGATGAGTATAAGCCAAAATGCTTACAAACTGAGTTAATAGTTTTCATAGTTATTATACTTTTTCAGAAATCAATGCAAATAAATCAAAATCCAATTTTCGAGTTACAATAGCCTTCGTTGCAAGAGTCAAATAGTTGTAATCACATTTTCAAAAATAAATGGTGGTGGCCGTTAGTATGTGATAGATTTATTAATTTTAAATCACGTTTTCAATCAAGTTTTATTTGTGTTAACAGTGTTTTTTTACCATATTGAATATTATATTTGTCAAAATAGTATGCAGTAGTTTACAATTTTATCATGCAGCGTTTCACTTTTCCCAGACAATTAAAAATTATTAGAAAATATCACTAAAGTTGGAGCTCATTTGTGGATGCTCACCGTTTGTTGACCAAAGAACTAGTTCGACGTCCCTATTACTCTAAGCAGGTTATACGCCATATTGTAAACAAAATTGAAGCGAGAGTGCATTCTACACCGGCACAAGCCACCAACAAAACAAAAAAAAAAGAATAAAATGAGGAAAACATCGCAGTTGCAACGGCCAGTATTGCCGTTGAGCAAAATTTGTCAATTTCACGATTGCGGCTTTCAAAGACATCAACCCAAAAAATTTTACTAAAAGATTTGAGTCTACGTTTTCACAAAGTTGTAATTATTCAAGAGACAAACGATTACTGATTGTATCGGAAGTTTGCTGATTGAGCTGTAGAGCAGTTGGAAAATAACCCTAATTTTGGTAAAAAAATCATATTCTCAAACAAGACGCATTTTTGGCTATGAGGCTCTGTTAATAAACAAAATTGCCGTTATTAGTACAAAAACAACTTAAAAATGTTGCATAAAATTAAAGAGGTTTATGAAATGGAGGAACCATCGGACCATATTTCTTCCAAAATGAGAAAGAAAGAGCCGCAAATTTGTGTAACCAAAACTTAAAGACATCAATATTGAAAAAATGTGGTACTAGCAAAACAGCGCAATTAGATTATCTCACAACAAAGATTCGTGAATTAGCTCGGCCACCATGTGACACCCATAAATTATTTTCTAGAAGGCTACGTCAAAAAATAAGTCTGTGCCAATAATTCAAAATTTTTAGATCATTCATCAAGTTATTACCAACATACAACCTCAAATGTTAGAAAATGTGATCAATAATTGAAGATTTAAACAATATTTTGTTCCAAACAAAACTGCATCAAAATAAAGCAAAAATTAAATTAATAAATTTGTAAATTGGCCATGTGACTTAACGCCCATGGATTGATATTTAAAGCTACGTCAAAAAACAGCTCTATTTCAATAATACCTAGACTTTGGAGGTCAACGTTCAATAGAAAGTGATCAATAATTGTCAGTGTAAAGACAACCATGATGACATTTCAGCAATATTTTGATCCAAACAAAACTGCAGTTTCCAACGTTCAAAACTAAGTAAAAACTATGTAAATTGATGCCAAACAGTTGTTTTATTTAAAATTAAAATTTTATCATACTTAATCAAATATTTTTTACATATATTGTTAACTGCGTAATTGCTTATAAGACCTATCGGTTCTATACTAGAAGAAAATACTATGAAAGTTAGATTAGGTTAGGTAAGAATTTGCGTCTAAAAATATTATCATAAAATGTAACTCGATTTTCAGAGCATAATTTGTCGCAGGTCCAAACTTCTCCGGCAAAACATTTAAAAAAATTGTGACAAAACAATACATGACATTAGTTATGATTAGTGATTGAGTATATATAACCAGAATTACATTTAATATGACAGTGTGGTTTAGCTAGATACTAAGCATTGTCAGTATCTATAGAACCACCGTTCTCTCAATTTACTGCTTTGATAGTATAAATTGGTGTTTGTTTTGCCTTTAAGTAAATCTTGAAACAACAAACGGCCTTTGTACAAAAAGGTCAAAGTTAGATAGCTATGACTAAAGCTTTCTATTTCTTTCAAAACTAACCTCTGTATGGTGCAAAAATATATATTATTTTCATTATTGGCAATCTTTATTTCACAGGTCCTACGTGCCTTTCCTCTAGTTTTCTCGGTCCTCCGTTGTTTTCTTCATTTCACTGTAATTTCCTGCTTTCTTTAAAACATCAGTCAGCTTGCACCTTTTCGAATTTGATAAGCAATCTCTTCTCAATACAAGCCCTATCCATCCTTTCTTTCTTCTTATAATTGTACTTACTAGCAATCTTTCCTCTCTTGCTTATCTCAACACATCTTGTAATTACTTCCAACGTCATATAAAAACACACTCCATACAAAACATTTCACATTTTTTTTTCCAAATTTATGTCTAACATGCTACTCAAAATCTTTCTCATCCTTTTCCCATTCCTATGCGTACCCTTATTTCTTTTACATTTCTACTTGCTCTAAGTTATCTCCTTTCACGTACACGCCCATTTCTTCCACCTCTTTTCAATTCTTATAACTTTTAAGTTCATACAATAATTCCATTTCTTCCAGTTTTTTAACACGTTTGTTGCGTGAGGCTTCAATTGAAGCCTGGCTACTGGTTCACCAGAATGCTATCCCCACATAATTACTCCATCTGATGTGCGCATGGCTTCAATGTGAGTCATCAAAAATTTAACTAAACAAGTTTTTTTATTAATTATATCAGCATTTTTACTATTTTTTTGGAAATTCAAAGATAATCTTTGGTAAAAATAAATATCAGGACTTTGATCGGTAAACCAGATGCCCATGCGCAGTAAACCAGTCAACTAGCCTCTTCAGCTCTTCTGTGTTTTCTATAAGTCTATAAAATACGTACTTAAATTCATCCCTTTCTTGAACCCAAATTGTTTTTCCGGTATATTTTCCTCCAACTTTTTTATTTATTACTTTTACACTACCAAACTGATTGTTCTTCTATACTTCTTGCAATAGTAGAATGTTAAAACTTTTTATTCTTAATACAATTCAGAGTTCGAATTCGCACATCATAACTACTCACACTTTATAGGTAGCTATAGTCAACTCAACTCAAAATTTAAGTTAATGCCAAATATTTTGTTGACAATTATATCCTCAACACAATAGCTACTATCAGAGAAATAGTAAGAAAAAATTTGAACCATCCAGATCTACCTTTTATCTTCAAGTGCTATTTCCTATTGAAAGTTAGCAATCGTCATAGTAATTCTACTTTTTAAAGCTGATGCTAAAAAAAAACTAAATTAATTTCCATATTTTCATCGTAAACAGTACTTGCCAGTCCTGGTGCAATCTCAATATCCATTCAGGTATCTATTGTATTCTTCATGTAGTTCTCTTAAGTATTCACATAAGTATCAAAATACGTAATAGCGCACTAGTCAAATCAGTTCTAGCAGCCATAAAAACACTGCTTTTTTTACTTAGTTGTGATGATAAAAGCCAAGCCAGACAAACAACGTAGCAACTACAGATAAATGAACACACTATAAATATTGAGGCTCACAGACTGGAAATAAGAAATGTGTTACTTACAAAAAAATACTGAAATAATGTCAGATTTCATAAAAAGTCATTGCATACAGAAGAAATTTGATGTGATAACACCGTCGCAAGACAAATAGACAAATAAAAATACCCAGAATAAATAAATAAAAAACTTCCGATATACAAGATTACAATAATACTAGAGGCAAAATATACGAAGGTAGATGCCAGGTTTGTCGATCAAGCGGAGCTGCCATTGCGCATGAATAATAATAACTATCATGTGAGATAGCCAAACGGCACTACCAGCAATACGCTTGCCAGCAAAAAAACCCAAAGTGCTAATAAACTGAATAACCAGTCTAAAAACAATAGCCACAAATAAAAAACGCGCTTGATCTAGATATCAAAAAATAAAGGTATAGAAAACAAAGTTAAAACAGACAAACTTATCAAAAAGAAAACCACCAAATGCAGGTTCAGTTCCAATAAATGTCTTATTAAACCTGAACTTGCTTTTAGGGTTCCATGCAAAACGGGTAAACAAATAATTTGTATTAATCGTAAGATTCGTAGAAAACTCGTCAAGAGATATAGCTCATAAAGCTATTCCTAATAAGTCCACATGTTCACAAAGTTTACGGAACTTATAACTGAATACTGTGGCATAAACAAACACACGCATATAAGAGATAATCTGACAGATCCCCTATGCAGAAGATAAAGAGAGAGAAATAAACTAACGCCGCTACACCTGCACCTGTAGAATAAAAGCAAGGTATAAGCCTTATTTGGCAAACACAAGCTAATAAAAAAGCTCGAAAAACTGCTTGGCAAAAGTTTCTAGGCTTCATTAAAGAAACTATAGAAAAGTAATAATCAAATTTTCAAAATAGGACCAAAAGACCTCAGTGTAGGGTCGTCAGACGTATCACATCAAGTAAAAAAAACAGATCTAACAATAGTATATTAAGTATCACGGGCAGGAAAGCATTTTTTGCAGCGGCGTGTTGTCCGCTTGTCAGAACGAGCAAAAGGAGGGCGGCAGACAGCAAAGTTCTGCAAATGCTTTCTTCCCATCTATGTTTTAAAAGCTTAACCCTCAGCAAGCGTCAAAGGATTCTGCAGCCCTAAGGCACCAAAGCATCACTTTCTGATATAAAATACAAGCGAAAAACGTTTTTAGAGTGAGCATGCAAAAAATAAATTATTGCCACAGAGCCTATAAAAGCTTAACAAACGTATTTACATAAAAAGCTCTTATTATGTATACTATTGCCGTTGCTTGCTAACATTGAAACAATGGCTGGTAATAGGTATGGATAGTATCTATTGCCAGCATTAAGGCTCGGATATGCCCATTTAAATGTGTACTCCTAAAATAAAACTTTCCAGTTTTAGTTTACAAGTATCTCCTTATTCTCACAAATTCCTATCCAAACATTGGCAGATCTAAAACCTATAACCAAGCAGACAATAAATAGCAACAGCATCATGTTGGTACCTGTTTGATTTAACTTCTATATATATATATATTTTTACAAACTTCTTCACGAACCACTTCAATATCACTGTAATAGCTCATGGATTATATCTACAACTCTTCTATAAATGTTTTTGTTGCTTTCCTTAATTTATTCCAAATAGATTTACCTTAACAAAAAAAACTTAAATTTAGGATTAGTGTTTTATTGATTCGATAAAGCTTGATATCAAATATATAGCAAGACATTTATAGACTTATACAAGCAGATTAATTTTTTTCTCAATTTACAAAGATTTTGAAATTTTGAGAATTGAGGTAAAAATTATAATTATTTTCTATTCATGCGATTACTACTACTATTATAAAAAATTGAGTTTGTATACCTAGCAAAGGGCACATAGATATATTTAATGATATTTAGAATTAGTGTAACTTTATTGAATTAGAGATTATAATAAGGAAATGTATGAAATAATAGAATGGAATGAATATAATCTGAATAATAAAATGTTATTATGATATATGTTGGTTGGTGGAGATTTCTCAGTTATTTTTTCGCTTCATCACAGTTCGAGAAGAAATGTGGCGAAAGCGGAGAATCAGATAATCACGTAAAAATAATCTCATACGAGAAGACTGTTCATAAAAAAAGCAATCTATGTAAACTTGAACCATAATGGAAGTAGATTTATAAAAAAGAAGGGTTTTAAAAAAGAGACGACCCGATATCATAAAAACATGTCCTCCAAATATATAAAAAAGCACACGCGAAAGAGAAGGAGAGTTTGTGTATGTTATATAATAAAGTTATTCGAGGCGCCGTTGAACGGGCCCGCGCGTGTTTGTGTGTGCATTGGAGTGACTTTATTACGCATATTTAGATTTATGATTCATGAAAATAGTGGTGTGTTTTGCATGTCGCACATTCCAAATGTGGCCATTAGTTGTTCGCCATCCACGGCATTAATGTTACTCTGAATTCCACTTGTACATGCGGCATTTGCCAAATTATTTGCGCCGGAGAGGAAAAAAATATATGTATATATTTCAGCGAATGTCTGAACAATTTTAATTTATGCTCGCACTACTGGCACACAAACGCCACACCAGTTGAATGATATCACGTATTGCGATTTCACGCATGGCGATTTTACATGGAGCACAATAATTGCAATTTTCATTCATACTTTTTCACACGTACATTTTAAAATAAAACATTTGCAAATATATATTTTGTTTCTGTTTTTAGTTTCAACAACGTAATAAGCACAACTGCAATATTTTATCAAAACAATGAAACCTACAGTAATGAAAATAGTGCGTTGCAGACAGGATATAGATTTACAACTAAAAACTTTGAATGTTTTCTTAGTAATAAGTTGATGCATAAGTATTGTTCTGATATTATTTATTATAAATTTACTTGAAACTACAGAAAATAATCAGTAGTATATTTACAAATAACTTTTATTCTCCCAACGTTAGTTTTTTTTTTTTAATTTTTGCTTGATAAAATCTACTGCTTTGGAGTAAAAGAATACTCCAAAGCAGAGCAAAATTAAAACAAGAAGTAATTCCCCTAATAAAATCAAAACGCCGAATGCAAAAATAGTTCGTCCGAAGTACACACTTATTATTTATTTTACTTTATGTATGTACAATCAATAACAAACACTACAGACTAACCCAATCAAATAGTAGCAAAAATTGTACAAACTACTTATGGATAACTTAATTCATATTTTGCTATAACAATCTACACTAACAATGATATAGCAATAACAGTACACGTTATAACCATTTCAATTTTTTTTTGTAAGTCATAATTTTCGTTGTTTAGTTCGGGCTACTCGACATAGTTATTAGGACAAAACAAAATTGTTAACTCCCTTAGATTCATTCATTAACAGTATAAAAATATGTAATAACAAAAAATTTAAAAATTAAAATTTTACCTATTTATTGTGCTACATAGTCCTTAAAATAAATTGTAATTTCTCTTGTATTACATAAAATATTTAATAATTTATAAACTTCACAATATAATACCATCTAAAAGGTTTAATTGTTAAGAATATTTGTCTTGTTCCCACATCACTGTTAGCTCGGTTAATTATTAAAGGGTGCATTCACTTCCGCGAACGTTGTTAATCATAATGGGCACTTAATACCTAAGAGGGACAATCTTAATAAGCCCCATAGACTTGACATATAAAATATGCAAATCTTACTTATAATATAATATAATATTACTAAATATATAATAGATGTATATTATACTCAGTTTAACAGTATCAATAACGTTGCCAGTTTATATAATTAACATTCAATTCCACATTTTATAATATTGTGATGTAATTGTCTTACAATACACATACTTGAAAAAAAATGTATTACATAAATGTTCTAATCAAACACAGAATAAAATGTAGCAACTCTACACCTTTCTCGTTTTCATCTCTTCCACGCCCTATTGCAACTGTGGGGTCGCAACCCACCCCACAATGGTTTTATAGTACGCGATTGCACGTGCCAATATAAAATACTATTAAAACGTCGCAATAAATACGTGACTTTTTTTCTTCTCGCTCTCTCTCATATAACCTGGCATTGCAGTAACCTGCCGCATCCATATAACATAAAACGAGCCCGTATGAATTTATTATTTTAAGGGGATTATCTTTGTTAAGCTCGCCCACTGGCGCGTACACGATTAATATAAAATTTATTAATATTAGTTTATTTAAAGGATACACCCTTTTGCGCAACGGAATATATTAATTTAAATGGCCTCATTTTTTTGCTTATGTTATGTATTGTGTGTATCAGTATACATTTTTTTTTTCAAGTGATTTAGTCGGTTGGTTATCTTGACAGGTATGAATAAGTTGAATTGCAGGATTATAATGAATTTGTTTCGGACATTAAAAGTAACCATAATATTATGCACACTTCTGATTGAATTTAATTAGTTTATGATATTTTGAAAATTTTTATTAATTACCGATATTTTATATTGATATTTTATATCATTTCCATTAATCGTTTAATATTCAAATGATATAAATAAATGTATAAAATGTAGTTGCTGAATTCAAAGCATCGCATAGATAAAAATTGAAAATAAAGACATCTGCAGCTTCTTTATTTATCTCATACAGCAATCTAGAAACATAATAGTGCAGGTATAAAGTCCAGAAACATCCAAATAAATACTATTAACAATTAGTATTTGTTTCTGATTATTGCACAGTTTAAAATAATTGAGGTTAGGGTATTATAATAAAAATTTATATACTTTATTGTGCTGATTTTACTTTTTTTATATATTAAGTTTTTTCTTTTCACAGCAACACCTGTGAAAAGAAAAAACTGATGATAGCCTAACAGCCGAAACCGGTCTTAATATATAAAAAAGTAAAATCAGCACAATAAAGTATATAAATTTTTATTAAAATACCCTAACCTCAACTATTAACAAAAACTATCAAAAAAAGAGTAAAGTTGCCCAAAATAGGTTCAAGCGACAAAAGATGTCTTTGTAAAATTTCTGAAATAAGCTTAAAAAATATAAGCCAAATAAATTTTAAGTAAAGATTTAACGTAATTTTTTTTTTTTTTCTAGATGGGTTATTCTACGTCAAATAAGCACGACACTGACTATTTTCCATGTAGAATTGTTTGCAAAACTCAAATTTTTAATAATATTTGGTGTTTGGTTTTTCTAAACGCTGTTAAATGTGTAAGAGTTTATGTTAAAAAATAGGCATATTTTTGTAGATTTTTTTTTAGTTTTAAACCCCAAAAACCCAAATAAACAAAACAAATTTACATCAAAATACGTCAATTTCATCGTTTAAAAAAATCTAAAAAATGCTCCTTTTTGCCCAGCCCACTAAGAACAAAAAAAATGGTTTTATAGCTTTTGGGGCTTATAGACAGAGTATAGACTTGAAATGGCGCCAGATTTGAATTCTACGGAAAATTTCTGACTGATTTCACTAGTAAATGTTTATTTTTTTAGTTAAAGGGTCCCCCCGGTTAACATAGGTAAAATAACTCAAAAATTAATTTCCTAGCATCAAAAAAACATGTTTGATAAGATTTTAAAATTTCGATACCTCCCCCTTTTCCATGAGAGGCTAAAAATAGCATTTTTTGGTTTTTATTTTTTTTCTCCGCACTTATTGAATGAAAAATTCTAAAAAATCATATAAGTAGGGGTTTAGGTAGTCTTCAAACACTATTTTTTTCAGCCCCTCAAATTCTGTATACAACCCTTAAAAAAATTCCAGAAGAGTTAAAATTTACTTTTGGTTATCTAAACCTTTGATTGCATGGAATTTTATTTTTAACTTCATAAGTAATTAAAAAATCTACATCCGTGATTTTTTTGGAATTTTAGCGAGTGGTGCGCCACTATTTTAAATCAATTTTTTCACTTTATTGCCATTTATACTGTTTTTTTTTGCTTTTGTGACTTTGCAATGCATTTATAGCTTTCTAAATAATGAAATTCGGATTCTACGGAAAATTTTACATCGAGTACGTATCCTGGGTATAATATTTTCATCAATTTGCAATGATTTGACAGCTCAAAACACGATTTATCGTATTTGTTACAAAACAAAAAACAAATGGAGTAATTTTTTTTTCAAGTTTTTAAATGTCTGATTCGTATTTCTGGCATCAAAACTAGTCAGTAAACTTATTTTCATCAAAATCGGTTAAGGTCAAAAAAAAAAAACACTTATTAAACTTTTTTCACAATTTTAAGACTTTTTGCACTAAAAAATCAAAACTTAAAAACGGTTAATAATAGAGACACTGGACAAACTCTATCATCCTCAGAAAGATGAAATCTATCAAATTATTCGGTTTAATTTTTTTTTATTTCAGCTCTTTTTTTTTAGAAAAAAACATGTAATTCACATTATTGGCTGTCATTTTTAAATGAGCCTACTTTTTCAATTTTTTTTTTTTATTAGATAGAGTTTATTAAAAGCTTTCCAACAATGTACAATAAAGCAGTTTTGCGGGTCATATTAACCCAAAAAAAATTGTATCATTTAGTTTTGAGTGCTCCAGAAGGGTTGAAATTGATTTTAGGTTATCTAAACTTCGGATTGCATCAAATATTTTTTTTTATTTATTGAGCAATTGATAAATCTACATTTATGCATTTTTTGAGATTTTTGCGAGTGGTGCGCTACTATGAAAAACTGATTTTTTTACTTTTTTGTCATTTTTTACAGTTTTGGGTAAACCAGAAGAATTGAAATTGATTTTAAGTTATCTAAACCTCCAATTGCATAGATAATGCTGCTTTATTATACATCATTAGAAAGTTTTTGATAAACCCTATCCAATAAAAAATAAAAACTGAAATAAATGAAAGACAGCCAATAATGTAAATTTCATGTTTTTTTTTTCTAAAAAGAAGAGCTGAAATAAAAAAAAAATAAACCGATTAATTTGATAAATTTCATCCTTCTAAAGATGATGGAGTTTGTCCAAAGTCTCTATTACTAACCGTTTTTAAATTTTGATTTTTTAGTGCAAAAAGTCTTAAAATTGTGAAAAAGTTTGATGGGGGTGGTTTTTTTTACCTTTATCAATTTTGATGAAAATTAGTTTACTGACTAATTTTGATGCCAGGAATACGAATCTGATATTTAAAACTTTAAAAAAAAATTACTTCATTCGTTTTTTGTCTCGTAAAAAATACGATAAATCGTGTTTTGAGCTGTCAGATCATTGCAATTTGATGAAAATATTATACCCAAAATACCTACTCTATGTTAAATTTTTCGTGGAATCCAAATTTCAGTATTTTGAAAGCTAACAGTATAAATGAAAATAAAAAAGTCAAAAAATCGATTTTGAATAGTGGCGCACCACTCGCAAATATTCCAAAAAAAAAACATGGATGTAGATTTTTCAATTACTTATGAAGTTAAAACCCTTCTGGAATTGTTTTAAGGGTTGTATACAAAATTTGAGGGGCTGAAAAAAATTGTGTTGGAAGACTGGTTTAGTGGAAGCAAACACCGCTGTGAATCTAAAGCTTTCAAAAATAATAATCTCTTTACCAACGTTCTTCATTTTCTTCTTAATCAGCCGTTTCTATCCTTTAGATATAATATAAAGTTGCGCAGAGAGGTTTGGAGAAATAAAAGGAAGGCTTTTATTTCTCCAAACCTCTCTGTGCAACTTTATACCAGTTAAATCCTGCTGTAAGTTTGATATCATCACTCCATCTCATCTGTGGTCGTTCCTCTCTCTCTTTTTTCCCCATGGCCGCCATCTAACAACTGCGCCACTCCATTTATTTTGTCCTCTTGCTGTGTTCCCCGTTTTAACTTTGCCACTCGTTTAGCTATATCCTGCACTTTTGTTTATGTCTAATCCATGTGTTGGTCGTATGGTTTCTAAGTGATATACCTAGTATCCTTATCTCTATGGCTCTTTGGTGTACTAGCATTTTATTCTCTTCGTAAATACCCTAATCTCCGCTCCGTATGTTTGCGGTATGCATTGGTCGTATTTCAGTTTTCAACCTAGTGGTGTTTCCATTTTGAAAACATCTTTTAATTATTCGTCAGTTTATTTCTAGCTCTTGATTTGCCTTTCTAATTGTTATTGGTTGCCCCAAATATACAGATACATAGATATATTATTATTTTCAACTTTTATAGTAGTCGTTTTCGTTTTCCTCTTTGTCGTTTGTCATGCACTTAGTTTTACTGAAATTTATTTCTAGGCCAATTGGTTTTAAAGCTTTATTTACATTCTGCACCGTACTTGCTAATTCTTCTTTTGTTTTGAAAAAAGTGCTAAAAAATACGTCCAATCCCCTTTGCTGCACAATTACGGATATTCACAAAAGTATCAGAGATGTTTGTTTTCATTTCGGAATACTGGCCAATACTAAAAATACTGTTTCGTCCGCATAGTTAAACAAATATTGTTGTATATGTGTGTATATTCTTTACAATTTGTTTCTTCTGCAAGCTGATACTAATTTTTTTGTAAGATCTACAAAGTTGTTATGGATTTTAAAGTATCAAAGACCGCTATTATGTGTAATCACTAGAACTGATTATATTTAACTAGCATCGCTAATGTTTATTCAATCACATAATGCAATGCTTTGATCCATAACGCAGAGAGCGTTTTTGGTCATTGTCGGCCAGGTGCCTCCACTTGAAAATTCCCCCACAAGGTTGTGCTCCTAATCAAAAATTTATTGTTGATAATGTTTTCAGAACAACTAAAACTTTCTAAATAAAAAAAAACCTCCAAAAACCGTTACAATGTGTAAAAGTATTGATTAAGTGCATTTGTCTATGCTACGGTCTGTACGTAAACATGCAGTTACCCTTAGCATGTCAGAAAGTTCTCTTTGTCAAATTCTTTATTTGAGTCTATATAAAATGTTTGTGGCGTAACAACTAACGTAAACAATTAACCCGACAAATAATATGTAAGCAGCTGCTTGACACCTTATTCAACGACGCAATTGTGTTCTTTTCTAATACCTTAGTGGTTATGTTCATAAATAAAATATGCGGTACTAAAAAAGAACATATAACAAAAAACTTCTTTAAAAAAAAACGGTCGTGTTGTGTTGATCTACACATTTTATGCCCGCTCTCAAAGAAATAAAACTAGACAATGTGTGGTTTCAGCAAGATAAAGCCACAGCCCAAACAGCCAAGGTTTCAATAGATTCAAACTAGCCTGCGCTCTCACTAGACTTTAACCCCTTCTTGTAAAATTAACTTAAAACTAATTTAAAACAATCATTCCCAGACCCTGAATGACTTACGAAACATCATTCGAGCCAAAACTGCAAAAATACTAATAAACGTGCTTAAAAAAAATTAAATTTGACTGAACCAGTGTATTGACAACAAAGACAACATTTGTTTTAACAGTGTAAAATAAAATCTCCCATGATGTGCACCAGGCAAAAAAATAAAAGTAAATTCTCACAGCCTAACTTTTGCAATATCCAAAAGATGCAACCGAGGTGGAGATTGCTTGCTTAATCGGCGGCCCAAATACTGACCTCAAAGTCTAGATAAAGATACGCCGCATTCACCATCAAAAATTGCAACGCACAAGATCAACTGACGTTTCGTATGTGGTCCGTGCGCTTAAACTAAAACTGAGCAATAGCAAATAAAAATTTAAACTAAACTTTAGCTGCAACAGACTATTGAGTCCAACCACATCAAGGAAACTACCGACTAACTTTATTGATTCGACGCAACTGTCAAGACACCTATAGCCTTAAAAAGAATCGAAATGTGTCCCAGCTTAATTGCCTTACTAGTCATTCAAACACTTATTAGGCAGCCACCGGGGGTCGTTTACGGTTCGCCTTATAAGACCTTTTAATCTTTTCAGATCCAACTTCAAGCAATAACAAAGTACAAAAAGCAGCAAGTTATCAGTAGGACATTAAGCAAAAACAAAGCAAGCGGAGTTCCAGCTCTGAAAGAAAAAATTTCAAGTAGCACCCAATAGCGTTAATAACTGTGGCTGATTACCCCAGTTAACTAATGCCAGATTCATTTTTTCAATTACAATTTGACTTGCTAAATTAACTGGTAAGCAACCAACTAATATTTAAACTAGTTAAGTAATTAATTAATTATTTTGTTAAGCATGGAGGACCTATGCAACAAGACGTTCATCAAAGCTTAAAATGTCAAGTGAAGAAAAGATCGAAGGTTTAGAAAAATTCATTGTCTCCTTTGCCAAAAACAAATCTCAGCGGATTGGCGTCCACAAAGATAAGTTCAAGTAGATCCAATTTGACCAAAAAAACGTACTAAATGCAATAAAGCAAGACATCGATAACAAACTCAAAAAGCTAACAAAAAAAGCACAACCTACGTCAAATCAGCACTAAAAACCTTTACCAGATGCCACAAAGACGCAATCACGCCTATACAGATTACCACGCTATCGGAAATTCCAGCCTAGGTCACCCTGAAAAAACCTGCATCAAACCCGATCAAATCTATAACCCCATCAAAACGACTCAACTTAAAACCCCAACCTCAGACAAAGCATTCATCATAATCAACCAGAAGAAAAACAATTTAAAATTAAAAAAAATACTAATAGGCAGCTGATGGCCCCACTTTAAATGCCTTCATCAAGAGAGCCACCAAAACCAAAAAATCTTCAGTTTGGTCAGCCCCTAAAGCTCAGACAAACAAAGCTGACTCGCCTTATAATACCTTAAATCCAACAAACCTTCCATTACCTTCAGCATTTATAGAGGATGTTGATACAAGACGTCCATTGTAATACGTAATAATAAACAGCAAATTCTAAAGGTTGTTTGCTACGTTCAAGTCATTGTACATAACCATCAAGTGCGTCGTTAACGTGGTCAAATGCATTCAGATGCATCCGTTTTTGTTCCCATTTCATAAGAGTACTTAAAACAATAATACATTTAACGCTAGAAAATTGCCTGGTTTAGTCGCCCCGTCCTGTTTGGGGTGCCACTAGTAGTATTGTTATGGAAAAATATTAAATCCTATCACATCTACAAGAATATTGGTAAACCTTTCTCTCTAGAAAAATATTGTCACGTACAGCGCCGTTTTTAAATTAAAATTGGTTCTAATAAAACAAAACGCCAACCAACTCAATATATAAACGATAAGATTTTAGTAATCACTCTTTTTAAACTACATACAATATTCTATGTCTTCATGTTTTTGGTTAAAAATTTGAAGTTATATTTAACAAATAAAAAATTAATAAAAAACTAATTAGAAACGCCACTTTTTAAAAATTAATTACAAAGAAACAACATATTGCATCAAATTTTTACAAATTTGAGGACACAAATTGGACTTTTTTCTACATACTAAATTTTATTCAATTATATTCAGGCGTTTTCTTGCTGAGTTTATTTTGTGAACCCTTATAGTAGCGCAACTATTCTCCCCCTTAACTACACTTTTCAACTCAGCACTGATACTTACACTGAATAGGAAACATACCTGACAACATCCAAGCTGATGCCGTATAAGAAAACTTATCGCTCTACAAAAAAAAAAGAAAAGAAAACCCTTCCCAATGCTTAGCGTTCCCAGAATATAAAAATTAAGAAGATTCTGGCTCTTATCAAGTTGTGCAATCTTGCAATTTGCAACTTTGCCACAAGACATCCAAATAGAATTCACCGTATGTTTGCATAAAATGCGCCGGAACTCATTCTAGCTCCACTTGCAACAAAATTAAAAAATCAGGGCATGTAGCAACATGTGTTACGTGCAAAAAACCGCACACTGCAAACTAGAAAAACTGCCGCCCAGCTTACCTCAAGCTGCAATCAAGCCAAAAGGACATCTAAAACCGCCACACCTGCACCTGTTTCACAACAGCAAACTCCACCTTCTAAACAAGGCACACCCAATGCCCGCAAGGAAAATCCTATGCACAAGCAACAAGAAAATTGGCACAAAACGCAACTCTTTTTGTTAGAAATGATTTACTAGCGTGCTTGACTCAAACAAATGACGCTGACTTCAAAGAAACATATTTATCTTCTAGCCTAAAAAGCTAATGACAGACCAACTGTCCATAAATCAGTAGTTCAAACGTAGAAGTTGAATAACTTTGCTACAAAACTAATTTTCTACAACTAACTAAGTTTCAATTAAGCAAAAAGATCATGTGTCTATAAAACGCCAACTTAAAGGTAATAAAGATTTTAGTCGGTTCCTCCGTGCTAGATAACAAAACATTTTGTCTTAAATATTAGTGATATATAAGCCTATAACAACATTTTCAAAGCCCAATTGTCCTCGCGTAAGGTCAATGTTTCGACATCCTATTATGGATTATACTTCTAAATAAAACTTAGTCTAAAAAACGATAGATCGAGTCTAAAAAGTCTTATCCAAACAGACCAAGTTTAGCACTTTACTAATAGTACAAACGGTATGCAGCAATGTAACTTCAACTGTTGCATTGTTGAATAAAGTCATTCAACAGTATGCACATATTCTCGCAGCCATACTGAAGATCTGAAGTTAATTTTGCGTTGTGCGTTATCGGTTTTCTTTATTCAAATAATATATAAATACCTCAACAATGTCAAATCATACCAAATGGCATGAATGGTAGGTATAAACAATATGTATAGTCAAAGTTAGACTAAAAAAACCAAACCCAATTTAGAATTAGAAATATAGTCTATATGACTATATACTTTGACATTTCTTTCATTATATAAGATTACGTAGACATTTCAACAATAAACTTGTTCCATGTTTTAGTTTAATGCGACTACTAGTCCAATATTAAAAACTTGATTTGAGTAAGAATTAATTTCCCAACGGACATAGAATGCATTATAGATTTTGTACGGTATTGTACAGAATGAGTCCAGAATTCAAATTAATATTTCAATTATTTAAAATACAATTATAAATAATAATAATAATTTTTGTTTCATAATTGATCATTAAAACAGATATTTTACCTTATTTATTATTATAATATTAATGAATTTATTAGTGTTAATGTATGTTTATTTAATGAGGATGTAGCTTTGATCAGGATAAATTTAACACATTCGGTATGGCAATGCGAACACCATTATAAATACAAATTGGTTATTTAAATAATATATCTACTAGACGCATCAACTCGGCGCCTGTTTATTCAAAACATGGTGTAGGTTGAGTCCCCCTGAATTGGCATCCCGTGGGGTATGGAATGAAAGTGTTTGTATTAAAAGGGAACACTCACCTGGCATTTTGGGGCCCTACGGACTTGGCCTCGTACGAGGAACTGGCGGTGATGGCGTGGTCGGGAATCCTTCCTTCTTCCATTCCAAGCGCCGAGCGACACTCTCCTGCAAACATAAACATCCCCTTCACTCAATACTCTCAGAATTACAGCAAAGAATGTATTCGTTCCAAGAACTGAATGCATTCCTTACTTCATTATCCTACAAACAGACATAAAACTTCTAGCAATTTGTTTTTGGATGATAATTTTATTTAGTCAAAAGTTATCTAAACTTTGTGATAGAAAGTGTAGATTTGTTCGTGCAATTTGAAGGGTGGAAAAAGAAACAAATGAAAAACGTGACTCGGCCGAAACTAAGATTATCTGCAAGGGAATAGATTAATAGTTCGTAAGTTCATTGGAAGTGTTGATTGTTTTACATCCCTAAAACTATTATGGGTTAAATGTTTTCTTAGCAACGGCTAGCTATTAAGTGAAAATGGGGTAACTGCGCTCCTAGAAACAAGTAATAGTTTCCAGTTGTAATAGGGACCTTTAGTAAAGCAAAAACGAAACAACAATTACTCTAAGTCGAGTGCAATCACTCTGTTCTAAGTTCTATTCGCCGATTTATCCCCTTTCCTCTCTTAACCACCGTGAACAAAACACATCTTCCTTTCACCCTAATTCTATTTGGCACGTCGGTGTATGGACCCTAATTAATTTATTGCGTTTCATTTTCACTACTTTGTTCGAATCCGGGGTGTGAACCCCTTTTATTTTTTTCAAAACAATAAATATTACTTTGTTTGCTTATCAAACCATCGGAACTTATGCTTAGGGGTATTGCTACATATTGCATCAGTCATTATGTACAATTTATCACTGACATATATGCAAATATTTCAATACGAAATTTAATTATTCCATTTCGCTCTCCCCATCATTTTTTACTTAATGCTCCACGATCTTTATAGGCCTAATCCAATTATGGGAGAATTTAATATCCTACGCCTTCTATTTAAAATTTATTCGGAGATATAAATTTCGGGTGTGATTCATATAAATATAATCTCATTCGTAAATAAAAAGTGTCGACGTAAGCTGAAACCAAACTAATCAATGCTTTTAATCAAGTTATTTCTGCTTCGTCGTGCAACTAACTGCAGCCGTTATAGAAAAACTGGAAATTATGAACATGTTTCTGCGAAACTACGGAACTTCTAATTCTACCCAGTTGAATTAATTTGATATAATTCAATTAAGTGTAATTGTGGTTGTGTTAAGTTGAGCAACTATTGAAAATCATAGAAATTGTACTAGCAGTGTAACAGCTACACTCGATCATTTTACTTTTATTTTAATATTATGTTACATTATGAAAATTGGAATTGGAAGTTTATTGCAAAGCTTGCAGTATTATATAAACTGAAAGATTAAATTTGCAGAAATATTTGAGATAATTCTAGTCAAGAAACTTTTGACATTTTTGTTATATTTTCTTAGTTGTTCTGAATGTAATACAAATAAATTAAAACATTTGTGTCGTATAAATTAAGTAAATTTCAAAAAACCTAAACAATATTACGTTAACTCTTAAAACAATTTTATATTGAAATAAAAAATGTATCGAGTGCAAATTCAATTTTAAACAACTTTTTTTCTGATTAAATTTTGTAATCCTTTACTAATTATTCCGTATCAGCTAGAAAGAAATTGTGTAAAAGATTATTAGTATTGCTTTCAGTATTAAATTGTTTTATAAAAACGATAATTCAGCGTCTACTCTACAAAAGCTGTTTGCATTCTGTGTCATTTGTAACTAACGAGCAAACGTCATGCAATTAACTTTGACACAACATAGCATTTTTATTGATATACATTATTTCAAAAATGGTAAAAGTTTGACTGCTAAAGCTAACTGGGCCAATTACTAATGTCAGATCACAAGTGTTTAACCAAATCGTTTAATAAGATAAATATCACGGCTCCTCACCAGAATTTGAGTACGATGCTAAATTAATGATATTTGAAAACTTCAAAAAGCACTTTGTAGCGTATTATCTCACAAAACAAACGTTTTTTTGTGCCTACAAAGTTACTCCACAACTCAAAGCTACAGACTAGCAAAAAAAGTTTGCCAGTTAGTTTATTTAACTACAACAAAAAAATAAGTTTTTAGCCCATTTTTATACTAATAGCTTCGTAAAAAAACAAACTTGCGCAAAAAAACAGTATAAGCAGGACCGTATCTAAAAGAAAATTTCGGGGGGTTTACAAAAAATATTTACACAGGGTGTATTAAAATGGTTGCCTGCATTTAAAATCCGCTGCAATAAATCATCGCGTGTGTTTACCGGAGTCTTGTAAACTTCTGTTTTAATAGCGCCCCACAAAAAGAAGTCACACATATTTAACTCAGGAGAACGTGGTGGCCATTTTACTGGTGCATCATTGCCTCTTCCAATCCATCGGTTGGAATATTGATGATGTAAGTATTGCCAAACGGCAACGGAAAAATGGGGCGGGGCACCATCATGCATATACCACATTTCCCTCCGAAGTAAAAGGGGCAAATTCTCCAGAAGAATTGGTAATGTGTCTTGCAAAAAATTTAAATAAATATTTCCATCTAACCTGTCTGGAATAACAATGGGACCAATAAGGTAGTGATCAATAATACCTGCCCAAATATTAATTTTAAATTGATGCTGATGATGTGCAACTTTAATGGCATGTGGATTTTCATCGGACTAAATATGTTCGTTGTGCAGATTGGTTACCCCAGATCTTGTAAAGCATGCCTCGTCAGTAAACATAATTTTTATACAAAAATTTGGAACAAGGATTCTTTTGTTTCTAATAAATTGACAAAATGTAAGCCGCATGGGGGGATCAGTCGGTAAAAGTTCCTGGATTTTTTGTATGTGGTAAGGATGTAACAACTGTTCTCTTAAAACCTCATTGACAATCGTTTTAGGAACATTTAACTCACGTTCTAAGAGACGGGTACTGGTACTTGGTTCTTCTTCAACTCTTTCCAGAATCATCTCTTCTGTTTCCACAGTTCGAGTTGTTCGCATACGACCCCTGCCTTCAAACTTTTTCTCAAAACTGCCCGTTTCCCGAAGATGACGCTCAATATTGGCAAATGTTTGGTGGTTTGGTATTCGACGGTTAAGAAACCTCTCCATTTAAACCCTAACACTCTGACGCCCATTTCCTTGACAAAACCCGTATACCAGGAGCATGTCAACTTTCTGAGAGTTTGTATAATTTTCCATTTTTAATGGTAAAATGAACTTGTAATTCAAGAATGTTGATCGTATACTTGAGTAAATTTCATAGACTGGTGACAATTTGTCAATAATTGTCAAATTATTAAACGCCATAATTTCTTTTTAATATTTACAAATTTTTGACGCCCTCTACCGGCTAAACGAGACAATTTTGGATATAACTAAGTCGGCTTAGATCGACCTATTTTGACGTCAGGAGTCTGTCGTCAAACGTTGTACACGTATTTTCCGGACACCCGTATATAGCCATGTACAAATCAAGTGTACAAAATAAATTTATTTTGTCTTTCTTTATATAAATCCTGATCGTGTGACTTTTTTTAGAATTTTCATTCAGCCATAATAAGCAATCAAAATTTGAAAAAAACGATTTTTTGCGTTTTTTCACATTTTGTTATTGCTTGTAACTTTTCAGGGTTACATTTTTAGTAAAAAGTTGTAAATTTTTCTTTTTCTTCAAATTGCAAAAAAAAAATTTTGCAATTGCAAAAAAACAGTTCTTCTTAAAAAAGATAACCGGTATTTTCTTTTTTTTTTTCTCAAATATGGATGAAAATGTGCTTTTAAATGTGCAAAATTGCATTGCTTCATGGTTTTTTAACATACGTCTTTTTCGCGCAGGTAATTATTTAGATTTTGATTCCAAAAACTACAATTTTTAATAAAATCCGCAACTTTGGTAATTTAGACTGCCAGACTCCAAAACAGTGTTTAAGATAAGCCAGTTTTAGATTTGGGCGTTTGCTATTAATCCAATCCAAACCTTTCTCTCCAGAAAACAATGGCAGACATTCTGACAAATTCGTAAATAAATTGTAACCAGAAGCCAAAAATGACTTAAAAAACTAAAACTGTGTTCATACCATAATACAACTCCAAAACAGTGCTATTCAGCACTTTTATATAAATTTTTAATGAATTTGAATTTTTAAAGAAAGCGCTCTTACTCTCCTGGAACGGCACATAGGCTCCATCAAAAAGTGTTTTGTTTGCACTTTCTCACTTGTCATTTTTCAGTAGTTCAACATTGAAGATTGAAATTTAGTCAACATGTGACCAAGAGTCCAATTTTTGCACGTAGAATTACTTGTGACTCCAGTTTCTTTTTTTTTTTTCAAATTTGTAAACATTTTAAACCATTGTTAAGTTTTGCGCTTAATCTAAGTCAATAGATAAAGTGCAGACTTTTTACCCGCCACTGTTTTATGTAGTTAGTTTGGGTGGATAGATCCAAAGCAGATGTGAGTTGCTAATTGCTGTCTCTTTCTTTAGCTGTATGCACGCCACTGCTGACGTATAACTTGTTTTTTGCTTGTTAATTACTTAAGTGGTAGACAAAAAACGCAATTTTTGGCTGATAGTTGTTTCACCGACAAAATTATTATTAGACCAAAATTTTATTGATAATTAAAATCGTGTAAAACTTGAAATAAAGTTATATTCGTAAACCTATTTTTAATGTTGCATTTTAGGTATTTTATTAATTGATATATTTAAATATTAATTTAAAATTTTACGTGTTGTACCATTTGCGGTTGAAACCACCGAGAATGACGTTTTGTGTTATTTCGGGAAAGGGGGGGGGGGGAGGGTTTGAACCCCCAAAACCCCCCTCAGATGCGGCCTTAAATATAAAGACATAATAAACAAGTATTTTGTGCCTCAAATAGATATAATCTCAAAGTAATGTTGTTCTAACAAAAAATCATTATGAAAACACTCCTACTGTAATCTCTCATTTATGCAACTAGTATCGGCAACCTATATTGTTAAATTTTACGTCTTTAGAATGTTTTCTTTGGTTTGTCAAACGTTTATGTCAATAAAATCACAACCTAAATCTTGGAGATAGAGGTTGGTTTTATTGAAATCCAACCAATATTTAGTTATAAAGTATTGGCCCAGAGGTGTCTTGACATAGACCAGAGCTGCACGTCCAATTCATAGATTACAAAACGTTTGATAAAGTCCGTCAAGATACTCTAATAAACCTACTAAGGCAACAATGCAGATTATAGACAAGAAAACATACAGATTATAGACAAGTTGTACTGCACTAAACAGTTATTATATGTTAATAATGTAACTACAAGCAATTACAAAATTAAAGATGTACATATACTGCCCCCAATGACTTTTAATAAATAAGTTACCATAATCAAAGAAACTTTACACAAAGAAAAAGCTCAAATTAATCTAAATGACCAACCAATTAATAATCTATGATAAGCAGATGGTACTTTCAATATAGCAAAAACTCTTTCTGAATCGTGCCAATTAACAAAATTTATTTGCCTCTAACTGTCTGTTAGAATAATCCGTAATCATAAATTTCGTTAGCGTCCATAAATCACATTCCTGAAATAATTTACCTAGCATCTCTGCATTGCATTGTGCACATCTGACGTATTAATAATATCTAAACATTTTATGCCAAAGGTTTGTTTTCAGCTTTTTTTTAGATAGTCAACTGCTGTGCGTTCACTCAACATTCCTAACAAAGTCTCTTCGTCTTCCAATCCAAACATCCGGTACATAAAAAACCCATCTTCAGTTCTATTCTATGCATGTGCTTATTCAAGCCACAAATCTCGGATGTCGTAGTTTGAGTCGACTCATATGTGATGCTTTTGTTTTATTGTAACGGTCTTCTTAAAAATAGTTTTGCGTATTTTAATCCTTAACAGTTTTCCACAATTGTGCTTAATTAAATTAAATTTGCTTTGAATTGTTTCTGTTCCAATCTCGTATAAGATCTCATAAGCAGGTTTAGAATAAATAAATTTCCTGTCCTCTTCTTTTTAAATTTTTTTATTCAATACTTTAGTCATTTGTTTTTCAAACCAAGTGTAGAGCCCTTGCATATCATGCAAGCAGTCCGAGTTTCAATCTCCAAAATATGTATGAAATAATACCTTGCTCTTCATCCATCATTGTTGTACAGAAGTCCCCTATTAAGCTCTTTAAAAAAGTCGTAGACTTAGTGTTGTAATGTAAAATAGCCAAAAAAGCACAATAATAATATTAATAATTCGTTTTTTTTTTATTACTGGCAAACTTCATCGTCATTATAATGGAAGTTGGCTATCAAAAATGATGGTCATTGTTCTGTTGGAGTATAGTTCCGACTAAATCATGTTTCTGGCACACCAATCATTAGCAACCTGCCCTGCTTAAAAAACCATAACATGTTTGCCTAGAGATAACGTAAACAGCGTTGTTTAATCCCAATGTCACCATTTTTCTAATCTGGAAACGATCCGTGGAGAGTAAAACACTCCGGAGATAATGCAGTGGATACACCAACTCCGGTCGATAGATGTTTGTCCTGAAACTAACCACTTTCTCGAATTTAGTTTTGCCCGGTGTAGACTCCCTAGAAAAGTGTGGAGAGACCTTATGAAAATGTTGTTGGATGTTGTTGAGTGTGGAGACACCAGGAAAGCCTCTGTCAGGTCAGTCAACGTTCTAAAATGCATTAACAAAGGTGGTTAATACGTGTGGCTCCATGTGGTGATGATGATTGATTGCTTCATCGACATAAAGAAGCAAAACGTATGTTGGTGCATAACTATTAATTTATTGGATTAACCAGACGACAGCAGAAGTCGTCATAATGAATCCGTTCTGGCTCATATTCTAGTTATTTTTGGGGGTCGTTATCGTATTTTGTTGAAGCTTTTTGTTGATGTCAGACATTTCTTCCGGTTACACCTGTTGCACTACTTTTCCCTTCACTGGCTATGAATTGTACCTAAAAAACTCCGCTCAAACAATGGATCCATATATACTTTATCGTGGCCATCCATAGGCTCCTCGTCTATGCTTACGGTAATTGATCAAGATGATAACCAAGAAATATTTTCTATTGATATCACCACCTTGACTAAGCCAGATTAAGTATTTTTTTGATGTGATAACCATTCATAAAATCTAACCTCTTTATAAAAACCTTTTTTTTATGCAACGCTTTTGTTGTTTTCAGTATGTGTGTGTCCAGATTGAATTCATTTATCTAAATTCTGTACACTGTTTGTCTCGCCTAATCTATTACACCTAAGTATAGTGGTGGTAGTAAAAGTAATACTTCCATAGCTGTTGTTAGTGTTGTTGTTGTATCAGCAAAGATACTAATGTACTTTGCTAAGATTAAAAGTCGTACTCTTAAAAATGTTTTATACCTCATCGAGTGGTCTATATGTAATGATAAAACCTATCATCACACCAGCTAGGTCACCACCGTATACCATTTAGTTATATTATTTGTTCCCATGTACGCCCAACTATTATTTTGCTTGGCCTTAGTAATAGTATTAATAGTAGTAGTCACATTTTCCAGTTGAGTGTTAAATGTTCTGATTTAAAACGTTAATCCAAAACAATTAACTTCCATTGTCACCCTAAGAGTAATTATATACATCTTTATGTGTTTCAAGTGTCGTCGTCTTTCTCTATTTTTTCTAGATTCTTTGTTAAACCTGTAGTGACGCAATAACTACCTTCCTTCTGGGGTCATATAATGTAAAATATTATAAATAGTAAACCAAGATGTATGTATTAATACAATAAGTATTAATACATAACATCATTTACATTGTGCCATCAGCACATGCCAAAGTCTACGACATTGAGCGGTGTTAAACTGGTATATAAACCAGGGCACTAGTGAAGATAAAGTAGTCAAAATCAGAGTCTAATTGAGAATCTAATCAATGTACCAATTAGAAATGTTAATAGTTAAACAATAATAAAGTACTATAAACTTACCAATTCCTTTTATATAACATATCCATTACAAACCCTTCTCATTGTATTATCTTTCTATGGTGTTTAGCGTAGTTGCAAAAACTTCCCGTTTACAAATAGTAAAATCATTGGCGTAACCTACAACAAAAACGCTTTTGTCGTAGTTTATGTGTAGTAGGTCATTTATAATACATTACAGAAGAGGTAAATGCACATTGCCTTGCAAGGCCACTCACCAGCGACTTATAAATACAATCCAATTCTTGTGCAATTGACCCAATATCAAACAAAAAAATATTTACATCAGCTCTGCATTTAGAGGTAGTATTATCAAATGCCCCTTCAATGTCCAAAAATGCACCTATAGCAATTTCTTTGCAATGTATGGTATTTTTGCAACAGTTAACTAGCTATTGTATGCTTTTGTTCGTTCGCAGAATTTTCTCAACTGGGCCTACTGATGCTGCTGCAGTAGCCAAAACTTTCCCCGTCTCATATGTAAGTATCTACTATATTTTGCAATAGTTTTTGTATAAAATATGTTAAGCTGATTGGTCTGCAATATTTAACCAGGGCATACGTAGGTCGCTAAATACCACATTGCTGCTCCATATGTGCAGAAGTGCTAGACTTGCTCTGAAAATCTCTCATAGAAGTATTGTTAAAGCTGCTAAAGTTAGCAGAGCTCACAATCTACATGCCCAACAGGACCTGATACTTATTGTCATTGCTTTTATTTTAATTTGTGGCATTCATTGATAGCTCGTTAGCACATAGTACTTATTTAATGTATCAAAAATACATAACTACCTTCATGTCAAAAAATTGTCTAGAAAGTTAATACTTCAGTTGACAAGTATTGACTTCACATTCTAATATAAACTTTAATCCCTAAAAGTGTCGAGGTGTCAAGCACACCGGTCTATAGAGAAAACATGTATGTATGTTTGGATGGATGCCTATATGAAGTAACGGACTCATTTGGGAAGAACGCTACGCTTTGCATCAATTTTTCCATCAAAGTTTTGGCCACTCCGGCCGTTTCATAAATTTTGTTAGCGCTGTTAACCATGCATGTCCTTTCGTACTGCCAACGATTTCTGTTACTAGAGTGAAATAATATATTTTTATTATTATAGACAAGGTCAGTCTTGTATAAAAGCTATATACTATTCGTTCCATTTACAATATATGACAGATGCGCTCAAGAACAGAGTTTAAGCGGATTCAGTTTAATCAAACTTTTTAAAATTAGTTACAGTGCTATTTATCAGATCTCATATTGCTCAAATGTGTAGTTCGCCGTCAGTCAAGAAAAAAAAAAGTGACGTATAAATGCAACATTGCTGGCAGCTACATTTAATATGACTAATCTTGAGAAAAAAAATAATTTAATGACATAACCCTAGTTTTAAAGTGCCTTTGTAAAGTTATTAATTGTCCTAATAACTATTTATTTCATATATCGTATAAGGGTACAGATTATGTGCAGCACTTTGCCTATACACTTGTTTTGCAGCATGCAACAAAGTTAAAAAAAAGTTCTTTTTATTTAATTATTATATTTTTTAAGTAATATATATGCAGTTCATTTGTAATAGATTTCGCTAATTTTTTGTTTAGTATGTAATATTACTCCAGATTTGCAAATTTCCTGTACCAAATAAAGCTGAAAAAAAACCTTAACTTAACCGAACCAAATTTTTAGCTACAAAACTTATTTAATTTTTAAGGTTATTAAGAAAATATTATACTGTACCGACCTTGCATAACTTGCCAAAGCAGCCTAAAAGTCCTTCCATAAATAAATTGTAAAATGTGCCTTATTTAGATAACTAATGTTTGTAAATTTATTTGTCGCTAAATCTATGAACGACTGTTTATCAAATACTAACAAACTAATCATCAATAAAAATAATAAGTAATCAGAAGTGATGTAAAATTTTAATTAATTTTATAATTGTCGTTCTATATTACATAATAATATATATTTGAAATTATTTTAAAAATAAAATAAAATTTTAAATTTTAAATAAATTTCATTATTTTAGCTAGATAGTAGATTGAAAATTAAACAATTAACTTAAAGATTCACACATTTTATCTTCTCTAAACCTCTTAAATCAGAAATTAATTCCATTATAAAAATCTATCCAGCAACGCTACCCGCAAAACATTTAATTAAGACCGGACTCAAGATCCCTTTTTTTTTCGAAAATTAAATTCAATTAGGAAGTTTAATGGAGTGTTTGACTTAATCAGTGAAAACTCTTCCGTTTGTCATCTTCCCGGCAACCTGGTGAATAACAAAACTCGAGGGAGATAGATCTAGGTTGCATGACGACAACGCAACCCGAGATGAATTATTTTCGTTTTACATTGACCACATCTGCTGCCAGTTCCAGCAAATATCAGATTGAATTTCTTTTCTTTTCTCTTTGCATCATGGCACGGAATCGAAATAAACTCACAACTCTAATCTCGTCTCTGGATGTTTCTTTCCTATTGTGGCTTTAACAAACGGCTTTACATCATGCACAGGCTTACGCTCAAATACGCAGCTTCTTCTATACGTAATAAGGGCGCAATAATAACAATATAAAAAAATACTGTTGTTACCCTTCCGATTTATTATTCCATTAATACATACTCGGAATTAAATCCTGTTGGTAGTAGTTTCTCGCCCGTGTAACCGGATCCATCGCATTTTGTTTGAGGGTTAATTCGATTGAAAAATAAATTACTTTAACTCGGGGGAGTTCTTTATAAAACAGTGTACTACAGCCGCGAAGTTCTTTTTGCAAGTGTAACAGAAAGAGAGCGCAAATGCATTGCCTCGCCTGTGAATACATTAGGCAGTCCGGAAGGCCTAAGCTCTTAAAATCAATCTGTTAGGAAAAGAAGATTGCTGACTCACTATTATTTACATGATTTCCATTAGAACCAGATTGAAAAATTGTCCCACTTTTCCCGCTATCCGTGATCGGTTTGTCAAACAACAAATAGAAATTACGAGGATGTTGTCTCGTCTCAAATTGCAAATTATTTTACTGCCTATTTTGTTAAGTTAATTTCGTTTACGTGGAGGCATTATTTTTTTTAGACTCAATTACGTTTTTTGAATTTAAACTGCAAGTTAGTCTGATTATTATTAAATTATATATTTAAATTAAACTCATTTTGTAATTAAAAAGAACGTTGAGTATTTCGCTTACTTTCAAATACTTACAAATTCAATATTAATCATAATTGCTTCAAAAGTTTATATTATTACATAGTATCCAAAACAACAATGAGCAACTACAATTTAAAGTAAATTTTGTATTGATTTAATTTCATTTGAACCATTTTTACGCATTATGATCGTAATAATACAGAAGTCGTCTGGTAAAAACGTTGATCTCTATAAGGGGGTCTCTAGCAACAGTTAATCTTCTATAAAACCCCACTCTAATCTTCACATAACAAAAATAGAATTATCCAAAAAAAATCAGTAAATCCCCCTACTACTCATAAAGGTGATATAATGTTTGAAAAAATACACAGCCACCCTAACAATTTAGTCCAGCTTCTCTCCCTTCACTAACAGGGAAATTGATGTAAGTAGGGAGCATTTGACCGAAAAATAGAGTAGACCATTCTGGGTGGTTCTACAAAGACCCTTTTTATATACACACTGAAATAAAATTGCAAATGAAAGTTGATTTGATTGAGTAAAATCGTTTGTTGTTGCAGCCGGGCTAGAAATTGATTACAGGTGATTAATTGTTAATCGATTCTTAATTAATAGAGCCAAAAGTTTGAATTGAATGTACAAATGTTTGTTGAATTTGTAACAAAGTTTAATTATTAATTTGCTACTAGCAGAAGTTCATTATATAATTAAATGTTTACAGATCTTAACGGTATTGATTTATTAGTAAGAAAACAACTTAATGTTGCTTTACTATTAATTGAAAAATAAGAAAAAATAACTTTATTTACAGAAGCCAGACGAAAGAGCTTGTCTGCATAAATATTTATTAATTTTAACAGCATACGATTATTTCATATTTACATTTGGCTTTATTGTAAAAAAAGAGATTAATTTTGCTTGCATAGTATTTAAAAAAAAGCCATTACTGTTGAATTGTCTTTTTAATATAAAAATGCGTTGGATTTTTTTTTCTGAAGAAAATCCCTAAATTATTATGGGGCCTGTCACAAGTTTAATTCCAGCATATAATCCTCTTTGCGAATTTGCAAAGCTCATGACTGCAAAACATATAACTCGAAATTCTATTTGTGGATTATGTTCTTAAACTCTATATAAATAATTTTCTTTTGTATGTTCAGGTTTAAAACAGCTACTCCCTATTCACCGTCAAAAGCGGCTAATTAGTGTGTTACGTATATTTATTAAACTTCCACCGGCAAAATGCCCTCTCCGCACATTGCATAATCTCCTTTTTAGTCAGCCATGAAAAATATGTTCCCAGCATCAAAAGTTTTCTAAATGTTTTTACAAAAGCTTCTTTAAACTAGAAACTTTATTGCACAGCAGCACAAAACACTCTTTTTTAAAATAAATTAATTAGTCCTGGTTATGTTCGAGGACCCTTAAAAAAGTTTTAATAGTATAAGGCTGAGGGGATTTTACTTTCAAGTTAGAAATTTAAATTCTATTATTGACAAATCCATGTTTAATCCCTTTGCTTTACTTTAGTCCTTAATACAACACAATAGAAATAATTATTAATGAAATTATAAAGTTTTTATTTTATAAATTCAACAATTATCAATTAAATTGGATAAGCACATACTCAAATATTATAATCAAGTTTAATTAAATTATGTTAATATTTATACATATAATTCGGTTGAATTCTATAATTACAAGGCCTCGATTATTATCGATTGTTAATTTAGTTATGGGCGGATACAGGACCGTAGGGGTGGGATACATGAATTTGTGCTAATCAAGCATTTCAATCAAGTTCAGGAAAGTCTATATTTCCAGTTAGTATTAATGTTGTTTCCTGGAGGAAAAGGGCCAAACCCTTCATCCGTTTATATAAACAGCCCTCTACGAATAACTATTTTGACATCCGAGTCTTGTCTGATATCGCGTGTCCTATGGGCTTGAACATGAATCAAGCCGGGCGATGCTATTAATTAGACACAGTGGAGTTTGCGAAACAAAGCGGGTCAATGAGGTCGCGAACGAACGACAATACCTTGATAACGAAAATTAGGATTATAAACCACTTTCATCATTTTTGGATTGCGTGCGTGTCAGACGGACCACCTACGACTCATCATATTATTAGAGTTGTATTACTTCTATTTTTGTATGGTTAATTCATTATTATGAAAGATTATTAATCAGATTTTCTAAATGATGTTTCGCATACTGAATTAGTGTTGTAAAGAAAGGACTGTAACAAAGAAACAAATGCTACAAAGACGTCAAAATTACAATAATAAATTCTTGCTATTTCCTAACCTAACCTTTGTTTTATTTTTTTTCCATCAAGCAGTGCAAAGTAAAATTTTAGTTGGATATAAAAATTTAGTTTATACAATAATTGTATTAATTCAAAATTATATTTTGCGCCATCATATTGCTCCTTATAGCCATTTAATAATTAGTTTTATTAGTTCAGTGAATTTGTTTATGCAACAGATAAAAATTATAATACAAAAGATATTCTGACAAATATCGCTAACAAAACCAAATAAATCTATTCAAAAAACAATAAAAGCGGGAAAATAATACCAAGATGATTAAAAAGCTCTACGGATTTAGTAAGGAGCGACCGTCACAAAACTCAAAAGACAATAAAGCAGCATAAGTCACTTGGTGACGTTTTTGAGCAGGTTTGAAATTAATCCAGTGTGAGTTCCTAAACATGTCCTATGGCTGCAGTGTGTTTGTGTGCACTTTCAACTTAGTTCTTTAAAGTTCTGATCTTACACAAAGTAAAAATAACTTCTTGCACGCCAAGTTCGTTTTGCAGCAAATGTACAAACTAGATAACGTATCTAATACACCATATTCTCATTCAAAGCTTTCAGCCAAAATATAGTTGCTTGTATGCAGTCGGTTGTAGCGGTGATTATTGGGGTCGGATTGATTGGTCACAGTCTCATCTTGGTTGAGAACCGCAGTAAACTAGTGTCGGTTGTCTGGTACGTAGAATGTCAATATCGTACCGTTTAAAGTCAACCAGACATGCTTCTTGTTATTGCTCTTCTTTTTGTTAATATCGTTAATATCGTGAAAACTCCAAACATAAAATGTTGTGATTGACCGGTTGTAACTTCGCCTACTTGCTGCAATACAAACCTGTAAACTGCTCAAAAATCTGAGCAACAAACTAACATACCTACTAGCATACTTCACACATATTTCACAAATATTTCACCAAAGCAAGACTCAGACCGTTAGACAAATAGAGTTACACAGCGGAGACCACACAAAACTAAGAAAAGCGTAGGGAGACCTCAGAAAAGATGGCTGGATAATGTAAACAGACAGCAACAGATGTCACCAAGAAGCCAAAAACAGAAAAAATTGGAATAAATTAGAAGAGGCCTATGGACTTTGAAAGGCTGAAGAAGAAAAGAACCTAAAAGATGAAATGTCAATTGTCTTTGCATTGCAGTCTCTTAGTTCTAGTATCCACCTATTGTTGTTACTCCTTTAGTAGTTCCGCTTCTTCAAGCTAATCATTAATTATCTTGTGTTTGCTCAACTCAGCATCAACGGCATAGAGAATCCGTCTAAATTCCCATTCTATGAATGCATTTGATAAAGCCATTAAATTCTGTAAGCTTTCGCTGTTTTGTTTTACTTATCTGCATTACCATAGTTTGGGTAATGTTTAATTGTCCTGTTAGAAATAGCTTTGTGTGTTCCATCCTTTGGCAGAATTTTCACAAGTTAGAATAGATCCCGCCTGCTCCTGGAATAGTTCTATATAACATTTGCCTCTGCCTAGTCCCCTGCGTTTGTGTTTTGGTATTTTAAAGTCTTCAAAAGACCTCCTTTAAAAATCTCTATTTGCTTTTCTTTAGCATTATAATATAATTATGTAAAACTGGTTCTGTATGATGCCGTTTCTCTTAAACTTGCTATTGCTCTGTCAAGCTCCCTATTCCACCAAATAATTTTGTAAATGATGTTTGATAGTTAACAAACGTGTCTGTCATTATCTCTACCTCTTCACTTATTCGTGCTGCTTTTAGATTGTCCCCTATTTGACTAAACTCTGTGAGTATCCGGATTCAAAATTAATCTCCCTCCTAATCCCTTGTCAATTGCCTTGGCTGTCACTTAGTCTTTAGAACAAAGATTTTATAATAGCATCAAGTTTGTTGCATGATTCGTTTTATACATTTACAAAGATTGCATGAGAGTTCGGTTGGATTGCACAAAGGTTCATAGCAAAAACAAAAACAATGTCGATGTCATGTTTCATAATGTGCGCACTGAAGACCTGAGAGGCTAACCTGCTGTAATGTACATTGGTCTACACAACCTTTATTTACTATTGGTCGTTACACCGGTTCAACATTCATAAACTATTTTTGACATGTGTCAATAATTTTAAGATCTATCAGAGTTGACAAACGAGAATGGTAATTCTGATTGAACGTGCTAACTTTATTCTAACTTACATAGTTGGTACTCATATATATGAACTGCAATCAACTTTTATAAAATTTAATAAAGCTTTTGGAAATTATGATTATTTTAATTTCAGCTTTAGAGGTGTAGCTGAGTTAGGTCTTGTTAATTAATTGAATTGAATTGAGGTTATGCTTAACTGGGCGTATAAATTTTAATAATTTCTACACAATTGATACTAAAAGTGTTGAGGTTTATTAGTTTTAAATTACAACAATTTCTAATCAACCATTTGAACGCCGTAATTTTTTTAATTATCTCTTAAGAAATTTTATAACTTTTGACTAAGTCGAATCATTTGAGATTATGCATCCATACGTCCATATAGATTTTTATATATTTTACACACTTGATACTAATGGTATTAAAGTATTAGTACCAAATTGCATAAATTTTCAATAAACCATTTTAGAATCATAATTTTTATCTTAGCAATTTGATTAAGTTTGACCAAGTCAGATAATTTCTACAAAATTGGGCGTATGGATTTTTATAATTTTTACACAATTGGTACTAATAGATTTGAGAAATATTAGAACAGGATAAGTGGAGATATATCCAAACAGGATTGGAAACAATAACTAAAGATCAACTAGTAAATAGGAGTGGCAAAAAGAAAAAGCCATGGATAACGACAAACATCTTGGAAAGCATGGAGAAACGAAGGAAAAACAAAAACAACGTTGAAGAATATAAGAAAATACACAAACTAATACAAAAAGATATTAAAAAAAATAGGGAACAATACCTGACCGAACAATGTACAGAAATAGAGGCAATGGAAAAGAGATTTGACTGGTTCCACATGCATAAGAAGATAAAAGAAATGACTGGATGCAAGAAATATAATAATACTGGTAATGTACTCAAAGATACAAATGGACGTATAATAGTTGATATAAAGGTTAAATTAAAGAGATGGAAGGAATATGTGATGGAACTATTTGATGACGTAAGATCTCCCAAGCCTACCATAGAAGCGGACAACACAAACCTAAAAATACTTAGAACAGAACTAGAACATGCCCTAAACTCCATAAAGTCTGTAAAATCTGTAGGTCCCGATGAGATACCGATAGAACTTATCAAACTTTTTGATCAAGAAGCAATAGATATCCTCTTAGACCTTCTCAACATCATCTACGATAAAGAAGAAATCCCTAAACAATGGTTAACGTCGAACTTTATACTTATTCCCAAGAAAACAAACGCAAAAAAATGCTCAGAATACAGAACAATCGCGCTCATGAGCCACACACTAAAACTGTTTCTCAAAATAATTCATAAGAGAATCTATAAGAAACTCGAAGAAGACATAAGCAACACACAGTTTGGATTTCGTGCGGGACTCGGAACAAGAGAAGCGCTTTTCGGGATCAACGCTCTATTCCAACGTTACTTGGATATGAACCAAGATGTGCGGGCATGCTACATTGACTTTAAAAAAGCATTTGACAAAGTAAGACATGACAAACTACAACAGATATTAATTAGTAAAAACATCGACTTGAGAGACGTAAGAATAATTAACAACTTATACAGGGGTCAAAATGCAAACATAAAGGTAGAAAATCAACTAACGGAGGAAATAGAGATTCGCAGAGGAGTAATACAAGGAAGTATTTTATCACCAATGTAATTTAACTTGTACAGTAAAGCTATTTTTACGGAAACCATGGAAGAGGAAATGACGGGAATTATTATAAATGGAGAAGCGATCAATAATATAAGATATGCTGACGACACAGTCCTATTAGCCAGCAATATAACAGACATGCAACAACTAGTCAATAAATTAAATGATCGTTGCAACGAATATGGACTGAAAATTAACTACAATAAAACCAAAATAATGCTAGTCACAAAATCTTTACAAAACCAAAACCAGTTTAATCTAAGAATTGGAAACACCATAATAGAAAATGTACAGACATATAAATTCCTAGGGGCATGGATGGAACAAACGGGAGACATAACAAAAGAAATTAGATCGAGAATTGAGGTAGCAAGATCTTCCTTTACAAAAATGAGGAAGTTATTCATAAGCCGAGATATTAACATAGAGCTTAAAATAAGAATGCTGCGATGCTACGTTTTCTCCACGTTGCTTTATGGGGTAAAAGCATGGACGCTGAAAAAATGGCACATGGACAAACTGAAAGCTTTCGAAATGTGGTGTTACCGAAGAATGTGGAGGATCTCGTGGACTGATAGGGTTACCAACATCGAAGTCCTAAACAAAATGCAAAAGGAATGCGAAATCATTCACACCATTAAAACGAGAAAACTACAATACTTAGGACATATAATGCGAGGCCTCAAGTACGAACTTCTTCAACTGATAATACAAGGGAAGATAAACGGGAAAAGAAACATCGGCAGGCGACGAACGTCTTGGCACAAAAACTTAAGAGAATGGTTTGACTGTACCAACATCCAACTGTTCAGAGCTGCCGTCAACAAAGTGTGCATTGGCATGATGATAGCAAATCTCCGATAGAAGGAGCACTAGAAGAAGGAGAAGAACCAAATTGCACAAACTATAAATTTAATTAACCACTTGGAAACCATCTGTTTTGTAAGTATTTGCTAAGCAATTTAATCAAGTCGAGTAATTTGAAATGATGCAAAATTAGACGAAAAGATTTTTATCAGTTTTACACACATGGTGCTAATGGTAGTGAAGTATATTGGTACTTAATTGTATCAAATTTCAATAAAACGTATAGAAGTTACAATTTTTTAAATTATTTTCTATGGGATTTGATAAAGTTTGATCAAATCAAATAATTTGAAGTTATGCAAAATTGGACGTATAGATTTTTACAAATTTTACACATTTGGTAAGAATGATATTGAGGTATATTAATACCAAATTACATCAATTTTTATTGATCCATTTGGGAGCTTTTTTTTTAATTATCTACTAAGCAATTTGATCAAATTAGACCAAGTCGAGTAATTTGAGGTTATGCCAAATTGGTGACATAGATTTTTATAAATTTTACACACTTGGTACTAATAGCATTGAAGTAGGTACCAATTTGCATCAATTTTCAATGAATCATTATAGAGTTATGATTTTTTGAATTATCTCTTATGGGTTTGATCAAGGTTGACTACTTCAAGTAGTTTGAGGTTATGTAAAATTGGGCGTATAAATTTTTATCAATTTTACACACTAATAGTATTAAAGTAGCGAATTGCATCAAATTTTAATTAACCAGTTTAGAGTTCTGATTTTTTCAATTATCTCTTAAGAGGTTCAAAAAAGTTTGATCAAGCCGAGTAATTTGAGGTTATGCAAAATTGAGCGTATGGATTTTTATAAATTTTACACATTTAGTAGTAAAGGTATTATACTACATTGTTGCTAAATCGTGTAAAAATTCAATGAATAATACAAAAGTTATTACATAATTTTAATCACCTATGATTTAAAGCTTGATATAAGTGAACTCGGTTAGATAAAGTTTACTTACAACTGACCGTATTAAATTAACTGCAATATACACATTTGATAGCAATAAAATTGGACTGCATTGTTACCAAATTGCATTAAAATTCAATGAATAATACAAAAGTTATGACATAATTTCAATCATCCATGACTTGATGAAAAGCTTGATGAATGTAAAGATTACTCAAAATTGATCGCGTCAAATTAGCTGCAATTTATACAATTGGTAGCAGTGGTATTAAAATGTATTATTGCCAAATTGTATCAAAATTGAATATTTGGTTTAAAAGTTATGACTTGAATTTGACAGTTTTGATTTCAAACTTGTTGTCGTTGTACTTGGCTAGTTTTAGTTTGTTCCCCGTATAAAGTTAGTTGCAATTTATACAGTTGGTTGAAATAATATTAAAGTGCGTTGTTGTCAAATTGCATTAAAATCCAATAATTAGTTTAGAAGTTATGACATGAATTGTTTGGCAAAGCCTACTCAACCATTGCCTCTTCAACGGAATGCGCCCTTTTTGATTTATCACCATACTTTTTAGGTTAAAACAGAACCAGGAGTGTTACTCTAGTAAAATACAAGTGCTGGTTTGCTTCCTTGGGTTTCAAGATAACCTTATCTATAAGTAGGTCATGTTGCGTGCTTTGAAGTCTGGTTTCAAGTTTACCACTCACCAGATCTCAGTGCTTAAGTTTTTCTGCACTATAATATTGGGCCCAATTACAGTTGTAGCTAAGGTACCTATATAAAACCGTTCTTAAAACTGGCATTTGCGTCAGACCAATGATCTAAAATTCCATGCTTGCAAGAGAACTAGTTTCAGTACACATACAATTTAAAAGAATCCCCCTATTATGGGTACATTCCAGAAAACGGAATAGCCCCTTTGTCATTCAGTCAATCCTACTAAGAATAGAAAATTGTATGGTCTTTGTCTTTTTGGGTACCCTTAACTCCTGAAAATTCCTTTAAAAGTCCTTTAATTTTCCTTATTTTTTGTGCCCGTCGTTTTTCTGACATCGTCGTACTGCTACACTTTTGCGCCCGTCGTCGTGCCTGAGCTGACCAAAGTGTCGAGTGTTGATGTTGCGTCTTCACCTTGTCCACCTTTGTGTTCGGAAACTTTTTGGTGCCTTCTGTCAAAGATTTGCTCTGTTGCTTGCGCTCCAAATGCAGTTTTATAATTCCCCAGTTTTGTTTTGGCCGCCTCTAAAAAATTTCTGCTTATCAGGTGTTGTCAAATAATTGATCCCACTAGAATCTTGAAAACTGACACTTTTGTCTAAGGTCTAGGTTAGGGCAAATAATTTAACTAAAAATAGTCGACAATTTACAGAAAAAAAATTGTGGTAGTCTTATTATCAAAGCAAAGCAACCGTAAAATGGTGTTAGTTTGCGTGTGTAATTCCACATGAAAACGCGCCTAGAAAAGGTTTTCACTATCCCTAAACTATGATGTTCAGAACCAATCTCATTACTATGCCACTTTTTCAAATAAACCACCCTTAAACAGCTCAAGCAGTAAATAAAAAGCTCATACCAGAACAAGTCAAAATCAAGCCATACTAATCATACTGTAGCAAGATACTAACATCCAGAAATAGTTTCATGCATAAAAACGCTAGACTACAACAAATTAGCCTGTAGCAAGATCCAACCTTTCACATAAGCTATAAAAAACTCTAATAAGGACAAAGATAAGTGTTTATTGATGCAACATCTAATGATATGTCCCATGTATCATAAAAAACTCACTAGACACAAATTACAAAGCAGTTAACGGTAAAATACTGAAAAAAATAAATAAAAATTATCAACTGGCTACCAAATCTAAGTGAGTGAAAAGCAGATCCAACAACATGACCATATGAAACCTAACAAATTGAATAAATCAAAATCTGAATACTCATCCTACTAATATTGATATTAAACGCAATGTGGTACCTAGCCCAAAATTTAAAAAAAATTAAAAATAGTCTTTTTCAGATCAGATGCATAGTTCCAAATTCTGTAAAATTGAATTTGATCGCATTTCCTGTCTACTCCTTTTTAAATCTCTAAAAAACACTAGAAATTCCATGATTCCAAGTCGTAAAAAAAACTAATAAGAAATTATATTAGGAGAGTTGCTCAGTAGGGTAAAGCTCTTAAAATGTGGACCAGATACTAGGCCTCGTCAGTATCTATAGCGCCTCCATTCTCTCCATTAACTGGTTCGGTAGTATATTTATTATATATAACTAATTTACAGGTACGTATTAAAGGGCATTATGCTTGTGTTACTACCTCACAGCTGCCATAAAATATCGGCCCTTGTACCAAAAATAAAAATGATGTTTTTTTTTTGTAAATTATGAGAGATATGAAATCTGAAATTAGTCTACTAAACCACACAAAATAATAATAGCGTTTTTAAAATAAATCGTAATTAAATGTTAAACAAATAATTTGTAATGTAATTACAATAATTTCTTAACTCTAATATTACATTTTCAATATACAAGTACTTTTTAATCATTACATTTATCTCTCAAACCAATATGTTTCTATGCAAGATAAAACATGCAATTTATTATATCTAAACTCATCATCATTTTACAAAACATGTTATAGCGCAATTTACAAACAAATTCAATTTCAAACCAATGGCTGTTCTCACATTTTACAAAACTTTAATCTACAACCGACAACATTTAGTGAAAACTACATTTTTCCAATAGAATAGTTATTTGAATAAAGTATGGAAATTGCTTGTTTTGATCACTTATAAAAAATGTTTATACTTTACGGGCTTTTCAGCCAATCTGATTATAAACTAGCGGAATATCTAAACATTTAGTTCAATATTTTGAGATATTCTAAGGAATATGGTATATAAGCTCAAATGTAAGTCGAGAAAAATTATTCAAATTATAGTTTGATAGACGTAATATTTAGGTAAAATAATAATAATAATTTTTATTTAATTAGTAATAATTAGAAAAATTTAGCTAGCTTTTAAAATATAATATTATTAATTTTGTCAGTCTGACTTAAAATTTCATATTCTTATATTAACATAATATAAGAAATTTAGTACGTCTGGGGTCCTTGAAGTGCGGTTGTTACTCCTCTAGTAGTTCCGTCAGATGTAACCGAGTTTTTTCGTCCTCCAGATATCCGCGATATAAAGAATCCGTCTGGATTTCCATTTATACATAAGTTTGTTTAGGCTATAGTGTCCAGTTATACATTCTGTAAGCTTTTGCAGTTTTGTTCTGCTTATCTGCATTGCCATAGTTTGGGTAATATGTAAAAATCCTGTTGATAATGGCCTTATATGCATCATCCCTTGACAACTTTTCTAGTTGTTTAATACAGATTATTTGTTTACCAATAATCCACCTTAACGTTACCTTCTATACCCTGATTCTTTGATATCTAAATCAAAAATACCCTGTTGTTCAAAGCTCCAGTTTCACCAATTTTAATTTTATTACTGGTAAAGGTATCGCCTGTAGTTCCGCTTGACTTTCCAATAAGATGGTTATCTGTTTGTTAAAGTGTAGTCCCAATTCTATCAATATCTACAGACAAACTTCAATTTGAGTTAGAGAAAATTCCAAGAAACCAGAAAATCCTTAGAGATAAACTCACCCATTGGTAACAACTCTGTAGATAACATAAAACAACAATTCAATAAACCTAAATTAAACAAGAATAGAGAAACTCTGTTAGCATTATGTGTGCAAAACAAAGTCCAAATAAACAACCAACCATAAACCTCAACACAAAATAACTTGGTAACTCTAAAAGATAATCGTCTAAAGTAGACTACATAATATCGAATAGAAAAGTACTCATCCCAAATATCAGATGTTCGCAATCATACAACCGGAAATATAAAATCCGATGATGGCCTTGTTCTGGAAAAAATACGACTATTTGTCCAGCAAAAAAAAAACTACAAGACATTTACAAGGATAAAATTAACATTGAACCTATACATCAAGCGCATAAAACTAAAGATTAACAGGAACAACATCAGACCAAGAGATAGCATTAAAACATCTTAGAACACAAAAAAAAGATAAACAAAAACGCCAAAATTACAAAAACCATGGTTCACGACAAAAGTTAAAGAAATAATAACAGAAAAAGAAAAACATACCTAAACAACAGAACAGTGCAAGAATATGCTTAATATAAAATAGGGTGTGTGAAAGAAAACTAAACACCAAGTATTAAAAAAGAAGAAAAAAAAATCTATATATGTCTCAAAAAAATATATGGGGCCTACTAAGGCGCAGAAAACAGGAAACGAACAAATGCGCACAATCACAAGCGATTAGTAAGTATACCTAGGTAGAAATCTTTAAAAAATTGTACCAAGAACAACAGTACTACACACTCTAAATCACAGTCTGCAGAAAGAAGAAGCACAGAAATTAACACAGCATTTGTGAAATAGACCATAAAAAAGATTAAAAACAGAAAAACGCCAGATCTGGATAAAATATCAAATAAACTGCTCAAGTATAGTGATCAAAAACTAAGAACACAATTAAATCCTCTACCAAAACATTCTCGACACAGAGACCTTCCCAGGAGAATGAAAAAAAAGCATAACCATTCCAATCTTCAAAAAGAAGGTCAAGAAATGACCCAATAACTACAGAGAAAAAACAATACTAAACAATATCATCAAACTATTCACTCGTATCATTGTATTCATCCTGATAGAATATATAGCAATAAGTAAAAAACAACATTGGTTTTAAGAAAAACAGATCAACCACTGATAAATATTTGCGGTAAATCAGCTAGTGAAAAAGTCAATAAAGTATAATAAATTAGCATTCATGTGTTTCATTGGCATAACCAAAGCGTAATGCCGCAACAAACTAAATGACGTACTCAACATAATAACATACCCACAGAATTAGTTAACATAACATCAACACCTCAAAATATATGTGAACATCAACCTTTGACAGTCTATAAAAAGCAGATTCATATTTACAATCGTATCAGACATTTATCGTGATAGACAAGACAAATATTTTTCATAACATAATCTATTCTACTGTAGCCGTGGAGACAGATTTACAGACAACATTCAATCAGAAATACATATTTTGTATACCCGGTGTGTTTCTGTAGTTCTGTAGGGATCTGCAATGTCTGCATTGCCATTTGCGACAACTGTGAATTGCAATGAGCAACACAAACACATTTTCTTTCTAAGCACATTTAAAAAAAAAAATGTATTTTGTATATGAACTGAAGCGGTGACTTTCTGCGAATATAAATCCACCTAACAGCCTATCACATTTATTTATTATTATGAATAAAGTTTATCTAACAGTCTACTTTCTTGATACTCATAAAAACATATCAAAATTAAAGAATAGCAAAACTTTAAAATATTGCAATAAATAATATATACAAACTTCAATAACACATCAAAAAGTAATTCTAGTTTAAACCCCGGAATCTTATTTGACACAATCCATTTGGGGCTGTCTGAAAAAATAAATATATAATAGACACATCCCATGGCGCATACGTTTTTATAAAAAATTAATTTCACCCAACTGCTGGCGATGATTGAAGAGTTGAGCCCAGCGACGTATATCAAATGACTGTCATCACATGAGCGGCGGGCGTGTGTTAAGTCCTTTTTGCCATTGTTGCTCCGTGTCACGGGATCCTGAATAAATCTATACGACGCAACGTGGCCGCACTGCGCCGAGAATTGACCGAACTCAGGGGTGTTAAGAGTATAGAATTCATTTCAAACCGTGAAAGATCCTCTTAGAGCCTCTGGGCTTTACCCATCAGCCCCGTGAAATGTAATCACCACATTGTCACGCCTCACACCGATTGTGTATCGACGGCAAAGCTTTGCAATCCTTTAAAATCCGGCCTCGAAATCTTCCACACCGCAAAACGAAATAACAAAACAATCACGAAGCAAATTATGTTAATAATTATGGAAGTATGTAAATTGTTTAAATATATAATAAAAAATAAAGACGGAAATAAATACAAGTGTATTTATCCAGATTTCCATTTCAAATATACATTTAAGATAATGGATAAAGGAAATCTTGAAAATAATCTCTCCACAGGAATAAGGAGGAGGAACCCAGTCTTTAATTCGCATTCTAGAAGTGGGTTCGCTTGAGAGAATTTTTATTCGTTTATGAAAATTTCCTCTTTATCCATATATAGGTTAATGGAATAATAGACACTCCCTGTTCATATTTTCCTTATTGATATAAATTGTCGCTACTTCCGGATGATAAATACGTTTGCGTTTTCATTCCGTAACGAGCTGCTTATTTATTTATTTTCTACTTGGGAAGAGAGAGGAATATTTATGACGACCTTTTTTTATTATACGTTTCTACAAAAATATAAATGATACAAAAATTCAAGGAGATAGTGTTTTATATGGAATTGAAAGATATTTTCATATTTTCTGAACGATGTTGAGGTGTCACATCGGGGTGACGTGGAATAAAGCTTCCATTACTGTACATATATAACCTGGAAGAATACGGAAAACCGGTGTGGAATTTCTCTGTCTGTGAACTGACATTCCATTTTTCAACTAAACAAATTATTTTTAGAAAACTTGAAATATTTTTAAACTTTACATTTTAGCCCTAATCTAATATTTTTATTATATTATATTGCTATCAACTTTTGTTTTTAAATTTTTTTAAATATATAATTCAAACAATAATTTAAAATGTTATAGTGTTAACCAAAATAATGGCTGATTGAAGCAAACTATAAATTAGCATTCAACTGTGGAGTGACAAACAATATTGATAAATCACGTTTTTTTTTTTGTTGCAAATATGATACTTTAACCCAAATACTTAAACCCAAATTAATAATAAGAATCTAATATAATAAACAACAACAAATAATATTAGAAATACCGTAGACGAGATTTATTAAAATTATTATGAACTTAGAATCTAATAATACAGTTGAAAAAAATTCTCTTAATATAGGCTTTCTCCGTTAGAATAGTAACCAAATTTATTTAAAAAAATTTGGTTTTGTCAATTCTATATTTTTCAGATTGTTTTAGATTGTTGATATATTTACGAGCTCTCTCATAATCCTGGTTGCTCGCAACAATTTTTTAAATTAATTTCGTCTTTTGCTTAAATTGTGTTAAAAAATTTGTTTTGGTTCAATCATGAAAAATGGTACACATTATTTGATAAATTTTTGAATAAACTAAGTAAAATTTTCTACCGCCGTATATAAATTTTTGATACAAAACGTATAAATAATTATTTAAATTTAAATATGTTTATTTAAGAAAACTCTAACTTTATTAATACTCAATCTTATAGTTTTGAGTCCCTGCTCTGTTAATCTCATCCATTTTCGGCATCAGTATTATATTGACTACATATCAGATGTTTGTTCATAGACCATTAAGCTTCTCTAGGTGAGTAAGTGTCTCTAGAAATATATGTTTAGAGTAGAAATCGTAACAAAGCACATATTTGTCTCATTTTTGGAGATCATTATAGAATTTGTTATTTTGTTTTGAACTGTTACTCAAGCTATTCTGTTTTTAAGCATGTATATATCTAATCAATATTCATCAAAAAGTTGGAGTATTTTCAATTATAGCCATTTTACGTGTTTTAATTGATGATATTGTTACTCATCTAAATGTTGTGTTTAGGTCTTTTTACTGCAAAAAACATGCCACCCAACTTGCCACTGAACTTCTTAAGTAAATGTTGTATTTTTTTTAATAATTATATCATAAAAAATCTAACCAAACACAAACTAAAGTTCAGATTATCACAAGTGTAGCCGTAATACCTGAAACATCGGTTTAAATTGTTGATTTACATCAAAACAAAAAAGTCAACAATTTGTAGCTTTCTAATATAAAATATTCAAAACTATTGTGCAACTAGTTTATAAAGGTTTTTTTTAACTGGTATCAACACATGACAACCTAAAACTAGCCCTTAATGACAAAATAACGCCCATAATGACTGCTTTATCATTTTATAAAGTTTGCAAAATTGCAATTCAACTGAAGAAACCAAAATATGTCTTCATTATGTCCTAAACGTACATAACATAGAAACGAACGGACTGTTAGACAAAGACTAAGAACAAGACAAATTTACCAGTCGCAAATCGGCTGCAAGGCCAGACCTTTTTAAGCGTCAACGTGCAGCGCAGTTTCAATTTTCCAAAAATCGCATAAACTAAAAAAAAAAAATAATGAAAAAAAGTTTTATTCACAAGTTTCCTTTGCAATCTCCCAATGGTCGTTAAAAAGTATGACAAAAATTAGCAAAGCAATTTGCTGAATGCAACTTTACTTCTAAAATCAGCTAAATTTTCTTGGTTTGGTCATGGTTTAGGCGGTAATTTCTTCAACAGCACATACAAAAATGTACATAGCTCTGTGCAACTCCCTGGCTGCAGTTCAGTATGTTAATGAGATTTATTAAGAATTTCTTGTTCCATATGCTGCTTTTATTGAAACTAAAGTAGAAAGGTTTAGAATTTGTTTTGGTGAGTAGAACAAGATTGTCAAATTATAAGAATTAAAATTCCTTCCGATCCTCTGGAAAAGCTTCCATAGGTAGTAAGAGTTCTCAGTGGATAGGTGCACTTTTATTTTTTACTTTTAAATCCTTTCAAATTAAACGCCAATTGTCACGGTATAGTCGGCAGTTTATTGGCTGATGGTATGCCCAAGAATGTATGTTAGTAATAAGTAGGGTTGGTGCATGTTTGAGCTTTATTTCCTCAAGGAAACGCCATAGGGAGTTGAACGGGGCTGCTGAGGACTGCCAGTCTAAAACATTGCGTCCTTGAGATGCAAACATTGTTACCCTTAAGGGTATACTAAGGTCTTGGCCAAGGTTGACGTAGATGTCTTCTCTTAGTGGTTCCGAGACTAAACCCATAAGACCCATTGCGGCTGATTAATGCATGATGAAGCAAGAGTCACTCAACAATATTTGAATAAAGTTAACATCCGTGGGCAGTAGTCCAAACGTCAATCTCATAGAACATGTTTAAGATAAGTTTAGTCAAAAAAATCGTGCTTCTGCTTGCATAAGTTGCAGCAAATACTTTTAGAGAAATAAAAATGTATTCCTTAAGAAGACATTACATACTCAATTTTAGAGACTCCCCAAAAAATGCAAGCAATTGTTAATGCACGTAGAAACAATATAAATCAATAAAAAACTTTTTCTAGTTGTTGGTATAAGAATTGTTTGTATTATCATTGCTTAAACGCAATTTTTGCTACAAAACCAAAACATTGCTGTTTTTATTTTTCTCAATTTGTCTTAAAAGCAGTATTTTGTTCACTTTAACAGTTAATAAATTATAAATAACTAAAGTTTTTTTACTTAAAGCTCATTTGTCGTGTATATTCTACATAACTTTCTCTTTCTCTAAATACACCAACTAATTCTTTTAATTTTATATACAGTTTAAAGCCGTCTTGTACAGTTTGCTGTTAAGTTTCCTTGATTTTTCCCCAATTCATTCTATGCTACTCTTAAATCTGATTACTTTTTAAGTAGCTCTACAGTTGCTTCAATTAACTTGATTCTTAAAACTGCGCCTTCTTTTATTAATAAAAAAATTATTTATCATCCATGTTTGACCTATAGTTTTTCTTTAAACTAATGCAAGATATTTGTTATTTAAACCTCAAGTTTATATCATTATCTTCAATGTTTCTTCAAAATATAAGTTTGTATTCTTCAACTAAAAATGTTTTCACTGAAATTTTAGTCTTTTTGCTTGAGCTTCTCAAAGTCAATTCTAGTTTAAGATCATAGGCTAGTTAATTTTAAAAACTTAATCCTTATTGCTTGTAATAGTGTGTGATCTGTTTGAACATGCAATTGAGTGAGGACATGCCTTCGTAAAAGCTTAGCCACATTTTTCATTGAGTAGTATGTATAAAATGTAATTTATTGAACTGTATTGCCTTGTCATGTGTGGATGCAATTTTCAATTAGCATGAAAAATGCAAAAGTTTATTTGAGCTATACATAAATGCCACACTATAAGTAAAAATAGATAAAGACATAATCACCCACAAAATACCAATCTACCCAAGTGTTCGACAGAGTAACACTATATCACCCAAGTTGTTTACAACAAAAGATATCAACATCAAAAGACGATTCCTAAGTAACTTGTGGTTTGAAGACAACATTGCGCAATTTACTAATAATATCAAAAAACTAAAATGCTAAGCAAAGCGTCCAAAAAAGTAGTCTTGAAAATCAAAAACTTAAATCATCAAAAATGTTGATAAATATATACCTTGGTCACACTATAAAACTTGGTAAAGAAAATCAGACCGCCAAAATCAACCAACAAATACATGCATTTTGCAAACTCGGGTTTATTCTAAAAAAATTAGAGGTACCTTAGTGTGTAAACACGACGGCGCTCCGATCATCAAACAGCGCTCCGAGCATAGAACATTAAAAACTGTTCCTCTCTCATTGATCCGATCCTGGTATTTTTATTAAAATAACACTTTTTTTGCAACGTGCGGGTAAAATCATTAATATACACTAATTCTGTGACAAATTTATCTTGTATTCTTTACTTTTAAAATAATTTTATCTATTATTTATAAAATCAGAGCAATGTGCAAGGGTCCAAGCTTAGAACAGTTTCTAGTGTTCTATGCTCGGAGCGCTGTTCGATGATCGGAGCTAGGATCGCCGATGTGTCCACACTCTCCATATAGAAATAAAAATGTAACGCTTGCGTTCTACGTCATAACCGTATAGCATTAAACTGATGACCCTACTTGAAATTATTAGGTCATGTTTCACATTAATGATTAATAATTTATATTTTGTAAAAACTATTTTATTAAAATTGTTCTGACTAAACTTGCTTGTTTGTTTTAGAAACATTTGTTCAGAAAACGCAAGAACATTTAAATGCATGTCTCAACAACAACTCAATAAGATGGACAAGACGAGTGGTAAAATAACGTCCAAGAAAAACCATAGAACGTAGAACGACCAATGAGAATATAGGTGAATAATGTGAAAGACGTTGCCAGAAAGCACCAGCGCTAAAGCGTCTAACGTCTAAAGAGATGAAATTTTTTATAAGAAGCTACGTTTAAAAGTAAACACATAAAGACTAACAAAATAAGAAAAAAGACTGTAGTGCCTTGTCATAGACTGCAATTACTGAATAATTTATTTACGCTAAGGCAATAACCTCATCATCCTGCTATCTAACATAACTCAGAACGCACAAAACACTGTAGAAAAGTCGTGCAAGAAGCTATAACTATCAGTAAATCAAAGCTAAATGGCCTTTTTACAAAATAACTAATCACAAAAAACTCAAAACATCTAGAAATGTGTGGAATCACACTCCCAATGATTTGATACCAAACTTTTCATACTTATATTAATATTGTAACCATCCTAGTGCTTTTTGCAACCAACTCAATAAAAGATTTAACATGAAAACTAACACTCAACATAACTAGATGGCTACAAACTGTAATAAACAGGCAAATCATTAATAATTGAGCAAATAAAGTAATGAAAGTACAAAGGTAAGTATGTTTGCTAATACCAGAAGCAATAAAAACAACTCTCACACCACTGCACTTAGTTGTGATAATAGAGGCAAGACAAACAGATAAATGAACACGTTGTAAATTTTGGTTCTCACAAACCAAGAATAATAAATGTGTTACATAAAGAAGTCACTAAAGATAAAATTAAACTTCATTAAATAGAGAAGTAATTTGATATAATATTGCCATCGCAAAATAAATGATCAAATATATATACTCGGGTAATCAAATTAAACATTTGATATACAGATTAGGCAAAAGATTAAATAGTAGCAACGCCTAAAAATATAAAAACACAAACTGGGGAACGCCTGAGCATAGAGCGCTATAAACATCATCAAATTGATACAACACGTCAACAGACCAATAATTATCACATACGCCAGCCAAACAGCACTACAGTTGCCAGTAATAAATTCCAAACTAGCAATGGACTGCATAATCAATCTAAAGATATTAGGCTAAACAACAAGATAAGCCTAATCTGGATATCAAAAGATCAGAGTTTAATAAGATACCTTAAGACCAGCTTGCCCAAAAGTTAACCACAGAGTATACGTATACTTAGTCATGCCGTTCCCTTTTAAGGTAGGCAGTCGAGTTGTCGCGCACACCAAGCCACAGAGCAGACATTTGTTTGTTCAAATGCCTATATAAGGTAATAAAGTAACTTATCCGGAGAGAGAGCCCGAGAAACAGCTACCACATCCAAGGAAGACAGCAAGCGCGCAAATTACTCACTCCCGGCGCGGGGAAGTAATGACAAAAAAATAACAATACGGGACTCATCCGAAACCCCATAAGCGGAATGAGTACACTCTAAACCCTTTAACGAAGATCAATTAGAGGGTCAGTCTGTTGCCAGTAGCCGCAGTAATTCCAGCTACAATAGCGTATATTAAAGTTGTTGTAAAAAACGTGAAATCAAATTTGTGTCCCAAGGGCAGCTCAACTGTAAATCCCATCGCGGTGCTCTTCACTGAGTGTCGAGATGAGCCGGCACGTTTACTTTGAACAAATTAGAGTGCTTAAAGCAAGCTAAAACTTTGCATAAATACTGTGTGCATAGAATAACAAAATAGGTCCTCGGTTCTATTTTATTGATTTTAAGAACACCGAGGTAATGATTAATAGGAACGGATGGGAGTATTCGTATTGCGACGTTAAAGGTAACATCCTTGGATCGTCGCAAGACGAACAAAAGCAAAAGCATTTGCCAAAACGCTTTCATTGATCAAGAACAAAAGTTAAAGGTTCAAAAGCGGTCAGATATTGCCCTAGTTCTAACCATAAACGATGCCAACCAGCGATCCGTCAACGTTCCTCCGACGACTTGACGGGCAGCTTTCGGGAAACCAAAGTTTTTGGTTTCCGGAGAAAATATGGTTGCAAAGATGAAACTTAAAAAAAATTGACAAAAGGGCACCGCCAGGAGTGAAGCCTGCGGCTTAATTTGACTTAACACGGGAAACCTCACCAGGCCTAGGCACTGGAAAGATTAACAAATTGAGAGCTCTTTCTTGATTCAGTGGGTGGGTGCATGGCCGTTCTTAAATACTAGAGCAATCTGTCAGGTTAATTCCGATAACAAACAAGACCCTACGCTCCGCATCACTTTGTAAAAAACACCACGTGACTGCTACGGCCGTTGCTTAACTTTCGTTAGCGCTGATAATCATACATGTCCTCTCTACCGTACCGCCGACCTAACCACAAATCAGTTAATTAAATATAAACTTTCTGGTAAAATCCCATAAAAGACCAAAAAATAAACAAGAAAAACGAAATCCAGCACTCTGTAAAAAAACGATCAAGAAATAAAATTATTATTAAACAAAAACATACATAGTAATACAATCAAACCAAATAAAACTGCAAAAGTTTACAGAACTTATAACTGAACACTGTCACTTAAACAAAAACATACATAGAATAGCAATCCAAACTGAGCACAACCTGATCAAAAATAACTCAAAAAATTCCGTTTGGAAAAGTTTCTAGACTTCATTAAATAAACAAAAGTACTAAAAAAATAACAACTATAAAATTGTTTTAATCAAAATTTTGCTTTGCCATCAAACTAATACAAAAATTTAAATTTAATAAACCTTATTATGTTAAAGCAAATCCTAAATGTCCAAAGTTTACTAACAATTTACTACAAAATATTTCATTCCGTTCTGACCTATGGTATAATTGCGCGTTGTTTTAATTCAAATCACCAAAAGCAATTACAGACAGTTCAAAAAATTGCAATAAGATTAACATTTAATCTTAACTATAGAAACTCTTGCCAACTTCATTTTTTAAAATACAAAATACTCACATCACTTTACATCTACAAAACTCTGCAACAAATTCATCAAAATAAAACTAGGGGTAGGCCTAATTAAAATGGTAATGTAAATTGTCATGAACAAAAACAACATTTTGCGACTCGTATAAAAAAACTCCATTAATTGTTAATAATATAACTTCCAAGTAAAATTACAATATTAACTTTTTTTAATAAACTCAAACCAAAAATTGATTTAAAAGTCGTCTGTCTAGAATATGCGTGTTGTGTGTGGAAGTAGGCACAAACACCTTGTGGGTTAGCAAATCTTCGAGATAATAATCAAAATATATACGATTAAAACAATTTGGATCTTTATTATTAACCTTGATTTTAGTCAAAAATAAAATTAAAAAAATTTATAATCAAGTTTATTTAAAATCTACTTAACTGACAATCACGCAAAGTGTCATTGGCTATTAATACAATTTTATTCAAATCTAATACTAAATAAATTAATAGTATATTACAGAACAAGTTAGAGACTTGTATTGCAGAACATCATTCGATGATGATGGAAAAAAGACATGACAATTACAAACCCTCAATCTATCTCCAAAACCAGACAACAACTCGGCAGAGATCATACAAGTAATGGGTGAAAAAAGTGTAATAATAAAGCATGCAATATGCCAAAAAGTATGTAACGCAGTAGTGTAACCTGATAACTGGACAAATGACACTTAAAAAAAAGCGAAAACTCAAATACCATTAATGTCACATGCCAGTAAGATCTTTCTTAAAAATAATGAATAAAAGACTTAAACCATATCTTTTTATCTCACGTGGCAAATACTACCAGAACAAGCGGAATTCGTAAAAGAGCACTCGCGAGCAGATCTCCAATTTAAGGACAAATAATAAGGAAAAAAATAATCAAACCAATGTACATGTGTTTCGTCGACAACAATACAGCCTTTGACAAAATAAAATAGAAATAATATATCGCAGGTGACACAACTCAAAATTGTGCCATTTTGAATTAATACAATATGTACTGGTAAAAAAAGTATCGTTATTGAAAAGCGACATATTTCTAGCTTAAGTTTATTTCTACTAGAGGGCAGTTGTGTCGCTATTTTATATTGTAGACTTTGACCATAGTTTTCATAGATCAGTGTGGGGTTCAATATTCTAATAATGAAAAAGCTGAGGCATTCGCCGACTGCTTTGAAATCCAATGTTACAAGGTATACACAAGGAACACAAATTTGGATCATATCGATCGGGTCCACAGGGCAGTCAGAAACTTCCTGAACGCCGAGAACAACGACAAACCGCTGGAAAGCGTTTGACCGTCTCCTATCAGAAAAATTATGAAATGATTTAAAGCTCGAACCGCCCCTGGTTCCAATAAGATAACGAACAGAGCTTTGAAATCGTTCTCGCACAAAGCAATAATAGCACTCACCAATATTGCAAATGCGACTCTTCAAACTGGGCACTTTCCTTCAGATTAGAAAAGCTTACTAGTGATAAGTATCCCCAAACCTAGGAAAGACCGGACATTTCCACAAAACTACCGGCCCATCAGTTTACTAGACAGATTACAGGAACACACGGAAGCTAACAATCTTCTCCCCCCTTCCCTTTGCGTATTGTGAAGCTGAATGCTTCATATCTAAACCGCAGTTAGAATTTCTGATCATATATCTACTTCTCGACATATAGAGGCAGGTGTGCCTCAAGAATCTATTTTATCACAGTTGTTGTTTAACTTAAACGTCGCTGATATGCCTTCGGGATTGACGCACGGGATTCAAATGGCACAATTTGCTGAAATTGCTCAATTTTTCAAGATTACTCGATATTATCATTTCGAGGCTACAGAAAGACACCGACAATCTAAATGAATGGTTGGATACATAGCGAGTCAAAGTGAATCCAGAGAAAAACAAGGCTGTTCTCTTCACACGGCAAAAAATCACTTCCGATGAGAACTTCAATCTTAACGACGTTTCCATACCGTGGTCTGATTCTAAGTATTTTGTGATCTTAGACAAAGGGCTCACGTATAAATTACACGTGCAGTCGTCTCGACAATGTCAGATTGGCAATACGAATCCCCAATCTAGGACACAACCTCGCGCTGTCATCTTGATCGTCTCAAGACATTCCAAAGAATGACATTGAGGAGCCTTCTCAGTGCTCCATAGTACTGTAGCAACAGGAAAATTCGGGCGGACCTAAGGATGCCTCTTCTTCGCCAACACATCAAAACTTTAGCAGTAAAGTACTTCAATAATCTCGCGTTTTTTCAAAACCCTGATTTGGCCCGACTTGACGAGCCAGACAGGAAGACTTTCTTTTATAACCGCCCAGTGAATCAAGTATCCGCACTCCAACAACACCATCTCTCCGCAGCCGATAAGGTTTAATACTAACTATACACAATCTTAATCTAATGAAGGAAAGTACATGATCTCAAACTTCCATTTGGCATTCAATATTAGGCGGTTTTAGTCGGTAGGCATTTCAACCTGAGGAAATGAATCCGACACTTGCCAGTCTTATAGAAGATGTTAGCGCCTAATGCATGTACATTGTGGTGTTAGTGAAGAATACTGCGCGTACCCTGGACAGTCAAAAGAACAAATATGTCTATTATCCAACAAATAAATAAACTTCAGCGACTTTCAAAAAATAATCTATTTCTAAATTCTTAAATCAAACGAAGAGACGGCAAAAACCTGGTAAATTTAATTGTAGAGGAAAAAATAAAAAGGTAGAAACCAAGAAGACAATTGCGACATTAAAAAAACAAACCTTAAAACAAGTTCTTTACAGAGCAAAACTAATAGAAAACTGTCCTTCAAAACAAGTTATTTAAATTATTTTTCTATTTTGCATTCTAATTTAATAAAATCATTATTTGTTCCATATCCAATACGATACACGTTAAATATAGATCAAATGTTCCGTATCGTAATGACTTCAGTACAACACTCGTTAAATAATGAAGTCCCGATTTTGAATAATCTTCATTCCAAAAACGCTTTTTAATAAAATCATTATGAACGCAAAATATAACAAAAAATATTTGTTTAAATCGTACAAAATTGATTTAAAAACATTTGAATTCGTATTAAAAACCACAGCTTTATTCTGTATTTTTTGCCAAAAATTAAATAGTTTAATATACTACATTTCTGTTGCTAATTACTTCTAAATGTTTATTAACAAATAATTAATTTATTTTTAAAATATATTTTGTTCAATGATTGCCCTTATTCGGACACCTAAAACATATATTATGCTCTTGCACGTACAAAACAATGTTCTACTTTAACAATCACAAAAAATCATCAATAGTATGAAATCATGATTGATCATTTAATATAAATCCTTTTCAATAGAAATAAATGTTCTGTTAAAACCAAAAAGCGGATTATACCAACTACAATATTCGAACATGATTTTATATTAATATCAGGGATTACACTTACCGTTTCCATGTAAAATCAAACCTCATATGCCGATATAATCCAGCGAGTGTATTTTATATGTAGACTAAAATGCTTTGATCCCATGGCCTTATTCATTCCACCAATCACTTAGAGGAACTAGTATTATCCAGCCCCTATTACTGAATGATTCGGCTATTATTTGAAAACTGAATAAAAATTTACAAAAGCCAAAAAATTATAATTATGTAAAAAATATAGTTTTAAAACCTTCAGTGTTTAAAAGCTTATTACCATAATGGAATTTCAACATTAAAACAAAACCAAAAAAAATAAAATGATTACATGGTTTTGTCATGATCGTGCTTGTGAATATTTCAGCCTGAATGACATTACTCACGACCATTAAAACATTAACGTTTTCATTGCCACATTCTGTTATCCATTAAAGTGATTGAAATCAGTGTATTCCCAAAGAGGACTTTCAAATAATTTATTCGATTGAGAGAGAACTATTGGATGTGTGATTAATTGGGCAAAGAGCCATTAAAATAAATAAAACATATGTTAAAATAAATAGAAGTATGTAGAGCAAATAAGTGGAAGGGGGCAAACACCCTATAGTGACAAAATCAATATCACTTAAAGGGTTGATTAAACACGTGTCCACTTAACATAATACTCAGCCCCACCCCTATGAATTAATATTAGCCTATACGGCTTTTGTTGACTATGGATTGGGAACTGAGCCCCTCGTGTATAACTTTTGACCACTTCAGCAAAGTAAGTGAAGAAGTTTAGAAGAACAAACATTGAAAGTTTTAATTGTTTGCTAGAAATGTGTGGAAATAAAGCTGGAAGAATCAATAATATTTTTTTAATGGATTTAGTAATTTAAATTAAGTTGATTTATATAATTATTAGGTGATAACAATCTATTAATTTAACTACCCGGAAAAGCCCATTGTTAAGAAACTTTTGAACGCACGAATGGGGTGTAAGATTAAATGCACGTTCTCTTTGTAATAAGGCACAAAGTAATTATTAAATATTTTATTGGCAATGGCCGTACGTGCTTCCGTATTTCTCACACAATTTTTCGTTATATAAAAGATTTGGCGTGGAAAAATTACAAAGAAAATAAGAATTTGTAACATTCTATAATTGTATCAAAACGATTAATTAATTACCGAACAATTTTCTAAGAAAATTATATTAAATTTCTTATCGACAACTTGTGACCCCAAAAGGGAAACCTCCAAAATTAGTTCATTCATTCATTAATTTACAGCCTAGAACTCACATAATTGCACACTGACCTATATCCGACACAATAGGCTCATCAGAGTTTTACGGTATTCTCACACCCTTAATAAATAAATCACCGAAATAATAATTTATAAAATTGCCACCATGAACAATAAGATGTTAATAGAATTCCACACGTGACGCAATATGGTATTAAAACGACTAGACGGAGTAGCAAAAGAAAATTAACATATTGCAGTGTTGGTTTCACAAAACCGAATCTCATCTTTATTATATCGGTGCACAAATTTCACAGTGGATTTAACTTCGTGTGTGAGTGTGTCTGAGCGAAACTCACTTATGTGTGGTGGCGTTCGCGGCAAAGCTAGATGCCAATGTTATTATGTGACAGGTGCTGGATAACGTCATTCCGTACGCCACCCAATTTACATCAAATGCAAATGCCATTTCGGTAATTGACGGTTCATTTCACCTGATAATATTTTACATGCCGAAAGCAGTGAAAAAAATATGAATTTGGGTGAGAGATTTGTAAAGGTAATATGCGATTGCGGAAATGTGTGTCATGTGGGTGAGTTAAGTTCGTTACAATTAATTGGATTGGGATGAATCAATTTGAGTATGCAATTGAAAATATATTGCTTTTGAATATCTTTATTGAATTAGGGACACGTAATATTACTATTAGTAGAAAAATGATAATTTGCATAGTTTGCTGTAGACTCTAATCAACACAGTTCTAGAAATTACATTATGTAATGATATGACTTTCATCTTGAGTAGTTTTTAAAAGATAAAAATAATAATATATAATATAATCAAAAGATTAAAACAGACAAAAATTAAATTAAAAAAAAAAAATAAACGCATTTAAAAAAAGACCCTGAATTATAAAACAAATAAATAATTTAGTCAAACTCAATCTTAAGATCATAGCGGCTAAGAGTCATGCACAGAAAATTGTTTCGGTTCTACAAACCTCGTCAGTGTGCCTTGTATCACTACAGCATCGCATAATAGCAATAATCAATTTGAATATATGTTTCTAACACAATTGATGATGTAAACAACTAAACGTAAATTCCACTAGCTGAAGCCACAGTTTTTCGTTTGATTATTATAACTAAAAATAATAAACAACTACATTGGCTCAAAAATGTAAAAAAACATTAAACATAATTTACTCACTATTACTGCTATATGCACAATAGTATAGCGAATGCTGCAAGTTATACGATTACAAACAGTGGCGTAGCAACCTGTAAGCAAAAGTCTGCAATGCGGAATGGCCCACGAGCCTAGAAGAAGAAAGAAGGTTGCAAAGTAGAAAAGTAAAAAAAAATATTTTTTTTTTTTTAATTTTACTCAATGTTTTAAGGTCAAGCCTAAGAAAACGTTATAGATTTTACCATATGTTCTACAAATTTCTGTAAATCCGCCTTAGATAGTGTTGTAGAAAAACCGTACCAGCTCAAGCATCTTGATGTTCCAATTATCCTATAAATTCCTTAAAAAACTATGTTGTCAGTCAAGCATAAGAGTAAGCCATATTTTCTGTGATGACTTACAAAGTTATTTGCTTTATTGTGTCGTCTTAGAAAATTTAAAAAAAATGCAACTGTTTCTTTGTACTCTTGATATGATCTTAAGCACGTTGTCTAGTCGACATTCCTGAAAGTTGATAAGGTTGATAAAAGAAGTAGTCATTTCTATCTGTGACCAAGTTATGTCCGACATTAATCCTGTAGCCTACAAAGTCACTAAATAAAAATGCCATTTAAGGCTTGAGCTGTTATATATAGCACTCATTAATAGTTTTTTTTACTTATGTGTCAAAAATTTAAACTAACTAACTTGGCTCAATGGTGGTTAAATTTTGTTGATAATTTCTATCTTAATGTTAAAAGTCGTAGTAGAAGAAACAGATTTGGCTTAGGTTGGTTAGATAATGTGGACCGGCTCAATTTCTAAAGTTAGCTGGATGGTGGTATCCAAATAGACACATTTCAATAACGTCGTTAACACTATGACGTAGTATGTTTAGGTTATCAAGAGATTGAAGGTTTGACCTATCTGCGGACGCCAGAAGTCATTTGATCACAAAAAACGGTCGTGATCAAACGAACTCCACTCCAATACAAACTACTGACTCGGTAATATGCTATGATAAAATGTCCCACCCGCCCACCCAAGCGTTCGTTATCAAGAGATTGAATGTTTGCCCTCTCTGCAGACGCTAGAAGTCATTTGGTCACAAAAGACGGTCGTGATCCAACTTCTTGAACACTAACACTTGGGTGGACTACTCCAATCCAAACTACTGACTCGGTATCATGCTATGGAATGTCCAACCCACACACCTAAAAGTTCGTTATCAAGAGATTGAACATTTGACCTCTCTGCGGATGCCAAAACTTGGTCACAAAAGACGGTCGTAATCCAACTTCTTGAACAATACCACTTGGGTAGGTGGGTAGGCTACTCCAACCCAAACTACTGACTCGGTATCACGCTATAGAGTGTCCCACCCACCGACTCAATTAGTTGTTATCAAGAGATTGAGTGTTTGACCTCTCTGCGAACGCTAGAAGTCATTTGGTCACAAAATCTAATTTCTTAAACACTAACACTTTGGTGGGTAGATGGACCACTCTAATCCAAACTATTATTTTGATATTATGCTACAAAGTGTCCCACCCACTCACCCAAATTCGTTATCAAGAGATTGATTGTTTGACCTCTTTGCGGACGCCAGAAGTCATTTTGCAACAAGAGACGGTCGTGATCCAACTTCTTGAACACCAACACTTGGGTGGGTGGGTGGGCCACTCCAATCCAAACTACTGACTCGGTATTATGCTATGATAAATTGTCCCACCCGCCTACCCAAGCGTTCGTTATCAAGAGATTGAATGTTTGCCCTCTCTGCAGACGCTAGAAGTCATTTGGTCACAAAAGACGGTGTTGATCCAACTTCTTGAACACTAACACTTAAGTGGACTACTCCAATCCAAACTACTGACTCGGTATCATGCTAAGGAGTGTCCCAGCCAAGTGTTCGTTATAAAGAGATCTAAAGTTTGACCTCCCTGCGGACGCTAGAACTTATTTGGTTACAAAAGACGGTCGTGATTCAACTTCTTAAAGACTAACACTTGAGAGGATAAGTGGGCCACTCCAATCCAAACTACTGACTCAGTATCATGCTATGGAGTGTCCCACCCAAGTGTTCGTTATCAAGAAATTGATTATTAAATGTTAAACCTCTCTGCGGACTTTAAAAAGCCTTTGGTCACAAAAAACGTTCGTGTTCCAATTTCTTGAACACCAACACTTGGGTGGGTGGGTAGGTGGGTCACTCCAATCCAAACTACTGACTTGGTATTATGCTATGGAGTGTTCCACCCACCCACCCACCCAAGCGTTCGTTATCAAGAAATTGATTGTTTGCCCTCTCTGCAAACAATAGAAGTCATTTGGTCACAAAAACCGGTCGTGATCCAACTTATAAATCACTAACACTTGAGTGAGCTACTCTAATCCAAACTTCTGACTCGATATCATGCTATGGAGTGTCCCACCCAAATGTTCGTTATCAAAAGACTTAAAGTTTGACCTCTCTGCGGACGCTAGAAGGCATTTGGTCACAAGAGACGGTCGTGATTCAACTTCTTGAACACTAACACTTGGGTGGGTGAGTGGGCTACTCCGATTCAAGTTACTAACTCAGTATCATGCTATGGAGTATCAAACCCACCCACCCAAGTGTTCGTTATCAAGAGATTAAATGTTTGACCTTTCTGCGGACGCCAGAAGTCATTTGGTCACAAAAGCGGTCGTGATCCAACTTCTTGAACACTAATACTTTGATGGGTGGATGGGCTATTCCAATCCAAATTTCTAACTCAATATTATGCTATGGAGTGTCCCACCCACCCACCCAAGTGTTCGTTATTAAGAGAGATTAAATGTTTAACTTCTTTGCAAACGTCAGAAGTCATTTGGTCATAAGAGACGGTCGTGTTCCAACTTCTTAAACACCTACACTTGGGTAGATGGGTTGGCCACTCCAATCGAAACTACTGACTCGGTATTATGCTAAGGAGTGTCTGTTCTTGTTCAACACATTTTAGTCAATTTTGTGATTAGTTGTACACTGTTTAGATTCATCGTCTTTGAAAGACATCATAAATATTTTGTTTAAGCTAATATTGCTTTTCAATTTTTTTTTTTGGATATCAATTCTAATGCATTTTGGTTAGATACCAAAATAATGTTGACTGAGACCAGTAATTTTCCTGGTATGTTTGGCATAATCACCAAAATTGCGCAGACAATAAATAAACAGTTTTCTTTCTGCATTTGGATTGTGTTGCAATGTGTATTCTGTAGTATAGCCAAAAGTTGATTGTTGTGTCTTGGTTCCATAGTAAGCACGTAATAATATTCTTCACAACGGTTGTTTGCAGTAATCTTGGCATGTTGACTTAGTCTTGGCTTGTCAATGGTTTACTGAGCATGTGAGTATCTTTGCAATCAATGTCAACGGCATAAAGTCTTACTCGTTATTGTAAAACGCAATTAAGCGTATAGACTTGTTACGGTAGATCGTGCAAAAACTTTTTTATGTAGTCATCAAACTTATGTTTAACTTTGACTTGCTATCTACCCTGGAATTGAATCAACCAGAATTTCAAACACCAAAATACATTTTGTCCTTTACTTTCTCAGACAACACTTTGAGTTATCTCTTTATAGAAAGAGGCTGTCTAGAAGATGGTTCTGCAAATTGCAGTTTCTCCTGATAATAAAATAGCGTCTTTTAATAAAAGCGGTTTGTTCATCTGTGATTGGTCTAGTATTAATGGGGTATCATCGTTGCTTATTCGTGTTTTGCAATTTGACAATTTTAAACTAATAATTCAAAGAAATAATCATTTCATAATAAACCGTTTTGAACAAACTACGCCATTTAAACTTTGTCTTTACCACCTTGCAGATACTAGTGTCAGAACAGCGGTAATGCTCTGGTTTTTGGTCCCATTCTAGTTAGACACCTTTGCAAGTTTCTTGTTTGCTAATCGAGTAGTATCAAACATAAGAAAGCACTTAAAATTTCAGTTGGATTCAAGTTTTCTCCACCATTCAAAGCAGTTTGTTAATAAAAGTTGTGTACGATTGACCACTGCTCAGTTTGATTGTTACTGTAAGATCAACTCGATGTCACTGTCGTGTAGCCTGCGGTAACGGTTGTTAGACATATAACGCTAAAATTGTAAACCAATACTGTTTGAATGTTCCTTCCCATAGAGGGTCTTGTCGTCCAGGCTGATCTACTGACTTTATGGAATATGATCTTAGTCTAGCATCTTTGGACTTTGGTGAGTAAAAAATCCTGCAGCAAGTGGCGGCTACTGTATTCGGCAATAAAAAGTGAAAATAAGAACGGTTACCGTTCACCATGTCTACAATCTTTTCACGCAACCATTATGCATCCACCTGCATCACTCCAATCACGACTGTTAAAATTGAGGTGTAAGTGGTACCACAAGATGTAGTTTCTGTATGATCTCAAGCCAAAAGATCTGATTCGACAGTAAAGTGCTCAAGAACAGACAAAGCCTTCTTTATTAAACCATTGATCAGCAATTGACCTTGTCTTCGTAAAACGTTCTCTTACAGCCACAATGTAAAGATAACAGTCTTGTTCTTCATTTTCATGTTTATTTCCTATTTCTTCTTTGTGATGTTCTTGTCTTTGTCTTGACCAGATAAGTGCATTAAATGCAGCACAAAATTGAGTTTATTTGCGCCGTATACGTCCACACTAGCACAAATTTCTTTTTTTAAACACAAAAGTTTAAAACAAATACTTTTAATGGTTTTAATTGTACGAATATATATTGTGAAATGAGTACATAGTAAATTTGTTTTAATTATTTTATTTATTTATTTTTAATTTTTATTGATGTTTTTATAGACAAAAACTCCTATTTCTTGAAGCTTTTAGTACATTAAATTCCTCACAGAAACATATTTATTAGTCGTTCAATAGTTTTGACAAAAAAAAGTTGCACCAAGGTTTTGCTTTGGTTTGGTTTGCTTTTGAGGTAAAAAGTTGAGTTGACAGTGTTTAGCATATTTTTTTAAAGCAGCTGAGACAACCTAAGTTCAGCTTTATTTTGAACGTATTATTATATCTGATTAGATTGCAAAAACTTTATTGCAACCTCTCCCAATACCATGAAGTATATTAAACATAATGCGTCTGGCTCTTGGTAGTTTTGTTAATAATATTTTACTGCCGTAACAAAATAAACAATATTCGTATAACGTTATTTAATATCTTATATCTGATATGAGAAAATGTTTTTATAACCTTTCGTAATATGACTTATTCTTACTAAAATAAATAACTTAAATTATAGAACAATTTTCAAATAAAAAAAAGTACTGTGTAAATTATGAAGCAAAAGCATGAAAACAAATCGTCTTTATGTTTACAACTGCATCGACAATAAATATAAAAATGATCACCCTTTTGTTCTCTTCTTTATTGTATTGTGAGGAGTCCGGCAATTAAATTTTATAGTAATTGGTTCTGCGACGCGATAAATATAGTGTTGTGCGTAAGGCCCTTAACCCGATAAAACAAATTATCTTTTATTTTATTAAGTTTTCTCATTATAAGTATTAATGTTATTAGATTTCAACCCTTCCCAAGGCCCTAATGTGATAAAAGCCTCGCCTTGAGTCCATCTAATGGGGTTAAACTAGAAATGAGTAAATTGAGAACAAAGTATGTTTACCGAATCGATAATAGGATTTTATATTGCATACACATAACATTGCATGACACATTAAATTAAGTCTTAATGATTTGATTTTACAAATATTTATAATGTTTGTCGATATAACTATGTGTGAAGAAGCAACAAAAATATAAGCTACTTATATATAATAAGATTATGTTTGGGCATATTTCCTTTTGCTGGGAAATAATTTATTAATTTTTTATCACAGCGAAAAAATGCGGATCGTGGGGAAAATGAAAGAAAAGCAAAGACACCTAATAATATTTGGATGTAAATCCTTCCACAGCGGGATCCTTTCAATTTAAAAACGTGCTCAAACTTCTTCGAATAAGATTTTTCCCTAAAGAAAGAAAAATGGTAGGGTAGAGAAGAGAAAGCGAAGCGGGAGCAAATATTAGAAAAGGAATTCGAATTAAATATTTTAATACTGCAATTATATTCACGACAGTGCATCGCTAACTACATATAGATTCTCATCCTTTTCACAAAATAAAATGGGTTTGATATTTCTGTAAATATCCAATATTTGAATTGCAAGAAATGAGTAAAATTCGATTCGTGAGAGGCCGGAGTGAAATGTGTAAGATATTTTCACGTAAAACGTTTTCTCGACCTAGATAAGGGAGATAAGAGAGTACAAGTTACATTACACCAGTTCAAATACAAAATCTGTAAGTGACAATTGTAAGAGCGCAAGTACAGTGATAAATGGGCTCCAAGTAAAAGCAATAATGTCACCACCAGATCTCAATTATTGCGCTTATTGCGCCTTCAGTAAACAGTTACTACGCTTTATTGATATACATTCTGCTAACACCGCTACACCTCTAAACTAATAGTAATACACATAAATTTCAGTTTATATGTCTTATTAGAAAAATGAATTATTTTCCCATAAGATGTAATAGTAGTAAACTTATGCAGAAATCATGTACAAAAATCTCTGTTATTCTTATTTGTGTATATAGAATAATTTATGCTTTCTACTACTACATTACGTAAATTATAATTTAAAACAATTTGATTGGTTGTGTTTCTTTAATTAAATACGTGCGTCATACTTAATATAAAATCCCCTTAAGCTGTATTGTAAGATTGGCATTTGATTTGTGTATTAAAGAAGTTTTACTATAACAAAATCAGTACATCCTAATCCAGAGTAATGAATAGTTGTAAAAGTAATTTTTCTGATAAACATGAAATATGAGCTAATTTTATAAATTAAAGGCCAAAAATAAATAAATAAAAATCATCTAGTAGTAGTCATATCAACGTAACACGTTTTTGAAATGTAAATTATGTTTGTTATTAATTAATCTACTACAATATATTGTATCGTTTAATATTTCCAAACATCTTGTATAGCAAAATATTACTCCTATATTGCTAATAGTATTTTTAGAAAAATATAAACAATATATACAACCACTAACAGACCTTTCCCTTGCACAAAATCGTGATAAGTATGATATGTAAGTTAGTAATAAGTGTTAATCGTAATTTTTGTAAACATTGTTTATACTAGTTAATGTACCATATACTTTGTGGCAAAGGCCACTAAAAATCTTTAGTGACTCTGCTGGATCTGAACATAGTAGTGCCCAGTCTAATACCTTTGAGCAGCACGGTACTGAGAACGCAAGCCTTTACGTAGCGGCGCTGATGATGCTAAGTTGAGACGGATCGACAGTTAGCTCAAAAAACTAAAGCTAGCTGGAACGGAAAGCAAAAGATGAGCTTATACATACACACATCTCATTATTTTTCCCAAGAGAACAATATAATGAATACATTCAACGTAAAATATTGCGGAGCAAACAGTTCCCTCATTGGGTCTCCGAGAGGAACGTTCTTGAATAGAGCCATAAGAACCAACTTACGTAAGAAAATCAAAATATGGACCAAGAATGTGCAAAGCATATACGATGAAGAAAAGCTGGCAAATCTGGGCCAAGAGACAAGGAGGCAAAACATAGATGCACTAGGTATATCAGAGACATAGTGTCCAAATTCAGGGAACTAAGGTTGGCACTCTTTACTACTCGAGCAACTAAGACAGGAACCACACAAAGGGGATTGGATTATTCATATATAATCAACTCGAAAAACAAACACGTCACCAATTTTATTCTTTATACTGACAGAGTAGCACTCATAAAAATCAACGCCAAGCTTGCAAATATCAACATTATACAGGTATACGCCCCAATAGCAAATGCAGCAGATAAAAAAGTAGAGCAATTCTATTCTGACATCAAAAGTCTATAATTATGGGAGACTTCAACGCAAAACTAGTAAAAAAAAGATTTGAAGAACTGGTGGGTCCTTTTGGACTGGAAACATTAAACGTAAAAGGAGATCGGCTCCTATAGTTCTGCCAAGAAGAAGATAAAAATCAGCAATACTTGGTTTCAACTACCAGCCCGACGACTGTACACGTAAAGAGCCCCTACAGACCAACAGCGCAATATAGTGCAAAATCAAATAAATTTCATACTAATCAATAAAAGATTCGGCTCATCCATCACAAAGGCATGTACAAACCCGGGGGCGGTTGTGCCATCAGACCACAAACTACTTGTGGCAAATATCAGAATCAAGCTTTCAAAGCCAGCCAGAATACCTCCTCAACGTAAAATAGATCTTGAAAAACTCAAAGACAAAAAACTGAGAACGGCGGTAATAACTGATATTAGCCGAAAACTCAAAGTCGACATACCTACAAACATAGAAGAAGAAAAAATTACCGGTTTATAGAACAAAGTGTGCAAAAAACAAACGAGATTCTAAGCTTAATGAATGAAAAAGGCAAACTCAAGAACAAAAGCGACGGAAGCAGCTACAAAAATTTCCAAAAAGTAATAAAAAATAAGATAAGAGCAAAGAACGAATGGCTAACGAAGGAGTGTAAAGGAATCAAACTACTACAGATCGTGCACGTCAACTTCAATCTATACAAAAAACTAAAAGAAACAGCTGGGGTTTTCCAAAAAAACAACTAATTCATGTTGGCAAATCAGAAAAATAAAATAACCCTAGACATTCAAGAAAAAAAAAAGGTATGGCAGAAATATATTGAGAATTTATTTGCAGACCAACAACCAGACAATACCACAGAAATAAACAACAACCAAACAGGTCCGAAAAAAAATTGAAAAAGTCATAAAAACAGCAAAAAAACAATAAAGCTGAAAAAGGCACAGACGTATTGCACAATATCTTCAATGAAGTGTATGATACCGGTCAGTTTCCCAACCAGTAGCTCTTATTAACGTTCATGCCTCTGCCTAAAACAAAACGATAAAAATGCAAAGACAACAGGCTTATTAGTCACACCTTAAAGTTGTTCCTCGAAATAATTTACCAGAAGATATATCAAAAATGTAAAGGAACAATTGGCAACACGCAGTTTGGTTTCAGGAAACGACTAGGAACAAGAGAGGCAATTGTTGTAACACAAGTACTAGTACAAAATTGTTACAACTAGAGAAAACCCGTATATCTTTATTTTATAGATTACAAAAAAGCTTTTGACAAAGTGCAACACCACAAACTTATTAATATCCTAAAACAATTCAAAAAAATATTAGATGTATAGAGAGCCTATACTGGTACCAGGTAGCCCATGTAAAAATAGAAGACAAGAAAATCAGTAAAATCAAGATCTGCAGAAGAGTTATGTCACCTTTATTGTTCAACATCTATTCTGAGAACATATTTCTGGAAGCACTCACGGACCTAGAGAAAGGCATAAAAGGTCAACGGTATACGGCAAATCAATATACGTTATGCAGGCGACACAATACTAATCGCCAATAACTTAAAAAACCTCCAAGAACTGGTCAACAAAATAGGGAATCAGAGCCAACTCATAGGACTAAACATATACATAACAAAAACAAAGTTTATGGTTATATCACGCAATTCAAATCTAGCATGAAACGCGGTGCTAACGTTTGGCAGCCAAAACAAAAAGAGTCAATAAGTTCAAGTATTTGGGAACATGGCTGACAGAAGACTAGTCGTCAAACACCAAAATCAGGTGCCAAATTGAGTGCGCACGCAATGAATTTATAAAATTCATAGAAGTCCTTACTAAGACCTAATTTGTTCTAAACCTCCAAATAAGATTTGTCAGATGCTATATATGGTCTGTGCTCCTCTACAACACTGAGAGGTGGACAATGAAAGAAGTAGTAGAAAAAGTCCTGCAACTGGCAAACAGAGGTCGTGAGTTGTTTGTTAACTACAATAAAAAGAAGAAGACTGCATATTTGGGACATGTCATGCAAAATCGGAAGAAAGAGAAATCAAAAGAAAAAAATTGCGTGGCTAAAAAAACATGACTGACTTGACTGACCATCAAAAATCTGATCCACACAGCCAGGAACCGCAAAGAAATGAACCATATTGTCGCTAACATCCATAAATAGATAATAGCAAAAGAAAAAAATACTTTGTTATTTACATACAGATAGTGTCTTCTAAAAGTGTATATGCGGATGAGTATATGCGGATAATCACACATAAACAAAGTCAGCACACAACATACACTGAATTCATGAACGGATGTTGAAAAAGAAAACTTGTTTGCAAGAGAGCTTAAAGACCGAAACCTTTACAACAAATACAGGTTAAGTTTCAATGCTAAGAACTATTTGCGTGACGCTACAAACACACCATCATCGGTGCTTCACTGTCCTAGCAAAGCCAATGTAGTAAAAACAGTGACCATCTATATTTTAAAAATTCCTAAATCAATTTGCAACCCCATATATCCATGCAAACCCACCAGCAAAGCGATATAAGCTGACATATAACTTCCTGAAAATTACTAACATTTTATAAATTACTGCAGGTTGTGTTCAACATTTACAATAAAAAAAACTTTGCACCACGTAAGTATAGAATTGCAAATTTACGGACGAAGACATAGTGGAGTATAAAGTGGCAAAACAGTGATATAAATGACAAAAAAAATTGTTTTCGTTTTAAGTTTAGTTCAGTATCTAAAAGCAAGTTCAGAAAAACATAATATGGAAAAGCTGCGCAAATTATTCTGAGCTTATTATCATAATCAACAACAAAAATAGAAATCGAGAATAAGTATTTTTGCCAATAATTGAAACTTACAAATACTTGGAAACACTACAGAAACTATCATTTGCAAGAACTTCAGTTTTAGCTTCTTTTCTGCCTGGGTAGACCTACAGTTTCAAGTGTATTCCAAACCACTGGAATGCTTATTTATCTACTTCCAATTAGAAAAACTTTTATCATAAAAGCTCATGCTAGCAAAGCGGATTAAAAAGTAATAAGCGTATTTACGTTTGAAAGTCTTAATATTAAACTTATAATGACCAAGTGCGCATAAGAAGCAATACTCTGCTAAAAAAACAAACATTTCAAAAACTGAAAGAGACTGAAAGTTTTTGAAAGCTTATCAGCATCAATAATAGTCTATTATAAAAACAATGTCATATATAACAGGGTAGAAAAACATTCACAAAAAACAAGGTTCTTCTGTATAAAAAAAATAAACAAATTTAAAATCGGTGAGATAATCCAGAGTTCATTCCCCAAAATATATCTATATAATGACTTGCTCTTCTTTAACTGGGGTTATTTGAAAGTCACGTAATAATCCTTTAGTTCCATTAACCCCTTTCAAATAAGTCGTAAAGCTTCTGAGGCAATATAAATAGCTGTAAATTTTTTTTCCATTTAGTTTCAAGAAAGTTTTGTCAATCTCACCCACTAAAACCCTATTTCCACTTTTCGTTTGGTGCTCAATCCTGGAATCAACCAAAGCTTTGCATCAGAAAATGTACGCCCGGACATGCATTCTGTGCACCCTAAATATTTCGGTCTTCTGTATTTTTGCATCTTTTAGGAACCGGATCGTTGACGTTCCTTTAACTCAATTCTGCAGATTACTTACCCCACAAAACTATGGGATTTAATAAACAAACAGCTTAACAAAAAGATTTCTAAACAAATAAACATTGAACAAATATTAAAAGAAAATGGAACAACAACTAAAATACCAATGGAAATAGCAAATGAAATAAATGAATATTTTACAAATATTGGAAAAAAACTAGCAGAAAAACAACTCTCAAGAACAAATGAAGAATCAAAAACTACAACAATAAAAAGAAAAATAAACAACATACACTTTGATTGCACATCGCAAGAAGAAATAAATAAAATAATCATAAAATTGAAAGACAACAAAACACCAGGTTTTGATAAAATTACAAACAACATAATAAAACAAAACAAAACCATTCTAACACCAATATTGGTGAACATAATAAATAAAGTTATCGAAACAGGTATCTACCCATGCTACATGAAACAAACAATAATAGTGCCTATACATAAAAAAGAAGATAAAACAAAACCAGAAAATTATCGACCTATATCACTACTATCAACACTAAATAAAATACTAAAAAAAGTGATTCATACCAGACTAACTGAACACATAAACAATAACAACATAATATTCAAACAACAGTATGCGTTTCAACAAAATTCTGGAACACAAACAGCTGCATATGATCTCATAGACCATATAAAGCGTAAAGTGGACCAAAAAGAAACTGTAGTAGCAATGTACATCGACATGAAAAAGGCATTTGATACCATATCCAAAACAAAACTTATTAAAAAACTGGAAGCAATTGGAATAAAGGGTAAAGAACTAAACCTGATAGACACATACCTTAAAAACAGACCACAAAAAACAAAAGTAAACTCTACAGAAAGCAAACCACTACAGGCTGATTACGGCATACCACAAGGAGGAATATTGCCACCGACACTATATATACTATACACGAATGATATTTTAGAACTTACATTACATGGAACACTCTATATGTATGCTGATGACACATGCATTATATATTCGGGAAAAGAAAATATAGAATTAGAAAAGATCATTAAAGAAGACGTTAAAACCTTAGAAACATGGTATTACAACAACTTACTTACTATCAACGAGACAAAAACCAAATACATGATTTTTAACAACAAACAGGAAACCCCTATAACAATAACAATAAATGGCAAAACTATAAGACAAATAAAAGAAGTGAATTACCTGGGTCTGACTATTCAAGAAAACCTGAAATGGGATGCTCACATAAACAAACTTGTGAAAAAAAATTCTTCAACAATAGCGGCTGTAACAAAAATACGAAATTACCTACCAAAAAACTCAAAAAAATCAGTTTACCATGCAATATTTGCATCACATAACAAGTACCTAAACCATATCTGGGGAAACACATCCAAAAAAAACATAAACAAACTTCAAAGACAACAAAATAAATTCATCAAAATTCTATACACACTGGACAGAAAAACACCTTCAACTGAACTATACAAGGAAGAATTAAATATAAATAAGATGATAGACTTGAACAATATACTATTGCTATATAAAATAAATCACAAAATGATAAAAACCAATATAAAAATACAGTCAAACAAAGAAATACACAACCACCAAACAAGAAGAAAATCGCACATAAGGACTACAAAATATACAACTGTTAAATGCAGACAGACACTAACAACAGAAACTACAAAGCAATACAATAATCTGCCAACATTTATAAAAAGTCTTAATTACATACCATTTAAATTAAAAATAAAACACATGCTACTACACGACAAAATATAAATTAAATAAATAAAGAGAACAACTCAAACAAGCCTTCAATACCAATAGCCTGAGACGGGAATAAATACCCACAAACCTCAGGACGATGAGAGAGGGACGAAACCATTTTTTATTTATTTATTTATTTATACTTCTTTAACGTATTTATAAATAATTCCCCAATTTCTTTCGCTTTCCTGCATTGTGTCTTTAATGTTATCAATATTTATTCTAATTTTGAGCTCTGCTTCCACTATGGATCTTTCTATGTGCCATCTCGCACAACTAGATATCTCTTGCTCAGTGTCTTTAACTTCACAATGTTGCCAAGAGTTGTCCTCCCTTAGCTCAAACCTCGCAAGATAGTCTTGTCCGCTTAAGAATTCGGTTAAGTAGTAGTTTACTTTCCTATGTTTCCTACCTACCCATTTCCTAATGTCTTTATTTAAGGCCTTCGTCCATTTGGCTTCGCTGCCACTTTGCGTTCCAGTTGTTCAGCATTTCCTCGTAAATAACATTGCAGTCTTTATTCATAAAAGCCTTATTTGAATGACCACAACCACAAAATATTTTCAGTGCAATTCTGCGTTGTTGAGCTACTATTATATTTTTTATATTTTGTACTATTTCCCAAATATCGGCTCCAGACATGAGAACCAAATGCGCCACCAAGTATAATAGTCTTCTTTTCTTTTATTAGCTGATGGACCGTCAATGGATTAGCGTTTATAATTTTTTCAGTTTTTTCGGTGACCCTATTAATGTTTTCCTTAATTTTCAAATTTGTATCAAACCACACTTCAAGGTACTTACCGCTTCCTTGGTTTCTACATCAGTATCCAAAATACGTAGTGCCAGTGTGATTCTTTTTCTTCAGTAAAGAATAACAGCTTCTGTTTTATGTTTGGTTATTTTTGCTTTTAATTTTACCATATTTACACCTTCTTTCGGGTCGACTTCACGCATATCGTTAAAATGTGTGTTGCATAAAATAGAACCAAGTATTGATTCTTGTAGTATACCACAGCTTTCTTTTTACCCAATTAGCAGTTTTCTTTGTATTAGGTAGCTAATTAGAATCCTTCTTAATCTGTCGTTTACTTCATTTTATCCAAAGTTTTCATTATTCCGGACCATGGTCGGAATTGAAGAAAAGAAATTTCTATTTCTTACCGCCCTATTTGTAGCTTCTTTAACCATCTTCACCACCTTTCCTTGTGGATCTGTCTTTCGTGAATCAAAATTGATTCTCAGATTTTTTTACATCTACCTCGTATTTTAACCTAATCACAATTATATGTTTGTAATTAACTTGTTCTTTATTCTTTGCTAATTTCTCAATCAAGGTCAGTTTGTCTCAGTTGCCACTTTAATTAAGATTTTGTCTGGTTTACGCATCGTTGTGACTTTGTCTACTTCACTTTTGCTTATATGTTGTACATTTTGTTTTATATCACATTTGACAAGTGATCTGTCATTTTTTAATGACCCCGTGCGTAATGTTCACTTTTTGCAATATACGTGCATAATAAAACGCATAGAATTACATACTTTTCAACCTTGTGAATCAAGTTATTTCTCAAGCATGTTGCGTCAGTCTCTAGTACAGCAAATAACTACTCCAACTTTAACTTTAATAATGTTGTTTGAATTTTATTTCATTTAAAATAATCCTAATATTTTATTATTCATGCGGGAAACGTAAATCCAATCCTAAACAGCTCTTGTTGCTTTTAATTTGATTTTATTTTTTTAAACCAACACTTGGAAAACTTTGCCTTTGTTCGCACATACAGGTAATATGATACAAAGCAAATATTTATCGCAACAAATCCCTATTATAATTTAAAAATATTATATTACATTGTGAAGTTTACTCTACAAGAAAGTAAACGCACATTATTTTTTTTGTTCAAACCCAATTTTCTGTTTAACTTGGAAATTGAAATGAAACGTTATTAAATATAAAAAAACTTTATATATTATAATTAGATGTTTGTCAGTTAGACAAACATTTGTTTGTGAAAGTCTGGCTTGAAAAATATAAAAAGCAACCGATTATATTTAAAGATTATTATAAAATCCAGTAAAGTTTTGCCTCATTTTAATTTGAAACTTTTGGACATCTTTTTAGATTTATTCCCCTCGCTGCACCCCCGTACTTTATTCCATATTTTTTGGGGTAACAATGTAACACCCTGAGAGTTCGAAGGGTTCGATTTTCAATTAGCTTCTTTACAAGTTTACTTTCTTTTTCGCCCCCCTCTAACCCAAGCCCGCACTAGAATACCTTTCGAAAGTTTCCCGCTTGTACGGCCGCGGTAAAACTAATTTGCCCCCTATCAAAGAAAAGATAAATTGCCGAAATGTTTATAGGGAAACCGTGTAAAAATATACGGCACTCGTGTTACGTGTGTGACTTATTCATTGCATCACATTGATTTATTATTATTTTATACGAAGCGCTTTTCTTTTCGTGACACTCACTTAAATTCCAGAATAAGAAATGTTTATATTCGGAGGTGGTTATAAATATATTATTTGTGTCAATATTGAAATTAATGTAAATAATAATTATTGCAGTATGCGATTGAATATGGAGAAATGCATGATAAATAATTAATATTGCGCGGATGGAATACGGCATTACGAAATAATAATTGGCAGCATAACTATTCAATTGGCCAGGTTAATAATTTCATATTACGCTGCCGAATTACCCAAAAGTTTTGCTGTTTAATCCAATATTTCATGGTAATGTAATCTGTGATATTTGGCTTTTGTTGAAAATGGTATGTTGAACTAGACGCGCAGCGGTTGTAAGTCGATGTGATTAATGTTTATTACATGTGCATTAATTGGATCGCGTTTGACTATTACAGATTAATATTATTAGATACAATTTGACGTTGGATTATAACGTGCATTGATAAAATTAGTTCATTTAAAATTCATCACAAATTACAGGGTTACGAGCTAGTTTTGAAAGAATTTTCAATCGTTAATTGTGGTCATAAATTATAAATAATTTAAAATTAGCAATACATTCATTAAACATAGCTTTATAATTATACTGTTTTGCCATTCGTTGTTGTATTATAATTTAATATAATTAATTTTAGTTGAATACTATTTTCCACCAAATTAATCATTCCATCTTGTAATACCCAATTTAATCAAATCAAATTATTTGTATTAGAAACGCTGTTTATTGTTTAGTTTCCTAATTATTTTATATTAATTGTATGTCAAGACAAAAATATCTTTGGACTATCTATCTGTTGATTGTCTTTGACTCTTTCAATTTCCACTTTATGCGCGTTTTCATAGAAATGTTTCCACTCGGCATTTATCTGTTATTTCATTCATCTCAGGTATTTTTTATAAACATTGTAGTTTGCTCTTTAGTTATTATTAAACTATTTAAAGATAATAATACCAAAAGTCATTTTATAAGAGTTTTTCTCAAAATTATTCATAACTGTATATGGGCTTGTATGAGTCAAGTGTACGAAATGAAAATTTGTTTTTGCTCAAACCACTGAAAATGCCCTCCTCTACATGAATACTGATTATGTAAATTAAAAAAAAAAATAGAGTAATAAGCAATCAAAATTTGAAAAAATCAATTTTTTTGCATGGCTTTTTGAGTCTTTTTACATTTTTTGATCATTTGTAACTTCTCAGTATTACATTTTGTGAAAAAAAATATAAGAAACTTTTTTCTTCAAAATTGTCCAAAAAATAAGTTTTCATAGCCAAAATTGCTTTTCTTAAGTTTTGAAAATTTTGCAGAACTTTAAAAGACAGTTGATGACTGGTATTTTCTTTTTTTTTCAAATATTGATAAAAACGTGTTTACATACAGGGTGAGTTTGGAAGAACGGACCAAACTCCAGAAGTGTATTGTACACGTAAAAATAATGTATAAAAACTTAAATGTTGTTATCCGATTTTCATTTGTTTTCAAGTTATAGTGTAATTAAAAATGATTATCTAGTATGCCAAAACAACTTTTTAAAGGGTAGGATTGGTTGCGGTCGTCTTATTACTTGGTCTCCAATGTCTCCAGACTTATTAGCACTAAGTTATTGTTTATGAGGATGGTTTAAAGATGAAGTGTAAACAGTAAAAGCAAACAATCGAGATGCACTAATAAAACGCATTAAAAATGTTGCAGCCGATCTTAAACAAAGACATAATTCAATCATGAAAGCAACAGGCGCCCTTTGTAGACAAAGCAGAAAATATTTAGAGGTAAATGATGGCGTTTTTGAACATTTTTTATAAAAAGACTATGATTACCAAAACGTTAATGTAGAAATTTTATTTATTTTAATTACGCTAAAACTTAAAAACAAATAAAAATCGAATAACAACATTTGAGTTTTTTATATTATTTTCATGTATACAATACACTCCTGAAATTTGGTCCATTCCTCCCGACTCACCCTGTATGTGCAAAAGATACTCTTAAGACAGTGCCGTGCAACGTTCCGAGATATCTTACAGTGTATACACAAAAATACTTAAAAATAGCAAAATAATGCTTAAATATTAGATTTACATTTTTTGATCGTTTTTAACTTCTCAAGATTGCATTTTTAGAAAAAAATTATAACGAGCTTTTTTCTTCAAATTTGTCTAAAAATAAGTTTACATAGAAAACACGCAATTCAAATTCAGAAAAGGCTTTAGTACCAGAGATGTATCTTCGGTTTACCTATTCAAAAAACAAGATACGTAAACTGCAATGTCTTTGCTTGTTACATTAACATACATCAATCAGGAATAGACGACAGGAACGCAAGTATCATATCAAATCTGCACAGCTAACATACAGCATGCATTTGAGTAAAGAGCAGATTGTCGAAACAATTCATAATACGGGTTTAACAAATATGAAGAAAAACTTTTGAAAGATGCAGTAGAAGAAGAGAAAAAAGAAATAATAATAAATAGCCAAGTAATATACAATTTGCAATAGCAGATGATTCTGTATTAATCGCCGACAGCGCCGACAAACTACAAGTGATAATAAATAGAGTAGTCAAAGATTACCAAAAAGTCACCTTAATCTAAAACAAAAATAATGATTATCAGCAGAACCAACGCACAATGTGAATAGACTCCCCATACAGACAGTACTATCAATAACATACTTAAAAACAAACTTGAATGACAAATAAGACCATAATCAGGAAGTAAAAGAAACAATAAAAAAAGCACGTTCAGCAGTCAATCAAATGTAGAGTATATTATGCATATACCTTTGCTTCTAACTTCAACAACGCATCCTAAAATGTTGCGTTTTTGTTAACACTCCTATATGGTGTAGAAAAATGAACACTTTACAAATCAGTCAACAATTAGAAAGTTTCGAGATATGATGCTACTGCCGCATGCTAAAAGTTTCACAAAAGCATGCAAAAAGATAAAAAACTACTTACAATAATAAAACATAAAGAAAATCATATTTTGACCATATTATGTCAACAGGAAAAAGTACAAAATGCTTCAATTAATTATGAAAAGTAAAATTAAAAAAGGATCCAGAAAGACAACAAGCTTCTTAGCTAAAAAACTTGCAACAATGAACCAGCAAGATTTTAATATTAAGAACCGCAATATACCAAATTTGATTGATCGTTAACGTCCACCAAAGATACGGCACATTAGTTTAAGTCACTTATCTTTATGCTTGTAAAGAGTGATCCATTTAGAAGTATTTTTTTTTTTATTTAAAAAAAACCAAACACTTCATTTTTATCGAGTAAACTTTATGATAATACAAATGTTCGTTATAACTACGTCCATTCAGAAGTTCCAATTTTTTATGACTCGTTTAAGCATTTTTAGTAGTATTTGGCAAATGACGAAAGTAATGTTGGTCTCCAATTCCTCAATCGTAGTCGGCTTAGCCATGTGGACTTTCTACTATACGTAGTCCCACAAGTCTAAAGCGTGAAATTAACTGTACACCAAATTGTTCTCGCAAAAAAGCCATGGTTTCAATTTAAGGTAGCAAATAGTCTGTTACTTGTATCAGTAACCAAGGTTGGTTATTTTTAAAGAAATGTTGCACCAGCCCATGAACCACACCAAACCGTTGTTTTGTTTGAATCTAATGGTAGCTCTTAAATCTCTTCTGATTGCTCGTTTGTTTAAATACGGCAATTTTGCTTACTGACGTGGCCATTAAGCCAGAAACGGGCCTTAACGCTGATCAAAATTTTGGTCAAAAACAGTAGATCTTCTTGAAACTTTTCAAGAGCCCAAATCCTGAAACGGTAACGATTCGGAAACTCGGCCAGATTCAATTCTTGCACAAGTTAAATTTTGTAACAGTTTAGATCTTTAATTCAAAATAAATTCATAAATTAAAATTGTTAAGTTTGTTTTCATTACGTTAATTGTGATTGACGGACTATACAGCAAAATGTTTAATAGCTGGTAGACAAAAATAACATTAACGTCCAGACAGATCTCATAATCAACATATTATACAAAACTGGAATCATACCATCGGAATGGTTAACAACTACATTCATATCTCGGCCAAAGAAACCACAAGCAACTGACTGCAATGACTATCAAATGATAAGCCTAATGGCTCACATATTAAAGGTATTTCTTAGAATCATTTATACCAAGATCTATATAAAATGTGAGGAAGTTATAACAGACTCACAATTCGGATTTCGAAATAAATTTGGTACAAGGAAGGCGGTGTATTCCTTTGGAGTACTGGCCCAACGATGTCATGATGTAAACAAAAATGTATATGCCTGTTTTATTGACTACAGCAAAGCTTTCGACAATGTAAAACTCGAAAAGCTCTTAAATATTTCAAAACAAATAAATATTGACCATCGCGACACGAGAATTATATCATATCTTTATTGGGGCCAGACCCAAATCAAGATTGAAAGTAAACTGTCAGACAAAATTAACATAAGGAAAAGCGTTAGACAAGAATGTATTCTCTCGCCAATGCTGTTTAACATATACTCTAAAGCCATATTCAGTAAAGCCATGTCAGAAAAGCATGCAGGAATTGTTGTAAATAGCAGAGTAATAAACAACATCCGTTACGCGGATGACACGGTTGTTCTCGCAGACAATATGGCCGATCTTACACGCATGTTAAAAATAATGATTAAACAACCTGGAAATAAAAAGCAGACAATAAGGCCTCAACATAAACCTAACAAATAAACGGAGAACGTATCGACCAAGTATCAAAAAAGACATATCGGCAAGAAATCTTAGCACGCATCAAACAAGCTAGAGCAGCGTTTATAAAAATAAAGAAACTACTAACTTCTCCAGGCCTAAGCCTGAATTTAAGGACTAAAATGACACGCTGCAATATTTTTCCAATCCTGCTATATGGCGCAAAAAGCTAAACCTTAACTCAAGAAATTACAAAAGATCAAAGCTTTTGAGATGTCTGTATATCGCCAAATACTACGTATACCATGGGCGGGTAAAGTGACTAACATCAAAGTGCTTTAAAAAACAAACAAATCTATTGAAATCCTTTCCACCATAAAGAAACGTAAGTTCCAATACCTAGGACACATCACAAGAAACAACAAATACGGATTACTTCAACTAATCCAAGAAAAAAATCAAGAAAAACGCAGTATGGGAAGAAGACGTATATCCTGGCAGCGTAACCTCAGAGAGTGGTTTGGAATGTCATCGGCAGACCTATTCCGCTCACAGAGAAGTTGAATTGTATATTTAAGATAGCACAATTTACATTTACTTTTATAACCGTTCATATATGCGTTACACGTTCGCTGCGTATGGATATCTGTACCCATCAAAATCCTGATGTTCATTTCCACCAAAAAATTAACTTTAAATAGCAAAAATAGTAGCAATGCTCATATAATTTATATAAAAACATTTTTTTTCAGTTAAATTTTTAATGACTCGCATGTGAGACATGTCCACATAAGATGGAACAATCAGAGCCATACACACCAAACGTATTAACACTAGTTGTTGGTAACATTGTTGATAATAGTTAATGAATTAACAAGATTCAACCAAGGCAAATTATGCCGTAAAACGTACATCTAATACACCTAACCTAACCTAACAGCATATTATACTACAAGAAACTATCACATAACAAAATAGACTGCCACTAAAAACGTCTTTTCTGTTTCCTTTCCTTCATATTAGCACCAACAATTAACCAATACAAAAAAACCTATGTTGCAGCTGATGAAGTAATAAAAACCTAAAAATGACCCTCGACACTCAGACCAAAAACTACTACAAATTCACCTGAAACTGAGAGCAAAACAAGTATTTTGGCCCACGCCATGCTATAAACAAAACGAGACAACCAATTGTTGCAGGTTTCTTAAGATAAGGTATAAAACAAATCGTGATGATCCAAACAAAAACAAATACATTTCAAAAAACCCTTAGCTACTTAGCTACAAGAAATAAACGTATAGCGAAATAAATCTCAAAAATAAAAAGTCTCCCAACCAAAGCAAAAAAATAAAAATAAAATTTGGCGTAATTTTTGCTTTTGTGCTTAACCATTATAAAAGTTGGATGGTAAACAGTCTTCAACTAATAAAAATTAACAACATGGCAGTCTTATTGTTAAATATTTAATCAAAAATGCTTAAATTTTAGCTGACATGATTTGCAATCTGCATCTAGTTTTTAGTGATCAAAATGTTTCAAGTGAATCAACTGTAAAAACCATCAGCCATCCAGGTCGTTGCGAAAAAAATTTCAGAATTTGGTTAAATATAACTTCTACATCGTTCTTAACACTTAAATAATTCAAGATGCTCTGTGCTCATTCTATAAAACATAAGCGTCTTTATGCCTACAAAATCCATCTTATTCAACAGCTCAAGCCTACAGACCATACACAGCAAAAAAAAGTTTGCCAATTAGTTTATTAACAAGTATGCGGTAAGTTTTCCAACAAAACCAGCTTTGGCCATAAAAGCAATTTTCTTGTTGATAACTTTGATTGCTGTATTTGGAGTAACCTAAACCTCACGTTCATAAAAAAAATGCATCACAAACGTGTTATTGTTTAGTGTAAATTTTGAACTAAAAAAAGCAAACAACTAATGGCAAACAGTATCGAGAAACAATAAACCAGTTTTTGTGCCTCAAATAGATAGTATGGATCTCAAAACATGTGGTTCCAACAAACACTTGCTACACATCACTTGAAACAACGGCATTATTGCACAAAACATTTATTGGACGTGAAATCTCCCGTTTAAACATCCAGTATTGGCCGCCTTAATTGTGCAACTTCTTTTTATTTAGTTTTTTTAATTCATAATATTTATGTTAACAAGCACACAACAAATCATGCTTTAAAAGAAAAGATTTGGCACTGAATCAGTAAAATTCTGCTACAATTATGCAAAATTTTGTTAAAAAAAAAAAAATGAACCATCAAAGCCAAGGAAAGCATTTGCATTTATTAAATGTGTTTCTTCCATACATCATTCCTACATTTCTATTATTTATTTCATATCGAGACACCATTTAAATGTATATAAGCTAAAAAAAAATTAGTTTTTAAACAACACCTTCCCAACAGTATATAAAAAACATCAAACATATCATAGTTTGAGAACTTCAAAACTGATTAAATACTATTTACTCATGTTTAACCAATTTTGAAAAAAAAAACAATTTTTAACAAGTACCTTTCAAACTGCTTTTTCCTCGGGGTTCATATTAATCAATACAGTTTATGATTGTCAGTTCTCATAGTCAGACATGTAACAAAACCACTACAGTCGTCTTTTATGGCAAACCACTTGCTAGTAGCCATTCAGGCACATTTAAAAAACCCACAAATCTATTCTTTGCTGTATATAAAAGTTGATTCATATCTACGGGCAATCAGAGTGTCAGTTCTCACACAGTCAGACATATCTGACAAGCACAAAACCAGATGGCAAACGACTTGCTAGTAGTTATCTGTGCACATTCAAAAACCGGTATTTTATTAGATTAAAACGTAGCTCAAGGCCTTGCAAGATTATTGGTATAGTTGGACTTGTGCCGTTACAAAAAGCTGTTGCCACCTGTTGTTTAAATACATTTAACCGTTGCATGATTTTAAGATTTCTGTGAAATATTTTTCTATATTTTTGGGCACACCTTAGTTTATTCTCATCTCATCTCATCACACTAACATGCAACGCCTTGTATTTTGTAAGTGTTAAGAAAAAATCATAATTGCAAATTTTAAACAAAAGCTGGTTCAATTTAAACAAAACTCAGGTTCTACCAGTAAATCGTAAATTCACACTCTTAAGTTTAATACTTACACTGAACAGTATTCTTTAAAACAAAACAAATGTTTAACAAAATTTTCATTATAGTAAATTCAATAAACCGCCGCTGAATAACCTGAAGGAATTGCAAAAAATCATGTAGGAACAAAATGCAAAAATCCTTAGATTAGAGCCTATTCAACACCAATAGCTCTTCAAAAACGCAATTAAACAATGCTCCATAGCAGCTTGCACCCACCAGGTTGTACCACACTCTTTAACAAATGCTTTCTTTGATTGTAAACTCAATTTTGATTTAAGAAGAAACTTTGCAGTGATTTTTAATTTCTAATGCGTAGTAGTACTACTACAATAAGCCTTACAACTGAAAGTTTCTCAAAACCTTTCTTTTCAACCTTTCATGGTAAAAAATTTACGCTCACTTTGAGTAAGATTTTTAGTACCTCTTGTGCAACACTCCTTTTGCGTTTCCGGCTCCTTTTAAACAAATGCTATCTGTATTTACAAGCCGTCAAAAACCGTATCCTCCAAGTATGTCAAAACCGGTTGGGTTGTGTAGTTTGCAAGAATTTTACTTTGAACTGAACGGCTAGTTTATGTTTTCCAAGCAAATAAATTTGTTAAACTCTTGTTCACTACACATTTGCTTTAAATTTCACTACAAATCTATACTTTGCTGTATATGAAAGTAAATTCATATCTACAGACATTCAGTGTGTCAGACACAACAAATAGTTTTCAATGCATTTTATATAAAAGTATTTATACCTATCATATAAAATTGAAAATCATTTGTCGTGTCGTATACCATAACCTTTAGACTGATTTCTATTAATATTCATCCAATATTAAATTTATTGCTCAACGTCCTATATAATGATATTTGAACAAAATTCCTCTCTATGAAATGAATATTATGTGTGTGGTAATCTGTTTAGTGTTGCAATTTCAAACATTCAATAATAAGCTCGAATATTCAGAGTAAATATTGAAATATGCTTACATGCACTTTAAACATTCTCTTGTGAAGACTATATATTGTTATATTATTTTCCAGAATATAAGATGATTTATATGCTTCGAATACATAATTTAATTTTTTACTCTATTGCTATAAATAATGATATTCCGAGACTGCATTATACTGCACTAAACAACTACAAAGCTTTATATTCAAGAGGTGCATTAATATACCACTTAATAATATATAGTAGTAAAACTAGCTTCGTTCCCTTCAATAGAACATTATATTAAGCACTTCATCAGAGTTTTGCTATAGGGGCGATGGAAAGCAATAACATTATACTTGAAAAGCTAAGATCGAGTGGTGTAGATTCTTTATGCCGGAGAGACATCAACCTCCGATGCAGGTGTACTACAAGTGGCAATTCGATATGTCTGCACTAATGAGTTGCGGAAGGGTTGAAGGGTTACTCCCCGATTCACACAGGGTGTTTATACTCTCCCCGGGTTACAGTCTCGTATTACGCGGTGCAGTTTTTAGATTAGCGAAAGAGAAAAGGGGGCGCGAAACGTTATTCAACTAAAGTACTAAAGCAACTCTCATTATCGCTGCGTAATGCAATACGACGGCCGTAAACAAAGATTGGAATGTACACATACAATTAACAGAATACATACATATGGGGGTTATGCAGCTTTGTGAAGGCAATTTACAGCAGTTTCCGAGCTTTGTTTCATACACTTTAATGTAATTACAGTTTTATTTTTTTGTTTGTTTTTTTTTTTTAGCAACGGTGGCGTGCTTTGTCATTCCCATATGTACACCCTGTGTTTGTACAATGAACTGGAGGCTGAGTCGAGCTATTTGCTTTTGTTTATTTGTTAACGTACATGCATCAAAGAATGCAACAATTAATTGCTTTTATGCTCGGGCACATATATAGTTTACACATTAATAAAACTATTTGCAAAGTACAAAGTAATATTAGTTTGAAGTTTCCACCGTTAGCGACTAATTTGTCCAACATTTACTCTAAGCTTAGCAAAAAACATAATTAATTTTGTTTATGTCTACACTATGCAGGATAATTAATATGACACAGCAAATAACAAACTGGTTTAAATTGGTGTAATATATAACATTTCTTGATAACAGTTAATTATTCTGTTTTAATATATTTTATATCACTCAATACCAATAAAACATAGATAGTATCTCAAACTTCACAATCTTTAAAAAACTTGCCCTTATCGATAAAGAATGTGTAATAAAAAAGTTGTTAACTGTCAGCTCAAGATTGGTGGTTTATAACAAACTAGATCTAATACAATAAAATAATTTAATAAAACGTGCTTTTTGCAAATTAAAGTAATGTAAATCTTAACGAAAATTCCTATATGTGAAAATATAACAATGTAATTTAGTTCTAAAAAACTCAATGTCACCTTGTTTAAAGTGTAAGATTTTAATGACAACATAATAGGTAAAGCATATACAAGGTGAGACAAAAGTAATGTCACAGTTTAAATATGCTGCCAATTTGATACAAATTAAAAAAAAAATAAAAATTGTTTTCACTAAAAGTTTATTTAAAAAAATGATATTGGTAAAATGACCATCTCATGCATTAATGCACATTTGTGCTCTTTTTAGGCATTTTGAATTGTTGCTCGCAAAACATCTGGCTCTAAATTGGTGATTTCTTCTTCAATGTTAGCTTACAAGACTTGCAAAGTTTGTGGTTTGTTGTGGTAAATGCAAAATTAAAAAAAAAATAAAACAAATAAAAAAGTCGAGGGATCTGGAGATCTGGACAGCCAATTTAAATTGCCAAAACGGGAGATCACACTGCTCGGAAATTGATGTATCAAAATCTCCATAGTTGCCCAAACTATGTGAGCGGTTGGAACCAACAATGCTCAATACCCAATTCAGCATTAAAAAAAACTCATATAACATCTGTTTTTAGAGCACACTAGTGGTGTGAGAGAATGCAATAACTCTTTGTGGATATCATGTGGATTCTCCGTGTCCCAGAAATGCAAATTTTGTTTGTTAACATAACCAGCTTTATCGCTCATTATGATTTTGGCTAGCAAAATAATCATCTTCTTGCACAGGTTTTTAACAGAGCATATAAGTAAGTTAACCTCACTTGACAGGCAGGCAGTAATTGGTAAACGGTTTGTGTGCATCGTTTTCTCGTCAATATTTGTAGACTCTCTCGGGCGTCCTCGACTACAGAATCAATTTTCTTGATCAAACAAACTATACGAAGCCGGCCACCCAAATTATAAAAAAATACCTCAAATATATGTGCAACCTTAACCTTAAAGTAGAAGTTAATAATAAGTCCAGTATCGTCAGCCAAAATTTTAGACATTCGGCCAATAAGCGCAATACCCTTTAGCGTAAAATGCACAAGATCTCATCCGACAGTGTACCAGAAAGAAGAGTAAGAAATAACCCTTTTTTAGAAAACCTACACTTCAAAACAAACACAAGCAACAAACAGCTTGTTAAAAAAAAAAACAAAACTTCAGCTTGCTACCATCTTTTACCCAGTTGGAAAACTGGCTAATTTATATCTCTCAAAGAAAAGAGAATAACCAATCCATGCAATCGTGACGTTTGTTATGCAGTTACATTCTATACTAGTATTGATGCCTGAGAAAACATAAATTAATGTAGGAATTCTGGCTAATTTTTATTAAAAATTGCCGCAAAAAGTTGAAATCGTTGCACGGGTGGCCGTTCCTCCAGAAAATTGCGTCCTGGAGATATACCACTAGATCTTAGCTAAGGTCGTCAAAAATATCTCACAGGATTAGGCGTCCTAGAATGTGTAGTGTCGGCCCATTGCAGCAGGTAAATTTCTCTCGGTTGACTAGTGACTCAAAGTTGAATGTTATTAAGGCTATATAAGATAGCAGTAAAAATGGATGTGGAATTCAGGTACAGCGGACTTTTGTTAACTTTACAGCTACGCCCATTGCGGAACTTGTGCCTACAACCATTCTCCCTTTCCCTCATCTGTTTTCACAACTCTTGTGTACAGTACAGCCTCTAGGAATAGATCACATAAGCTTAGTTCTGGTTAAATATTTTTGATTTTTCAGTTATTGGGTACTGCGTCGTTGTATCAAAGTTGGTGTTGACGACAGCTTGGTCTTTGCTGACAAGGTTTGACGGTTTAGAAAACGTGGTTTTTTTAGACGTTAGAACTTAAGTTTTGGGAAAAAATAAGCTCATTTTGATGCTTTCTCATGAGTTTTGTCCTATATCAGCGTCTAGTAGTAAGAAAGCCATGTTGTCAAGTAGAGTTGGTAGACTTCAGCCTAGTTTGAGTTTAGTTCCCGACTTTCGTGACAATATCAAACCCCTAAAATCCAATGTCAAAGCGGAGCCCTACTAGTTTTATCCAAAGCTGATAAGAATACAGTTTTTTAGCTATAGATGTTTTGCTAAAAGTCGTTCCGAGGTGTGTAAAACAAAACGTTTACATTTTTGTGGTCTAGTTTTGTCAAAAGTGGAATCTAGCAATAGTTCTTTACTAGTGTTGATACCTGCAGAAAGTAAAAACTAATGTAGAGTTGTGCTTGGCTTTTGATAAAAAGTAAAATGTAAACCATAGAGAACTAAGCACATAAATCACAGTGTTTGTACACTTTGCCGAAGCATTTACTGTTGCTCGTTTCAAACGGCATCACATCAACAAACAGAAAACAAATCTGTTCTTTAATTATCACCGCACTATGATAAAGAACGTATAAGCAACCCGCACTTTGTGTGAACGCGTATGACGCACAACAAAATATCTTTGCCAATACTATAATGCAAATGTAGATTATCGTAATCGACGGAGCCCTTTGACATATTGCGCCCGCATTTTCAGTCTTCATAAAAACATGTTATTCTAATCTTTTCTTCCAAACCTTTGGGGTTAAGAGAAAGATAGTTTTTTCACACAACTGCCGTTCTATTAGTCTATATCTGCCTCAATGACACTTCAAGTCTATGGATAGGTACAGTTAAATATATAAGAATCAAATTTAAAAAAGGTTTAACTTTTAGATTTTACATTATAAGAACACTTCTCAAAGCCAAGATCGTAAGTACAGCCAGACACGAATAGTGTGGCTCCTACAATAGGCAACTTAGTATACACAAAAATTATGTTGAATGTGGTTAAACTTATGCCTTTGCCTGTTTAAGCATTTTTCAACTCCAGAACAACGTCGCCCATAAAATGTTTAAAATATTAGCGCAAATGAAAAATACTAAAACGGGCAAAGGCATTAGTTTAACCACATTTAACATAATTTTTGTGTTTACTAAGTTGCCTATTATAGAGGCCATACTATTCCTGTTTGGCAGTAATCTTCTTACTCCGCTGCTTTGCAAAAATAGCACCACAAGTACAAACAACAAATTTCAACTACTTGAAACAATTATACGCTCAATTCAGACATACGCATGTTTAGTTTAACAAAATAAATTTATTTTAGAGCAATACTGTAAGAAAAAATATTAAAACACTTTATTACAATCGTAACACCCAACTAAAAGCTGATGCGGGTCTACACTAACCTTTTTTTTTTGTTAAAATTGCTAATCACTCAAACCGTAAGTTGTCTCGTCTTACCCAACAAAACAAACGGCCAATCATCAACGTCACCATACAAATCATAACCCACAAAGCTGGCGCAGGATGCGCACTGCTAATGACCTTTCAAAAAAATCACATATTTGAAAAACACGTTTAGATCACAAAAACGTAGAACTGCAATCCTTAAACTACTGACCACTGACCACTCGGAAATCCCTACGTCCGAAAGTGATGCAATAGATTAATTAGTTTAGATTTTTGGCATATCAGCCTAAGACAACTATTAATAACAATTCACTGTAGCAATAGATGCTAATTCAATTGCAATAAATAGTTTTAGCCTAGGAGTTATTTTCAGCCTATCAGTTGCCAACCAAACAACTAGTAACAGCAAACTTTAATGCTATACTTGACGGTTAGCTTTCAAACATTGTTGCAAGCAACTCAAAACATCTAGTTTAGCACAGCAAACTAACTAATCTCTTAAAAAAAAACAGCCATAGATTTGCCAAAACAGCTTAGGTTTCATCAAAAAATGAGCTAGCTTCATCTATTCTCAAAATCAAACCAAATGCAAATGGCAAAGATCTTATAACCCAGTCAAACAAATCAACCTTAATCTGTTTCACTGTAAGACCAAAAAAGCAAAAAACACAAAAACCAATGCAAGCAATTTGCCTTTGAATCCACTACTAAAGATGATATTGTGATCTAAAAAATTGCTAATAAAAATTGAAATAAGCGTACGCTGCTTCATTCATTTGTGGCAAAAAAAGTCTCAAGTATAGCTTAAAATATATGACTAAAGTTTTGCAATCAAACTTAAAGTCCGATGCACAACGATAACTTGGATATAACGCAAGTGTAAAATCATCAAATATCAAAACCAAACCTGCACTCCTGCAACCTAAAAAAAGCTTTAAAAAATCTTTCTCGCAAAACTGCAATATTCCTCACAATCAGTATAGACACAATACTAAAAACGTCGTTTTTTCCGTCTTCATAACCTTCTTAAAAAAGATGTCAAATACTGTGATCTTAAAGAGAATCAAAAATACCACAGCGGCAAAAACCATTTTTCAAATCATTAAAATAGCTTCTGACATGAGCTCTTCATAACCATCAACAAACTAGAACAATCAATCAAGACAAGTTTTTGTTTAAAACAGGTTCATCTCGATACTGATAAAACTCATTGTTTCTTAACTAAAAGAACAAACACTAGCTGTAAAGTTGTTTGAGCACGTGTCTACCCCTGGACCCCATCAGATATTATATATTAGTCATAACAATAAACTTTTAATAAAATCACTGATCACTCAGATCCTAAGCTGTCTCGTTTTATCAAACAAAATTATCAAATTTCTAAATATAAGGAGCCAACCAACATGCATGACATCATCATACAAATGGTCGCCTACAAGGCTGTTCCAAAATGCAAACTTCTAATAACTCGAAATGACACTGGAAAAATCCACCATGTTCTCCGGTTTTCACACAATCCTACAATCTTGCACTATCTCAGAAAAGTATAACTCGTTACTCTTTAACATACCACTTGGTTCAACAATGTATTACTCTTAATGAAACTTTGAAACTTGACCCCAATACCAATGTATCCTCCCTCAAAAGCACGCTCCTGCACGCGGTCTGAAGCATTTGTTATGCCCCGGAATTACTACCAAAAACCTACAAGATCAATGTATCCTCAAGAAACTGGTAACTCGTTATCTACCACCTCAACATTTAGTAAGTAAGACACGGTCATTTTGATGGTGGTTATCGGGTATAAACCAGAGCTGGGTTATCTAAATTGATGACTGTCGTGACAACCAATCTTAGATTTAATAGATTTGTAAAACTGCTTTGCACAAGTGATATGGATTTATCAACAAGAGGTGTCAATAGTCAACGTACGTACTATAATTAACACTTGAAAATTAATTTAATGGACTACACATCGTACACTAGTGTTAAGCAGATTAGCACTAATACTGTGTGTATTTTAATAACTTTAATAAACTTGAACAAACTTAAAAATTATAAAAAAATTCAATAAATATGTTTTTTCATCAAACCTAAGGCGACATGTATCCATCCTACAATATTTTTTTGTAAATTTGATTATTTCATATAGATTCCCAACTTTCAGTTATGAAATCTGTAACTCTACTACTAGACCACTTAAGGTTTAAATATTTTTTTCTTTTGTTGAAGAATCCAATAAACATAATTCCAATTACAACGAAATGACATTCAACGCACACAACATACAATGCAATTAAAATGCCATTTAAGCATAGAAATAAAATCATAAATAATTCATTTTAATATCTCCTCAGAAAATTTGAAAACAAAAAGAAGAATAAAAATAAAATACCTAGTCATCTACTGGATGGAAATAATGAGATATAATCAGAATGAAATTAAATCCTGTTGAATTTCAAGTGTGGCCGTAAAAAATCAGGCGCGTGTTCAACAAAATGCTCTCGGTCCAAATGCACATTAATGAATAATACAGAAGCCCTGTGCCGCTATTGATTACAGTTAAGTTGATTTGTATTCGTCTGGCGGAACCGTTCAGTAAATTGTATATAATGACGGATCACTTTCTTTGTGTGACATTGTTGCACAAAGGTAAAGAACGCAATTTAGCGTTGCTAAAATTCATTTGAGGGAGTTTCGAGTTTCATCGAAGACTTAAAATGTAACACAATGGTTAAGTTAAAGAAAAAGTATATAAAGAAACAGTGCATTAATTGGAGATGGAAGTTGGAAATATAATGTGATTTTATACATGAATAATTTCAGAAATTGTTTATTTTTTACGCAATTTAAAAGTTACAACTTCAAAAGAAAAATAAGTTCGCGTCAACACGAATTTTATATTCAGAAAACTTAATAAAAAATCTAATCACTTCATACTAACTGTAAACATAATATTACTTATTACGTTTTAAGAATTTTATTTCTATTGATATTATTTTATTTTTGTCATATTACTTTTTTAATATCTGCTGGTATTACGTTCCAGGCAATAACTTCGATGTTTTGCCAATTTTTAAAGAATTGCCCCTAATATTTTCTGTCTGGGGTGGATATAATAGTGTCACATGTTACATGATTCTATTCCTAGTCCATATGTAAATGATATCATCTGTACCCTTCCGTGTAACTAAAGTAACATTTGTTTGACATTATTCATTCTTTTTTTCAGGGCCATTGATTGTGATTTTAGATTGTAGAATTATTTATGATTGATCCATATCAATTTGTTATTTAATATTAAAATATTACATTACAGTGAGCATCTAGTTAAAGTTTATTTTGCAGAGAATCTATTTATGGAGGGAAAAAATTGTAAGCGGCTTAAATAAAAGCAAAGCAAAAAAATGTAAAATATTGGTAAATATAATCACAATATGAAGAGAAAGCTGCATACTTGAAGAAATATATATTAACTAATGCAATTAAATATTAATTAAAGTTACCTTAAAACATGTCTATATTATACATAAACAAAAAAGTACCAATGGTAAACATTGAATCGCATCTTTTTTAAATACAACGAAAGTAGTATTATAATGAGACAAAAATGAAACCTATAAAAAATTTATCGCACATAACCGAATTCTCAGGTCATTGAAAACTATCAATATATGTTAAGTCTATATAAATAGATGTACATAATCACTTAAATGAAAAATAAATACTCATAGATGCTTTATATAGTAGTAACAATTATCTGTAGTTAAAATTCAAGTATTTGCGTAAGAGAATTCACTTCACGTGGGATTGTTTATATAATATCTAAATTTTAATTCAATATTTGAGAAAATATATAGATTCCAAGAATATTACCAATCCATCTCTATGACTGTTGAGCGTAGGTGAAAGATATCATTTAATAACTATTAAGACAGATAATTTTAATAGAATTCAGTACATACGTCAAATTATTTAAATCATAAGATGCGTTAATTATTCAAACTTGCTTTTCGCTATCAAGCAATGCCGTAGTCATACAAGGTACGCTCATAAAGTTTGTAAATTAGCGACAATTGCCAGTGCTTGATTTGAATATTTTTAAACTTTTAGATTCTTTAATATGTTTATACTGTAGACATTTTAAAACTTATTCTATTAATTACTAATATTTAATTAAGTTTAAAACGTTAAGTACTCTAAAGACGGATTTATTCACCTTTCAGTAAAATGCTTAGTAGAGTTGCTAATAAGATTCCTATAAGTAAACATCTATTTATCTTTCAGTAGTAATAACTGTTAATCAAATTACAAAGCAGATAAATTACAAACAGATCACTTTGATCCTCAAATAAGAAAATAACAAATAGAACTTAACCTCATGCGGTTTTGATATAGTTCCACAAACACAGTCTCTTTTTTCTCATGAAATAAATATGCAAATAGCCTCTTCTCCCAAACTGTGATACTCGTATAAAAACATTGTAAGCGTTTAGTAATTACTTGATATACAATGAAGATAAGATGTAGGATGAAGACACTCAATACAATTACAAGAAAGTTTGCTGAAGATATAACTAATCCAATACCTTAGCAAACAAATGAAGAAACAAACTTTGAGATCTAAACTAACTACTATTAATGTTAAACTATTTTGTAAACACTTTGGCAGATTGAAAAAATTGATTTTAGTAAATTTTATAATGTCAGAACCTACAGTTGCAATAATCTTCTAAACTAACATACAAGTATAATTTGTAAGCCTGGCAGATTCTAAAACTAAGATTTAATAAAAAATTTTAGTCAAATTTTTGAATTCTGTAAATCTAACAAATTTTATGACAAATGATTTTAAACTTATTAACATATTCATAAGAATCGTTACTTACGTAGAAAGCGCGTTGATAAGATTGTCGTGAAACATTATAAAATACATTTGTTCTTATGACAAGAGACTTCAAGCAACTTTTTAAGCAATGCTCCAGCGACAAGTTTAAGATAACTTATTCCTAAATAGATTTAAAACTCTTGATTATTTTAAGTAGGTACTTTCTAATACTTTAAAATACATAATAATATTCTTATAGACCCGCAATGTTGTAATAATACACAAGAATTAAGAACTAAATAAACTTACATTCACAAAAATTCTATCTCACACAATTGAAACATAACCGACTAATAAGGACAATCACCGACCGACAATCATCAAATATTAACCCCAAACATAAGCTGGCTTATCAAAAGCTGCCTATATTCAACCAGCCTTTATGAGAATGGCAAAAACATAATTTTAAAAAGCAGGATTTCAAAGCTTTCCTTACAAAATAAATGTATAGTTTAAAAATATGTAAATGTAATTATCCATAATTGAATAAATATTTATATTTTTCTTTCTTTAGTTGTATTTTATTATATACGTAAATATTGTTAGTATAAGTTGTAAATTTTTGGGTGAAAGTCATATTGTATATATATTGTCATTATCTTTAATTTGCTTAATTTACTGTAAATGTGTATATGGGCAATTCCATTTCAAACGGACCAGAGCAAGGGGAGAGGTGTCGAGAAACTTGCATTAGTTTTTTTTTTTCATTTCTAAAAGTTAATGATCAATTCATGAAGGTATAAAACACTTAAAATACACAAAATATCGTTTTTAACTTTGACTTTGAAAAACCGCATTTTTTGTATAAAATCGCAATTTTATCTCAAAAAAATAATTTTGCTAGTGAAATCACTAGAAATTTTCCGTAAAATCTAAATTTAGCGTCATTTCAAGTCTGTACCCTGTCTATAAACCGCAAAAGCCATAAAACCAATTTTTTGTTCTCAGTGAGCTGTGCAAAAGGTAGCATTTTTTATATTTTTTTTAACCGCCAAAGTTGACGTATTTTGATGTATATTAGTTAGAAAATATAAATTTGTTCTGTGTATTTGGGTTTTAAAAGTCTAAAACTCAAAAAATCTGCAAAAGTAGGCCTATATTTCCACATAAACTCAAACAAATACACGTTTAGTCGTGCTCAGGTATCAATACACCAAATATTATTAAAAATTTGAATTCTAGAGACAATTTTACATGGAAAATAGTCAGTGTTGTACTCATCGGCCGTAAAAAATCCATCTAGAAAAAAATGTTTTCAAAATAATTATTTTTTCATATTCACAAAAAATATAAACACACTAAGGTGTGGTTTAAAACTTTTTTTATTAAATTTTGATAAGCGCCGGTAGGATTTAAGTTTGAAGGCCAAAAATAATAATATTTTCGAATTTTGGCAAAAACTATCAAACAAAAAGTATAGTTGCCCAAAAGTAGTTATAACAACAAAAGATTTCGTTGTTAAACTTCTAAAATAAGCTTAAAAAAATATATATTTTAAAAAAATTCTCATTTTAATAATATTTGGTGTATAGTTTCTCTGAACACCGCACAATGTATATTTTATTTTATGGCTTTTGCGGCTTACAGACAAGGTATAAACTTGAAATGACGCCAGATTTAAATTCTACGTCTGATTTCACTTGTATTTTTTTTTTAATTAAAATTGCATTGCATTTTTTAAAGTCAAATTTAAAGTAGAAGTTTTTTTAAAGGTTTCATACCCACCGATCAAAAAACTACTAAAAAATTATAGAAACGAAAAAAAATAAATGGAACTGCCCATATAATAAAAAAAAACTTGCTTAACTCAAATCTCGGCGCATAAATTATAACAGGTTCAAGTCCCAGCCCCGGCAAAGTATTTTTAAGAGATAGTAGCATTTATCAGTTCAGGACATTAGTCTAATACATGATTAGTGTCCATGTAACCATAATTAAATTTAATACAAGAGTATAAAAGGTAGTATCATAAGCATAAGCTCTAAAAAATGTATGTCCTTCTACCTAAAAAAAATATCAAATATCACAGTATTAATTCTTTTCGTTATCTTCAAGTAGTTTTCAAGATAGCAAACAAAAGTTTTATTATTGTAGATCTCCCGTCAAAAAAGTGCAAAAAGTGCCACATTATGCCAGCCAACATATAAAGTGCTGTAAACCTGCTGTCTCTATGGAAAATACCGACAAGGAAGACATCTTAAATATTTCTAACAAAACAGTGATAAATCAATCAGAAAATTCAGGTGAATTAATTGTCACAGATCTGATCAAAGAAAACGATCGATTAATATCAGAAAATAAACTTTTATATAAATTAGTTAGTGAAATGGAAGAGAAGAATGCTTCTTTTTAAAACTAATGTGTTGGAAAGAGATGCAAATCAATTGTTAAATTCACAAGAACACATATTCTTTAAACAGAATCAAGGACACCGTATTGAAAATAAAAAAAAAAACACAAAAAATGTAATCAAAGACAATACAATAAAATCGACAAAAACCTTGCACAATTTTAACAATAATAAACAAATTTAAACAGAAACTGCTACAGTAATTAGTAAAATACCATCTTCAGCAAAAAAACAACCAAATGTGTCTGTAACCGGACCAGTATTTAATGCTTCAAGCACTCCAGGGGCTTCCTCAAAGTCTTCGAAGTCGCCATTAAGAACTAACAGCACTATTATAAGAGGAACTAGTAAAAATGATACATTTATGGCTGCTAAGAAAAAGATATGGATATACGTGGGACGTTCTGCATCGGGAACGACTTGCAATACAGTTATGAACTATTTGCAACGCAAATGTCCAGGAGAACATTTTATTGTTAAAATATAATAGTAAAAGTGCTAACCCAAACTTCAAAGTTGGAGCCAGTATTAGTTTAAAACCTACATTATACAACACTAATTTCTGGCCTAAAAATATTTTAATTAAACGATTTTTTTTTCGAGGACACAGAAATGGCTCTGAACCATAAACCCTTAAATAAGAATTTAACAGTACATATAATTTGTGTAAATATGTAATGTTTGACTAATAAGTTAGATAACCATGAAATTTTTGTTAATTTACAAAAACCAGACTTTATATGTGTAACTGAGCACTGGTGCAAAAAAGAAAATATTGATTTAATGACTGAATTATTATTCTATTGCTGCTAGTTTTTGCAGAACAAATTATGAAAACGGTGGTTCAGCTATATTTTTAAAAAATGAATTAATTAACAAAATAAAAGTAATTAAATTTTGCAATAAAATAAGTGAACAATTCCACTTTGAATGTGTGTGCATCAAGGTCACACTTCCCACTAAAATGTTTTGTATTATATGTATTTATCACTCTCCAAAACCGAATGGAAACTTCAATATATTTTTTTCCAAACTTATTAAAGTTTTACAACATTGTAGGAATATAACTGAAAATATTTATCTGTGTGGTGATTTGAACATAATTTTTTTAGATAACACTATTGAAAAATATTTGGAAGATATGCTACAGAGTTTTAATTTAGTATGTACTAGTATAGAACCTACAAGAATTGTTATAAATGCAAATGGAACAATTAGTAAATCTAAAATAGATTATATTGCTGCGAATCAAAACGAAACATCTTATAAAACTATATTAGTTCAGCCATTATTTGGTGATCACCTTGCATTAATGCATGATCTAACTACTCTATCTACTACATTATTGAGTACTGCAAAACCTTCCAATTTAAAATTTCGTCAAATTTCGGATGACAATGTTATGCAATTGTGCCTGTCATTAGAAAAAGTTAATTTTGTTACTGTTTATTCATCTTCAAATGCAATAAATGACATATGTAATTTTTAATTCAGGCTATAGATATTAATTGTCTTCCTCATTGTAAATTTGAAAAACATGTAACTAAAGATAAAAAATGATTAATTCCACAAATTATAAAAGAAGAAGAAGAGTTAAAGCAATTGCTCTGGATTACCAAAAATTGTGTAGACATTAACCTAAACAATTTGTATAAAAATAAAAAAAAAGATTATAATAAACTTATCTCTGAAACTAAATATTACAGCAAAATGATCAATAATGCACATAATAAACAAACAAAAATATGGCAAATAATTAATAATGAAACTGGAAAAACAAAACAACATAATAGTATCCTATTAAACATGAACAATAATAAAATATCTAACTCAGAACTTAGGTGACAAATTTGTAACACATTTTGCTAATGTCACTGAAATACATTTAAATCTAGCTTTTGGACAAATTGTTCAAAACCATCAATTTGTGTCAATTCTTGCTACTTTGCAGATACCACAGAAAAAAAAGTTTTAAATCTTATTAACAGTATGCAAAACACAAACAGCGTAGAAACCATTGATTTATCAATCAAAATTATTAAAAAAATTGCAAAAATAATAACAAAACCATTAGTATATCTAATTAACAAATGTTTTGCATCAGGTGATTACCCTTCTATACTAAAAACTGCTCTAGTTATTCCTATTCACAAAAAAGATGATAAAAAGGATATTAATAATTATAGACCAATTTCGATACTAAATCCTCTGTCTAAACTTATTGAAAAACTCATTTCTCAACGAATGATTAACTTTATTGACAAATTTAATTTGTTAATTGATGCTCAACATGGTTATCAAGCAGGCAGAACTACAGAGACAGATGTACTCAAATATTCTAAAAAAATCTTTAAAGGTCTTGATTCTCAATTGTTAACAGCAGGTTTATATTTTGACCTGTCACGTGCATTTGATTGTCTTGATGTGAAATTTCTTTTAGAGAAACTTAAAAGAATGGGTTTCAGAGGCAATGTTCTAAAACTAATATCAAGTTATATGAGCTACAGAAAAATGTGTGTTAAGGTTGATAACACGGTCTCTTCTTCTCATGACATTTTGTTTGGTGTTCCACAGGGTTCAGTTTTGGGCCCATTGCTTTTCATTCTCTATATTAATGATATAGCTATTAGTGTTATATGTGATTTTTTAGCTTCTTATGTTGGTGATATTTCTGTAATTCTATAAGCAAAAACTTTAGATGAGATTAAAATAAAAATTAATAAAACATTGAATGATGTCAAAAACTGGTGTTACAGCAATAATTTAATTCTCAATGAAAATAAAAGTATCTGTATTCGGTAAAGTTTAAACCAATGTGAGGAATTTGTGGTAGACTCAATAAAATGTCAAAACAAAGTAAAATTTCTTGGTCTATATATAGAGAACTTTTGAAAATAGGACGTGCATATTGATTATATTGCAAAATTGCTAAATAGAGCATATTATGCCATTACTAAACTCAAAAAATAATTGTGTTTCTTTGGGGCAATGCTTCAAGCGCTAACCGTATATTTATCATTCAAAAAGAATTATAAGATTAATTTTTAATATTCAGTATAGTAATTCTTGTAGAGAAACATTTATTAATCAAAATATATTAACGTTACCGTGTAGATAACTATATTAATTATTAAAAAAATAAAGTATTTTATGTTAAGAATAGTGATATTCATAACCACAATACAAGACATAGTAGTTTATAGAATATAGAATAGAATATTTTATTGGTACGTAAGCCATATAAAACGGATGTACAAGTCATAATTACAATAAAAATAATAAAATACACAAAGTTAAAAAAACTATACAGGTAAATACATTAACAATATACTTAGATGTGCTTGAAAAACATCGCACAGCAAAATATGAAAAATCAATTAATTATGCAGGAGTAAAAATGTTTAATCATCTGCCAGCATGTTTAAAGTCATTAAACTATAACATGTTAAAAAAACAACTTAAATTCCTACTTTGTCGTAAAGGTTATTATAATATTTATATGTTTTTTAATGAAAATTTGTTGTAAATTGTGGTTATATGAGTGTTATTTTTGTTTGTTTTTATTCTATATATTTGTATTTTTCCGATATTTGTAATGTTTTATTTATTGACGTGTATATCCATATGTAATATGGCAGTGATACTAATAAAATATTATTATTATTATTATGCCTGATACATAGCCCATTTTACTTTGTAAAAATACAAAGTGTGTAATGTGAGACCAAAAAAAAAATTTAGAACGCGCAAAACACTCGTGCAACACAACAAACAATATTTTTGTGTTTATTAAGTAACCTATATCGGCCAATTTGTATTTGAAGTAATATAGTAGTACCCAAGCCCCAAAATATGACTGAAAGGCCAAAGGAGCAATTCAGAAATACTAATAAGACGTTGGTTCCATCAGCAGGTGAAGTTAAAACTTAGAACCAGTGTAAACTCTTAATACAAATAAGGTAATAGCAACTGTTATTTGGAATACTCAAAAAAATCTATTTATTGACTAAAAAGTAAAACAATAACAAGGTGGTGCTAAACATTGTTGTTGAAACCTTTAAAGGCAGCAACTGATGAAAACAGCCTCATTTGAAATTTAAAAAATACTTTTATAGAGCGGTAGCTATTTTCTGTTTCACAACTGCTTAAAGTTTAACTCAAAAAACAAATATTTTCAACAAAGCCATTGCAAGAGTAAGACACCAACTACTATTTAAACAGACCAAAAATGCTAGAAAAAGTATACAAATAAAAAAAAAATTCTAATAACATTCCAAAAATTATTACTGGCATAAAGCTATAATAAGTATCAAGTGCCAAAAACAAGCAGCCCGTAGTTTTTGTCATCACAAAAATGTAAAACAACTGTGAGCTGCTATAAGCAAAGTACTGCTGAAGCATTTTGGCACAAATAACACTTGATATTTTCGACCATAGGCCCGCTAAATTATTGTTTCGAATTTTGCAGAAACAGTCAAAACAAAATATTTCTGCATGCTTGTGTATAGAAAATACAAAAAGATATGTACTGCTCACATACAAACTAATGACTATCGTCTATTTCCAAATCTTTTTCTGTATGCACAAAAATATATTTTTTTCATTCATCCGGTAGATCTTGCTATATTTAAAATTACAATCAATTATAAGTCGCTAGTTTGCGTGTGAGCAAGTACTTTGCGCCTTTTCTTAATAATATTGATTCCCTCAACGTCAATACCTTAATAGCTCTATACTCTTAAACCTAAATAAAAAATGTCTAGTTACTTATAATTAATCAAAAGATATTCCCTTGTCCAACGTTAAACTCAAAGTGCTAAAACAAAAAAAATAAATGTATCTGTAATACACGTGTTTTAAAAATCAACTCAACAAATATACTAGAAGACTGAAAACATTCGTAGTAAATTCTAAATTACAATTGTTTGGATCATTAAATAGTATAAATATAAATAATAATTTTGTTCTGATTCTTGTAAGTTTGAGATTTGCCTTACACTTGATCTTCTCTTGTAGGCATAATATCACGTAGAGCAACTGTTTATGGTAGGACAATTAAAGTTAACAAACAAGTAAATCACCCAAAAACATCATCAGTACGTAACGTAACGTAAAACCAACAAAAAAAAAATAGTAAAATCAATTATAAATTATGGCTCCATTTTAAGTCATTACTCAGAGTGCTGGGCAAAAAGTTGCATTTTTTGGATTTTTTTTAAGTTGACGTATTTTGATGTAAGTTAGTTGATAAATATAAATTTGTTTTGTGTAAAAGAGTTTTAGGGCTCTAAAACTAAAAAAAAAAAAAATTGCAAAAATTGGCCTATTTTTCGACATAAACATTTACAAATGTACATTTAGCATCGTTCAGAAGAACTATACACCAAATATTATTAAAAAATTGAGTTTTGCAAACATGTCTGCATAGAAAATAGTCAGTGTTGTGCTTATCGACGTAGAAAAGTCCATCTAAAAATATTATTTAAATTAAAAAAAAATCCTTAACTTAAAACAAATATTTTTTTAAACTTAAATTTTAGGTTTATATTTTTTGAAACTCATTTCAGAAATTTAACAAAGACATCTTTTCTCGCTTGAACCAAATTTGGGCAATTTGATTGTTTGTTTGGTAATTTTTGCGCTTCCGGTACAAATTTAGACTCAATCTATCGGCTCCAAAATTTGAGAATATTATTATTTTTGGCATTCAAACATAAATCCTCCCGGCGCTCATTAAAATTTGACACCAAAATAATTTAAGCCCCACCCTAGTGTGTTTATAATATTTTTTGTAAATATAAAAAAATAATAAATTTTTTTTCCTGATAATTTTGTAAAAATTTCTTCCTAGATAGTTTTTTCTACGGCCAATAAGCACGAAACTAACTATTTTCCTTGTAGAATTGTCCGCAAAATTCAAATTTTTAATAATATTTGGTGTATTGTTCCTCTGAGCGCTGCAAAACGTGTATTTGTAAAAGTTTAAGTTGAAAAATAAACCTATTTTGCAGTTTTTTCGAATTTTTGACCCGTAAAACCCAAATCCATAAAACAAATTTATATTTTCTAACTAATTTACATCCAAATACGTCAACTTCAGCAGTTAAAATAATTACAAAAATGCTCCTTTTTGCCCAAATTACTTAAGACCAAAATATCGGTTTTTTGAGTTTGGTGGCGTATAAAAAGAGCGTGGACTTAAAACAAAAAACTTCTTATTGATTTCACTAATAAAATTTTCTTTTGCGTTAAAATTGCAATTTTTAAAACAAAAAATGCAATTTTTCAAAACCTAAACGACAAAAAAAAACTTTAAAAAAATTTAAAAAAAATAATTCAGAGTTTTATAGAAACAAAACAAAAACTATAGCAAGTTTCTCGACGCACTCCCCCGTAACATGTTTCAACCTTTAGAAGGTCATCATCGAACGGTAATGACCTCGTAAAAGTTGAAACATGTTACGGTTTCTTAAATATATTTGTAATATTGTACATAGTCAATGTGTTTTATTTATATTTATAATGAACTATCACATAGTAACGGCCACCACCATTCAAGTTTTATGAAACTTATATTGCTATGAATACATAACTACTTCATACGTTTTATTATGCACGGCACGTAATACGTCTTTTACCTATTACAATATTTATTATAATATAAAAATGATTGGATTTTATTTGATATTTTATGTATTCATTCAAGTTTAATTAACAAATTAACACATTTTATTGACATGACATGTAATTCAATAAATGTATAACTTTTTATATAAATTGCAGCTATCAAAGTCATATAAAAACCTATTTTCAACTTTAAATATAAATTGCAAAAATCAAATCAATAAAAATTAATAAATAAAAATTGAGTAAAATTTAATTTACGGCAGTTTACGTCGCTCTGTACTAATTTCAAACATATATTTTATTACAAAATGTGTTTAATGCATATTAATAACAACTAATTAGAATAATAAAAAATTAAATTTTAAATAATGGTCCATTCATTTTTTTAAATTATTTAATCCATTGGTCTGCCATCTAAAATTATTTTTTTTCAAATAAGATCTAAATTCAAAAAAAGATTGCAGACTCTTGACTATAATGTATGAAGTATCAAGAGTGAAAGAATCTGTTTGCTTATTTGCACAAAATTATACTTAAAGCAGTGATTCTCAAACTTTTTAGCACGCGGCCGATAGACTTATAACTGTAGAATCTATAAAATATTTATTTTACATTTTAAATATTTTTAAGCTAAACATTAAAAGCTCGTTCTACTTCTAGCAGTGTATATGATATTTTTGATTAAATGCGCAAATTAGTATAGTTATAATATTGTTTAATGCTTGTAAAATCTATAATTACTACATGCAAAACTTTAAAAGTTATGAAATTTTTATTTTTTTACAAAAAGTAAATAATATCATAAAAAAACTAAACCGTCCGCTGCCGGTAATAAATATACTGATTTAAGAATATGCATACACCTGATACACCCTTCAAATTGACTATGATGTGAACATAATTGCTACAAATAATGTGGTTTGATAGATGATAAATATTTTCAATAATAAAAATATAAGTTTTTAATATGTATTCTAATGATTTGTGTTTTAATTACAATCATATTTTTTTTATAATAATACCAAATGTAAGATTTGAGATAGTACGTACCAATATATCTCGTCAAAAAAATGTTGTTTAAACTCACCTGGAAAAAGAAGAAAACATATTAGCTTAAAATATAATTAACATTTAACTAAAAAAAATCAAAATTAAATTTAAAAACCGTTTATTCTAACTTAAATTATAAAAAAAAATTCTTTCTCATTGTTAAATTATATTACAATTGTTTGGAGTTATGTAAGAAATAATTATACTTTTATATGCTTATTTTAAATTTATTTTTAACAGACCGGTTTTGGGGGTTAGGCAATCGTCGTTGTCTACTTCAAAATTACGAAATACAAAGAGAGAATTTAAAAAAATTCATTCTGAATGTAAACAATTAAACAAACAATGCAAATTGGAATATATATTATTATAAATTAAGTCTCTACTTGTAATACTTAATTTTAAACAATGTTTTTACAATATATGCAAAAGCTTATGAAAAAAAAAATTGCAATTTCCAACACTGTATCATAATAAAATTTTCTAAAAATAGTTTATTCTGTATCTATTAAAATTATCAATAAACAATTTAATATATTTCACATGAAGATAATTCTGTACTGCCCTAGAAACATCAAACAAAAATTATATCAAATATAAATAAGCACGAAGAAACCTCACATGCTATTAAACAATACCATAAACCACACCAACATAGAACACAACAAATAGATAAATTCCAATAATCTGGGCCGCTACCCTTTTTCAAACCCATAAACATTTATATACGATTCCCACTTATTTAAACTTTTATAAACTCTTTATAGTATTGTTTTCTAATTCGCAGAACCGTTATCTTAACTCATCTTTATTACTGGCAATTTTATGCCACCATTTTGTACTCTCGTTATTTAACCGACTGAATGTTTTCAGTATTATTGCTTACTACTGACACACATTCCCTCTTGATAACAGTTTTCCGAAAAACCATCTTTATGGGCCAATTAAACTGCACTGGATTTATAAGAATAAAAGCGTTGTAATGTAAATAAGTTTATTTAACTATTCATTACGACGGCATAAAGAAAAACTGTGGGTAATTAAAATGCTTTATAAATGGGGTAGTTTTCTATTTTAATTAATTTGTTTTATCTCGTTTGTTGTTTAGGATTATTTTTCACTTAATTGGTGGCAATTATATTAAAGTTTTAATACCAGGTTTGTTATAAATATTAAAATATAATAAATGTAGAGCAATAAAATAGCAGTGTGCATTTATTAACACAAGCATTTTAATTGGTTTGGTAGACCATAAACACAGCACAATATATAGCAAAAATATATGCACTATTTTTTATTATAAATAAAACTCATATATTTTATGTATGTACATATATACCATAAACATGTTTAATAAAATAAAAACAATACAAAAAATAATATAACTATAGCAACACACACACACACTAGTTGCACCACTCTAGTATCCTTATGTTGTAAAATTGACACATTTTTATAAATTAGAAGCAAAAATTGCGCACTGGTTCCTAAAATACAGTACGCTTGGCAACGCTGTTGAAATCTGTCCAAAATTAGATCTACTGAAACCAAGTTAAAGACGCGTGAAGCAATCGCAACAAAAATGTTTTTACCCCTAACTAGTAGAATCAAACACTTAGTTACTTTATGGGGTATGGCACGTCAGTGTGCGGGCACAACAAAGACTTCCATTCTGACCATAACACCGTACCTTGCTCATCGGTCAATATTCCAACCTTAGAATACTAGAGCTTCAATTCTAACTAGCTTACCATCGCTCGATCGATCAAAATCCAATGGGTTAAAACTTTTGGGAATAAGCAAGAAAATTGCCTTAGTGTGCGGACACAACGAAAACCTTTGCTCCAATCTTAGCGTCGTTTCCTTGCTTATCGCTCAGATCTTTAAGCCTGAAACACTAAACCTGCTATCCTAGTTTAGTACCCTCGCTCATCGCTAAAAGTTTAAAGCAACTATATCAAGCAAAAATAAAACTCCTGTGTTCCAGAGTCGGAAAGCAATGAGCAAGGGTAGATTGCTATAATCGGGGCGGCGTTATTTCTACAGCCTATAAACCAGTACAAGGCCACACTTCTGCCAAATGCAGTATTACCATCTTACAAGATTTACAACATTATAATTCTAAACAATCATAGTTTGAACCAAACCTTCTCGTATACTTAGACAGTATTATAGTTACAAACAACAGTTTTAAAGAGCACTTGAATACTATCAAAAAGGTCTGTGATAAGTTGAAACTAAGAATAAACGCGCCCAAACGCAAATTCTCCAAAATGTTGCTTTTTATGTATTTCCAAACACTCCATATGTGTGAATGTAAGGCTTCCTCAATTCTCTTAAACAATCTCTATCTTAGGTTATCCTTTGCCACCTTGGGCCCGCTTGTTTCTTTATTTTATCTCTCTTCTTTTAAGCTATATGCTTTCAAAAGCTTTCTCGTAATCAATAAATGCTAGATCCAAAAAAAGATTGTACTTGTTAGTTTTTTTTCTATAAAAATCTTTAAAGTATGTAAGTAGTTAATCGTAGCAAACGCTTTCCTAAATCCCGCTTGTTTGTGTGGTAGATATCTATAATTTATTAGTTAGCCTGTTAGTAATTAGTTTTGTAAATACTTTGTACATCTGGGTTAGGTGAGATATTGGACTACAATTTTCAAGTTTTGCTGAATTTACTTTTTTGTATATGAACATAGTCTTTGCACAGTTCCGTTTTTGTCGCTAATATAAGAAATATGATAAAATATTTAGAATCTGCAACAACAATAAAAGTAAATTGCTTTATCGGTTTCTGCTTGTTGGACCAATTTATGCCAATTTTTTTCACCGTGATCACCTCAATAACCTTGTTTAATAAACAAAAAAGAGCCAAGGCTTTACTTGAACGATGCAAACTGGCAAGCATTTAATATGCACTCCAATACAAGCTGCACTAAATTACCAAAGTATTTATTATCAAAAGCAATGCGTTAAGCAAGCCAGAGAGCTTAGCTATGGCAAGATGTGGTTGATGCACAAAAAATAATTCCAAGTATTGAAAATAAATTTCGTATTTGTTAATCTTTAGAAATCAATTTTCAAAATAGTGGTTTACAAAAACAAACTTTTTTAAGTTTGTTATGTCCAAAGGTGGGAATCTGTTCAAAACTTTTGAATAAAAATTAATTATGCTCTTGGAGGGTAGACAAATGACATTATTATATATACGGGCATATCCTGTGCACGTCAGCATTCATAACAAACATGCAAAATTGTTTGTTTGTTAAAAAGTGTACAATCTGTGGTTAGAAAAGCTTATATGTCCAAAACCCGGATTTATGGCTAGATCAATAGTAGTTGAGTTTTCATTCTAGAGCATTAATCTGTAGACACCATTTTTCAGATCAAAAATTCAAAACGGCTTCTCCTAAATTAGTTTAGCAAGTTTGTCTCTTACAACTCCTAAGACTAAACTTGGCACTCGGAATAAGTTGTTATGTGAAAAGTAACCTATTTTTGACATTTGAATTTCCATAAAGTTATCTTGATGGTATCAGACACCAGTAGAAATGATAAAAAACTACTCTATAGGTACAAAATACCGCGTCTGATTTTTCATCATCATTGAGGAATTAGCTGATTGAAAGAATGATGGTATTTTTAGTTATTGATAGATATAAAGCTGTATCGATTGTTGTGATTATTTTTAATAATATGCTGGAGCAATAACTCAATAAATTTAATTTAAACAAATAAAATAAACTCTTTAGTAAAGTAGTTTAAACTGGAGTGCACACCCATCAACTTAAAAGTTTGAAATATTTCCTCTTTGCAAGCTGTAGAATTTTCAAGAACTAGAATAGTAATATTTACTCTTTTAATAACCAACACTTGGCGGGTAGGTGGGTCACTCAAGATTAAGATTACTATTGAGTGATTTGAACTTGAGTGCCCACCTATCCACATAAGTATTTGTTATCAAAAAATTAGAAGTTTTTTTTCTCTGCAAGTGTTTGAAGTTCCTTAGTGAAAAGAAGAGAAGGTGATATCCAATGTCTTAATAACCAACACTTTAGTAGCAAGTGCATGGTTTATTCTAGATCAAGATTACCATTAAGCAGTTTAAACTAGAGTGTCCACTCACCCGCCAAAGTTTTAGAAGTTTCTATGTCTAAGAAAAAAAAGCAAATATGTAATCTTTTGATGACCAACACTTTTGTGTAGATGGGTGAGTCACTCCAAATCATTATTACCAAGTAGTTTGAACTGAAGTGCTTACCCACTGTTTATCAAAAATTAGCAGTTAGTCTTCTCTACAAGTGTTAGAAATTTCTATGTCCAATAAGAAAAAGGTAATGTAAAGGCGGGTAAGTGGATCACTGCATATCATGATTATCATCTAGTAGTTTAAACTAGAGTGCTCACTCACCCGCTCAAAAATTTGATATCAAATAATTAAAAAGTTGTCCTCTCTACAAATGTTAGAAGTTTCACTTATCTTAGCTTGTACGTTTGCTTCACGCTTTCGTACATTGTTGCCAAAAACCGACTTTACTAAACACTAAAGAAAGAAAAATCACTGGTTACTGCCACATATACAATTACGTGCATGTGCGAGTGCCAGTAAATACATTAATAACAAGAAAAGGAGAAACATAGAATAAGTACTCTTCTTGAGTCGGAGCTCTGGCGACTCTGTCACAAGACAGAGGAAAGCCTCGGTCGAGATATGTTAATAGCTATTAAACTTTAAGATTTTAGGAGTGACAAAAATAAACGTAGAATATTACAGAACTATATTTAAGTATTTTATGTACTAAAGTAGACAACTGTATACTTTGGCGTTTTTAGAAAAAACGAGTAGATCCATCCACTGAGATAAAGTTATGCCTTAAGATAGATTGAGCCATAGTGAATCAAAACCACTCAAAAAATAAATGATCGGTAGTATCTACTTCACCACATACTCAGAGTGGTTTATCCACAGTATTGATTTTGAATAGATGCCAAAAGGATCGCAAATGTCTAGACCTAAGTCGACTCAGAAGACATACATCTATCTTAAACTGGAATAAAAATTTCTTAAACCCTGATTTTTGGTTTACCACTTAATTGACCTGATTGAAGTAGGTAGTTCCTTTGATTTGGCTAATGATATTGATGTGTTGTTGCCAAGAATTTAAATTATCCTACAGAAAGCTGGCAGAAAGGTCGGTGTAATTAAAGTATGCCTTCATGGCTTGGCACCCAACAAAATTAAATAACCAGACCTTTGCTTCACAATTCAAAGATCATGTTCTTAATGTGCAAGATCCAAATGTTGCCTTTTATGCTATATAGCATCAAAGGAACTTTGAAAGTCAGAAAATATTACAGTTTTAGCCCAATTATTAACCGAGATTAAGAACTGAGCTCTATAAATGGCATACAGTTCCGCGGTCAAAACAGATGAGAGATTAGGAAGTTGTCCTGTTTCTTCCAACTTCAATGATAGAATCCACACTCCACACGCTGCTAATCGTAGGTTGAGTTCAACCGAGCCGTCAGTAAAAATTGGATGTAATTGGGCCAGCGTTGAGATGAAAATTTCTCATTCACAATATTAATTACGGATAGAGATAAAGATTTATGAAGAAACAAATCGTATCTAACTTGTATTGACAAGAATTTGCTAGGAAAAACAAATAATTTAGAAAAAAAGCTCTTATTAATCACGCGGTCATATTGATAGATCTCATTAAATGCCAAAATTATGAGAAAACAACATTTTGCTGACCAAAAGGTATAGTTGCCAAAACTGTTACATGTTTGTGACAGGACATCATATGCTTTGATTCCACCCATGCCAAAAAGTTTGGCAACATGTCTCTTGGTAAAGAGCTTTCTTCTTATTTGCAGTGGCATAATACCGGATTCTACTTCCATGACGTAAATAGGTCATAGCTCCTATACAGATTTTTAATGCCCTGTTTTAAATTCTGTCCAAAATTTTTTTTAAAAAGTTAAGGCAAAATCAAGACAAAATCTAACAAATAAATTGTAAAAAATAAGAAAGAATTCCGGGACTTCTCCCCAGTAAGTGCCTGCAACACATCTCAAAATGTTAATGCCTTGGACACAAGATTTCTGAAGTCCGTTGACGTGGTTACTCCAATACAATTCGTTGTCAAAAGTGACACCAAAAAAATTGAAAAAAGATACTTGGACAATAAGAATGTTATTAACACTAGGACAAACCTTCTCCGGTAAAACATTGCGTGACCGGCTTGAGCAAAACATTGACCTGCATTTGTCAAGAGAAAGTTCTAAATTTTTGCTAAAAATGCAATTAAAGGTCTGTGCTAGTACTAGGTTGATATTCCGGATAACACTATCTGGAAAGAAGCCAGATGAATAAATAGCAAAATCATCTGCGTAAGAGATCATTTTTACCGAGAGATTAGAATGTACAAGATCATGTATGTACATTTTAAAAAGTAAGGGACTGAGAAGGCTGCCTTGTAAAAGTCCAATAAAAAAAATAACAAGCCCTTCTTCTGCTGATGTTCTCGACAAGTACTACCGTTTTTCAACCACCAGTTTTATGATAATGTTGATGAACAAAGGAGGCAGGTCAAGAATCTCGGTTCCATGTTCAGCGAAGGTATACCCTTTGGTATGGGTACAATCTTGATAGTTTTCCAACTATCACGAATTGTTCCATGTTCTAAGAAGGTATTGAATTGGTCAACAAGATGTGAATTCGTTAGCAATGTAAATACTTGTAACTTGGAATAAAAGATGTTGTCATTTCCCATGGCTGAATCCTTTCTGAAAGCAAGAACAAGATCGAGTTCGCTCATTTGAATAGGTAATGTGAGAGTATGCTGAAAATAATTTTCAACATCTATTGAAGTAACTAAAGACTAGTGTGGCACGTATGGAGGGGCTAGTTTAGATAAAAATTCTAAAACCCAAGTCGCATCATTGATGGCAGTGACAAGTCTAGGGATTCTAGAGACTTTTTTTATCGTTGACCATACGTAAGACGGAGTAGAGGTTCTGCTAAAAAAACAGCAAAAATCTTTAAAACTTTTTCTCTTTTTGCGGAACAGAAACCTTTTTGCTTAGGCCATAGCTTTTCTAGCCGCGTCAAAGTGAGATAGTTTTCCTGTGCGGCGAAATATAGTAAGGAAACGTTTCCTTTTATTGACCGCCTCAAAACATTCCTTGTCCAACCATAAACAAGCGGCTGTTTTGGCTTTTTGAGAAAAAGTTGATAGCTTTGGGGAGGATGATTTAGCAGCATCTACAAAAAAGGAAATAAGTTGTTGGTAATTTAGAAATAGATTGCCTTCAAGTCTGGCAGAGATAATTTCTCTATATGAAACCCAATCTATTTTTGTAAGACGGATTAGATTGTAATAGATATAAGAAGCAAATTGGGATTGATTGAGATGAATTTCAGTAATGGTAAGAAAATGGATACTTCCATAAGTATCTTGTAATGTTATCAAATGACATTTTAAGGCAATATCGGGTGAAACTATAACTAGATCAATAACGTTCATGTGGATGTTCGTTGGCAACCCATCATTTTAAACAATAAGACCAAATAAATCTATAGCAGCTTCTAATTCCAATCCATTGCGGTTATGGTAATGATGACCCCATAGAAGGTGGTAAGCGTTGAAGTCGCCAACAATAACAAAAAAAAAAGATAAGGACGAGAATATTGTTTTCACAGATTTCTATTCAACGAACGATTGGGGGGACAGTAACATGACAAAATAGTAAGGTTAGACATAAAGAACTGAACAAATTGAAAACATGGTGAAACCTTAAAGTACGGATTTTGAATTTCAAAAAGATATCTCGGCTAAAGAAAGAGGATACTCCTTCATAACCATCTTCTCGTATATTGTAAAAAGAGACAATTTGTTGTATTTTTGATGTTTTAAGATAATCTTTTTCACACTTTCACATTTATTGGGTAATAATAAACATATTTAAAAAAATTGTAATTTTTAGTAATTTGTTGAGCAATATTCAACATTTTTTGATTCTTAGTAATTTATAAGACAGTTTTAAGCATATGTTTAAATTATACTTGGGCAATATTTTGACAAAATTATTGGAATTTAATCAATTTTTGGACTTATTTAGAATTAATTTGGCATTTAGAGCAGTTTTTAACAGATTTAAGCAGTTATATTAGTTTTTGATAGTTTTAGACAATTTTCAACACTTAAGATATTGTTTGACGGCTTCCTACTTTATTTGATGTAGGTAGTTTTTTATATAATGACATATTTAAAATAATCTTTTGACAGTTGATCAAAAGTTTTTGACATTTAAGATTAATTTGTTGACAATGTTAAATAGCATTGTTTAAATTAATTAATATTTTGACGGCTAAGCCATTTTTTGACATTTTTAGAGAATCATACTAAAACTTGAAGTATTTTGACATTTAAATAATTTTTTTGAATCAAACTTAAGACAGTTCTATAAATTTATTTGATACATACCTTTAGCTGTAAACCTAACCAAATTTATAAATATTTAAAATCGGTGAACTAGCACAAGTGTCCGCTGGAGATCCAATAAAGGTACGTTAAAACACATAAGTTTCCTACAACACAAAGTTGCTACCAGCAACCAACCACTAGACCACCAAAGATTTCTAGGTTTTATTAGTTTAAACACCATCCACTCTTACGTAGAGATTAATTTAAATCCATATAAAATATGCACCCCATTAGAGTAAAGTAAACCGCTGTTGGTCCACGTGGAATAACCCTTAATTAAAAATTTACAAATAAAAATTGAATTTTTGATTAGTTTTTAAATAAAACTAAAAAGTTGCACACTAAAACTTTTTTTTTAAACCATCTCACCCAACTAAAGCCAGTTAGTTAAAAACATAATGTGTAAATACATAGATAACTATAAATTTGTTGAACCATTCTAGCATAAAATAATTTAAAACATATTTCTAAAACACACTACAATGCAATATTAATAAATTATTTTTTCATAAATTAAATATCAATTTAAAACTTGCATTTAACATATATTATATATTAGTACTCGTTGATGCTGACGACCTAATTAATTTTTATCGAATAAATGATGGATGGATCATGTAACCTGCAATTAATACGTCTAGTGATACTTTATATAGTTCCCACCACTTTATATGCATCGAGCAATACGTGTACATCATGTACTTATTAATGTAGATTACTTTAGTTCCCAAGCCTGGTTCGCATGTAAGCCTGCAATTTGTAAATACAATTTTCAAAATGGTTATTTAAAGAGAAGATTAAACCAAACATGCAGTGTAAAATAAATTTAATTAGAACGCATCTTTACATTATTCAATCACCCACACAAAACTTCAATTTAACTAAAATATAGTACAAAAGTCGAGATTACGAATGAAGAAAAGGTGCTATTTTAGTCGGCACAGGGAATAAATTGGATACAGCGAACAAAGTCAATAGTGCAGTTGACAACAATATTTTTTAACTGGAAACGTATTCTGTGTTCGTGTCTGTCATTTTGCATTCCCTCAATTAAATCTGCACTAATTAAAAAGTTGTATTCACCATTGGAACAAGTTCCAAATCATTAATCTCATTCAGACGATCGCGTTCGCGGGTTGGAGTGGACGTAGAATGGGAAAAAGGACAAAGCGGGTGGCAAGAGTTTTTTTATTCACTCAAACATCACGTTAATAAAATAATCCAGTCGGGTATGAATATATATTTTTGTTCTTTAAAAAAAATATCTTCTAATTAGTACTAACCAGCGTAGCGTATATATTGTTTCATTACTACACTTTTAATTGGTAAATGAAAATACACGAAAGAAAAACAAAATTTAATTTCTTAAATTATTTTTTCGTTAAAAAATAAAACAAGCGCCCCAGGACATTTCTTTTGTATCTAAATATTATATTTCATTTTTAGCTAAACCGTAAAATTTAAGTTATGCGCAAACAGAATTTAATAATAAATATAACATTTGAATTTATCTGACTGTACGGTTGTTTATACATTCTTTTAATTGAAATGAAATGTATTTGCAGGCCATATCAGTTACATATTTGTTTATATATTTATTTTTGTTGGAATTTTTAAAACAATTGTGTTTTGATATAAAAAGGAATAAAGTATTTGTTAATTAAAAAATAGAATACGTCATAACGTTTTCCATATATGCACAAATGTTATTAGTATTTTTGCAGTGTAAGCTTTTAATTGTTATTTTTTATTTATATAGTTGGCTTTAAAATAGATATAGGGTCCAAAATTTAAATTACTTTGTTTACATTGTTCAATAATTTGTTTGTTGATAATGTTAATTCAATACTATATTTTAGAAAAAAATATGTAACATAATGTATGCTCATCTTGTTTCTCAGAAATAACTTTTGTTCTATTGCAGCACTTTATATAATCCTATAAAACGTATACATTTTTCATATCCAACCTTGGTAACAATTAATAATTTTCTATCAGAAATTAGTACGTATTGGTATACAATATATTATATGTTATATCAAAATTTATTATTTGGACCAGTTCTTACCAAGTAACACGCACTAGACTATTCAAAAGTATTTTGGGTAGTTTTTGGAATCCGTGCTATGTAGACTAGTGCAAATCTTAGATTAGAAAATTTTATCCCCCAAATTGTGACACCACCTTCCCATGCGCCTAAAATTTTCATTTACATATTCGTTGTAAAGGGTGGACCATGTTTTAGTTGAATTTTGCATCACGTGTTTCTACCGACGTTGTCAGTTTTTGCGTCACAATTACATAAGAAAAGTGTGGTTAGATACCTCCGTAGACATAAGATGCATCGTTTTACTTCAAAGCAACGTTTTGAAATACTAAAAATTTATTTTGAAAATGGGTCTCATTTGTATGAAACAGCGCAAACATTGCGTACGTTGTTTGGAAGAAATGGAACGCCATCGATCAAAGGAATACGAAAATTTGTAAAAAAGTGCGTAAAACTGAGATTCGTACTGACTGTAGACAATATGCGCATGTAGCATGCTCATCCAAAACGTGCTCCAAAAATTGTCGCTTCTGTGGCTCGAAATGTACGCGAGCACCCAGAAACATAAACTCGGCGCAGAAGTATTCGGCAAACGACAGAGTGCAACTTGTTCAAAAAATTAAAATAGTCGACCTTGGTGCCCGTTTTTGCTTAGCTCAGTGGGTTTTAAACAAATTGAATGTTGACTCTAATTTTAACCCAAAAAATCATCTATTCGGACGAGGCCCATTTCTACCATAGAAGTTATGTAAACAAACAAAACTGCCATATTTGGAAAACAGAAAATCCACATGCCTTGCCACATGCTACATGAAAAATCAATGCATCCATTGTGAGTTACCGTTTGGTGCGGATTTTAGAGTGGTTGCGATATTGAGCAATTTTTCTACAAAACCAATAATAAAATAAACGTTGAGGCATGATCACTAAATTTTTGTGGCCCAAATTAGAAGAACTTGATCTACAACCGCTCAGGTTTCAAAAAAATAGAGCAACATCCCAGCCGTTTTAGTGGTGCAAACTAGCCACCTTGCAACTGTTATTTGATTCCGCTGGATTCTTTTTTGTGAGGCGCATTGAAAGAAAAGGTGTATTCTGACAATCCACAGACAATTGACCACTTAAACCTAAACATTCGCAAAGCCATCGCCAAAATACCGCTGGAAACAGCGGCGCAAATACTCAATAAATGGTCCTCAAAAATGTCTTTTGTTCTTTATCTATTATTATTTATATTTGTCTTGTATTTTCAATTATTTGATGCAAATTCAAAAATTGTTCTCTGGTTTTCTGGCTACAATCTACATTGTAAAATATAAAGCATTATATTGCGTATGTAAGTTGCTAGTGCAATAAGTCGGTAATTATCGCATTTGGTGGTTGATTCCTTTTAATGCAGAGAAATAATTGTTGCTGTTGTCCATTTCTTGGGCCTCTTTGCTGTTTTCATATTAGTTGGCATATTTTGTGAATCAGTATGATACCTTCTTTGCCTATAGTTTTCAAAACTCTCCTGTTGTTTTATTTGGCGCCAGTTTCTTTATATTTACTTGTACTTCCTGCATCAGTATATCTGGTTCTTCCTCCCAATTTGTTTTTCTCTGTGGATTGCATATTCTCCTCGCTATAGAGATCTTCACAATATTTACTCCATACTTTAATTACATCGTTTAAATATTTGTCACTAGATCATCATTTGTGTCACAAAACGCCTGTGTGCGGTTTATTCTAGGTAGCGCAAAAGTCACCACCTTATCGAAAGATATAAGCTATAATTTTTGCAAATGGCAATAAATGTAAGTTCTGCTTTGACATTTTTGAAGTAAACAAATACAAAATACACTTTAATAAGACATGAATCGCTATACTCCTCAAGAACGCGGAATAATTGTTTCAATTTTTTTGCGTAATAATTCGTCGGTTTTGTTGTACGTAGTAAGTAGATTTCCCGGACACCAACTGGGCAAACATTGCGGCGTTTAGCTGCTCGCCTAGGAAAGTATAGGTCAATAAGATGCTGTCATATCTGGTAGGCCCCGAAGCAGCCGTTCTGATGAAAATATTGCGGCTGTGGCTATAAATGTCGAGGACCCCGGATTATCAAATTTTCAGAGAAGATGTTCCCTTACAAAGTGCAGACAGTCTTTTTATCAAAAATCATCATAAACGACGAAGCCCATTTCCATCTCGGTGAATACGTGAATAAGCAAAATTATTGCTTCTGGGATACCAAAAATCACAAAAAGTCATTACACCCGCTCAAAGTTACTGTATGGTGTGTTGTTTACGCTAGAAGCGTCATCGGGCCTTATTTATTCTAAAACTCCACAAGCCAATCGACTACTGTGAACGGCGAGCGCTACAGAGTCATGCTCAACAACTTTCTTCTACCTCAACTAGACAAAATGGGACGGGAGAACATGTGGTTCCAACAGGATGAAGCAACGGCGCATACTGCACGACCCACTGTGATGTTTAAATTAAGCAACAGCTTTGGATGACTTAAAACGAAACATAAAAACTATAAAATAACACAACATAAAGTAATTAGGTATTTCTTAAGCATATAAAATAACTATAAATAATACTACACCCACAACCAAAATTCTGAGTGCTGCATTTCCGGGTCGCCTAATCTTTCGTTTAGGTTGTTTGCATTGGCCTACAAAATTGCCCAATTTAACCGTTCTAGACATATTTTTGTGGGGTTTTTTGAAGTCACAAGTCTATGTCAACAAGCTGCAGACTCTTGAAGCCCTCAAGAGAATATCCGTCAGGAATGCGGAAACCTATTTCCAGAAGTTCTAGCAAGAATGTTGGAAAATGCCATAAATCAAGCCCGTATAGTCATCAATTCTGGTGGCGGACACTTAGCCAATATCATTTTTTCAATTTAATAAAAAAAAAAATTTAGATATCAAATATACACAATCCAAAAGTTAAAAAAAATACAGTCAAACAACATCGAGTGACAACTTTTGTTAGTATTTACGGATTATTAATTTAATTTTCATAAAAATATCTTTAGTCTGTACGGAGTTTGTGTTAGATTTCCTTGGAAATATTGTTCTGGTGGTTATTTTTGTCTCTTCTACATTTGGCCTGGATTAGTTTGAAAGTTGTTTCTACCAGTTCATGTGTTCTAGGTTATCTAGATAACCTTGACTTTTAGTGTGTTTTAAGTTTCAATTAGGGCAAACATTTCTGTAGTTATCCAGTATTGTTTGATAGTCAACTTCTGCATCAAACCATAGAGTGTTAGGGTCGTTATATTTATTGGATAATATTTTATCTGCAAAGTTTTGGCTTAGACTGCTTGAGAATTTTTTGGGATCCGTGATCTGTAGTAATTTACGGTTTTGGCTTACTCTTTTACATGCTTTTAATTTAGTGGTAGTCAGAGCTGCAATCTGGCCCTTGAAGTAATTTGCAGATAAAGTAATGTACGCAAACGGCAGCTAAGAATATAATTAATTTAATTTTTTGCTACAATTGGTGTAAACGTAGCCACTTGTTGAAGCCAACACCTCAAATAAGTAAACCCAACCACCCTCTCCTTATAGCCCCTACCTTTGTCTGCTTTGTTTGTATCCTTTTTATCTGCACTGACATCCAGTTCTGCATTCTCTTTTTTATCCAGTCCGTGTGTTATTTGTTCTAATTACTTGGTTTGTCCTCATATACGTTCTTAGTTTTCTTAAGTCTTCGTTCAATTCTTCTTTATCGTATCCTACCTCTCCTTCATAAATAGTTTATGCAGTTCCATAGTTGAATTCCTTCTAGCAGTCCTAGATTTGTTAGTTTTACCTCCAGTGATATCCTTGTATCTCCATCTGAGATAACTTTTTCGTATCCTCTTGTTGCCAGGTATATTCTGACCATCTCAAAAGTTGCGTTATCCATCAACGTTTGTTAACAAGAAGTGTTCTCCTTTTACTTATCTTTGCAATTTCGTTTGGTATCGTAGTCTCTGTAAATGTTATTTGTTCTAATTACTTGGTTTTCTTAAGTCTACGTTCAATTTGTCTTCACCGTATTCTCTCTCTCCTTCATAAATAGTTTATGCAGTTCCATAGTTGTATTCCTTTTGGCAGTCCTAGATCTGTTAGTTTTACCTCCAGTAATATCCTTGTATCTCCATCTAAAATAATTTTTTCGTGTCCTTTTATCTCCGGGATTAGTTCTCTCGTCCATTCTCCCTTTTTTCCTCTATTCCACAGTATCTGCCATCTTTCCATCGTCTTTTCTTTTGCTCTTAACTTTGCTTCCTTTTTACTGGTTTCTTCTTTCATTACTTTCTTTATGTCTATCCTTTCTTCTACCATCATATTTTCTGCCTCCTAGTGCACCAATTTGTAAGACCTGCTGATCATTAACAAGCTGGTTATTGTAGCTCCTCTTATTTCATTCCTGTTTTTTTTTGTCTTCATGGCTAGTATACTGTAGTTATTATCTATGCAAAATTGCAATAGCTTTTCACCGCTTTTATTTCTTGTTCCAATGCCATATTGCCCAACAATTCTACGGAGGTTGAGTGCTTAGGTATTTTGATGTCTTGTATTATAGTCATGAACGTTGTTTAGACATTTAAAACAGTTTATACAGTTTATATTATTTCTTGCATAAATAAGACGTTGATGTATAAAAATACAAGGCAATGTTAATACATTCAGTTTTCTAAACAATTCAACACAATGTGTCCTACTTGAAACTTTAAACATGTATCTAATGATTCTCTTTTGCAATTTAAACAATTTATGAAAATCTAATTCCAAATGACAATATATAAGGTTTTCCAATAAGAGGTTTCATTTTGATATTTAAATAAAACGGGTATTTTTTAAGAAAAATCAATAAGTGTTTATTTCATTGTAAAGAGGAAGGTATGCCATTAACATTTAAAAACAATATCAGTCAAATGGCCGCCACGGTTACGGTTGCAGTACCAAATTCTTTTCATAAAATTTTCCATAACCAATTCGCACATTTGCGGCTGTATGTCCTCGATAACTTCACAAATTCCATCTTTAAGATCTTGAATTGATTGTGAAACATTGGCATAGACCTTATCTTTTACGTGGCCCAAAAAAAAATCTAAAGGTGTTAAATTACAAGATTTTGGTAATCAATTGTAATCACCTCTACCACCAAAATACAGTGTAATGTCGTTTGTGGAATTCCAAAAATCGACAAGGAATCGACAAACCTGGGTTTTCTTCAACACTACGGGCTACATCAGCAATATTCTTATGTGTTCTTGAGCGATGCACATGGTTTCGATTCTTTACATCACAAACTTGTCCCAACAGCTCAAATTTTTACTATTTCCGGCCGAGAAAGTGCTTTACGACGACCAAAAAGTGCAACATTTTTGTAGTAAATTTTAATAATTTCAATGTATTGTTGAAGCTTGTATCGTTTTATTTTTTAATAATGGCGTAGTTTTTACTTGTCAAATGTCAAAAAATAATAGCATCAAAATAGACAACTGCCCAAATAGCCTGCTATTCAAAATAAAACTTCTTATAGGAAAACCTTTTAGATTGAATACGCCCAAAATATAATAATTTTAATGCTGACATATCAATTATGAGTTGAAGTTGTTTAACCATGAAGCACAAAGAACTAACTTTATTGCACAAAACATCAATGTGATAATTCCATTTACAACATTCATCAATGCACCTACAAACTACCAATCTTACTGTCACGTAAATAACTTAAAAATGTTGCATCTAATCTGTTAACTTACTATTGATAGTTGTAGCACAGTAAGACGTCTTTAGAAAAAAAAAACCTAGCACTTTATACAGGGTGTCCGGAAAATACGTGTACAACGTTTGAGGACAGACTCCTGACGTCAAAATAGGTCGATCTAAGCCGACTTAGTTATATCCAAAATTGTCTCGTTTAGCCGGTAGAGGGCGTCAAAAAAAACAAAAGTATAACAAAGTTGAAAGTATCTATTGTAAGAAACTAAGTAAACCAAAAACATTACTTAAGCAAATGTGTAAAATGACCGCCATCTTGCTGAATACACTTATTAACACTCTTTAAAAAATGATATTGGACCCTATCTAATGTCTCGGGATTATTAAAATGGTTGCCTGCATTTAAAATCCGCTGCAATAAATCATCGCGTGTGTTTACCGGAGTCTTGTAAACTTCTGTTTTAATAGCGCCCCACAAAAAGAAGTCACACATATTTAACTCAGGAGAACGTGGTGGCCATTTTACTGGTGCATCATTGCCTCTTCCAATCCATCGGTTGGGATATTGATGATGTAAGTATTGCCGAACGGCAACGGAAAAATGGGGCGGGGCACCATCATGCATATACCACATTTCCCTCCGAAGTAAAAGGGGCAAATTCTCCAGAAGAATTGGTAATGTGTCTTGCAAAAAATTTAAATAAATATTTCCATCTAACCTGTCTGGAATAACAATGGGACCAATAAGGTAGTGATCAATAATACCTGCCCAAATATTAATTTTAAATTGATGCTGATGATGTGCAACTTTAATGGCATGTGAATTTTCATCGGAATAAATATGTTCGTTGTGCAGATTGGTTACCCCAGATCTTGTAAAGCATGCCTCGTCAGTAAACATAATTTTTCTACAAAAATTTGGAACAAGGATTCTTTTGTTTCTAATAAATTGACAAAATGTAAGCCGCATGGGGGGATCAGTCGGTAAAAGTTCCTGGACTTTTTGTATGTGGTAAGGATGTAACAACTGTTCTCTTAAAACCTCATTGACAATCGTTTTAGGAACATTTAACTCACGTTCTAAGAGACGGGTACTGGTACTTGGTTCTTCTTCAACTCTTTCCAGAATCATCTCTTCTGTTTCCACAGTTCGAGTTGTTCGCATACGACCCCTGCCTTCAAACTTTTTCTCAAAACTGCCCGTTTCCCGAAGATGACGCTCAATATTGGCAAATGTTTGGTGGTTTGGTATTCGACGGTTAGGAAACCTCTCCATGTAAACCCTAACACTCTGATGCCCATTTCCTTGACAAAACCCGTATACCAGGAGCATGTCAACTTTCTGAGAATTTGTATAATTTTCCATTTTTAATGGTAAAATGAACTTGTAATTCAAGAATGTTGATCGTATACTTGAGTAAATTTCATAGACTGGTGACAATTTGTCAATAATTGTCAAATTATTAAACGCCATAGCAACAAGGTCACTTAAAAAATTATTGTTACAGGTAATTTCTTTTTAATATTTACAAATTTTTGACGCCCTCTACCGGCTAAACGAGACAATTTTGGATATAACTAAGTCGGCTTAGATCGACCTATTTTGACGTCAGGAGTCTGTCGTCAAACGTTGTACACGTATTTTCCGGACACCCTGTATAATAAAACTGATCAGTTCTTTTTGGAGCTCCACTAGTAACTTTTTCTCTTTGCCCTACAATCTCCAACAAAACTTGGATATAACGTCTAAAAAAACTATCTTTCTTATATTTAGCTAAAACAGATACATTCTGTTTGCAATTGACCAAAATGTGTTTAAAAAATCGAATTAATCTAATCATGTTATGTAATATTTATATTTCAAATGTTTGCCGAATTTTCACAGAACAATGCTTGCTTATTAAGTAGATTTTGCTTTAAATCTAGAAATAATTGGAATAAATACCAGATTTCTGAAACCGTTCATTATAATACAAAATAAACAGGGTTTAACTCCCAGTACCCATTTTAATTCTGGATTACAACATTAAAACTAGTATATTGATTCATCTATATAATACCTTTTGTATTATTATTATACATAATTAACTTAATTAACATTTTAATAGAAACTTAATACAGCCGTTGCGAGTTATCACAAACAAAGTAAGTTACATTGCGTTTATAAAGCTCGTTGAATTAAACTTACTTATCACGTCAAACACAGGGATTTATATACGGTTGAATTAATTAATTACAAACTAGTACAACCTTTTTATATACATGCCGCGAAATAATTAGAATGGCAATGTTTTATTAATTGAAAAGGGTAACATTTATGTCTGACCCGATAGTGTAATTGTGCGAACGCTAGGCTTAGAATGCGTAAACAGAATGAAGATTAGCATAGTGGATCTGGCCTTGTCTAGCAACAGGTCTACTCTCACGCACCGTACTAATATTACAAACCTAATATAGCCCTAGTGAAAAAATAGATGGTTGCGGATGGTATTGGCTATATAAGTGGATGTGGATTTTTATTTCCACATATAGAAAAATTTATGGACCCTTTGTTGTACTAATATGTTAATTATGGTAATATTCAAGTTGATGTTTTTAGTAAGATTCGAATTGTACGTTTCAGGCATTTTATAGTATAGTTATGACCACTTTTAGTCACAATGCTGGTTTTTGTACTTAATTAAAGTATTTATTTGTATTTAACTGTAAAGTTTTTAAATAAACAGAGATCAATCATCTCCATAATAAGTAATGAGTATAATAGTACATAAAACCTATTTAATTTCAATTATAATACTAATTTTTATATAGAAACATCGACAACTTAAAGAATTTTGTATTATACAATCACCCTCATTTGTTTCAATTTTTTTAATAAAACCGAATGAAGATTTACGTCCCCTTCATTATTTTCTCTCTGTAGATATTACGGTCATGAACGGATTAATTTGTTATCCTGTGCCCCTTTTTCCATTATGACAATGATGATTCAAAAGTATGGGTCTCAATCGGTTAGGTAAGGGGTGAATTGTGGGGGGCATTGCATTTATAGGTCCCTGTTGGTTATAATGCAAGAGCTTTATGCGCCGGCAAAATTAAAACTGAGACAACGGGGATGCTTTAATGCATATCAGACTTTTCATCTGCATAACGGTCTGTCAATTTTATTAACACCTTGCGCTCTAAAATGGGGTTGCTTGGCTCCTTTCGCAGCTTAATCAGATGTAAAAGAATAGATATAATCTGATATGATGAAAGGCATAACAATGGATTAGTTTTTAATTAATGTTTGCGCTGGGGCTGTCTTAACGAGTTAATCAATTTTACTTTGTATATATTTTATAAATATTCTATGTTGATTAAACAAATTTAATATTTATAATTGGGTATTAGATTGAGTATTAAACTTTATTAAAAATTGTCGGACTTATGTTCTAAAAATAAATTAAATTAATTTTGCATTCTGATTGAATTTATATTGGAGCTACTATATTATAACTGCAGTCAATGATTTAAATGTTTTAATACCACAATTAATAAGCAAAATTACAAGTTTTCTTAACTGCTTGTAGTTAAAGGTATGCTTTAGAGATGCATAGTTGATGTTAAAACTTTTTTATATTTTATCCGTGCGATACATTTGGGAAGAGATAAGATTGGGTTTATATTTATGTGATTTTTTTGCGAAACGTAATTGGAGCTATATAAAAAAGAGGGTAGAGTAAAAACGGTTTGTATTTCCAAGTGGAAGCATGGCTGTAGTATATTCAGGTATCGAACCAAATGAACCCACGTGCTGTTTGTAAATTTTATAAACATGAAATTATCATAAACGAATTTCTCAGTGTCTATATAAAATTATTATGCCAGTTTGATACTCAATAAAATAGCTTCAGGAAGATTAGTAAATTAAATAAAGGATATAACATTTTTCTAAAAAAAATACCAATTATTTAGAGTTATTAAAATAAAAAAAAAACTTTTGTCACCAAAATTATAAATCACAAAAATAAATTCTATTCAATAGCTGCAAAGCAGCTTTAGATCTGCTAAAAGCTTGCTTTGAAAATAAAAAATTAATTAATAACAAATTATGAAGTAGAGTGTGTCTGGACATACCATCAGATAGTACATTGAATACAAACGTGTAGAAAAGATTAAAACATAATTTTCATTTAATTTACGAAAACAAAAAACAGAATTAGATGAAATTATATCGAAATTATATGCTGCTTAAAAAAATGCAGAATATTAAGAAATATTTAATCACAAAATATATTGCTAATCGAGTTGCTCGAAAGATTTAAAAGTGCTAGAAAGCAAAAAGAGTTAGAAAATTGACAAAAAAAGCAAAAGCAGTAAAAAGAGCCACCGCAATAGCAGCCAAAAGAGCTCACTCAATCGTAGCAACTGTTACAAAAAATCAGATTAAGAAGTAGAAAAATCCAAGCAAAAAAAAGATGCTTTTGCCAAGAAATTGTTTTAACCACTTCTTTTGTTAACTTGTGCTTGCCAATGTGAGATGTGCGTTGTATAACGTATCCCTCACATTCACTCGGCAAATGTAATAAAATATCTTTGACCCCAAACATGCGCGCAGTCCATCTATATTCCCATTCTATGAGTTTTTTTAGCAAGCTGATCCGCCTTAGTATTTAGACCAGGTGTACTCTATTATTTATTGCCAATGCTTCTAGATTGTCTTTGCAAGACATACTAACTTTAAACTTTATTACTGGCAAACATAGTGCATGTGATGCCGCTTGGCTATCGGACATAATGGTTATCAATCCGTTACATTATAGTAGCAACTTAATCATGTTTCAAATATAACATTTACAACAGCTTTCTTTAATCCTGAGATGACTTAGTCAAATATATTAGCAATGGCGGCAAGGTCGTTAAAATTAAACAATGATTTTTTTATGCCAGAGCTCAGTTTTTTCAAGTTTGGTATCAAAACTGTGATAAATTTAGATAAAGGATAAAATGCAAACGTTAAACAAAACTCTTTCAATTTGAAAAAGATCTCTCTGCAACAAGTTGACAACTAAAGTTCAACTGGAAAAACGGACTGTGTTTTTGCCACGATTTGATACTGAATAAAAAGATTTACGTTTCCGACAAAAAACCAATAATAAGTGTAAACCAACCGCAACTTCAGTACTAGACCACCCACATCCTTCATCAGTTCAGCCATTTTTGGTAAAGATATAGTGAATTCCTTCTACTAATATTATTGCTAACCAAATAAACTATTTTTCTTTAATCGACCCAAAAAAAATTCAAATTTGATTTGCTACTAAACACAAATATAAACTTTCGTCATTTTTTCTCCCAATACCTAACAAAAAATTAAAAAAACCACAACTTCTTCTCTCTCACCAAGCTCCGACATCTCTCAACTACTAAACCAAACGTAAGTTTAAAAATATTGCAAGTTGCCACCAATGCAAAATTATAAACTCGCGCCATCAAGTTTTAATGCATCGACATTCGCCCTTACATTAAACAAACTCTAACCAATACTTCTAAAAATTCACCCATTTTCCAGCTGTCAGGGGTTATTTACCCAATAAACCAAATAAATCGTAGAGATCTGTAAAACAAAGTAAATTGACATCAAGGTACTTGACAGCTGTAGCAAACTGTAAAATATTGTTATTCACACACTAGAAACTGAAGCTTTAGAGCTATAGATTGACACTGAAAGAATGCTGTGACCTAGCAGTTTAATTCCACAATAATTGCAAAAAATAATCAAGCTTACACGGGCCAGTTTGGCGTTGAGGTTGCATGCATAGCATATTATACTAGTAATAAATAGTACAACATACCTTAAAGTTGTGTTTATTAAGTGACTGTGAGCAGATTTCTTATAACTACTGGTATAATATTATATTATTGATATAGTGTTAAAGTTCAGGTTTATTGGTCCTATGCTGCTAGAAAACCCAAATTTGCTGATTGTATTTAATAATATATATGCATTTTAAATTTATAAAAAAGCGTCAAACTTGATGTATCAAACGCACGCTGAAGCAGAAGCACACACACACAAACTCAAAAACTAGGGTTAATCGGAGAGACCAACAAAGCAACAAAACACCCGGCCCAAGCCTCCCTCAAGAGACCTGCTGCCAAGTCGGTTAAGCTTGCATCCTTGGAGAAGAAAGTTTAAAATTTCACCAGAACAGCAACGTCGACGCCAACCACAACACCACGCCCCTAGAGAAAAGATTCAACCTAGTAAAAAAAAAAATCAAAAAAGCAGGTAGACACGGATAAGTTAGCTCTGCTAACTCTATTAATAGATTTGATGTAAAATGCCTTCAGCAGCACCAAAGTCATCAACCACCAAGGTTTTTTTAGTCCGTTTTCTAGCTCCCTAAGCTCTCCAATAAGCCCCAAATATCTACAGCATCTTTAGGGAATGCTGTCTCACAACGCCCACACCCTTTGTAATACAAAATAAATCCGAATTCCAAAAACTGTCGGCTACGTTCAAGAACATAATCATCGACGGCAGCATCAATGTGATTTACTACAATTTTCAGTGTAGGTGTATAATGACCCTAAAATATGTGATTAGAAACATATCCAACAGCATCAAGGCTGATGCATCGCTTGCAAAGCTAACAGAACTAGGGCAGGGGTCAGCAAACTTTTCTTGGAAAAAGTCAGATCGTAAAAAATTTAAGATAAAATTTTGTTATGCTCCTTTTTGTTTTGCTTTTTTGTTTGCATCAAGATCCAAAAAACAATGATGTAACTGTAGTTACATTTTTTTTTAATCAGTCCCAAAATGTTTCCTTCTTAGGCTTGATTAAAAACAGATGACAGGCAAGAATTGACGCAAGCCCTTATCGGTCAAACTCATAAGAATAAATGGAAAACCCTTCCCAATGCTCTACATTTAATTGCCCCAGAACGCAAAAACACAAGAGATCATGTCTCTCACCAAATTTTGTAAACTTACAGTTAGCGTTGAGTACTAAATTTAATCCGGTGATATTCTCCAATTTCATTCAAAAAACAGGCTTCCGCTCCTCCTAGGAGCGTTCGCAGTCCCCTCAAAAAGAATTCCTATGCAAAATATCAGAAAATCAGAGGCAAAACGCAACTACGTTGTCAGTTAAAAATTAAATTCTCCCTCCTCCACTTGTCTCAAGCAATCAAATCTGATGTCAAGAAGATTTATCTATCATCTATGCATCTACTAGAGTAAAAAGCTAGAAACAGACTATTTGTCCCTTAGTCTGTATCCAGAGATAAACGTGGTAAAAGTATGCCACAAAATTATGCAACGCCTATATGGCTGGCACTTCACTCTTAATATTCCAATTAAAGAGAAGTTTAGTAGGTAAGCGCTAGTGAAAGTAAATCCAACAATTTACATGTTTTTAGGAAGGATTGCTTCTCAATCCTAAATGGCAGCGGACAACATAGTTGTTCTAAAGTAAATTAGAAAGAGATGACTCAGTTATAGAGCATTAGCGTAGCTCGCTAACAGTCCGGAGTTCGATCCCAGAATATGAGTAAAATAATAACTTGATTTTTATCCACCGGTGTGATTCAAAAGTCACCTAATAAGCCGTTGGTCCTATAAACCCCCTTCAAACAAGTCGTAAGACTTCTAGGGCAATGTTAAATAGCTGTAAAACGTGCAATAAAGAAGTTTAATTAGTTAATATAAAACTTAAACGCACGGTGTGGTGGTTGAGCGGTTAAACGATTGTTGCGTCAGTTATAAACAAAATTATTTCTTTACAAACTATCTGTAAATGTACCAATTAAGCTCAATCCAACAGTTATTTTGTTGTAAAAAAAATTGAATCTTACAACAAAAATAAAACAATATGTCTAAATTAAACCTGAAGATCTTAAAGGATTAAAAATAAAGTAATACTCGAGAACAACTATAAGCCATGAAAGATAACATTGATCTGCAAAATTTCTAAAATCTAGTTCAACTAATTCGTTTACCAACAACAACTACTTTTTTTTGCAATAAACATAACTTTAACTTAGTAGGTTACATTTATGCTAAGAGTTACAATAAGATTAGTCAATAATATAACTATAATTGAATCATGATAAAGCCATGGTAAGTAATATTTACTAGCAATTATTAAAAAAAAAATTGTTGCGCTTTGTTATTTAATTTAAGCAGGTGACTCTAAGCGCGCTCAATTACTCAACCACCACACTAAGTATTCATGTTCAACTTCTGATTGATTTGATTCAGTGTAAAATGTAATATAGTTTCTCATCTCCTTCCGTTGCTTAAACTTGTCCCACTGTTCTTCAATTGACTCGGTCCGGTTAATAGTATTTGCGGGCTACTACTACGACCCACCATTGTTCCTGCTTGCGTATTTATCAATTCAATACACATATAATTACTAAATAAAGATTGAATATATATGCTTAACTATATAATAATCTTCAAATATAAAACTAATAGATCATAATGCCAGATTCCTCATCTTAACACTGTATACTAAAATACAAATGTATTTATACTTTGATACACACTTCTAAGACATCCATAACCTACACCTAAACCACTTCTTTACACGCCCCTTAAATTTTCTCAAACTATTTGTAAGCTTGGAACAGCTGCAAAGTACTTCAATGTCAATGCACTTTGATATTCACCCCAAGTTCTACTTCTTCAATATGTGTAAATAACCTGAGACAGTTAGAAAGTACCTCAATGGCATCAATCAACTGATGTAAAGTAATTTAATTCTAAGTAATGCCAATATACTTCGCTGTACATAGCCCTAAGACTAATTCCATGTTTGAATAACCTATAACACTTGCAAAGTAACTCAATGACCTCAACTTGTGTCCGACTAACACAACAACCAAAAAGCATAAAAAAATATAATTGAAGCAGAGAATGACTTATAAAAACAAGCTAAATTACAAAGCGATAGAAGTGCATTTTAAGATAAGAAAAAGATGGTTTAGTAATGGTAATGCCATCTTTTTGACGTTAAATGGATTGAAAAAAAAAACTAAAAATATAGACAAAATTATAACAAAACATTCGAAGTTGTGTTTTCCCCAACAAAAAAAACAATACCCAAACAATAAAATGTATTATTATTAATTATAATCAAAATTATCAATTTTAATTTATTAATGTTCTGTACATTAAAATACAAAGATAGGTTCTTTTATTTGTAATAAAATACTTAATCGTGACAAATATGCCTGTTAATATTCATCATAATTGCAATTATATTGCTTCACATAAATTAAATAGCTAATAACACCAATAATTAAGTTGTAAAATATTTACAAATCTTATTTGCTCATTGTTACTTATTCCAATGCAATTAGAAACAGTTCATAATGTTTAAAACAGCAATGCCACTTAAATATTTAACATAATATGTAATTACAAAGTGCGCAATTTATCAACTTTCTTGTTAAACGCTACAAAGACCGAACGGATTCTTAATGTATTTAAATTGTTCTCTAGGCAATCCCGCTCTTAAATTTAACAAACAAAATATTTTAATTAATTTCAAACATGAGGCTAATTAAAATTGTCAGTGCCTGTGTATAAACGAGAAGCGTAAATCACACCAATTGCTTTATCATAGGAGATGCCAAGGCAAGGCACACATTTGTAAGCGACGAAATTCCTTGCACCGTATCGATTGCATAAGCGTTTCCGCCTCATATTAAAAGCCGAACATATTTTCAAATGGCCCAAAAATAAAAATTAGGTTAGCAAAGATCTGGTGCAATGCAATTAAATTTAATCGAATAAAAAATATTGTAACGTTGCAAATTCCAGACATTAAAATTAGTGCATATCCGTTTCGAGTCGTAAATTCCGATTAGCATTTGTGACATATAAAATATTCCGGAAAGAGTATAAATTTAGGTTTATGTATATAGAAATACATTCCTATATATGCATTATATATAGATAGACTCTTTCCAGTATCATGAATTTTGTCGAAGCCGAGAGCTACAATATTCAAGTGACATAAAACTGACCGAGCGGAAGAACTGTCGTAAAACCTGCAGTAAGCTCTAGATAATGCATGTTTTTGGTCTATTTGCATCGTTCCTGCTTCAAAAATCGTTTCTAATAATATATGATATCGGCATGTTCACAACTTCATAATAATTATAATAAGGAAATAATTCAATTAATATATGAACCATGAACATAAGTGTTTATTGCATTATCCACTACATAACGTTTATTGGATGCTGTATAGTAACATTAAAACAATGACACTTAAGATGTGGTTTATCCACATGCGAACGGCCTCCTCAGAACCTAAGGGCTCCTATTTTGATGTATCGCTTTATATCTAACGACGGCATTAAATATAAATCTGTTCTCAAGCGGCGGATGCGATAAATCTAATTGAATTCCTATAAAATTTCTATTGGAATACGATAACCAATATATATTCTAATCTAGCATGCATTGATAAGAGTAAATTTTATGCGTTATAAATGTAAGTGTTACAATAATAAAATTAATTGGTTTGATATAGTTTATTGCAAACAATCTAGAATTGACTATTCGTCTTCGGTTATAAATAATAATTAATTGAATGTGAGAAATTGTATCCGGGCCACTTTATAATTTTTTTATTTGTTGATTATCAAGAGTATTAAATTAGGTTGATAGTGAATGTTGTAAGGGTAAATAATCGATGCAGTTAAAATCAATCAGATAAAAGTGGACTTTTCATAAAACTTGTTAAGATTAGAAGAGCGATTTATTTATTTATTTAGAATTTATAATCAAATGATATTAATGTTTGTCTATTTTACTTCATTTGAAATACTATTGCGTGCAGTATTACAAATCAATAAAAACCGAATTTTATTATGCAAAGCGAATCGTAATAATCTTAGTAACAATGAACAAACAATTAAGAATGTTTTGTTTTATTATGCATTTTACAGCTATTTTATAACGCCGCAGAATTGTTAGAAGAGATTGGTTAGACCAATGGCTTATTAGGTGACTTCCTAATAACCCCGGTGGATACAGAGCAAGTTTGCTAAGCTAACGTTCTACAACTCAGCTATCTCATCGTAATGTAAATGTTAACTAGAAATAGGTTTTTTAAACTTAGATGTAATTAATAAAAATAGCCAAAAAAGATAATATTTAAATCTGTTTAAGTTTTTGGATAAGAAAAAAAACATTCAAAGCAACATTAAAGATGCTATAAACAAAAATAGTACTTTTAATAATAAGCTGTATCCAGATGTAATCCAAACCACAAACTGGCTAGTAGTTAAAATTTGTAATATGTATTGCGGCATGGTTAGCTAAGTACGGATCAAAATTCACTGCAACTCGTACTCGCAAATCCCAAAGTTGTCATTGGTTATTTAAAAAAAGATGCATTGCCAAAAAAGTTTTAAACAAAGTAAGTTTGTCTCTCTAATTAATCATTTAAAATTAATAAATGATGTATTTTATGTAAATTGCTTTTTCATTCAGTAAGAGACACATACACGTGTTTCAGAGTATGCACCCATCATCAGTGTGCCTAGCATCTCACTGGTCAAAGAGACAATTTACATCAAATCACAGTAACTATTAAAAAAATTTATGTTTACTAATGTGTCGAAAGTGTCTCTCTAACTTTAACGCGTATCATAGCTCTAAAGCACAGATCCAGTACAAGGTTTGCTTCATATTTAGTCACAACTTTAAATGAGTATAACTCTGCAATATTTATCTGTTACATCGATAACAGTCAAAGTTGTTAGAGATACTAAAAAAAAATTACTATCAGCTGAAATATAAAAAAATATCTAACCTCTACTGGCATCAAACGACAAATCAAAAAAGATCTGAGTAAAGAGGTTGAGATATGTCAGACAAGAGTGCGTACTGCTATTTAATGTGTACAGTAAAAGTATCTTTAGAGAAACATAGTCAGAGAAAACAAAAAGTATCATCATAAACGGCAAAACGATCAACAACATACGTACGCAACCAGTACTAACATCATAACTGACAGCAAAAAACCTCTCCAGCACCTAACTAAATTAGTACACACCAACTTCCAAATGACTTAGATATAAAAATAAAGAAACGCAAAATCATGCCCACCACAAAAAACGCAAATCAGAATAGACCACAAATTAACAGCAAAACTATAGAATGGGTACCTTCGCACAAACCCTAGAAAAGGAGATCTATGCAAACTTAAAAAAAAGTATTAAAGTGCTACATATTCTCCACCTTATTATATAGAACAGAAGCTTGGACAACAATGCAAAAAACATCAAAATCCTTATTCAAAATGTGGTGCTATAGGAAAATGCTCAAAATTTCATAGACAGACACCAACAAAACAGTAATCTATTCAATGAGTAAAACCAATAAAATCACTAACACAATAAACAATGAATAGTGTGTTACATGTTTTGTTTTGATCAACAACAAATGAGGAACAATGTTTCGTATAATTATTATCACTAGAAACGGTAAAATAGATCAGCCCAAAGATTCAAAATATTAGTAGATTCAGTGATAAATAGATAATCCGAAAATTAACGGAATTAATAAAAACATGAAATTTGGCTAAAAAAAATTCTTAACTTTTCTGCAAGTTTTTTGTGCTACAACTGTATAATGCAAATAAGCATTCTTAAATTGAATAAAAAAGCCCATATAAATCTCATCGGCTCCGTCTATCACAACAGAGCAGTCAATTTCGGCACACAGAACAATCTGCAAACAACGCACCAGACCCGCAGGAGAAAACGTGACGCTGTAAAAAAAAAAAGAAAACAACCTACACCGATCACCATCCAAAGTAGATCACGCGCAATACAGCATTACTGCGTAACGACTTAAAACCTTGTGCGCAAGAGATTAAACTGACTCAGTGTATGCCACCACAGTGCAGAACACCGCAGCAACCACCGACAAAGCCGTTTCTGTTGAGTCATCGCAAATAGAGCAACCCGTAGAGCAAAAACAGACATATAAACTCCTCAAGCCAAAATTGACTAAAAAAAAAAAACGAATGTCCTTCCCAATCCTCACAGAAGCCTTCTATTTCTGCAACCCGTCAAAACGCACTTCCTGTTGTTATGTCACGCAAAACATCTGCAAAGCCGGCGGTTAAAAATACTACAACCTCTTCGAGCGTGAACAAAAAACCTCCATCAAAAAACCTCCATCACTTTATACGTAATAAAAGCAAATTTAGCATGTGGAGCACAACATTTAAAGACAGTGAAAGTTGTCCGCACTATTAACATCAGCGACGGTATCCGCTTTTGCAATCCTGAATCTTGAAGGAACTGTATTACACATTTCAAACGCGGGGCAAAACATCCGCCAAAGCGATTATTAAAAATATTACCAGAAACTCACTCCGAGAAGGATGTTAAGAAAAAAACTTGTTTTGTTAAAATATATCCTCGATGTTGAATATCCGATGCTAAAAAACCAAAAGAATTTTGCTCTGGTCTAACCATTAGGATAGTAACAAAACGTCGTACTGAGGAAATCAGCCAGTGCCACACATGTCAGTGCTACCGGCACACGGCATCGAGGTGCTATGGTAACCCCATCTGTGTTAAATGCGCCTGTCCGCACTATTCAGCAAAATGCACAAAAAACATAAACGCACCGCCCAAATGTGCTTTATGCTCAGGAGTGCACATTGCTTTATTAGTTCGTAAGAAATTACGGACGCAGCAAGCTAAGCAGCAGAGTAAAACCCGCTCGCAATCCGGTCCACGCATAAATTCCGATCTGGCAGAAGTTTTCAAACAAATGACTGCATCTCAAGCGACTGCATTGTCGGCAGTAAAAACCCTTCTATGATTAAATGTAAAAAAAGTGGCAAACGCAAGCCATATATAAAGTAACGCCTATATGGTTAGTGTCGTGAGCCACAATACAATACATATTTTATGATACGTTAAATCACTCTCAGTTAGGTATGTTTATGCACAAACTATCTCAGTTCCGCATTTCCAGTTATTTTCAATAAGGCGGAGTTTAGTCAGAAGGCGTTGCGTCCAAATCCGACACTTTTTGTAAGTTTTTAGAAGATTCTTCGCCCTAACCACCAAACAAAAAAAGCAAGAAATCAAGTCCAAGAGCTTAAACTGGCAACATAAACCAACTAATCATATGACCACAGATATAGACTAAAAGATTCCGTCTAGTGCCACCAAGTGACCACAGTCACACTACAATACAGATTCCGCACACCCACTACCCTGATGTCGTTGCCAATCCAGTAGTAGTAGATATCCTTTGGATACACTGAGGCTACTAGAACCCTTACTCTGAGTTTGCGCCCCCCACCAAAGTACAAAACAAACACAAAGAACAGATATAGGAGAACAACCTCATACCGAACCCCAAAGCCTCTTCCGCCAAGCAACTTTGTCCGTGGGTAATAATAATTTTCAACAGCCAGTTACTCTACAAGCATCAACTCTGCTACCACCAACTAAACATCATCCATGATCAAAAACTGATAAAATGCATCTACTAAACCAAGATTACCCATTTCCTAAAAAGTAACTCCGACAACTTCCTCCAAAACCTAGCAGTTTACTTCACTTTTGAGATGTATGCCGCAATAGGCCCTATATAATTTAGTCCCGGCAGTAACTGAAAGAACATCTTTGTCCATCCCCATCGCCAAGTCGTAATTCCTTAGACAAGCAGTCCTTATAGCAGCGTTCCACTTCCTAAAGTATTTCCCAGAAGGAACAAAACCCGAAGCACTAACCCCACTTTAATTACTACAAAGTTCTCATCTTAGGCATAATACCAGTCAACAAACCGCCGCCAATAAACATGTTTACAAAGACGTATTCCAATACTATAGTATAAACGCATTATGATACATCCGAAACTTTTTTTAGCTTCTTTCCTGTTTTAAACTGTTTTTTTTTGCTGTTATCAAACAGATTTAAAAAAAAAATGTTTTGGAACGCAGGAAAACGTGTTCACCATCGAGCTGTAGATGTCTTCAAAGCCAATGCCAGAAAAATAATCAACTTTTTTTGTTTCTTTCCTAACCTTGCAAGTGGAAAATAACAATTTCGAGGAAGTTGGTTTGAAGGTAGACCTCATTTGTTTTAACAAATTCTTAGAACCGTAAAAAAATAAAAATGTCTCTGCTTTCAACACATGCTTTAAATATAATAATTTTTTCGGAAGAATTTCAAAATAGTAACCCAATTTAAACAGCAACAGTAAATGTGATCACCAGTGCAGTGCATCTCAGTTCAAACAGTCTGGCCAAAATTCAGCCTCGCGTTAAAGCGCCGTGCGTTAAAACCCGTCTCTCATGCGCAAAAGTCTCTCTTATACTATTTTTCTTTTCTTTTGTTGTAAAGTGACACAAAGCTTTGTAAAGTCCAACTTCATATAGATATTGCTTTTTAACTATCACTCTGATTGTAGATCTGCTTACGAGTGGGATGGGATGAGTAATCCTTCCCCATGCTGTACGTTCAGTTACCTCAAAACGCTAGAGCAAATAAGATCATGTCCCTTACAGAGCTTTGCAACCTTTCAGTGAGCGTTGAAATTAAACGCAAGTCAAAGGACATCGTGCAATGCCACTGTTGCCAGCGTTATGGGCACACAGTTTTGCAATGCAACTCCCCTTAGGTTTGCGTTAAATGCGCCGGAAAGCATCCCATCTCTACGTGCAAATATACCAAGGAGTCAGGGCATGTAGCAACATGCAAAGAGCCCCATACAGCAAATTACAGAAGATGCCCATATCAAGTTGAAGGCAAGTATGTCTTTTAAACCCCATTCCAAGATACGTGCTTCTCAAAAGCGGATTCCAAATCCTTTCGGGAGTACTTCCAATGCCAGCATGAAACAATCCTATACTCAGGCAACGGGTACCAAATTATCAGAAAAAAAATCAGTTTATCTTTTGCAAATGATGCAGATTTTAAGAAGTTTATCATAAATTCTGCACATCTTCTAGATTAATTTCTAGATTCAAACTAAATGCTCGTTAGTCTGAAATCAGGCATGTTGGAGTACAAGATCTCCCCAAACACTATGCAATCGCCTATAAGACTGGCAAAATGTGCAATCTAAAGTTTTTCTACTGCAACAATTTTCACTAAGGTTAGGAAGGTCCTTGCACTGATAAGTGCAAACTTCTATCATTGAGAGAGGAGTTTAGTCGGTAGGCGCCCGTTGGGGTAAATCCGACATTTTTGCAAAGTCTTTTAGAAAGATTCTCCTCCAAATCCGCAAAAAAGCAGATCTACTACACGACAAGTCAGCGAAATGCTCTAAACAACGCAAGTGCATAAAACGTTAAATAAAAAATATCACAAAAATGACAAAGTTACGCGTCAATCTCATTGTTCATGTTAGATAAAGAAAGTTTTCGCACGCATTTTTGTACAATCTACAAAAAAGATTTTTGTAATGTAAAAAAAAAAACATTGCAGAACCGGCACAAAAAAGCTCTAACAAAATTTGTTTACATAAAAAATGCTATTGGTTTAAAATTAAAATAAATGTCAAAACTAAAGCTATAAATTGTATAACTAATTACCGTCAATTTAATGGGTTTCTAAATTGATTAAATTTTTATTTGTGTGTAAAAGTTTTACTATAATTTAATTACGAGTACTACACACAAAATGACTTATTATGTGCCAAATGTGAATTAAATTAAAGCGATAAACTGATACCTATTACCTTTATAATAAAACTATTAACATGTTCCTAGAACATAATTAAATAATCTGGATCATCGAATAAAATATTCAGTATTGTGGTTAATTTTACACAGGATGTAATGGCGGTGAATCATTTTGCGGTTTTGCACTATCCAAATTAGCTGCATTTAGATAATCCAGGTAATGCGGGTATGCTATATTATCTGCACTCTCAATTCCCAGAAGGACAGTGTTTGATCTATTATGCATAGGCTCTATATAGTTAAATAATTATTCTTACATCAACAACATATATTAATAACATTGTAGACAAATTTATTCTGTATAAAATGTGTTTTAGATGATTATTATAATTTAACCGATAATAATAATGAGATTAATTAAGTAATAAATTACATAGGATAATAAAATTCTTAATTACATGAATTATATTTAGCATATAATGCATGCCGCGTGTATTTATCAGAAGCATCGCGGGCAATGGGAAATGCAGCATGCGATTTATAGATCACGAATAAATAGCCGTACATTAACAATAATACCTGATACCCATACAACATGATGCATTAAATCTTCTTGAATTACAATAAAGATTAATAATATGTATCGGAATCGCATAAAGCTAGTAATTGCCGAGGATAAAACTAGTATAAATTTACAGGCGGCCGACTCCAGATTAGAAGCAACGGCTGGCAGAATTCCAAAGCCGCCGACTATTAAATATATGTATATAAAATTGAAAGGCTAAAAACTGGCAGAGGCAGAAATTATGCGATCGGGTTAACGTAACGTGTTGAATATTCATCTGTGCCGTGACTGATCAGATATGAATCAAACGACTCGGCGCTTTCTCAGAATCCCAACAATGCGGATCGCTTCAATTTTCAAAGTTTCGACTGTGTTAGACTTCGTGCTCTCCTAATTTTTTTTTCTTTTCTATTTGCTTTCTTTGTTTCCTTAAGTTGCTTCTGGTTTTTGGGATAATTAAGCGAGAAATCTCTTTTATCAACATCAAACATATTTTTATTGCAATTACATGAACAACTAGCAATTAAAAATATGTATAATGAAATTTTGTTTGTCAACACATTACGCTTCAGAAATACTGTAATGAATTATTTCATTTTTGATTAACTTTTTGCTGATTATAAGATTGTTTTTAACTTTTAACAAAAAAATAATTAATTAATATCAAAATAAAATAAAACCAATTACACAAATTTTTTAATTAAAATATTATGACCAAAAATTTCATTTCATGGAGGAAATATGTATATGCAAAATATATAATTCAGCAAAATAATTAATTTATAATAATAACTTTACCACTAATAAAATTATCTTTTGTTGAATAATGAACTTTAGAAATCTTAATAAGTACAAGAGAAAATCGAATACCTCCCTCCTGTTGGAATGGGAAAATAGCCTCAAGGAGCATAGGAAATACAGTTTCCTATGGACGGATGTAGCCCTCAGGATTGTTTCTAATTGGTACCGACTTTGATATATGCTGAACCTAATCGGAAACCACTGGGTTGAACATTTAACAAAAATAACCACAAAGTAGATCAAAGGAAATCATAAATTAATTAAAGTTCAATTTCTAAACAAATATTATTGCCCGTACATCAGTGTCAATAATAGAATGTTGTAATTTAATGTGTCAAAGTAACACAAAAACATTATATTGGATGAAACAGTTAACGCAACCAATTCATTACAATTGACCTTCTCCAATCTGTTTTGCACGTTTTAAAGCATAGTAATCAATGTGCAATATACTCTTATCTATCCTCATTCGAATGAAAAGGATCGAGTCAACACGTTTTACTATGGCAATTGAAAACATACACAATCTGTAACTTAGTAGACAATTCAATTTGCAATTAGCGAACTCATTACTTAACCATAGCTGGAAATTACAAGTTGTTACTATTTCCAGACAAATTACCAAACTTCCAATTCAAACATGATTACTCAAATTAGAGTATTAAAACGTAGATTGTATTGATTGTTATAGTAAGTGCAAATGTATAATGCATTTATTATTATAATAATGATTTATACATCTACTATCGATTGTGTGAATTACGATGTATTGTTAAGACCACACCCGGAAAAAAAAAGTTAAAATATAAATTTGCTTTAAGCTATTAAGTTCAAACGTATAGAATTGGCGCAATAAATTATGTATAAAATAAATGAGAATTGCTTAAAATGTCATATAATTGATAACAAAAAAAATTTAGTTTTGGGCGCACCTGGTCGATTTGATTGGAATTTATTACAAATAGTCAAAAAGAAATTTTAATATAAAAATAATACAACCAAGATTTTGTTTATTTATCTAAATTTACTCAAAGCAGTCAGATTTATACTAACATTTGGTCATATGTAAATAATTCATTTCTCCGATCTATTGAACTGTCACTTATTAATCATTTTTCAAGATGAGTTGGTTAACTCCAAATCCGTGGAACCGGCACTTATAAGTACTAGGAAGATCTCGGTGAAATAGGTAGATGCAATTTTTCCTGTGGCTAGCCACCGACACTAGTAATCCGTAAGCCAAGAGATTTTTCTTTGGCAACCAAAAAGGTTTCGTACATAAAGTAGAGCCCAGATATCAAGTCCCTTTCCTGATTTTAATTCGTAGAAAAAAGTGGAAATCCGAAAATTACATGTTCTTGCTTTGGCAATCGCTATTATTTTTAGTTTTAATGATATTTTTTAATTTAAGTGTAGTGCGATTTTCTACGTTAAATTAAACCTTGATTTGGATTCTGTAGACAGGCACCAACATGTTAAAATTTTTTTATAAAATTTAAATAAAACTGCACAAAGTAACTTTGTGGCTTTTGGATGACAAAATAGACACGTAACGGTCTGCCTCACCGAAGATGCATTTGTTTCTATAGCTAGCCACCAATCTCTGTAAATACTCTGTCAAGTCCGTTGGCCATTAGATTTTCTATTAGATATCAAAAAAATCTTAATCTATGATAAAATGTGCAATTTCTCTTCACCGCCGCATATATTTTGTGTTATTCCAAAATAATAATAATTTTTAGTTTTCTAACTACATGATGTCAACAAATATTTTGTTTTAAAAGTTCAATTGCAAATAAAAGCATTTTTTGCAAAAATTGATTTAAAATCTGATCGCAAATTTTTACTTATTAAGTTTAATTGTCTCCACCAAGTTTTTTGTTATTGATAGTGTCAGCGCGTGTAATACATTTTAACAATAAATCGCAAAACAAATTTGTCAGTGGAGGAAGCAGTAAGAGCACCAACTTTGCTAGATGAGTGATATTCGATGCATCATGTTGCTAATGTAATAGGAAGAAACCATTCTAGCATAAGTTGCATAGTTAGATATTTTAACAAGACTGGTTCTCACTTACAAAGACTGGGACAAGAGCAAAAACGGTGTACAAATCCAATAGATGAGCGACTATTAGCTCTAAGAAACATTAGAATGACTAGTAACATCCTAATTAATAAATTCGTAGCTGCTCACAATCTTCTTGTATCTTCCCGAACAATTAAAAAACGTTTAAATAAAGCTGGATTGAACAGCTGAAAACCGGCCAAAAAGCTCCTGCTCACCAGAAAACACAAAATTCATAGATTGCATATTGCAAGAAATCATCAAGATTAGACTCTTAATGATTAGAAGATGGTTTTATTCTCAGATAAAACGAGGATTAGCTCTTTTTGATGGTAAAGGCCCGGAAAAAGATTTGCTAGTTGCAATATCTCTTCAAAAGTTTGGTGGTGGCTTTGTAATGTTTTGGGAAAGCATCTGTTTCGATAGCCGCACAGAATTGGTCCCTACACGTGTTAGGTTGATAAATGCAAATTATTATCTTGAATACATCGTTGTTGCCCATGTAATGCTATCTGCTGAATTTGTAAAGCCAAATTTCTTGTTTATGCCAGATAATGCTCGAACTCGAGTGGCTAAGTAAGTTATTCGCTACTTAAATGTTGTTGCTATTCCGTTCATAAAATGGCCAGCCAACAATCCTAACAAAAACCCAATAGAGCATGGGACAATTTTACAAAAAGGGATCAAAGTGTACGACCTTCCACCTGCCAACCACAATCAACTGGTAGACGCAGCAATTCAAGAATTAAAAAATACTCCTTAAGATGTCATACAAAATTTGATCTCTAATATGCCAATACGCATGAAAGCAGTAATTAAGAGTAGAAGAAGACATACACAATATTAGAAAAGCTCTAAGTCCCTAATTTCTTTTGCTTTCAAGAACCTAACCTAACTCAATCTAATACCATAAAAATCCTCAAGATATAAAATTAGTTAATGTCTCTTGAACATTTATCATCTGATTATCCTTGATTTTATTCCTACCACAATATTCTTTAATAAATAATAAGACTTCTTTGATAGGGGTTGATAAGATCAACGACTTATTAGGTTTCTTTAGAATTGTCCCGGTGGGTAAAAAACAAGTTCATAATTTTAGGTCAAACTTCTGACTCTGCTATGCTATCGATCTATAACTGAGCACCGTAACTCCTTCTTATGTTCTAACAAAATTAATATGCAATATATGTTTTCTAGTGACGCATACTAATCCTTTTGGCAACAAGAAAAACTGTTGTCCATAGTATTTTGACCTTATAAATACCATGTTTAAGCTATATCTACATTACCATTCCCTTGACACACACAACAACACGCTATGACTCCTTCATCCACTCAATCTCCTGCACCTACTAACAAAAAAAAAATTCACGCCGTCTCTGCAGTCCTATTTAAGATCATATAAAGTAACAAAATCTTAAAAAATCTCATCAACACACCGGTCAGTTGTCAGAAAGCCTCCCAAAATAATGTACAACTACATATGTTGTTATATGCCGTTAAAAAATTTCAGTCCACACAATAACTAAACCTCCTTTAGTAGCTGCCTCTAAAGGTAAAGTTAGATTCAACAAATTGCTTTCTTGGTCATCGGCTATCAGAAAATTACAGAGAAAATCTGAACTCGCCTGTAAATAAATTTTGCCTTTAACGTTTTCTCCAGAATTTATGTAATTCCTGGCAAATTAAAGTCGCGCTACACAATGACGCATAAGAAGTTCTGAACTTAGTATAGTAGTATGCAAGGTTTCTTTATCTAAGTCTTTGTCTAACTATCTGCTCGCTCACGTTTACATAACAGATGTTATAAAGAAATTTCTGATTCTTATTGCCTTCGAATGGTAATGTTGCAAACTTTGTAATACGACTAAGTAGTCATTATAGGTGTTAGTTTGTCGTTGAGAGCCAGTTCCAAATCTCAAATGCACAAATTCCAAAAAAACTCGTTGCATAAAACGTCTAAATATTCCATATTGGAAAGCCACAATTTCTTCCGTTTTAAAGTAAGAAACACTAGAAGCCAATGTTTCAGAGTTTACAGCCATACTTGTAATAATCCAAACTTAAGTTTGTGTTTAGCATTTGTTTATTTGGTCAAAACAGTAAAAACAATTAAAAATGCAAAATTTACTGCATATTTTATTATTATTATTTCGCGTTTTACTGCATCGCCCCAGAAGTCATACCACTTGTTTGAAGGAGGTTGATGGAACCAACGGTGACTTCCGAATCATCCCGGTAGATAAAGAGCAAGTTATTATTTAGTCATATTTTGGAGATAGAACCCCGGACTGTTAGCGTGCTACGCTAACGCTCTATAACTGACCTATCACACCGTCTAATATATAATATTTAAAACCATATATACTAAGGAATTAAGGAAAATACAAAAAAAAATTGATGCTGATATATTAAGTCTAAATGATGCTACAAGCGCGGAAACTACCAAATAAAAAGTAAAATTTTCCAAAACCAGTTCAAGTAATAAATGATGTTCTAATCCAACTTCTAAAACAAGTATTTTTTGTTATACAATGTAATTTTCTATTAGATTTTCTGTTTCCACATCAAATGTCACCAATTAGAAAGTCATACATTGCATAGAAAAAAATATAATAAGTTCAATTGTCGTAAATTATTGGATTTCTGCACAAAATTTGCTACTAAAAGAAGTACTGTCAAGTCTTGTCGTTTCTAATCTCAAAATATTACTGGTTTAGAAATTAAATTCATTTCATAAGATTACTAGACGTATATAGATTTTTTATGCAATGTATGACCTTCTGGATGGTGATTTAGAAACCTAAAGTCTAGTAAGAAACCAATATGTAGAAGGAATCATGACTTCCAAGTGATGATTTTTTATCATTTTCGATACGGTTTAGCAACGCAACAACGTGTGGAAAAACTTAGTTCTTTATTTAGGGATAAATCACCATCCAAAACTACTGGTTTACAAATGGTTCGCAGAATTCAAGCGTGGATGACCAACGTTTGATGACAATCTTCACAAAGGTCGTCCATGCACCACTGTTGTCGCAAAAAACATTGATGCTGTGCGTAAAATAATTTTGTCAGATCAGCATGTGACCAATAGTGAGATAGAGGAATCCTTAGGCATTGCAGCAAAACAAATACATACGATTTTGCACTATCATTTGCATGTCAGGAAGCTTTGCAGTCTTTGGATCCCACACAATTTATAAGAAAAACAAAAATAGGCACGTGTCAAGTGGTGCAAAGAAATGCTAAAGAAATTCGAAAGAGGTCGTTCAAATTCGGTATATAACATTGTAACAGGTGACGAATCTTTGATATATTCATATGAGCCTGAAACTAAACAGCAATCGACTGTATGAGTGTTTCAAAATAAACCTAAACCCACAAAAGTGGTGCGTTCACAAAGCGTTTCAAAAAGAATGATTGCTTGTTTCTTTGGAAAAGTCATGTTGCAACTATTGCTTTAGAGGATCAAAAGACAGTTAATGCTGACTGGTATACTTCAATTTGTTTGAAAATTATCGCTGAAATCAGAAAAAACAACATAAACCAGCAAATCATTGTTCATCATGACAATGCAAGCGCTCACACAGCACGACAAACTGTAAAGTTTTTGACCAGTAACAACATCCAATTAATAACTCATTGCCCATATTCGCCTGATTTATCGCCCAACTACTTCTTCCTATTTCAACATATCAAATATAAAATGCGTGGCAAGCGTTTTTCATGCCTGAAAAGGCCGTTGAAGAATTTAAATCACTTTTTTTGGAGGTACCTCGCTCAAAGTGGAAAAATTGTTTGGAAGATTGGTTTTATCGGATGCAAAAGTGTATAGATTTTAAAAGAGAATATTTTGAGAAGCAATAAAGCAATTTACATAACGTAATTTGTGTTTTGTTTTACATTTTCCGCAAACTTTAGCGTGTCCCTCGTATAACAAAAAAAACTCATTTCAAAAATTGCGTCACTTATACAGATTTTGGGCAATTTTACCTATTGTTTGGTACTTTTTGCGTTTGCGGCACTATTGACTCGGGTCAAAAATTTAAAAGTGTTAGTTTTTTGGTCTTCGAACTTAACTCAGCAAAGCGCTTATCAAAGTTTAACAAAAAAAAAACAAGACTCACCAAAGTGTATGAAAATTATTTAATAACAAATTGAAAAAAAAAATTTGTGACAATCAAACTAAACTGATTAGGAAAAAAGTTTTTCGTGTCAGTATATTATTAAAATGTATACAAATGTACCTAAGAATGCATTTATTTTTATATTTAAAATGTTTTTCTTACATTTGTAATTCATTGACCTGCAAGAATTCAATTAAAAAAAAAATCTATGCAATTCATACTCATGATATTGGAGTATTTTGATACCAAAATTTATCAATATCGAATGAACTGTTCAAAAGTTAAGAACTTTTATCTTCTTAACATTTTGCATTGATAACATAAATAGAATTGAAGTTTTGTTAAATTATGTAAAACTAGACTTATCGACTTTTATGTATTGAATGCAGTTAATTTTCCTATTGTGCACCTCTATTTGTTAGATCTAGTAGATCCTTTTTAATAAAATCTAAAAACTTTTGCCAACAAAATGTCTTAAGTCCTTTTTTGATTAACTTGCAATTCCTTAAAAAAGCACTACGTTAGGTATTGTAAGCCTCGCTTATGTCTGGATTACTATTCTATGCATGGATTTTGTAAGCTTATTTTTCTTATACCTCATTACTAGAGGGGATTACTAGGTAAATATTTGCAGGTTGCCATTGTCTGGCACAGAAAACGACCACATCAAAATATATTCGACAAATTAGATATTACCGCTGCCCGAAATCAAACCTCAGTTGACTGCTCAACAGTATTTCCATTATATCATTGAACTACGGTCAATTTGTTAAACCAAAAGCAAGTTAAGTCTAATAGACTTTCTAATACCCTAATCCTTTAGTATCCAAATCATCTGTCATATGTTTTACACAATTATATTATCAGTATTCTAATGCCTTCAAATTGGTTATGACGTCCTTGACCAGTTGTAAAGAGTCACCAGTTTAGATTTTATGCCTGGCAAGCGTATCGCTTATAGTGTTGTCCCGGTTCAATTATGCTTCAAGCGCACCATTTACTGGCGACAGCTGCCACCGCTTAAAAAAACGCTTACAAATAACGTGATAGACGTGCTCCGCTATCATCTTTACCCTTATTGGTCTACCAGATAGTTTCTTTAAATTTGCCAGGATATTTTTTGAGTATGATTTCATCTTCAGTGTCAAATATTAAATTTGATCTTCCTAGTCTGTGAGCCTCAAGATTTATCTGTAGTCGGAATGCTGCTTGTCTTGCTTTCGTCATCGCAACTAAGTGCAATGGTGGTAGCAAGATCAGTGTTTCCAATGCTACCGTGGAAGTTGTTTTCATCGCTTCTGTTATCAGTAAACATGCTAATTTTTGTACTTTACCTAGTTTGGTTGCCGCATTCTTGATAGAAATTTGTTTATACAAACGCTTCGTATGTAATGATATAACCTTAGACAATATTCGCTTATAGATTCCATATGTAATGATATAACTTTAGACCATGTTTTACTATGACAGATTTTTGTAAAACACTTTCGCATTTGTACTGAAATGTCTATTAAGTTAATCCGCAAACTACAAATAACATCGTTTGTTCGTGAATATCGATTATTGAAGAAAGAGAACCTATTCAGAACTCAAACAGACTAATCTCTCTTAATCCTTTTATATATAGTGACTGCCTTATTCGCGTAGCAGAGTTTTCTCCACCGTTATCCCAAAGATGTCCAATTGTTTTGCCAAGTAATCACCCACTTACCAAATTAATTATCAGCAGTATTCATTATTCTCAATTACATGCTGGTACCCCTTGCTGTCGTCTGCAAAAAGTATTGGCCACCCAATAGAATAAGCACGACACAAGACATAGTTTGCAAATGTGTTCACTGTGTGCGTCCGAAACCTCAATTTAACGCACCAACCAGCAAAGTGAATTGCTATGGACCATTTATTATAACAGAACAACTACGTCAAAAACTGCTAAAGTTTATATCTGCATATTTGTGCGCTTTTCAACAAAAGCAGTTCATATCAAATTAGTATCCCATCTTAGAAGCTTATTTAGCAGCATTTTTTAGATTTATTTCACGTCTTGGATGTGTATATAAAATCTATTCAGCTAATATTACAAGCAAAAAATTATCGACGTGACCTGAGCTTCTTTCTTAACAATGGAAAAAACAAAGATGATAAAAAAAACTGTCCTTTCATCCTAGAATATAAAATAAAAATTTATACCACCACGTAGAGGTTTGTAGGAAGCTGCAGTAAAAAGTGCAAAACATCATCAGCATCGTATTGCCAGAAACGCGTTACTCACATATCCCGAACTGCACACTCTTACTACACAGATCTAAGCTGTGATAAACTCGCACCCTTTGTCCCCATTATCAGAAGACCCTAACTACTCTGCATAAAGTCCAAAACACCTCCTTATTGGCAATGCCATCACAGATTTACTGCGTCCTGACTATAATAAAAATTCCATCCAATCGGCTCTCACAATTGGAATATGTTGATAAAATATGGTAAATGGAGTATTTGACAGAATTACACAAGCAAGTCAAGTGGAGGACAATTGGAAACTTTCTAAAAATTAGAAATTTAGTAATTATAAAAGAAGATAATTCTCTAACGCTACAATGGAAACCGAAAAGAGTTGAAATGGTTCATCATGATATTATTCCCAAAAGTGCGACCATACGTACCAGCGTAGGAACTTATCGCACAATACACTTACAATTGTTATACTTGTATTATTAATTCAACCCTCAAATCGTGAAGAACGTAATTTACAGACCACATACACTTACAGACGCGTCGTGTACTATTTTCCGCGTGTGGCATGGTGAAGCCAACATAATAATGTTTTATACCCACAACTAACATCGCGCGCTATTTATAGGAATATGCTCTATAAGTAGTAAAATTGTTTAAATAATGCCATGCGACAAATAAGATGTATAGACATTTTGGTAAACTAAGTCCGTAAAAGTGTGTTTAACACTCAAGTTTTTTTTCCCACAATTCACGTCACTTCGGTACATTTATGTAAGCGTGCTTATAAGTGTATATGGTCTAGGAAATAACCATCTGGTCATATCAAGTGTTAGTCCACCATGTTCGTCCGACCATCGGTTTGGTTGATACTAATAGAAATTTATCTTTTGGTAATGATGATATTTTAATTTATCTTTCAACCATCTTGCCTAGATTATATAAAATCAATAAAATTAAAGTTATGATAAAATAAACGTACCAAATTTGTATGCAGTTGGTATTTATGTTGATGGAGTATTTTTGTATAAAAAAACTAATGCAAAAGATAAATTTTTAAGTTAATTTACCTACACAAAGCCAATTAAGTTAACGTTATGTAAAAAAGTATATCAATTTCAGCCAGTTAGTAAAATTCCATTTTATTAGCACCAAGTTGTTGCAATATCCAACAAACTATTTGAGAGTTAAGAATTTTTAATTTATACTATAAAACGTTTGACTAAAATCCATATAATCGATCAAATTAACATGCAAAGTTAAAAGAATCAATTTTAATAGAAATGGTACAAATAATAATGCAAAAAAAAATTAAATTATTTAACAAGCTTCTTGTCCTCATTACGCAATTTAATTAACATAACATTATGTAAAACCAAACGTATCAATTTCTGTAAAATTTATAATAATGGAGAATCTTACTACTAAACTGTACCACATGCATTGTTTAAAATTTATAAGTTTTTATATTTTTCAGTTTTTTATATTAGTTGTTGTGCGTATTACATTTTTTTAAGTTAAAGCAGAAGTTTCCAGAACAAGCTAGCTAATGCTGGTCAAGTTTGCAAATAATACTTCCAAAGTATCAAGGAGTTTTTTAAGAATTCTTAACAATGCATAACATTTGAAGCTGAGCGATGTAAAAAGTAATATTTGATAGTTATGTAACAACATTTAATTAATTATATTTTTTGTAAGACCATGAAAATGTTTAGTTAAAGAGAGTGAAACAAAGAAGATAAATAGAATACGGTATGCACGCAACGAGTGAAAAGTGAAGGGTATAATGAATTTGAAGAACAATTAACATAAAATTTGATTGTAAAAATGTAATGGTTAAGTGGTAGATCAGCAATATGCTGAACTTCGCCATTTTCTTATTGTAATAATAGGAAATAAAGACAAATAAATAAATAAATAAGTACTAATACTCTTGTTTTCAAATGTAAAAATTCTGAAAAAACTTAAATTTATCAGAATTTTAACTTAAAACACGGGTGCAAACTTGTATAAAACAATAGTATTCCAAATATTGATTGAATCATCAGTCTATAAGCTAGGAAACAACATTGTCTAATATCGGTGATACACCTATCTACGTCTTGACAAGTACACATATAATTAAAAGTTGTTGAAGTAGAAACATGGTCAAGTTTACTTAACCAAACTTCAATCTCGTGTATACTTGACAAGTTATATGTGGCCAGCATAAATAATCAATAAAGTATTATTAAATTATGCATTGTGAGTTATTTAATTTTCAACTTTAATTTCAAAAAAAATTCTTCTTCATATGACTTCCCCTAATTTGGTAGTTGGTCATAAAAAATATGACAATATTTTGTTATTAAATTATAAACTTAAGTAAATAATTCAAACATTTCACATGCATTTTTAAATGTAACTAAACTAACATAAATATCAATAATATTTTCTTCTTGACTTCTAATGAGTTTATTCATAATTATTAAGCAATATCTACACAATAAAAAATTTATTATTTCAAACATCGATAAGGTGTAGGTGTGTTGAAGATTAAATACCTTATAAATTAATGCAGCAGAAAAACGAAGTGAATCATCATCCAATTTGATCAACGGTTGTAAAAAAAGCAAACAATCGTCAATACAAATACCTGTTTTACAATACTCCACCTAAATAAATAAAATTTAAAAAATACAACTCACCATTATATGGATTGATGATGGAGAGTCCACTTGAAAAAGCAACAATCCCAAACATAAACACCACTAACATTGTAATACACATTTCAGACCTGCACTACCGAATAACCAACGACATAACTCACTAAGCCGAACCGCACCGAAATATTATGACTGCATTGTTCTTTTGGTCCAGTGATTACGAGTTCTTAACGGCACGTTTATTATTATTTTTTTAGAGATATATATTGTATATATTTTTATTTTCACACACAAGTTGTCCAGAATTGATACTACAGACAGTGTCACAATAACCGGAAAAGTTTTCAAATGCGATTTCTTTTATTACAGATCGTGATGCGATTCAATCCGTTTGGAGATACGACGCGTTCCACACTACACTGATAGCTATCTTGGATCGTGTTTGTTTGATGATCGCTGATATCGCAGGAACGTCGAATCTGGAATAAGAAATATTTCTATTGTTAATTTTTATATAAAAATCAATTAATCAATAATTCATAACATTAATCAAACAGATAAAATAAAATTAATTATTTTGTGCAAGGATTGCTTCAACTAATTCCAAGTTTGCTAAGGATTCGCTTTTAGCTATTATGAAACTGAATTAAAGGAATTCGATCAAAGGCGGTATTAATTTAAAGTGATATAGAAAGCAATATTATGATTAAATCTTACATCAAAAAATTTAAAAAATAAAATTTTAATTATTTGTTAATTAACATTGAAAATAAGGTTTCTCAAGAATTTAAAAAGAATTTATTTAATTAAAAGAGATGAATATTAAATTAATTAAGAAAAATAACTCTTACTTGTCAAAAATATATCAGATTCAGGAATTTTCTTTAATTAATGTGTTAGATGTTTTGAAAACATATAATATTAAATAAGATTTTTATGGAGTCATATATTATTAGAAATATAATTTATTTAAATTACAAGAATATAGACACATATTTTAAGATTTGTCAGGTGATATGTATGAAATATTAATTTATAAATTTATTCATCAATTTCTAGTTTCCTTACACATTTATACAGTTAATATATGAAAATTATTTAAATAAAGCAATTTTTAAAGTGTAATTTTTAATCGTATATAATTTGCAATATATTTAATAATTTGTATAAATATCCCATGCACAAATATTTTATATTAAATTTAATAATTTAATTGTCCATAATCTGATAAATAAAACTAATTACAAACTAACCAACGTATCACAATTTCAAACTCCCAACAATACAATGAAATTAAATTATTATCCATTTCAGATTATATCAGGTAAAATAAACCGGTTCAGGTCGTATGTTAATTCAGAAACATAACTATTTAATTGTTTTATAAATTTTAATTTAATAAAATTCATGACCGTACAAATCACTTAGATTATTCAGTTTTTATGCATGTATCGCAACGGATAACACAGAGACATCAACAAAATTGTCAGAAAAATGTATATTATTACCTATGTGCAAAAAACTGTATTATTCATTATCAGAAGCATATTCAATTACATTATTGTATTAAAAATAAAATCTATTCTGAGTAGCAATCCGAGGAGCTTCTTTCCCAAGTCAAGTTTGTATTTCACTGTCAATGTAATATACGTGACAGCAATACTTAACAATTATAATTTATTGCCAACCTTGACAAAGTAATAAAAAAACGGCAATTTTTTTATTTAATTTGACACTTAATCTTGTAGTCTAATTCTAGATTTTAGGGTTTATATAATTACACAGTTAGTATGCATGCATTGGTATACTAAGTTTTAATCACAAATATGTTGCTTCTTAATACATATATTGTTTAGGTTGATATTATACAGCGTGTTAATAAACTGGGGTAACAAACTTCTCGGGTTTGTAAGGGGGTTCATTTAAGACACTTTTTATTTATAAACTCATAGGCAACCATGTTCACCCTAGAAGCAGCACGTCAAAAACTTTTTTGTTTTTTTTTATACAATATTCAAAATATCTCTTTTAAGTTTAAATCTAAATTAAAAAAATTATAAAATATAAAAATTATAGACTTATGTCATAAATCAAAAAATGATTTTTTTTGTTAATTATTTTAAAAATTATGCTTAAAAATAAAAAATTAAAAAAAAAACACAATTCGAAATTAAAGGCCATTCAATTGCGCTTCTTCCACCTAACAACATGTTTCAATGAATCCCCCCCACCAATGGTGTGCTATTAAACAAAAATAACAAGAAGAACATTTTTTGAAACTCTAATGAGATATCTAAACTGGTCACAATAATTGCTCAATATGTCTACAACCAACTTCAATGCAAACATTGCACTTTTGCAGCATATTTTCATAAACCCTCTCAAAATTTCCAGACGTTTCTTGAATTTCCTGCGCAGCTGCTATAATAAGCGCTAACAAATCTTCTTCAGATTTGACCGGCGTCTCGTACACCATACTTTTCATGTAACCCCACCCCAAAAAGAAATCTAGGGGCGTTAGGTCCAGGGATCGTGGCGGCCACGTTACTGGCCCCTCTCGCCCAATTTATCTATTCCCAAACTGTTTGTTGAGATAGTCCCAAATAGCAAGCAAAAAATGTGCCGGCGCACCTTCATGTTACAACCACATATGTCATCGAACCCCCATTAGTACTTCCTCCAACAACTCTGACTTGTAAATGAAACCAGTGAAACAAAGTGAAAGAAGGTATGGCCCAATCAAACAACCGTCAACAATGCCAACCCACACGTTGATTCCAAACTTGAGTTGGAATTTGAATTGTCGAATAGTGTGAGGGCTTTCTTCAACCCAAATATGGTTGTTGCAAGAGTTAAAAATGCATTCTCTGTTAAATGTTGCTTTATCAGTAAAAAAACATACCGTAAAAATTGAGGGTGTAAACGACATCAATTTACGAACCAACTAGAAAAGTTAATAGTGGTAAAAATCGATTGAACTTAAGGTTTGAACTTTTTGCAGATAATAGAAGTGGAGTTGATGTTCTTTCAAAACTTGCCAAACACTTACATAATTTGCACCAACGTCACGTGCAATGCCTCAAGTGCTGCTGGATGGGTTCTGCTCTATCTTATGAAGCACATCTTCAAAATGTTAGGTTCGACTCTATTCGATAGTATTGGACAATTTGAAAATCGGGCTGTATATAAGCGTGTCACAATACAATGTGCTTTGCCGTAATTTAATATCATACTAGCATAATCTTGAAAAGTATGCTGATTCATAATTTAAGTAACAAGTAACACAAATTCAACTACTTCAAAATCATAAACAATTGAACACATAAAACAAATTTGACACACAGCTTCTAGGGTGAACATGGTTGCCTCAAATAAACCCCCCTAGACATTTGTTACCCTTATTCATTAACACCCTGTATAATGTTAACATCTTCTAATCATTGTAAACATAAGTTGTCTTAGCAAAATTAATATTTAAACCTGCTCTCTTCTTTTTCTAAATTTGCAGTTGTCCACTGCTAGACGTTGTTTCCTGCTATCTCTTTTGTAGTCTGTAAATTCTTTACTTGATGGTTCTTGGTCTCCAGTGTGATGTTCTGTTGGTCTATTTGTTCTTCTATCACGTATTTTACTTTGTCTGATTTCCTCGTTCGTGATGTTATTCCTTAGACTTATCTCAAATATTGCTTTCTGGCAGGTTCTTAGTTTGTATGCATTTTTACCGTCTATGCCATAGTTTCCAGCTTCCCAGCTCGTATGTTAGACAGACAGTATGCGCAAATCGTAAACTTTTCGTTTAAAGCAGATTGGACTGTCAATGTCTTTAAGTATGTCTCAATTTTCCAAATGCTGCCCCACTTTGTGTTATTCATCTAGTAACTTATAAATCTTTCTTTTCTTTTCTTAGTGTTATTTGGTTACCAAAAATAATTCGTTTACTTTTTGATGTTATTGGTTATTTGGTGCGGTTGTTGTTCAGGGATCATGATGTTAATCATTTTCATGTTCATTTTAAGACCCACCTACTTAGGATGCTACATTTAGTCCTTTAGATTTTTTCTATACTCTGTAGTTATTTGTGTAGCAGGTTGGTGTATCATAAAACAATTCTGGCATTGTCTAACAAAGCAAAAACCGCCCATAGTTTGATCAAGTCATAATCGATGAATGCTAAATGCACGTTCTTATGGATTATATGTAGTGTTGTGCTATATGTAAAAATCTAGCTCCTTGGATAGGCAATTTGTTAAATTTTTTGTTAGTAGCTTATACATATTTGAAGCTTATAGGTAGTTTGGCCAAATTTAGTAATATTGTTACTCCTAGTTTCAGCATCTCGACTGTTATTTTGTCCTCACCCAGTGCTTTTCTGTTTTTTAGTTGAAAGCACTCAACTTTCATAATTTCCGCATTATCAATTTCTGGCATATCTTCTTATTTTTCATTTTGTATTACTTTTATGTCTTTTAAATGGTTTTCTAAATGTTATCGATAAAAGTCGGCGTAGTATCTTCGTTTGGCCTCAAGTATTTCGGTTCCGTTGTTCGTACTAATACCATTTTTGTTTGTGATTTAGTAGATTTTTGTTCTTCTAGTTGCTTCTGCTGTATTGGTAATTTTTATGATTTTTTTGTTCTCTATTGTATCTTGTATAAACTCTGTTTTTTGTTTCCTGTTTTCTCTTCCAATTTCTTTGCTAATAGTTTTGCATAATTGTCAATATTCTTTGGTATCCCGCTTAGTATTTTTCCTTTTTTTGATTGAACTTTTTGTTTTTCCGTAGCCTTGTTTGCATACATATTTTCTTGTTAACGGTTTGTATACCATTTGTAATTTTCTATTTCCTTTTCGTATTCTTTTCAATTTTGTTTCAAATAGTCTGCAGTGAAGAAAACCTTCTTTATAAACATTTTTCGTCTAGATAGTTTTGTATTTATTTTTGGCTTGCTCTCATGCTCATTCTGTGTTACCTGCCATTATGGATGTTATTCAGTACAAAGACATTTGGAATTATGCTGTTGTTATTAGATATTACATAATCAATTTCATTTTTCACCAAGCCATTTAGGCATAGCTATGTCGATCTTCTGTGTATCGGTTTTCCAAAAAATGTGTTCATAAAATAACTGTTGGTGTTGTAAGTAATTGAAGTGCAAATAACCCCTGACGTTTCATTCCTCTTATCCGAATTTGCCAATGTTCTGCATATTTTTGTTTTCTATACTTATGCCCAGTTTTAAGGTGAATCTTCCATGATTAATTGGTAAAAGTTCTGTTTCTTTGTTAAAATATAGTATAACGTAGTATAATGCGTTTTGGGTAGTGTATTTTCTCCTGATAAACTTGTTTTGAATAAACCTATAACGCGCCATTTTATTTTTGACGCTGCTTCGTCAAGTTAATTCAATTTCTATTTCAAAAATTTTCATTGAAGACCAAGATTTCCTATAAGCTTTCTCTACCATCTTGATAAAAGCAAAAATTTAATACAAAAACTGCAATATAATTTTACTTTTTTACGTTCTATAATTTAAGCTATATGACTTTTTAGCTACTCTCGTTGAGTAAATGAATGTTAAAAAATAGACACAAGACTGACATTTCTGGGTACTCGTGTATGCCGCTGATATAGATATATCTGCCCTCCTCGCAGACTAACTCTCGACTATCTGCCATCTCCAAATCTCGAAAAAAATCGCCGAAAGTCAAATATAGCAAATAGTCGATAGCTAGTATATGTTAAGCACATATTTACGTATGGAGCTATAGAAACGGCATACACAAGTACGCACAAATGTATTAAGCTCGGGTTAAACTGTGTTGGTAATCGGTTTTAGTCCACTATATGATTGTCGTCAGCTTCCATTCTCTAAATCCATGTAAAATCCAAGCCGAGATTGTACCTGGTGATACGCACAAAATATATGCTGCTTTTCGTTGGTGGCAGTAGTCATAGTCGTAAGCTATTGATAAATTCATGTTTGTCACCGCCATATAAAGCAATAAAAAAAGCGTTCTACTATGAAAGTCAAAACCTCCAATCCAACAATGATGGTAGTTTCGTATGCTTTTCAAAATTGTTGATAAATTTTGGTTTGCCAGTTCTCGCAAACAGATTTGCCATATTTAACACTTGTCGAAAATTAAAGCGTTGCTGCTGTACTTCCTTTTACCGGTTTTCTAAAGTAAATACGTGTAGTGTGCTGAGCAAATCCACTGACTAAACCAATCAATGAACCTGTTGCTTTGGTTACAATTCGAGTATTTTATTCAAAGTAAAAACAAAGCATTTGTACACAAAGCATTTGTACACAAAGCATTTGTACACAAAGCATTTGTACAATGTTATTTCTAAGTGTGTTTCATGCAATCAATTTTTCTTGGCTAATTTTTAGAGCTGTAGTTTCATCAAATGTAAATTCAACCACTTAGTTCTTCTTTAAACGTCGTACTCTTTTTAAAGTTTAGCTTCCTGTAATACTTATGACATTCGGATAACCGTCAAATATAATTGTAATGTTATTTTCTAAAAATTCTCAAAGACCTCACGTCAATATGCTGTTCGGTTATGGTAGGTTAATTTTCTCTAGAAGTAATTTCAATGTTTTGAAGCTAAACGACGCCAATAATCCACGATGATTGTATAAGTGAGTGCAATATAGACAGAACTTAACATAATACCAGACCAAAACTTGTATACGGGTAGCTTCTTCTAGTGTAACCTACCCACCTACCAAAGTGTTAGTCATTAAAAGACTTAATGTTTCTCCCACCTTTTGTGTTGTTTAACTATAAATCCTTTAAAAACTAACGCTGGAGTAAATGAGCGGACACTAAGTCAAAATTGTGGACGTGTAGCTTTTTTTACTGCAATTCACCCACCCACCCAAGTTTTAGTCATTAAAAAAATCATTGTGTCTCCCACCTCTTGTGTTCTTGCAGTTATTAGCTAATGAAGATCAAATGTCACTTAGACATAAAAAAATTGTGAATCCCTTGACAACTAACGCTTGAATGGGTGGAAAAGCATTAAGTTAAAATTAGGAGCGGATAGTTTCTACTGTAACCCAATCGCCAACCCAAGTGCTAGTCATTAAAAAATTCAATGTTTCTCTCAACTCTTATGTTTTTTTGTTTATTATATAGAAGAACATAAATGTGAGTAAACACCAGCAAATTGTTTAACTATAAATCCTTTAATAAGTAACACTAGAGTAGGTAAAAAAGCACTAAGTAAAAATTGTGGACAAGTAGTTTCTTCTACTGTAATAACTATTTCATAAATTATTAATTGCAGAATCCAATCAATAGATTATTTGTACTGCACTACGTCTACATTGGTAAATTCACAAACGTAGACTTGTGCAAAATATTCTTCGTCGTAAATGTCAATAATACAATCCGCAGAGTATGCAATCTAGTTGATAGTGTAGGCTTGTACTACTTTATCGTATTTGTCGCATCTCAGGCTACCGTACTAGTTTACTACATATTTTTGCTTTTAAGATAAAAAATGTCACTTTGTGTCCTATAGATTTACTCGTATCGGTTGGCAATTTTCAAATTTATTCAGAATTTCTAAGATAACCAGAGATGTTATTGCTTCCACTGCGGCTTTCTCCAAGGCGGCAAAGTGCTTGATAATTGTGTTTGTAGCATCACAAAAAACCTCACGCACCTGGTAATGAACACCAGGTCCTCTAGGATCAACAATGAAGGACAACAAAAATATCGTTAATATTATGGCCTCTGTTTGGAGACATGCAAAACCCAAACTCAAACCTTTATACAAGAATCAATCTTCCAGCAACCTGGAGGCTACAAAAAAAAACGATTAGTAACAAGTGCCATTTCGTTTCACTATTGGATAGCATGAGTGTAGAGGAAATATACTTTCAACATACAAATAAATGGATTTATTAAAAAAACGTTCAACTATAAAGTTAATTTGCTAAATAAACCTGTCGCTAATTGGCCATCACAGCTCTATAACTTGACGCCTCTAGATTATGCGTATACAGATAAACCAGCAAACATTTAGAGGCTAACATTATGCGTGTTTTTGAAGAAAACAAGCGAAAATGTTTGAAAAAGTAAAAACTTAACCTACAGGATACGCTTGATTACAGCCAGTCACAAAATAATTAAAATATTTTGTTAAATAAAGACATTATTACATTCATTTAGTCAAATCATGCCAGAAAGCGTGGCGCAGTGGTCTAGGCATCCGGCCGCTGTACCGAAAAACGTGGGTTCGATTCTCATATACCGTGATATACTTTTGACTTTCTATACGCTCCCCAAGCCGCCTTGCCAGCGTGAGGTTTCACGGCTAAAACTTTCTCTGATGGAGTAATAAATTCTCTCTAGTGGTTCGGAATCTACTTAAAACTGTAGGTCCCCTGTAATGTAAGTTGCTAGCATTACAAGCAGAGAAGAGGCTAAGACGCCAATAGTGGCGTATGAATGGCTGACGAAGAAGAAGAGTCAAATTATATGTGTTTTATTTTAATTTAAAGTTCAATTACAAAAATATCAATACTCATTACCCAAACAATAATAATTTTTTGTTTACCATCATTCCCTATGACTGACTTGTGTTTAAAACTAAATAAAATCAAAACAGAAAGATGAATTAAGATTTTTTTCTCTAAATGAGTTATACATCTTGAGTTAAGTTTTTGAAAATTTATACTTCACTAATTGCATGCTGTATTTAAAAAATAAAATGTGTTTTCAATTTTCTTCATAAAGTACTGAAACTGAAGCATGTTAATTAGCACTTAATATTGTAGGTAATTATAATATTTACAAAAGGATATAATTTCTAATATATTCATTCCACCAAGAATATATCCAGTTTCCTGAACATAAACACCTTTTATCGTACAACATTATACATTAGTGCTAATTAACTATTGTCTTTATACGTTGAAATGTCATTTAGAAACTGTTTTAATTGGGTGCGATATAATTTAATTTTTAATTATAAGCTATGCAATAATTTTAATGCATAGTAAAATTAAAATCATAATAGTGAATTGTTACTACTGTATAATTTTAGCTGTAAAGATTTTATTAACGCAAGATATTTGTTTTAATTAATAATATATTACATCATAGTCAATTATTAATTTATACTTTATTTAACTATGTATAGAAATGATGCAAAATACTAATTAATTAATTTAAATAAAATATTACTGAGAGCTACGGAATTAATTGAGATGGTAACATGTTTCATCTTAAATATCAGATTATGGCATTTCATTACAAACAAGGAGAAATTTGTTGTGCTAATTAATTTTATTTAATGAAGTAGAAGGTGACATTGATATCAACTAGAGATAGAAAAGACGAAGATTTGATTGCTTATAAATATATTCAAGTTTTCAGATCTCAAACTATGTAGTGGCGTATTTGTAATAAAATTATTTAATCAATTAATAAAAGTAATAAAATTATATAGTTACCAAAATAATTAAATCGTTTATAAATTTAATTAAATAAACAATTTTATTTAATTTGAATATTGCATACATTACGCATTATTATATAAAAAATACTTGTGCAAGAATTTTTGTTACTGTTTTATGCTACTGAATTACAAATGCTTTAAATTCACCACAGCTCGTTTATATACAAAAGATATTTAGAATATCTTGTTAGTTTCCTAAATATCTTTGACATTTCCTGCATATTAGCATACTTATTCTGGAATTTCTTCCGGCATTCATATATGTATATACATACAGATATTTCCGAATTAGAGTAAACATGAAACATGAAACAATTTAATGAAATGTTGCAGCTTTCTTAACATTACTATTAATAGAAATTCAATCGGAATTTTTGACAATGAAATTAAAGTCATATTAATTGAATCAAATTTATATCCAAATTTCATAAATCGAGTAAGATTGATATTCAAATAAATGTAAATATATTATTTAATGTAAGAGCATACCGACCGCTACCTTGATTTCCAGTATTGTAGTGAATACAGCTACTTTGGCGTCACCTATTTTCACATATAATTTGATAACTAATTAATTTTTTCACCAATACATTCAGAAATGATTAAACTACATTTTGCCAGAATATTTTAGTCAAATTATATTAACATTAAAATCCATTTTAAAGTACCAACAAACGCATTTATTTCTATATTTTTGGCTATTTCTATTTATTATTTGATTAAAATATTCTGACCAAATATAGTTTAATCCTTTCTGAATGTACTGGTGAAAACATAAATTGATTATCAAATTATATGAAGCCAAAGTAGCTGTTTTAATTAAAATACTAGAAATCAAGGCAGCGGTCGAAATGCTCTTAATAAGTAAAATATTTTATAAAGATTTTTTTATTACATCATGATTAAAATAAAAAAGCATATAAGTAAGTTCTATCAAAACAATAGAGACACTAACAATCAAATTAGACTTTATAAACCTCATCTGAACTAATCTTAAAAATGAACACAACAAACACAATAATTAGTTACAGCAAAAACTGTTACGCAATAAGTAATAATAATAATAGTAACATTCGTAAAAATTACATTATTCCGGAAACCAGATTTAGAATTCCATTAAAAAGCGTTCGAAAAAATGTCAGTTTTCAATGATATTATATTCAGTACAGGATTCTAAGATCCAAAAAACCATTACCAATTGGGCATAGAAGCCACAAATGTTAATTTTACTGTAGTTACTAAAATTTGAATTTGATAAGGTAGTAATAGCTCAAAATAGGTTTGACCTAGAATGTATGCTAAAACGCTTAAACAAAGAGTACATGAAGTCTGAAAATTAATTTTAATTAAACAGAATTTATGGCATCAAACTCTCAAGTTAATTTTAATATTTTTGTAAAAAACCATGTTCAAATTCAGCAAGTTTAGCAATTTAAATAATTAAAAGCTATTATCACCTATGGTGGTTTAAACAAGCACAAAGCTTGTATAGAAAACAGTCGCAAAGTTCTGAGTTGTTATAATACAATATGATAAGACCAACATATATTTGAAAAATTAAAAAAAAAAATTATTGGAAAATTTATGGTTGAGTTGACTGAGGTGTGGGTGGGGAATGCTAAAATGGAACGCCAAAAAAAAACGGTTAAGATAGATTATTTGCGACGTAACGCCTGAAAGTACCTAATGTCAAAATTAAAAAACGCATGGAAATGATAATTTTAGTCAAAGAAGCCTAAAATAGTTTGAGCACCTCATGCGCATAGATAAAAATCGGTGGCCTAAAAAAGCTGTTTAAAGTGAGTTCCTCAAGGCAGTCGTAAGAAAGAGCATCCACAACAGTCATGAAAGGAAGACATGAGACAAGCTATGAGAACCCAAGGACTAACCATAGACAATGTCCTAGATAAAATAAAAACACAATAACCTCCTTATAAAATTAATGACAAGAAAAGGCTTTTAATGTTCCTGTCGCTATCACATAAAAGAATGAGTGTCAATTCTTCTTAATCTATAGAAATAACAAACATCAAACTCCTGGATAGCAAACACTCATGTGGGTAAGCGGATTACTTAATTTAAGGTTGTGGGCGCGTAGTTTGTATTAGCGTACTCGGCTTACCCACCCAAGTTTTAGTGATTAAAAAATGTCATGCTTTTCTTGTTTTTTATGTTACTGCTGCTACAACATATAAAAAAATTGGTCAAGATTTAGAATAAAAATAAAGATCCTATCCTGAATAACAAACACGTTGATGGGTGAGCAAAACACTTAGTTAATAACTGTAGACAGAGGTTTAGTATATTTTTCTTCTTCTCAACCTTTGTCTGTCTACTGCTAGACATAGGCCTCTTCCAAATTTTTCCATATGTCCCAATCTAAAGCAATTTGGTGCCAGTTTTGGCCCACAGACTGTTTAATGTCGTCAAGCCATCTTTTTTGTTGTAGCCACCAATTTACTAGACATATTGTTCACTTTCTGGTGTCTTGCGTGGCACATGTCCCAGCCATCGCCACTTAAGATCAGCTACGCGCTCAATTATGTCTTTTATCTTCATCTTCTTCCTTATTTCTGTATTGCGTATTTTATCTCGTAAGCTGATTCTAAGCATAGACCTTTCCATGGTTCTTTGTGTTGTTCTGAGGTGTTTTGCACTGCGTTAAGGTTGCGGTTTCTAGTGCATACGTGGCTACGGGCAAGATGCACCATAAACCATTCTTTTGAGACTTATAGGGATGTTTGGGTTTTTAATAATATTTCCTAAATTCCCGTACGCTGCTCAGCTCAGTCGTGTTCTCCTGGTTATCTCAGACGTTTGATTTTCTTTACCCAATTTAATAGAGTGGCCTAGATACACGTACTCTTCTACGGTGTCAAACTCGTGGTTGCCTATTGTATTATGTAAGTCGTCCCTACTCATGATCTTGGTTTTGTTCAGATTTATTTTTAGTCTTACCCGTTGGGACGCTTCATAGAGTTGTGTGATCATACGTTCTAGTTCATTGGGATTGCTGTTTATTAGAACGAAATTATTGGCAAAGCGTAGATGGTACGTTTATATCTCTTGCTTCCCACTGCAACCTTTTAAATACATCTTCCAAGGCCAAAGTAAATAATTTGGGTGAGATAGTATCACCTTAACAAACTCCTCTGTTGTTTGGGATTCGATCCGTTACTAAATCCTCGTCAATTAAAACCTACAGTGTTGCATTTTCATAGATGTATTTTATAAGGTTAGAGTATCTTGTATCAATTCTGGCTGTATATATTGCTGTCAGGAATGCCCATATTTCTATCAAATTAAATACTTTGTTATAGTCTATAAATGCCACATGAAGGGGTATATTATATTCAGCATTTTTCTATATTAGGTTCTGAATTGTTTAAACGTGGTCTGTTGTGCCAAAACCTTTTCAAAAACCTGCCTGTTCAACTAGTTGGTAAAAGTCAAATTTCTTTGTCAGACGGTTTGTAATTATCTTTGTCAGAAGTTTGTAAAGATGAACTCAATATCATCTAGAGTATCGTAAATTACCATAAAACTAAACAAAAATTATAACCTTTAAGTAATACAATGTTACTCACCAACCAGTACATCAGAAGACAAAGAAGCGGAACAACAAAACATTACGACTGCTATAAGATTCGAAAACGCAATTATTGAATACTTTAACGCAAAAATAGCCAAAAAAGCATAAGACTGTATAAATATAGGTAGTTTCGGACTAGGAAATAGAAACGACAGAGAAGAAATGCTGATAGACTATCTTCAGAATGAAAAGCTCAACTGTATGAATACATTTTTCAAAAAGGCAACACAAAAAAGTGAACATGGAGAAGCCTTAGTGAACATGTTAAAATAAACAAATTTGATACAGGTAGTGACCATAGAATGGTTAGAGCTACTTTCCAAATTAATACACAAATTGAACGCAACAAACTAACACAAAAACGCGGTTACGCAACAATAAAAGAAATTGAGAAGAAAAAAAATAAGTATCAGGAGAAACTAAATATAAAATTAACAACTACGTCATTATACGGTATAAAAATAAATACCTTATCACAGAAAATTACTGAAAGCATCCAAACAGCTACTAAACAGATATGCATGAGATCAAGACATAAAATATCTAAGCTTAAACCGGACACGATCAAGCAAATGGAGAAACGGAAAAATATAAACAGAAAATCAAATAAATACAATCAACTAAATAAAATCATCCGCAAAAAAATTCAAAAAGACCTACAAGCATATAACACCAAATTGATTCAAAACACTATAAAAGACAACAAAAATATTAGGATATTACAATCGAAGCTATCAAATGGCAAGGCAAAAATCTGTAATATGAGAAATAAACATGGAATAATCGTAAACAGCAAAAGCGAAATCAAAAGTGTGGTTCACAGCTTTTATCAAGACCTGTACAGTTCAATAACACCAGAACCAAGAAACCAGCCGCAAGTAATCATAAACGTGGGCTCCAAAGATATGCCTGATATAGATAAATTAGAAATAAGGTTAGCGCTTAGCCAAATAAAGAATGGAAAATTACTTGGTAAAGATCAAGTAACAACAAATGATCGAAATGAATGGAGATGTATTAGAAGAGGCAATCAGTATACTTCTAAATAAATGCCTACACCAAGGAAAGATCTTTAAGAAAAAGAATATCGCTAATATGGAAAACTATCGACCAATAAGTCTCCTATTGCATCTTTACAAACTACGTATATATTAGTGTATTCTGTCCACCTAATAAATTTATGTGATCAAAAATTTTTGTGTCTATCTCGCTTTTCATGTTTCTGCTGATATAACATATAAAAGAATAATTTTCATGTCATTAATCTACAAAAAAAAAACAGATAGACATCCAATTCCTGGGTGACAAACACTTGAAAAAATAAACAAAACTCTTTACTCTAATAGAATATAGTCAGGCTGCAATACCTAGATGACAAACCATCTGGCAAATAAGCGGGATGAGCGGGTATTTTATATTATCCCGTCCACCTTCCCAACTGTTAGTGATAAAAAAATGAATTGTCTTCCTTTTGATGTTCATGAAGTTTTAAAGTATAAAAAAATGTCAATCGTTATTAACCTAAAAAAGAAAAATACATTTTAAGCATACAAAAACAAACAAAAAACCACTTTTACGGTAGCAGTTTGCAGAAATCTCACGTGTCATGTAGATAAAAACCGTCGCCAGTTACATGCATAAGTTATGGCAAAAAAAAATCTTTATCTTAAAAGTCATGGCTAAACAAGTCAAAAAATACCTAAAATGCCACTATTGTATGTGGTTGAGGTACACGGTTTGGAAATGCTTTAACCCCACAAATGCACAGACTCACACGATATAGCAAACTGAAAACAGGAAATCTAAATAAAAAGGATCCCACAAAGCACAAGTTAAAATTAAATAGAAATGAACAGAAAATATTTGATAACAAACCGACATTACAATTTTAGCAACATCCAAACACACCTACATTAAATCATATAGTAGGACATCAAAATAATTAACTTAACATATCTTAAATCCATCCTGTACTACGTTTCTGTAAAGATTATCAATGATTTAAGTTCCTTCTGTAAAAGCGCTGATAATCGCAATCGCGCTAGACTTATCTGGCAACGTTATATACTTCAACACCGAAAAGCCAAAGCGTTTGCCAACAGCCTTAAACTTTAGTTTTGTACAACTGCAATTTATAACTAAATCACTATATCAATTAAAAAATAATATTTGCGCTAAATCCCAAAGATTCTCAAAATAAGACAAGATACTTCAGTAATAGAACTTTGGCGTAACACGATAGCAGTCCGAGGTTAAATTCTCAAAAAATATTGAGTAAATTTTTTTTCAATCTGGTTGCTTTGAAATTCACCTAATAAACCATTGATCCCATTGACCCCTAAAACAAACCGCAAGAGTTCTGAGGCCATGTAAAATAGATGTAAAATTATATTAAAACTACAAAGCACAAGACAGGATACAAGCAACATAAGCATTTTGCTATCCATTAACTGGTTCGTAAAACAGATCGTATCTGTGAAGCTTTTAGATTAAAAAAATCATAAAAGTGTCAATGCCAAATACGTATAAATCAAGATCTAGTACAAAGAACTACTGTTTAATCTACTTCAAACACGCATCAAAATCACGTCATATTTGAACAACAAAACACGTAAACCGTAATGTGAAACTACTTGGTCAGGTATCAAAGTCAAAAATTATTATTTAATTTTATTACTTTACTTTTTATTTTATGACTTGTGTCACATATGCTAACTACACAAAATTTAGAACTGATAAATTGGCACATCAATACAAATGCAAAAAAAAGTAAAACAAGATTTTTACAAAATTAATAACTACCACATACAAAAACGTCTGCCTAAACGACACCAAGATACACACCAATAAACTCCAAACACTTAAACTGCACGTCCGAAAAAAAAAACTAGACAAAGCCAAAATAACATCACACAAGAAGTTACTAAGCTACCAGTACAAATGTACTTGAATGGGCAATTTATGTTTGTATTATATACCTGGAAGCTATTTAACCCAAGATAGTATTTAAATACATACACAATATTTTCACCATTGAATACGAAATAGCTTCGAGGTATATAACAATCAAAAATTTCAAACATTTCTAGATACTCACTATTAAGTAAGGTTTAAGCATTCTCTTTCAAAAAGTTAATAAAAAACATGTATTATTCGATGCTTATGTAGCCAATACTATAAATGTTGTGTACAATGATACCGATGTCAAAATAAAAGAAACAAAAAAGTGCAAATTGTTATAAAACAATCAGCTAGGTATTGCACGCAGCAAACATGTTAAGGGTAATGAATACAAGTATTTATTATTATTATTATTAAAGGTAATAAATACTTGTATTCATTACCCTTAACGTAATCATGAAAGAATATATAACGGAAGAACAATTTGGATTCAGAAAACCGATGAAAACAAGAAATGCGATTGGTATAGTAAAAACAATTAAAAAAAAGTACTTAGAGAAAGACAAAAAGTACGCATAAGAATGTTAAAGAAAGCTTTTAAAAAGAAGAGCAAGAAATTGAGTAGCAAAAAAACCTACAAAAAAGAATTAGAAATTGTTTTGTATGAAGTGTGTTTTTCTGTGGATGTAAAACTTAGGCGATAAAAAAATTAGATAAAGTCTGCATAGAAGCATTCAAAATGTAACTCTAAAAGATACTAATGAGCATAAAATTGTCAGAAGAAGCAGAATTAAAGTGTTGAGAAGAGCGAAGAGGAACGAAAGGAAAGAAAGAAAAGAACGGAACACCGAGAAAATTGAAAAAGAGGCACGTAAAACTTGCAAAAAGCAGAACACCAATGACAATAACTAAATCATCCACTTAGCGCCTTATTGAGTAGCCAATCAATCTTTAAGAGCATCCTGACCACTACATAGATATTCAGTATTGTTATAAAAACTGCAATTTAGGCGTCACTTTTATTTCAAATTTCTACTTTTTTTCACCAATATATTATTCACAAAATATATTTAGTTAAAGTATTTTAGTCAAATTATAGAATTAAATGCGTTTTTAAGTACTTTTGAATGCATTTTAATGAGCATTTCACAAAATTTATCAAAAACTGTTCATATATCCTTTTCATTACACAAAATATTAACATTCAGCACATTTATTCCAAAAAATTGTACATCGCAAAAAAAATCATATTTGCAGAAACCCCATTTAAGTTTTAAAAAATCGACATGCATCAAGTAAAAGTACAAACATTAACAAAAAAACATATTACCACAAAAAAATTGTCAAAATTGAACAAGAAATCATTTATAACATAAAATTTACTTAGAAAACTTATAAAATTACACAGCAATAATATTTATAGCGTTAATGTAGCGAACAAACCCAGATTCCATAGTGCTAACTGCAGTTACATATTTTTATTAGCCCATTGCACTCAAGTGTATATTTAATTTCAGACATAAACCTCCCCAAAACTGAATTCTGTCAACCACTTTATAAAGATGTAAGCTGAAGTTGTATTTATTTATTTAATACCATTGTACTATAACCGACGACGGTGTTACCCCCAAAGTTATTAAACTTAATAAAGACAATGCATAATAAAGATATAATAAACATAACCTCTGCTTCTGTTAACCAATACACACACTATATTACTCAAAAAATTTCAGTAACCAGAAGCAAATTAAGTCTTAAGTTTGTTTGCTTGCCAACCATGTAGGTAAGTTAGTGAGCAATCAATTTGTATGAGTATTTGTTGCTGATTAGTATTTATTTAATGCGTAATTAAAATTCTTGTGTGTATATGTACATATGTATGTAAAACATTAAACTCACATCAATAATTACTAAACTAAATTATAAACAAGATTCAACTATTAATATTTAATAACAAAATTCTACCTTCATTAATACTCCTATAAATGTTCCCACACATTTATGCAATTAATCCAGCCATTAGGGAGTCATTTCTACTATAAACATGTTAATTATTAAGAATTAAATGTCATAAATATTTACACCCATGTTAACACGCACGAATCATTCGATAGTTTTCACTGAACTGGGCTAGATGCAGTGTCATGCGACTCAGATAAGCGGTAAGCACAAAAAAGTTGTTTATGCATTAAATCGGATAGATTTCTATAATATAAAATAATATATTTGACTTTATAAAACCCTTTTAGTATTTATTTAGATATAATTAAATTAATTATTTACAGAATCTGTTATTTGTTTATTGAATTATCAAGCATTCTGAAACAACATTTAAAGCAGTGTTTACCAATTTGCTACAATGATTAGAATACAATAATATTTAGCAGCACGTAAATAGGCTAACTAATTAATTCTGTCGTGCCTATAATAATACAGTTTGTCATACTAAATAGTCGAACCATTTTGAACTATTGAAAGAAGAATGAATTCATATAAAATAATTGATTTACACATAAATCTGGCGACATAAGATATTTATGGAACCTAAAAAAAGTATTTAAAATAATGAAACAAAAACAAAATATGGAAAAAAGATTTTTTTAATATACACTAGAGTACGTAAAAATGTAGCTGTTCCTAATACTTCACTAAATTTTATACGATAATTAAAAATTTAATTTGTAATTAAGATTTATATATCAAAAATAACTAAGCCAAAAAATGCACTTCTTGTTATGTTAACGCTGTCTATTTTTATTCCGTATGAGATTAAATTAATTTAATGTGAAACCAGGAAACCACACATCAAAACTATGATACTTATACGAGATCAAAGGTAGATTTAGGTGATACATGTGTAAGCCATCTGATATATTACAATAACATAAACTAGTTTTAATTAATGGTTAGGATCATAATTTATTCATATACAAAAAATATTTACACTCTTTTTTTATTTATCTTTATTATTCATAAATTATTTTTCATAACATTTGGTGTACACAAGCAAATATTTAGAAAAGGTCACGTAGTATTGATTCACCTTAAAACATTTTGAGTGTTGATGACATTAAAGATTACAAACTTGTAAGGATGGATTTTAATAATTCATATACTTTTTGTTTTTATTAATTTCTACAGTTAATGAGTAATAAATCTCCATCTTATTTAATATTTTTATTTTAAAGAAGATTTAGTAATATATTTTAAGACAAGCATGACAATCGTATTACGTCTTTGTACAAAGCAAAACAATTGTAATTTTCCGTCGTAGAATTTACAATAGGTTATTGACTGACGGGTCAATAAGTAATTTGATTAATTATTAAAAAAAGATTAAAACATCAATCGCTTAAAAAAAATGTTACAACGCTACCATGTCACAGATATTTTATGTATTAATTGATTTAAGATCAATTAATACATAATCATTTTATGAAATAATAAAACAATTTATAATGTTTATATCACAAATTTAATCTTATTAATATATTACTAGTTTCGGCTCTACTAAAGCCTTCTACAGATGTAATAAGTTAAATGAGTTTTAACTAGTAGTGTATTCGTAAGAATAAATTTATGATTAAAAAACATTGTAAATTGTTTTATTATTTCATAAATATGAATGATCAACTATCAATAATTATAATAAACATTTTATTTTAGTTTTGATAATTGTAAATACTTTTTTTACAAGAGCTGGACTTATGAACGTATAGTAACTGGTTAAAAACATAATATATTGTTTAGACTGATGTAATATAATGTAATGCTTATAATAAATTCAATAGAGATACATCAATAATAAATATAATATAAATTCATCAATATTGAATATTGAAAACATAACAAAATTACTTATAAGACAATAGAGACATGTGTTGTTGAGAGTTTACATATACAATACTCATTGTATTTTGTCACAATGTATGTCAAGATAAAAATAAAATGATTGAATGCCATGTAGAAAATAATAAAATTTATAAAACTGTGTATGTATAAATTTTTATCAATATATTTAAGAGTACGTATTAAATTCTTAAACAAAACTAGTATAAATTGAAACACTTTTATTGATATTTACAGAATCAAGATAATAAAAAGAGATTGTTCAATATTTCAATTTTGAATAATTCATATATAAATCCTTAATGGGATGAACGCTGCAATATCTTATTAAAATTAATGCAGGATATAATTAGCATAATTTGTGAGTAATATTGTGTGTATCTGTATTTTTAGATGTATATTGATGTTAAATATTTTACAAAAATAATATTTTAAAATAAATTATCTTTATTAAACAAGAAATTACACACACAAAGTAACAATTAATGTAAATTATTAAAGATAATATTGAATTATTTATAATTATTTAGTTATAGCAATAAATTATAATTGTAGATTTAAATAAACATGGTGAGGATTTTCAAGATTTGTTAATAAATCATTTTTTTATTTTAAATTTTGCTGTAACTAATAGGGTATTGAGTTTATAGTTATAAGTTAAATAAAGTAAAATACTTGTTAGTTTGTCTAATTATTTTCAAATAAGTTATAGTAGAAATAAATATTTTTCATATTTGTATTTACTTATGCAGTATACATTCAAACTTGAAAAAAAGGGATATGTTCAGCAAAAAGCTAGTCTCCATCGTAACCTTTTTACATAACTTTACATTCAATTTAGTTACATTTATATTCAGATACAAATACAAATAATATTATATATTACATTTCAAGTGTTTTAACTTAAAGGTAAGCATTTCAATACTAAATAAAAAGGTAGGCATTTCAATACTAAATAATGTATGTAAATAGATATAAAAAGTTTTCCAAATGTCAAGTAATTCATCAATTAGACAACAATCCAAAACAATATTTAGGATTATAAAACTTATTTAATCCATTGTTTAGAGCGGCCAAAAGTCAAGCACAGAACGGTTCTACGATCCTCGTCAGAGTGCCTTGTATGATTATGATAAACGACAAATTTGATTAAACAATTTTTTAAACGGCCGATCATTTTATTTTTTATTATTAAATATAAAAAAATATCTTTGTTCTACAAGGACACGAAACAATCTAATGTGCAATTTATTACTGTAAGTTGTTCACAGTTACTGCCTGTGAACAACTTGGCTTATTTAATTGCTTTAGAAAATCTACAGTGCCAAATAATTGAAAGAATGCTGTGATTGATCCTTTGTACAAATGCAATGGCAGTAAGACGGAATGTAAAAATTATCGTGCTATTAGTTTGTCGAGTATCGCAATTGGAGTGATTGTATTAATTGAAATAGTGCGTGAAATAACTTTTAAGAAGATTTAGGGAGTGCAGTGTGGTTTTATGCTAGGTAGTGGCTGCACTTTAACAATTGATTCAGAAATGTATAACAAAAAAAAAACAATTATCCATAGTTGGCTATTTGTTTATTTAAGGAGAAAAAGAATTGTTTTTATTCTGCAGAACATAAAGATTCTTTCATAATTATACATATACTTTTTTCAAATGCTTTGCAATTATATTATTTAAAACATTAGTCTAAGATAGAGCAGCAAGCACTACGTAGATCGGTTTTGCTGTCAATTTGCAATTGTAAGAGAAGGGGTTGGTTGCACTCAGCGGTGTCGGAAGGATGTTTGAATTAAAAATAAATTTTCAAGTGATATTTTTGTCTAGTATGCTGCTAACTGAAATTATGTTTTCAAGCGACCCAACAAATCCAAAAATTTTCTGCCCAGCAAATTTGGTTGTTAGTCCAGTCAAAATAGCTTTTTACCTCTTAAAAAATCCAAAAGTTTTTAAACATTTTACACTGATTTATAAGTACCTAGTAAAGAATATGCAATGACCAAAACCAGGGCATTTATTTTGGTTTTTTGTTAATATTTAAGGAACTGTAGGTCGGAGGTAAAAGTTCACTATATACATAATAAAAGCTGATCAAATGTGCATTAAAAATAGTCATAAACATTTTTCTTGTTTTCCCAGCGAATACAGAGTTATATAGCGTTAAAGATTGCGTTTTTCTATAAAAAAAAGTTAGTACGGCACAATATGTAATTTATTGAAGATGCCAAAGCAAGAAAAAAAAGTGTACTTTTTACCATCATATGTTAGATACTCGTAAATTAATGTTCGACAATGTTTTACCTATACTTTTGGATACGTTGAATCATTGTGGGGACAAACTTTACAACTCCGTAAAAGAAAAACGCTACCCCTTGCAGCATTTTCTTACCAGATATAGGGCATAAATAATACACATAAACTCCTGTAGTCCACTTCCTTTCATCAGATATCCGATACACCCAATGTAAAAAATTAAAAGGTAGTTTCCACCCAATCTGGCTATACATTTAGACAGTAGAAAGTCAGGTTCAGCTGCTGCTATTAATTTTATAGCTTTTATGTAGAGCGGCGGATCAAATGTCACGATCATGTGTTTCTGGTTAGCAGTTTTACATAAGCTGCTAGCATATTGCAATGCAGTGTAGATTGTATTGTTATCTGATTGGGAAAAGTTGATGAATGGATCAGGAATTATTTTGTAATTAAAAATAAAGCCTTTCCATTCAGGAATACACTTAATGTTGAGCCATTTTGCTGCGTGCTAAGAAAAGAGACTATGATATGAATTAGCTGATCACTTTTCTTGACCATTTCAGTCAGATCTTCTACAGTTACTTTATTCAAACCACCTGTTGTTGTTTGGTATGTTTGTAAAAAAATTACTCTAAGTTCCCTAACTGTCTGTGCAGATGGTACTTTGGTAAGCTTTGCTATAGGTTTTTCAACTTTACTTCCATTTATGTTTGAAGAGGGGACATAATTAATGCCACTCATAGCATGAAATGTGTTAAGTCCGTATAGTGTTCTGTTTTTATGAAATAGAGAAAAAAAAAAAAGAAAAAAATCTTTAGAAAATCGGTTGCTCGTTAAAACTTAAACTTTGCCGCTATATAAGCTTCTCAACTTTCCAGATCTAGTGGAATTGCGCTGTCCTGGCAAGTCAACGCTATGTGGAAAGAAAGGAAGATAGTTGGGGGAGAGAGGGGAAGATCGTTAAGATAGACAAAGGAAAGGGAAAAAGGGTAAAAATGTGTACAGAAAAAAATAAAACGTTGCACCAAACAAAAAAGACCGGCTTCTTAGCTCGTAACAATACAAACAACCTTTTTTTTTTCTATTTTTAGCGCTTTATAACTATGTAAGCGCTGGGAATACAAAAAAAATGTATATAATCATTTCTATTGAAAATTTTATCAGCTTTCATTATGTATATAGTCAACTTTTACATCCGACCTACAGTTTTCAATATATTAACAAAAAACCAAAAAAGTGCCCTGTTTTCGATAATTGTCGCTAAAGCTCGTGTCATATTTGTCAAGACATTTAGTATATTCTTCATTAGGTACCTATAAATCAGTGTAAAAAGTTTCAAAACTTTTGGATTATTTGAGAGGTGAGATCAATTTATGAGCATATTTGACTGGACTATGTCACATTCGGTGTCGAAACCGAATTTTTGCTAAAATCGGAAAAAACAGTCCAAAGCACAGAGAGTTTACTAAAAGTTTTGAAACCCAACATCGTTTCCTCTATTATAAAATACGAAAAAAACTACTTTGTTCTAGAAGCTTGTAATAACGTTATAAATAAATAATTAGTCGATTTACTACAAATATGTGTTGTCACCGTGCGAGTTTAAGCATTTATAAATGAATTCAGACTCCAACAAAGAATTCCGTACGCAATTAAAGCAGTAAGGCCACTTTAAATTTGGTACTATAAAAATCATTCAAAAAGTGTGAACAAAAATTAATTTAATCAAAAACTGGAAAAAAAAATACATCAATAACGTTAAAATCATAAACAATTTAGAAAAGCCCTAATGATCCAAGACTATATTGATATTACGTATCTGAAAGTTATAGCTCTTTTAAACATTAGTCAGGTGGATATATATATATATTATAACCAAAAAAAGCAAACACTTTTTGTAGAAAAGAAATAATCAGATTTAAATCCGAAGCATCTGTTAATAAAGCTAAATTTAGCGTTGATAAGTATTTCTATTTGTTTAATAATTAACTGGTAAATATTGAAAAGTTTCATAGAATTATAAAAGAAAATATTGAATGTTTAAATAATGTTTATATGGTAGATTGTTTCAATCATTGCAATAATTGACAGAGCGTGCCTGAGTGATAAATAAATTAAAATGACAATTAATGATTCCAGAACAAATAAAATGTTTTAATATAAATTCCAGATTCATAAACAAATGTTTAAAATACGTTTACGATAATTAATAAAAGTATTAAAAAAATTAATATTATTAATATTTATAATATATCTTTTGCTAAGTTCGTAAAAAAGAGAACATTCCAAATTTTTCATTTATTATGCAAAAAAAGGCGCGCAGATACGCTGTAAAATTGCAAATTATTTGCAATTGTCCGATGCTCAAGCATACACGGGACAGTTTAAGAAGTAAAAAATGTAAAGTTGTTAACATTATGTGTGGGGAACCATTAACGGTTTGAATTTCTGAAAATCTTGAAATTAATGTAGGTTCTACAGCAATTAAATCATTGTCCCTTAGTATTAGTCTTAATAATAGTAATAATTAGACTTTTAATTTCATTACTAAAGAGGATTTTTTCTTTATTTAATGACATACTTTTGAATACTAACGACAAGAAAAAAAAGGCTACTTTTTAAAGAAATTGTTAAAAATAAAGATCGAAAGCAAGATTTTGGTTAAAAATGAAATTTATTTAAAAAACTCATAAAAACCTATTAGTAATATATTTATCAAAAAAATGTAGACAATATCAATAAAGCTGATTTTTTTCGTATGATTAAAAGTTTTTAGCCTTAATTGTACCATTTTATAGAGTATACCTGGACTAGTTTTTAAGTTTTTATTTTATAACTTTTAGCAAATGTATATTTAAAATATATTAATTTTTGTTAAATTACTTTAATATAGTAAGTTCTGCTCTATAATATAATAAAACTGATAATACTAATAGCGTTTTGATAATTGCGTATAAAATAAACAAATAACAAGGTCAAGAGTGATACAAACATACAATGTTTATACACTTTTTTTCAAGAATTTTTAGTGCTTTAAATTCTACAGTCACAATGTATGTTATGTTTATACAGAGTGTCTCAAAATTGACGCCCGTGCTTTTGGGATTTGACTCAAGAGGCTAAAACAAATTGAAAATTAAGAGTAGAAAGTTTTCCATTTGTACCTCGTTAGAAAGTTTGTAATAAAAATCTAAATAATAATTTTTTCTTAGATAACTACTCAACACAGTTTTAATTAATTTATTTTGTTAAATCCAGTGACATAACTGTCAGATTTGACAATTAGTTGTGTAACATAATTCAATTATTTTAGAATTTATAAATTGTTCTGTCATATTGATAAGTATTTCGGGTTTGTCGGTTTAAAATAGAACGATACTACTGTAATCAAGATTATGTCAATACGTTAAATGTATAAAGGGCATGTAATGCCACTGCTGCGGTTAGAACTTATGCGAAGAGGTTTCCAAATCGTTGGTACCCCGATGCAAAAACTATAAGTCGGGTAGAAAAAAAATTACTTTAAACAGGTAACTTAAATCCTCGCAAAATTCAGGCAGAACGTCAACCTACACTAAGCGTCTATCAAGAAGAACAAATTCTAAAATTTGTTGATTTGAAACCAAGTACAAGCCTTCGAATTGTATCGTCTCAAACATATCCAAAAAGACACTATTCACAGATTATTGAGAAGAAATAGTTATGCATAGGGAGCTTCGAGTCAATTTTTGTAGATGGTTATTGCATAGCGTTAACAATGATCCACATTTCATTGAAATGATTCTGTGGAGTGATGAATCCACATTTACCGAAACAGGAATTATAAATACTCATAAACAGCATAAATGGATGAATAAAGCTCTTATTTAATACGCCAAAGATCTTATCAAATACGATTAATGTTTTGGCTGGGTTATTGAATAATAATAATGTAATTGGTCTACGCATGCTACAAAACCGACTTAATTCAGCATTATATCTACAATTCTTAATGAAAATTTACCACATCCATTACTTGATAAAGTTATTAGCAAATAGATTAAATTATTGGTTTCAACATGATGGTGTACTAGAGCATTATGGAATACAAATGAGAAATACCCAAATGAAAAATTTTTAAGAAGGTAGATTGGAAAAGGTGGGCCAATACTATGGCCTCCTAGATCCCCGGATATAAATCCGTTGAATTACCTCTTCTGAGGCTATTTGAAAGAACAAGTTTACCGCAAACTTTTCTGCATCCTGAAGATGGAGTAACTCTTATTTACACTACTGTGGCTCTAATAGACAATAATATGCTACAGAGTTTGTGCTTCCATGATAAACTGTGTAAATGTATGTTTGCCTTGAAGTAGGAAGCGGCCTATTTGAGCACATTATTTAGTGTAAGTAGATGTAAACAATATCTTGTTTAGTTATTAGTTTTAATAAAGTTTGAAGTTAAAATGTTAAATTTTTGTTTTGATCAATAACTCTGTAACAAAGAACAAACGGAAAAATTTGCACTACTAATTTTTAATTTGTTCTGGCCCCCTGAATCAAACTCCGCAAGCACGAGCGTCAATTTTAAAACACCCTGTATACACGTACTTCTTTTAAAATGTAGTACTAATTGTAAAGACAATATTTTATGCTTTTAAGATTTTTATTTAATTCAATGTAGTTGTTACATACAAACTTGTTACGCCCTACACTTCAATTACAAAAAAGTCTGGCAACAGATAAGGTTAATTTAAATTTTTAGCATTTTAGCCTAAAAAGACTACAAATTTGCACATTGAAGTTGTTAAACTATATCAAATTATATTAAATTGATTTACAAAACTTTTATTATATTTAATTAAAAGTTTTTGTCCTTGCAAACATCACTCCATTGACAAAAAAACCTTAACTCTAAGAAAACAATTTATTAAAAATTATAAGATTTGGATACACGCTATAGACATCAGGACTCGACAAAGTTTGAGTAAAAAGACATTTTTAAAATTACAATTTAGAAAAAAACATTCACATTTACATATACTTTATATTTAAAATTTTTGGAAGTGATCACTTTTTAAACGATTGTGGTTTCATTAAATTGTACTCATTCAAAAATACACACGACGCAATTATACATTCAAATACTCGCTCGCGGCTCATACGCCGCATGTTGTCGATTTTTAGTCTAGAGAATATGCCGAGTGTGATATAATGCATACTAAATTGCTAAATACAAAATTGAAAATGCTATTAATCATTGGGTTTAGGCTTATCAATTATTCTACAATATGCTAATGTGTATGTTTAAATGCAAAGTGTGCAATTGTATTTTAATTTCATTTTTTCTTTATAGTCTAACTTTAAAAAATAGCTTTGCTAATTTATAAATAAATAAAAAGTACTTTAACCATACAAAATCAAATGTCTGCGAACCGATACAAAATCAAATGTCTGCGAACCGAAATTTAGATTGGCAATAAATCTATTCTAATCCAACTTTGTAGTATGTGAATGTTGTATAAAATGTTTTCTATTAAAATGAAAATAAAAATTATTTAATTAGAATTTATTGTGTAATTGATGACAAGTTAAAACTAATTGTATGTATTACAAACAAAACATTATAATAATTAATTAATAAACGTTACAATCTTATATTCTAATCCAACTAAATTGAAAGAGACAATTTAATTCAATAAAAATTTAAATAAAGGATTTGAAAAACTTGTCGAATTAAAATATAAATGTATGTTTTTTTACAGAATGGTCTAGTTTAATTTACTTCTAGAAGATATAAAGAAGTTGCCATGTTTATGTGCTAAATGCCAGTCTATTTTGTTTGAAAATGTATCACTTAATATGCCTAAGATTGAAATCCTGGCAAAAATAAAAAAAAAAAATGTGCAGATACTGGTATTCTTTATAAATATATATTCAAGTTTAGGTATCAAGTAATTACGCCAGTTTATAAAAATCAATGAAATCATATTATTTGATAAAAAAACGTACTTTTTGTACTCCTTTTTATACTTTTTACACTTGTTACTACAGGAACTTTGATAATCTGAGAAGTCATAACTAATGACATAAAATCATCAATATATTTTGAAATATATATTACTCAATAAAACTAAAACAATTTTTAATAACATTAAATTTATTGCAATAATTAACTAACAGTAACTAATATATGCAAACTAATAATATATACTCAAATATTAAAAACAAAAGTGCATCTTTTTTAACATTAGAATCATTATTATTTCAATTTTAGTAGTATTTATTAATTTTATTCCACACCAAACAAAATAAGTGCCATCGACACCATAAACTGGTGATTTACTGGTATATTTCGTCCACAATCTCGTACATCGGTTGTGCGAATTTTTCAAATCCCACATCCAATGTACAAATAATCCCGATACATTCAATGTACGATTTTTTTAGATACATTGAATTTACAAATAATCCGCGACTTGAAGGCGTTAATAAAAATACTTTAGCAGATAATGCTAGAGTAACAAATAATAAACCAAGTATTATTGTTAAACAGGCTGATAATACTACACAGCTTCTTGTTATCAAAGTATTTAACAGTTTCAATAAGCTACAGTTTAAAATAACTTCAGTCTACATAACAAGATTCACAAATATGTTTTTAATATTTTTATTTAGATGCAGAATGTGATATGCATATTAATGTTGCTTTGCATATTAAATGTTTAACCTTATCATACAAAAGATTAAATTTTTTAATCATTTTAAATTTTAAATTAAACTTTATTTGAACTGTTGATTTTGTTTTATTAGTGCCCACTGTAATTTTTCACCTATTTTTATGCTTTATCAAACAAAAATACTTACACATTTATTTACATAATATATGCAAACAAATTAAATAAATTCATGTTAGCAAAAATAAAAACTAGAGATGATTTTTTATTGAAAACCCACTTATAATACCGCAAGGTTGCTGCGAAAATACTACATATAATGTATTATAATATATGGAATTTATATCTCAAGTTGGCGTTATTATGTATTAATAATTTGCAACACTTTATAAAATCTGCATAGACACTAATAATGTTGATCAATCGTATTACAAAACAAAATGTGTACTTAAACTTAAACTGCTAAAAATATATAAGCAAACACACGAATTTCACTGACTTAAACTAGAACACAATATGGGATTAAATCAAAATAATTGCTCAAGCTAAATAAAAAAAAATAAAAAAAATAATTTAGTAAACCAATTTAAATAATAAGACAAATGGTTGTGGCATTATTTAATCACTTCATAATTAAAACAATTTTTCTATTAAATTAGTTAAAACAAATTTATATATCTATTTTTATTAAAAAATAATTAGTCTCATATTTGACTTAAAAAGCACTTTATCTTGTCAAACATCACTTATAAAAAAAGACAACATGACAGTACCATCTGTATAAACTGCTGTGCTACGATTATAAAAAGAAAATAAACAACGCGCACTTGTTACTACAGTAGGAACTCTAATAATCTGAGAAGTGATTACCACGTACTAAAAAGACGACATCACCAAATTATTTTAAAATATATATTACTCAAAAGAACTAAAACAATTTCTAATAAAGCACTTCACAAGTTTATTTCAATAATTTCTTTTAGGCATAACGTTATTGTTAATTTTTAAATCATTTATAAAAAATACAGATTAGAAAAACTCTTCTCATCCTCTTAATTTAAACCTCACTCACATTACTTATTCTTTCTCGTAATATATTTTATTTCAATAAGTTTCATTTACGATTATTTACGAGAAATATTTTAATTTTTTTAATAAATACTAATAACTGATTTATGGTTTAAACCAACAAATTTAATATTTTTAAAAAGCTGCTAAATTTAATAACATTATTAATCACAAAATATTGTTTTTATTATTAATTTTCTACTAATTTAATATAAAAAATAATAAATCTCCTTAGATTGCAGTATTATTTAATTAATTTCAGTTATAATCAATTATTTTGATTAAGATTTGCATAAAGTCGTATATTATTATATTGAATCCTCAATTTTAACTTAACATCATTATCTATCAAGATATTTAATAATAGCAAACAAATTTAAAAATTCAATTTAATTTGATTGTGACAACTTAAATCTAAAGACAATACAGCGAATGCATATAACGATTCATATAAAATTACCAACACTTTCTCATTGGTAGATTGCAAAATTATCAGTATTTTAAATTTGTTAAAAAAACTTAAAAAAACACAAATCATAATTAATAATTTTTTTATTTAACCAATACATAATCACAATTTTAAAATCAAACTATTATTTTCTAAAATATGTCAGTTGGAAATAATACTATTTATTCGTTTCATAATCCATTAAATTATACAAAAACTTAGTGGCGCAATTAGTTTAAAAAAAAAAAATTGACAGTTGATGTCCAATAAATAACTATTATTGTACAATCTAAACCATAACTTATTACACACATTTTAAGGTAATGCTCACTAAAAGTCATTTTGCACAAATTTAGAGTCCCTCAAAAATAATAATAATTTTTATTAATTAATTTTTTTAATTGTAAATATTATTCAATCAATAATTACAAATTAGTAAAGCCAAATGCAATACTAATTTCTTATTCTATTTTATTCTAATTAACACCATTTTTTAAATTTATTTTCCTAATTGTTATAAAATTATACCATCATATTTTTCATAGATATTAATCAAACAAGCTTAAATAATATAGTTGTTTACCTATAATCGCAAATAAAATGTATTATCCTTTTAAAGTTCAGGAAGAAACTATGTATGCACCTGGCTACACCTTCCAAAACAAACTAAGTCCTGTTGAATGTCACCAAACGCAACAAATTTCTCGAACGTAGTCAATTTAAAGTACCACATGCAATTTGCGCTCGCACAAAATACTTATATTTATAACACATCGATGATAGAAACGAAACGGATTTATAAATCCTTTAGATATATCGGGATGCGGACGAGCTGCGAACGCTGTGCACGACACGACCGAGCAACCGCGAATGACTGGAGCTTTACAACCTGACCCGACTCCGGTCTCTCCGGTCTTTCTCATCGGCTCCGGATCCTGATACCACGCATATGCGTACAAACGCATGGGATGCGTGCGTCGGATATTCAAACTCATCGCAACATCCCCCGTGTAGTCGGCACCGATCTTTATTTGATTATATTAGGTGCTTTATCATTATACGCGTCTGATAGTTTACCGACTACATGGTATTGTCTGTTGTATCAGTAGGGGAAAGAATTCAATTTCTTCCTAGACTAATCACCGACAATATTAAACAAAACTAGGATTTTATCAGCAATCTTAAATGCTTGAATATATTTAATATGCAAATGTTCAGTTTTTGCAGGTCTAGCTTAATAATATTAATTGAATTTGTAGTAGACTATTATCACTTAAGATCTTGTCTACTATACGACATCGCTTTAGTTCAATCTCCCACATAACCTCTTATCAAGCCATTACGCTTGTCATAACGGATCCATTCAACCTTTCTATATAATTCGCGAATTGGCAATGAACAATTTGATTTCGTTTTTTAATTGCTGCATAAAGTAGTCAAAAATTTTATAGCCCCTCTAGGCCTGAGTCTGCGTTACTTCTTATTGCCTTATTAATAATAAAAAAGGCTGCAAAGTTGAAATTAAGGGAGTGGAATGGAATGATTTAATAATAAGGGTCTCTTGTCACTATCTTACATTTTAAAATTACGGGCTTAGGGTGTGTGTTAAATTATATTTAAGAATATATAAAAATATTAGACTTGTAGTAGTAATTGTTTTATTTATAGGTAAATAGAATTTAAGTAACTTTCCAAGCAAAACAACTTATTGACGTACTTAGTATATGATTAAATATACAAGTAGAAGCATTTATTTTTTATTAGTAAATAAAATTTAAATAGCAAAGTTGCTGAGCAAAATTAATACTTCTTAATAAAGTAGTTAAAAATTAAAAAGTTTAAAAAAACTAAAACTAAAAGTGCATTATTTAAAATTGATAATATCACACATTCAATATTTAAAACTTGAAAGTGAAACAAACACTTTGCACGCATTTATTATTTTAATCACAGAGCTTTTTCTGTTGATTAATGTTGTTTGCTACTGTCTATAATTATTTCTTAATGCATGGTCATTGTAGATTAAAAATTTAAAAACATATTTAAGTTTTTTTTTTTTTAATTAAAACACGAAATATGAGCAATAGCATTTGTAATATAACCGAACTAGTTTGTTATAACTGCTAATGCGTTTATTTTTGCGTCAATTATACAGAAAAAAATTATTGAAATAGTCACAAACATAGTTAGTAACAAGTATTCTCTAGCTTTACTTTATTACAGCATGCATCTTTCTCGGCATGCTATTAAGTTGAGTTTGAATGTAGTTATAAAAATTTTGTTTAATTTATACAGGGTGTCCAAAATTAACTAGTCATAAAATGAATGCGAGAAACTACAAGCAAATTGAGTAATATTGACCTAATAATGTAGTTTTAATTTAATTTGGAGTTATAGCATTTTAAAGTTAACAGAAATTTTTGATATTTTTTAATTATCAGTTTTAGTTTTTAATATTTTGTTTACATTAGTTTATTTTTGATTTACACAAACCGTTAAAGTTTGAATAAAAAAAGCCTTCTAAAGCTTTTTAATTTTTAGGTAAATCTATTTTTTCCAAAATTAACTAGTCATAAAATGAATGCGAGAAACTACAAGCAAATTGAGTAATATTGACCTAATAATGTAGTTTTAATTTAATTTGGAGTTATAGCATTTTAAAGTTAACAGAAATTTTTGATATTTTTTAATTATCAGTTTTAGTTTTTAATATTTTGTTTACATTAGTTTATTTTTGATTTACACAAACCGTTAAAGTTTGAATAAAAAAAGCCTTCTAAAGCTTTTTAATTTTTAGGTAAATCTATTTTGTGGAAAATTTAATTTGAAAACTTTTCTGTCTCTTGATAAATTTTGATCAGATACACGGTTTTTGAGAAACCAGAAGTCATTATTTCTTAAAAATAATTAAAAATATAAAAATATCATTAGCAGTGGAGATCAAATTAAATTTTATAAATGTTACAAATTATTTGGGTGTAATAAGTGCTTTCTTTGATTTTTTTTTTGTAAATGTGTCATAACAGTAATACCGAGATAAAAAATTTGCATCTAATTCTTGAAATGTTTAACAAATGCAGCAGCAGATTGTTTTTGCAATTAAATTAGTGACTCCAGAATAGTATCAAGCTGCGGCCCATTTCGTAAGATAAAATTAATAATAAGAAAAAGAAAATAAGAAATATTATGTAATGATCAACTCAAAAAACGTTTATTTTAATAACTGTTCAAAACGGAACTTTTGATTTCATTAGAATACCGTATTATTTTTTTTTCAAATTCTTTGATTGTGTTTATATGGTTAGTATAAATTTTTTATTTTAAATGTCCCCAAAAATAAAAGTCAATTGTATTTAGGTCCAATCTACTTTCGGGAATAATTCATTGTTAGCCAATTTCTAACGACGCGCTCATAATGTAGCGGTGCACTATCGTGTAAATACCACATGTTCATTCTTGTAGCAAAAGGTACCTCCTCTAATAAAGCGAGTAGATCTTTAAAATTCGCAAATAATTTTCAGCATAAACGCGGAGAAAAACAGACCAGACCTATTAAAAAATTGTCCACAATTCCTACTCAAACATTCAAACTAAATCCATATTAGTGATGTTTTTCGATAATTCTATGCAGATTCTCTTGAGCCCAAATATGCATATTATGTTGATTAAAAATACCATCTTGCGTAAAAGTTGCCTCGTCAGTAACCAATACTCTTTTCCAAAAACTAACATCTTCTGCAATTTTAGCAGAAAGCCAAAAACAAAAAATGTTTCTGGCTATAAAATTGTTTGATTCTAAAAGACCTTACACTTTTTGTAAATAGTACGGATAAATTTTTTTTTTTTTTAATACAATGCACTACTCTACGTGAAATGTTAAGTTGATGTGAAATGCGTCTAATGCTATCTATTAGATGGTAGAATATTTAGTATAAAATTTGCTCTGAACCTGAAGTAAAGGTTCCAAATGTACCTGAAGCCCGCAGACTATTTTATGAGGTGCAAAAGTACAACGTTCTCGGAGTCGCTGATCCAATGCCAAAAACAATCTGCGTTTCGGTTTTTGTTGCTCATTGTACATTTCGGCGTAACGTTTGCATTTTCTAAACATTCTCCGAGAACTAGATGCATCTCCGTGAAGCTGTACCATTACATTTAAAAAAAAAGTTAATTAAGAAAGCACAATTACTCTCAAACAAATTGTGGAGTTTATGAAATTTAATTTGACGTTCATGGTTAATTATATTTTGACATTTTATATTATTTTTAAGAAATAATTACTTCTGGTTTAATATGATTTTTTTAAACACCGTGTATCTGATCAAAATTTATCAAGAGACAGAAAAGTTTTCAACTTAAGTTTTCCAAAAAAATATAACAAAAAATAAATATACCAAAAAATTTAAAAGTTTCAGAAGGATAAACATCTAAAAAAATTTTAACAAACTATCTTCCTGAAGACTTTTTTTATTCAAATTTTAACAGTTTGTGTAAATAAGAAATAAACTAATGAAAACAAAAATATGTTACAAAATATTAAAAATTAAAGTTAATTAATTAAAATCAAAAATATCTGTAAATTTTAAAGAGCTATAACTCCAAATTTATTAAATATAATATACTACTTCATTAGGTCAATATTACTTAATTTGCTTGTAGTTTCTGGCATTTGATTTATGACTAGTTAAATCGGGACACCCTGCATTGTGCTGCAAACCTACACTTTTTTATTGTACTTTTTTTATGCGGCGTTTTAGATCATCTTACAAGTGTCCTACCGGATTTAAGTATGCGGCCAATTTAATTTTTGAATCTGCACTGCATCAAAGTTATTAGTCATTATGCCAGCGGCATATGGTCAAGCGTTATTGTGCATTAATATCAATCTTTCATATCCAATATAACCGACATACGGCAAAATTGTAAAATGTTTTTAATATACCTGGTCAGCAGTCATACGACCAATCACTTCCACGAGTTTGGTGCGACCTTCCTAACTACGTATTACCTTTTCAAAACATTATGCCACCTTATTTGCCGTTACCTAATTCTTACTCCAACTTACATGCAATCTGGCAAATTTCTACTAGTTTTGTAATTTTGGAGACGATAAAGAACTATAGATGGGAAGGTGGCGCAAAAGTCTAGACTGCACTGCTGCTCTAAATATCCTGAGTTTGAATCTCACAAAAAAAAATCTACTTTAAACAAATAAACGTTTTTCCACTTCGTAACCCGACTTCTCAGCGTGGGGTTTTATCACTAACAATTTTCTCTAGTCCGAAGTAGATTAATAATTTCTCCTGTGGTTTGGAATTTCTAGAAAAGCATAAGATTGGTTATTTTAGAATTTGGAGTATTCCTTGCCTTCTTTGCCTGTCTACATCTTGATGTACGTATTTGCATTTGGTAGAGTGACAAGGGTTTAAAAAAGTGGTGATGTCTAGTTCAAATCAATACATTTTGATGGTTGGCCTTTTGCATGCCAGTCCATCAGCATTAACAAGAACAAATGTTATTAATTTTTATACATCAGCACAACTTTTACTTAATAAAACCTACTTTAAAAAAAAAACTGCAAACAAGATGGACGTGAATAAGTCTTAACAGTCAAACAAAAAAGACGATGATCAACAAACAATCAAAATAAATTGAACCATGAAATATTTAAATTCAAGAAGGAAACAGAAGTAAAAACAAGCAACAAAAAAAAACTTGCCACTAGAGCAAAATTTTTATTTTAAATCGCTATAAGACCCACATCACAATACAAGTAAAACAAATTGAAAAAATAACTCTAAACATAATAAACATTGGGTTTGACATCACAATAAAAGAACTGAGAAATTACCTTAAAAATTAAAATAAAGCGAATTTCCAGGCAAAATCCAAATAGTTATTAAAGCAGTAAAAAGTGGGAAAATGCGTTCTTCAATAAATTGTCCGCCCCTTAATCATTTGTCTTTAAAAAAACACGACTTCAAAAAGATGAATTAATTAGGTCATAATACTCATCCACAAAAAATCGACATTACACACAGAAAACTACAAACCAATAACCTAACTCTCCCACCTATGCAAACTTAACAACAATAAAATAATTACAAAGCGTCAGGAATACAAACTAGACTACCAACCTTGTAAACAAGCTGGTTTAAAAAAAAATACGACACAAACAAAAAATCTGCAAACAATAGAGACTTTAATAAAACAATCAATAAAATACATTAAACTGCTTGTAGAAAAATTACGGTAAACTAACAACTGTCAAGAAATGCTAAAAAACCTAAAACTACAAAACACTTTGAAAGAAGAATTCCCCAAATGTCTAAAAAAAAAGTTTGACTAATGCGTGTTTTCAGTGATGACTTATGAAGCGGAAACACTGACTTTAACGCGTCGTTTAGTAAGCAAACTCAAGCGCAAAGAGCAATAAAAAATCAATATTGAAAGTGATTAAAAAAAATAGAATGCTTAAACGCATCACAAAATGTACATGGAGTACCTGTCAACCGGTAGTCAGAACAATTACTAAAGTAGAGACTAAGAGAGACACAAGAAGACCATCCACCAAATGGTGCAACAACGTAAAAAGGATATTGAAAAACTAGATCAACAATAATATTTATTTTTGCAGTAATATTTGGTTGACTCATACAAACAATATTATATTAACTATCAAGACAGCACGCCAAAGTTTGGCCGCTCCAACAAAGCGGCCTTAGCAAACATCAAAGTGATGCAAATGCTTTTTTGTTTATGCTTACGTTTATTGTTTGCTTCTTATTTACAGAAAAAATAAGATTTTTTTATTATTTTATAAAAACCAAAAATTAAAAAAAAGTCAATAACCAAATTTTTGTTTTGAAACATTTTTTTATATATAAATTTTTATAGTAAACTGCAGATGATTTTATTGTCTTAAGGCTGCTGTAAATAATTTTATTGTGAACTGAGTTGCCATAAGGTTTTTTATTTTTGCAATTATGGTTATCGGTTTGTTGGGGTATAATCTTGTCCCAATCTTGTTCTTAACGCACCACTTGATGGCCGCCACATTTGCTTAAAAAGTCAAAACATGTTTGTCTAAGGTTAACAATGTTTTCTTCAATTTGTTTTTGTCTTCGTAGATTTCAATTGGTTTTGAGTCTCATTTGTACACCAGATAGTTTTCTTGATTGTGCCACGGTATCTTTGTTAGTCTAATTGTCTTGCGTTGTGGTATTATTACATTAAATGTCTTTATAATGCAATGACTTTTTATGAATTTTACCTTATCATTTCAGTTTTTTTCTTATACAACATGTTTGTGATAGTAGTCTATAGCTGCTATGGGTGTCGTTCATATTGCCGTTATTAGCAAAGCAGTCTTTTTTCTATACAAGCGCTTTATGTGTGGGTCTTGCCATCATTATATTTAGCCACTTGGTCAAATTAAGCGACGTTCTCCACGTGCGTTCAACTATCATTATAGTAGCAACAAACACTCTTTGTGGTTATATTACGTAGATGAGTGTAGAAGGTTAGCTTGGTGTCAAGCGTGAGCCTTAAATATTTTATTTCTTTTGTCATCATACTTTACGATATCATGTTTGATACAATTGCCTACAAAAATGGCAAGATTATCAACGTAGTTTTAGCAAATACGCTTATATTGTTGTTGATTATCTGCACCACAAGTAAAAGTGAAAATACTGCTTTTTTGGAAACCTGCCAGCAGTTTTAGCTACTACAGATTTTTTATTTGTTTTTTTATAATTATAGTTTGGTCCTTAAGCGTAAAATTGATGCAGTGTATGACAAAAAGTATATTTTTTAGCCTTACGTTGCTTTTGCAATAAGTTTACAGGTTATATTGTCAAATTTTTTTTCAGTATTAAAAAAAGCACCAGCTGACTAGCTGGTAAAGTGCTTGTTTGCAAGAATTTGTTTGGTAGACACATTGATGCTGGTGTTTTTTATGCAAGATGTTAAGCTGATTGGTCTGTAGGATTAAGCCAGAGCATACGTGGGTTTTGGTATAAATAATACTTGACCGCTTTTTGGCTACTTGGTAAGTGTGAAAGTGTTAAACTCGCATTAAAGCTTTTTTTTAGAAGCTCTTAGAAACGCTAACCTTTTTTGTATCAAAAATGTGTTTACCTCTCATTTCAGGTTGCCCTGATTGATTTTTGTTTTTTTTTTTGTTTGATTTTTTATTTGGCAATTCTAGGTTTTTTTAATGTTATATGTATTAATACTGTTTCTATAAGTAACCCAGCCATCATTTGTTTTGCTTTTTTGAACAGCTTTTTATTGTTTACTCTTTCCTTGTCAAGTTTTCTGTTCTACTAAGTAATCTTGTTGAAGATGTGTTTGGCAATGCTTTCTTTTAAAAACAGTATTTTATTGTATAGATTCCAGTTAGTTTTTATCAGGTTTCTGTATTTTAGAAAAAGCGTTTTTCTAATTTGATGTTGAACCGGATATATCCTTGATATGATAACAAAAGCTTGTAAAATACGTACAACTTTTTTGTGCGTTGACATTGCAGTCAAGGATTAGCGGTGCATTGTTCCCGATGCTTTTCAGCTGCAAGATCTCTGCAGATGATGGAGGTTTTTGCTGATTGTAAGAAAGAAACTCGAATTTGAAAATTATTTTTTGTTTGGATCATTTTTTTACTGTCACCACATTGGCTGTTACTAGGTTTTGTTTAACCTATTTAGCTTTTTTATGTAAATCAAAGATTCTTAGATAAAGGCAATATCAATGTTGTGGTTGACAATGTACAAACTAAAATTGTTAAAGCTGTTCTTTAGTAATGTAGATTAATTGCACGGTGTTCAACATTAAACTTACCGTTACAGTTTTATGACGACAATAAATGCTGGTTTTCGTTGCCAATGTACTAAGGAGCCACTTTTTGGTTAGTTTGTCTGTACACGTGATTTTAAAAAAATTTCCTCTCTTTAAAGGTATTTTCCTAAAAACGTTGTAATGCTTGCCTTTCTTGCAGCTCATCAATTCTACCTAAAATGAAAGTCTTGATCGCTTCTGCTTTAACTGAGTTGAGGGAGCAATTGAAGTACTTCTTTGGGATAAATAATAATAGAATACCCGTGAGAAAATTTGCAAAAGTTTCTAAACTTTTTTTGCCTGCGAAGCTTACGCCTGGCCGCCTCCGAAAGTTTTGTTTGTACCCATTATCGTCTTTAGTCAGTAAGTTGATTTTTGAAATAAAGTTCCACTTCAGTAGTAGAAGATTGCTCGCTACCAGTACCTCCCCTCCCCTTGATTTTAATTATTGATTTTCCATATCAATATTTTAATTTATGTTTTTGTTGTCGTAAATCTAGTCTAATCGTTTCTTGTCTTACGCCGGGCATTTTAAGCACTTTGATCTGCAAAAATAATTTTGTTTTTATTCTAGCCCTGAGATTTGGAACATAATATTTATTTCCATATTGATTAGACAGAATTGATCTTCAATAATAGAAACTTAACATTTTTTATTTAATATTGATAATAAAATATATTCAATAAAATAGTAAAAAGAATTATATTGTATAAGTACGTATTTACCTGTTTGAAAATTAATTAATAATTAAAATTAAAGGTTAATTTATGAATACATGAATAATTATAGATTGTGTTTATTTAAAATATTAGTACGCTGTATGCCATGATGATGAAAAAAAAAATCATTATAATAACATAAAAATATTGAATAAAAATTAATATTTGTTTTATATTAAACAAATATATCATTATAATGGCTGAAAGACTACGGTCGATAGCCGTTTGTACAAAACATTTTTTTTCGTCTATGTATTATACCTGTTCAAAATGTTGTAAATTACTTGTGCAATAAAAATGTTATATATATATATATATATATATATATATATATATATATATATATATATCATTATAACTTCAAAATATTATCCTAAAGATGACTTAAAATTAAAGTCAAAACTAGCTTTCTGCTATTTTAAATAAAGTCGTAACCTATCCTATATACAATAATTGTCCTCTATTTAAATGAACTATTTGATTGCCAAGATTTTTCATCTTAGTAATAATTAAAATAAAATTTTACTAAAACCCTAAAGACGCAAATAATGTTAATTTTTATTTAACTAAAACAAAAGAAAAAACGATAGTAAATGACATGTTAAGTATTTATTTTAAATTTTAATTTGGTTGTTTAACTGGTTTTTTTAATATTTTTATAATGTTTAATCATAAAAATAAAGAGTAGTATATAAATACTCTACTACTTAATACAGGGTGAGCTGTATTAATACAATAAATGAGTTCATTATTATTCGCATTATATATATTATATTTTTTTTACGTATAACGAATTATTGTTATATCTAAACTGAAAAAGACAAATAATATCAAGCACAATCTTAATATTAACATGACAGATCTGTTTGTATGACTAATAATTTATTACTATATCTATAATCTTCCTTCATATTATATCATTACTAAATTTATTTCGTATGATTTAATTTAATATATATATATATATATTACATATCATGTTACTACTATCGTGACCTAACTGCGTCAATAATAACTGGTCTCACCATATTTGGAATATAAACTAAGCCGACATCACCATAACAAACACTTCTAATGTCTATGATTTTTTTATTTATATTAGACATAATTGAATGTGTTTACAGTACACTTATTAAGTAGCGGCTAGAATCATTCTATATAAATATATTTGTTTGCATTGTTATGAAGTTGATTATTATCTCAATAAAAACAAACAATTTAAATAAATTTGATTAATAATTATGAAACATTATTAAAAAGTTTTTCAGAACAAGAAATTCCTATTAATATATAAATAATTATTACACATAAAACATAATTTAAGAATAAAGTAACAAGTATTATATAATTTGTTATTTATTCTTCACAAAACTACAACCCGGCGTCACGTAAATTCAACTAGTTTCTTAAAAAATATAGCCATATATCTTAGAATTGGTGAGTCATAAGGGATAAGTGGAATTGCCTTTATAAATATCTATACTATTAGATATTAACTAAAGAAACGTGCATGCAATGCTCTTAACCAGCTATAATAATTTTTATATTGGTATTTTATTGGCGTTCGCAACATATTCTCTAGTGATGAAGCGTGTCTCTAGAGAATGGTTTTGCAAATGTCTATAAAATATGACGGATCGTTTCAGAGACGGTTATGTATATTTGTGGCCGTCTCCAGCCCACAATTTAATATGTTATATATCAATATAGTTAGGAATATTATATTTTATAAGAATCGATTGGTTGTATAAAATATCCGAACCGATTGGAACAAAGCAATTTATATTATGACAAATTTATTAAATTGCAATCAAATGTTATTATAAATTTAATCATCATTAATAAATTATTGTTTAATGTATTTTAATAATATACAGAATAATTGCCTATTGATGTAAATATGCACAAACATTATATTACCTATACAAAATTAAATTTTAAGATATTAATTTGGAAATATCAAAGTTTAAACTTAATTTAAGTGTTTAAAATAATTAACGTACATTCATAATTTGTAATTGTTTTTTTTTTGCAAATTGTGTCTACTAAGGGCTGGTATTTCAATCATAGATTAACCTTTTGTTTAACTGAGTTTATTTCACATTGTGATCTCAGATTAAAATAAAAAATGTATTTTAGGTTGATAGTAAAAATCTTTGAAATTTCTTTTATTTGTAACTTTATTTTATTTATGACATTTTATTCTGTAAAATGATTGCCGATAAATGACAAAATATACATAAAGGGTGAGCCATGTAACGTTCTGAATTTGAAATACCGTTTATTTTGTTTTTCAAAAGTATAATGACATTTAAAGTTAACAAAAATTTAGTTTTATCTTTACAAAATGGGACGCTTTAAACTTGAACAAAATTAGAAAATAATGAAAACTTACTTCCAAAGTAGTGAGTCTTCTACTCAATCGTTAAGAAATTTACAGTACAAATTTGATAAAAAAGAAGTGCCGGTACCGTCAATATCGTACGTTACTGTGCTATGCTAAATAAAATTTTGTTTGCAAAAATTTAAGAGTATAAAATGGATGCCACTTGCCATACAGCCAACGTAACCATCGATCTTTTGCGAACTATTTTGAAAATTCTAATAATCGGCCAAAATGCTGATGTCAATTCGCCCCTTAGAAGCTGTGATTTGACTACATTTGATTTTTTTTTTGTAGGGAGACTATAAGGTTAAGTGTTACGCTAACCATCCAGAGACGATTGATTATACACAGTTTGTTACTTTAAAAAGATTTTTGTTATTTTTATGCGCATCAATATATTTAGCTTGTTTTTTCCAATTATCAAACCATTAGGCAGAATACAATAATAATCAATTATTTAAATATTTAAACATTTGGCTATTTATTTGTAAATATATTAATAATATAAATGTTTACTTTTTGTATTATTTTTATTTTATAGACTTGTATAGTGTATAGTGACAAAAGATAATAGATTTGCTGTTGCTAAACTTGTTCAGCAAATACAATTCATAAAATTTATTTGATTTGAGATCTTGAATAAGAAATGATTAATATAAGAAAATGAAATTTTTAATTCAATTAAAATACCCTTTTGTGCAGTAATGTTCATTTTCCTTTTCTTAAAGTAAATATAATTAATTTATGAATCTATAATTAAGGTTTGTCTGTGTTATAATACTTATAATAAAAGGGGTTACTTTAACCTTACATAGCCACATTATTTACCATTATAATCACCTATACTTATCGATTAGCATTAAAACAAACAACTACGTGTTTATAATTAATAAAGAGTTCTTTAAGAACGCCCAATTTTGATTAAATCCCAACCCAAAGAGGTATGCCAGCGTCGTAATGAAAGCAGTTATTAAAACCTTTTCATTTAATTAACAACCACCTCTAGCTGGACTTTATTTATCATGAGAATCAATTAGCTTCTCCTCCGTATATATTTTTTTTCTATTCTCCCGTGCGTTTTTGTTCGCAGGGGCGTGGAAGAAAACGTATTGTTTGTTGTCCACTCCATTTCACTTTTTTTGTAGCGTGCACATGTCCGGTGGGCTAATAGAGAAATCTACAACTGCAAGCGTTTTGCTCTCTTTCCCCTTGTTTCCTGCTACCCTTTATGGCAACCCCATATGTAGCACCGACATGCACAGCACTCACAAATATATAAACGCATCCTTCTTAATTGCATTTCGGTGTTTTATGAAAGCCATTTCGCAACAGACACCAATTATTATGGACGGTGTTAGACCGTGTAACGGAACGCTATTATATAATTCCAGGACTATTTGTAATATTTTCAGTGGTTGTGTTGTTTACACAAAAATATATGTATCATGCAGACATTATTTGTTGTTATTGCACACAATTATTGCGATGACCGCACACGCACATTTATTATATTTAGATGTGTAAACAAAATCTGATATAAATGTGTTAAATTATGCCGCAACGAAAATATTTTATATTGTAATGAGTGATTAATAGTACGTTAAATGTATAAATTTGTGCGGAAATTAATCATTCCACCGGTTTAATTAATGTTTCATTTTATAGTTTGTTAAATGAGATTTTAAACTATTACCAAAAAAGCGATAATTTAATATTATACAAATGTTAAACAACGTGGATGTATTTGTTTTGTCTTATAAACTTGGTTTGAATCAAAAAAAGATAAATATTATTATTATTGTTCTCTCTATATATAGCCCTTACAATAGAAAAACAATTTAGTGCGTTATGAGGAGTTGAAGGAACAAAATAAAAAAGTAATCAAAGTTCTCATTCAAAGAAATTCATCTTTCAACCCTTAAAAACTGTGTCACCAACACAGTCTAGATTAAACTTGCAAAACTGATTTTTGTATTTGTATTATATGCATTAAGTGTTACGTAAATTAACATGAAATAAAACAGATGATTCCTTGTATTTTATAACATATTAATAATAAATGTTGAGTAATTTAACTTTATAAATTATTAGTTGCAATAATTTTTTTTTAGTTTTAAGTTATGAATATGTTAATTTTATTGGTAATATAATTTTTTATTAATTTATGATTAAAAATAAAACCTACAAACGGCTAATATGCTAATATAAATAGCATTTAACGTTTGCAAAAGAAAAGTTGATGTAGAATAATACTATTTTATTTTATGTTTAAAAAAACTTTGCATTTAAAACAGCAGTACCAATGTTTTTCAAACATCTAGTCTTATGGTTTTTCTGTTTACATATAGTATGCTATAATGAAACATGTGATTTCTTAATTTGAAATTTGCAATAATAATAAAACATATATTATGTGTTTTTTTGCTTTAAACATTTATTATATAATTTTCTAAAATTTCAAATTATAGTTTTTATAAATTAACAACATTAATTTTAAAATTTTTTTTTGTTACCTGTTTTTATCCATTTTATATATCTATTTCGTCATACATTTTTAACATAGTTTTTTTAGCTTTTTTATTATTCTGCACACTTTCAAATTCTCTTTTATTAAAAACTTTGTTATTTACTCTTTATTTATTTTTATTTTTTACTTGTATTTTAGCGTTGACTACTAAGGTCATAAATAAATACTAAAACTAATATTACAGTTGCTAAAATTAAAAACTAAATTTAAAACTAATATCAGAAATCCTACTGTTACAAATGACAACAAATTTGTAAAAGACTTTGATGCCAGTACCTATCCATTAAACTAACCTAATATCACAGATAACACCAAAGCTGTAAAAGGCTTTGATGCCAGACCTTAAAAGTTGAAGTAACTAAACCTAATATCACAACTTAACTTAATATCACAACCTAACTTAATATCACAGATGACATCAAAGCTGTAAAATGCTTTGATGCCAGACCCTAAAAACTAACTAAACCTAATATCACAGATTGCACCAAAGTTGTAAAAGACTACGATGCTTTAAACAAACTAATCAATAAAAATAAATAAATAAATTAACACCAAAATCATTACAAGACAACACAAAAACTTGATTACACCTGTTTGAGGACTCCTGCGTCTTTCAAAAACTGGACGCACCTTCCCATGGACTCCTCTTTATTTGATAAAATAGACGCCACGTTGTTAGGGAGCTCGAGCTGATTACAGTGAGAAATGTAAGCTCGGCATTCCTCCAAAATGTGCTTCACCGTTAGAGGGTCGTGACATGTTTGGCATGCTGGTTGTTCGACGCCGGTCTGAAGATACAAAAAAGTCAAGTTGGTATTACCTATGACCAAGCGACATAGGGCGACCTTCTCTCTCCTGTTGATCTACCGGTGACTTGCATGCCGTCACGGAGAGCTGGATTTTCTTTAATTTGCTCTCAAAGCCGTTCCATACTCTTTGCCAATCCTCGATGACCTTCGATATGACGTATCTTTTGAGATTATCGGGTTTTACGGGAATGTTGTCCCAAGAATCTGCGTCAGCCGCCTGACGGGCTGCTTTATTGGCCAGCTCGTTGCTCTCAAAACCTACTTGATCCGACGTCCAGACAAAGATAGCTCTCTGTCCAAACCCCGCTATGCGGAATATCAAAGTTTGTACAAGCCGGACCAGCGGATCGACCAAGTACATAGACCGTATACTCAGGATGGCACTCAGCAAATCGGAACAAAGAAAAAACAAACTGTAAGATGACGTTTCACAGTTTAGCAAGGCTTTATGTAATGCATATAATTCTGCGGTGTATTCGGAGGCTTTTTTATGAAGAAATCATAAATGGGCCGTACCATCTAAAACGAAGGCACTTTCCACTCCTCAATCCGTTTTTGAACCGTCCGTATACAACTGCGGTGAGTCTGAGTATTCGGCAACAATTTCAAGAAACTTGCTCCTCAAAACGTCGGATCATGTTTCTCGTTTGCTCTGAGAAGTCAAATCAAAACGAGTTATAACCGTCGGCATCAGCCAGGGTGGAAACTTGCCAGAGCCGACCTCGAATACCATCGGATAATTTTCATTTAGACTCTCCTCTAGCTCCTGCGCTCGGACGCACACCGGCCTACTGACGGTAGGTCTGAGTCTCTATTTGCGTTGCTGCGTTTCATTAGCGGTAAATATGAGTCGTTTGTTGTGACCCCTCTTTGCTCCTATTGCCGCGGCGTACGTGAGTACAATGCGAGTACGAAAAGCAACTAGAGGAGGTACACCCGCTGCGAGTCGAGTGTACCTCCTTTTCTGGGCTTGTGCACTCGGTGCAGGACTCGTCCGGAATGCTACCGTGGCGTATCTGATGCCTGCGTTGTGGATGAGTATACCGCGCAGCCGTAGTTGACCCTGGATAAAACCAGGGCCTTGTACAGCCGCAACAGTACCTTTCTCCGCGCACCCCAGTTGATGTTGGCTAAGCACTTGATCACGTTTAAGGCTTTATTGCACTTTGTGACCAATTCATCAATCTGTGCTCGAAAGGATAAGGTCATATATAGCACAAGCCCTAAGATACGGACTGTTTTAACGCACGTGATTTTGGAACCCCGCAAGACAAGCGCGGGGTCCGAGTGAGGTTTTCTGAGGCGGCAAAAATGAACACACGAGATTTTTGTCGTAAAGAAGCAATAACCTCTCGCCTCTGCCTTTTTGTCTACTTTGTCTATGGTGATTTGGAATAGACGTGGTATAGCAGGGATGGTATCTCTCGCCATGAAGATCACTAAAACGTCGACGTACAAGCATTTTTTCACAGATAAAACCACAGAAGCTGCAGTATCGTTTACCGCAATTGCAAAAAGGGTAACGCTAATTGTTGACCTTTGGGAAACACCGTTCTCTAGACATACTGTGTTTGAGTCAGTGGTTCCCACCCTTACTTTAAATGTGCAATTGCGCTTGAAAAGAAAAAAAAGCATACGGTTTCTGAATCCCCATGCGTGCAGATTCTGCAAAATTCCATAACGCCAAGTCATGTTATACGCCTTTTTCAGGTTGAAAAACACCACAACGAGGTGTTTTCTTGCTAGAAAGGCGTCTTGGCTGGAGTTTTCTAGACAGATTAAATGATCAACGGTACTGTGATTTTGTCTAAAACCCGCCTGGTATTTAGCTAAAAGACCGTTACTTTCCAGCATCTACACCAGACGGTTGTTGACCGTTTTTCTAAAGTTTTACTGAGACAGCAGTTAAGTGAAATCGGTCTGTAGCTGTTGGCGTGATTGACGACACGTAGTTCTCCCATGATCCTTGCTTGCTTTCATGAATTTTGCGGCACGCAATGGCGCGCTTCTTCTTGAAAGCAATCATGTTTTTCTGCGTCGGTGTTTTTTTAAAACAATTAAAAGCTTTCTTTATCTCTTCCACAGATACTTATTGTTGTTCTACCAAGAAACCGATGGACTGGCCAGCTGACCGCTGGACTTTAGGACAAACACATCTGCTGCTTGGACAATACAGTTAGTGAAATTCTTTACGGCGGTCTTGACAACCGCACCATTTGACTGGTGGGACCAGACTGTCTTGAAAACCTTGCCAGTCTGCGCGGTTGAGACACCATTTACGGTGGTACGGGGGACGGACTGTCTGACCCGTTTGACGATAATTTTAATTATAATTTAATGGGAAAGTGATCGTTACCGTGAAGATCTTTTTATACATGCACGATAAACGTGTGGCTAAACGTAGGGACGATAAGGACAAATCAATTGCCGAAAAATCTGTACCCCTACCTCCGAAGTGTGTGGGAGAACCGGTATTGAGGAGAACAGCGTCGTTTTGATTGAGAAAATTCTCTATCAAACGACCTCGCGTGTCTTTTCTCAAGAAACCCCATAGCGGATTGTGAGCGTTAAAATCGCCCACCAGGAGATAAAGCTGTGGAAGCTGCAAAATAAGTTCTTGTATATCTTCCAGAGTCCAGTCGAACTCTGGAAGATACAGGTTGCATATTGTGGCTTTTATCGGGATGGTAAGCCGGATTGCAATTGCATGGCCTCTAGTTTTGAGAGTTATTTCCGTAAATGGTCAATTCGGCAGAACGTCACTTCTTGGGCACGTAAAGCCCCGAAGATTGAAATTTTCTTGGAGCTTAAAGTGCGTTTCCTGTAAGCACACGCAAAAAGGCATGTGCTTTACCAGGATTATCATTAGCTCATGATAACTGCGTTTGCAACCGTTGCAGTTCCACTGTATTATTGTCTCCAAAATTCTAAATAATTACTAAATAAATAAAATAAATTAAGAATTAAATGACACGTAATAGACGAACAGCAATTAAAATAAGTTAACACAAAACAAATAAAACACCAAAGCTATAAAAAGACTTTAGTGTTTAGACGTAGACAAAGCAAAAGATTCATTTTAAAAACTAATATCACAGATGACATTAAAGTTGTAAAATACTCCTATGTCAAAACCATAAAATACATAAAACTTAAAACTAATATCACAGATGACATTAAAGACAAAAAATTCTTTAATGCCAGAACTTTAAAATAGAAAAATCAATACAAATACACAAATGACACCGCAGTTGTAAAGGACTGCAGTGCCGATACAATACAACATTTAATTAAAAAACATAAATGAAGGCCTACAGCTGGGAGCGTTATCTGCCCTTTTCCCAGCTAAGTTGTCTTTTTCTTCTGCCTCTGGTACTGCCAGTGTTGACAACAGAAACTTCTGATACCGTATTAGATCCGTCGTCACCGTTGCTAAAAGAAGGGTCATTCTGCTTCCGTTTACCCGGTTCAAACTGATCCATATCTATTTGTATTGGCGTATCTGCCAAAACAAGTTTGGTCAGGTCGGTTTCATAGCCAACCTGAGAATGTGTGGGGGGTGCTTCCCACACGTTTTTGGTTAAGGAAGGTTTTGGCGGGGGCATATTAGGTTTAATTATCACTGTAGACGGTTCTTTTTTTGCAGCGTTTTAAATGATTCCGCTAAGTGCAGCAACAAGAGGCGGTAAGAGCTTGTTAACTAATTCCGTTAAGTTCACTAAGCTTGTTGATGTAGTTGTAGTTTTAGCGTAAGATAATCCGGCAATCGGTGTAGACGTTGATACCAATTTATGTGCTTCAAAATAAGATCATTTGCTTATGGTCATAATTTCTTTAATAACAAATTCTTCTTTATATTTTGGGCAATTACGTGATCTTGCGGAGTGTTTTCTTCCGCAATTGATGCACGTAATTGGCAGTTGGAATTTGCTACTTTTAAGCAGAGGTTTTCCACACGCGCTGATTTGCTCTTTGAAGCAACAAACAGCTGTGTGACCAAACCTCTGCCATTTAAAGCAACGCATTGGCGCCGGAATATATGGCCTGACTGCAAGATTATAAAAAGCCCCTTTCACGTTAGTAGGAAGTTGTGGACGGTTAAATATCAGTATATGGTTAGGTGTTTCTTCGCGATTTCCGTCTCGCATGCTAGAGATGCGACGTACATCAATTACCCTGCAGTAGACAATGCTTTTACTTATATTTAGCGTTTTATGGGCTAAGATTTTAACGTTCATATCTTCAATTCTTGAGCATCTTAAAAGTTTTGTAGACTGAGCGGCTGAAACCGTTTTCACAAGAAGGCCATATCTGATCTTTTTGATAGATGTCACCAATCAGTCCATACAACGCTCTACTTATTAAGAAGGTGCTAACTTTATCAAAGTTGCCCTCTTTTCTAGTGACCAGGATGAACCGAGGGACAAGTCCCGCCTTCTCATCACCGGCATTGTTTGAAAAAATAACTGTGCCAGATTTTTTTCCTTTTGTCAAAGAAGAAGCTAAGGGGTCCAATTTGTCATCGAACGGGGACCGGGTAGCATTATCCATTGGCACAACCCAATCAGTTGCACCAATTTTCGAACAATTAACCACTGCGCTACCGGAGCATTGTTCTCCCACTCCGGTAGTTGCCAAATCCGTGCCGATCATAAAGCCTCTGGCAGGTTTAACTGACGGCACGGACTGGGGGCGTGAATTTGATTTTGACATCATAACCAAAATTGCGTTTTACCTATCGCCAGGTTGGTAATGAAAAGAAAAGAAGGTTAGGAGTAGAAATGTAAATGACAGAAAAATAAGGAAAGGTAGCCAGGAATGGCTTTGGGTACATTTGGTTTGACTTATTATTTTTAATTAATTCATTTTTTTTTTGTATGCTTTTTGTATTATTTTTAAATATATTTTATATTTTTTTGTTGTGTTTTTTGCGTTTTAACATTTATTGGGTTTTTAGTTTTTTTGAGTATATTTCCTGTACCAATACATTATTCTTTTTTTTTACATAACCTTATCCTTTTCTTGATTGAATAATGCTTTCTTTAGCACTGTCTCTTTTCTTAAAGCCGGGTTTGTTGTCAATCCTTTTTTCCTTAAAAAAAATTGTTTGTTTTTTTCTACAGTTTTAATTTTCTTTTTTATCTTAAGTTTTCTTTTTGTCAGTATTCTTAGTTATTCTTACTTTATCTTACTTTATCTTACTTTATCTTGACCGTTCTATTTGTACACAAGCAAGTAAGAATTTGACTTCTTTCTTGTCCAATTGTAAAGCTTGTTGCTTTCTTTTTAATACGTGGTTCATGTTATGTTTGGGACTAGTGATGTTTTCAAGTTTAGATTAGGTTTTGTGCTTAGGTTTTTCTACAGCTTCAAATAGTTTTCTTTATTCTTTTTCGTAACTTTTTGTTTACGTGGTATACGCAGCTTTGGTTTTCAGATTATTATTTTTTAATTTGCTTAGCTTTTAATGGTAGTCGAATCAATCAAACAATTTGTGGTAGATGAAGCTGGCTGAATATTGATATCGTTCCAGGAAAATGATTGTATTAAAAAAAAACATAAATATATTTAATAACTAAAAAAGACTGCATGGACCGCATACGGTTGTGCTTTGAATTTTTTTATTAATCCTGAACGCTAGCAACAAAAAAAATGCGTTTTTTGATTGACAGAATTGATGTTGATTGGAGTCAATTTAAATAACTATATATAATTTTATGAAATAGTTTATATAAATAATAACATTTACGTATACTCTTGTTTAGCTTATTGGTTGCCACTACTTTTATGAAATAATCGAGTGTCATCATATATGCACAGTATTTCAACAAAACCCTATTTTTTATAGGTATAACGCATACTAAGGGCCAGATAGCTTGTATGAACTAAAAAAAAGTAAAAAGTTTATGATCAGTTATGTTCGAATCACGACTGTGGAAAACCTAGTTCATACAAACAAATGCCGTAACTTGTTCCAAACTGTTCAGTGCAGACAAACAAATAAGCTTGATATTGCAATACAACAATTTTAATTTAACTTTTAAAATTACCAATCACTTTGTAATTTAATTAGTTATTCAACTAGTCATTGTAATACAGCCCATAGTGCATTCAAATAAATGACTAACAAATAAGTTAATATATTAAAAGTTTTAAAAAAATAGATAAAATTAAAAACTGCAAAATCATTCGTCTGAATAAATTGTTGCAATAAATTTTAATTCTAACTATTTTAAGCCTAGTATATTTATGAAATACGCATAAATTTTAACCAAATATATCTACGTGCCATTTTTTTCTTAGAAAAAAAACACTTTGCACTTTTTTTTTATTTTAATTTTTTAATATATACATTATTATTTATGAAATTTTATAGAAACTTCAGCAGATGACATCCATTTTGACCTACATTTTCTTCAAAGGGTAATATTAAGATATTTTTTAGATCAATATATACATGCTGAATTATTGAACACATCCTGTTGATCTAACAAGTTCCCTCCGGGACTTCTACACATGCGACATTTGAATATAATAATGATTTATATTTTTATGTAGATGTTAAATATATTATTTACAATAGAAAAGCTACTTATTGCTATTTGTTTGACTGAATTCGCTTTCAATAATTTTCAAACTAGAAACTACACTCGTAGCATCCAATTGATCATAAAATCATACAATGCTGATTCAGTTATCAGCAAGTATTTGATTTAATGCTGTTTTATCAATAGACCTCCTCGTATATATCACCAAACACGCTGCAACTAAGTCGAATTAAAATAGGAAACTACAGAATTTCATTTTAGTACCAGTTATTTAAAGAGAATAAAATTATTAACTTAATATTTTACATGGCAGTTTATTACACATTTTTACTAATTATTGCTTTATCAGCTATGCCAAAAAAATATACACGGTGCTTTTAATGGGGGGAGGATTTATCTTTTGTAGATGTGAACAAAAGAGTGGCAATAGAATCATTGTTCGTGAGCTTTAGTTATTGCAGACACTGCCTCCACGCCATAAACGATTTATGGCCACAAAAAATGATTGATATTATAGAAACAAAAGAATTAAAGGTATTTTCCAGTAGACAGAAGAATTTTATGCGAGGAGCAATAAATCCATGGAGAACACTTTTTATTTCACGAAATTGAGCATTTTCACGATCTATTGTGGAAATAATACCAGATGATTAACGTCATAAGTCGCTAGTTGAGAGGGTTTGATCAATTGAAACTCTTGTTTAGTTCTATTTAAGGGGCCAAAACTAAACTTACTGATTATGAATACACTTAATCCCAAAGTTATGAAAGGCGCGATACGAAACTAGAGACGACAGACACCATAATCCCCACAACTTAGGAACCCTCCGCAGGTGTCGTCGAATTAGTGGGGCAATATTAGCAGGTCTGACGTCACATAACAAATACAACCACCGGGAAATTACCGGTGTGTCTTGGAGGGAGCTTTATATGCTTCTGTCACTGGATACAGTCCCTAAGATAAACTCCCTCTGTTGACTAATGATGTCTACGTTCTGTAATACGCAATTGCAAAAATATTTATTGGTGCTATTTTGTTTTTTTTTGTATTTATTTAAAACTATTTCTGTATTAAACAACTAGCAGTTAGTTTAAGTAAACAATAACGCAATTAATACAGTTATTATATTATTATTTATTTTCAGACTATAATACATCATAATTAAAAAAAGAACTTTTAAACAAAATATATACTAGGCCCCAGGAGATTACTTTTAAGTAATGGCGAGACTAACACATTTATATGTAACAACTTAATTAAATATACAATTACATTGTAATAAAATTATTGAATCAAGTTATTAATATTGAACGAAGTAGCAAATTATCCAAATAGTTATTTTTGAAGAAAAGATTTATGTGAGAGACATTAAACTGTAGAGTAGGTATAGGCATCGTATGCATTAAGTGAGATAATCAAAGTGTTTAATTAGTTATAACTTAGACAAGAGTTATAGGAAAAGCACTTAAACAGGCAATTATTAAGTATTATAATAATTATACACTTTATGGAAATTAATTCGAGAAAAAAATATTTGTTGAAATTTTGTAAAATATACAACAATAAACTATTTTAACCTTGCTGTGCTGATGTTTATATTTTAGTTGATATTTGTATTATTCATTTATTTTAAGTTTTTACACTTTGTCAGTTACATATATTTTTTTTTAATTTTGGAAGCGTAAAATAAATTTGTTATATTTGTGTCGTTCGTAAAATTAATTATTTAACTTTTAAAATGCACGTCAGCAGAAAATGTAAAAAAATGGTGAAATTAAAAAGATAATCCTAGTTCTAAGGTTTGTCTTCATGCGATTACTATAATACAAGATAAATATTTTTCTTGTTAGTGTTTGTTTTTTGACGGTAGATTATAAGTGGATTAAATTATTTAGCCATACATTTATCATAATTTTTTGAAAAAAAAAAAAACAGATTATTATTATACTATTCTTAAAAACTTATTTTTTATATACATGACAAACAGGAAAAGCTTTTTTTTAAACGATTTATTATTGTTGTTCCAAAAGTTAATGTTTACAAATATAATTACAACTAATTCAATTATGATAAGGTTTCAGTTTATATTGCTAAATTGAGCTGATTAATTAAAAAGTTTGTAAACATTAATGCGGACTAAAAATTAATGCTCATTAATTACAATAAAAGGTTGTCGACATTATTGTGATATTGCTGATTATCAATTAATGTGCAAAATTAATGTTATTATTGGTGTAGTTTTATTATAATAATGCTGAGTGCAAAGACTGCTGATGCGCAGCAGCGGCAATATATTTGCAAGACAATAGCAAACCAGCAAAGTATCTGCTTAGTAAACTCCTCTAATAGTGTGATTTGAAATGTACGTTAAATTGTAGATCCCAAATTTTTGTGTAGAACTATTATTGCATACCACAAACATACAAGAAAGACGCTTACAACTGTACCGGTTTGTGGTTCCTATATAATTGAATTATGTAATTCTTCTTTTCTAAGATTGGAATATTGAGGCATAACAGATATCTTCAGATTTTTTTTAAGTGGATCTTAGGCATTTTTAATTTCTTGGAGTGCTTGTTTTTTTAGAATAATTTAATGTTTTTCTGAGATATATGGGGTTGCATTGCAGAAATAGTGGAGAGAGCGTGGCGCAGTGGTCTAGGCATCCGGCCGCTGTACCGAAGATCGTGGGTTCGATTCTCATATACCGTGATATACTTTTCACTTTCTATACGCTCTCCCACTCCCCAAGCCGCCTTACCAGCGTAGGGTTTTACGGCTAATACCTTCTCTGATGGAGTAATGAATTCTCTCCAGTGGTTCGGAATCCACTTAAAACTGTAGATCCCTTGTAATGTAAGTTGCCAACATTACAAGCAGAGAAAGAGGCTAAGACGCCAGCAGTGGCGTATGAATGGCTGACCTCACATTGCAGAAATAGTACTTAATCACAAGCGGTCACATCAAGCGTCATAGACAAACGACGGATGCCAATAAATGGTTTTTGCAGGACAGCCAGATAGATAGATAGATAGATAGATAGATGAAGTGTTTTATTTTCATAAATTTCTTATAGAAATACAAAGCTTCACTAAAAATAGTCAATAATATAAAATACACTAAAATAAAACATACAGCTCTTGTTTATGGTTCCAAGTTGCTACACTCGGTTAACTGCATTGATCTACAGGCACTCCTATGTCTCAAAGTTAAAACAGACGCCATGCAAACAAACCAGACAATGGACTAACAAATATATTTAATTTAGGATAGGGTCAGGCATACAAATAACAACACAACTCATAGATACTTTGTAGCAATTATTGTAGATAAGAAAGCAACAGAACAGTATAAAGTCTTATATTCAGACCGCATTATATTACTGTAGATGATTTTGAACAAAGTTTGAGTAAACAAAATACAAGTGAACTCGTGTTATATTATGTTATTATATTAATGTTAATTTATAAAATATTAATATAATTAGAATTAAGAAATGGAAACCATTACCGATAATACTGCACCTGCAACCTAAATCATCATAATAAGCCGTAATAAGCGAGCTCGCGTTCAATTCGCAGAAGTGTTATCACTAATGTGCCGAACCAGCAATTACGCTGGTATAAAATACAATGCATGCCCTAATTAAGTTAGTTACCATTTGTACTCAGCTCATAACCAACATGTATTAATAAATTAATAAAGTGAATTAAAACCTAAGCCGACGGAGTGAATTAAATGAAATTCTCCAAAATAAATGTGTTTTGCCCCCCCCCCCCTCACCGACGACAGCAAATAAGTCATCTCAACAATTGTAGAAACAAGTTGATTTAGTTTTGTAAAAAAGAAAAAAATTATGATAGTTAACACTTTTTAGCAGCGCCCCATGGCGTATTTACATGTAAAAAGCACTATTAAACGGTAAACCAGTCATAGTCAGAAACCAACTAAACTACATCAAAATCTGTAAAAGATTCAGAAATACCATCAAACCAGTAAAAATAACAACAAAATATTTAAAAAATGTGCGATAAAACAAGAACTCGCCAACCAGAAGTACTACTGGACAAAAACGTTAACCAAATCATAGAACCAAAAAAAAAACTAAAACAATGGCGCTAGTATGTTCAAAAACTGTTCAAATTCAACTAAACAGCATCAACACTTTCAGACTCAAATTAAATCCTTGCTAAACTGATAAAGCTGAAAAATTAAAAATAAAGATTTCACCAATAATTTGTTAAAATTGTTCAACAACATATAGAAGACGAGCTAAATGACTGGCTGACTAACATTTGTAACAATACCAAACAAAGATAGGGCCAAAAAATGCTTGGACCACATAAGTCACACTCTAAAAATTTTCCTAAAAATTATAAGTCACACTCTAAAAATCTGTCATCTGTCATCTGTCATCTGTCATCTGTCATCTGTCATCTGTCATCTGTCATCTGTCATCTGTCATCTGTCATCTGTCATCTGTCATCTGTCATCTGTCATCTGTCATCTGTCATCTGTCATCTGTCATCTGTCATCTGTCATCTGTCATCTGTCATCTGTCATCTGTCATCTGTCATCTGTCATCTGTCATCTGTCATCTGTCATCTGTCATCTGTCATCTGTCATCTGTCATCTGTCATCTGTCATCTGTCATCTGTCATCTGTCATCTGTCATCTGTCATCTGTCATCTGTCATCTGTCATCTGTCATCTGTCATCTGTCATCTGTCATCTGTCATCTGTCATCTGTCATCTGTCATCTGTCATCTGTCATCTGTCATCTGTCATCTGTCATCTGTCATCTGTCATCTGTCATCTGTCATCTGTCATCTGTCATCTGTCATCTGTCATCTGTCATCTGTCATCTGTCATCTGTCATCTGTCATCTGTCATCTGTCATCTGTCATCTGTCATCTGTCATCTGTCATCTGTCATCTGTCATCTGTCATCTGTCATCTGTCATCTGTCATCTGTCATCTGTCATCTGTCATCTGTCATCTGTCATCTGTCATCTGTCATCTGTCATCTGTCATCTGTCATCTGTCATCTGTCATCTGTCATCTGTCATCTGTCATCTGTCATCTGTCATCTGTCATCTGTCATCTGTCATCTGTCATCTGTCATCTGTCATCTGTCATCTGTCATCTGTCATCTGTCATCTGTCATCTGTCATCTGTCATCTGTCATCTGTCATCTGTCATCTGTCATCTGTCATCTGTCATCTGTCATCTGTCATCTGTCATCTGTCATCTGTCATCTGTCATCTGTCATCTGTCATCTGTCATCTGTCATCTGTCATCTGTCATCTGTCATCTGTCATCTGTCATCTGTCATCTGTCATCTGTCATCTGTCATCTGTCATCTGTCATCTGTCATCTGTCATCTGTCATCTGTCATCTGTCATCTGTCATCTGTCATCTGTCATCTGTCATCTGTCATCTGTCATCTGTCATCTGTCATCTGTCATCTGTCATCTGTCATCTGTCATCTGTCATCTGTCATCTGTCATCTGTCATCTGTCATCTGTCATCTGTCATCTGTCATCTGTCATCTGTCATCTGTCATCTGTCATCTGTCATCTGTCATCTGTCATCTGTCATCTGTCATCTGTCATCTGTCATCTGTCATCTGTCATCTGTCATCTGTCATCTGTCATCTGTCATCTGTCATCTGTCATCTGTCATCTGTCATCTGTCATCTGTCATCTGTCATCTGTCATCTGTCATCTGTCATCTGTCATCTGTCATCTGTCATCTGTCATCTGTCATCTGTCATCTGTCATCTGTCATCTGTCATCTGTCATCTGTCATCTGTCATCTGTCATCTGTCATCTGTCATCTGTCATCTGTCATCTGTCATCTGTCATCTGTCATCTGTCATCTGTCATCTGTCATCTGTCATCTGTCATCTGTCATCTGTCATCTGTCATCTGTCATCTGTCATCTGTCATCTGTCATCTGTCATCTGTCATCTGTCATCTGTCATCTGTCATCTGTCATCTGTCATCTGTCATCTGTCATCTGTCATCTGTCATCTGTCATCTGTCATCTGTCATCTGTCATCTGTCATCTGTCATCTGTCATCTGTCATCTGTCATCTGTCATCTGTCATCTGTCATCTGTCATCTGTCATCTGTCATCTGTCATCTGTCATCTGTCATCTGTCATCTGTCATCTGTCATCTGTCATCTGTCATCTGTCATCTGTCATCTGTCATCTGTCATCTGTCATCTGTCATCTGTCATCTGTCATCTGTCATCTGTCATCTGTCATCTGTCATCTGTCATCTGTCATCTGTCATCTGTCATCTGTCATCTGTCATCTGTCATCTGTCATCTGTCATCTGTCATCTGTCATCTGTCATCTGTCATCTGTCATCTGTCATCTGTCATCTGTCATCTGTCATCTGTCATCTTGTGGCGTTGATTCCCACTTCCGGGTGGGGTGAGGTTAGGAGCCTGATTGGTGGTTCAACCGAGCAAAGTGCCTGCCAGCTCAGCGAAGACGGGCGGGTGTTAGTGTGAGCGCCACGAGCTTAATCTCTTGAGTTCGCTCGGTGCCACCGTGCTCCGTGGGAGAAGCTCGAACCCACAATCGTACCTAGAAATAATTCCCCTTCCCCAACACAACAAAAAAAAAAGAAAGAAAGAACAAGAATAACAAGTTTTATGTCTGCGGTCGGTCAGGCCAAAATTTATTGGTTATTACAATATAAAAAAAAACATTTCATAACGTCGTAAACAAATAATTAGGGTCACCGTTAACCCCCTATGCAAGCTCCCGAAAATAATTTTTGGTTAACACGTGGTCTACTATGATTATTACCGGAGTTGTCCGCGGCGACGCGCAGCGCTACGAGCCCCCTCCGTTCACCCCCAGTTTATCAGCAATTAAGGAAATAAACAAATTATAGCGAGCGAGAATCTTGCACTAGGTTGCAGATGTTAGTGACAACAAATTTCAATAGAACAATAATAATAATGGTACGCTTTTGAAAGCAATACCCAAATACAATAGTAAACATTAAATATGGCAAACGTCATAAGACGTACGTTGGAACGGTGTGAGGCACCACTACTTTTAAAAACAAATAATTACGCAGAAATAATGTATATAAATCAAGCCTTGTCTCCTGCGTAGTTCCTCTCTGCAAATCTGCAAACTCCAGCTTCCCCGGAATAATTCGCCTAATTCATCCAGCCACTCAGGAATGATTGAGAAGGTCGGGTGGTTTTCACAACCCCCAGGTTATATATATGTATATATATAGATATTTGAGTGGATATTGTGTACCCATACGGTCCATCCAGATCTTCCCTCACGACCAGATTGCTGCAAACGGCAAGATCTTCTTGACCCGTCTATTTTTCGCCGAGTAAGTAAACCTGAAAACCATACTCGTGATAAATGACACCCAACAAATCTGACAATTAACCCAGGAAAGAAGTAAATGATAATAAATACCTGAGACATGGCGAGGTGGAAGTTACAGCACTTCTAATAAGATGGCCACGAGGTGTGGGAGGCTCAACATCCGCAACGCGGTGAGGTCGATTATAGGCACATAAACCACTACACTAAAACTTGGCTAGAACGATACCATTAACCGGCTATATGCCGCGAGGATATACCTCTTTTCGGTATTAACGTTCAGCCGCACATGCACCCACACACCTCGAGGACCGGAAGTGAAAAGAGAACTTCCAATGTCAAATTTTCACTGCCACCCTCAACCAAGCGTCAGTGTTGCCAACTGCGTTTGCAACATTCTCCCAAGTGTCAAATGGTGAGTGACAGTGAAGTGTCAACAATAAAATGGATTTTAGAATTACTAAATCTGAGTAAGTATAAGCATGATACCACACTACACTAATACTGTGAACCTTAGAAATCACTTCTCCTAATTTCCTATCACTCACTCAAGTCGAATTGTAAACATAATTCACATAACCTACAACCTATAACGAACCAAACAATTAATCATAAAATCCCATAAAATATTCCCCTCATTACCCACATAGCAATAAAGCCTTTCCCGAGTAAGATCTCACAACATTTACCCTTAATATTAATTCCAAAACTAGTTTCGATCTTACTACGAGAGAAAAATAACCCTACTCGTAATTGCCCATATTAACAACACGAAATTCCACCTATTTCTTATTAACAACATACCAACATACACACTAATAATTTCTTATTCTAGAACCCGTGCCAAGACAGGCCCCCAGAGGCAGAAGCAGCCCGTATAACTTGTCGGAATCGACTGAAATGGTAAGTGTCAACCATTCACTTATCTCATAACCAACACTAACATAAATTAACTAAGATATAGAAACTAACCTTTAACACCCCCACACTAACTTAATTAGTGTGAGAATCAAAAATAAAAATTAATCATCCAAATAACAACGTTAGGCCGCCAAATTTTCTATAGTGTATGTTGGGTTGCATACGTTACCACCCCAATAACTCCCGTCAGCTATCTTGGTTGCCTACCTTAAATTGTTAAATTGTAAAATATACTTGATTGTTTCAGGTAACCAGCCGGCAGCTTCTTAGGCGGAATCGTGATGCTACAAATTCCCTCTTTACTTCCCCGAGGAAAAATTACATAATTTTTCCGAAGCCGCAAACAAAAACAAAAAAAAACTAACTAGCCCTAACCAGGCTGTAGAGCTTGACCGCTCAAACAAAATTAAATTAGGCCGCAACAAAAGTTGGGCCCCCAAAACCCTTCCCAAGAAAAACCGAGCACTCACACAAAAAAAAACAAGTAATAACCCTCCCAAAAACAAGATAACACAAAAACAAAAATAAAACAGAACCAACCATTCCTGGATCGTGCAGACAATGGACAGCCCTAAAAAGAAAAGAGAAGAGTTGACCATAGACAGTCCAAGACAGAGTACCTAAAGTAGGATACCAAAAAAATACCGTAGTCCAACAGTCCTCCCCTAGCCTAGAGACTCCTTTAACACCTTCCCTCGGGGCTGGAGCTCGGTGACTGATTGGTCGGCGAAAGGAAATAAGAAAAAAAATTAGGAGGCTGCCCATGCCCACCATCCAACGTCAAAACCCTATCATCTCAAATCAAAACCTGTTAATATAAGCGGAATCGTCATAATGGAGTAGTAGGGTGTCTCCCCCTACTCCCGACCGGAAAATAAATCTGGGTACCCACGACCAAGTGACACAAACTGAACAACACAAATCACAAGCATACCTCAATTATACTCATTCATACCAAGAGCTAGCAAGAAGAAGGAAAACACAAAAGATATGATTATCCTGTCCGTCGAAAAATACGTGGACAAGTAAATAATCCGCAAGACCAAATTTTTTTTTTAAACAACCCTGTGCGGTAGCGGATAGTCACCCATAACAAGTTAGACACCTAAAGTCTACCAAATGTAACCCACCCACTCTTAATCGCTCAGTGACCAGTACTTGAAAATGGCATCTAGGCCAAAGGAATAGCTTCCCCAATATGCTATTGGGGAAGCTAAAGATCACTAAACTACCACTTAAATTTGACAACCGACGCAATAACCACACCTACAACACATAAATATGTCGCTATCACCCGAGAGTGAGATGTTAAAAAACGCAACCCTGGGTCATTAAAGGGACTCTTACCCCACGCAGTATCACGGATGCCCTATTCTTATGCCGGGGTCAACACAGCTATACTGATCAATCAGAATCATTTGGATCCCCTTTTAGATCCTTGACATTCCACACACCCTTAAGCGTACCGTGTTCGTCCCGCAACCGATATGTCCAAGGTGACACCTTTTCGTGAACGTAAAACGGGCCAACATACTTAGGTGCGAGTTTAGCCGTATAAAACTTTTGTGCATCGGATAGAGTGTGTCCTCGACGCCATACCAACTGATTTGGCAAGTAGTGAACATGCCTACGACGTAGGTCGTAGGAACGCTTGGACCGTTCTCCCGCCAACTTCAGCCGTTGCCGAATATCCTTAAAAAGAGCGGTAAACCCTTTAGCACGTTCTCCAAAATCGAGAGGTTTTTCCTGCTCTGGACCTTGTTTCACGTGCTTGTCACCCAATAGTTTAATTTCCCTGCCAAAGTTTGCAAAACACGGCGTAACTTGCGTGGTCTCGTGACGAGCGGTTCTCATAGCACAAGCAACTTTTGGCAGCAAATCATCCCATAACCGGTGGTTATCCGACACAAATGAAGCCAACATAGTTTTCAAAGTCCTATTTACTCTTTCTGTCGGGTTTGCCTGCGGATGGTAAAGGGCGTTATACCGAATCTTCACATTGTAACGCTTAGCTAGGTCGTGGAACAATTTACTCTGATACTGAACACCATTGTCACACAAAATGGTTTCTGGTACCCCAAAGAGCAAAAACACTTCTTCCTCCACCTTCTTGACTACTGCTGCCGCAGTGGCCTTCCTTAATGCAAAACACAACGAGAATTTAGTAAAGTTGTCTGTCACGACCAAGATGAAACAATTTCCATGCATCGACCTAGGGAGTGGTCCCATCAAATCAGTTGAAATCGTTTGCCATGGCCTAGTGGGAGGTGACCGAGTGGTCATCAACCCTGGCGGTCTAACATTTTCGGCTTTAAATTGCAAACACGTGCGACAACGAGAAACATATCGCGCTACATCGGCTCGCATCTTAGGCCAATAATATTTTCCTACCAGACGTGAAAATGTCTTAAACACCCCCCCATGACCTGAGGTCGGCAAATCGTGAGCATTTCTAACCAACTCAAGTCTTCCGTCCCTAGGAACAACCAACTTCCAACGCTCGCGATCTGGGTTCAACTGCGGAAATTTTACGTCTACGTATTTGTACAGACGGCCATCAGTAACGCGCCACTGGGGAAAAGACAGAGGTTTATTTTCTGCTCTATCAACCATCTTTTTATACCAAGAGTCAGTGGTCTCGGTCAACGTCCTGACTGTAACCTCATCAACTAATGGGACTGATCGGGACAAAGCATCAGGCACCACGTGCTCCTTACCTTTTCGATGGACAACCGTAAATTCGTACTGTTGCAACCGCACAGCCCACCTGGCCAAACGACCGTTCGGTTCCTTCAGCCGATGAAGCCAAACCAAAGAATGGTGATCAGTTACAACCTCGAAGGCTGAACCCTCCAAGTACGGCCTGCATTTTTCGATGGCCCATAACACGGCTAAGCATTCCCGCTCCGTAGTGTGGAAATTCCTCTCAGTCCGCGACAAGGATCTACTTAGGTAACTAATTACACGTTCTTCGCCGTCGATTGTTTGTTTCAGCACGGCCCCTAGACCAAAGCCAGACGCATCCGTTTCTAGAACAAACGGGACTGAAAAATTGGGACAAGACAAAATAGGTGCGGAAACCAAAGCGTCTTTGATCTGTCGAAAAGCTTCCTCACACTCCGAAGTCCAGTTGAAGCGAACATTCTTTTTGGTCAAATTCGTCATTGGGGATATAATTTCCGAAAACTTTGGCACAAACTTCCGATACCAAGACGCTAGGCCAATTACGCTTCTCACATCGGAAACATTCTTAGGGGTCGGAATCGCTAACAGCGCCTTAACTTTCTCAGGATCAACATGGAGTCCTCTTGAATTCACTACATAGCCCAAATATTTCAATTCCGAACGGCAGAACAAACATTTATCCTTACTCAACGTGACACCGGCTTCACGAAGACGAGTGAAGACTTCTTCGAGGACCCGTAGATGGGTATCAAAATCCGGAGTAGCAATGACAATGTCGTCCAAATACACAAATGCATGAGGTTCCAACCTAGGACCAAGTATCCCGTCAATAAAACGTTGCCAGGTAGCCGGAGCATTATGTAGCCCAAACGGCATTCGGGTGAATTGGAATAACCCACGATTCGGAATCGTAAAAGCCGTATAGTGTTTCGACTCGCTCTCCAGAGGTATTTGCCAAAAAGCCGATTTCACATCTAGAGTAGACAAGAATTTGGAATTTCGTAATTTGTCCAAAGTATTGCACACGTAAGGTAGTGGATACGCGTCTCTCGCCGTAACTTTATTCAACCGGCGGAAATCTACGCAAAAGCGAAAAGCTTTGTCTTTTTTTCCTACCAGAAGAATTGGCGACGACCATGCGCTGGAGGAGGGTTCTACTACACCCAGATCGAGCATTTTATCTAACTCCTTATCGATGTGCTTCTGAACGTGCGGCGATACCGGATAATACCGCTGTTTGATAGGGTCGGACGTAGTCCGTATGACATGTTCTACGTTTTTGGCCACGCCAAGCTGGTTCGTCTGTTTGGAAAAATGGCGTTTTACCAAAGAATCTAACCGAAGTTGTTCTTTCCCACTACACGCACCAACACCTATACTATCACACCAAACGTCGGCTAAATTTGTGAACGCCCAAACGTCATCCCTAAGGTTCGGCACAATTCCCATAGCTTTCCAAAAATCCAAACCCAATATTAAAACGTGAGGTATCTGAGGAATGACCAAAACTTCCAATACACACACTTTACCCTTTAGGCCAAAAGGTACGTTTACATGACCCGCACTTTGACAAGTTGTACCATTTGCTACCGTGCAACAGACTGTCTTGTTATTCACCAAAGGCAAACCTAGACGTTGAAAGAAGTCCCATCCCTTGGCTCCCAAAATTGTGCGAGACGCACCAGAATCTAATAGTCCTAAAACAACCTGCCCAAGAACGTCAACTTGTAAGTAGGGTCGTTGGTCACCTTGTGCGTGAGATAAGATGTAATCTAAAACTATGGACGTGGTTGGCAAATCTGTGGTTCGAGACGTTAGGCAACCATCTAACGCCTTCCCACCCCGTTTCCCTGGATTTTACTACATCTGGGGCACGAGAACTTAGTATACCCTTCCAGACCACAGGTAAAACAACGTTTTCTAGGAGGTTCAGTGCAAGCCCTAGCCAAGTGTCCTACTTTCTTACAATTATAACAAGCTCTCTCCGGAACATTGACAACGCTACAAATTGGATCTACCTGTACATAAGCTAAATCGGGTTCCAACTCAATCTTTTTCCTGGCGGGAGGCAAAAATTGCTCTACACACACTCGCTTGGCTTCCAACAATCTGCCCAACTTCAACAAATGATCGGTGTCGGTAACCACAGTCAAACTCAAATGGGTCTGATAAAAAGGCGAGACGTTGCGGAGCAATAACTGCAACTTAGCTGACTCTTCTACTGGGTAGCTCAACCGTGAAAACAAATTTTCCATCGCTACTAGGTAAGTCCCTATGGTCTCATTGGGGCCCTGGGTGCGCCTCTTTATTTCATCGTATAACCGGTCATCGTAGTCGACCGGGAGATACTCCTCGCGCAACAACTGCACTAAGGCGTCCCAATTATCTACTCGGTGACGACGAGCCCTAAACCACAACAAGGCTTGACCTTCAAAAACGTCAATGGCGGACGCAAACAATTGGTCCTTAGACACATTCCGAGCTAACCGCAAATCCTCGACCTGTTGTAAGAAAGCGTTCACTGAAACCCTTGCTGAGTGACCCGAGAATTTCAAGTTCCACTTTCTAACGTGATCGGTAGGCAATGGCAAGTGGACGTTCGCCGCGAGCAAGGTAGAGGATGCAGCTGGTTGGCCGGCTACATGCGCTGCACCGCTGCCACTAGGGGTCGAAGTAGAAGAGGGGGCAAAAGCTCGATGCGTCTGCATCCGTAGTTCTAATGGTTTCGTACCTATCGGAATGGTCAAGGTGTCCACCTTCTCGTCAAGCGCTTCCATAAGCTCCAAGATCTGTTGGAAGAGACCAGACCGAGTTTCAATATCTCCAGGAGTTCCTGGGCTTGCTAGCTCGACCCTACCAAGTACATGGGCCAACTGGGACGAAACCTTACGGCCAATCGTCTGAACCTGCTCCCTCGTAAGAGATTCTATTAAAAGCCGAATTTCTGCTACTTTTAATTCTGCAGCAGTCATATCCTCCTCAAACGTATAAGGATGCTCTGGACGCGATATACTTTGTCCTTCTACCTCTAGCTTAGTTAATCGCCTAAGCGACACTCTCATTTTTTCCACCGTAGACGGCCCCAAACCGCGAATGGCCAACTCGTAGACAAGTTCGTCTTGAACCAGTCTGCCAAGTTCCATTTTCCTGGCCATGGTGAAAGACTCCACACAAGGTTGTTTCAAAAAAGAACCCAAATACTACGTCAAATAAATTAAAACCTATAATCTAAAGTACACCCGCAAGGTGCAACAAATATTAATATACTTTATATATGACTGAATTATTAAATGATCTCAAGTATGTTGTGAAAAATGCAATTTACAAATTATTTGGTTGCATAAACACTCATTGAATGACATGTTAAGACTAAACAAAAAGGGTAATAACTTTTAAATTGTGATACGAAATTAGGAGCTAATATCTGGTACCATGCAAGGTGCAACACTAACCTAAAAGAGGAAACAAAAACACAATTTTCTGACACCCTAAAATTGTACCAAATATGACCAAGAAAATTGTCCTTCAGCTCCAATAAAAAAATTCCCAAGTAACCACAAAAACTTCAAAACACCAAAATTTATAAGCCAATCTCAGGTTTACTTTTCCTAAATTTGGCAGCAAGGTTCGCTAGAGACAATCTTAATTTTTGTTTGTTTACTGTGCTTGTACTATTTAACAGACCAAAGACCTATACATACTTGTTATTTGTTCCTTCCTCTTTTTTTTTTTTCTTTTAACCCAAATTTAATTTTAATTTTAACCTAAGATTAATTTTCAAGCCCCACGTTGGGCGCCAAAAATGTGGCGTTGATTCCCACTTCCGGGTGGGGTGAGGTTAGGAGCCTGATTGGTGGTTCAACCGAGCAAAGTGCCTGCCAGCTCAGCGAAGACGGGCGGGTGTTAGTGTGAGCGCCACGAGCTTAATCTCTTGAGTTCGCTCGGTGCCACCGTGCTCCGTGGGAGAAGCTCGAACCCACAATCGTACCTAGAAATAATTCCCCTTCCCCAACACAACAAAAAAAAAAGAAAGAAAGAACAAGAATAACAAGTTTTATGTCTGCGGTCGGTCAGGCCAAAATTTATTGGTTATTACAATATAAAAAAAAACATTTCATAACGTCGTAAACAAATAATTAGGGTCACCGTTAACCCCCTATGCAAGCTCCCGAAAATAATTTTTGGTTAACACGTGGTCTACTATGATTATTACCGGAGTTGTCCGCGGCGACGCGCAGCGCTACGAGCCCCCTCCGTTCACCCCCAGTTTATCAGCAATTAAGGAAATAAACAAATTATAGCGAGCGAGAATCTTGCACTAGGTTGCAGATGTTAGTGACAACAAATTTCAATAGAACAATAATAATAATGGTACGCTTTTGAAAGCAATACCCAAATACAATAGTAAACATTAAATATGGCAAACGTCATAAGACGTACGTTGGAACGGTGTGAGGCACCACTACTTTTAAAAACAAATAATTACGCAGAAATAATGTATATAAATCAAGCCTTGTCTCCTGCGTAGTTCCTCTCTGCAAATCTGCAAACTCCAGCTTCCCCGGAATAATTCGCCTAATTCATCCAGCCACTCAGGAATGATTGAGAAGGTCGGGTGGTTTTCACAACCCCCAGGTTATATATATGTATATATATAGATATTTGAGTGGATATTGTGTACCCATACGGTCCATCCAGATCTTCCCTCACGACCAGATTGCTGCAAACGGCAAGATCTTCTTGACCCGTCTATTTTTCGCCGAGTAAGTAAACCTGAAAACCATACTCGTGATAAATGACACCCAACAAATCTGACAATTAACCCAGGAAAGAAGTAAATGATAATAAATACCTGAGACATGGCGAGGTGGAAGTTACAGCACTTCTAATAAGATGGCCACGAGGTGTGGGAGGCTCAACATCCGCAACGCGGTGAGGTCGATTATAGGCACATAAACCACTACACTAAAACTTGGCTAGAACGATACCATTAACCGGCTATATGCCGCGAGGATATACCTCTTTTCGGTATTAACGTTCAGCCGCACATGCACCCACACACCTCGAGGACCGGAAGTGAAAAGAGAACTTCCAATGTCAAATTTTCACTGCCACCCTCAACCAAGCGTCAGTGTTGCCAACTGCGTTTGCAACATTCTCCCAAGTGTCAAATGGTGAGTGACAGTGAAGTGTCAACAATAAAATGGATTTTAGAATTACTAAATCTGAGTAAGTATAAGCATGATACCACACTACACTAATACTGTGAACCTTAGAAATCACTTCTCCTAATTTCCTATCACTCACTCAAGTCGAATTGTAAACATAATTCACATAACCTACAACCTATAACGAACCAAACAATTAATCATAAAATCCCATAAAATATTCCCCTCATTACCCACATAGCAATAAAGCCTTTCCCGAGTAAGATTTTACAACATTTACCCTTAATATTAATTCCAAAACTAGTTTCGATCTTACTACGAGAGAAAAATAACCCTACTCGTAATTGCCCATATTAACAACACGAAATTCCACCTATTTCTTATTAACAACATACCAACATACACACTAATAATTTCTTATTCTAGAACCCGTGCCAAGACAGGCCCCCAGAGGCAGAAGCAGCCCGTATAATTTGTCGGAATCGACTGAAATGGTAAGTGTCAACCATTCACTTATCTCATAACCAACACTAACATAAATTAATTAAGATATAGAAACTAACCTTTAACACCCCCACACTAACTTAATTAGTGTGAGAATCAAAAATAAAAATTAATCACCCAAATAACAACGTTAGGCCGCCAAATTTTCTATAGTGTATGTTGGGTTGCATACGTTACCACTCCAATAACTCCCGTCAGCTATCTTGGTTGCCTACCTTAAATTGTTTAATTGTAAAATATACTTGATTGTTTCAGGTAACCAGCCGGCAGCTTCTTAGGCGGAATCGTGATGCTACAATCTGTCATCTGTCATCTGTCATCTGTCATCTGTCATCTGTCATCTGTCATCTGTCATCTGTCATCTGTCATCTGTCATCTGTCATCTGTCATCTGTCATCTGTCATCTGTCATCTGTCATCTGTCATCTGTCATCTGTCATCTGTCATCTGTCATCTGTCATCTGTCATCTGTCATCTGTCATCTGTCATCTGTCATCTGTCATCTGTCATCTGTCATCTGTCATCTGTCATCTGTCATCTGTCATCTGTCATCTGTCATCTGTCATCTGTCATCTGTCATCTGTCATCTGTCATCTGTCATCTGTCATCTGTCATCTGTCATCTGTCATCTGTCATCTGTCATCTGTCATCTGTCATCTGTCATCTGTCATCTGTCATCTGTCATCTGTCATCTGTCATCTGTCATCTGTCATCTGTCATCTGTCATCTGTCATCTGTCATCTGTCATCTGTCATCTGTCATCTGTCATCTGTCATCTGTCATCTGTCATCTGTCATCTGTCATCTGTCATCTGTCATCTGTCATCTGTCATCTGTCATCTGTCATCTGTCATCTGTCATCTGTCATCTGTCATCTGTCATCTGTCATCTGTCATCTGTCATCTGTCATCTGTCATCTGTCATCTGTCATCTGTCATCTGTCATCTGTCATCTGTCATCTGTCATCTGTCATCTGTCATCTGTCATCTGTCATCTGTCATCTGTCATCTGTCATCTGTCATCTGTCATCTGTCATCTGTCATCTGTCATCTGTCATCTGTCATCTGTCATCTGTCATCTGTCATCTGTCATCTGTCATCTGTCATCTGTCATCTGTCATCTGTCATCTGTCATCTGTCATCTGTCATCTGTCATCTGTCATCTGTCATCTGTCATCTGTCATCTGTCATCTGTCATCTGTCATCTGTCATCTGTCATCTGTCATCTGTCATCTGTCATCTGTCATCTGTCATCTGTCATCTGTCATCTGTCATCTGTCATCTGTCATCTGTCATCTGTCATCTGTCATCTGTCATCTGTCATCTGTCATCTGTCATCTGTCATCTGTCATCTGTCATCTGTCATCTGTCATCTGTCATCTGTCATCTGTCATCTGTCATCTGTCATCTGTCATCTGTCATCTGTCATCTGTCATCTGTCATCTGTCATCTGTCATCTGTCATCTGTCATCTGTCATCTGTCATCTGTCATCTGTCATCTGTCATCTGTCATCTGTCATCTGTCATCTGTCATCTGTCATCTGTCATCTGTCATCTGTCATCTGTCATCTGTCATCTGTCATCTGTCATCTGTCATCTGTCATCTGTCATCTGTCATCTGTCATCTGTCATCTGTCATCTGTCATCTGTCATCTGTCATCTGTCATCTGTCATCTGTCATCTGTCATCTGTCATCTGTCATCTGTCATCTGTCATCTGTCATCTGTCATCTGTCATCTGTCATCTGTCATCTGTCATCTGTCATCTGTCATCTGTCATCTGTCATCTGTCATCTGTCATCTGTCATCTGTCATCTGTCATCTGTCATCTGTCATCTGTCATCTGTCATCTGTCATCTGTCATCTGTCATCTGTCATCTGTCATCTGTCATCTGTCATCTGTCATCTGTCATCTGTCATCTGTCATCTGTCATCTGTCATCTGTCATCTGTCATCTGTCATCTGTCATCTGTCATCTGTCATCTGTCATCTGTCATCTGTCATCTGTCATCTGTCATCTGTCATCTGTCATCTGTCATCTGTCATCTGTCATCTGTCATCTGTCATCTGTCATCTGTCATCTGTCATCTGTCATCTGTCATCTGTCATCTGTCATCTGTCATCTGTCATCTGTCATCTGTCATCTGTCATCTGTCATCTGTCATCTGTCATCTGTCATCTGTCATCTGTCATCTGTCATCTGTCATCTGTCATCTGTCATCTGTCATCTGTCATCTGTCATCTGTCATCTGTCATCTGTCATCTGTCATCTGTCATCTGTCATCTGTCATCTGTCATCTGTCATCTGTCATCTGTCATCTGTCATCTGTCATCTGTCATCTGTCATCTGTCATCTGTCATCTGTCATCTGTCATCTGTCATCTGTCATCTGTCATCTGTCATCTGTCATCTGTCATCTGTCATCTGTCATCTGTCATCTGTCATCTGTCATCTGTCATCTGTCATCTGTCATCTGTCATCTGTCATCTGTCATCTGTCATCTGTCATCTGTCATCTGTCATCTGTCATCTGTCATCTGTCATCTGTCATCTGTCATCTGTCATCTGTCATCTGTCATCTGTCATCTGTCATCTGTCATCTGTCATCTGTCATCTGTCATCTGTCATCTGTCATCTGTCATCTGTCATCTGTCATCTGTCATCTGTCATCTGTCATCTGTCATCTGTCATCTGTCATCTGTCATCTGTCATCTGTCATCTGTCATCTGTCATCTGTCATCTGTCATCTGTCATCTGTCATCTGTCATCTGTCATCTGTCATCTGTCATCTGTCATCTGTCATCTGTCATCTGTCATCTGTCATCTGTCATCTGTCATCTGTCATCTGTCATCTGTCATCTGTCATCTGTCATCTGTCATCTGTCATCTGTCATCTGTCATCTGTCATCTGTCATCTGTCATCTGTCATCTGTCATCTGTCATCTGTCATCTGTCATCTGTCATCTGTCATCTGTCATCTGTCATCTGTCATCTGTCATCTGTCATCTGTCATCTGTCATCTGTCATCTGTCATCTGTCATCTGTCATCTGTCATCTGTCATCTGTCATCTGTCATCTGTCATCTGTCATCTGTCATCTGTCATCTGTCATCTGTCATCTGTCATCTGTCATCTGTCATCTGTCATCTGTCATCTGTCATCTGTCATCTGTCATCTGTCATCTGTCATCTGTCATCTGTCATCTGTCATCTGTCATCTGTCATCTGTCATCTGTCATCTGTCATCTGTCATCTGTCATCTGTCATCTGTCATCTGTCATCTGTCATCTGTCATCTGTCATCTGTCATCTGTCATCTGTCATCTGTCATCTGTCATCTGTCATCTGTCATCTGTCATCTGTCATCTGTCATCTGTCATCTGTCATCTGTCATCTGTCATCTGTCATCTGTCATCTGTCATCTGTCATCTGTCATCTGTCATCTGTCATCTGTCATCTGTCATCTGTCATCTGTCATCTGTCATCTGTCATCTGTCATCTGTCATCTGTCATCTGTCATCTGTCATCTGTCATCTGTCATCTGTCATCTGTCATCTGTCATCTGTCATCTGTCATCTGTCATCTGTCATCTGTCATCTGTCATCTGTCATCTGTCATCTGTCATCTGTCATCTGTCATCTGTCATCTGTCATCTGTCATCTGTCATCTGTCATCTGTCATCTGTCATCTGTCATCTGTCATCTGTCATCTGTCATCTGTCATCTGTCATCTGTCATCTGTCATCTGTCATCTGTCATCTGTCATCTGTCATCTGTCATCTGTCATCTGTCATCTGTCATCTGTCATCTGTCATCTGTCATCTGTCATCTGTCATCTGTCATCTGTCATCTGTCATCTGTCATCTGTCATCTGTCATCTGTCATCTGTCATCTGTCATCTGTCATCTGTCATCTGTCATCTGTCATCTGTCATCTGTCATCTGTCATCTGTCATCTGTCATCTGTCATCTGTCATCTGTCATCTGTCATCTGTCATCTGTCATCTGTCATCTGTCATCTGTCATCTGTCATCTGTCATCTGTCATCTGTCATCTGTCATCTGTCATCTGTCATCTGTCATCTGTCATCTGTCATCTGTCATCTGTCATCTGTCATCTGTCATCTGTCATCTGTCATCTGTCATCTGTCATCTGTCATCTGTCATCTGTCATCTGTCATCTGTCATCTGTCATCTGTCATCTGTCATCTGTCATCTGTCATCTGTCATCTGTCATCTGTCATCTGTCATCTGTCATCTGTCATCTGTCATCTGTCATCTGTCATCTGTCATCTGTCATCTGTCATCTGTCATCTGTCATCTGTCATCTGTCATCTGTCATCTGTCATCTGTCATCTGTCATCTGTCATCTGTCATCTGTCATCTGTCATCTGTCATCTGTCATCTGTCATCTGTCATCTGTCATCTGTCATCTGTCATCTGTCATCTGTCATCTGTCATCTGTCATCTGTCATCTGTCATCTGTCATCTGTCATCTGTCATCTGTCATCTGTCATCTGTCATCTGTCATCTGTCATCTGTCATCTGTCATCTGTCATCTGTCATCTGTCATCTGTCATCTGTCATCTGTCATCTGTCATCTGTCATCTGTCATCTGTCATCTGTCATCTGTCATCTGTCATCTGTCATCTGTCATCTGTCATCTGTCATCTGTCATCTGTCATCTGTCATCTGTCATCTGTCATCTGTCATCTGTCATCTGTCATCTGTCATCTGTCATCTGTCATCTGTCATCTGTCATCTGTCATCTGTCATCTGTCATCTGTCATCTGTCATCTGTCATCTGTCATCTGTCATCTGTCATCTGTCATCTGTCATCTGTCATCTGTCATCTGTCATCTGTCATCTGTCATCTGTCATCTGTCATCTGTCATCTGTCATCTGTCATCTGTCATCTGTCATCTGTCATCTGTCATCTGTCATCTGTCATCTGTCATCTGTCATCTGTCATCTGTCATCTGTCATCTGTCATCTGTCATCTGTCATCTGTCATCTGTCATCTGTCATCTGTCATCTGTCATCTGTCATCTGTCATCTGTCATCTGTCATCTGTCATCTGTCATCTGTCATTCTTGTTAAAATCACAGATTTTCCGTTGTGTTAGGTTAGGTTAGATTAGGTTAAGTTTTTGTGAAATTGACTGAATTATCATTAAAATTGCAAAAACTGAAACCTTAGTAAAAAGTCAAAAATATTTTTTTTTCTTAAAATGACAGATTCGTTATCAAAATTTCAAAATAAAAAAAAATTGTATTGTTAAAATGACAGATTCATCAATAAAATTGCAAAAACTGGAAACTTAGTAAAAACTCAAAATTAATTTCTGTTTCTTAAAATGACAGATTCAGCATCAAAATTGCAAAACAAAAAAAAATTCTTGTTATAAATGACAGATTCACCGTTAGGTTAGATTAGGTTAGGTTTTTGTAAAATTGGCAAATTCGCCATTAAAATTGCAAAAACTAAAATTTTAGCCAAAAATAATTTTTGTTTCTTAAAATATCAGCTTTATCTTAATATTGCAAAAAGTCAAAAAAAAAAAAAAATTTGTTAAAATGACAGATTCACCGTTGGGTTAGGTTAGGTTAAGTTTGGTTCTTGTTAAACTGACAGATTCACCATTAAAATTGCAAAAACTGGAAACTTAGTAAAAAGTCAAAAATAATTTTTTTTTGTAAAATAACAGGTTCACCTTAAAAATTGTAAAAACTAAAAAAAAAAAACTTGTTAAAATGACAGATTTACCGTTGTGTTAGGTTAGGTTAGATTAGGTTAGGTTAGGTTTTTGTTAAATTGACAGATTTACTATTAAAAATGCAAAAATTGAAAACTTAGCAAAGAAAATGACAGATTCACCTTTAGGTTAGGTTAAGTTAGGTTAGGTTAGGTTCTTGTTAAATTGACAGATTCATCATTAAAATTGCAAAAACTGGAAATTTAGTAAAAAGTCAAAATTAATTTTTGTTTCTTAAAATGACAGATTCAGCATCAAAATTTGCAAAACTAAAAACATTTTCTTGTTATAAATGACAGATTCACCGTTAGGTTAGATTAGGTTAGAGTAGGTTGAATTCTTGTAAAATTCTCAAATTTGCCTTTAAAATTGCAGAATCTGAAAACTTAGTAAAAAGTCAAAAGAAATTTTTGTTTCTTAAAGTAACAGATTTTCTTCAAAATTGCAAAACATCAAAAAAAAAAAATTATTGTTAAAATGACAGATTTACCGTTGGGTTAGGTTAGGTTAAGTTAGGTTTTTGTTAAATTGACAGATTCATCATTAAAATTGCAAAAACTGGAAACTTAGTAAAAAGTCAAAATTAATTTTTGTATCTTAAAATGACAGATTCAGCATTAAAATTGAAAAAAACTAAAAAATTTTATTTGTTATAAATAACAGATTCACCGTTAGGTTAGGTTCTTGTAAAATTAATAAATTTAGATTAAGTTAAGTTTTTTTTAAATTGACAGATTTAAAAAATGCAAAAATTGAAAACTTTGAAAAGTCAAAAAGATTCATCATCAATATTGCAACATTTTTTTTTGTTAAATTGACAGATTTATTTTCAGGTTAGGTTAGGTTAGGTTAAGTTCTTGTGAAATTGACAAAATCACCATTAAAATTGCAAAAACTGAAAACTTAGTAAAAAGTCAAAAATAATTTTAATTTCTTAAAATGACAAATTCACAATCAAAATTACAAAATCTAAAAATTTTTTTTTGTTAAAATGACAGATTGGGTTAGGTTAGGTTAGGTTATTTTTTTTAAATATTAACTTTTAAATTGTACTTGACGTTTTTGTACCACATTTGTATTACAGTTGCATACGTTTACAATTATTGATTTGGATTCAAATGCACTAGTTTCTATTCGAGCTATTGTCCAGTGTTTAACGTTTGTCAATCATATGCAATTGGCAAGTCTTTACTAATTAATCCTTGTAATAACCAATCTCTAATTGTTAAAAGAAATACTTAAGTTAGGGTACTGGAAAATTGGATTGTTTTGCAAAGCTCAAAAGTTTTAATAAAGGTACCACTATAATAATTTTAGTATTTTTTTAAACATTAAATAAAACCTTTAGTGACAAATTAATAACAACATTATTCTTAAAACCCCTCGATCCTATTGTAGATAAATGTTTAAGTTTTATAAATCCGGTCTTGGATTGTAATTATGTTAACCCATGCTTTAGTTATCTTGGCGCCCGTGTACATAAAACAAAATCTTAAAAAAAAAGTTTTGAAATTAAATTATAAATAAACTTAAAGAGTATTATTTCATTTTGCCCTAAATTTAGTAGACTTTTTATTGTGCTATGAATTATTTTTCTAAAATAACAATTGTTATAGTTTTGTGAATAGATGATAAAATGTGAAATAACAAACTTACATAATAATAACATTTTTAGTTGTAAATTAGTTACTTAAATAAAAATGATCTAATAGAAACCGTGTCCGACCATAAAAGTAACTATAAATACAATTTTACAGATATTATTAAAATTAATTGGAAAGAAAATATATCTATCGCTTCTGATATAGAATGAGGAAATTGACTTCCTTATTTCATGCACTAAAATTAAAATTATTAAGTAATATAAGATGCCTGCAATAAACACCAATAATGAGAAACAATTATTCGCTTTATAAAAACCGTGCGGGCATATAATTTGTTTATAATTTTTCACTCAGCGACATATATATTGCTATACATGCAAATTATTTGGTTCCTATATGGTTGGACGTGCAATGAAACGTTTACGATTATTAACTCCTGGTAAACAATTCCATGTTAAGGATTATTGCCTGCGCAATAAAATTGTGATTATATCTCTCAGCAGCACTTCGTTACAACTAACAGTAATATGTAATATAATAATACTCATTTCAATTTGAAAAAATGTAGCACAATTATTTACAAAACATGTAATATAATTACTTGCTTGGTAATAAAATATAATCGTATTTTGTTATTGATATAGTTGAATTTTTTATTGTTATTAACTCGTATCTGCATTGCGTCTAACCAAATATCTATACCAACAATAAACACTACAGCGGTAGCACCTACCTGAATGTACAAACAATAGTATTTAAAGTCAAATAAATTAAATATTTTTCTTAAAAATAGTAAATTTTAATTATTAATTGCTACTAGTTTAACAGATTTACATTTTCAAACTGCCAACATTAATTTGGAGTGATATTTTATTGTTATACTTAATACATAATATTCAAAACTCAAATAAAAAAAAATTTCAATTAATTATGCCAGTTAAGAATGATTACTTTTTCTCATAATTTAATAATAGTATTAAATAGCGCATGTTAATAATGACGATATTAAACTGTTTAAATCATTTTATAATGTAATATAAAATTAAAATTTCAGATTCTAAACTAAGCTTATATGTTTTTCAAAACAGCATTTTGCATGATAAACTCTATAATCGTATTTGTTCTATGTTTGATAAAAATTTAATATTAATAAAAATAATTAATGCGCTTAAGTGATTGATTAAATCAATTTTGCAGTTTTTGCTAACATGTTTAATTTAATTAAACATATTTTATTCATGTTTAGATCGTTTTCATAATTAATAAAGTTGTAAATATGATAAAAAATATATTTAAACATAAAATAAATTATAAAATAAAAATGTATGGTATTTTAAGTAATTTATTAATTATAATTTAAAAATACGTAACCTATTTTATAGTTATTTATAAAATTTATGTAAATTACTCTAAAAATAAATATAAATATAAAATAAACGTTTATTTAATACATTCTATTTAAATTCATATTTTAAATTACGCAATAAATTACACTGTACATCTTCCAGAAAAACCACTGGATTTCATAACTAGGAAGTGAATATATTTTCATTAAAGATAAACCACACGTTGCTCAGATGGATGCAAAAAATAACATAAAACACCGATCGCTTTGATGTATTATAATAAAAATATTTCATATACAAACATCGTATTGATATTAATAACAATATATTTTTAAACATATATACGACAATTTCAAAAGGTTTATTTTGAATTAACATATGCTTAAACGACTCTTAACGCTTCGAGTATTTGTAAAGGTTTATTGATTACTGTTCGTCTCTTACTTAAATTGGCTTGTTCATTTAGGTTAAGCACCTTTGTACCAACACTCGATAGTTGATTTGCATAGCGGTCAATAGGAAGTATGGGAAGATAAAAGGTCAAATGGGTTATCTGACATTAAGCTCATGCAAGATTAGGTAAACAAGATTGGGTCGAGATTTTGCACTACAGCAAAATTTAATTCTAGGCGGTTATGACATAGTACATTACTTACATTTTATTAACATTAATTTTACACATTAACATTTTACATGTTATAGTTTAATTATGTTTTATTACTCTTTGGTTATATAAAAGGTATTTTAAAACACATTCATTAAAAGTATTCTAGACGTTTTTATTATTCACTATTAATGTGTTATATATAATAATATTACATTTGTGAGTATTTATAAAGCAGAGCCGTCGATTGTATTAGATATAATTGTGATAATTAAATGCCAATAAATTTTATTTTGTAATTAAAAATGTAAATGTTTTTTCTGTTTCTCTTATAAAGTTATTGTTTATAATGTCAATTATAAGGTCAATTTTTTTTTTACAGAATAAAAATTGCGCTGTTTCAAACACTATTAATACCATGACTTAAATTGTGTGCAGTATTGCTTATTTAAAAAATGTGAACAAACTGTATTTGTTTGCTGATGATAAAAAATAATTATTTAGTTTTTCAAAACTTTGCAAAAAAAATAAAAAATAAATTTCTTGTAGAACGCAATCTTTATGTTCGTTTTATAAAATTCTTCTAAAGAAAGTATTGACCAACATCATCAACGACAAGATACTCAAATGTCAACCTCACCTGCACGCGGTACACCCTGCTAGATAACTAACGAGGCTCTGGCGACCGAACACTGGCGGTATAACCATAGACTAGACTAAACACAGGCCCAAAATCCTTGTGGTTGAGAAAAGCAAGGAGAAACTATCTCAACATTCTCAAATATTCTCAAGAGAACCATAGCTTCACTCTCAGACATTATTTCCAGAGACATAAACTGTCCCCCACTCGGATCTTTGGGGAGAACAACTTTGAGAGACGCTGCACATTCACTTAAGAGGAAAACATCAATTAGAATTGACACGTGGAACGTGAGAGGCCTGCGCCAAACTGGCAAAACGCATATAGTTGAAAAAGAGCTACAAAGATGCAAAATGGCAATAACCGGATTAGCTAAAACTCATTGGAGAAGAAAAGGCCATTTTACCACCAACAATGGCAATACCATTATATTTTCCAGCAACGAAAAAAAAAATAGCAGGAATGGTGTAGCAATCGTACTAAATTCTAAAACCAGCAAATGCATAGTAGGTTACAACACCTAAGCGACAGAATAATAACAGCTAAACTAAGTGCAAAACTTATTCCACTAAATGTAATTTAAGTGTATGCACCTACGAGCGCAGCCACCGATGACGAAATCGAAGACTTTTATAGAGCATTACACGGAGCTCTAGAAACACTCCCCGGCAGAGAACTTGTCATAATCCAAGGCGACTTCAATGTCAAAATGGGAGACACCACAGACGACGACCATATGAGAAATATAGTTGGGAAATACGGCACCGGCACGCGCAATGAAAGAGCCGAACGCCTAATATCCTTCTGTTTAGAAAACAATTTTGCAATTGCTAATACTATATTTCAACACCACATAAGACGACTTTTCACATTGCAGTCCCCCGATGGAAATTACAGGAACCAAATAGACTACATCCTCATACATTCACGGTGGAAAACATCTACTAAAAATACAAAAACCCTACCTACCTACCCTACCCTACTAGGAGCTGAGTGCGACAGTGACCATAGATTAGTAATGGCAAAATTCCAAATAAAACTGAAGAAACCACACAAGCGAGAACTCCCAAAAATGCCGCTAATTAAAGACGATGAACTATTCCAAAACAATTTGAACTCACTCCTTAACAGATGTCCACTTAAATTCCTTTCTCTCTCATACACTTCCACAGTTTCTTTCTATCCACACTATTAAATGCCGCCTTTAGATCCAGGAATAACGCATATACTTTCCCCCTTTTCTCTGCTATTTCCGTTTTCACAACATGATGTAAAATATATACGTTATCCATGGTACCTCTTCCCTTCCTGAAACCGGCTTGCTCATCTGAAATTATCTTATTCACACTTAGTTCCTCATTCAACTTTTCTTCTAATATCATGGCGTAGATCTTCTATGCCGTACCCAGTAGTGTTATTCTCCTGTAGTTATTTACTAGCCTTTTGGATCTACTTTTGTGTATAGGGCATACAAGACCTTTTCTCCATTGACTCAAAAACCCTTCTCCCTTCCATACTCTGTTTATTAACTCACTCAATCTCTCTAACAGTTCTTCCGTACCATACAATCACGCTTCATTCTGTATCCCATTCATACCTGGCGCTTTATTTTTCTTTAGTTTTTTATCTTCTCCCATATTGCCTCCTTTGAAATTTCTTCCGCTTGGTGGATTGGCTCTTGTCTCTCTAGTTTTTGTCTTTTTTCTTTTCTCTTTCAAACAAACTTGAAAAATGTTCCTTTCACGCTTTCATTGGTATTTCCTCAATATCTTCCTGTTTTCTTCTTATTTCTTTGTTTATGTATTTGCTTCTGCTTCTGTCTTTATTTTTTTAAGTTCCATTTCTTCTTTTTTATAAATACACTTTTAGCTTTTTTTCATTGATTTTTGTATGCCTTCTGTTTTTTCATATGTTCTTTCTTCTTTTGTGCTTTTGTTGTTTCTCCAGTGCCTTAACAACAAACAGTTTGTCGTCAGAAACTGCATGGGAAGAAACTAAGGATATCATCATCAAATCATTAAAAGAACTTCCGCAAAGCCAACAGACCGGTAAAAGGCAACACTGGATGTCTGACAACGCCTTAGACATTATAGAACAGAGACAAACACTTAGATGTTCTGGCCTAAACACTCAAGAAGAACGTCTGCAATACTCAAAACTCAACAAACATATCCAGAAACTATGCAGAAAAAACAAAAAGGATTTATACCAACTGGTGAAACAGATAAATAGGCAGTCTTCCCCTAGAGTTTGGTCGATCTGTAACCAGGATGGCAAAGATGTAACGGAAATACATGGAATTCTAGAGACCTGGAGAACATACTGTGATAAACTGTTTTCAGATGACGAAGCTCCCAATATAACAGAATTGCAAGATGAAGAAAAGGAACCATCAATTCTAAAAGATAAAGTAGATAGAGCTATTAAAAAAACTGAAACTCCATAAAACGCCTGGGATCGATGGAATTTCAGCTGAAATCATAAAGTCTATGGGAGACATTGGGGTACAGTTATTTCAAAGAGTATGTCAAAAGATTTGAATGACAAAAAAGTGGCCGGAAGAATGGACAAAATCCAGATTTATACCTTTACATAAGAAAATACCAAGAAAAGACTGTGAAAATTACCGCCTGATAACCCTCAAAATATTTTTGCGTATATTAAATAAAAGGCTGAAATCATATCTTTTATGGCAAATATTACCGGAGCAGGCTGGCTTTGTCAAAGGACTGGACACAAGAGAACAAATATCAAACGTACGCTAGATAATTGAGAAATTCAGAGAATTCAACAAACCGCTATACTTTTGTTTTGTTGACTACCGAAAGACATTCGATAGCATCAATTGGACCAAAATGTGGGAAATTCTGATAGAAATGGAAGTACCACAACACTTGACTGTGTTTCTCCACAACCTCTACGTAAAAAAGGAAGCCGTCGTACGAATAGATAACCAAACATCAAACTTCTGATCCATCAAAAAAGGAGTTAGGCAGGGTTGCATACTCTCTCCCTTGCTTTTCAATATATATGGCGAGTACATAATAAGAAAAGTAACAACCAAATGGAGTAGAGGAGTTAGTATAAGAGGTGTATAACTTAACAACTTTTGGTACGCCGACGACACGGTTCTCCTAGCAGAATCGAGCGATGAGCTCACACAAATTCATCTTAAATTAGAAAAAGAGAGCAAAGATTGTGGTCTACTGGTTAACTACACAAAAACAAAAATAATGATTATGATAGAGCAAACAACAACCAGCAACGCATACAGCAAATAGGGCAATGTAAAATAGTTAACCAGTATATATATATATATATATATATATATATATGTTAACCCGGCAAGTCGGGCTCGTAAAATATATATTTATATTATGTCATATTCTAATGTATTTTGTCAAACTAACCTCCTAGGGACAAACAAACCCTTGTCTATTACTTCAAATAAAAAAGTTATAGCCACAATGGTATAAATCCGGCAAGTCGGGCTCTTTGCTACTTATTGTAACTCAAAGTTGATATCATATTTTTAAAATATATTTATAATTTATTGTTATTTTCATAGCTTGTAAACGTTGCTAATACTTTTATGAAAAAAATTTTATAAATAACCTATGTTTATTTGAATATTCGTGTATAAACTCGGCAACGTGGGCTCTTATTAGAATTTATCTTACAAGTCCAAGTTAAGAAATGGTTTTATAGAAATATTTAGAATCTATTATCATTTAAGTTTTTTCTAAATGTTTCTTATACATTTGTGATAAAAAAGTTATAAATGTTTGTTTATAAACTCGACAACTTGGGCTCTTACCGTAAAAATTATAAGAAATTGTTTTACAGAAATATTTATAATCTATAATAATTTAATATGTTTCTAAAAGTTTACTTACACAGTTACGATAAAAAAAATATAAATTAATTAAGTTTTGTTGAATGTTTATGCATAACATCGACAATTTATATTTTGATTTTTTTTAATATTACTTATTATATTCTTTTATAGAAAGACTTCTTTGCATATTTATTTGTCAAATAATTTAATGATGTAGACTACAACAAAATAGTTGCATGTATTTGAAACTACTATATTATTGATTAACAAGTATAAACAATATTCAAAGAATTACATCTTTAATTTTTATTATTATCAATGAATTTATGATGAATTATTTTAAAAGCAGTAAAACTATTTTAAGGTCAGTCTATTCATGCATGTTTTTTTTAATTTACGACTTCTTTATTGTCCTGATATTTATTCAGAATTTCCTTACATCTGGATAGTTGCAAAAAATAACAAACGGCAATAAGTAACAAGTTATTTACATAAATTTTAATATTTATTAAAAGTTATATAAACTAGTAATAGTGCAAAAAGAAAATATTTATTTTCCACTTGCATTTGCGACAAACAAATAGGTTGAAAATTTTAAATATAATTTTTATACATATTGTTAATTGTAGAATCACCATCTTTGTAATTTTGAAAACTGAGATTTAAGTTTTTAATCTTAAATCATGTGATTCATTACATGGCTATCATCTTATGATTTTATGTTTATTTGTTGTGAAATTAAGAGCATTCAAAGTAATGTCAAAGTTTTAATCAAATTATCAATATTTAAGTGAATAATTTGATACATTTTTTTTTCAAATACAATAAATTCTACTAACTTGACAAATAGTTGTTAAATTATGAGCAAACAAAACTTTGATAATAATTTAAGGATTAATAAATTTTACCAAAATTTAGAAAATTTGTAAAATTAGGAGTATTAAAAGTAGGACAAAATAACAACATTTATTGGTTTAGCTAAAAGTTGCAGTTTAAAGTATGAAAATTACAATAATGTGGTGAAGTTATAAGCATTCAAAGTAACAGGATTAAAATTTTGTTATGCCTGTGCAATATCTTGGATTTACTTAAAATTTGGTTATCAACGATTTTATTACTATAGACTTAGCTGACATTTTCAACAAAAATGTTTAATAAAGAAGTTTCAAAGCAAGCGGTCAAAAGTAAAGTTGAATTATAGGCTTTCAAAGTAGCAAGTCCAATATGTGTAGTCATATGCAATATCTTAAATTTAACTGAAATTTAGAAATCATAAGTTTTATGGTTTGCGGATTACAATAAAAATTACAAATTGAAAGAAGTCTGACTAAATTAAATCAGTAAAAGCAATTGCTTGTGTTTTGTGAAAAAAATTGTTTGAAATTTTGAAAATGTTTATGAGACACTAAGTAGCATTTGATTGAGGTTAAATGACCAAAGTACTAAGTGGATAATAGTTAAAAAAAAGAGTGAGACAGGGTTGTTGTTTATCATCAACGTTGTTCTATATGCATGCCAAAAAGATGGTAGCAAAGTGCTGAAAAGGGAAAGATCACTCCTTTGTTGCATAGGAGAAAGAAGAATATAATCTATTTAATTTGCCGATGATATGATCGTGTTTGCAAAGAGCACAAAAGCACTTAAGATCATAGTTAAAGAAGAAAGAAATAAAATCAATGTATGGACTGAGTATAAACAAAAACAAAACAAAGGTTATGAGAAAGAAAAAACGTATGTTAAAAGAGATAAACTGAAGCAAGTGAAAAAGTACTGCTACTAAAATAACAAAGAATTAGAAAAACAAAGATAAATAATAGTTAGTATAGGAATAATAAAAAAACTTTTAGAAAGACAAGAAAGATTTTGAGTAGCAAGTTAGGTATAAATTTGCAAATAACAATTGTGAAATGTTAAGCATAAAGTGTGAAGCTTGGACATTACGTGGTCAGACAAGATCCGGAATAAAGGAGTATTAAGAATGTCAGGGGAGGAAAGAGCGCTAGTAAGAGAGAAAAGACGGATAGTACATGCAATGAGAAAAGATTGTTTATTAAAGAACGTGATCAAAAGAATGGTAAGTGCAAATCCGTAAAGAAAAAGATAAAGAAAAAGATGCAAGATAACTGATGTTTTAAGGAATAGGGAAAGGTACAGTGAACAAAGCAAAAGACAAAGAACCAAGAAAACTGAAGAAGATACACTTAGGACCTGCAAAAAGCAAAACACTAATAATGATGAAGTCAAAATGTCAAAATGTATGTTAAAAAGTATGGATTTAACTAAAGTTTAGCAAACAGCGTAATATCAAATAATTGAAAAATAAAAATTCCAATTTCAAAATATTTAGAGAATACTGGTTTTAAATTATGCAGTATATAAAAGTAATAATAAGCATTCAAAGAATCAGTTTCATGTTTTGATACACATGGCCGTGCTTTTACTTAATGCAGATTACAATAATAATACCAAACTAATATTATTCAAAGTAATGTTATCAAAATGTATTTTAAAAATTAATGAAACTAGCTTTAAATTTAGCAGTGATGGTGGATTAGCGCATTAAGTACACACAATTATTTGCAATTGTTATAAATATGATTTATGTTCAAAAACATTCAAAACAATGACGTTTAAACAAACTCTTAGTACATAACAAAGCATTTTAACACTTACATATTATATTTAGATATGTAAGACTAAAACTTTTACAAAGAATTTTTTTAACTGGACTATCAAGACAACTATTTGGTTTTTAATTTCATAATTTTCTAAGAATCAAAAATTGCTACTGTTCTAGATTAATAATCAGCTTTTCTTTAAGAGATGTTAATTAAACTAATTAAAATAATTTTTCGTTTTTGAAATATATATTGTGGGTCAACAACATTTTGTTATGAAAGTTTGAAGAATACTAAAATTAAAAACATAGATGCAATTGGTAGAAAAATAAAGATATTTAGTCGTATGTTTTATTATCCGCATAAGACACAATTAAGCATACATTAGATGTTAACATCATGTAATAAAATAATGAACTATCTGTAGATATTTTTATATAAGTATGCAATATCATTATTTCAACAAAATCAAAAACTAAAACTGATAGCTGACTTTTGAGCATTTGTAATAAATAGTACAATAACCTGTTTTGATAGAAATTTAAATTAATCTATCCCATCAGAAGAAAATGCAATCAATGTAAGATACACATTATCTAAAAGTTGAACATTTTTTTAATTGTGTAGCTATTGCAAAAACAACACGACATTGTATTATGTAATATAATTCTATTATATTTATGTTTAAAATATTTCTATAGGCCGCAATTAGGTCTATAGCAGCAGGTAGTGTCATAAATTAAAGTGATAACTTCTCATGTCCGACACAGAATCGTATTATAATGCAATGTTAATATTCTTACATTTATAATATATATCTAATTGAATAATAATAAATATTTAAAACAGTTTTTTGTTTTTGTTTTAGTTATTGCTATTTAATTGCAAAGAGGCAATTAATGACGTGTATTATAATGAAGCCGCGTTGGAAGAATGAAAACAAACGTTGGTGAAAATAGTTAGTTTTGTTATATTTATGTTTAGGTATATTAAGATTTTGATTAATTTTGTTATACTATTATCATTATATTTTATTATTACATAAACAACATATGAAAAGTTATACTTAAATATATAAATTAATACAAATTGTTTTTAAAAGCTAAGGATAAATGATTGCAATAGATAATTAGCCAATGGTAAAACTTGGCTCAGTAATGACATGAAAAATATAGAATATGAAAGATTTTTACAAATGAAACTGCACATCTGGGCTATAAAATGTACAATGCATATAAAACAATTATAATAAACATTTAAAATAAGAATATACAAAATTTCTTGCCGTCGGAACACGACTCAATATACACATTTGCTGGTAGATTTTAAATCTCGAAGTCGGTTTGTGGTGAAGGCTGATTACAAAAAAGATCATAAATAAATGTAAAGAATTTAGGGTCAAATACTTGGAAACATTTGCTCGTAAAGCGGCAATGTTTTCATTCAAATATGTAATAATCATAATATATAATATATAATTTGATTTTACCCTAAATTATTTTATTTGATACAGAAGTAAACAATGATTAAGAAAAACCATATAAATTTAAATTAATTACGTTTTTTGATTCAATTAAAATTGGCATGCTTTTATACAGGGAGTTTATAAATGAATGGGATTATGTAATCACTTTAAATATGCCGCCTTTTTAAAATAGTTTACTATACTACAAATGTTTTCATATGTTTGCTTGACAGCTGTCAAAGTTGATCTGTCAAAACAAATAATATAGTGGACAATTTAAAAAAAGCGGCACATTTAAAGTGATTACATAATCCCATTCATTTAAAAACTCCCTGTATATATACATTTATTCAACTATACAAAATAGTTATTTATGGATCAAGTGCAGTTTACTATGATTGTTTATTATTATTACTGCATGGTTGCTAAATTTCAATAGAATCTAAACACTCTAATTATAATTGATAGAATTTTGAAAACTTTTGGTTTTTGAGGTGGTCTAGCGACTACAATTTCTTGTGTACCTTGTTACTTTTTTAGTAAATCCAGTTTTCTTCAGAAACTTTTGCTAAGAGATAGACTGTTTTAAGCTTTTCTTTGGTTAGCTTCTGCTTGCCAAAGAAGGCTCTACGTTGCGTATTGTAAGCCTTTTTAGATTATAATCTTTTGGTATGCAGATGAGGCGGACTCTGTTGTTTGTGGCAGATTGTTTATGAAGTTTATCACTACTTTGCATTTAATTACTGACAACCGTATAGCCTATAGAACCGATTAGCTTTTATGTTTTTAGAGCTACATTTAATAATAGCTAATTTTGCTTGAAAGAGCATGTTTGTCCAGGGATATTTCCGGTTCTGATGCTATTGTAATGTTTAGATCTATCTGTATATTATATAAATTCTTTTGCTTTGCGACGGTAATTTTAAATGAAAAGATTTTTTTCATGCAATAACTTTTTATAAAGTATATTATTTTCAGTGTTTCTTTCTCATGTAACACGTTTGTTGGTCTAGGAACCTCAAGATTTACGGTGAGTTTGTTTATCTTTATTTGATACGTTGCTTACTTTCCCTCCATCATCACAAATAAGTGAAGTAGTGGTAGCAAAAGCAGTGTTTTCATAGCTGCTGTGAGAGTTGTTTTTGTTATTTTCTTTATTTAATTGCGTTGACTTGTAGCTTGGGGGGGGGGGGGGGGGGGGGGGGAGGAAGACATCCGCCAGCAATTTTAGCTCTTTTTCTATAATGTAATTGTTTTAGTTTGAATTTTGAGCATAAAGTTCACCCAATATCTAACAAGAAGTAAAGAGCTTTTGTTTTTCATTCCCGTAGCAGTTTATTGAAAATAAAGTATTGTCAAATGCTCCTTAAATGTCAAAGAAAGGTCCCAAAAAAATTTCTTTGCAGCGGATAGTCTTTTTGCACCTCATGGAAAGCTGATTTATAGCTAAATTGAGGATTTAACTTAAATGCCAAAAGTTTGACACAACTATTTAAAATACTTATAACTTAACACTATCGTTGTAATCCTCCAACTCTAAAACCTTTGTATGCAAAATTTTAGTAAAGTCTAAAAATATTGAACATTCATAAATGTCAACATTTCTACACAAAATAGTGAATTTGGTATAGAATGTATTATTTTAATAATTAATGTCAGAATGTTGGCATTACTACTGTGATAACTCATAATCTAATTCAATCATCATTAAAATTTTCAAAAACTTAAAAAAAGCATGTTTGTTGAATTTTGCAAAATTCTAAAGTATTTAACTTAATTTGTAACTTTTTGACATTGTTATTTTTAATACATATAATCTAACACTACCATTGTAATCCGCTTACTTCAAAAGCCGTTTGTCAACCAAATTTAAATAAAAATAATGAATTTTATAATTAGGGGTAGTTAAGGGTAAACTCCGCAAAATAATAAAATAAATTTAATTGTGCTTATTAATTGCTATTCTAAGAAGCAATTACTCTAAAAATTTTGTTATTTAATTTATTTATCAAAATATTAATTTAGGGTTGTTAACAATTAAATAAAAAATGTATTGGTATACAATCTTGTAAAGTCAAATTATTTTTATTACATATCAAAATATTTTTGGTGAAGGTGCCGTGGAGCCCGACTTGCCGGATTAGTTCCCGAAAGTGAACGGCAAGGTGACACACGAGCCCGACTTGCCAAAAAGAGCCCGACTTGCCGGATTCATACCCAGAAAGAGCCCGACTTGACGGATTAATATACATATATATATATATATATATATATATCTGTGTGCACTTATATCGAACGAAGGAGGGTGTACACAAGAAATAAAAAGAAGATGTGAGATCGCTAGGCAAGCAGCGAAAGGGCTGGAGAATACATGGAAAGATCAGAGTATTACGCTAAACACAAAAAACAAGTTATAAAAACATTAGTGTTCCCCATAATTCTTTACGGCGCCGAATCATGGCCAATAAAAGCCCAAGATCAAAGAAAAATTGATGCTTTTGAGTTTTGGTGCTGGAAAAGGATACTTAGAATCCCGTGGACGGCTAGAATCAATCAAAAATCGTATACTTGCGGATTCTAAGTTACTTTGGTCACATTCAACGAAGACCCAGCAAACATCTGGAACGGCTCATAGTACAGGGCAGAGTAGAAGGTTCCAGGCCAAGAGATAGATCTTCTCAACGATGGGCTGATCAAGTTAAAGAAACCACCAGCTCAACAGTCTATGATGCAGCAACACGGTCACGCAATAGAGAAAAATGGCGTGGCGTTATCAAACGGGTCACAGCTAATTGAAATGACATGTCAGTCATGGTCACGACTCCTCTGACAAGAGGAAATACAAAGAAAAAGAAGAAGAAAAAAAAAAAAAAGAAAAAGAAAACATTAAAATTACATTTTTTCCACAGCAAAAAAATGACACACACTTACAATAATAACTATATAAGGATTTTTTACAGAACCGGATAATAAAAATTTTGGCATAAAACTAGCCTTAGATAAACCGACTTACAACCGCAAATACAAAAAATGTTTAAAAATACTTAATAATAATGACTAAGTTGTTGATACGAGCATTTATCAAAACTTATTAGTTAATTGAGTTTAAAATGTTAAGTTCTGCAAATGTGTTATGACATTACGCCAAACGGTATTCTACGTCGTTGCATAAAAAAACTAATAATAGAATATCAAATTTTCAGGAGTTATTCAAACAGCAAAACTATATCTAGGCAAAAAAACGGGCTCTGGGTTATTGTAGTCCCTTTTAGATAGACGGATTTTGGCGCTTAAACAGTAATCCAAATACGTCTGACAGTTGTTGGTTTTATATTTAGTAACTAACTAACAACTATTTTTTGAGATGTTCTGTTCTGGAATGTTTTCTTGGATATCATAGATAACAAAGCACGTTTTTTACAGCTATTTTACATTGCCCAGGGGGTCAATTCTGATCTTTATGAGTTTTGTCACCGATGACAAAACTCACATGTTTCCATGGATACATATTTCTGACATTTGTGGTTACAAAACTCACCGATGGTTTTTACATGGCAACCTAGTAATTTTGTTAAATATGTCAGAGTTGCTATATTCATGTGAATTATTTTAAATATATTTTCAAACAATCAATGTTGCATTGAAATAATTAAAAGTATAAATTAATATAATTTATGACGGAATCTAAAGATTTATAAAAAAGTTGTATTATTTGTTATGTACAAATTGTTCTATATTCAATAACAAATAATAATACTTTATTAATCTAAAGATCATGCAATGATATAAGACAAGTCGATTCGCATAATATATTACATCAATAAACATAAAATTTTTAAAATAATTTGCGTTAAAACTTATATAATTACAATAAACATAAATTGAATGAATATATATATATATATATATCATTTTCACTAGCATTATTTACAATTCGAAAGAGTTATCATTAAAGTATTCTTTCTGTAATAGGCTCTGTTTAATAATACTATATAACTCTTTTAACGTATGGTGTTCATATCTTGTGTTATATGCTTTTCTGTTATGTCGGACTGTTTTAAAATTTGACAAATTGTTTTTAACATATAACAGTGTTCGAAAAATATATACACAATACTCAGTCATTATTTTTTTGCTCTAAAATAATGCTCTGCATTGTTTGTCCCAATCTTCCTTTGTAATTGTTCAAACTATTTGCTTTTGCAATTTAATTTTTTTTTCAACCTTACTAGAATTACCCCAAGCAAAGTGCGCATAGTAGAATAACTTGAGAATATTAAAATCCACAATATTTTTTAGGTTTGTAGCAACATAACAGAGAGACCCTAGCAGTGGCGTAGATAGGATTTGTAGCCCCTTCGCAAAATATTGAAAAAGGTCCCCCTGGAACTATAAATAGCGTGTATTTTATAGTTTTTCTTACACCCCCCCCCCAAGTTTTGATAAACCGTGGCAGGGCCCTTTTGTAGGATTGGGGGCCCTGAAAACGTATCGGCACCCCCCACACCGCGGGGTCTGCGGGGCCATAACTACGGCGCTGGACCCTAGTTTCTTTAATAAATAGTCGATGTGCTTATTCCAGCTACCCCCAATGTTTGTATAGGTGACTTGTTTTATTAAATTATTTTCACATTGTGTCAAATTGGAATGGTCAAAGTTTGAACTATTTGCGTGAAATCTTATAAACGTAGACTTTTTTGGATTTACAACTAAATAATTTATTTTATATTAAAAGTTTAAATTTGATATTACTTTATTTTATTTTAATAGAGCATTATCTATGTGTTTTGCTAATACAAAAATGGTCTTATTGTCTGCAAATGCTACGCCTTTCTTTAAGTGTACATCATTACATATGTAATAAATAAAAGAGGACCTAACACAAAACCTTGCTGTATTTTTGGCTCATTTACAGTTTATTAGAGCTTACATTATCGATGTTTACATAGTGAGTTCTTTTTTATAAATACGTTCTAATCCAATTAAATGCAGTGCTTCTTATCCCGTACCTAAATAATTTATTTAGTAATATTTGATATTAAGATCAAAAGCTTTAGTTAAATCCGAAAATATACCAAAAACATTTTTTCCTATCATCAGGATCACTATAAAGATATTCCAAATATTTTAAGATGGCATCTAAGGTCGATTTACATATTATTAAAAAGACTACATTGATAAAAAAAAAATTGTTATTTTGAAAGCCACAATACTCTCTAACACTTTAGCAAAAGTGCTCAAAATTGATATAGAGCGATAATGTTTGCTGTTAGTTTCATCTCCCTTTTTAAACACGGGAACTATCTTTGCTAATTTAAAATGTTCGGGAAAGATACCTTATTAAGGAATTTATTCACGATAGAAGTAAAATGGTCTAGAAGTAATGTCAATATACTTTTAAGTAATTTACTGCTAATTTCATCTGACTCTGGGGAGTTCGTATTTTTAAGTTTCTGTACTCTATCACATACATCTTGTGTCACTGGATAAAAGAAAATTGACTTAGTACTGAGATCAATATTACTTCCGTCGGTAGGTTTGCTATTTACTGCTATAGTCTCAGTTATAGTGTTAATGTAGTTACTGAAATGGTTGGCAATATTTTCTGAATTTCTTTTAGTTTTGTTGTTAATACTTAAACTAACAACACTGTTGGGTTTGTTGGACGCAACAACGTCATTTATGATAGTCCAGGCGGTTTTATTCATATATTAGACACTCTTAATTTTCGGTTAAAACGCATTTTTTTTTTTGGCAAAACTATGACTTATTTATAGATGGATTTATAACAATTATAAAACAGTTTGTTCTTTTTGAAGCCAGATCTCCGTAATATGTGTAAATCTTTTTATTCCCATTGTGATCCATTGATTAGACTTGTTTATATTGGTAAATTCGTTAAAGAAAACGCTGCTTCTAACAAAAAATTAATGTGTTCAAAAAATAATTGACATTTTTATTTAAGGTCGTTATTGATTGTTGTAGTACTACAGTCGTAAGAACTAAGAAGATTTATAAATTTACTACAAAATTGCTGGCACTGTTAAAATTTCTGTGATAGCTTACTGGTGTTTTAATTTGTTTTATAGGATTGAATTCTATTATGTTTATATTTATTATGATCCTATAATAATCCGTTTTCTCAGACATTTCCGTTTTCATCTTTGATGTTAATATATTATTATTTAATAATAAACTACCAATCAGTATATCATTATACCTTACATTTTTGCTTATCTCAATAAGTAACATAATAAATTAATTAAATTGCTTGTCTTTTTAAGTATTAATTATTTTTTATTATGTATGTTCCGATTAAGTGTAACGAAAGTATGTATATATTTGTTTTATAATTGTACTTTATGTTATTGTTTGCATATTAAAAATAAAATTTATAAAATTTGTTTTATTTTACAAATATATCATATATCAATCTGCCTAAATCCAAACATATATAATCAAAATTTACTCGACTAAAGTCTTATTAGTTTTATTTAATTTGCTTGAGCAGTTTAGTTAATACTTATTATAATATTATTAACATAAAATAATATTATATATTAATTTATTGAATAATGAACAAGCAGACGACCGCGGCACACTAGACGCACGCATCATATATTCCGCAAATGCATCGAAATACATTCATACTATAATAATGCGGTATGTGTCGTCAATATGCGAGCCAACTAATTTAAGTATATTGTTCACACAATTTTAAATAAATGGTTATTGAAAGAATTAAGTATATCACAATATTTATTAGAATTTTGTTAAAATTTAATAATGACAGATAAACTCACGCGAACTGTCATAAAAGTCACCGTATTAATTGTGCCTGTTTAAAGTCACCGGTTATTATACGCTTTTACTCATTCTGTGACAAAACTCACAAATATTAAAATAGCATGCTCTGGAAGTGACGTAATTTTGATGAGAAAAACCATCGGTGAGAAATGTCACCGGCGGCCAAAGTCGGCTCAATATTACTAAAATTAACAACATAAAAGGTAATTAAATTATTCTATAAGCTTTTTACTTCAAATATCGCTTGCTATTCTTAATAAAAATGATGTAATAATCTATAAATTGTTTATAATTGAACTAAAATCATTATTTAAAGAAAACTCACGCGATCTGTCACTTTTAAATAATGCATGTTTTAAGTCACCGATTTTTGTCACCAGTGGCAAAACTCACCAGAATTTTGTCACATTTTATTGAAATACGTCATTTTTGTGAGAAAAGCCACCGGTGACAAAAAACACCGGCGATCAGAATCGACCCCCAGAACTTTTACGACTTGTTTGAGGGAAGTTGATAAAACTATTGGCTTAGCACAGCATAGCATTTGTAATCGTTTTTTTTTCAAAACATTTTGGTTGTAGATTGGTTGGCGTTTGTATTTGGTTACGTCAGGTAGGTTAATGTAAGCTGTAAAGAGGGTTTTGTTGGTTTTGTCAAAATAGGTTTTTTTTAAGTAATTGTTTTTTGGTAGAATGTGTTTTATACCTTTGGCAAAGAGTACAAGTTTAAAAAAATTGTGCTGATTCTTCTCCGTGTAACTCCAAAAAAAAAAACTTTAAAGTCAGAGTAGCCCTAGTGGGTAGTAAGTTACTATTGCATGTTGCTGTAGGAAAAGATCTTAAACAATAGTTCAACTTGCAAAAACAAAGTTTCTGGCTAAGTGTTGATTTGGTTTTAAAAATCAACTGGAGAAGCTTGAGAATTGTTATCGTCTTTTATTTTTTTTTAGCAAAAGTATAAAGATTTTGAAATTGTAAAAAGATTAGAGTAACATATATTTTGGTTCTGTGTGTATGGTGTTTCAGCTAGTACAACGCGTCATCTCTGTCCAACTTCTATAAATTTCCGAGTTCAGAGATTTTTACTCGGTCAAGCCTAGCCCTAAACAAACAAGAAACCAGTCTTCAGGACTTTTATAACCCGGATTTTTTAACCGTTTTTGGTCCCTGTCAGACTTAGCACTATCACTGCAGTTTTTTTGGCAACGACCCCAACCCCGGTGCAGTCAACTTTTACGTCAAGAAGATGGCAACAATGGCAGCTTTGCGTCTAAATGCAGCTGGACTTTGGCACACTGTAGGGAAGGCTGGCAAACACTGTACTCTGCTGGAAGAAACTGTTAAGAAAACACCTCTGTTAAGAGCGCAAACAGATAACAAGTCACTTTGTTTTGTGTTTCAAAGACCCTACAACGTACGCACACATGAACAAGAAAAGCAGAACGTGGTCAGTAGCTCAAAAACCAATAAAAGTTCTGGATCGGGAATCTTTTCGCATCATCTGAACCTTATTACTCTTAGGAGCTCACACAACTATCTTCTAAGCAGAAGTAGTTGGAATAACCTATGGGGTTATAAAAATTGTTAACCGCAAAATATCTGGCAAAAATATCATGCTCTGAGTAAAAGGACATTTCAACAAAGTAGGTAGCATTGAAGCAAACAAGCTGGCTCGTAAACAACCTTTATGGCGTGTGGACCTGAACCCTAAACTGCTTTAACACTCAAAAACTTAAATAACCTACTAAAAATTAACAACACAATTTACTGAGACGGCGGCGTTAAAATGACACTTTGAGTTGCAGATAGGCAAAGGAAGCAATTATTGCTCCAAACGCTAAGACAACCGATTACCACTTGCAACTGTTCCAAAAAAACTTGCAAATTATGACAGAAATTTTGACAACACTGCCAACTAAAAAAACACATGCACACGATTAGTATTGGAAACAATCTAACGTGTAGAGAATGTGAAATGGATGACGAGACAATGAAGCATGTGCTATGTACATGCTCGGCCCTCTCATTCAATAGAAAGTCCATGTTGAAAAACTTCTGGCTTAACATGGCCAGTATAAGAGAGACCCTTCCAAACGTTGTACATACATTAGCCACATAGAGTGGTTGAATGCCAGGAGAACGGAGTGTGGTCACCACTAGAGGAGGAACAAAAAGCCTAATAAGACCTACGCGCAGTAGACTTTGGTTTACCTTACAACTTTCAATCCAAAAGTTAGATTACGTAGTCATATGCTCAGGATAGTCCGAGTGACTACAATCATACACTTTGTGCCTGCTCACTCTTGCCGCACTGACACGTCACTTCTATACAAAAACAAACACAAGTTCTGTGAAATCGCATCCTGTGTGGGTAAATCACTTGCACTCTGTGTAAGTGTGTACGTGTTTTATAGGTGAGAGTGTTTGTTAAACTTTTAAATCAAATTAAAAATGCCATTTTACCACTCTTACGCCTCCGACGTACTTGAAACCACCACTAAAACATCTCTTAAACCCGAACCAGCTACTTTTGCTTTTACCCGCGGAGCCTAGCCGGTAACAATAGATGTAGTGATGATCTATAATTTTCTATCAGATAGAAACATTATGTTTTTTAGTAACAAACTAACAAAAGTAAACGTTTTTTTAGTGTTTACCTGGTACAAATATGCACTTAAATGACTTAATTTTCTTGATTTTAAAAAACGCACGTTAGTTGTATGGATTGCCCTTTAAAACAAGGGTTGGTTAGGCACGGCGACAGTCATGTGTGTGTACGCTACGCATTATATTATTACTAGAAGAATGGTTTTAGATAGTAGTAATCTCGGTAGTAAAACCTATAAAAAAAAATGTTTTGCAAAAAACTTTAAAATGTTCCTAAAAGCAAAGTATTGCGTACGTTAGCTACACTAATTTTTTAGCAAAATTAAAAGGTATAGCAATAAGATTTTTGAAGAGGTTGGGAAGTCCTCACTTTCCAACCTTTGCAAAAATCTGTACATGACTTGGATATAGGAAGGGTTGTATAATAGTTTTAAAAGTTATTTTGGTAAAACTATAGAAGTCATTCTTTAGTTACTGGTGTTGTGGTCGTTTGATTTTAACACTTTTACTAACAGCGTTCTTATTGGTTGTTAGATGTTTCGTTTTTATTGGAGCATTATAAATGGATACTGTTGATGTCGTTGCAATAAAAGGTTATGTGATGTTTCCAGTTTTTTTTCTCCGCTGATTCATTTTTTTTTTAGACGCATAAACAACGAAGTTGCAGACCAATGCTCACTTAGAATCTAGAAAAAGTCAACACTAATCCAGCTGTTTCTGCAATTCTAGCCTAACTGCTGCTCACCGCAATTTTGCCGACAACACAGCAAACAGACACGGCAAAATTTTAATGTTGCCCTAGAAAAAAAAAATCTGCATCCCAAAGCAAAAAGATAGCCAATAGCTTCCCACTAAAATTTTTAAAGTCGCACTATAGATCAACTTTGATATAATAATACACTGTCGCTAGTTGCAATTCTTAAAATAAAAAGCAAACACTCACCAAGTTACATAAAACTAACAAGAGCAAAGCTGACCAGAATTAATCATGATGTTTTTAAATCAAAGGTAAATGTGTTCCGTCATAAATTTTAAATTTGTAAAAAGTTTCGTCGTAGAAAAAGTTTAGAAAAGATTGGATTAGGCAATGGATCTGCAACAACTAAAATTCATCCGGAATGTTACCAAGTATCCGCTAATTTTGTGATGACAATACTAATTTTTTGCATTTTATATAAAACACACCAGAACAAAAACGTCCTAACAAGATAAAAATATTAATAATAAAAGCAATAATATGCTTTTTATTCAACTACAATTTATATTATACAAAAAATATAAAAAATACATTCAAAATACAATTATTCTTCTAAGTAATATTGTTTTACTTTGTAATAATACTCATTAAAATTATATGGTTCATTCTTTTTCTTTTTCTTTAACTACTGTTTTAAATAAAGCCGCTGATGTTATTCCGGTCTATGCTCTTATATTTTTTAGCCATGATATGCTGCGGCAACCTGCTGATATTTTTTTTTTTTCTTGCAGGATTACTTGCAGTAGATGGTATTTTTCATTCTTTATGATGTGTCTAAAGAACCTCATTTTCCTATGTTTGACATTTTTTAGAAAATCTATTTTTTTGCAGTGCGCCGTAGTACCGTTTTGTTTAACACGTGATGAACTCATAAAGTCCTGAGCATGCGACAATAACACTACATCTCGAAGGCGTTAATGCGTTTGCAGTAGGCTTTGGTGAGGATCCATACCGTACAGTAAGACTGATAGTATATAGCATCTAAAAACCTTAAGTCGGGAATGTATGTTGAGCGACATGTTACATAGTATGTCCCTGATCTTGTTGAATGCGTCTCTTGCCTTCTCGATTTGGCATTTTATTTCCCGAGAGTGATTCTATTTTTTATTAAGGGTACATCCTAAGTATGTAATTGTTGGTAACGTTGTATTGTTGGCAGTAAACTGAAGATTAACTATGCGGTTTTTGCTGATAATTAGAATTTGCGTTTTCTTGCAGTTCAACATTATTCCGTATTGTTCGCTCACGTTTGTTATGCAGTCTATCAGTCTCTGTAGTCCTTCGGCAGTACCAGCGATCAGAACAGTGTCGTTCGCATATCTGAAGTTGCTTATTGTTTTGCCGTTATTAGTAGACCTTTTTTTACGTTGTCCAATGTTTCATTAAATAACTGTTCTGAATATGCGTTGAACAGCAGTGGTGATAGTACACAACCCTAGCGAACCCCTCTCTTTATTCTTAACTTCTCGGATATTTGGTCTTCTACTCGGACCATAGCCTTTTGCTGTAGGTACAGATTGGATATAATGTCTATGTCTCTGTTGTCAATTCCTCTTTCACGTAGAATTGCAATAAGTTTGCTATGCTAAACTTTATCGAATGCTTTCTCAAAATCAATAAAGCATGCAAATAAATCTGCGTTGATGTCGCGTGCTCTTTGGATAAAAACTAACGTCTCTATAGATCCTAGTTTTTTTCTAAAGCCAAATTGTGTATAACTGATGTTGTCGTCTAGTTTTCTATATATGCAAGTTTGGATGATATTGAAGAATACTTTTAGAACGTGACTCATCAGACTAATTATTCTGTGTTCTGACCTTTATTTGCGTTTGCTTTTTTTAGGAGTGGAATAAATGTGGATATTAGCCAATCTTTTGGTATTTGTCCTTTTGTGTAGATTTTGTTGAGGAACTTGTTTTGGCTCTAGTAGTTTGAGCATTCTCCTTTGTATCGGATCTAGCCACAAAGCCTTGTTGTTTTTCAATTGGTTGATTGCTGCTTCTACTTCTTGTTGAGTAATAATTAGTTTTTTGTCACCCGATGTTGTAGTCATATAGTTGTTCACATCTATGTTTTCAAAAAGCTCTTCCATATATTGTTAGTATTTTGTCAGTTTCTGTAATGATGTTACTGTCTGAGTCTAAGATTACGCTTCCTTCTTTTTGTTGCTTGCTTCCTATTATTATGGTTCATTGTTTACCAATAATAAAAAAGTTTTAAATAACTTAAAAATGTTTATTTTTTTAATTTTGTTTGGTAAGTTGTTAAAAAGATTTATACATTTATATAATGGATTCTTTTCAATCATACATTAATGCGTATTCAATGCAGTGTAAAACAATATATTTGCAAAAAAAATTGACTTTAGTGATATCTTACCTAAGAGACAATTATAAACTGGATCATTGCAAAAGTAAGAATAAATTAAAACATCAATTTCATTAAAGTTAGAAAACATATAAAAAGGTATAAACTTAAAATTGCTTGTGTAAAATTAAACTACTGATACACTCTTAAACCTGAAAAGTTATAAAAAAACTTAATATCTTAAAAAGAAATTAGAAAACTAGGCCAACGACAGTGTTTAAAAGTTTTTTAAATTTTTTATTTCTAAAACACAATTTATTTGGTTGTAAAGTGTTTTAACGTTGTTTTTAAATGTATTGCTCATTATTTTAAAATTGTGTAACAATATTTGGTAACTAAGACATTTTCTAAGAACGACACAGTTTAAAAGTTTTCTCAAAGTTTGCTTTTATTTATGGTTGGTAGTAGAACTTTATTAAATATTCTATAAATTATTTTTAGTACTATTAGAAAATTTTGCTAGGAAAAATAGAACCTAAAAAAACCAATCAAAATTTTTGTTTATTTTTTATCTTATTGTCTACTAACTAAAACAATTCTAAAATTCCCAGAGAGCAAGCACCCCGTTTGTCACCCCTTAACGACTTTCATATTTGCTAGTATGTAACTGTTTTTATATATCTCATTAGATTGATTTTAGTACTACTTCACTTCTATAATTCTTGATGTTTGAAAAAATATTGTTATTTTGTTTAAAATCTTTTAGGCATTATTATTTAGACATTAGTATGTATGGACCGGCTCAAGTACTCTGTTGAAATGATATAATAATAATTAGCTATCTAAAATGTTCTTAACGTACTGTAATTGTAATAAATTAAACATTCAAACTATTAACATAAGCAAGTATTTTTAACAAAAATAGTAGATTAACCGATTATAGAAATTAAAAGCCATAAACTTTAATAATTCTTAAACAACTCTGAGAGACTCGGCTTGTATACTAGTAATAAAAATAAATAAACTTATGACTCCTATAAATCAGCGGATAAAAATTGAATACTATTACAAACAGCCTTTATCGAATCTATTAACCACAATTAAATGTATACAAAGGAGAGGATGTGCAACATGAAAGTTCGAGGCGTTGCTTTGTGTAGTACGAACAATCCGACTAGATACATTAAACAATAGATAATGCACGATACGCCTACAATCCGATGTTGCAAATATAGCAATGCCATTATAGTGATAATAATAAATACTTCGATGATAGTCGCGATATAGGAATTGTGAGACGTGACATAAATTTTTATAGTGCAATACTTAAAAGCAATGCAATATATTTCCTTCCACAAGAATCAATACTTAACAGATAAAAAATGCAAAGAATTGTATTATGCATAACATTTCTTAGGCTGGGGTGAAGTTCTAATAGTGAACATTTTTTTTACTTGACAGCCTTGACGTTTAGTATTGGGCATCATTCTTAATTAATATAAATGATAATATATTGGCTCTTGTTATTGGTTCTGTCAAAGATTTATGAAAAATTATTATTAATACAACAATTAATTATTACTATTAATAATATCTATTCAAAGTGAGTATTTATTTCATAAAATAAGTTAGTAAAAAACTGCAACCTATTAATAAAACTGATGAGGTAGTTTATATTTATTAGTCAATTTGCTGTATATGGAACTTGTGGGAAGCTTATATAAATTATTGTTAAATAAAGAATTGGTATAGTATAGTAGTAGGTGTGTTTGTTATCTTTATTGGGTGATATGTTATTACCTTGAGCTATCAAAACTGATATTGAATCCAATAAAATGCACATCAATGGTATTTTTCTTAATATAATAAGATTGTTAATGTTAGTGTCATGAATATCAATAAATTCCATTAAGTTAGACGTAAGTAAATAAAATTCTAAACATAAGGAAAATATTGCAAGTTGTAAAACAGATTGATGTTGAGACGAATTAAATACTATTTGCGTTAAATAAACCAATGTGTAAGAAAATAATTAAATATAGCCTTAAACATATTTTTATGATATCTATTTATTATTTTGATTTATCATATTATAATTGACCACAAAGTTAAGTTTTTAAACAATCAACTTTGATGATAGTCTATCAATAGTGTAATGTTTATTGCAACATTATTATTTTTTATTATATAGTTAAGCAAACTTTTAATTATTTATTATATTATATTACATTACATTACATATATCCTGCCGCAATAGCACCCAACTGAGCCATCGCAACAGTTACAAATAAAGTAAAGCAAATAAATAGAAATTTATGGTCGCGTAAGATAAAATTGCACTGACAATTATTTAACTTTGCTGTACAAATCGGATCTATTTGACCCCAATTAACTAATAAATGTTTATATTTAAATATTTTTTTTATTTATTTATTCAATAATGTAACAATTAAAAAAAAACAGGTTTAAAAAACAATTATTAAATTTTGCAAACGTAAAATAAACTTGTGTCTTTTGGGTCATATAAACTCCAAATGCTGTAATTTAAAATATCAATTTTGTTTTAAAAAATATTTTGTTAGAATATCTAATTATTTGAATATGAAAATTTACGTCATCATAAAATTTCAAAAAATGATAAAAAAGATAATCCTTATTTTCTTCTAATTCTATATTAGAATTTTTTGTGAGTGTTTGTCCTTTGACGACAAATTATAAGTAGATTAAATTAATTAATGTAACTACTTATAATTTTTGAAAAAACAGATTATTATAATTCTAATCTTAAAGTTTTATTAGTTTTTCTCTCTGGTCCAACTCTAAAAACTATATTGACATGAAGAATTCAAAAAGTTCCAAAATTTTAAACACCATTATTTAAGAAGTTTTAAACTCCAAAATTAGCAGTTCTTAAATTTTAGGTTGTCGATTTTGGTTTGGAGTTATAACCATCTTACCAGAATAAGGTTTTTGTTTTTTTTTTATTTTTCTAATGTTCAGATTTGCGGTCTTTAGAGTGGAAATTAATTTTTTTTAATCGGCATAACGTAAACTGATTCTTTGCTGTTATTTTAATGATAGTTTTAAGTTTGATTTTTTTATTATAATCCGCGAGTAACATTTTTTTTTTCTAAAAATAGGTTTAAATTAAAAAGTATAGTTTTAAACCTTTTTTTTTATTTATCATTCTTAACACAGAAGTCGTAGCAACTGAAAAAACTGAGTCTGTACTCATACTAAGGCCAAAAAAACATTTTAGTAGCGTTACTAAAAATTTTTCTTTCAAACTTAAAAACTATGTTTTAAAAAAATGAAAAACGAAGTCTCGATTATATATATATATATCCATATACCGTACTTAGTCGCTTCCAAAATAGAGACTCAACATTCGTTGTCGCTTCATATATACGTTCTGACTTCCAAAAATGGAAGTCAGAACGACATGCATGTTTTTTTGCAGATTTTAAATAAGATAGGATAATTATACCTAAATCCGAAAATTTGTCTGGAAGTGATTTGGCTCATCCAATATCTACAGTACAATCTTTTAGTTCATGCGTTCACCGTTGGCACTGGAGTCAATTTTTATATATAACAAAGCGTAGTACGAAATCACTTCCGTTAATCAGACGGCATCTTGTCACTTCCATTTTAGGCAACATCGCATTTCTACATGTTGTTTACTTTTTGAAATTATTCTAATAGCGTTTTCATGTTACTTATTGCGTACTACGGCGCGAAATTTAATTATTTTGTATGAAAATTTAATTTTATAAATTTTATAAATAATAAAGTAAAAAATGAAATTTGATTTAAATGTCACAAATAAGTAAACAAATTAATAACAAATATTGATTAATAATTTAATTTAAAATAAATTTAAATTTTGACGTCACACTTGAAGCACCGCTAAATGTCTCAACAAAAATCTATATAAAATAAATATTTAATTTGTTTATAATTTATTCAATCATTCTTTTTTGTAATTTTATAGTTTCTTATCGTTTTATGTTTTTATATTATTTTTTTAGCTCTAAAAAAGAAATTTGATTTATACTCATAACGTCTGCTGTTTTAAATTGTAATTTTTAATTAATTTAATTTAATTTAAATGCCTGTTTTTAGTTTTTATTTTGTAAACAAAAAAACAACCTTAAAAGTTTTATTGAATTTTTTTTTAATTACATATGCGTTTTATAATCTATTGTCTAAATTTTTCATGTAGTTTAATTTCTATTTTTAGTAACTGTGTGAAATCTGACAAGTAAGTTTTAATATAAATTCTATACCTAATTTTTTTTTGTGTTGTTGTAGGGCAAAAGTGTAATGTTAAAAATATATATTAAAAACAATCAAATTATTATGGTTACAGATTTTTTTTTAAACAAAATACAAAGTTTGGCCTGCTTACCATTTGATGACCAAACATAACCCCCACTAAAATAAACAATTTTGAAATTATTGTATACTATCTGGCAAAGGTAACATGTAATTTTTGATAACTGGTCCAATGAGTTCGCAAGTAGTAGATTTGATTTTTACCACTACACATCCTACCACTTTATAAATCAATAAATCATCCCTTTGGCCATTCTGAAGGTAGCAAACCAAAACACCAAATCATCTTTTTTAAGTGAAGAATGAATTGTTTTAACATTAGAACGCAAAATCTGAGTATGAATATACTCACAACTCCAACGTTTCTAAAAAGATTGCAATAAATGATTAGACAATTTCCATCGTTTGACTAGATTTATATTAACATCTAATAAATTTTCTTGTAATCTTGACAAAATAAGACCTCCCACTATAAAATGTTCAAGAGTCAAGTAATCAAATCTATCTTGAGGATTATTTGAGAGTTCACTCAAAGGCCGCGAATTCAAGAGAGCTTCAATTTTAATAATTATGGTGTTTAATTCTTCATAAAATAAAAGCTGTTGTCCAATTACTCTTTGATAATGATATTTGAATGATTTTACTCCAGCTTTCTAAATTCCTTTAAAATTAGGAGCATAAGAAGGTTGAAATACTCATTCAATTTTTTAAACTGCAATATAATCAGCCAAAACTCTATTATCAACAGACATAATATTGAACAATTTCTTAAGTTCCTTTGCTGCTTTACGAAAATTACTACTTTATTCTAAAAAGATATTCAAATGTAAACCTCTTTGCTTAAAAATGTATCCAATGCTCTCGAACAGGCCTCGGATGAAAGGCACACATTCTAGATGTATCGCTTTAGTCATCATGCAACAAACAACACTAAATAACATTTCACTAACTTATTACATCTAAGAAGTGATGTTCTAATAGAAGAAGAACCTGCATAATTGGTACCAAAATGACTAAAAGTTCTTGCCAGTTCTATTTGATATGCTAACAATTATGCCATGATTGGCAAAATATGCTTTGTTTTTAAATGATAACAACTTAAACATTGAAAAATACGCTGACAAATTGAACTGTGTGCTCCCGGAATCCAATAACTAAGAAAAATATTGGATCAATTTCGGACCACAAAAGAAAAGCTGAAAAGATATGTAAATGGTCTACTAACATAATTAAGTTGTCAAATTAAATGTGTTAATTGAGATTGGTCGATTCGACCCTTCACCATGACAAAACCCTCAAAATTAAGGAACAAAGTCAAACTTCTATAATATTTTGACATTTTTACATCTTTAAGCAACTGATCATTTTCCTTATTTAACAATGTTTTTAAGTTAATTTCTCTATTACTTTCATTGTATTTTCATATTCATGATGAACTATTGATCAAACAACTTTGAAAAGATTGCAAAGAATCTTTTTTTAAGAAATTTCAATTAATTGCAACATAAATGCATCAATTTGTTGCAATTTTAATATAAAAGATATTTTTGTAAACAAATGTATAAACTGAGAAATAATCTTGATTTTCCTTCAGTTCAGGTAAACCCTGTATTGTCAAATTTGGTTTTTTCAAAGGCCAACTCACCATTAGTTCCCAAATAAAATGTAGACTTTTCTACCAAAGCAAACATTTAATAAGTTCAGAAACAAACAGACCTCGACTAGCTGAATCTGCTGGATTTTGAACTTCTCCTGGAGCTTGTCTCTAAATTGCTATCGGATTCAATTTTCAACAGATAAAGAGGAGTATGGATCCATGCAAAAGACAAAATACCTTACTTTAAAGACATTTTGTTATCTGATTTTATTATATAATGGAATGCATTTTGGGAAGAATCCCAAGAAATGCCTAAAAAATTTATCAAATCAGAGACATTTTCAGATTTAAGAACTACCTGATTCTCAGATTCTATAATAGAACAAAGTTAACTGGCTTATTTTGCCAATTCAAACTATCCACAACGCGGAAGACCTATCAATTGAATTTTTAATTTCAAAGCTTTATCCTCATTAGTAGCTCCCCATAAAATGCCATCAACATGAATTCCATTCTTCAAAGCTTCCGCTGCTAAAGAAAAAAGATTTCCTTCATTTTCAACTAACTGAAGAATGGACCTTTGAGCCTTTTAAGGACTAGATGTAGTCCCAAAAAATACTGTAGTATGTTTGGATTGATTGATAGAATTGCTAGAATAAAAACGCCAAAAGATATGTTGAAAAATACGATCTTCTTTATTTAAACCTACCTCACAAAACATCTGACAAATATCACAAGCTAGAGCCACTTGATGAAATCTGAAAAGTGTCAATATTTGATCAATGTCTGTCTGAAGTCTTCTACCAGAGGAAAGAGTATCAATTACTCCGACCAGACGATTTTTCTTTTTTGACTCTGTGATGCGTTAAAATATACAAAACTGGTTGTTTTGTAAGCACCAAATGACCTTGATCAATGTAGTTCTGTAGGTTTTTGGAATATAATATTTTTTTTAGTTTATCTCTTTTAAAACGAGCTTCCAATTTATAAAAACGTTTCAAAGCATGTTTTCTATTGCAACAGAACGGTCATTTGTTTTGAAAAGTAACCGAGTAATGTAGCAACCATTTTTATCCCTAAAAACAATTTTTTTAAAGTAATCTTTACACAGAATTTCTTCTGGTAATAAAAAATAAACTTGAAGAAGTTTCTCTATCTTCCAAAAGGCACGAATCATTTGCTCAATAGAAAGACAAACAAATTCTGGATTCATGAACAAGGAACTTAATTTGGTTCTAATAACTTCGTTTGGAAGTGAAGTATTTGAACAAAGCTTGTTAGATTTATAAGTAGAAAAAAAAGATCTATATACTACATTAACACAAGATGAGTTCTCCAAAGGCAGCAAACCAAAATTGATGTCAAAGGCCTTGACGAGTCCTTAAGGACGTACTCCTCTGCATCCAAACTAGATGTGCAATTGATTAATTCCGTGATTGACAGAATCAGACAATTCAACAGTCGGGGCCAGTTTATGCGACATAGAATCTGTTCTCACAGCTTCTTGCATCATCATATATTATAACATCTATAAAAAATATATAAATTTACTCCGACGATGGCCTAAAAGCCGACACCGGTTTATATAAATATACATAAAAAAACAGCCTAAAAAATAATCCAATTTCTTATAATTATAATAAATACAATGAGATCAACTCTATTATAAATAAATATATCTTTTTTTTTTAAAGTATTGTTTTAATTAATTGGTCTTCTAATAATACGTTAATATAATAATAATATTATTGGTAAAGCCTGCTTGTTTTAATTAGGTGTTACCAAATTATTAATGCATGCGCCCAATAAAATTACTTACCCGGAAAAGTCAGCATGCTGGCTGCGACGTAAAGAATCTGATGTCGAGACAACCTTTAATCATTTTTTTTGCTATGTATTTTATTTTCCATTACAATTGCGTTTTACATCTTAGTATTTTTATATTATTATTTAACAGATCGTCAAAATAAATTTCTTTGTTACTCTTGCAGCATGCTTCTCAGTACTATGATATTTTAATTTGTTATTGATAAAAAAAAAAAATCATTAATTAAGTTGATCTTATGCATATATTTTATTATATAGGTTATGTGAGTGTATTAATATAATTTTATATGCTGTATAATTGTTTATTATATTGTACAGACCGGTTTCGGCTGTTAGGCCATCTTCGGTGTAAAATTGTGAGTAACATATATATGATGTTATGAATAATATTACACCGAAGATGGCCTAACAGCCAAAACCGGTCTGTACAATATAATAAACAACTATACAGCATATAAAAGTATATTAATACATCCACATAACCTAATTAATATTGAATATTTTGTAAAATTTATTTGAGCTATCCGTTTAATTGGGCCATAAAGTCCCGATTAAGCGGAAGCAAAATCGACAATATTATAACTTCTAAGATACTTTAATCTACTTGATATATAAATTAGACAATTTATAAATGTAGCGTACGACATGACTTCCAAAAACAATGCAACACTGTTGGAAGTAAGTACGACCTCTTCACTTAGCATTTAAAGCATATATATCGGAAGTGAGTTTGTATCTTCAACTTAACGTATATATATATAATTTTATTTTTTAGATATTGTTTCCCCTCTTTAGAGATTTGTAATCTATAAGTTCCCCTCATGTATATATAGCACACCTAAATTTAATAAAAAAATTGGTACACCCGGATGTCAGGCCGCCTTATGTACATAACGGAAGTGACAGCTTAACAGGTATCAATATATATATATATATATATATATATATATATATATATATCCATCGGGTTACAACGTTATCCGTCTTCCGATTCTTCCTCCAGTCCTCTCGTCTGGATCTTTCCGTCTAAACTTTCTCTCTAGCTTTTTCGGGGTCTTCCTCTTCTTCTTCTTCCTTGCGGTGTCCAGTGTAGTACTTTCTTTGGGATTCGGTCATGGCCCATTCTCTGTACATGTCCGTACCATCTGAGTTGTACAGTTCTTACGACATCTGTAATATCGTGCTTTGCTTTCATTATTTCCCTTATCCTTTCATTTCTGATTCTTTCCAATCTCGGCTTTCCTGCCGCTTTTCTCCAGTAGTCCATCTCTGTTGCTTTTAGTGTTTTCTCTGTTCTATCCTTTATAGGTCACACTTTACTACTATAAGTTACTATACTTTTAATTATTGCGTTGTATATTCTATGTTTGTTTTTCTTTGTAATGTGTTTATCCCATAGTATGCCGTTTAACATAGACACAGCTTTCCTGCCTTAAAGATTTCTTTCAGCTATTGCTTTGTCCAGACTTCTTTCTTTCAATTTTTTTACGTCTAGGTATTTGTATGAGCTGCAGTGTTTGATATACTGTTTGTCTGAGATAGGCAGGTCTTTCTGTTCTCCTCCTATACACATGTATTTCGTTTTCTGTATGATAATCTCGAGACCCCACCTATCATACTCTTCAATTAGTTTGCGTGTCATATATTCGATGTCATCAATGTCTTGCGCAATGACCACCTGATCATCCGCAAATGCCAAAGTATGTTGTTAATGTATCATCCACAGGTATGCCCATCTCTCCGCATTTTCTCTTCCATCTTATTAATGCGCTTTCTAGATACACTTTGAACAGAGTGGGCAATATACAACACCCTTGCCTGAGTCCTTTTGTCACTGTTAACCCGGTTGTTAAGTTATTTCCTATTTTTATTTGTGTTTTAGCATCATTATACAGAGATTTGATTGTTTTTATTATTTCAGCATTTATGTTGGTATGTTGTAAAGCTTCCTATAATTTTACTAGAAAAATGCTGTCATAAGCTTTTTTGAAGTCCACAAATAGCAAATAAACTTTCTGGTTATATGCTATTTTCTTTTCTACAATTTGGGTTAACGTAAGTAGGTGGTCAACGGTGGATCTTCCTGCTCTGAATCCGGCTTGCTCATCTGCCTCCATTGCACTGTATTCATCTTCTATCCTATTTTTGAGTATTCTTCCATATATCCTGCTTATAGTGATGGTTACGAATATTTCTCTATAGTTGTCGCATTTATTTTTATCCCCTTTCTTATGGATTACTGATATATATATATATGACAACTTCCATTCCTTTGGTACTTCTGATTTATTTATACATCTTTGGAATAGATTTGTGAGCATCTGGGTTAGTTTTTCTGTCCCATATTTAATAAATTCTCCAGGAATATTTACTGGTCCCGCTGCTCTTCCATTTTTTAGTGCGTTAATTGAATTTTTAACTTCTGATATAGATATTCTTGATTAATTTATCGTAAAAGTTATTTTATGTTTTTTTTAATTAAGTTAACCTAACACATTTTTTAAATAAGCCTTTGTTTTTTAGCAGTGGCGTGCCAAATACAATAATTATAAGCTTCATTTTTATTTGTCTACAAATTATTATTCTTATAACTTTTAGATACATTTACAAATAAACTATTAGAGGTTTGTCAAAACTAAGAAAAACACATTTCAACAAACTTTCCTTGAATGAAAAATAATTTAAAAACATTCCATAACAAACTATAAATTAATTTAAAACACTTTTCAACGATTTTGCAGGTGCAAGGCAATTTTTGTCTATAACAAATCAATCTAAAACAGTTAAATTTTCATTTTGCAAGCAAATACCAATATTAAAAGTTGAAAGATAATAATTAAAAAAAAAATACTAAGTAAGTATTTTTACCATTTTCTATCACTTGTAATGTAATTAAGTAAGCAAAAGAACAGAAACTACTAGCAAATTAGCAAATTAGCAAATTAAATACTATTTACTACACATATCAAACTCCAACAAAAACACTGAGAATGGTACTTTATAATATCTTTAATAAACTTCAATATCTAACTTGGAGATTGCAGCAATGCAACAATTTTTAGAGCGTCTACAAAAGCTCAAGCTATTCTAAGTACGTTTGGTTAAACAAAAATAAATAATCAATTAATATTTGTTAAACTAGAATTTTCAACTGGTGAATTGCTACTGTATCGCCATTATTAGGGTAGCAGGGTTGTTTTTATATTTTACCTTTCGAGTTACGATTTGAAGGATGTTAAAAGACGTTAATATAAACTCACAAAACACAAAACAGGTAATCGAGTTGCAGTTGGCATAAAACAATCTAACTCTATTTAACGTTTTACTGGATGAAGTAATAAGAAATGTGAAGTTAACAGAAATAGGCTACAATGGAAATGGAAAAAGAACACAGAAACATTTTGTGCTTTGCAGATGACAGCATATATAATAGAAAATAAATGCTTGCTGCGCTTAATGCATATATTTACAATAAAAGCAAAAACGGTAAATAAACATATCAGACAAGAAAACTAAGTTATAGAGATTTTATACTTAGGAGCACAACTAACAGTGAAAAAAATGAAAAACTAGTAAAGCAACTTACAAAGCAGCGCAAATAGTCGACGCACTATATCAAATAATATAAAAAAACAAACACCTTAGTAAGGTTTGCATCTGAATTCTTGATTTAAATAAGAGAGTAAAACTAGTATCACTGCGCTTAGGCATCACTAGGCTTTTTGTACTTCCTATAGTGATAAACCTTACTCTTTTGTCCTAACTTAGCCAACCAATATGGCCGATGTATGCTAAGACATTGCTTGGAGAAGTTTCTTTTATGCTGGCCATTCTTTAATATAGTTATGGTTTTTTAGTGATAGTGTGGTTTAAGTTTTTACATCTTGAGGCTTGATTTTTTTTTGCGCCAATCCATCAGCTTTAACGTTACATATTGTGTTAGAGAGCTCTTTCACCTAGCACATCTTAATGTTAGTTGTGCGAGCTGCTAATGGGAAGGTTCTATGGCAATCTAGTATTAGCTTTGATGTGATTTTAATCTTTTTTTAGCAAAAATTGCTGTTCTGCAGTACGTTAGGGTTAGCACGTTTTTACTAAATATTTCTAAGGATACTATTTTCATCTTCCTATGTTTTTGTTAACTTTGCCTAGAGGATAGTCGTATGTATCCTTAGTAGTAAGGATATTAAGACATACATTTTGGGAGTAACTATTTGCTCCAATGAGTTTGATGGCAGCTGTGTATAGCCATAGACGAAAAACCGTTAAACTGTTTGTGTGTGAAAGAGTATGTAATACAGTTAAATGCTTAAATTTTATTAATTTTAAATGATAAATTTGTTTTGGTCATCTGATTCAAATAAAACGCACCAAAAATGCCATTGGCTGTTCGTGTACAAATTTAACTGTATTACAGTCTCCTTCACACATAAACAGTTTAACGTTTCTTCTTCTTTATTGCGTTAACACCTTTGACACAGTAGTAGACATAAATTGTTTAACAGTTACTGTAAATTTATGTAAATTGTTTCTTCGACCAGTGCGATGCTAGGCACACTGATGATGGGTGCATACCATAAAACCATACCATTAGTATTTTGAAAGTTAACCGCCTTATCATCAATTTTGTAGTATTTTTCTGCAAATCTATTTGTGTAGTTAAATTAGGCTGTCTACTATTATATTCTATAGTAGTAATAATCATAGTACCCCACTCTGAGACCTCTGTCATTGACTGTTAGTAGTATTAATCATGAATTAATTAAAATGTAAAAAATTGCTCAAAAAATGCATTAGAAACACTGTTACAGTAATAATACTGCACATCTAATGATTAAAACTAATAAAAATATAAAAAATTGTATGTTTTCTGGTTAGAAACGCTTTAAATTAAAACTAATAATTAAAATTTATAAAAAATTAAAATTTCTCAAAAAAATAGAGTTTTTGTTCAAAAATGCCTCGAAAAAACATTTACATCTGAAATAATAGACAGTTTATGCTTTAAATTCAACAAAAATAATTAAAACTATAAAAAATGCCATCTCTCCACTAAATCATGCAAATTACTTTGTCAAATTGACAGTTCATATGTTATCAACTTGTAAAATTGACAATTGACATCATTTGATTAATGGCTGATATAACAGAATTTTTGTGAGAGTAAAAAAGTAAAAATTGCTCAGAAAGAAGCTATAAAAACTCATTTACAGATCAAATATTGTAGATTTAATTCTTCTACACATAAACGCTTAGAAATTAAAAAAAAAAAAACACATTTTTTAAATAAAGTGAAATCAATTAAAATATAAAAAATTGCTAAAAAAATTTTTGCTCAAAAAATCATTAAAAGTTTTTTTACAGTTATAATTTTGCACATCTAATAACTGACAATCAAAAAAAATTAAAAAAAAATTAAAATTTGCACAAAAATTCGAAATATTGCTGAACAATTTTTTTTAATTTAGAATAAAATTAAAAATTGCTCAGAAAAATAAGTTTTTTGTACAAACCAGATGAGTATGAACAAGGCTTCACTAATAGCTAATTTAAGCATAAATACTTCAACTTCATTTCATGTAAGAAGTTGCCAATAACTATATTTATTTGATGCGTGAAGTTAGTTACAATTCTTCAGGTAGTACTAAATTATTAAAAACTTTAGTTCATTTATGAAATTAGCAATAGTAAGTAACTTCAGTAGGTACAACTAAAATATTACACATTTTATGCTTGAAATTCAACAAAAACAAATAAAACTATTAAAAATCGCTTAAAATTTCTTGAATATGCACAAATTTACACAGTTGTATTTTCTCCCTAAAAACGCATTTACAGCTAAAATATCGCACATCTAATGATTGAAATTAATAAAAAAACATATAAAAATGTAAAAAATTGCTTAGAAAATTGCGTTTTCTATACAAAAACGAGTTGAAAAAACATTTACAGCTAAAATGTCTCCGGTTTAATGCTTCAAATGTACTAAACATTAATAAAACTAATAAAAACTCTTAAAAATTGCTTAAAATGTAGTTGCTTTGCGCATTTTTTACAAATGTCAATCGATTATTAAGCGTTTTCAACTGTTTTATTACATTTTAAACAGAAAATGTGCAATATTTTAGATGTGAATGCGTTTTCTAAGCATTGATCTGAGCAATTTTTTATTTTTTTTTTTATAAATTTTAATCATCTGTTTTTTATTTAAATCGTAAATGCGTTCATAAGCAAAAAATAAACAATTTTTTATTAAGCGATTTTTTTATTACAGTATAATTGATTCAAGTGACTCATACCAATAGTTTCTCACCAAGTGAACTAGAAGAATATCCTTATCCTATTGCAAGAGAGTCGAGAAAATTCCGTCCAGTCCTGATCTTTTATTTGATGAGAAGTTTTTTATTTTTTACAAAGTGGTGTGCAGCGTCTAAGTCATCTTCTAATGGGGGTAAGGTTGCAGCGTCAGATTACCATTGTGTCAGGGTGATATATCCTGAGAAGTGAATTTTTAAAAGTATTTTAGTTAATTTTAATAGATTGTTTGTGTATATGCCATCTGCGCGCTATTAGAAACATGTAGTTTACTCGACTGTCCTTCCCATTTAATTTTCAGATGTCTTTCTTTTTTATACCTAGGACAAAAAACCAATTTTTTTGATTTTCTTGCTCTGCTTGTACGTGTATCTTCTACAAGGTGGTGTGTAGTGTCGTAGTTATTCTTAGATAGGAAGTATTTAAAAACATCACCTATGATTTTTTTTTTTGAAATATATAGTTTAGTCGGTTGTCCTTCTCACTCAATTTTTTGACTACTCTTTTTTCCAGGCGACTTAAAACTGTTTCAATGGTAACAGAAAGTCCCAAAAGCCAAAGAGTGGCTTTGATTTGCATCTGTACAATCCCTAAGTTTTAAATCCGGCTACAGTGGTTCCTTGCTCAAGATTGTTATTTCTAGTCACTACAGGATGTGTCTTCATCATAAATGACTTCTCCGTTGTGTGACCTCTTTTTAAAAGTACTCTTTTTTTTCTAGAGTGTACTGGGTTTTGTCAAGTTTATGCAGTTTTGATTAGCCTGTGCTTTACTAGTTTTGCCTAAGAGATAGAACAGGTTAGTAAAACAAACACTACAAGCTACCAAATGTGTAAAAACAAGTTATTAGATAAGAAACTCTACAATACAAAAAAAACTAAAAGTTTAAACATTCTTTGTTAAATTAGACAAAAAAAGTAGCAAAACTATGTAGAGTACATGAAAGACTATTGCATAGCAAAGTGAGCAAAACAAAATTGCCTAAATACAGAAAGTCCAACAAGAAGACCACTAAAAGGATGGATAAATGTGTGGACATTAACATAACAAAAAACCAAACAACAGTATAGAAACAAGATCTTATATAAAAAAAAAAAAAACGAAAACATCACCCACGTAGTAACAGTAGTATTCCTAAATTTTTTTTATGACTATAAGAATATGTTTACCCTCTTGTGAGTACTACCTTGTCGTGGTGAGGAGGCTGAGTAACTTCTGCTTGAGCTACGCCGGGGGAACTTTTAAACTCTTGGCAGGGCCACCCATGCCGGATAAGTCAATAAGCAAAAGCCAAACCAAATGTACCCAAAGCCATTCCTGGCTATCTTCCTTATTTATAGTGTCATTTCCATTTCTACAACTAACCTTCTTTTCCTTTCATTCCCAACCTGGCAGTAGGTAAAAAACGCAATTTTTTTGTAATTCTGTCTAAAAATAATTCACGCACGCAGTCCGTGCCGTCAGTTGAATCTGACAGGGGCTTTAAAATCAGCACGGATTTGGCAACTACCGGAGTGGAAAAACAATGCTCCGGTAGCGCAGTAGCTAATTGTTTGGAAGTTGATGCAACTAATCGGGTTGTGCAAATGGAGAATGCTACCCGATTCCCGTCCAATAACAAATTGGACCCCCCAGCTTCTTCTTCAACAAAAGAGAAAAAGTCTGGCAAAGTTATTTTGTCAAATAGTGCCGGTGATGAGAAAGCGGAATCTGTCCTTTGGTTCATCTTGTTCACTAGAAAAGAAGGCAGCTTTAACAAAGTTAACCCCCTTCTTAATTAGTAGAGCATTGTATGAACTGATTGGTGACACCAAATCTATCAAGAAGATCAGAAATTGCCTTCTTGTGAAAACGGTTTTAGCGGCTCAGTCTATAAAATTTCTAAAATGTACTCGTATTGCACAGTTTATTAAAAAGATTTTTTAAACTGCACGTTGGAAAAAGTTGTTGAGAACATGAGTGGTCAAGGGATAGTTGAAGCGCGTTGCATCTCTAGCATACGTGACGGAAAACGCAAAGAAACCTTTAAACATATACTGACGTTTAACCGTCCACAACTTCCCACCACCGTGAAAGGGGTTTTTTATAGCTTTCCAGTCAGGGCATATATTCCGGCACCAATGCGTTGCTTCAAATGTCAGAGGTTTGGACACACAGCTGCTCGTTGCTTCAAAGAGCAGATTTGCGCGTGTGGAAAACCTCTGCATAATGGTAGCAAATGTCAACAGCCAATTACGTGTATCAATTGCAAAGGAAAACACTTCGCAAGATCACGTAATTGTCCAAAATATAAAGAAGAATTTGTTATCAAAAAAATCATGTCATGTTTTTGAAGCACGTAAATTGGTATCAATCTCTACACCAATAGCCGGAATATCATACGCCAAAGCGACGGATGCATTGAAAAGCTCAGTAGACGTTAACGAGCTATTAAACAAACTTTTACCGCCTTTTATTGCTGCACTAAGCGGACAAATTCAGCTTCCTCCAGCAAAGAAATTACCAATATCGGTTATTAAGACCAACATGCCCCCACCAAATCTTCCGGGGCAACAACGGTTGAAGAGAAATGTTGTTTCCTTAATCAAAAACGTGGGGGAAACACCTCTCACACATTCTCAGGTTGGTCTTAAAACTGACCTGATCAAACTTGTTTTAGCAGATACGCCAAAACAAGTAGATAAAGATCAGTCTGATCCGGGTAAACGAAAGAGGGATGGACCTTCTTTCAGCAACGGTGACGACAAATCCAGTTTGGCATTAGAACTTTCTGTTGTCGACAGTGAAAGTAACATAGGTAGAAGAAGAAGGAAACCTCCCAGTTGTAGGCTTTCTATTATATTTTTTAATTAAGTTTTGCTTTGTATCCGCACTGCAGTTCTTTACAACTGAGGTGTCATTTGTGTACTTGTACCGTTGATCATTTAATCTGTCTAGAAAATTTCATCCAAGACGTCTTCTTAGCAGGAAATCACCTCGTAACGGTGTATTTTGACTTGGAAAAGGCGTATGACATGACTTGGCAATATGAAATTTTGCAGAAGTTGCACGCATGGGGATTTGGAAGCCGTATGCCTTTTTTCTTAAATCTTTCATGCGCGATTGCATATTTAAAGTAAAGGTAGAAACCACTAATTCAAAGACAGTATGTCTAGAGAACGGTGTTCCCCAAGGGTTAACAATTAGCGTTACCTTTTTTGCGATTGCAGTAAACGATATTGCAGCTTCTGTGGTTACACCTCTAAATAAATGCCTGTACGTTGACGTTTTGGTGATCTACATCTTGGGAAATACTATCCCTGCCATAACACGTTAACTCCAGATCACCATAGACAAAGTAGACAGAGAGGCAGAGACGATTTTTGCTGCCTCAGAAGACCACACCGAGACCCCACGCTTGTCTTGCGGAGTTCCAGAATCATGTGCGTCAAAACAGTCCGTTTCTTAGGGCTTGTGCTCGATAGGACCTTATCCTTTCAAGCTTAAATTGATGAATTGGTCACAAAGTGCTAAAAAGCCTTGAACGTGATCAAGTGTTTGGCCAACATCAACTGAGAGGTACTGTTGCGGCTGTACAAGACCCTGGTTAAAAATCCCGGTTAAAGCCCTAGACTCAGTTTACAACGCAGGCATTAGATACGCCACGGGAGCATTTTGGACAAGTCCTGCACCGAGTCTTTGCTGCGAGTTGGGTGTACCTCCTTTAGTCGTTCATCGTAGTTGCTACTCACGTACGCCGCGGCAATGCGAGCAAAAAGGGGTCACAACAACCGACTCATATTTACCGCCAACAAAACGCAGCAACGCAAATACAGACTCAGACCTACCGTCAATAGGCCGGTGTGCGTCCGAGCGCAAGAGCTAGAGAAGAATCTGAATGTAAATTATTCAATAATATTTGAGGTCGGCTCTGGCGAGTTTCCACCCTGGCTGATAGCTTGTCTTAATCTGACCCCCCAAAGCAAACAAAAAACTTGCCCCAACGTTTTGAGGAGCAAGTTTCTTAAAATTGTAGCCAAATACCAAGACTTTCCGCGGTTGTATACGGATGGTTCTTAAACGAATCGGGAGTTGGGAAGTGTCTTTGTTTTAGATGGTACGGCCTACTCATGGTCTCTCCTTAAAGAGGCCTTTGTATACACCGCAAAATTATATGCGTTACATAAAGCTCTGTTAAACTGTGAGACGTTATCTCACAGTTCGTTCCTCCTTTGTTGCGACTTGCTGAGTATACAGTCTATGTACTCGGTCGATTCGCTAGTCCAGCTTGTACAAAATTTGATATTCCACTTGGTCGGGTTTGGACAGAGAGCTATCTTTGTCTGGACACCGGGTCATATGGGTGTCGAGGGCAACGAGCTGGCCGATAAAGCCGCCCGTCAGGCGGCTGACGCGAATCCTACGGACAACATCTTTTTGTATCTCCTGACAGGCGACGAACAACCAGCATGCCAAACATGTCACGACCCTCTAACGGTAAAGCACATTTTGGAGGAATGCCAAGCCTACCTATTCTGTGATATTAGTTTTAAATTTAGTTTTTAATTTAAGCAACTGTGATATTAGATTTAGTATTTATTTATTTATTTATTTATTTATTTATTTATTTATTTATTTATTTATTTATTTATTTATTTATTTATTTATTTATTTATTTATTTATTTATTTATTTATTTATTTATTTATTTATTTATTTATTTATTTATTTATTTATTTATTTATTTATTTATTTATTTATTTATTTATTTATTTATTTATTTATTTATTTATTTATTTATTTATTTATTTATTTATTTATTTATTTATTTATTTATTTATTTATTTATTTATTTATTTATTTATTTATTTATTTATTTATTTATTTATTTATTTATTTATTTATTTATTTATTTATTTATTTATTTATTTATTTATTTATTTATTTATTTATTTATTTATTTATTTATTTATTTATTTATTTATTTAACTATTTTAATGTGTTGTTTTGTCTCTTCAGGTCTATAACTTGAGGTCATTATTATTAAAATAAAATAAATAGCTAATACCTTTATTAGTCGACGCTAAAACACAAGTAAAATAAAAACATATATTTATCTTATAATTGCTATATAACAATATACAAAATGTATGTATTTACAACTGTGATAAAATAGTTTAACTTCCTCTAAATAACTAATAATAATTTTAATAATCTAACACAACATTACTTAATAAAAAACACTAAATATTCTTTCCTATCTAAATGAGATATTAAGCAGCATCCGTCACTGTTCACGACATTTATAGAATTCCATTAATAAGAATAATTTAATTAAATTGAGAGTAGCGCCTAAAATATGGAAACCACAATTTGTTTACAGAAACAATCCATCACTCCTGAAAGAATATTTTCTCCGCACACTGAGAAAAAAAGAAACATTATGATTAAGTGTATGTTTTTGTCCAAACTGTAATACTTCAACATTTCAAAGGCCGTTGGAAAACAATGTACTGATTCACAATTGTCACCAAAGAACAAAAACAAAAAAAAAAAGAGTACAGAGAAGGAATACGGAAAGAAGGCCCAGCATTATGATTTATGAAGAATTTTATCCAGATTTATAGTATTAAATGAAATTCATACAATGTCAGTTAAAATGCTAATACAATTCATAAATAAATAAATAACTAAAAAGCATTTAGAGGCGAGCGGTAAATCGTGAAATAAAATATATATTAAACCATCCATCAATCAGGATATTTTTTTTTCTCCTGCTTGCTACCCCCGATACGTCAACAGAGAAATATTTATTTATTTTTCCCCCGGTTGCATTCAAATAAAACTTTAAATGAAAGGCAATTAATTTATGGTTCAATTATTGATGAATGTTTCGATCGACAGGACGAAGCAAATGCAAAGTGGATTAAATGACAGGTTGGGAATATATGTACACCTCCGCACCGGACCAGATTTAATGAACGGTCAACAAAGAGAGCCGCTGAAAAGTATAATGAAATAGAAAACCTAATACTATTACGGAAAGTATAATAGGTATTTTAATATGCCTATTATATTTGCCCGGCATGTGGTCTCTTTGTGATTTACATATACTTAGAAAATTGTTTTGTTTCATAGTGCATATAATTAGTAATTCTAATATATAACATATGATTATAAAAATCCATTTACTACTAATAATAACATAATAGCTTCTCATGGATGGTAATTTTATGTATTAAATTAAGAAACTCTCTACCAATTACTATTAACAACTTGCATTTTCAATTCTAAATTTATAGCCAATTTAATTTAAAATTACCTATACTAATATTAGCATTAAATTAAATTATCTTGCAAATTAAATAAGCTCCAATGCTTATATTATCTGTTTATATTATTAACTTGAAAATAAAATTGTTTATTATCATCAAAGATTTTCATTTAATTGTGTCTAGGAACAGAGATTGCTTGCTGGAGATTAACATAATCAAAGGAGCAGGGCAAATGTTAATTACTTTAATGCTAATACGACTGTGCGGTTAGAATGAAATATGACTAAATAATTATAATTTAACTTGATTGATGCATATATATGTGCACTTCGCTACAAAGGCTGTAAACATATTCTGCATATGGTTATAAGCGTAATTGATATAAAGAATAATGAAAATTGATTAGATATTAATTTAAAAGTGACAAAAAACTATAAAACAAATATGATTTGTTAATTAATTATGCAATGAAAAGTTGTATTGATGTTAATATAGTTAATATTAATCTATCATAAATTTTAATTATCTGTTAATAGCGGGTATATTTTTTAAAAACAATTACATAAATATCTGTTTATTTTATCCCTAACAATAATATTTATAAAAGAAATACATTATTTTGCATTCTTGAGCAAATGACTGAAATAAGATATGGGAGTATTTCTAAGCACTTGTATATTTTGAGTTTGAAAAATATTTTTCTTGGGAATATTAATGATTTATCGTTTTACTACACAGCATCAAACAAATACAGCATTTATGTTCTTAAAATATACACAGTTTAATGAACTTAGATCAAAAAAATATTTTTAAGTTTTGTACAATGAGTTATAGTAATGTTTGAGCTATAAACGCACTAAGTACATAACAATAAAACAATATAATTTTATAAAATATATAAAGAAGAGACGCAATGTCCTCAAATGAGACAGTTGTAAAAGCAATAATTTCGAATAAAGCCTAGTTAAATAGGTAAATTTATAAGAATGCCACAACGACATATGTAGCGCTCGTTACTATTTGTTCAATCGGACAACCCAATAATAACATTAAAAAATTAAATTTATGAAAAAATATTCTAAACTAAAAAACATCCATAGACGCGTTTCGAGGTTTACCTCTCATCAGTATGGCTTTATTTATTTAAACTAATTGATTTTTAACTTACTTCGTCACAATGTTGACTAATTGATTTTTAACTTACTTCGTCACAATGTTGACGAAGTAAGTTAAAAATCAATTAGTTTAAATAAATAAAGCCATACTGATGAGAGGTAAACCTCGAAACGCGTCTATGGATGTTTTTTAGTTTAGAATATTTTTTCATAAATTTAATTTTTTAATGTTAATATAATTTTAATTTTGCAAGTATAATTATTTGCAGTATTTTTTAAATTTATTCTTAAACTTTTGCTAGCTTTGAAAACCAGTATAATGCGGCGACTTTAGATTGGCTTTTGTGTTTGTTAAGTATTATAGCAATAATACTTAACATACACAAAATAATCGGTTGCTTCGTTGCACTCTTGAGTGTTTGATATATTTTACTAGCGCTTACAGTTCTCATATTGTATGAGCTAAGCTTAAGTGGCCTTACTGTAGATGACAAGCAAAATGTGTTGTAGTTTAGTTTTTAGAATCCAGGTATTATGTCACAAACTAACTTTAGCAGGAATTCTATTTTCTTCTGCTAAATTTTAGTGTTAGCTCTTTTACAGTAATTAAGTAAGATTATTGCAAAAAGAATTAGACAGCTTAAGTTTTTTCTTATTTAACCTCTGGATAGACAAAATAAAAAATAAAGTAACATCCCTCATCTTGAGTATAGAAAAGAATTAGAATAATGTGCTACACAGAAAACGCAGTAAATATTACTTAATCAGAAATCGATTGACAGATATCGCTTTTTCAATTCTTTTAAATAAGTCATCAACTCAGTATAAACATCTCTACCAACAAAATCAAGTATTAATTGCAAAAAATCGGATCAGATGCAAACTTGTGGTAGAAGAAATACATCAAGCGCTTACGACCCAGCTAAAGACAATCTTATCTTGTGAAAAAATAACTTCAGATGCTGCACAGAAGATAAACATTCAATTTCGTTGGCTGTTTAAAATGAAATTGCCCACCTGCTCACCCAAGTGTTAAAAATGTAGATCTCAACCATCTCTTGTGACAAATTGACTTCTAAAGTTTATATAGAAAACAAACATGGAAATTCTTGATAACGAACACTTAGGCCAGTGGGTGGGACACTGCAAAGCATGGTAAAGTGCCAATAGTTTAAAATGAAATAATCCTTGATAACCAACACTTGGGTGGGTGGGTGTGACACTCCAAATCATAAAAAACAAACCAATAGTTTGGAATGGAGTGTCCCACCCAACCACCTAAGTGTTAGTTACTAAAAGGTTAGATCACAACCTTTTCTTATGACAAAATAACTTCTAACGTCCGCATCGGGTGTAAGAACCTACCAATACAAGTTCCTTACTAGATGGTCAACAGCTACGGCTGGACAAACCAAGGTTAGTGAAAGGGCTGAAAAATTGGCATAAGAATTTGTAAAATTGAATTCCCCGGAGGGGGGGGGGGGAGGAATTTTGACCAAAGATATGATAGAAAAGATACAAATAAGTACCGGGATCAAAATAGCCACTTAGAATGTCAAAACAGAAAAAATCAATAATGCTATACAGGAGATGGAAAGGATAAAGATTAGGATAATGAGAATTATTGAAACGCGCTGGGTAAACTCAGGATATTCTGATATCACAGATATTACTCAAGCAGAACAAATGGGCGACAGAAATATGAAGTAAGGGTTATTGTAGACAAACAAGTCGCGAAATGTGTTAAACATTTTGTACCAATATTAGAAAAAATGATGATACTACAGATAAATGCCAGCTCAGAACAATTGAACGTTTTTCAAGTATATGCCTCAACAACAAAACACAGCAATAAAGAAGTAAATAAATTCTACTCTCAGATTATACATATACTAAAAAAAATACCAAAACAAGAAATAACAATAATAATGGGAGATTTCAACGCGAAAGTGGAAAAAGAAACACAAAGCAAATCTATAGGTGTCTTTGTGCTTGGAAAAAGGAATGAGAGAGGAAATATGCTGAGCATGTTTGCAACAAAACAAGGATATATAGTAAAAAATACATTTTTTACACTTCCATCAAAAAGGCTATATACGTAAGTATCACTAAAAGACTCACCTAAAAATAGAATAAAAAACCAGATAGATTATATTTTTGTAAACAAAAGATATAAAAATAGCTGCATATTAGCAAAAACTTACCCAGAAGCTGGCATACAATCTGACCATAACCCTGTAGTATGCGTCTTAAGAACAATAATAAAATGGGTGAAAAAAAAATTAAAAGATATGACCTACAGAAAATGAATGATCCCCTAAAAAAATTCAAGTCGAGGAACATTTAAACAAAAAACTGACAATCGGGCCGGAGGGTTCGAGCCTAAAACTAACTAACTTAACACAATAGTCGGAAAAATTAAAAAAGGCTTTTTAAAACAAAAGAAACCATGGATTACTAACAAAATTCTACAAATGATGGAAAAAAGAAGAAGTGTAAAAAATAACTTAAGTGAATATAAAATCATACACAAGAAAATTAAAAAAAAAACAAGATAAAGAAAAGAAAAACAAATGAGTAGACAATAAAGAACAAATCATTATCAACCAAAAAGAAATCCAGTAAACATGAAAAACCCATGTGGAACAACTATTTTAGGACAACAGACCTGATCCATCACAGACAAAAAAAGGAACTGGATCAAGCATTATGATAGGAAAGGTTCAATCTATAATAAAAGCAATAAAAACGGCAAATCTGCTGTTCCCGTTAATGAACAAGCCGATGTGCTTAAGCTTTGATTAAAAAAATGTGAAATAGTTAACATCACTGTTTAACAATTGTATATATTGTTAAACAGTGATGTTAACTTGTGTACAATTCCCAACAAATTAATATAATTGGAATTTATTATTTTACAATATAATTACAGAACGATAAGCCTCATGAAATACTTACTCAAAATATTCTTCAAAATCATCTACCAAAGAATTAATAAAATATGTAAGGAACAAGTATCACAAAAAGCCATCTTTAGCATCTTAGTGCTATTCCAAAAATGTGAGATATAAATTGTGACATCTATAATTGTATCATTAACTACCAAAAAGCTTTTGACAAGGTTAAACATCATAAAATAGTACAAGTACATAAATTTCTACTGAAACCAAACTGTTTCCGTAAGACTGGACGGAGGAAACACAGAAGAAACCAAGATTCTACGTTGAGTAAGACAGGGGTGTAAATTGTGTCTGTTGTTGTCAATATATACTCGGAATACATCTTTAGAGAAGCTCTAGAAGACATAGACGTAGGAATTGCGTTAAACAAAGAAAAGCTAAATAACATCCGCTACAAAAACGACACTGTGATATTTGCAGACAATCAAGAGAATCTACAACTACTAATGGATAGAGTGACATAAAACAGTCAAAGACAAAAAATTGATATTAACATTAACAAAACAAAACTAATGGTTGATAGCAAAAACAATATTACAATATGCAAAATAATAATCAACCACCAACCCATTGAAAGAGTACAGAAATATATATATCTTGGTACTACAATAAATGATCAGTGGGACCATTCGCATGAGGTAAAACTCCACATCAAAAAAGCCAGGGCTGTTTTTAATAAAATGAGTTCTATGTTTAAAAGTCACAACTTGACTATACAAACTAAAATAAGATTCCTGCAATGTTACGTGTTCTCTGTTTTATTCTATATGGTTGAAGCTTGGACATTAACGAAAGCTACAAACAAGGAATTAGAAGCATTTGAAATGTGACAGACCAGGTCGCAAGTATTGAAATTCTTCGTAAAGGGTCTTCCATTAAAAGCGCCCCTATTTGAAATGTAAATAAAACGAGCAATTGATGAGATATTATATAGTTGAAGGTGACACTATACCATTAAGAATGGAACAGAACATCGTTCAGATGTCTACCTCTGGAACGCCGGCACGAATGGAGACGCTGATCCCATTTTTCCATCACTTTTTCACACAAATCTGGCGATATATCAGCAATGGCTCTTTCAATATTGGTCTGGAGCTCCTCCAATGTTGTTGGTTTGTTGCTGTAGACCACTGAATTAACGAACCCCCAGAGAAAAAAGTCTAGGGGCGTTAAATCGCACAAACGAGGCGGCCAATTAGTTGGGCCGTGTCTTGAAATAACACGGTCTCCGAACTTGGTCTTCAATAAATCGATTGTTTGGCCGGCTGTATGACATGTGGCCCCGTCTTGTTGGAACCACATATTGTCCACATCGAAATCATCCAAAATAATCGGTTAACATGCCCCGATAGCAATCGCCGTTGACCGTGACGGCATTTCCTGCATTGTTGAAAAAGAAATAAGAGCCAATGACTCCGCCGGCATGAAAACCACACCAAACAGTGAGTTTGGATACAAAGGTGACTGGTTAATTTCCTGAAGATTTTCCCTTGCCCAAATGCGACAGTTCTGTTTATTATCAAAACCGTTTATTCAAAAATAAGCCTCGTCACTCAGGATGATTTTTTGATGAAAATCATTATCCATCTTCATCTTGTCTAAGGCCTAATTGGTAAAATTTCTGCGCAGCAAATGGTCATTCGGATTCAATTCTTGGGTTAGAACGATCTTATATGGGTGTAGGCTAAGTTCTTTCCGCAAAATCCGCCACAATGTTGTTTGGCTGATCTCCAACTCCTGAGAACGGCGTGAAATTGTTTGTTTTGGTTGATCGGCTACAGAAGCTCGTACAGCGCCAATATTTTCTTTGCTCCTGGCTGGTCTTGCTCTTTTCGGCACGGGAACATCCAATAATGAGTAGGTCGACTTGAATTTAGCCACTAAACGAACCACAGACCGTTTATCCGGACGATTATAACAACCAAAAATCGGAGTCAACGCACGTAAAGTTGCGGTGACCAAACTCAAATGTTTGTAATAAATTTTAATAATTTGCAAACGTTGCGCACACGTGTACGTCACCATGATGAAATGGTATAATGTCTCGAACAAATTGACGATTATAATATGGAGCTAACTTCACACATGTTCAAATAGCAGCTATTCAAAACAGGGGCGTCCCTATTGAAAAACCCTTTAGAATGAAAAAGGAAAAAAAAATACTAGTCACTGTAAAAATAAAAAAACTCAAATACCTAGGCCATATTATGAGAAACAAAAGCAGATATCATCTGTTGCAGGTCATTTTACGGGGAAAAGTGCTAGGAAAAAGATCTGCAGAAAGAAGAAGAATTTTGTGGCTAAAGAACTTAAAAATCTGGTTTGCCAAAACAACAACCAAATTATTCAGAGCAAGAATAAAGTAGCTCAATTAACTACTTAAGTGTTAGTTATCAAGAAGCTAGATTACGACCTACTTTTGTGACCAAATGACTCCTAACGTCCGAATAGAAGATAAACATCCAATTTTTTAATAACGAACAGTTGAGTGTGTTGGTGGAATACTCTAAAGCATAAAAACAATTAATAATTTAGAATGGAGTGTCCCACCCACCCACCCAAATGTTAGTTATCAAGAGGTTAGATCACAACCTTCTCTTATAACAAAATGACTTCTGACATTTGCATCGAAAACAAACATCATATTTCTTAATAACAAACAATTGGGTAGGTAAGTGAAACAATCTAAAGAATAAAAACAAGCCAATACTTTAGAATAGAGTGTCATCTTGCATTAGACCAATTATGACATATGACACAGAACTTGCCAAATAATTTGCTTTGGTTGAAACGCCTTAACTCCACATTTTTTGCTATAAGCCAACTTGAACGTTTAATTTTTAAGTTTTGATATTTTTTCATATGTTATAATGATTATTTTACGTACAATAATATTTTTATTTAACAATTTTGTGTTTTTGAACTGTATGTTTTAAGTGATACGTATTTCAATGAGAAAGACTTTTTGCAAGCATTTTGCTTTAAAAGTTGGTTAAAAATATCTTACAAATCTACATTTTTAGAATATAAAATGTGATGTAAACGCCTGTTTCGTAGACTATAAGAAGGCGTTTGATAGAGTTTAACACGAAAAGTTAATAAAAATCATAAAAAAAGAACTTAGAATAATTACAAATCTATATTGGAATAATCGGCGGCAATAGCACAGACAGAGTAAAAATGTTACGTAAAGTGAAGCAAAGGTGTATATTGTCTTCTCTGTTATTCAATATTTACTTCAAATACATATTTCAAAAAGAAAATGCATAAAAAACAGTTTTTCTAAACAAAAAACGCATGAATTATTAAATAAATAGATTAACAAGCACCAGTCATAGATGAAGACTATATATTAACATAGACCAAATTTATGATTATAAGTAAGAATAACTTACAGCACCATCAACAACAACTGAAGCAAGAGCAGGGTAATATTAAAATGATAAAGTTTATTGAGGATATTATAGAAAGATCATATTACCAGTAATAAAATACAACAAAAATATACAAAACAAAGAAATCCTCACCACAATAAAAACTAGTAAACTACAATACTTGAGACAGACCACGCGCAACTTTAGTCCTACAATGCATTCTACAAGGTAAAGTTGAAAAAAAAAAAACATCTGCCAAATAAGAATCTTATGGCTCAAAAATTCATTCACAACATTAACTTAGTGTACGTTTATGCTGCACATTGCCACTCGCTGCTCGGACATCGCCATTCAACAGCATAAATGCACATCGCCACGCGGTGCTCGCACCTCGCCTTTATTTAATTACTGTCGAGTTTTATTTTATTAATCAAATATAACTATAATAAAATTATTAATATAAGTCATATTATTAAGTTAAAATAATTAATTAAATTAACTATTATAAAAAAAATAACTTAATTAACAAAAAAATTGTAAAGTTTTGGCGCCTCGGACCGTTCGTTGATAAAAAACAAACCAAATAGATAGAACACGCTTGTAAATGCTCGAGTTGCATCAACATGTAGTAAGTTTGTTAGTAAGTTTGTGCATAGAACAGTTTATAAAAAAAATAAATCTAAAAGCAACAAGATTTAAAGCGACTAGTTTAATTTTATTAAATTTAAAATTGTGACAATCGAGTTGTATTTGTTTTAATAAACTATTACTACTATGAAATTATTTATATATATGTATACATCTAAAAGTCAAAATAATTAATTACTATGCCTTCAGTAAAAATACAAACATTGCTTTAACAATTTTTAACTTAATGCTCATTTTTTTCAATTAAATTCTTCATAACAACAACAAAGTTTTGATAAATTAACACAGTTCATATAAATAAAACTTTATTCTTTTAAATTGCATATAACCGCAACACGGTTTGAAGTAACATAATAATTAATTTAACTAATTAAATAAGTTCGATAATATAAATTACATTATGTTAAAGTCTCACAAAACTGGCATTTGTTAAAGTCTCAAAAAACTGGCACTAAACGGACCAATCAGAGCGCTAGTTTGAAGATATATGGCTATGGTCCAATCATAAAAAACAAACTATTTTGTTCATATCGTAATGGCGAGGAATGTGGCGAGCAGCGCGACGATGTGCGATGCTCCCATAAGATTATATAAGTTTGTTTCATCATCGCCATTACATCCCTGCGCCAATCCTGGCGAGCAGCGCCGACAATGTGCAGCATAAACGTACTCTTATTTTGAAAAAACTGCAGAAAACATAGCAAACATTTTTTGAAAACCAAATCAACAAATTGCTTTTAGACCAAGTTGCAAATTATCAAATAAATTATTTATTGCTAAAGATAAAATTAATCCCTTAAGAAAATTGGGTGCTTATGAAATATCATGTTCCGAATGTAATAGTATATACCTGAATGTTGGGCAGACTGAACGAAGTTTTGAAACACGATATATAGACCATTTTAAAGCGTTTAGACTAAAATAGCCGTATTCTGAACATTTTTTACAGCAATGTTAATTATCATTTTGAAAGTTGCTAAGTAATATTTAAAAATCTCGATACCAGATTGGTTAAAAATCAATTTCTACAGCAATGTTAGCTAACATCGATGTTAAAATATGATCTGAATAGACCCATTATCCCGTTACAAGTTCGCAAGATTGCAAATCATATTATAAATTCTAATCATACATTCTCCGAAAATAAAAGAATTAAAATGTTACACAACTGTACAAAAGGCACTAAGCATAATCTGTCAGAAGCCGCCAAGATTTACAAAAAACAATGCAGTTCTCTTATTAATCTGTTGAAGGAGCAAATGGACTTACCATAATATAAGTCACCATTTTTTAAATCTCTCTAGACTATCAGTAATGCGATTAATTTTTTCCTCACTTCAATTTCTATTTTAACTTTTCTGTTTAAATGTATTTTTTCTTTAGTTTGTTCTCACTTGACAATGGCCTTTAAAAGTCGAAATTCGAGCCGTGATAAAAACTTAGTTAGTGTTTATTTTATTATTATCAAAGTTAAAATCAGCATTTTTTAAGCAACAAAATATTTGTTACATATTGTTTTAAATTTCTGTATGGGTTACAAGATTTTTTCAAAAAATAAAAAATAGTTTATAACCTAGATTAATTAGATTTTTTAAATTTGTTCGTCAGTGTTGCAAAGTTTTTTTATTAACACACTTAATTTTTAATCCCGCAAAAAACTTAACATAAATTAATTACTTGTTCTAACACAAATATCTAATTAAATGTATTGTATAAATTTACTCACAATTTCAATATTTATGTTAAAAATAAATAAATTAAGATCTACATTTCATGACCACTTTACTGTGAATAATATAAAAAACGTACAAAAACGCATTTATTTCCAGCCGACTTATCAGCCAAAAAAAACCTCATATATATTTATAATACCGACTCTCCAGTTGAAATAAATTCTTGATACGAATCACATCGTTTTCATTGTTTTATTTAAATAAACATAAAATTTCAATTAATAAGAACACAGTTATTAAATTAGTGTTAGTGGTGTGGAATGTGGCAAATTGAGTAAAGGTAAATTATATATTTAAAAATACTAATAAACACAATTGTAGTTGATGTTCAAAATAGTTTAATGTTTATAGTAAATAGAATAATAACAGTCAGTATAGTTATAACAACTATTGGGGGTTAAGTTGATAAAAAGAAATATTTTGAGGTAAAAATATAAATAAATGAGTTATATATGTTATAAAATATTTAGATACTAACTTGAGATGTTTATATAAAATGACACTTTGCATCATGCTTACGTGACTGTCAGTTATAATATAATATTATTTTTGTATATGTATAAGGTAAAAATAATCTAAATTTTAAAACATTTCTCTTGTGTTTTCCTATTACAATTATTATTAGATAATACAATACTGTAATAAAATAGTTTATAATAAAACTTTAGAATCTTTGTGTAGCTAAATTAACCAATTAAATTAAAATTAAAATTCTTAACAAAAATGTTTCGGTTTATCTATTTTTTTAAATTTTTTGTTTAGCTTATTGTGATTAATATCTTTGTATTATTTTTATGTTAATTTTTGCTAGTTTAATTCTAATGCTATATTGGCAAGTAACTAAGTTACTTCTTGTTGCGGGTCTAACATTTATTAAACTTTTACTATCAACTATTGAAATATCAAAAATAATTAAAGTATATACCTCTAGTCTGTAATTAGGTTAGTATATTTTTATACATATTAGCCTTACTTTAGTATGTGGTATGGGACAATATCCACAGAATTATTATCATATGCATTAAACTAAATCTAGTGAAGGTTGGAACAAATTTAAACAATTTTATGTGGATTATGATAAGATTAAATTGGTAAAACTTTGTTCTATAAAACTCGTTACTTAACTTTTTAAGTGTACATATTTATAAAACTAAATACATAAGAAAATTTGCTTAAAACCGATTTGAGACTATAACAATGTAATTCAAATCAAATTTATCATGCTGAGTGAAATCTATTTGAATTATTTTGTTGATTTTTTGTTTAAATGCAAAGGGAGTTTTTGTATGTTATCTATCTAGCTATTAAAACAATATACTACCGCAAATATTCTAAATGAGTATTTTGGAATAAAATGTCGCCACAATTGATTTTCAAGCTGCTCAGTCTTAAACAAAAACTGTGTAGATTCAAACAAAATACGAGACGATTTGCCATCTAAACAAATATTTACTTGCTAGGAATTCTAACAAATTAGTCTATGACAGTTCAGAAATGTAGGACAAAAACTTTAAAGAGAGATTTTTTAATCGTACTATTCAGATATGGAATAAATTTTCAAACTCAGTACTTTCCAAGACTTCTAAGCCACAAATATTCAAGGTCAATGTTTAACGACTGCTTAAATTTAGTCTTCAATGTGATAGTTTACTCGTTGAAATTCAAAAGTATTTTTATGTTATTGTTATTGTGACATTTTAAAATTTAGAAGAAAAAATACAGGAAAAAATTTCTGATCTAATCTTTTCTTTCCAAAATTCAAAAAACATTTGAGATGGCGTTGCTCTTTATTGAATTATAACTTTAAAAACGCTGTGGAATTTTATTTTTCAAAATTACTAAATTTTGTTTAAGGCATTCAGTTACTAAAAAAAAATAAGTATGTTTTTTTTAAATTGGTTTTAGCAGCTTGCTGCTTCTAGCATCAAAAATGAGCAAATAAGATTATATAGATTAGGTAAAAAAAAATATTGAGTGTAACTTGTGCCAAAATGCTTTAGCAGTCTTCACTCGCATTGCTCCTTCTTGCTGCTAAAAGTTGCGGCATGCTAAAGCTTATTTTATATATTATAGTCTTGATACACTATAGTACGTATACAATAAAAAAAAAGAAGTAAAATACTTAAGGGAGAGGTAGTACGAACCAGAACAAACAAAAAAGTCTTAATAAACATAGGTTGTTATAGCAACGGTTTTGGAGATATAGAACAATTTTTTTTTTCCTTTTATTCTTTATTTTGCAAAAACGTGCATTTTCTTATCATAGTTGGCTGATGTTTTGTAAAATAAATATTTAGTATTTGACAGTTGTTGTTAGTGCACAAGTTTTCATTGCTGTAGCTGATTACTCTAATGCAGAACTAGCCGACATGCATTTCATGTATGGTGGTGCTAATGGGAGTGCCACCAAAGCGCGACGTTTTTATGTAGAAGCTTATCCAAATTGCCAGATTTCTTTACATTGTATGTTTGGAAGAAACCAGAGATTGAGAGATACCGGCTTACATCAAAAACAATGCTATCTTTTTGCCAGACCAAGGTCGGTATCTACTCCTAGAGCAGAACAAGAAATTATAGCACGAATAGAGCATAATACAGGGACGAGTGTGCGGAAAATATCAACCAAGGTAGAAATTGGTGCTACTCTTGTTTGGAGAACTTTCCACAAGCAGCTGCCGTATTCATATCATGTACAACGATTACAGGCTTTAAATTTAACTGGTCATCGGGCACGTTTGGTTTTTTGTTGTTGGTTTCTACGCAAGGATGTTAAAGACCTGCAAATTTTTTTTACAGATGAAGCCAGGTTTACACGAAATTAATTTTCATAATACACATTGTTGTGCCGACGAAAGTCTCCATGCTGCAATTGAATGTGGCTATCAGACACGTTTTTCATTAAACATTTAGATAAGTATATAAGCGACAGGTTTTTAGGTTTTACCAAACCGATTAACAGGCGCTGCTTACCTCAACTTTTTGCAGAACACAATGTATGATCCTTTGGATGACATTTCTTTGGTCCACAGACAACAAATGTTGTTTCAGCATAATGGTGCTTCAGTTTATTTTTTGATTGCCGTTAGAGAGCATTTAGACAAACTTTTCCACATAGGTGGGTAGGAAGAGGCCTGATTTAAACCCTCTTGATTTTTTTTTTGGTGATACTTGAAATCATTAGTGTATCCTACTATTATAAATAGCCTCAAGGAACTGCAGTTAAAAATTAATGAATAGTGCCAAGAAATCTGAGCTAATGAGAGGGTTTTAGAAAGAGTACAAATATCCTTCAGACAAAGTTGTTGTGCCTGTTTAGAAATAGAAGGTGGGCACTTCAAACATCTTCTATAACTCTGTTATTTATGAAAATATATAAAAATAAATAATGTTTCATATCTTTGAAACAGTTGCTATGACAAACTATGTTCATTAAGATTTTTTTGTTTGTTGTGGTTTGTACTACCGCCCCATTAAATTAAACTTCCAAAAATAGGCTTTACTTGCCCGCCGCTTTTAATGATTAGCTCCTTCCTCAAAAACATTTACAATTTTGAATATACTATATTAATGCGATCTATTTGCGCTTTTATGTGCCGCAAAAAATTCATTTGATTTTTAAAGTTGTTTTCTTGGGAGTAATCAATTTTTGAGTTTAATAGTTTACTAACATTTCTTGTTCTAGGTACTTAGTGTGCATTCAAGCAGATATTTAATTAAATTCTATCTTTTTGTATTTGTAAGTTTGACCTTTTTTCTTAGATTACTTAAGAGTAGATAAGTAAATAAAGTTTGTTCTTAAACTACATTTAAATCAAATGCAGAATAAAGGAGAGTATAGCATAGACATAAGTATATTGGCCGCCAGATTTTTGTTGTTGTTGAAAATTCTGCGTTACGCGCTAATACGCAGGTTGTGGTTCCACTAATTTGTTATGCGAGTAGTACGTTACTGGGTGATTGTGATTGGATTAAAACTTTGCCACTAGCCGCTTATTATTTTAAACTTTATTCGACTACACAAAACAAGAAAAAATATGGTTTTTTAGTGTTATATCACATGAGGAGATGTGATAAAAAACTTAGATGACAATAATATTATAGAAATGCTGATAGGTGTTTGCTATTAATTACATTGCTTTTTTACCAAAGTGAGATTTATTAGTTATTTTAAATGATTTAGCTATTTTGCAGAATTAAAGGAACAATATTGCATGATTAACTACTAAACAATTTGACATGATATCATTTTTTTAAGCAATTACCACCAACAGTTTGAAGCTTAGATAACGGCTTATCTAATGATTATGTACTTTTCTATAGCTGCAAAGATAAAAATGAACGAGCACACACTGTAACGAAAACAGTAATATTTAAAAGATTTGAAAGACTAACGTCACTTTTAAGCTAGACAAAGATATTTCAAACATTGTAAGCGTAACGTTCTCAATATAAATAAACGTCTGGATAAAAGGAATCAATTCTTTGAAAAACTTGAAAACACATTAAAGAAGATAACCAAAAATTTACAATACCGTGATTTCAGAAGAGATTCAATGGAGGCACTATAAACACAAATAAAGAAACGTTACTAACAACCAGCACACAACATAAACTCCAAAACAACAAGACTTTGACTACAAATTGCATCATATCTATCAAAAACCTTATAATAATTAACAGAAACATACATTAAAAAAATTGGTTTTACAGCTTAACATTATGCAAATACCGTCAAAGATTAATTTTTATAAAAAGAACTCTTTGGTATACATATCTAAATTTAACATCAAACCCTTCAACAATGAAAATACGGAAAAGTGTTTCCGCTACAACAATATTGTAAAATGTGACAAGGTTAATCAGGTTTGAGGCAACATAAAAACAAGCGTCAAAGAAGTTTTAAGAACTGGAGAATCTAACATCAATAGTAGAAAAACAATAAAACCTTGTTTACAAAGGAAGCAAAGTTATAAAAAACAAAAAGATTACTTAGAAAACAGAAACCAGAAGAAAAACAAGACAATTAGAAATTGAAAATCGTGTAAACCAAGCAATCAAAAAATTAAAAATACAATATTGGGAGAAATTTTTAATAGAAATGCAAAATAATCTGTACGAAGAATAGAAAAAAGGCTAGAGAATGTTCAGAAATAGAAAAACAATAAATGAAACACTACAAGTGACGTCTATCAGACTTGAAAAGTGGGTTACAAATTTTAAAGAATTATGCAAAGATACGGCTACAGAATAGGCGACAAATCTCCTACAATCCTATGTGACGCCTATGACTGACGCTGTACTAATTACAAATAAACTAGAATAAACTGCAAAGATTCCTGTTTAGATTCAAGACAACATTATAAAAAAGAAACATTGTTGTGTTAACTAAAAAGACCTAGCCAATTGTAATTTGCAAACTAATAATAAGCAATGAATTCATAGAACAAGTAATATTATTTAATTATATTGGGATTTTGATACATGAAATAAGAGCAAGTGACTTCAAAGCCTTGAAAAAAACAAATATATGGCCACACACGGCTAAACTAGGATCTATAAAACTTGTGTGCGGCCGATTCTAATCTACCCCGCGTGCAGAATGATTTCAAACTGAACATTATGGAAATTGGAAATTCTTAGAACAATAAGTGGAGAGCGTGGCGCAGTGGTCTAGACATTCGATTGCTGCACCAAAGATTGTGTGTTTGATTCCCATATACCGTGATATACTTTTCATATGTTTATATGCTACTCCACTTCTCAAACCCGCCTTGCCAGCGTGGGGTTTTACGGCTAAAAACCGTAATGTAAGTTGCCAGCATTACGTGCAGAGATGGAGCAACGTTATGAAAGAAGAACTAGATACTAGATGGGTTAGATTACAAAGACGACAATAAAAACAATGTAGAATGAATCACAACAAATTTGTCAAATGAGCTTATGACTTAATATCCCAAATTTGAAAAGTTTTAGCCATACCACTTAAATGGTAGTACACAAACAGTTCAACGTTTTTCCTAATAGGGGACACTGCGTTAACACCTTTGACACATTATCAAACATAAATTGTTTAATAGTTCTTTTACCAGTAAGATATTAGGCATATTGATGGTAGGTGCATATCCTGATACACAAGTATATTTGTCTCTTACTCGATGAAAAGGCAATTTACATAAAATACATTATATATTAATTTTAACTGATAAATTGGTTTCGGTCATTTGATTAAAATAAAATGCGTCTAAATTGCCATTGCCTGTTCGTGTAGGATTTTACAGTGCCCTTCACACACAAAAGTTTAACGTTTCTCCTAATAGAAAGCATTGCGTCATCTTAGAAGACAAATTGAAAAAGATTTAGATAAGAATTCGTTTTTTTAGTTTATTATTTGGTACTGATGATACTTCAGATTTTGATTTTGAAACAGTTAGAAGTTGAGTTATTTTAGAGTTAAAATTGATCATGTTGGTAGTGCCCCTAAATATTGTTTTAAGGTCTTTGTTTATAGATTCTAACCTAGAAGATTCAATTCTTAGGGTGGTTATTATTATAATAATAAGCAAAAAATTGTAATTGGAAGAAACTAACATATCTGATGCAAAGTTAACATTTGCTTTAAGAGTTCTTAAGTGGTCGAGATCAAGAAGTACATCAAAACTCGAATAAAATTAAATAACGGAAATTTTATTTTAAAATGGTTATTATTTGACTCGATAAAAAGTCTAAAATAAAACCGCACTATAGTTATTAGAATATGTTCTACATGGACTTAAAGCGAAATTATCCATCTAAGCAGCCATTTTTGTGAAAATCGATGGTCACACAACATCGGTTTCAAACAAACAAGGTCTATTATTGTAAACTGGACAAGAATTTTTGATTGCTACAGTTCGCCGGTAACAAATTACAGAAGAATTTCTTTCGCTCTTTATTTATACCGACCAAATTGAAGGTTTCTATTAACTGCAGCTCACAAGGCCTTTAGGACGTCAAAAGCTGCGAGGCTGGGGTCACGAATGGAATAAAATCGTCTTTAGTAACAAATCCAAATTTTGTTTGTGGGTAAATGATTGCGGTAGAAGTAGAAGGGTTTGCTAGTATTGAAGAGAACGACAAAGCTTGCAGTTTGCTGAAGAAGGACACAGCATTATCACTTGGTGTTTTAGTTTGGGTGCAATATGTATTGGTAGAAGATCACAGTGTTTATTCCAGGCACTCTGAATGCACATTATAATGTATTGGAAACAATGATTTTATCCAGACACTACCAAATGGCATCGTTCAGAAGGATCATGCAAGGTCACACACTGATAACATTACCAGAAGGTACTTAGAACAAGTACATCTTTAAATATTGCCTTGGCCTGTACTATTACCAGACTTATTGAACACGTCTGGGACATAATATGTCGGCGGTTTAGAATATTGCTTAGACTTCCGGACAATTTGGACGACCTGCGACACCACTATTAGCTTGCATGGAAGGAAATATCCCAGGAGGACATAGATTGATGATCTTATATTAAGCATGCTATGAAGAATAAACTTTTGCATTGATGAACGCGAAGATGTCACTCATTGTTTCACTTTTTTGTGATAATTGTTTTTTTTGTGTTAATATATTGTTTTAGTGAGACTTTTATCAATTGATGCTTAAACATAAAACTTTTTTTTTAATGTTTATTGAGCGGTGCATTTTATTTGAAATTAAGTGTATATAAATATTGTTATTTAAACGTTAAAAAGCGTTGCATTTCAAAATCATCATCAACAGTTTATTATAAGACGTAGTTTTTTAATATGTACATTTTTTTTTTAAATAAGAATTTTTTTAATTTGTATTGATTATTTAATATTATTATTATCTTTTAACTATTATGTACATTCATATTTGTGAATATATTACGTAGCTTATATTCTAACATTCAACACTATTCCGTATAAATAAAGCAAGTATATCTAAAAAAAAAAAACAATTTGTGTAAGCAGTTATTGAATTGCTGTTGTTGCTTAATAAAAACGAACATAAATAAATAAAAAAAATTTAAATTTATCGAGTATAATTTTTTTTTTATATTTGTTTAATAAAAACTGAAACATAGTGTAATCATTATATTAAATAATTACTATTTACGTTTATATTATAGTTGCATCTGACAAAATAATACAAACAGACCATCCCCAATCTAAATAATGATCTGTGAAATGTGTACATACGTTTATATGTTACACAATGTGTGATGCCATTTTCGCCAGTGCTGCAGTTAAATAACGCGATAATCTCACAAAAGCGTTATCAACATGTTTATAACGGCACGTTGAAGGAACTATTCAATTTTGCATCGTGTTTAGAGGTAATGGGGCTCGTGGTTCTACATAAGCATGCCGGTGATAGTATCGTTGCTTTAGGTGATTGAGTGTCGTCCCTGTACCGGGCCTGTACCTGTTCGCAGCGCATATGATAGGCAACGTGCTCAGCGTGGGCAGGTAAAGCGCCTTGTAAACATGCTGATGCCCGGAGATAGTGATCTCGTTCGGTAGCAGCATGCATACAGCAGGACATGTTCACTGCTGCCACACGTTTTCCTCGTCCCATATAAAAATTTAATCATCATAAATACATTATTATATAGGTGCACTCATGCTGTAACGTACTGTCTCCAGCATCTATGTTTATCAGGTATTTTTTATAAGAATATAATGAATAAATAATGATTATTTATAGCCCACTTCCTTTGCAAACAATATTTAATTTCAGAATATATGTATGTTCAGTTTAGATAAAGTCATCGCATTCAACTGCATTGTTATTTAAAGCTGCATATTACATATTTTAAACAAATTGCATGGTGCATTTATTTACAATAATACTGACAATTGAAATGTTATATTGTTTTAAATAAATTGCTGAAATCAATTTGAACAATCATACAAGATGTCTATTAATTACTCAACATGTCGATATCCTGCAGCTTTATTCGTTTACTACATGGAATTTATTCAGGCGTTATAGAAACCCGTCATCGATCTCTTTAGTGTTTAGTACATTGGGAATTGCGACCCAATTCAGTTCGGAATCGTTGTTTAATCCATGCTAATTATTCGGTTAGTAAATAGCACTAATCTTCGTTAAAAATTCACCACCACAGACGCATTACCTATACAAAGCTCTTATAGTTAATCCTCATGCCTGAATAATTCATTCAAATTTATAGAGCAGTGCAAACAACACTTAATTCTGATAATGCCTTACATGCACATCAGACAAACTACAACGGTGATCAAGGTGTGTTTTATATACCGACACACTTGCGAATTAGTTAACTTTATGTTTTGAGGGTACATAATATTCCACTTTCTGGTATTATGCAAAATCATAATTAATTTAAGAACCAGGGCGTATTAGACGAAGGCTTATTATCATAAATTAATACTTTAATTAGTATGTATAGTAACTTGCAATATAAATTGTTTACTTTTATGATAATTTACAAGTCTGAGAAATAGTTTTTTAAATAATTTGTAACATTTGCTTCTATATAGGTTTCAACTTCTTTGAGAGTTAATAACACAAACAGAAGTTATAATGAAATAAAATAAAATAATATTTGTTAATAAAATTTATATTTTTTGCTTTAATTTCTTACAAGTTTAGTAGAACATAGACTTGAATGTTATTGAAATTGTCTAGGACGAGGAGATTAACTCGGCCCGGCCTTGCTATATGATACTTTTTTGTACTTTTACTTCTTTTTATTTTTCAATATTTTCTTTTATTAACTTGTGGTAGCTTTAAATTGATATTTATGTAGGGCATCTGTTATAAATAGTTTATCAATATCGCGCGTCAAATCAACAGTTTTGCTTAGCGACCAATGCCTGTTTAAATAATATGTATTATATTAGTAGATTGGAAATTGTACAAGCTGAATCTAAAATAAATAAGTTTGCTTTTTGCTCATACAATTTTATTACCGTAGCTTTTTAATAAATAAAACAATTTATGTGGCAAGACTAACCTAGTTTACTGAGAGTATTTGCAGTTAAACAAACCAGTGTTACATACAGCAAATCATACCACCCTACTACAATATAACATATAACAAAAAAATTACATTTAGCAAACTATTAAGCACATTTTGAGTAGTGTGTAATAGAACACTTAATGTTGACAGTTAAGTGCAAACTGGTGCGTTGAGTAGCAGTAAAACTAAAGTAAGAGAAAAAAGATCTTAGACAAAATTTAATACCAATCTTTTACGTCCGGATTCTCTAACCTTACTTCAGACGTAACTTGACATAGCTCAGCTCAGATTCAGGCCAGCTTATGTGGAGTTTCTGTTGCATTATGCATTTAGAAATGGCGTTTTTGTTAAGATCCGGCAATGTTAAGGTTACGTTTTAGAGTCTGAGCTTTTTTATAAACGGAATTTTGTATTTGAGCTTAGCTGCAAATAAGATGTGATTTTGCTCTAGTGCAACGGAATTAGCTGAATTACAGTCTTAAGACCTAGCTCAAGATCTAGTTAGGTCTCAAATCATGCTGAAAAAACTAGAAGTTAGTTAGTTAACAGAAACTTTACTGTTAATTAAGCAAATTTAGCTATAATTACGCCCTAAAATAAATATTTCATAACAATTACATTCTATTAATTTTGATACATTGATTATTAAGTATTTTTGCCTTATATACTTACATTATTATTATTATTATTTCATATTTTAATAACTTTATTTCTTGTAGTTCAACTTTAGTTTCTTTGGTATATCTGAACCATTTAAACTCTGTTTTATTTCTATTGTACTTAAAACTTAAAATGACTGAAATTTGGCAACTTAAATATTCACGTTAGCATTCAGCTCAAACTCTGCTACTAAAATATAATTTTGAAAAATACAAATATTCAGCTTGATTTATACAAATATCTTAATAAAGTTTAAGGACTCTAATTGTTTGATCAGTCTCTGACAAACTCAGAAATTGCAGTTTAATTTGGCAAGACTTGGTTTTTGTACTAAGTACCTAATGATTAAAAATTGAAAAAAAAAATTAACAAAAACTTATTTCAAAATACTGCTTTTACGATTTCTGGAGCATTCAGCAAATTGATTTCTTCTCTAAGCTTGATTACTTTACTGCGTTTGAAATTGCTTAATTGTTGAAGCACGGTACGCTTACAAACTTGGATCATATTTTGATTTAAATGAAGAACTAATAAACTGATTGGCACTATAAAATTGCAATTTTTTAATTCTATTACAAGACTGCGACTTAGATAATCTACGTGTTGAATTTACTCACTTACTTACAAACTGAGTCAAGCGTTGCAAGGTTTTAGGTCTTACAATCTCTTGCTTGAGCTATTTTAAGCATTTTTTTTTAATTGTGTTAGAAGACCTTGAATTAGGTTATCTACGTATTGATATTTACTTACTTTTCTGTATTGCAGAATAAAGTCAAATTTTGCAATATGCACTGATTAAAATATTTGCATAATCATACAAAAAAAACATTTAGTTAATTGCAAATGTTCAACTTATACTTAAAAAAGATTTTTTTAAATTATGGACTAATAACATTACTGTCTGATCTATTCAAAAAAAATAAAAAACAACTGAATTTTCCATTGTTAAGTACCTTTTATACTTCATACTTTCTAAAAACCATATCGACAAATATAGTAGAGCGTTATATATTTTTTAAGTTAGTTTTGGTTATTGGTGGCATCTTATATGTAGAGCTTGAATTAATATAATAATATTAATAACTCGTGTACTCTCATTTTGGTTAATATATACTTTGAAAAAAACTCAACTTTTTTGCGTTTTTAAATAAAAAATATTAGCTGTACCAAATACTAAACTAAGTAACAAATTTATATCTAAATTTTAAAAAAGGGTTACAATCTTACATAATTTGCTCGGAAACTATTATGTTGTTGATATAGCTATGAAAGTATCTAGAAAACTAAGATTTCTTGATAGATGTAAAAAGATTTTATTTCTGCATAATTTTGCTTATACATATATAAAACTTATATACACGTCTTTGTGTTAAATATTTTTCCAAATATGAAAAGGAACATCTGAAAATACACTATTAAATTTGATAAAAAAATTTGCTATTTGAGTCATTGCTAATACAAAATTGACAAATGACTTTAGATATTTTACAACATTGACGCAATGTTGCATATTTTTCTATTTTTATAGATATTTTTTAGACATTAATTAAAAGAAAAATAAGACATAATGCTATTTAAACAAATATTTACTTGTAGTACTTGATGCTAGGAATTTTATGTTACAAAACTTTAAGTAGTTTCTAAATAACTCATTTTGTAATTTAAAAAAAGTGTTATTTTTGTGATTAAATCTGTTTTTTTATAGTAGATAAAATGGCATTGTAATTGCAATTCTTTAAGTTTGATCTGAAACATATAACTTCAAAATTTTTACAAGTACAAGCTGTAAAGGTTTCTCAAAACTTGGGAAGGTGTTACCAAAGAAAGTTAAAAAGTTTGCGATGGAAAAAAATCTTGGTTACGCTCTGCAAATACACAACAAGTCTATTGATCCTAATATTAGATCTATCAGTTTAGCTTAGGGTTACTTAGAGTATAATTTATTTAAAAAACTTTCTTAGAAGGTTTTAAATAAACTGCATATAGGTTACTACACAACACATCTTAGAGTGCCAAGAAGGGCCTTCAAACTGAATTTCTCAAAACCTACAACTGAAACGTTTTGTTTTAAACGAAATTTAAATTTTTTCACTAAAGCTTTTTAGTAAAATAAAGATAAAACTACCAACTGACTTTATCTAAAACCTGATAGTAATTTGCAGGAAAATGTGAATGACTTCTTATAAACATAAACTATAATTGAATGTAATTCTAACAAACGTAACTTGACGCTTGCAACCCAGATAATATTTTTGGTTTAGTTTTAGATTAAATCTTTTAATTTCAAACAGTTTTGCATTGTTTGATGATCATTTTTCATTTATTCCTAAATATTTAATCACTTTTATGGTTAAATTTTTATATTTTAAATTTTATTTTATTATGACCGGTCAAGCGTGCAAATGCAAAAGTGTTGCACAATCTGGCGTAACATGTACTAGTTGTGGAATTATATTTCATAACAGTTGCGCCATTCGCCATAAAAAATGTCACTGTGGTACGTCATTCGAACTTGACGATTCCGAACTTCCCAGGTTTTATAAAAAGACTATCGTACTGTATCAAGTTTTGTTAGATGAAGTTCGGTCTAACAATAAATTGCTATTAGATAAAGTATTGTATCTTGAAGAGAAGATTGCAGACAAAGATAAGGTAATACTTGAATACAAAACTCGTATTCAAGCATCTATGCCTTGTGTAGTTACACCCACTATTAATGAAGAAATTCAATTGCTTCCATCTGCAATTAATTCTGTAATTAATAATTCTTCTTCTTCTTTTGCAACCCTTACTGCTCAAACAAAACCTAAACAGAAAGTTCAACCTAAAACCCCAACAATTTTTGGTTGTGGTCCAAGTAACGATAAGTTGCAGGCATATGTGCCAAACTCATATATACATGTCTCAAAACTTAAACGCGGAACTAAAAAATCCGATGTTATTAACTACATTAAATATATACATTATTTCATACCCCAATATATCAATCGACGCTGTAGATCTAGTTGTACAATCTGGAAGCTACAGTAGCTTTAAAGTCTTGGTTCCAGTCGACCACGTTCGAGCTATTATTTGCAAAGACCAGCTAACATTGCTGTCAAAAAATTTGTGAGTTATGGTCGTTCACAAAATGTTCCTGCTTCATCTCCAATGGATTTTCGGAGCCTGAATCCTGTCAACAGCTTGGACCCATCTTCAGGAATGATAACGGCTTCTCCATCTATTACCAGAACGTCGGGGGTTTAAAAACTAAACTCAGAAAACTCTTGCTAGCTGTAGCCGTATCAGACTACGATGTGATTGTTTTCACTGAAACCTGGCTTTCTACAGACATCAGTAACTCTGAATTAAATCTAAAAGGCTATCATTTATTTAGATGTGATTGCTCGGCCCTTACATGCCCTAAACAAAGCGGAGGTGGTGTTTTAATTGCTATCAAAACTCACCTCAAATCTGTATTACTTTACCCCACGTTTATTAGTGTTGAACATTTGTTTGTAGTTGTTAAGTTTAATCTTGTGTCTTATATAATTTGTGCGGTATATTTACCACCTAATTCAACTAGTGACAAATATCTTGACCATTGTTATTCCGTCGAATCTATTGCTGACGAGTTTCCAAGCAGTAAACTAGTTTTATTGGGCGATTACAATCTACCTGCAGCCTCTTGGGTTAACAATGATTTAGGTATAGGAGTAATTTGTAATGATAGTTATCCTGCTCATTTAGTAGCTAATTCATTTGGGTTCTTAAACTGCGTACAATGCATTTCTATTCCTAATAGTGAGAGTGTGTTTTTAGATTTATGTTTTACTAACGATCGTGATATTTCTGTGATAGAAGCTGTAGATGTTTTGTTAAATTTAAGCCAACACCATACTGCGTACTTGTTAACTATAAAATGTGATACTACCTGTGATATTTTAAATTGTAATTATGTTTTTAATGATTTTAAACTTGCCGACTACAACGCAATCAATAATTATTTGTTGAATGTTGATTGGACTTCACTATTTTATAACTGTGATATTGATATGTGTCTTGATGTATTTTACTCTGTAATCGATCATGTTATTGATTGTTTTGTCCCTAAAAAACTGTGGCGTGAAAGCAATTTTCCTATTTGGTTCAACAAAGAATTGATATCACTTACTAAACTCAAGAAAACTATACACAAACGTTATAAATCTTCAAAACTATTGTCGAACTATAATGAATTCCAATCTATTCGTACTACGTGCAAAAATCTCAGTGCTCATCAATACGAGCAATATATTTTACAAACTGAAAGTAAAATTCAAAATAATCCAAAACATTTTTGGAGATTTGTTAATGAGAACAAAAAAACTAATGGTTTTCCAGCCACAATGCATTATAAAGATCAAACTTGTAATAATGGGAACGACATTGTAACTAATTTTGCAGATTTTTTTTTTCAGTCTATGATAACGAAACTCATCCAACTCCATTGTTTAATTTTAATAATAACGTAATACATTCAAAATTTTTTATTAGTTTGTGTGATGTTTTTAAAGGAATTGAAAACCTTAAATGTAATTTAAGCGTTGGACCCGACGGCATTCCCTCTTTACTGTTAAAAAAGTGCATTTATTCTATTGCAAAGCCATTGCGCTTACTTTTCAATGCTTCATTGAATGAAACTAAATTTCCTCAAATATGGAAACAAAGCTATATTACGCTTTTGTTTAAATCTGGAGCCAAAGAGAATATCACTAACTATAGAGGCATTTGCATTCAATCTGCTATACCTAAATTGTTCGATAAAATTGTAACTAGTCAGTTGCAATGGATGTGCAAAAGCATCTTAATAGAAGAGCAGCATGGATTTCGTGAAGGGCGTTCCACACTTACTAATTTACTCTGTTATGAAAATGATATTTTAAATGCATTTGAATCTAAAGTACAAGTTGACTTAATCTACACCGATTTTTCAAAGGCGTTTGATCGTGTAAGTCATAATATTTTGATTGCCAAGCTCAGTGCTCTGGGATTTCATTATGATGTGACTTCCTGGTTATTCAGCTTTTTGAAAAATTGCACGCAGTGTGTAAAAATTAATAACTTTTTGTCACAGCCCATTCTTGTTCCATCTGGTGTTCCTCAAGGATCTCATTGTAGACCAATTTTATTTTTGCTTTTCATTAATGATATCCCACAGTATATCAATTCATCGTCATTTCTTTAATTTGCGGATGATTCAAAAATATATAAAAGAATATCATCTCTCAATGACTGACATCTTTTACAACTGGACTTGGATTCTATAAATACTTGGTGTTTTATTAATAAATTATTTTTTAATGCTGATAAATGTTTTTCAATAAGTTTCCATAGAACTTTAAGTAAAATTTCTTTTAACTATATAATTGACACTAAAGTGTTAAACAAAGTCAAACAAATAAAAGATTTAGGCGTTATTTTTGATCATAAACTTACATTTGTTGAACATTAGAACATAGGATTTGTATATAGAATGTCCGCGGATTTATCAGCCAGTACACTTAAACTTTTATATTGTGCTTTGGTGCGTTCGCATTTAGAGTATGCTCCGTTAGTTTGGAGTCCTGTTTATGAAATTCATAACCGTAGTATTGAACAAATTCAAAAAAAGTTTTGTCGTTTATTGTTTTATAAATCCAGCATATTATCTGTAAATTATGATTACTGCTACATTGCTTTATTGTACAATCTACCGCCATTGAAGATTCGCCGCAAAAGAGCTGATTTGTCGTTCTTGCGTAATTTAATTATGTCTGAGATTGATTGTCCGGAGCTACTTGGTACTCTTCCATTCCATGTAGCACCTAATAATAGACATAGCAGACATTCTTCTTTATTTCGCGAGTCTACTCATTCTACTAATTATGGTTTCAACAATCTACTCGGTAGAATGTGTAGATTTGCAAATAATTTACCAACTGATATTAATGTATTTTGTGTCTCTAAATCTACGTTCAGTCAGCTAAGTCATGCTGACTAATGTCTAATATGTGCGCTTTTATGAATGGTATATTTGTATTCTTTATTTTTGTATTGTAAAACATCATTGTTTATGTATATTTGATGTAGATGTAAATGGTAAGATTATACCGTCAATAAAGTATTATTATTATTATTTTGACAACTTTTATTAGTTTTAGACTAGAACCTGTCTGTCAGTTTATAATATTGCAGCTAACTTTTGTACACAAATCAAAAGAACAAGTTTAAGTAATTTGAGTTATAAAATATAAACAGATGCATTACTGTACATTTTTGGACAGTTTCAGTATAACCTTTTTAGCACAGGTTTTTTCGACAGATTTTGATTACCTACTCCAACTTTAAAATTTTAGCAGCTTTTCTGTTATTATTATTACTTTCCGACAGAAACAAGAGATCTGTTATCAAAGAGAGTGCTATGGCTGTAAACAGCCATTATAAGACCTACTAATATGGTGGCCAAAATCTAGACAAAAACCGCAAACAGATAACATGTCAACCTTATTTGTGTTTCAATGACCTTACAATGTGCGCACACATGAAAAAGAAGAGCAGAACGTGGTCAATGATTTGACACGTATAGTTCAAAAACCAATAAAGGTTTAGGAGCAAGGTAAAAGGACATTCCAATAACGTAGGTAATATTGACGCGGATGAGCTGGCGCGTAAAGGGTCAACCCTCATGGCGTGTAGACTTGAACCCTGGACCGCTTTAACACGCAAAAGTTTAAATAACCTACTAAATATTAACACACACAATGCACTGAGACGGCGTTGAGATGATACTCCAGGCAAAAGAAGCAATAATTGCTCCAATCGCTAAGTCACCCGATTATTATTTGCGACTTTTCAGAAAGAACTTGCAAATTATGACAGGAGTATTGACAGGACTCTGCCAACTAAAAAAACACATGCACACGATTTGTATTAAAGACAATTAAACCTGTAGAAGATGTGATATGGATGACGAGTGATCGAGCACGAGCTATGTACATGCCCTGCCTTCTTGGGGAGCTGCTGTCTTGACAAGGCCAGTATAAGAGAGACCTTACCAAGCGTTGTACTTGCATACATACATCAGCCATATAAGGTGATTGAATACCAGAACAACGGAGTGAGGTCACTACTGAGAGAGGTACACAAAACCCAATGATTTTGACGTAGACTGTGGTTTATTTTCCAACTTTTAATCTATAGTTCAGAACTTTTTAACAGATTTAATAACAATTTGACAGATTTGCTAACTATTGACAGTTACATATACTAACACAGCTTTAGTTATTTAATGATTTTAGCGACTTATGTTATAAAATACAATCAAATAAATCATTGTTTGAGAGTTTTTGTAACCAAAAATAATAATAATAATTTTGTTTACAATATATAATACAATTCAACGTTTTTACAAACCTTTTGGTACGCTACTAAGCTTAGTTGTCAACTAAAACGTTAGTAGTCAGATTGCCTTGTTTTGCATGTGATTAAATACATTGCAAATATAACCTACAACTGTCCGATGCAAATATTGAGATATTTATCATTATTTTATGACATATTGCTTTATTTATTGCAATAGATGGTAATATTAAAATATTAGCACCAACATGTGGTGTTTGTTTCAAGTATAATTAATAAAATAAATTAATGTTATTCATTTTAATAATTAAATTAGTTTAGTGTTTTTCTGAAAGATGGCAGGCGGCAGCACATTCAAAATAGAATTATACAAATTAATACGGTAGCAGCAAACATCTGATGCTGTGTTTTTTGACTCCTCTGACTAAACATAATGGTTTGTTAATTTTAATGATACTTAAAATTATTATAGCTTATAAGTTATTAATTGTGTGTGGTCTTATTTTTTCAAGATTTTTTATTTTAGATAACAACAAATTACATTTTAAAACAAAACAAAAATATATTTTTACATTTGCATTTTTTTTTAAATAAATTTTGTTAATTAGGTTTTTATTTGCAAGTTCTATAATTATTATTAAATCTTTATTTTTGTGCAAACCCTTTTCATTATTTGTTTTTACCGCGCAAATATATATATATATATAGACATGATACAAACTTTATGTCACATAATGCTGTGTTGCCAAATAATGATAATTTATACATTACTATAATTATTTTATGGTTTTTCTTACTTTTTTGACAGATTTGCTACATTTTTGCGAACTTATCATGTATATATACTTAAGCTTGAAAACTATTTGACAGTTTTAATGATTTTTTGACAGATGTATTATATTTTTGACATTCAACATATTATAATGCTGTAAAATGTTAGACAGTTTTAGTAACGTTTTGACAGATTTAGAACAGTTTAGAATAAAATTTATCAAATCTGGCAAATTGTTTTTAACTTTTAATTTGTCTATTCATTGCTGTAAATTGTTTGTTAGTTTTAGTAACTTTTTGTAACTGTTTAAACAATGTAGTAAAATTTTTGAAAGTTTAACATATGACATAGAATTTTTTTGACAAATTGGAATACAATTTGACATATCTGGCAATTTTTATGCACTTTAATTCATTGCTGTAAATTGTTTGACAGATTTAGTAACTTTTTGAACAGTTTAAATAATTTTCTTTGACAAATCTGACATATTTAAGCTAACTTATTACATTGCTGAAAATTATTTGACAGTTTTTGTAACATTTGACAGGTGTAGTAATATTTTTGACAGTTTTTTAATATTTTGATAAATGTAGTTATTTAGCACAATGGTCTGGTGCGAGGACTGTTGTGCAGGCAGCCCGGGTTCGATTCCCGGCAGCGGCAATATCTGTTTTGTCGAATATATTTTGCAAGGCAATGGCAAACCAGCAAAGTATTTGCCTAGTAAACACCTCTAGTGGTGTTGTTCGGATTCCACGTTAAACTCTAGGTCCCGTGTGTTTGTGTGGAACTATTATCGCGCACCACAAACATACGAGAGGGGCGCCGAACACTCGTAGCGAGTATGGTACTATAAGAAAAAGTTATTTTTTGATAGTTGATTAAGCTTTAGTTTAAAATACTATATTTTTGCTATTATATTTTTAACAGATAATTTTTTGAAATTTTTAGTTACTTTTGACTGATGTACATGTTTGATAATTTAGAATACAGTTTGACATATTAGGCAAAAATTGTTTGATTTTTTTAGTAACTTTTTGAAGTTTTTAGTAACTTTTTGACAGATACAGTAACGTTTTTGATCATTTTAAAAACAATTTAATAATAATAATACTTTATTTACGGTATAATCTTACCATTTACATTTACATCAAACATACATAAACAATGATGTTTTACAATACAAAAATAAAGAATACAAAAAATAACATACATAAAAGTGAACATATTAAACAAAACATTAGTCAGCATGACTTCTAAATGTAGATTTAGAGACACAAAACACATTAAAATTAGTTGGTAAATTATTTGCAAATCTACACTTTCTACCGAGCGGATTATTAAAACCATAATTAGTAGAATGGGTAGACTTAAGGAATAAAGAAGAATGCCTGCTGTTTCTATTATTAGGTGCTACATGGAATGATAGATTGCCAAGTAGCTCCGGACATACGATTTCAGACATAATTAAATTACGCAGGAACGACAAATTGGTTCTTTTTACAGATAAAATGTTTGATTTATAAGACAATAAACAACAAAATTTCTTTTGAATTTGTTCAATACTGCGGTTATGAATTTCATAAACAGTACTCTAAACTGACGGAGCACACTCTAAATGCGAACGCACCAAAGCACAGTATAAAAGTTTTAGTGTACTGGCTGATAAATCCTCGAACATTCTATATACAAATCCTAACATTTTTATGGCACAATTGCGCATGATGTTAATATGTTTACCAATTGTAAGTTTATGATCAAAAATTACGCCTAAATCTGAGATTTTTTCCAACACTTTAGTGTCAATTATATAGTTATAAAAATTGTTACTTAAAATTCTATGATAACTTATTGAAAAACATTTATCATCATTAAAGAATAATTTATTAATAAAACAAGTTTTTATAGAATCTAAGTCCAGTTGTAAAAGATGGCAGTCATTGAGAGATGATATTCTTCTATACATTTTTAAATCATCCACAAATAAAAGAAATGACAATGAATTGATGTACTGAGGGATATAATTAATGAAAAGAAAAAATAAAATTGGTCTACAATGAGATTTTTGAGAAACACCTGATGAAACAAGAATGGGCTGTGTCAAAAAGTTATTAATTTTTACACACTGTTTGCAATTTTTCAAAAAGCTAAATAACTAGGAAATCACATTATGATGAAAACCCTGAGCACTGAGCTTAACTATCAAAATATTATGGCTCAAACGATAAAACCTTTGAAAAATCGGTAGAGGTAGAATCAACTTGTACTTTAGATTCAAATGCATTTAAAATATTATTTTCATAACAGAGTAAATTAGTAAGTGTGGAACGCCTTTCACAAAATCCATGCTGCTATTCCATTAAGATGCTTTTGCACATCTATTGTAATTAACCAGTTACAATTTTATCGAACAATTTAGGTATAATAGATTGAATGCATATGTCTCTTTAGTTAGTGATATTCTCTTTGTTTCTATATTTGAGAAATTTAGTTTCATTCAAAGAAGATTAGTTAGTTAGTTTAGATTTTTGGCGTATCAGCCTAATAAAACTATTAACGCCGATTCTTTTCTCTAACTATAGAAAGTGTAAAATAATATGCTGTAAAATGGCATATTAAAGAATAAAATTAAATAAATAAATAAATAAATAAACAACAAAGATAAAATAAACGTTCACAAACTTTAATGACTATAGCAATAATGACTAGATAATTCCAAGTGTCTAGGGTGTAAAAAGTCCTAAACACTGCTGGATTTTACGATACACAAACATTAATCATAATAAATTAACAATTATATCCATACACCTAATTTGCTCTGTCGAATAAATTCGAACAGACGATCGACTTCAACGATCTGATCGCCCAAGACAATCGACAAACTGGGTGATAATTCAGACGTAACTCTTTGTTCCGAAAACTGCCGACAATCCAATAAGATATGACGAACAGTCAATGGAACATTACAAGTATCACAAACTGGCGGCACCTCAGATGCCAACAAATGCCTGTGAGTTCATCGACAGTGACCGATGCGAAGTCGCGTGAGGATAACCTCTTCCCTACGCTTCGGTCTGCATGACGAACTCTACGGTGTAATAACGCTTTTAGTGCATTGCAGCTTGTTGTTTTGAATAGCAAACCACTCAGTTTGCCAGCTAGACAGCAGCTTTTGATGTAGAAAATTACAAATATCCCTAACGCAAACTTTAAATGAAACATATTCTGCGCTAGTTATTGCCAATTTGGCAAGCGCATCAGCTTTTTCATTGCCACTGATACCTACGTGACTGGGGATCCAGACAAAGTTAACAGTGACATTTATCTGAGACACCTGAAGCAAAATTGAATGAATTTGCCTCAGCAAGTAATGATCAGGATATTGGTCATCTATGGCGTTTAATGCACTCAACGAGTCTGTACACATGTGTAGTTGGATGTAGAGAAGAGCCTGATAGATAGCATACAGTTCTGCAGTATACACGCTGCTTACACTTGGCAAGCCAAATGTAAACTGCAGCTCATCTACCAGAAAAGCACAACCCACACCGTCGTTACTTTTTGAGCCATCGGTATAAATCCAAGTGGCATTTACATTCATTGCTTGAATTTTTGCAAATTCAGTTCGATATTCAATTGGTAAAGTTGAAACTTTGCTTATTCTCGATAATGCAGTATTTAACCTTGGACGTTGAAAAGTCCAAGGAGGATCGCGACAGTAAGACAGTTGATATACATCAGGGAGTTGGAAATCCAGTTCCCGAAGTATACTGCAATTTCTTACAGCAACCGGTTTTTGGGACCGTATCCTGATGTTGTATAGATCGTCGAGACCATTATTGTACACGACAGAAAACGTCGGATGCAAGCGTTTAGCTTTTAGTTTCGCGGCGTACCTAACAGTCAAAATTTTACGCCGAAGACAGAGTTGGTTCAGCTGCCTCACACAAAACACTAGCAATAGGGCTAGTGCGAAATGCGCCAGTTGCTAAACGAATTCCAGTATGGTGAGCAGGATCAACAATACGTAATGTGGATGGAGCTGCGGAAGCATAGATTATGGAACCATAATCTAGTTTTGAGCGCACCAAAGCGCGATGCAGAAGTAGCATTGTTTTCCAATCCGCTTCCCATGACTTTCCACTCAACGACCTGAGCAAGTTTAGTGCCGGGACACATCTTGATCTCAGATTTATTAAATGAGGACGAAAAGTCAGCGCACGGTCAAATGTGACACCGAGAAATCGAACACTATCCTGTACAGGAATAGGTTCTCCCCCAAGATATAATAAAGGGTCACCGTGTGGGGTTTGTTTTCTACAAAAATGGATAAGCAACATTTTACTAGTAGAAAAAGTGAATCCGTTCTTATTAGCCCAGTTCAAAATGTGATTGATTGTTAACTGAAGTTGACGTTCCAATGTTGCCATGTTTCTCGAGGCACAATAGATAGCTACGTCATCAACATACATACATCCGCTTACCGGATGATTGATGAACTGACTTATGCCGTTAATCGCTATCATAAATAGTGTCACGCTTAGAATAGACCCCTGAGGAATGCCATTCTGTTGCTGACGTACACGTACCTTAAATGAACGGGAAGTTAAAAAGCTTTGTATAAACAATGCCATGCTTCCGCGAATACCCCATGAATGAAGCTGTTGTAGAACATTGTACTTCCACGTCATGTCATATGCTTTCGCAATGTCAAAGAATACAGCGACAAGATGTTGATTCTGTACAAAAGCATTTTTAATTGCTGTATCCCACCGAACAAGGTGATCAGTCGTAGAACGGTGACGCCTTGAACCACATTGTATGTCAGCAATTAAACCTCTTGAATCTAATAACCAAGTAAGACGCTTATTGATCATTCTTTCTAGTAACTTGCATAAGCAGCTAGTTAGAGAGATAGGCCTATAACTTGTCGGGAGCTTTTTATCTTTACCAGGTTTAAGTACTGGTACTATGATAGCAAGTTTCCACGACTCAGGACAATACCCTGCTAACTATATCCGGTTATAGAGTGCCAACAATTGAAGTTTGGCAGAGCGACTTAATTGCTTGAGCATAGCATTGTGTATCAAATCGACACCTGGAGCAGTATTGTGTGCTTCAGATAATGCCGAGTCAAATTCCCAAACACTAAACGGTGCGTTATATAATTCATTTTCAGCAGAGACAAATGACGTTTTTCTCCATGTTAATTTTAATATCTCGGAAATTTGCATCGTAATTATTATTGCTGGAAGCGTCAAAATAAACATCGGCCAGGATATTCGAAATGTTAAGGGGATTGGTAATAATTTGATCACCCGACAATAACCCACTAATAGGTAATGATGCGGTTCGGCCAGAAATTTTTCTGGTTTTTTTCCACACCTTCCCGACGGGGGTTTTTGAATTAATAGAAGTGACATATTCTGACCATGATTCTCTTATAGCTTTTCTGCATGTTCTTCGAGCAACAGCTTTGTACTTCAAATAAAGTAATAGGTTCTCTTCTGTTGGAGAGTGGTTGAATCTACGAAAAGAACGGCGTTTGTTGAGTTTGGCTTGCTCACAATCAAAATTCCACCAAGGAACGGGTTCTCTGCGAGGTTTTCCGGAAGATAACGGTATACTCGTATGTGCTGCCTGTATGATAGAATCGGTATAAGTTTCAATATCTTCGTCGATAGTGGCTTGGACACTGTCATCGTAATCAAACACTTGAACAAACATATTCCAATCGGCATCTTTTATTCTCCAATTTCGATGACGGTTTTCATTAATTACATGACCAAGCACGCGAATGAATATGGGAAAGTGGTCACTATCATAAAGATATTCCGAGACTTCCCAATCCAGCAATGCTGCGATACTTGGAGAACAAATGGTAAGGTCAATAGCCGAGAACGATCTATTGGCCACGGAAAACTAGGTATTGTTACCTTTATTTAAGATAACTAAATCCGTTTCTGAAAAAAGATTGGCCAAGTTACGACCTCGCACATCAGTTCGATTTGAGCCCCACATAGTGTTATGAGCATTAAAATCGCCCATTAGCAGGAATGGGGACGGAAGTTGTTCAAGTAATTGATCAATCAAACGAATGTCCAAACTGACATTTGGCGGAATATAAATTGAGCAAATGGTCAGTGCAAAAGGGATATGTAGTTGAACGGCTACTGCTTCTAATGCAGTGTTGACACGGAATTCTTTACTGAAAACCGTATCACGAACCAATAAAGCCGTTCCACCCTGAGCACGATCAACATTTGCACAATCTTTTCTATAAATAGTATAACCACGAAGATTAACAGAACAGTCAACCTTAAAATTTGTTCCCTGTAAGGAAACGCAGATAGGTGAATTTTTGGCTAATAATATTTTAAAGAATTCGTAGTGTGAATTATATCCGTTGCAGTTCCATTGTATAATGGTTGAAACCATTTTTAGTGTTATGTTGCGAACGTAATTTTAACTCTTTGTTTATTAGCGTTTTTATTTTTAACTTCTGAATTATCATCTGGAGGAGTAGAACTCCCACTAATTGGCATAATTTCATCTGTCAGAGTAGATAGCGTGGAAAGAACTTCCACATCCTTTGACTCTAACGACACGTCAATATTGGGGTCTGTGTGCGCAGGATCGCTAGAAACCTGCACCTCAGGTGGCGGTAGCCTAGATTGGGCTGCCGTCTTTGCAGGCTTTGACTCGGACTGAGCCTTTGCCTGTTTAGGCTTTGACTTGGAAGTCGCAACCTTAGTTGGTTTTGACCCGATACGAGCCAATACCTTAGATCATTTAGGCTTTAAATAAGCCCCCATCTTGATTGGTTTTGCTTGAAGTCTCACTCGTTGTGACCTTGGACCGGATTGGGCCGTAGTCAGTTTTGGTTTTGAACCTGATGGGCCCGCAACCGGTTTTTGACCCTTTACATTAGAGTCCTTGTCTTTTTTTTTAAGTTTCTGCAATAGCAGTAAATATCATAATTGGTGGTTGTTGAACGATAGGCGTTTCAACAACTGCAGCAAACGATCTAGAAAAGGTAGAAGCCGTAATTGCTCTACACCTCTTTTGAGCATCAAAGTAAGAGAGTTTGTCTGTTACTCTGATCTTGGCTATCTTCCTTTCCTCTTTCATTTTTGGACAATCTCGGGAATAGACAGGATGCTTACCACCACAATTCACACATAAAGGTGAACTTTTGCATGGATCGGGGTCATGTTTCTCCTTACTGCATTTTGCACATGTTGCAACACCTGGACACCTAACTGCGGTGTGTCCAAAACGTTGGCATTGGAAACACCTCATTGGGTTAGGAATAAACGGGCGGACCGGGCGAGTAACATATGCTACTTTGACTTCATCTGGGAGCCGTTCGGAATCGAATGTTAAGATCATAGATGTTGTATCTCTGACCTCACCATTTTTTCTACGGGTTAGTTTTTTAATATCGATAACGCCTTGCGACGCTAGTTCTTGTTTGCATTCGTCTACAGTTGTGTATAACAACTCATACCATGAAATAACTCCTTTAGAAATATTTAAGGATTTATGCGGCTCAACTGTCACTGCAATATTACCTAACGACGTGCATTCCTGTATTTTACTGCTCTGCATTTTGTCTTTTACTTCAATAAGCAAAGTACCGTCTCTTAACTTCTTACACGATTTTAAGGTTCCGTTAATAATATTGGAAATGGTCCTATGAATTAAGAAATGAGATACCTCCTTTAGACTCTGGCCATTTTCAGAACATTTAACAATTAAATACCTAACAAACTTTCGACATATACTCATACTATCTTCTTTAGCTCTCTCGTCCGTAAACGGGCGAGATCGTTTGGTTGGAGGTTTAGAATCTACCATAATAAACTCCGTCAAATTCATCGCTCAATCTCCCCACCCACCACGGAGCCACATATGGGACGCTACATCACAAACTGATGCAGTCGTCAGGGCTAATCAAGCGATATAGGTTTCATAGATGTAAATGAAAGACTTCCGCGAACACAAAGAATACTATCGGGAACCAACCGTAGCACATTGTGAACCTTCCATCTATCACCACATAAATAATTCCTCACCCTAACATTAAACATAACAAGCCGATTGATTAAAACTGGGTTAGGTTTAACCTCCCGTTTTACCAGAAGCTAAGGCCAAAGCAGTGTGTTGGAACTAACACTCTTTTAAACCTGAGTATTAGCCCCTCAACTACCAGGATCCTCTTTTCCTAGCTTTCGTGTCACCGCGCACGGCAAACACGCAGGTGAGTTTTACAAGATGTTCGGTAAATTTTGTCAAAAATTAACTCACAAATAAGTTTGACTTGTCTCAGACAAACTGTGGGTTTTTTAACGAGGTTATCTCCTCGCCTATTGGTCGCCTTTTACGACCAGCAAAGGGGCTAGCGGAAGTATTCTTTTGCACCACCCCCTCCCGCAGGGGGGCATTCAAAGATGAGTTGAAAAGTAAGTGTAATGGCTTTGCAATAGAATAAATGCACTTTTTTAACAGTAAAGAAGGAATGCCGTCGGGTCAATTCCCTTAAAAACATCAAACAAACTAATTGAAAGTTTTGAATGAAATACGTTATTTTAAAAAGTTTTAGATCAGTTTGAATTTTACTTTTAGTTTGTAAAATATATTGCTTGTATTAATGTGCACTGAGATTAGAATTCATTATAGTCCGACAATAGTTTTGAAGATTTATGACGTTTATGTACAGTTTTTTTTTTTTAATTTAGTAAGTGATATCAATTCTTTGAACCAAATAAGAAAATTGCTTTCACGCCAAAGTTTTTTTTAGAGACAAAACAATCAATAACATAATCGATTACAGAGTAAAATACATCAAGACACATATCAATATCACAGTTCTAAAATAGAGCAGTCTAATCATATAACAAATAATTATTGATTGCGCTGTAGTCAACAAGTTTGAAATTATTAAAAACATAATTACAATTTGAAATATCACAGGTAGTATCACATTTTTAGTTAACAAGTACGCAGTATGGTGTTGGCTTAAATTTAACAAAACATGTACAGTTTCTATCACAGAAATATCACGATTGTTGGAAAAACATAAATTTAAAATCACACCCTCACCATTAGAAATAGCAATGCATTGTACAAAGTTTAAAAATCCAAACAAATTAGCAACTAAATAAGCAGTTTAATTATCATTACAAATTACTCCTATATCTAAATTATTGTTAACCCAAGACGCTGCAAGATTGTATCTGCCCAATAAAACTTTTCTATAAATGTAGTAATGTTTTTGACAATTTAGTAACTTTTTGACAGATATATCTACATTTTTTAACACTGTTGAATACAATGTTTGATATATGTAGTTTATTTGGCCAACTTATGACATTTTACTGTAAACTATTATTAAGTTATAGTAACTAAAAAAAAATGTTGTAATACTATTTGACAGATTTGCTATATTTTTGTCAAAATAAATTAATATTGTAACTTGTTTAATTAACTTTTGGATAGATGTTGTAGGTTTTTTGATAGTTTAGTATACAATTTGGTTGATTTTGTACAGATTTGCCAACCTATAAGGTTTTTGCACATGTCTGTAAAATTCAAAATTGTATGCTTTTTTCTAAAATCGTTTTTGAAGTTTTTTGGTTGGGTCTTAATAATCCTAGCCCAGTCACTGAAATAGACAGATAATGATTAGCAGGTATAGCAATTTTAAACCCGTTATATTCTCCAGATTGTATGGTATGTATGTTTGGTTATGATGTTACTGAGATTAACGCATATACTATAAACTATAACAAGTAATATAAATAATAAGATTTACAATTACAATACAAACTTAAGAAATAATTTATTCAAAATAATAATTTAAGTCAAAAAAATTAAGGTATGAAATTACGACGTGTTTACTAAAAAGTGCACTTACATCTCTTATTTAAACTTAAATTTTATAATAAATTATTAACAGATTTCAAGTTAATAATTTTTATAAATTATTTTATATATTACATAAGAACAAAAATCATCATTATAATATTATGTAATAATATTTTTTCTGTTGTGTTAGGTACACCTAAATATAAAAATCGACAATGCCTGAGGCGTACATAAAATTTCCATAATGTAGTAAACAAGTCGGAGAACTCTAAAAAGCAAATCATCTTTGTGTATTTTATTAGAATAACAGTTGTTTTTAATATTTGTTTTAAAAAACTATTTTGGTAATTGGTCTAAATTCTAATTTGATTCAAATGCTTATTATGTTTTTCTGTTAGTTACATAAGCAGCTGGAATAATTTTAGAACAATGCATATATAAGTTATTTGAGAAACCTTACAATGGACTACTAACTGTTGCATAAAATTAAAAATAACTTAGAACATTAAACCTTTTTTTGTAGTAAATACAAATAAATAAAAATGTTATTAATACTATTGCAAGGGAAGTTTATCTATCTTCATTATGCAAATAATGAAACGAAAGACTAGTGTAATTTAATGCTAAATTGTCCGCATTAATCAGTATTATTTAGCATTTGTGCAATTGAATCGTAAATAAATTAAGAAAATGAATTAATAATTATTTATTCAAAATTAGTCAATCAAATTACAGCAGCCAAGGGTCAAGCATAGACAATTGTTTCTGTGATTTGATTGCTTTTTATATTAAAATAAAGCAGTAGCCGGAAGAATACTCATGAGAGAATGAGGAATTTTATACGAAACATTTTATAGATAGAAAATTTAAGGTAACGTTTGAATTATTTATTATATCTGTTCAATTTGTTCGTTATATTTTTAATTATTTTTTGTAAACAATTTATAAGTAAATATTTTTATGTAAATGCACCTTTGTTAATAAATGATAATTATTGAATAATTTATTTTATCATAATCACAAAATGATTTGTTTCTACAAAAGCCTATTAAAATGTATATTGTTTAAATTTTTTGTTCTATACCTCAGGCACATTAGAGAATATTTTACACAATATGATCATTTTTAAACAAATGTATTATGCCTGCAGTTATGAATATGATTTTAATTTGCGTTATAAATCCAAAGCACAAAACGCACTTAAAATAAATGAAATAAGATATTCATATATTAGTTAATAAAATAAACGTAATGAATTTTATATTGTCATATTTTTATTAGGTGTACTGCATTGCATCCTAGTACACACTTTCGTCAACAATAATATAACACACACACACACACGTATGTTTGAAAATGGTGTAAAAACCACATGATGATTACATATTAAAATTTTATTTATAATCTTAATGGCCATTTCCCGCAGCGAATGCTGCATACTTATACTCATTCATATTTTATATAGAGTTATTATATTATATTTAATAATATATTATGTACATAATATAAACTTCATATGATTCAGTATACCTTCATCCCATTATTATAATTGGATAGAAAATATGTTTCGATTATGTTGTTATGTTTCATTATAACATTTAGATGTTATCGTGGATAAATGTTTACTGGAATTTGATACAGATTTTATTATTTCATGGAAGAACAGTTATATGTTATAGTTAATATTTATTTTTGGCCTAAATAATTATTTACTAAATGTTAACATGAATGTTTTATTTGTATATACTACATTCGAATAGCAAATTTTATGTTTTGTTTACAACTTTACTACAAACACTAATTATTAATATATTGTGTATATGTTGATAATGACATAATAAATTTATATTAAATATTATGTACGGTAAATAAGAACATTTTTATTTTATAATATTTTTATTTATTTATAAACTTTGTATAATAATACTTACAGCGGTTTGAAAATTATTAAATTGGGATTGATCCTTGTAGTGCTTCAATTTTTAGATTTTTTTACATTTGTATGATGATGTGCTCACTGGTAGATTTGTTTAGTATTTGTTTATGCGACACTGTTTCATTATTTACTACGCCTTTTTCCTGTGAGTTTTACTACTCTTAATAAATTATTCATTTAAATTAATTTTATTGTTACAGATGTTTTTGTTGTACGTATATTTGTTTTTTTTTTGTGGTGTATTTTTAAGTTTGTTCAGAGATATTAACTTACTTGTAAATAATAATATTGTTTTTTCTATGCCCGAACACAGCACGACTGTCATAAATGAATGAAATGTTGTTTTGTTTCCGAGCATACTTTTTTCCTCTGGCTGTAGGTATTTTTTTTGCTCGCTATGCAAATACATCTCCTCTCGGACTTGCTAAACTTGCTGGTTATAGCATACAAAACCATGCTTACTTCAACATTTTGGCGTTCTAATGCTTGTTTTTTTTTGTTTTTGCAAACAAATTTGCATCTAATTCTAGACTGGCGAACAAAAAAATTATTATTTTGGAATTTTTTGTTTTAACTATGTTTGCTGCTTTAACTTTACGTTTGCAAATTATAAACCAATGCCTCATTTTTTCCCATTTGCTCTTCTCTCATCTCATTCCATTTTAGCATATGTTCTATACTTTCCTTAACTTCTCCAAACATTCTACACATTTTCTTTTCTTCTTCCATCCAAAAATTGCACACTTTTATTTCTACATCTAAATCTTGCAATTATTTGTTTTTTCATTTTTCCATAGTTTACATTTTTTAGGTACTTTGGTAGTGCATTCATTATAATGTGTTTATAATTTGAATTGTACCTAGATTCATTTAATCGTGTTCTTCGTTCTTGCGCTTGTATATCTCTATCTCTCATCATAATTTCCTTCTACATACTTCTATCAATTCTTAATCTTTCTACTTCCTCACTAGCATATCCATTCTTCTTAAAATATTTTTCTCTGCATGTTCCCATTTTTCCGCATTTTCTTTTCATTTTCTTTTCATTTTCTGTTTCAAGCACTTTTGTAATATTTTACATTCATTCCTTTCTCTTACTCTTTCTTCATACCTCACGTTGCACGTTTTTGTGCTTCTACTCTAAGAAGACTATTAATGCCGAGATTTATGAAAACAGGAGTAGTTTAGAATTAAAAAGTGTTCACTATGGAAGCCACTTTAGCGTAACTGTCTGTCACTTGCGGCACAGAGTTTGTTTGAGATGGTTATTTCCCGGGTTCCGGTGACGGTTTTGCTGCCTGTTTTTCTTTTGGAGGGGCATTTGTACGAGACACTGTTCTTGATGCGTCTACCGGCACGCAAACTTGGTGCAGGAAACATTGCAGTTCGGTGGCGAGTTGTTTGAAAGCACTGCTATGCCCATGGTATCTTTTAGATATCAACACACATTGACAAATACCCAAGATGACATAATAACAACGTTTTGGGGCATATGGTCACATTAACGGTAATACATGGCATATTGGCGAGGTTTATAGAACCGTAACATTTGTCTATGCTTGACCCTTGGCCGCTGTGATTGTTAGATTGAGTTTGAATAAATTATTAATTAATTTTATAATTTGTTTAATAAATATAGTTTTGCAATTTTTAATAGTTTATGACCGGACTAAAAAATAAAAATTACAAAATTGTATACGTTTTTTTCCAAAATTGTCTTTTTAAATATTTTGCGACCGAAGACCTAATAGTCTGGCTACGCAACTGCTGACAAAATTTTGGACAGAATCTACCTGGAAAGACCTGCTGCCATTCCAAACTACTTATTTGTGTAAAGCAGGATTTTTCTATTTTGCTGCCATAATAAATAAATCCACGAATAGAATAGAATTTTCAGCACGGCATGCGGTATTTACTTTCTATAAATTTAACACTTTGTATTTACTAATTAGTAATGATAAAAATGAAAAAGTTAATTCCATACCAAAACACAATTGTTTTTATATTTAATTTCACATTATAAATATAAATTTTGTTAACATAGATTTCATAGGTAAGGTAGTGGGATTTTAATATTTTGTAGTTTGAGTAGCCAGCCAAAAAGGTTAAGAAACGTTATTGGTTTCATTTTCTTTTTTGGTTTTTAATTGTTTTGTCAAGTAGTATTGTAAATAGTAATAGGCACAACATTTTTATTTTACACACCTTGTTTTAAAGTTTTTTTTTTCTGATTTCTTATTATTTGTTCTTATTATGTTTGTATTCTTTTTATACACATTTTTTATTTTTCACTATTTTGTTTTAAAATTAAAATCAGTTTTTGGGCACTGCTTTCTCGTCTGAAACCGCATGATTTATTTATTTTTTTTAAATTAATTTAACCTTGAATTGGGCTGAATACATTTGTTATTGTGATTCTCTTGTAGTTGTTGCAATTTTTTCTATTGCTCTTTTTGTATATATTGGAAGTATGACTCCTGTGTTCTATTCCCTTGGGGTTTTTTGTTCCTAATTATGGTACCTAAAAGATCTTTTAATTGTGTTATTTCTTCTATTTTCATGTGTTTCATCTCTGGTGATAGGGCAATTTCTGTTGTTTTTTTTGTCTTTAGTGTTTATACTGCTTTCACTATTTTTTTCTTTTATTTCTTTTATGTCTGACTTTCTCTGATTATTTTCTTTGTTTTTCTATGTTTGATTTGTTATATGGAGACATATTTGCATGATTTTTATTTTGTTCTCAATTATATTTTCTGGTTTGTCTTATTGGTTATATTCTTTTTATTGTATGTTATATAAAATAATTTTTGATTATGTTTGTTATTTTCATTTATAGTTCTACCAAATTTTATCCATAAATCTTGTTTTGCTGTTTTTCTTTTTTTGTATTTTGTGTGTTTTATTTTTCTATGTCTTCGACTACCATTTGGGTTTCTTTGTTTTTTTTATTTTTAGGCAATGGCGATTGACAGACTGGGATAAGAATTCACTTTTACGAGTAGAAAGACTTGATTCCTCGTTAACCTAGTGGTAAGAAATTCTTTTAAAAGCAAATGAATTCTTCGGGATCAACGGTATAGAGATGGAAAAGGCATGACATGGTATCGCAAAAACAAGTGTGTGGGAAACGTTGAAAGAAAACAACATAAATGTTTCTAAAGATAAAACAAATACCGGACGTTAAATACTTCCCCAATTGGATCTTCGGAGAAGGCAGTATAAGAAAAAAAAATGATATGAGTAGGAAAATAGAAAGAACTACAAAAAGAATTGGAACCGGAAGATTAACGACGTGAAATGATAAGAAATAAACATAATAGAAATTATTAAAACAAAATGAAAATAATTGACTTTAAAGCAGCAAATTTTATTTAAGTAGATAAAACTAAATTGGAGCAAGAGTGCTAGTGAGTAAGATGTTATACAAGTGTGTGAGCAAAATTAGTGTAGATAATATTATTGCCAAAATTATTAAATTGTTGCCCGATTCAGCAATTAAAGCACTGACAGATATGATTAATGTTTTATTTTAAGCCGGCACATTTCTATTAGACCTTAAAGCAGTTTGTATCAATCTAATTTACAAATAATAATTCTTTATTTACGGTATAAGTAAAACCATTTACATCTACATAAAAATACAATGAATATAAACAATATAATACATATATAAAATAATTAATATAAAAAAACAGAAGCAAAAGATCGACATAAAAAACATAATATAATATAAAGTACATAACATTTAATCAATATGACTCAATTGAATCTTAAACATAGATTTAGAACAAAAAAAATTGAAATTGTTTGGTAAACAGTTTGCAAATCTACAAATTCTACCAATGTGGTTGTGAAATCTATAATTAGTAGAATGTGTAAATTCTCTAAATAATGAATTCTGCCTGGGACGTCGTTCACTAATAGGAATGTAGAATGGAAGAGATACAAGTAACTCAGGACAGTCTACTTTAGACATCACAAGACCAAGCAAAATTGAGAGATCAGATCTTTTGCGCTGTTTTAGTGACGGTAAATTGTATAGTTAAGCAATGTAATAGCGATCAAAATTAACCGACAATATACCAGATTTATAAGACAATAGACGAAAAAATTTGTTTTGAACACGTTCAATATTCTGACTATAGATTTTATAGAAAGGGCACCAAACTGACGAAACCTACTCTAAATGAGAGCGCACCAAGACACAGTATAGTAATTTAAGAGTACTTGGAGAAAGATCAGCTGACATCTTATATACAAACCCCAGCATTTTTATAACACAATCACACATGTAGCTGATTTGCTCAACAACGTAAATTTAAAATCAAAAATTACACCCAAGTCTTTAATTTGTGTCACTTGTTGTAGCACCTTGTTATTGATACTATAATTGTACGAAATTTTGCTTAGCGTTCTATTAAAACTGATTGCAAAACATTTATTAACATTAAACAAAAGGTTATTCATAAGACACCAAGCATTAACAGAGTTTAAATCTTGTTGTAAAAGATTACAATCATCGATTGATAAAATACTTCTATAAATTTTTAAATCATCTGCAAATAATAGAAATGATGATGAACTAATACAGTCAGAAAAATTATTGATAAAAAGTAAAAATAAAGTTGGTCCGCAGTAAGATCCCTGAGGAACACCTGATGGAACTAAAATAGGCTGTGAAAGAAAGTTATTGTTTTTTACACACTGCGTTCGGTTTTTTCAAAAAGCAAGATAACCAAGAAACCACTGCATTATGAAAACCCAAGGCACGAAGCTTAGCAATCAAAATATTGTGGCTCACACGATCAAAGTCTTTTGAAAAGTCGGTGTAAATAGAGTCAACTTGATTTTGCATTCAAATGCGTTTAAAATGTAATTTTTCAAAGAAAGTAGATTGGTAAGTGTAGATCGACCCTCACGAAACCCATGCTGTTTTTCTACTAAAACACTGTTGCACATCCAATGTATTTGACCAGTTATAATTTGATCAAATAATTTCTTTGGAAAACCAAAGTAGGCGTTTAATAACTCATTTCCTGACAAATGTTATCTATCTGTCTGTTATTATCAATGTTTTACAGACTTTTATGAAACAGCATCCATTTTGCTTTAATGGAAAATCTACATTTTGTTGTGATTTTTTACTCAGTGTAGATTTTTTTTTGCGAAATTTGTCATTCACACAAAATACTGTACTTAACAGGTGATATTGTTGTGGCAAGAACTATAGCGTCGATTGAAAATGGGCGAGGAAATCGTGAAACTGTAAGGATTGTTGGTAAAAAACTTAGTGCTGTTTAAAAGGTGTATTAGAGTTACTTGGATACTGACCTGATAACAAAAAGATTAGGATCCGGGAAAAAAGAGTTATCACAAACAGAGATGACCGTTTTTTGGTGTCCACAAGTTTGCGGAATAGAGCAGCTTCTGCAGTTTATCTACGAAACAACTCTATCTCTAACTAGAAATGTAAAGTTAGAGAATGGACAGTTAAGAGAAGGTTTTGGGTTGCTGGATTGTTTTGTAGAAAGATGGCTACAGGTACATCTTTACAACGCCGATATCGTGGATTTTGCCCAAAATCACCGTGCATGGAATAATGAGGACTATAGCAGGGTACTGTTTTCCGATGAGTCGCGAGTTTGTCTTAATGGATCAGACGGACGTGGAAAAGTGTAGAGAAGACGCGGAGAAAGATACGCTTCAGTTTGTATTGATGAGCGACTTTCATTTGGCGGCGGGTTGGTTATAGTTTACAGACGGAGTAAGTCAGGACAAGCAACAATCCCACCAAGCACTTTAAAAACAAATATTACGCCAAAATTAAAACGTCTTATATCAAGACTGGCAATTAACTGTAGAGAACACTTCCGTCTGGCTTCCAGCAATGTTTGTTTGTTTGTTTTTTTTTATGTGGTCAATTTTTCTTTTACTGGTTACGGTGTACGAAGATCACATATTTGAACATTTGAGATAGGGGCATACTAAAGGATTGTAAATGATAATTAGAGACAACAGTATCAATATGTAGTGTAAATGATAGGCTTGAATCAAACATAATGACTAAACCACAAATATTGTTAATTTTTGACAACAGTTTATTTGTGAGAAAATAACCATATGTTTACGTAATTGATTTGTTTATTATGTTAAGATAATTTTGAATCCGCCAACATTCCTCGAGAGGAACTGACACATAAGACGATGATATTAGCTCTTAATATGTTATTTATTTAATTTAATTGTTACAGATGTATTTGTTGTACGTATATTTGTGTTTTTGTTATGTATTTTTTAGTTTCTTTAGAGATATTAATTTATTTGTAAATAATGAAGCATTTTATTCTTTGTATGCCCAAACACAGAACTTCTTAGAGTTATGATTTTCAATTCTTAAGAGCTAATAAGCTTTTGCCACAACAGTATCAATATGTAGTGTAAATGATAGGATTGAATCAAACGTAATGACTAAATCACGAATATTGATAATTTTTTACAACATTTTATTTGTGAAATAATTATAACCATACATCACCGTAGACTGACGTCTAAACAATATTATAACTTTGCACTTATTTGATATTATTAATTAATACTTGATTAAGTAGTAAAGTATCATAAAAGAAGAATCCAAATACTGAATTTTTATAAAGATTTTTATATTGTCAGCAAACAATAAACAACTCAATTAGAAAATCAGTGTACTTCATCATTGATAATGATATTGAACAGTAGAAGTCTATGATCTAATACTCGACGTCACAGTCACATCAATATCAAAGAGAAACTCACTGACCGATGCGAATAAATTGAGATCTATTAGATAAATAGGATTGAATTCACAGTAAGAAAGTGCCATCAGTTTCAATACAACATAGTTTTATAATTAGTGTCTTGTGGTCAACGATATCGAAAGCTTTTAAAAAGTTAGTCTAAACTGATACTACTTGAAATCTGTTCTCGAGCGCTACTTGTAACAAATCTTCCCGCATAACTGCTGCTAGTGCTGTTACACACATACAGACTTACTTACCAGCACTGTTACTTCCGATGTCATTCATGGACTTGGGTTAATTTGTCGACCGTACGGATTTATTTAACCAAGAACGATTACTCTATAGAACTATATATTGTATTTTAATTTTTTATTATAATTGAATTATGTTTTATTCCATTACTTTTTGACTAATTTAAAAAAGTAGACCTCTTTAATTTTGTTCAAATTTTCAGAGATTAAAATATTGATAAAAAAATGAGATTCTCAAAATTTTGGACCTTAGAGTATTGCCTGTTCAAAATGACACACATTTGAAGGTCAGAAATTTTACAATAAAACGTCTTTTTTACCTTAATTTGTATCTCAATTTTTGGGCTTCTGGAAAAAGATAAAAAGGTCCACGATGGCTCAAATTATTCCTTATTACATGTACTTTAAAACCAATTTTTTATGTTTAATATCGTGGCAGTCATTTTGATATATTAAGCTTCTAACATTATTCCAAAAAACCCCTTAAATATAGCAACATCGCAAAGTTTTGCTTTCTTTAAACCGTTCTAACTCAAATCTTAACAAAACTCAATTCGCGAGGGGTAGATTTCCTTGTTTTTAATCTTTTTTTTAAAGTGATCACATAATACTTATAGAATCAATACGTATACACCATTATTTTGATGAAGGAAGTTGCACATGTTTTTGCGATCTTCAAAACTTGCAATTTTCAGGTCCCGAAAAAGCGCTGTCACCCTATGTCGATTTTAGTCAAAATTTCAGTAAATACTCTTTAGACCACAAGAAAAAAAGTTATTTATATGAAAAATGGTATATCAGGTATTATCAAGAAGGCATTGAGAAATTGCTGCGTTGCCTGGTTGTAAGTGTTGTACTTTTGATAAGAATATGGGTGAACATTTTCACTAAAAAACGCGTCAAAAAAGTTGCTTTTTGTCGGGAAATTTCAATTGCTAGGGCAATGCCATTACAGAATCCGTAAACAAAAATGATATCTCTGTATTCTCCGTTGTTGATCAGCATTTTTATCAAATTTTACTAACCGAACCAAAGAAAACTGTTTTAACAAGTATCAAAAGCTTGCATCAATGCACACTTGTTAAAGTAATGTTGTTTTGTTTGTGTTTTTTTGCTAAATAATAAGTTTTTTAAATATTTTGTATTTGTTGACTATCTCAAAAACAAAGCAAGATAGACATTTTTGAAAATAAAAAAATTCTTGATAATGCCCAATATACCATTTTTTATATAAATAACCTTTTTTTTTTTGGTCTATTTACTAAAATTTTGACAAAAGGTGACAGCGTTTTTTGGGACCTAAAAATTACAAGTTTTGAAAATCGCGAATACATGTGCAACTTCCTGCATTAAAATAGTAGTGAATATGTATAAATTCTATAAGTCTTCTGTAATCACTTTAAAGAAAGATTGAACACGAAGAAATCTAGACCTTGTGTTTATTTAAAAAGCAAAGTTTTGCGAATCTACTAAATTTACGGTTTTTTTTTTTGAATAATGTTTGAAGCTTAATATATCAAATGACTGCCACGATATTAAACATAAAAATATGGGTTTTAAAGTACATGTAATAAGAATTAATTTGAGCCATCGTGAACTTTTTTATCTTTTTCCAGATGCCCAAAAATTGAGACACAAAGTAAGCTAAACAAGACGTTTTATTGTAAAATTTCTGACCTTGACCAAACGTGTGTCATTTTGAACAGGCAATATTCTAAGGTCCAAAATTTTGGAAATCTCATTTTTTTCATCTATATTTTGATCCCTGAAAATTTGAGCAAAATCAAAGAGGTCGACTTTTTCAAATTAGTCGAAAAGTAATGGAATTACCCATATATATATATATTTATTAATAATGCTTATATTCTATAAAATCTTGACTTTTAGGTAACCGCACATTACAATCTGTTATATAAGACTTATACAACAAAAGGTTGGAAGATGTTGATTTGCCAGTTTAAAAACTGTGTTGATTGAGAGCAATTTGATAAAACAACTTGGTTTACAGATTTATTATAAAACAATTTAACATTTTTGCCGGTTCTCTTACATATTTTGAGAGATTAATTAAACAAAGTGCCAATCAATAGATTGAGAATGCAACTGTCAACTGTTTTACAAATATGATGCATAGACTATTAACTAGATTTTTAACAAATTTGCAGTATATGTTTTGTCAATTTGACAAACAACTATTTTGATTGATTGATCCGTCATATTTTAAGTTGACAAAACCAACTGTCAGTTGTATCATTATTGAATTGTTATCCTTTAATATGACTAAGCAAACATCTACTCTCCCACAAACTGGTTAAATGTGCCGTATATTAAATAATAAATAATGATCAATTTGACAAAACAACCTGACATGGCAACTGTTTAACATATGAACTGTTAACAATATTTTCAATGACAAATTTGTCATATGAACTGTCAACTGTCAAATCGACAAAGCAATGGTTAACTATTTTATAAAACTGTCAATTTTTTTTATTTTAATACATAAATCTGTTATATAATCTTTTAATTGTTTAATATCAACTGCTTTGCTCAGTTATTCAACTAACGGTATTAAGAGGTTATAGATTATATATATATATATATATATATATATATATATATATATATATATATATATATATATATAACTGAAGCAACAACCGCTAAACTTGCCATTCACTACACCGTGCGTATACATTGTTTATTAATTAATTAAACACTAATTTTACTTTGAAACAGCTTGTTGCCAAAGCGTCATCTGATTGCATTACTTTTTTGCGCAAAAGTTGCTGTTGGTAGAACACTTCATTATCTTGTCCTTTTGCATGAGTTTGTCACATTACGACCCGCCATTGTTTACGCGCGTTTTTACAACCTCAATCTTTTACGTCTTTGCTTTATCTGGTAAGTGGTCTTCTTTTATTTTTCTTGTTCTTTTTTAGTCTCTATTCTAGTATTTGTGTTGTGCGGGCAATGGTTCTTAGCCCATCATTTTGTGATTTGTTTGATATTGTCGACAGCTATAGATCTGTGTTTAATTGTGTTGGGCACTGTGTCTCTTTTATTCCAATATTGATCTTTCTATTGCTACCTGGATTATGCTCACTCAGCGCTTCGTTAAGGTCAGTATTTCCGCTCTACACGTTAAGACTGGAAGCACGCATTTGTCAAACAGTTTAGTTTTTATGCATATGGGAACTTTTCCTTTAAGGGTGTTTCTTAGTTTTTCTTTGTTTGGTTGTATCTGTCAATTTATATTTTGTTGAAAATATATATGTATTAGTGTGTTTGCTTTATTTTTTCTGCAATTTCTGTCACCAGGTTTTTGCTGACTTCCAGATTTATTATAAATTGTGTTTTATGGAAGTTAATATACAGTCTAACTTCTACAGCGGCTCGTTTCAGCATTTCTTGTGCATCCCGAATGTTGTCAGTTATTATTGCAATATTGCCCGCATAATAAATGTGGTTTAATTATATACCGTCTATGTTTATACTTATATCCTGCCAATTCAGTCGTTTGAATATATATCTTAGCACCGCAATAAAATGTTTGGGGGTATATTGCATCACCTTGTCTTATTTCTTTTTATATTCTGTATTTATTAGTTGGTTTGTGGAGTTTCTACTTCTACTGTAAATATTTCAACTTTTTTTTGCAAGTTTTTTTTTTTCATAACTTTTAGTTTAAATTTTTTAAATTTATTGTGGATTGTTTTTTGTATTGTATTTTCTTAGGTCGTTGCTTGCTTTTTTTAAGATTGTTTTTCTAAATTTCCCGGATTTATCTCTCTTTCTCTTATCAACCTTTTTTGCATCACTAACTTTTTTGTCGTTTTGTCTAGACTTCTAAGGTGGCATTTTTGTGCTGTCGGGATTGTATGGATTCTATGATATTGTAAATAAAGGTTTAGATATTAGTTTTTTGTGTGAGGTAGTTTCTATAAACAATGTCTACTATAAAAATTGTGGTTACTAATAATAGAAAAAAATAAACACATTAAATTGTAAATCATTATAACTCAATTCTTAATAATTGATATTTCTTTATTTAAATTAAATCCAATAAGAAAGCAACTTGTCAAGCACAAATAATATTGTTTCTTTTTTACAAACCTCATTATATATTAATTATATTCTTTGTTTAACTTTTTTATGTTATTTCATACTTTGTGTGCAAACAAATAAAATAATTTCTGTCAAAATGCTAATACTTTGTTGATTATTTAATGTATATAAAAGACTTTATTTATATTTACATATCTAATTAGTGAATTTATCCATCCTTTAGTATTCATACTGAAAGTCCAAGCTTGATACTATAAATTATGCATTACCGTTAGGGAACTATGTTTGTATTTATCTAAAAGCAGTTATAAATTATCCTAGAAAATAAGTATATGTATACATATATATTTAATATGGGTAGCGCGCATATATTGACCTGTCCGTGTTATCGGCGTCATATGCAATGAATTCAACCAAGCCTGGCAATGCTGGCAAGGCTGTAGCTCATCTCGCTGATAATTGATTCGTAGCTCATTTCCTGGCGGAGATTAATGGATACTACCGTATGTCAACAGGGCATTATATATGCAAACAAAAACAGGGCGTCTAGTGCAGGTGCGGTACTTGATGACTTTCTTGATCCGCATCCGACTATTGTTTGTCAGCTTCTTGCTAAACTGTTATAAATTAAACCTTTTTGCAGCAATGTATTTCCACCAGGGGAATAATTTGTCTGTCGTATAACTATTAACTATTTGATCAAGTGAAAAAATATATACCGGTCGAAGAAGTTGTGAGAAAGTTATACTCCCCATAGACGGTTGTTTTTTGATATATAAAGGTGGCGTTATCTTGTTTGTTTGCCTCCGACTTCATTACTTCTAGTGAATTCTATCTTGTAGGTGGTGGTAGTATAAAGGATGAAATTTAGACCTTCTGGTTAAAACGACCCGTGTAAAATATATAGTACGACGCAAGGACCGGAGTAGTAATGTAATAAAATGCAATAAAACACCCCTCATATTCGTCCTGCCCATTTATTTCAAAATGAATTTTGAAGGGGGCTGAATGGAGGTTAAATCTTGTATACGTCTAGAGGTAATACTACTAAAAAATGTCATGGTAGACAGATCAATTTTATAAAGCAATTTAAATCATCACGTCAATTTTATTTTTATTAATTTAATATTGAAATAGATTTAGTTTAATGGTATATGAAAATAATTTGATTTAGTTAGTAATATTGTATATTGAGATAACAGGAACAAGGATAGATAATTGATTATCGGAGATACAAAGGGCCGAGCAGAACTAATAGGAAGGATCTGATTGTATCAGATTGTTTTGAAAATTAATTATAATGATAACTAAGGTGTTCAGCGGAAGGGCCGCAGTTTGCTCATAAGTTCATTCCGGTAATGGACACAAAAGGTGGACTAACCGGAATTTATGCAACAAATAATTCCGAGATGCAGATTAAATTGAAAATCAACCCAACCAAACATATTAAATAACATCACATCATATAAATTAATAAATATTATATCCGGACAGTTTCATTTCACACAAAAACGTAAATCATAATTAGATTGAGATAACTGGTAACAATTTATTGTATTTAAATAAACTATTGAAATGTTTTATTTTCCATTCATTTATATATCGAATGCGATTGATATGATTACTTTAGTGTATTGTGTGCATGCTATATTGAAATTTATAGCGTTCGCCGGACTAAAATTGCATAGGATGGAGTCACAAATTGCATGTAGAGTTTGAGGATGGAAGATAAACGTTTTGGGCGGGCAGCTTTATGTGGCCGGGGGTCTGTGTATACATACAAGGTGTGAACGATAGGGCGGTCACCTAGGATTAATAATACCAGGATAAATGAGGAACATCGGGATAACCAACTGCCTTTACTACGTGTAATGAGACTTCCCTATCTGGCCCGGCATATGTAATACAGTTGAGCAAGAACAGTTATATATTTGGATAATTGGTTTATGTTGATGGAATAAAATTAGTTAATTGGTCAACGTTATGCTAATTAAGTATTAAAAGTAGATACAATAATTTAAAAAAAAATTATAGTTTTATTATTAATTTTGTAAGAACATGAATTATGTTTATAACATAACAGTTACAACCTCTTATTTTTTTGTATTTATTTTACCTAATTGACTATCATCTGATTATTGAAACTTATAATAAATATACAAATATTCAAGCGGAATTGAGTACATATTTAAGTCGTAACTCGGGTTGTTTGGGTTAAAAATTTGCAAGTAAACAATTATGAAACAATATCGTTTTTCAAACAATGCATTCAAATGTGCAATAATAAAATGTTTTTATATTGTTATCATTTATTATATTTGTCGTGGAACAATACTGGTGTTACTGGTATGTTTATAAATGTTTGTTATGTAGGCACATATTTTAAATAATAAAATCGATGCATTTAATATATGAGATATGATCCCCATTTAACAACTATTGAAGTTGGATGTTTTTATTACTTAATTAAATAATACACATGTTAAAGTCATCTTTAAAATTTGGTTTTATTCGTTCAAAAGTATAAATATTTAACTTAATAAAATTAATTGATTCAAATTATTTTGCTTGATTTTGCGTGTATTATTTATTTTTAATCATTTTCTTTTGTACAATCTGGTAACCGTATTAATACTTTATTATACTATTAGTTTACTACTCATAATTAATATGTTTTATGGTCATTTAATTTGTAAGAACTAACTTATAACAATTGTTTACCGTCAGCGGCGGAGCAAGGATTTTTGGGTTCTACCGCAAAATATTAAGAAAAAAAGCTTACAATTTTATTAGGTAGTTTTAATTTCATTTGATATTTAATATTTTATTTAAAAGAAGTGTTACCGGCATCCTTCTCTGGGAGTTGTGAAGGTTGCCTGACAAGTCTGGAGGTGGTCTTCAGATGATGGTGGTACGTTGTTAGTACTTTTGTTTTAACTAGGTTGAACCGAAGTTCCTCACACACGCGTCCCACAGACGCTCACCACACAGGCGCTTGCCACACAGGCCCTCCTACGCACGCACACAGCGTGCACCACGTCGCTCACGAAGAGCTGGTGGTTGTTTGTGGATCGACGTGATTCCGCACAAGGCAAGGAACAGTGGCCGTCCTGAAACCCTGGTGGGAGATGCAAGCACCGGAGAAGTGCTTGTTGGTTGCAGTAGGTGACGTTGTCGGAAGCTGCAGCGGTGGTAATCAGGGTCATCTGAGGGGCACCTAGCGGATTGCCAGCTGATGTGGTAGTTTAGATGATGTCCGTCTCGATGTGGCTGCTTTGACCTTATGTCTGAGGAGCAGAAGAGAAAAGTTGGGTATTTATATATTTTATTTGGCGGAGGTCTCCGTGCGGCAACAATCCCCTCCAACTTTGCCGGCTGAGCTTCCGATTCACCCCTGACAAAGATGTTATCTAGGTCCTGACTTCTTGTTTGTTGACACTATTGCAAGGGACGTGAGTAGTCTGTATCATAAAAGAAGTGTTTACTTGGGGTTCATTATTAGTCTGGTGTCGCAGTGATTTCTTTGGTTTCCGGCATTGTCATTTCGGCTACGTCTTGCGCACTAGGTCGTGGAGCATTACGCGGTAGGTCCACGATGCACGCAATCCACCTGAAATGTTGGTCTGTGAACATCGCATTCTTCCTTTCTTCTTCTTTTTCACTTGTCCGCGTTTGCGATTGAGCCGGACGTCCAATACACCGGTATTAAGCCGTTCAACCAGTTCCAAATTCTCCTGCCTCCAGAGGGTGTCGTCCATGTTGCGATGGATAGAAGCGACGGTCTTGGTGACATACGCATGGGCTGCGTATGTCGTGTTGGGGACTACGCCGCGCGCAATTGCAGGTGTGTCCGGGATGGTATCCGTGGTCTTCTTAGAGAGATTGGCTTTACGGTTAGACGGGGTGCCTGTCTGTAACCTTGTCAATGTCTTTGATATATTCCTATCTTCTCCTTGGAATCAACTGTGAAGCGGTTTTCTTCCGTGTTGTGGCGTCAGCTCATAGTGCACCTTTTCGACGACTACTTGATGAGGTTTGGGTGTGTCCGGATATAGTGCCTGGACTTATTTGAACTCTTCAGTAATTTTGTCGACGGTTGCAAGCCGGATTTGCAATTTCTATTTAAACCACTGGATTGCGTTCCATAGGCAGTTGGATGCGCTGTGTGCCAGTTGCTCTTCCACATAACATTCTCCGGTGTTGATTGTGTTCAACAGCGCGGTAAAAGTTTTTATCATCTGCTGGGTTTGATTGCAATCTCGCATGCCAGATAGCGCTGCCTCCACGTCTTGTTCGAACGGTTCTAAAACGATCTTAATAAACTTCGTTCTGTCCACATGTTGCTTGAGGTTTGGGTCAATGGTTTGGTACTCGCAGGTAAGTACTCCGACGCAGGCGGTCGGTTGGCTGGATGGTAGTTCGAGGTCGTAACGCTCAAAGTCAGCGAGGTACTCTTGCAGCGACTGGTTTTTCTTTTCTTGCTCGCGACGCTTCTGTCGTCAAGTCTTTTTTTTTTCTGTCTCTTCTTAGGTTGATGTTGAGGTCTGCACGGCAGAACTATACCGTTCCTTGCCCCACGTTGGGCTCCATTTGTTACCGGCATCCTTCTCTGTGAAGGTTGTCTGAATAGTCTGGAGGTGGTGATCCAGATGATGGTGATACGTCGTTTGTATTTTTGTTTTAATTAGGTTAAACCGAAGTTCCTCATAAACGCGTTCCACAGACGCTCACGCAGAGCTGATGGTTGTTTGTGGATCGACGTGGATCGACGGCAAGGAACAGTGGCCGTGGTTTGCAAAGCATCGGGCGACCTCGGATAAAGCCGGAGGAATGCTTGTTGGTTGCAGTAGGTGACGTTGTTGGAAGCTGCAGCGGTGGTGATCAGGGTCATCTGAGGGGCACCCAGCGGATTGCTAGCTGATGTGGTGGTTCAGATGATGTCCGTCTCAATGTGGCTGCTTTGGGCTCTGGATCTTATGTGAGGAGCAGATTTTTTTTTTTTTTTTTTTTTTTTGTGGTCAGGGCGGTAAAATCTTCTAAAGACTGACTCAAAGTGTCGGATTCACTCTCACGAGGAAAGCGCCTACCGACTAAAAACCGCCCCATTTTGAGTACCGGGAAGTACGAGACCTGTGCTCATAAACCTTCCATTTGGAGAAAATTAAGGGGATGAATAAAGGTAGGAAGCCGTATAGGCTGTGGGGTGAGTGTGAGGAGCAGAGTAGAAAAGTTGTGTATTTATAGGCAAGCGGTTGCGCGCGCTGCGTTCCGATTGGTGGACGGAGTACCGCCTCCGTGCGGCAACAGAAGATGCTTACTATAGTATTTAATTTTAAACAGGAGCACGGGTAAACAACAGACAGGCGGGGAAGGAGTATAGTAGACAGTATATTCAATTCTAAGATAGATTTCTGATAAAGGAGTACATGAGATTATGAATCTATGTATTTTTTTATCAATTTTATATTTTAAAATACTATATGTACCAGGTGCAAAAACAATTGTACAAATTTTACAAATTTAAAGATAAAATTGGATAGAACAAACTACGACAATTTTCACGATCATAAAGTAATGTTATTGCTAGGTTTTCTAAAGGAACCGCCACGTATTGTAAGATTTTCTATCTACGAAAGTCTGAAAATGATTATTTTTAAAGATTCATGCAGCATCATCTTTTTATAAAGTCAGGAGAGCAGCCTTAACGATAAGTTTCTCTATAAAAACAATCAAAATGTATTGATTTAACAATTGTTACCACAGAGTACAACAAGGGTTTGTTAATATACAACGAGTAAAACTGTCAGAAGAAATTAACAAAACAGTCTCACATATCTACAAAACTTAATATAATAATAAAAGTTTTTTCTCATCGATTAATACTATTATCCCTTAATTTCCCTTTATCCCTTTTATTTAACTTAAACATTTTATTGAAAACTGTTTTATCGACAACGCAAAACAGAAACAGCACTTACCGACTGCGCCATATTGGTGTCTTACAAGAATTTTCTGCATATTCCTTTCAAAAAAGATATCAGCATAAACGTACCAGAATACAACAATGTGCAAAGATATCTACTAAAGATAGAATTGAACAAAAATTACATCAAAACCGTGAACAAAAACACCACTTACCGATTGCAAAAATTTAGTGACTTATTGTGCTCTTAATATTGGATACGACTTAAATAGCAAACAAAAAATCTGCAACAATGTCTAACTACCATAGTCTTCAAGATGGTAAAAATGGGAAATGGCATAGCTTGCCTAATGCTATTTGTCATAAATTAATTCACTGCTAAGCAGTAGATCAAAATTGCAAAATGACATAAGCGACTATGACACGTTATTAAAGCCTGAAAAATAACCCGAAGCAATGTCCGAAGAAATGACGGAACAAAATGCATTTTAATCTTCAAAATTTCTGTTGACACTAATTTTAAAACGGAATAAAATACTATTATACTTTATTCATATCTATAGTAGTGCACGGAAAGCGCACTATGCATGAGTGCTAAATGGTATCATTTATCGTAGCAAGTTATCTGTAAATTGTATGTCATTTAAATGTCGCCAACCTTTAGTTACAAAAACCAGGTGCCAATGAATGCTGTGGAAAAAATTAAATTATTAAATAAAAACACCATCTACCGACTGCGCCAATTTGCTTTCTTATAAAAATTTTAATTACAAAACAATCTGCTCAATATAATAAAGTTTCTTGCCGTTGATATAATGTATTTACTCATAAAACCTAGAACTAAGCCAAGACTACGTAAAAAATTGGTTAGCAGTTGTTCCACGATGTTCTTGTACGCTCTATCTTTTTTGGATTTTCTCTTCCATAACGAGTCGAAGTAGTTTGTATCTCTCTCCTCTTATTACATCTCAAAAGTATTTGAGTTTTTTCTTTTTGATGGTTAGTGTAAGTTGTTAATTTTTTTAAATTATTTTAAGTACTGTAGCATTTAAAATGTGTTTTTCTATAAAAACATTTCTGGATAATTTAATGGATGCTTTTGTTTAATATTTTCTCTTCAGCCCGTGTTTGTCCACTGTTGGACGCAGGCCTCTTTTAAGTCGTTCCATGCGCTTCTTCTTTTTGCGATTTGATGCTATTCTTTTCCCGCCGTTTTCTTGATGTTGTCGAGCCATCTTCTTTGCGGTCTATCAGTGCTTTGTTTTGTGGTTCTTGGTCTTTAGTGAGTGAGGCTACGTCTCCTACCCAGCTCTACTTAAGTTCTACGCTTCGTTCAATCACATCTTTGGTTTGCAGTCAGTTCTTAATCTGTTTGCGCTTTTTGCTGTTCATGCCATCGTTACCAAGCCATACGCCGTAACCGGCAATATGCACATGTCGTATACTTTTTGTTTTAGACAGTGCGGTATGGTTGGGTTCTTGAGTATGTGTTTGAGTTTGCCAAAAGCAGCCCAGCTCTGATTTATTTATCTAGTTATTCTAATTTTCTTTTCCCAGTTTTATTTGGTGTCCTAGGTATATGTACTCAGTCACTTGTTTGATTATCTGTCCGTCAATTTGATATGGCTGGGCTTCAACTTTTGAGATCATGATCTTGGTCTTTTCCAAGTTTATTTTCAGGATGCTGTATTTAATTGGTCTAGCATATCTTTTAGTGCTTGATATTAATATAATATCATCGGCAAAGCGTAAGTGATTTAGATATTTGCTATCTATGCTTATGCCTTTCTTCTCCCAAGGCATGTTTTTAAAAACGTTTTTTTAAACGAGTGTAAACAGCTTTGGTGATATGGTGTCTCCTTGCCTTACCTCTCTACCTATCTTGATCTTCTCGGTAGTCGACTCTTCATCTACTGTCACTTTAAAAGTGGCGTTTTGGTATATTTGTCGAATTATTTGTGTATACCGTGAGTTGATTCTGGCTTTATTCATGGCATAAAGATTGCCCAGAGCTAAATAGAATCGAACGCTTTTTCATAGTCAATAACGCTAGATGTATGGGTACGTTATATTCCGTACACTTCTCAATTAATGTGCGGATGGTCTGTATGTGATCTGTTGTGCTAAACCTTTTATAAAAGCCAGCCTGTTCAAGAGGTTTGTAAAAATTATGATTTATGTTAACAGTTTATAAAGGTGTGATAGCAGGCTAATGGGTCTATAGTTCTTAATGTCTTTATTGTCCCCTTTTTTGTGTATCAGAATTACTTTGGAATTTTCCCAGGCAGTTTGTATTTTTGTTTCTTTAATACATTTATTTAGTAAAAGTTTTATTGTATTTAATAAAAGTAGATAGAATAAGCGGGTTCTGGGCCCTCCGCTCCTCCGCTTCCGGTGCTGTGTTATAATGTGTATAAGAAATTGTAAAACGTGCCCCTCCACTTTGATGACGTGCAATAATATCATATCTATATTAATATGTAAACAGTCCAATAGATGAGTCATCCGCGCCTCTGCGTCGAGCAGTAGGTGACGTCATCCATAAGAGCTTCTTGTGTGTGAGTGAGAACCAGAAATCGGAAATGGAAGGATGGAAAATATGAGAGACAGCAGCAGCCACCTAGCGGCAGCAAGCAAACTAGCATATACAGGGTGATCGAAAGACTTTGTATATACAGGGTGTGTAAAAAATAAATCCAAGATGGCGACCGGAAGTGGTTATCATTATCTTAGAATCAAAAATGGCGACCGGATGTTCGACTTCCGGTGCTGCAAATAAGGTCGTTATGGTACTCAAATGAAAGGTCTCATTGCGTAGGTTACGAATCTGAAATAAAAATGTTTACTTGACCTGCTCCTAAGCCTTTTTGACCATACGGTACTGATTAGCAGCAGCAGGTTGCCGACAGCAGGGTTCCAAGTGTGCGAGTGCAATGCAGCAGCAGCAGCAGCAGCCACCTAGCGGCAGCAAGCGAACGAGCATATATACAGGGTGGTCGAAAGACTTTGTATATACAGGGTGGGTCAAAAATAAATCCAAAATGGCGACCGGAAGTGGTAATCTTTATCCCAAAATAAAAAATGGCGGCCGGAAGTGCGACGTCCGGTGTCGCAAAAAGGGCCTTCATGGTACTCAAATGAAAGCGCCCGTCGCGTACGTCACGAATCTAAAATAAAAACTTGTACTTGACCCGCTCCTAAGCGATAAAAATACAAAATAACCTTCTGGATGTTTTAAAATAAAGAAACAATTGTTAAATGTGTAATTATAATTTCATATGTATTTTATAAATTATATAAATGATATATTACCAATCATTAAATAAAAAAATCAAATATATGTTATAACTGTGTTTTATTTCATCATTTCATAACAACATGCATGATAACATATCATCAATTTTCAACAGGAAATTATAACATAATCAGAAGTAACAAGATGTAATTGACTTTCTGTTAAAAATGTATATTGTTTATTATAAAGGTAGTTAAATTAAACACAACATCTAAATAACACATTTATTATTATTTAAAAAAATTACAAGAAAAATTTGCACGTTTATCAATAAAAATGTCAATCTAACATTACCAATTACACAATAAGTTACATTTAATAATATTTAATATTATTATTATCATTTAAATAAGTACAAATTTTTTTTACATTTTGAAATGAACAATTACTAAACTCATCCGTGTGATTTGCACAGAAATGAGTACATTTTTCAAACTTCGGTGAATTAATTTCACCTTCTAAATTTAAAATGATGAAATTCGGAAAATGTCTTTTTAAAAAATCTTCTTTTTGAACACCCTTGACCACGCACGTCACATCGGATAAATTCTGAGTAAATCTGTAAAAGATGTTGTCAATCTCGGCCATATCAACAATTCCTCCGGAATATGGAATTGAGTGGTAGTTATTTTCCAACCATCTGGCTTGGATTTTTTCTTTAGATGTTAAAAACGAATAGTCGATTGTCGGTTTCATCAAGTAAGTGTGAATATTTTTGTAATTTGTCGCAATACTTATTTCCTTCGGTATAAACTGATTTGCAATTACAAATCCTTGCATATCGATGGCTAATATAATCATCATGTTATATGAAGTGTACACATCAACGGTCTGTACTCGACTAAAATAAGAGCTCAATTGATGGGTATTTGACGCATTTTTCTACGTTCAGGATTCACTACTGCTTCCAATGTTATTGCAATCTTTTTAATTCTACGTTGAAATCGTAGTCTATTTTGTGCTTCAATCATCCATTCAGCACCGCTTCTATAGTCACCACATTCTTCAGGCAAATAAATGACCGTTGACTCGGGCTCACTGAATCTCACTCTTTTTCCCATCACACGAGTTTTCGAACCAACCCTGATAGCGGTGTGTATTCAACTATGGTATCGCTCAAAATGAGACAATAACACCTAGTATTGTCTTTAAAAATCTGAGAAGCTTCCATTTCAAGGCGCAAGTCTACCGTCGAGGACTTGATGCTTTCATTTTGTTTTGAAACGTCAAATACAAACATTGTGTGATTCTTAAATTCAGTAAATGAAAAGTACGGTTGATTTTTTGCATTATCATAGTAACTACTTTGAAACTGACAGTACATCTCGTAGGCGGTTAAATATTCGCCATTGTCAAAATCCAAATTTAAATTTTCGTATGGATATGTTTCAGAATTTAGATAGATTCTTATGTTTCTAATGTTACAATGATCGAATGTGGAAACGTCTTCACTTGACACACCCTTTTTGTTGACGTGAAAAGCTATAATTACATATCGTGATTTCTCTAGACTGTTTGAGGTTTTTACGGACCAAACACTATCTTTAGATTTATTCATAGAGGGTAGTTCGTGTAGTTCCCATTTGCGAAATGGGATTAAGATTCTAGGATCGGTTTTAACTTGTTCCAACATTTGTAATTTAATCTCAGCATTTAATTGTATATGTGGTACTCTCCACTCGATTTTGTTTATTTTAAATTTAATCTGGCTAATTGCTTTTTTATCAGTATCATCGCTTATGAAACAATTTACATCAGTAGACGCACGTAGTAGAATTAGTTCGTGTTTAGCAAATCCCATTATTTTTTGATAGTCTTCGGCAAATCCTAACCAACACTTTAGCGGAATAAGAGCGAAAAACTTTTTATTCACAAAATATGTTTTTATTTGACCGGTTTTGCCCCACCCGGCAGTTCCCAAAACTTTAATTTCTTCGGCGTCTCCGTAGGAAAGAAACCCCTTCATAGTGCTCGAGATACCCAAATCTCTCGTTCTATCAATCTCGACACCGTTTAACTCATATCGGATTTCTTCGAACAAGAATGAGAAAACGTTGTTGGTTATGCTAAATGTTTTTCCATCTGATGGCTGTCCCTCGACCTCTCCAACCAAGTATATACTGCTTTCGCTTGGACATGTAAAAATATCTTGGTTCTGAATTGTGATTCTGATTTCATCGTTATTATCAAAGTTTGTAGTCCTTGGTCGGTAAGAATGATACTGTTCTTTAACGATGCTCTCATCAAATTGCACTTCATCAAAAATGTTAATTTTTCCCATAATGTTTCACTCTGTAACTTAGAGCCAATAGTCGGGATAAATTAAGACGTGTCACCTCTTTCGTAGGCAAAGGGGAACTGATGGTGAACGCATTGTTCTTCTTCTTTTTATTACCGAAAACAATTCCCATCTTACAGAGGTTTTAATTCCAATCTTATTAAAATATTTTCTCTCCTAAAATTAATGGGATCCCCCGCTTGATCTAATATTCTGAGATTGATATTGTCGATGCTATTGCGAACGTTTACCGGTAAATATAAAATATTTCGAGGTTCAATATTAATTGCGTAACCGGGATCCACTGCGGGACTAAATTCGAACAACGTGTGCGACAGACGATCGTCGTAATATGCTCCAGTAACGATGTTGCACTCTATTCTTATACTTTCCACTTTAATTATTTGCACGGGTAAATCGGACCTATGAATAATTCCGGCTTTTAAAATTTCTTTTCCGGAAAATCCCAAGAGACGCCCGATGGTGTTTTTATCAGGTGTAAAATCAATGTCGTACTTGCTCTTGATTTCGCACTGAAGAGTGTTGTGATTGGGTTTCAAAGACAAAATTTCTTCTGCTTCCGACTCGGGCAAATTTAACCCCCCTATTATCATGCGTTGCAAATATAATTCAATGTCTCGAATTTCGTATGCGCCTGTAGAAAGTGTGATCAATTTATTATCGTTGAAAATGAATTTATTGTTGGTTCCTTCCTCAATGTTCGGTATGGAATTATATGTGTGAAAACCAATGAGTCCTAAACAATATTCGTGTTGCGGATCTAATTCGATCGGGGGATAATAGTTGACCGATAGTTTGCTGCTATCACCTTGCAGGGTGAACGTTCGAGACATGACTAGCATAAAATTAATTTTAACATCTTTATTTATATAAAAACTCTAAACATAAATGTCCGCAGTTGTGAGAGTTAAATTTCTGATATTGATTGTGATTATATTTTATCTCGCATGCTTTGAAATATTTTACAACTTCTAGCGGCGGGCTTAAATTTCCAAAACTGTCAAAATATTGCACGCGTCTGCCGTTCTTCTTGTACGCTACCCAATGAGTGCCGGCTCCTGCCGTCCTATCCAGATTTATTATGCCCGACTCTCTATAATGAGGGTGATGCGGTAACTGATCTCGCATAAATACTCCTCTAAATGTTTTAATATGTTTCGTATATTTTTTCAAGTCTAAATCTGTGAGCGGTCTATCGGGCAGCGAACTTAACAGTTTTTTGATTTTTTCAGGTACAGTCCCAAACCTTTCTTATATGGTTTTAAATATAAACCGCTTCCCTTCTTTCCGAGAGCGATGGCAGAAAGCCACCTTGTTTTGGAATAGGTAGAACTCTTGGTTTGCGGACTTTATTACGTCCACCCGTTTTTTTAACAGCATCCTTAGCAGCAATCAAAGCAATTTTAGCACTTTCTCGTATAACGTCTGCACTTTTAATTTTTTTTGCTAACGGTTTTAACGCCGTTCGTACTTTATTTACTACACCTGCGCGAAGAGCTACAGTTTTAACGCCCATTCCTAATTTCCTTTTGGCTTTCATGATTCCAGTTACCGCTAGAGCGCTTGCTTTTTCGCTTAACGAAGAGTTCTTAGACTTAACTCTCCCCCAAGCAGATTTTTCCAAACTTTTATCTGCCTTATGTCGATCCTCTAACTTGGATGAATTCGAATAGGCAATGTCGTGCTGCATACAAGCTTTATCCAATTCGTTTATACCGATATCTCCTCTGATCAAACGCTTCTTCAACTTGGTGCCGGGACCGCAATATTTATATCCGGGTAAGTGGAGCTCAACAGGTAACTTATCTATAGCGCTGTTGATGATACCTCTACCGTGGTACATTGCTTAATAATTTTATCAGATCAATGATGTGTATATATAGCCATATTAATTAGAGTTTTAGTTAGTATAATGAAAACCGTTAAGCAGAAAGTTACTTTACCAATTATAAATATAGACTCAGTTGTGGGGGATACGACTGGACAATCTGAAAAACATGGCCCGTTAATCCCAAATTCTGTAAGAGCTTTAATATGCGGACCATCGAATTGTGGCAAAACTAACGTTTTATTTTCAATGCTTTTCCATGAAAACGGTTTAAAATTTGAAAACTTGTACATTTACTCAAAGTCGTTGTATCAACCAAAATATCAAATGTTAAGTGACGTTTTAAGCTCGATGTCGGAAGTTAGATATTTTCCATTTTCTGAAAACTGCGAAATCCTCGATCCGAGTGAAGCAAATAATAATTCAATTTTCATATTTGACGATGTTGCATGTGACAAACAAGATAAAATTAGAAATTTCTTCAGTATGGGTAGACATAAAAATGTTGATTCATTTTACCTATGTCAAACATATACACGTATTCCTAAGCATTTGATTCGCGATAATGGAAATTTTATAATGCTCTTCAAACAAGATGATTTAAATTTGAAACATGTATACCAAGACCATGTGAGCAGCGATATGAGTTTCGAAAAGTTTAAAACTCTATGTGCAGAATGTTGGAAAGAAAAGTATGGTTTCATTGTGATAGACAAGGATTCTGATGCCGGCAGATACCGCAAAGGACTCGACGAGTATATAATAATAAACTGATAATTACCTCAATCAGTATAGCGCATGCGTTAGAGGGGTGTGGTTATTATTTCTTTCTCTATTGAAGTGAAGCAGTATAAAGAGATTAAGCAGTTATATAGCAATTGATATAGCAGTATAAAAGCGGTAGCTATTGAACAGCGCCTGATATAGCGCGCAGTATAGCGGAATAGCAAGCGGTATAGCGGAATAGCGAGCGGTATAGCGGAATAGGGAGCGGTATAGCGGAATAGCGAGCGGTATAGCGGAATAGCGAGCGGTATAGCGCTACAAAAGCGCTCGCTATTTTTAGAGATGCGGTATAAGAAGCGCTCTCTATTACGGAACCCTTTCAATACGGAGAAACACAATGTTGATAAGGAACTCATAACTGTAAAGCATGCAATTCGCAAGAAAGTAATGGCTCTCAAATTGAAGCAATCCGATGATAATGAAATCTTGAATAAAACTTACAAGCCTTTAATTGAACCAATTAAGGAGTTAATAAAGAGTTCTACATTGCCTCCGGGTCCTGCAAATGTACTTCATATAACGCCTCAAATTAAACAATCTCCTACGCAACCACCGCAACAGCAAGTGACTCCGATTAGACCTAAGAGAAAATATGGTAGAACTTCTACACCTACGAAACCAGAGGAAATGGTCAGTTTTGGTCAATATGAACCCAGTATGATACAATTTGATAAAACACAAGGTGGTTTAGAAAGAAACTCTTACGAGGGTATGTCAAATGCAACCACACTTAGGGAGGAAAATTATAAACCCGAAGAAGAGACTTACGAAAGTAGGTTAGAGTCTTCAGATGATACAGTTGATAATACAGTTGATAATACAATTGATAATACAGTTGTTGAAAATAATGAAAACCCAGACCCTATTACTGAACGTGGTTTGAGAGAATATCTCGAACAGTATCCTAATGTTTTAGTGCCTTTACTTATTGGATACGTCAAAGATGCTGATAAAATTGTTTATGATCGCTCTTCGGTAACGGGAGTTAATTATGACATTGATACCAGCAAGATAATCGTTGGAAACACAGAGCTAATGATTGATGGGATTGGAGATTTTTATGTAAGAGGGAAAAAATTTATAGGTACTGATGGATTGTATGAATTATTATTCAAGAAAACTCCTCAAAATTATACTGAACAAGACAAAAGAGACTATTTTGAAGTTTTAGTGGCTACTAATGCTTTATTTAAAAATCATAATCCTGCAGAGCAACATCAAGGAATTGGTACAACAAAATATAAAATGTTAGTTAAACCTATGTTAGATGAACGTAAAAAAGCGAGAGCAATGAGAGTGAACGAGAAAACTGTGGATGAAGAGATAATGGAAGCCTTTGCTAATACTACTACTACTACACACCGTCCAAATCGCAGCAGGAGTGTGTCAGATGCCAATTCGTACACAGGTAAAGGATTCGATTCAACATTAGAAGTCGAAGATAAGCCTTTTCGATACACATACTGGGATAATCCTAACGAGTTAATAGAACGTTTGTGGTTGCTACACGCTTCACGTAGAGCCGGAAATTCATCTCACGCTAACGAGATTGCCTCCATCGAAGAAGAGCTGAGAGAAGCAAATATAATCTATTAAATTTTTATTTTAATCTCAATATCACTATGAGTGTAGACAAGTTCGGACGTCATTCGTCGCAAAATAAATCATTTGCTGGTGCAAGAGGCCCGCCAGGCAACGGTTTTAAGCGCGATGCTGATGGGAATTTCGACATTTCTCACAAGCGTTTGAAAAATGTTAATGCTCCTATCGATGATACTGATGTCACGACTAAGCTGTACGTTCACAACATTTCCGACTACCTCGACTCTAAAATTACAAATCTTCTCAAGAAATCTGATGATGATAAGAACGCTATCAATACTCTCTTGGAAAATTTAAACGCCGAAAATAAATCTGATTTTGATCATATTAATATCAAATATGAGGATCTTGATAAGAAAATTCAATTATGCATTAAAGACATTCCTGAAATGATTGAATCAAAGTTACTGACATTTAAGGGTGAATTGCATAAAATTGAGCAGAATATGAACTTGGTCAGCAATGCACATACAAACTTCAATCTGAATGTTTATGATCGTATTGAAGCCATACGTGATAACTTAACAACAACATACAACAGTGTAAAGGTTCAAATTAACAGCATTAATGATCGAATTCACGATATTAGCGAGCGAATAGACAAATGAACTAATTCAAAGCGACATTCAAATAAAATGGGGGGAGTTTGTTATTAAAAATGAATTTGTTATTGGGAGCTCAAGCGGAGAGCATCAAAAATTGATTTCTTCGAACAAGAATGAGTAAAGTAAAACAAGATATCGTTACTGAAATCCACAAGCCCGCGCGAATAAATTTCTCTAGAAGACGAACCATTTTGAAAGGTTTAGATGATTTGTGGCAGGCTGATTTGGCTGATTTTATACTGTATTCTCGCGAAAATAAGGGATATAAACACATTCTTATTGTAATCGATTGCTTCTCCAAATACTTGTGGGCGGAACCTCTAAAAGATAAAAGCGGACCGTCAGTGAAGAGTGCATTTGACAAAATATTTAATGGTGGTAGGATCCCGAAAAACTTGCAGACCGATCTGGGTAAAGAGTTTTACAACAAGCATGTTGAAAATTTGCTTAAAAAGCATTCGATTAATCATTACTCTACGTTTACTATTAAAAAGGCTGCAATGGCCGAGCGAGTGATACGTACTATTAAAGAAATATTATATAGAGAGTTTAGTTTACGAGGCAAATATAAATGGATCGATGTATTACCTGATATCACAAAAGATTACAACAATCGTAAGCATAGTACCATCGGTATGAAACCAAATGAAGTCACTAAAGATAAAGAATCGATGTTGTTGAAAACCGTTTATTCACACATCAAGATTGCTGGACCGCGAAAATTTAAAATTGGAGACTTTGTGCGAATCAGCAAGGAGAAAACCGTTTTTGCGAAGGGATACACACCTAATTGGTCCACCGAAATATTTAAAGTGATTTCAATTAAAATCACAAATCCTACTGTGTACCTGTTGGAAGATTCAAGGGGGAGTCCAATCAAAGGAGGATTTTACGCTGAGGAAATTCAACTTGTTAAGCATAATGATGCATATCTAGTGGAAAAAATTATAAAGAAAAAAGGAACTAAAGTTTTCGTGAAGTGGCTGGGACTTGATAAGACTCATAATAGTTGGATTGATAAAAATAATGTTTTATAATAATTTAATCGTATACTAGTTTAGTTTTAATAATAATAATAATAATAATAAATTTATATTGTAACCCACACACATTGTTTTATTTATGTGAAGGAGTAAATAATAAGATTGATTTTTTTTTTAAACATTTAATTCATCAGGAGTTTATATTCATACATTCATAGTCATAATACATTTTACCGTAAAACATGTTCAGTGTTTCCATCATAAGATACTCGAGCTCTCCTTTTGTATCGTTCTCACTCAATAAGCGGATAACTTTACCATACAAATCGTTATCTTCGTGAGCTAATTTTAAACATTTAGCCATAATTACATTATAATATAAATCAAATTCATAGGATTTTAATAATGTTAATTTAAAGTTTATAAGATTCTTAAAATTAATCAAGTTGTTGAATGTCATTAAAGAAATTAATATTTTAAAATTCCGGCACTCAAGTAATATAACATCCAGTTGTTTGTATGAGGTATATGAAATGCGGTGATCGCAGTACTTCCATGCGCCCCCATCTCTAATTTCGGTTATATTCATTTTGGAGAATTCACTCCATTCTTCTGCGGTAAAGAAAATTTCGTTGCGTCTAAAAGTACCATTATGTCCACAGTGGATTTTGATAATTGGTATAAATCCCAGTGCTGGACTTAGACCAATGGACACAAACTTTGTTCTAGAGTTATTGATTGTATAAGAGCTCTCTCCAATCAGCTGCATCTCCCGCTTGACGTCATCATCGTATCTGCAAATGCCTTCCTCCACAGGATCTTCGAACTTTAGAGGATCTGAAAAGAATGATTAGATGTAGAAATAAATTTCACTTGAGAAAAATATATTTAAAACTTACGTTCAATAATATCTTGTGACTCCAGACTTTTTAGGTTAATCTGTTGCATGCACACATCATCTAAATCGTACCCCACGTTGTAGAATTTTTCTGCATCTTTGCGTGTTAAACCGTAAGTACCTTTGGGGTTGATGTACTCGTATAATAATTCAGGTTGTAGATCTCTTGGTCGACTCTCCATATCCTCAACGAACGGTTTTATAGAATGTTTTGGGGTCTCGATTGGATTTACATGTGGTTTTTTAACATCGTACTCTCGTTTTAATGGTGTAAAATAACACTTTTTGAGATTGGACATTATGAACTCTATTGCAAATGGGGCTAAACTATTGTGAACTGAACTGCGCAAACACTGAATCAACTGTGAAGTTTTTGCATCATGATCACCATGTTATTACTAATTTAAGAATTAGATTTTTATTTTATTTTAACCAATCACAGGGCTGATAAAGATTTAATGATTTATATTTATTGTCAATCAGAAGGTCGGTATGATGGTGATAAGAATTTTCTTGTTGATTCTTGTATTACGATGCAATTTTTCTGTTAAAAGCGGATGTTACATCCTGTTACTTCTGATTATGTGATAATTTCCTGTTGAAAACTGGTGATATGTTATCATGCATGTTGTTATGAAATGATGAAATAAAACGCAGTTATAACATATATTTGATTTTCTTTTATTTAATGTTTGTTAATATATCTTTTATATAATTTATAAAATACATATGAAATTATAATTACACATTTAACAGTCAAAATTATTTCTAGACTCAATATTAAATTTGCGTTATTACTTTCAACATTCGAAATTATTAAATGATTTGATACATTCATTACGTATCGATTTTTATCGAGGAACATAAAAGTTGCATTCATCACATTTGACACTCCCGGAATTGTGCTGGCGTTGATTTTGAACGTTCTTGGATGAGTGGTATTGTCGAGGTGCATCATTTTCCATTCCAAAGGCCAACTATCATTGATTCCTCTATCGATGGCGGTTATGAAGCATTGTCTGGCATCTTTGGGTTTCGTGATGAACAAAGTTCCATTAAGCAAAGTTGATAATAGTATGAATGCGGTGCTATTCATTTTCGGTGCTCTTGACACTTTTTCTAGTTGATCGGTAATCTTGACACTTTTTGCAGATACACCTTTCTGCGATGCATCTAAAACAGTTTTTTATGGGTGGAGGCGGTCCGTCTATGTGATTCTCATCAGTTGGAAGGTTGTAATGCTTATGACAGGGGAGTCTTATTTGGAAATATAAATCATTTTTACATTTTTCAGGCAGGAAGTCCCACAATCTTTCCAAATTTAGTCCATATAGCGATCGCAAATATTTGTCAGGCAGATATTTTACATATTCATCAGTTAACTTGTATTCATCCTACAATTCAATGGCTTTATTTATATTTTTAAATAAACTTCTCTCGACTTCGCTAATTTCATCGGAGCTGTATCCCGCCGAGTTTTGCACACAGTTGCTTTTGTAATTCATAATCACAAATAATTTTTTTAACATTTTTAATTTGCCTTAATAGACTTTCCAATTGATAGTCTAATTGCTGTTTTTGTTTTTGCAATCGATTTTTTAAAAGGTGTCGTTTAATGAGTGACGTTCTTGACATCACCATTATCTTTAACTTTTATTATGTTTAACTGATTTTTAAATTTAGTGTCTCCACTTAAACAACGGATTGTTATCATTTATTTCTTTATTTTAAAACATCCAGAAGGTTATTTTGTATTTTTATCGCTTAGGAGCGGGTCAAGTACAAGTTTTTATTTTAGATTCGTGACGTACGCGACGGGCGCTTTCATTTGAGTACCATGAAGGCCCTTTTTGCGACACCGGAAGTCGCACTTCCGGCCGCCATTTTTTATTTTGGGATAAAGATTACCACTTCCGGTCGCCATTTTGGATTTATTTTTGACCCACCCTGTATATACAAAGTCTTTCGACCACCCTGTATATATGCTCGTTCGCTTGCTGCCGCTAGGTGGCTGCTGCTGCTGCTGCTGCATTGCACTCGCACACTTGGAACCCTGCTGTCGGCAACCTGCTGCTGCTAATCAGTACCGTATGGTCAAAAAGGCTTAGGAGCAGGTCAAGTAAACATTTTTATTTCAGATTCGTAACCTACGCAATGAGACCTTTCATTTGAGTACCATAACGACCTTATTTGCAGCACCGGAAGTCGAACATCCGGTCGCCATTTTTGATTCTAAGATAATGATAACCACTTCCGGTCGCCATCTTGGATTTATTTTTTACACACCCTGTATATACAAAGTCTTTCGATCACCCTGTATATGCTAGTTTGCTTGCTGCCGCTAGGTGGCTGCTGCTGTCTCTCATATTTTCCATCCTTCCATTTCCGATTTCTGGTTCTCACTCACACACAAGAAGCTCTTATGGATGACGTCACCTACTGCTCGACGCAGAGGCGCGGATGACTCATCTATTGGACTGTTTACATATTAATATAGATATGATATTATTGCACGTCATCAAAGTGGAGGGGCACGTTTTACAATTTCTTATACACATTATAACACAGCACCGGAAGCGGAGGAGCGGAGGGCCCAGAACCCGCTTATTCTATCTACTAATAAAGTCTTCCCTCTTTAGACATTTCTGTTAATATTTTGTCTTCGCTTGGTGCTTTCCCGTTTTTTAGTTGTTTAAGAGCTTTATTTATTTTGGGAATATTTATTTCTGGTATGTCTTCTGAATTGACGTTCTATATTAATTTGTTGTTGGTACTTAGTGTGCTTGGTATGTGGGATCTGTAAAGTATTTTTATGTTTTAGTTATTTTTTATTGTATTTTTTATGAGTTCTGCGTTTTGCTTTTTAGTTTCTCTCCTGATTTCTTTAGTGATGGTCTTGCTTAGTTGTCTGTATTTGTTCAATTTTTGTTTTAGGTTACTTTTTTTGTTTTATGAGTTCTATTGTACTTATTTGTTTTTTTAATTTTTTTCAGTTTTGTTTTTGTGCAAATTTTCTTATTGTCTGTTTGTATGTCATTTACAATTTTTTCATTTAATTTATCGATACTTATAAGTGTTGTAAAGTTTGTATAGTTCATCTTAGCTGATATTTCCTTTATGTATTGGTCCTGGTTTTGTTTCAGGTGGCTTATAGTTGGAAAGGGTTTCTTCTCGAGCATATTTCTTCTTTCTATTTTAGTGTTAATTACCAAAGCAGTTCTTATTAACCTGTGGTCGCTGCCGGTGTAGAAGTTATTTATCACTGAGACGTTTGTATCGTATTTTTATTATTAAATATTACGTAGTCTATTTCGTTTTTAATTTTACTGTCTGAGCTTAACCATTTTCATCTCTGTTGTTTTAGTTAGTCTTGCAGGTAATTTATAGGCATTTCTCCCCGGTCGTTCCTTTCTCCTAGACCGAAACTCCCGATATTTGGTATGTTTTTGTCTTTCCTCTTTAGGCCTAGTTTTGCGTTCAAGTCTCTCATGATTACTGAATATTGGGTTTTATCTGATTTTTAAGAACGTTTTACTTTCTTGTTCCTAGAGGTGCTTGTAGGAGCATAGGCTTGAATTATTTGGAGTTTGTATGTTTTATTGAGTTTCAGAGTGATGTATATAACTCTTTTGAATATAACTTTCACTCTACAGACCATGTGTTGTATGGATTTATTTATGAATATTGCTACTCCTTCTAAACCGTTCTTTGAATTTGCCTTGTTGTTATAACGGTATAGCCTGTTTGGATTTTAGGGTGGTGTATTTTTCTTCGGACAGGCGTGTCTTGCTTAGTTTTTGTTAAAGTTTGCGGAATCAAGTACTGCCTGTATTGCCAGCGTTCTGTGATTGTCATGTTTGTAAATATTGACGTTTTTTACATATAATGCAGTTGACAGTTTGATTTCAAACTGCTCGGTTTTGTTTCAACAAAATTTAACGACAGTAATAATTGTGTAAAAAATGGAAGTTTTGAATCGTGACTTCCGAGTGATGATTTTTTATGATTTTTAATACAGTTTAACACGGCAGCAATGTGTGGAAAAACTTTGTTATGACGATCTTTGCGAAGGTTGTCCATGCACCTCTGTTGTTGCAAAAAATATTGATGCTCTGCGTGAAATGATTTTGTCAGATCGGCATGTGACTTATAGTGAGATAGAGGCATTCTTAGGCATTGCATCGAAACAAATACATACGATTTTGCACGATCATTTGCATTTCAAGAAACTTTGCAGTCGTTGGATTCCACTCAATTTGAAAGAAGAACAAAAACAGGCACGTATCAAGTGGTGCAAAGAAATACTAAAGAAATTTGAAGGGGGTCGTTCAAATTTGGTATATAACATTAAATCAGGTGACAAATCTTGGATATATTCATATGAGCCTGAAACTAAATAGCAATCGACTGTATGGGTGTTTTAAAATGAACTTAAACACACAAAAGTGGTGCGTTCACAAAGCGTTTCTAAAAGAATGATTGCTTGTTATTTTTGAAAAACTGGTCATGTTGCCACTGTGGCATTAGAGGATCCAAGGACAGTTAATGCTGACTGGTATACTTCAATTTGTTTGCCGAAAGTTATCAGAAGGAACAACATAAGCCGGCGAATCATTGTTCATCTTGACAATGCAAACTCTAACACAGCACGACGAACTGTAGAGTTTTTGACCAGTAACAACATTCAATTAATGACTCATTGCTCATATTTGCCTGATTTATCTCCCAATGACTTCTTCTTATTTTGACATATCGAAAATAAAATGCGTGGCGAGCTTTTTTCATCGCCTGAAGAAGGCCGTTGAAGCATTTAATTTACATGTTCTGGAGGAACTTTGCTCAGAGTGGCAAAATTGTTTTGAAGATTGTTTCATCGGATGCAAAATTGTATAGATTTCAAAGGAAAATATTTTGAGAAGCAATAAAGTGAATTACATAACGTAAATTGTGTTTTGCTTTACATTTTTTGGAACTTTGGCAGTGTTTCTCGTATTACGCAACCATAATAATTATTTGCATTTAATCCATCTTTTCCACTGACTTTCCCTTGAGTTATGAGTTGCAACAAAAGATATTTGGGTTTTTTACTGATATGCTTGTTTTTTGGCTTTAATTAAATTAAGTATTATTTATTAAGTAGTTTATGAAATTTTTAGTATAGGGCGGTAGCACTATAGCTTCAATGCTTTCAGTCTGTTCATATTTTCACAGCCATATAGCAAGATTGGCTACATATTGCACTAACCCAACTAACTATCTATATTTGAAGTGTTCTAAATGTTTAGGTGTTTCATAAATTAAAAGTTAGTACATTACTAAACAAAAACTGTTTAATAGTTACTATGTTTTTATGTAAATGGTTTATTCGACCAGTGAGATGCTAGTTCAACGTTTTTCCTAAATTTGCGTTATTACCACCTTTGATAAAAAGCAAAATCTTATCAGAAAATATTATAACCTCTTTAATAAAACTATTAACTAACCGTCAAAAAGGGTTTCTAAAAGACTGGAGCTCTTCTTCCCGCAATTTTGCCTTGTATTATTAGGTGTAATACGTAGTAGCGTTCGAGATGTCGCCTAACGTGACCAAAGTATTTAAGTTTTCTGGTTTTTATTGATGTTATAATTTCTTTTTATTTTGACATGCGGTTTAGAACTTCCTCACTGGTGACTCGCTCCCTCCAACTTATACGCAATATTCTTTGGTACACCCACATTTCGAAAGCCACTACTACGTAATAATTCATGTTTATGAAATAACAAAACAATTTACTATGTTTTTTATTTCAAATTTATTCTTACAAATACATTACTATATTACATTTCTAGAAGGCTCTAGTAGAGCCAAAACTAACTATTTGTGATAAAAAAATAAAAATTGTTTTAATATTTCTAAATATTAACTTCAAAAAAGCACTTGAGAAGGCGATTCTTGTCGAATAATGACATGGAAAACACTTTCAAATATTGGTTTAACACATAGTGTAATTAGATTATTGTAGCAAGTGTGTAATCGTTTATAATCCTTACGTTTAGAAAACAAAATTGTTGTTTCACTCGTTTTCTTCATAGTTAAGTAGATAACATTAAACGCGTACTAACCTTATCTATAAATTGGCTCCCGTTATAATAATAATAATAATAATATCATTTATTCACGTGGCCAAAACAATTTACATATACATAGAACAAATATATACAAAATTTGGATGTGAGTGTCAAAAAGAAACAATTAAGTAATAAGTATACAACCTTAACAATTATTTAAAAATTCATTTGTGGAGTAGTATGCATTTTTTATTAATAAGTTTTTTAGTTTAAATTTAAATCGGGCATAATTAAGTTGTTTAATGTTGATATCCAAAGAATTATACATTTTGATTCCTTGGAAAAAATAAGATTGCTCAAAAAGTGCCGTTCTGTGATATTCAACCAGTAGTTTATTTCCATTCCGTGTGTGATAATTATGGGTATGATTTAGAAGTTGAAACCTGTATTGGTTTAAGTGTATGTAACAGAGAGTTTTGTAAATATATATACTTGGAAAAGTTAGTATATGTGTGTTTTTAAAGACAGGTTTACATGACTCTCTATACGGTAGTCCATAAACTAGTCGTATGATTTTCTTCTGTAGTATAAAAACCTGTTCATGAGTTACCGCTTTACCCCAGATGAGTACATTGTTTGACATATACGAGTAGGCCAATGCATAATAAACACTCAAAATGTTTTTTTCATTACAACATGATTTTAATGAAAGTATAGCATAATATGCTTTACTTAATTTATTACATACATAGTCTACCTGTGTACTCCAGTTAAGTTTACTGTCGAGAAATATACCAAGATATTTGCAGTTGTTACTGTATGTGTACTTTTCATTATTTACTATTAATTCCGTATTTTCTGGCATTTGTTTACAGTTTGAAAAATATATGCATTGCGTCTTTGATTCATTTACAACCAATAAATTTTGGTTACACCAGTTGTTAAATTTTGAAATAACAACTTTTGTTTTATTTATTAAGTTCTCTTGGTTTTGTGCTGAAATTCCAATTGCTGTATCGTCTGCATACAAAATGACAAGATCATTTGGAAATGATTTTGGCAGATCATTAATAAATAATAAAAACAACAATGGACCCAGCACAGATCCTTGAGGAACACCTAGCATTACGTTAAATGTATGAGATCGATGGTTGTTAACATTTACATATAAGTTTCTATCACTTAAGTAAGATTTGATTAGCATTAAAACAATTTCCTCGAAATCCTAGAGCTTCTAGTTTTGATAAAACAAAATTAATATTGATAGTATCAAATGCACGAGACAAGTCGAAAAATAATACATTAACGTGTTTATTTTAATCTACTTCTCGAATAATAAAATTAATTAACTCACAGGCAGCTGTTTCAATTGACCTATCAGATGTAAAACCATGTTGCGATTTTGTTAGAAGATCAATTTTTTTTAAAAACATGAGAATTTTATTTGAAATTATTTTTTCAAATAATTTACTTATATGAGGATAGTTCGGATTTAGGTCTGTAATTGCTTATTAAACTTTTATCACCTTTTTTAAAAATAGGTTTAACCGAAGTTATTTTTAGAATTGATGGAAAAACACCTACATCAATCGACCAATTAAACATAAAAACTAATGGTGACATTAAATCTTCTATTAATATTTTTATTATCTTTATTGGTACATCATCTGGACCTTTAGCATTATTGTTAGTTAAACCCCTTAATGCATCTATTATATCGTGTTCGGTAATCGGAGATATGTAAAAAGTATTATTTAAAATATTAGTAGTAGTTGTACATGTAGTAGAATTATTTATTCCAAAACGAGCATTAATAGTTTCTAAAGGAATATTAGAAAAATAAATTGCAAATTTGTTGGCTACTTGTGCGGGTTTAGAGGCAGTTTTATTTTCATAAACTATAACTAGTCACGTATTTTGATTGTTTGATTTACCGAGATAGTTGTTTATTAAATTCCAAGTTGCCTTTATTTTATTTTTTGATTCTAATATTTTGTTAGAGTAGAAATTTTGCTTGGCAATTATAATGTTATTTTTATGTTCTTTTTTCTTTATGTTATATGAAGATATTAGTTCAGCATCATTAAAATTACTAATTAACCAGAACATATCTTTTAAATTACCTTCGTGTGTTATAGTGTTGGTAATCCAATTGTCTTTGCATTTATGTTTACTTTTGCGTTTTCTTATTTCAATTGGACAACAGCTGTCCAATAAGTTTTGAAGAGTTGTACTGAAGTTTGAAAAAACTTCTTCTATTGAATAGGGTTGCATTAATCTTGTCCAGTCTGTAATTTTAGCCATGTGTTTTAGTTTTTGTATGTTGAATGAATTGTAGTTACGACTCTGGTAATAATTAACATTACAATCAGATTTAATATTGGCAATATGGTTTTGTATCGATAATGTAATACTAAAATATATATTTTTAATTTGACCCTTCAATTTAAAAACGTTGAAACTTGTGCATGAGTTTGTTTAATTTATTTGTTTTGTTATAAACCTAATGTAAACTAAAAATTAACTAATATTAAACGCAATTCTAAATTTAATAAAATATGTTTTATGTAATGGTATATTAAGAATAAATTTATGCACTACTACTATTTCTAAAATATAAATATTATACAAACATAGTTTTAAAACTTATAAAATATGAATCGATTAATCTTAATTAAAAGTATCATCCTATTATCCTAAAGCAGGTTTCATTTTTATTTCCTCGCAAACAATAAATGTACAAACTTTGTCTGATAACTAATGTACCAAAAAAAAGTTGCTTGAACAAAGTGCATGAGCACACCTGCGTTAGCAATATAATATTAGGTCGACGTGTTTATAATTTAATTGTAACCTGGCATAAAGGCTAAAGGTATTTTAGTGTAGCTGTTGGAACATAAATGCTTGCTTGTCGGGGGCACTTAAGTGACCTCACTTGTATCCCCCTTTTGTATGCCAAAATTACAAATTAATGGACATGTTTATTATTAAATTTTGAATACGCTAAAAAGCATTGCACGAAATATTATGAAATTATCTTTTCTGATTTCCAAAACAAAATTTATGTATGAAAATCATAATATACAATTAGAAAGGTATTGGATTTATATTGTTGCGAAGATATATGGCCTATATTTTTTAACATATTTTTTTGGAATAAGCTTGCGGTGGCTCTTACTTATCGATGTAATACAATTAATTAGAACCATTAATCTAGTATAATCAATCTAATTGGTATTCAAAATATTATCATATTCAATAAATGTATGTTTAATTACAAATTGGATTAGCTAATTAATCATTTATTTGTAATTAAATTGTGTAGTTATGCTGCATTATCTATTATGATTGTAATTGTTTTATTATAATATTAAGTACTGTCTAATTGTATGATTACAATTCTGTGTAATATATAATAGCAAGGTTATTATACAGTGTGTCCCGAATTAACTAGTCATAAAATGAATGCCAGAAATTACAACCAAATTGAGTAATATTCACTTAATAAAGTAGTATATTATATTTAATTAATTCAGAGTTATAGCTCTTTAAAGTTTTTTTAATATTTTGTAACAATTTTTTGTTTACATTAGTATATTTCTTATTTACAAACTAAAGTAGAAATTGCTTATAATTATATACATAAAACATAATTGCAACTCATTCATTTTTTCTAGCCATGGTTGTGCCATGTTATAAAACATACTTGAATTGGTTTTCAAGTTTTAACTTTATAATATACGGCAAATTTATGTTGAAAATATATTAAATTCTATGATCTTGTACTAATGATTCATATAATGTGTTAATTTATTAAGACACCAGTCTTACCAGTCCAAATTTGTATGTAAATGAAATTGCTATTAAAATAAAATTTAAAATTCTGTTTTATATTGAAAATTCTGTTATTATTAAATCAATTTTGTTAACGTAAAATTATATTTTACATATGTAAAACTATACCAAGGTACAAGAAATAGCATAAGTGTTCTATATAAATATGTTTAAAAATCTGATTCCTAACTTTCTGTAATTTGGTATTAGCATACAACGTTTAAAAATGTATGATAAGAGGGTAATAAAAGACGATTGTCATTAACAACACTTACTATAAGTTATATAAAAAAATATAAATATAATTTTAAAATGATTTTGACAAAAGTAATTAATATTAAGCTTATAATATTAAAAATGTATTTTAAGAATATTTTTTAAAATATACTGTTGCGGTAAACGTAATTCCGTTTAAAGCATATTTTGTTATATTTTAATATCGTTGATGTAGCCAATTTATATTTGAGTTTGCACATAGAGGGTACGTCTTATCCAGCATGTTCTTAATTTTTAATGACTTTTCGAGGAGAAAATGCAGGGCCATAATCTTAGAATTCTTAAGTCATCTTTCATCTTTGTTAGTGCAGATGCTCTTCGTACTGCTAATGGATGTCTCCCGTCTCCCGTTTCCCTGTATTTATTAATAATTGTCAATCATAAAAAAGCTTAATGGGTCCTTCGCATTTCATAAAAGTAGAAGACGTCCCAGGACACATCGCTCTAATTCTTTAAATACGTTTATTTTCATCTCAGTATACCTGCTGCTAATTTACTTTTCCATTAATATTTTTTCTCTCTCTTTTTTTCCTTGTCGGTGTGTTTGTTCCTCTCGACTCCTCGACAATGGCATTAATTTGAATTTTCGGTCGGTGGAGTTAAGACAATTTGTCAGCTACTGTATGTTTTACTCCGCGATTCTTTTAAAATGCCACTGTCAAGCTGAATATATTATGTTTTTTTGTTGTTTTCACGTCCTGTGCGAATTCTTGTAAAGTACTGTTTTGCGTTTTGTATACATTAAATTTAACATGAAAAATACAAAAAAGCTTTTAGTATTAAATATAAATATAGGAATAATAAATATAAAAATATTTTTATGAAAATTATATTATTTAAATTATCATCATTATAAATCGGATTTAATCAATCAATCAATCAATGTATAATTAGCTTATTAAACAAACATTATCTGAATAACATTCTCATTGAAAGTGTACATTTGATGATCAATTTAACCTGGATTACGCCTGCCAATTCTAAATATACAAATCAGAACTGGCAGTTACTGATTAGAGACAAATGAGATGAATTAGAACCGGACACAAGTGCTTCTACATAATTTAATTATACATTTCAATCCTATAACACTAATTAAACACTACTCAATAATTATTTTATTAATGAATTTGAAAAATTCCACGAAACATGTATAATGTCTGCTTGTTCTAAAATGATATGCAATAGAATTATTGTAAATATTAGAAGACTAAATAAATCATTTTGTACATTGTTAGATAATAATATTTTTTTTAATAATTTAGGTATATATTTGCTATTGACAGCGTTGTAGAATTGAAGTTTAAATTTACGTCTAAAATGATTAGTAATGAGGTATTTTAGTTTTGGGACACGGGGTTGCTTTTTCTCAAACGCTGGATCTATCTACTCAAGCCTCAAGTACTAGGTTCATCTCCACAGCAACAAATTGTTTTGTTTTAATGAGAAACAAACTTTATATGTCAATTTTACAACCGTAAGGGCTGCTTGAATTAAACAATTTACGTAAAGCAAGTCTCATGTATGTACAAGAATATATCAGAATTTTGCAACACAAACGTTTGAGATTAACTCATGACTTAAAGAGAAGTGCTAGCTAGACTGAACTGACTCATACTAGCGCAAAATAAAGAAAAGTAGAGATACTTGAAAGAGATCTATATCCAAAGGATAAAAAACAGCTAGAAAAAAAAACAAACAGAAAAGAAGAAAGATGTTGAAATGACATATACTCACTTAATTATTGCATTTTTTTTAACTGCTAAACATAATTTGACTACTAACATATTTTTTGGATATGATTTGTGAGGTATTAAAAAAATGATTTTAATAATTTCCTTTTTTTTATCTAATCTGTCATAAAAAATTATTGAAAGAACGCAGTAGCCCAAAAAATATACCCATGAGAGAATAGTGACATTACTTCAAATAAACTAGGTAAGATTTTATGTAAAAATGTAAAAATAAGAATGTCAGTAACAAGTGTTTTTAAAGATTTGTAATAAGCAAAGTGAATACACGATAGATTTTCTGCTCAATCTCAAACAAAAACTGTGTGGACGACAAATTTATAAGTAAAATTTGTCTGCTTTGTTCCAAAATAAAATCTGGATACACTACTGGAAACCTACAAAACAAGAGTCTATGCAATGATTTCATAAGAGTTTTCTGTTATTATATATAAAATTATATATTAAAGACAAAAACACAATTTTTTGCTCAAAAAGTAATGGCCACATTTTTACGGAACATTGAGGAGATTTTTTTAATTGAGTATATGCTAAAAAAGTCTACAGAAGAAAGTTTATCTACAAAGATCTACTTGGAGGCAGCTACCCACAAAGAAGACCTCACAAAATGCGGTTTACAGTCTTGACTTTGTCTTTTGTAATTTTTAACTTTTTTCAAAACTCAAAAAATTACCAAAGAGGGTGCTATTTATTGAAAAACGTCGTAAAGTCGTATTTTACAAAATTTAAAAATATATATATATATATAGATTTTTGTGGTTTGTGAGGTGCATACGGCAAAATGGGCAAATTATACACTGAGCACTTATCTTAGAAGATGCTCTGCTAACGCATTTGATGATTAAGTTATTTTCTTTTAAAAATTTGATTTAAACGCTTATTATGTATGTCTAAATTTTTGATAAAGATTTAAATATTGCCAAAAACCGTTTGTTTGTTTTAATTTTTTTATGCTTCCATTTTGTGAGTTCTTACAACATTATTGTCAGTTTTGTATAATTTAATTTTCAACCAGATATAAATTAAAAAGCGTAAGAAGATTATGTTGTATAAAGATGTTGGAATATAAGAAGTTCATGGCACAAGATATCTTGTGTTTACAGAAGTAGTTTTATAATAAGTTTGTATGAAATGTTATAATGTTTGTTTTTATTGATCAACTTGTGTTCTTGAGTTGTTTAAAGCATTGTAGTCTTTTAAAACATGCAATCTGTGGTATTAGGCATCTAATCTGAAGTTATTATTATTAAATAGATAACTTAATAGTTGATAAAAAAAATGTATTACATTTTTTATTGTTAGTTGTGAGTTGCACCAGCAACCGTCGTTCAGAACGGCGAGTTTAAATAAAAAAAATTAAGTTAAAGTACAAAAACTTACAAAAAACTAGTTTTTGTAGACTTTTTCTAATGTTTCTACGCTGAGAAAAAAATGTTATGAATTTTCTAAAAATGTGATTTTTTTGAACTTTAAGAAATTCCTAAAAATTGAGATTATAACTTAATAAGCTAAAAATTTGGAACATGTTATTTTGGTACTTACTATCACATATTTATATTTTCAGCTAATTTGAAGATACTCACTTTTTAAGTATGGTCAAAAAGTAATGGAATTACCCATACATATATTATTGGGTTATCTGTAGGCATAACTTAACTCTTGTGAATTTTTAACTGAAATTGAGAACAGGATTTGTTAATGACTTCAGTAGCAAATACTTAAACACTTTGCTTTTTTATAGTAGGGGCTAAGCCACTGATTTATTTAATCTGGTTTTGCTTTACAAAAGTAAGAATTGTTGAAGTTTTGCCGTATGCTGTCCATATCATAATAGTTAAACACAAACGTGCTTTGAAAGACAAATAAACAAATCAACACTTGTTTACTATAAAAAAGAAAAGCTTTTATATTTAAGATATAATACTAGAAATTAAAAATACGCATTACTTATATTATGGCTGCATAACATTAAGAAATAGTGTTTAAATTCAGCAGGCATGTCCAGGTAGCTAGTAGGTTGTGGGTAGAGTTTTTAAGAGATTGAAAAATTAATAAATTGGCCTAGCGAATAGAATAGGGAGAAATTAATAGAATCAAAACTTATCTTTTGTTAGGCAAAAATTGTTTTTTATGTTTTTGCCAGTTCATCATTTTGTTGACGTTGGTAAGATATAAAAAAAACTGATAGAACAGCTCTTTGTTGTTGCTTAATTTTTGGTTTACTGTTTTGCTACATAAAATGTGGGTGGATGAACAACACAAATTATAAGTTTATTCATCATTTAATTTTTGTATTCTAGCAACCAACAACCAAGATACCATTTATTTTACAGTTATTGCTCTGTAGTTAATCCTTACAATCTTTTTTGGGCAAGCACATACCAGTTTGCAGTATTAATTAATTATTTATTCAAAGTATTTACCATTGTTTTGTTCTTTAATTTTTGTGAGCGCATGTGAACTTTCAAACAGATTGTTAGTTGATAACAACAGAACACAATTACAATTATGAAATGAATTAATAATTTATTCAAAATCAGTCAATCGAATCACAGCGGCCAAGGGTCAAGCATAGACAATTGTTTCGGTTCTACAAACCTCGTCAGTATGCCTTGTAAAAATTGCAACTAGATGGCAAACCAGTTTTTCGTTTGATTATTTACAATTACAATTATTTATTAAATAAAGTAATGTTTTAAATAACTTATTAGTTTTTAAATAATTAAAATAGTGGCTGATAAACGGAGTGTTTGTGGCAGTTATTTTGTGCTACGCTTTTAATATCAGAGTTAAGTCGGTCAAGTTAGCACTTAAGTTTAACAAATATTTTATAAAATATCCGAATGTCGCGCGTTGTTGCCAAACTTTCAGACAATAGTTTTTTTTTTTTTTTTTTTTTTTTTTTTTTTTTTGAGGAGAAATCTTTTATAGACGACCCCACCCACTTGGAACGCATGGGAGTGTTTGACTCTACTATTTAAAATGTTTACCCACTAAAAACCTTATTTTTTTGCTTCTTACTGTTTTATTCTCGGTTCACCGTTTCCGATATGTCGACAGGAGCAAAACAAGCTCTTTTTAAATTTCCCTAGTTCTGTTCATTCCTTAGTTCTTGTAAACGTTGTTGTTCTTTGGATTTTTTTTCTTTCATGATGTTGATAATCAAATGGTGCGCAACTTTCCAGTTTTTCTTTAAATCCATCATTTTCTATACTAGTATCTCTGGTGTTATGTCGCTACCCAGTTGTTCACTTGCACTTTTCCTTGTTTTCACCCATCTTTGACATTCAAAAATAACATGTTCAGGGCTATCCATTTCACCACAGTAGGTGCAGGTATCCTCAGCAGTGATGCGCATTCGTTTTGTATACGTCCCAAATGATCCGTGACCAGTCAACACTTGAGTAAGCCAGTAGTCCAGATTTCTATGCTTACATTTTATCTACTCTTTCAAGTTTGGTTTAAGTCTCTTGGTCCATTGTCCCTTCTCCGTATTTGCAGACCAGCTTTCCTGCCACTCGTTTAACAAACACTCTCTCATTCTTGTCTTTGTTTCTTTTTTGTCAGATTCCAAGCACTGATGTATTTTTGACATTTCTGCTACTAATAGTTCTATGGGAGGTATTTCTGTGATCACATTTAGAGCCACCGTCGATGCTGTTCTGTACGCGGAGACCACACGCAACAACACTTTCCTTTGTACAGCGCATAGCATGTTTTTGTATTTTTTCTTTTCCAGCACACTACTCCAAATCGGTGCTCTGTACAGTATAGTATACTGTGCCTATAACTTCACGCTTTGAGCTAGTTGGTCCTCCTGTATTTGGCAACAGTCTCATCAGGACTGCGATTTGCTGTTTGGCCTTCTTGGTAATTTCTTTGACGTGAATGTCAAACATACCCCGGCTGTCTAGATATACTTCTAAATATCTAACCGATTTTGACGGTTTGACCTTGGTATCACATACTTTAAAAACTATGTCTTCTTTACCTTTCTTTCTCTTCAACATTAATGCTTCCGTTTTCGTTGGTGCCAGAGATAATTTGTTGGCATTCATTCAGCGGTTTATTCTGTGCAGGCACTCATTTGTGCAGGTTTCTAGGTCATCTTTGTTCTCTGCGGTCACCAGCAGCGCTAGATCGTCTGCAAAAGCGATTGTTGTAGCATTCCCTATCATTTGTACTTGCAGAATTGGATCGTACTGCACGTTCCATAAGATTGGTCCGAGGACCGATCCTTGTGGAACACCGGCACATATGTCCATCTCTTTGGTTTTATTGTACACTAATTTTTTATCCTTTAGGTATGCAGACAGGATATTTATCAAATAAGGTGATATATTTCTGCGCCTTAGTTCGTTTATTATTAAGCTATGTCTAGCTGTATTGAAGGCATTTTTAACGTCCAGAAGCACTAACACGCACCAATCCGCCTTGTCCCTATTTGCGACTTCGTAGATCGTTTTGATGGCTTGGATAATCGATCTGCCTCTCCAAAAACCAAACTGATTTTTGTGCAGTCCTTCTGTTTTTTTTTCAATTTCTTGAAGAAGTTTTTCCCTTAGCAGGATCCCATACAGTTTGCTTGCGGAGTTTAGCAGGTTTATTGGTCTGAACGATAACTTTTCAATGTTGTTTACATCTTTTGGCAATAGAATTAATTTAGCGCATATCCACTCCGTTGGGAACTTTTTTGCTGTGATAGTAATGTGTTTAGATCTTCTAAAACACTATCCGGCCACCGTTTTACTATCTCTTTTATTACTTCTATGGGTATTCCATCTAGGCCAGGCGATTTCTTGCCCTTCATTTTTTGTGTTGCCTCGAGTAGTTCCTCCATATTAAAAAGTGTAACCTGCTTTTCACACGGCTCCTCTATCCAGTTGTCATCCGCTCTTGGGAACAGATCTAGTACAACTTGCCACTTTGTTTTTGGGTCTAGCTCACAATTTTGAAGCCGTTCCCCCAGATATCATTTTCCAGCTCATCACATAGTTTCCTCCATAGCATTCGTTTGGAAGCCTGGATCGTTATTCTTAATTCATTTTTTTTTTTTTTTTTTAGTTTCCTACTTAGGTCGGCTATTCCACCGTCGTCCGGAATTCGTTTCTGCAACAGTCTGGATATTTTACTTTTGATCTTATTGCATTCGTCCCGTTTTTTTGCCATGTCCAAACTCCACCAATACGGCAACGTTTTTGTTGAGCTGTCCGTGTTTCTGACTATGCTATCCTTATAGGCTTCTTTTATCTTTGCATACATTGTTTTTCCTTCTTCTGAGCTTATTTTTATTTTCATGGATGCTCTAAACGTACTCTAATCTATGGCGGTCACTAATAAACTGTGTTTTTTGTCGTTTTTAGAATGCTCGTGTTGTATTTCAAAGCATATCTATCTGTGCTCCGTGTGGCTGTCGATGTCCAGAACATCCCAATTCTTTATACTTTTAGCGGTTTTCTTAGTTGTTACCGTCACGTCGATATGTGTTGCACTCATCCCTCTGACAAAGGTAAGTTTGTTCCCATGGTTAATAACAACCTTGTCGCACGAGGAGAAATGGTTCATCCAGAAATGTCTCTTCTTATTTAAAAAAGTAACTGCCACATTACTTCTCCAGTCTCTTATCCAACTTCCCCTTTCAACCATTTTTTTGTTTGGTTCGCATATCAGTAGTATATCCACCTACCTATGTTTATTTGCTTATTTGCAGATAATAGTAAGTAAAGGATTAACTTACCACTACCTGCACCAAATTTTATACAAATAACAATTAATCGACCCATTTATACAATATTAATTAATAATTAAAAATGTCGATCAAACATTTCTTTATACATTTTATGAACGACTACAATTGTTATTTAAAAACCATATTTTACTTTTTTAAATAATTAACACAAGTGTTTTGTAACCATAGGCGGTGCTATCTAGGGTGGGCCATGTTACGTTTGGAATTTGAACTACCGCTTATTTAGTTTTTATAATGACATTTATGAGTTGACAGAAATTTAGTTTTATGTTTGACATTTACAAAATGGGACGCTTTACACTTGAACAAAGTTGGGAAATATTGAAAACTTACTTTCAAAGTGGTCTACTTAAACTGTAAGAAATTTACGAAACAAATTTGATTGAAAAGAAGTGCGTTCAAAGCAGTTTGTAGACCAATTTGTAAAGTAAGTTTGCAAAATTAGATTGTTAGTGGATAAAACAATGCGCTCAGCCGAAAAAATTAATGTTGTTGCTCAGAGTGTGCGTGAGCATGCATCAACATCAACTCGTCATTGTTCTTAGGAACTGAACATTTCTTGCACTTTTCTGAGGAGAATTTTGATAAAAAATTTGGTTTAAAAATCTACAAAGTTCAATTAGTCCCAAGAAATGAAGCCTCATGACCATCCGATACGTTTTCAGGACTAACGATCGTTTAGCCAAAGATGAGCATTTTTATCAAAAAATCATGTTTTTCGATAAAGCTCATTATTATCTCGGAGACTATGTCAATAAGCAAAATTGTCGCATTTGGGGATTAGAAAATCCACACATGACTATTGAACAGCCTATGCATCCACAACGAGTAACTGTTTGGTGTGTTTATTTGGTCCGGCTGCATTATTGGACAATTTTTCTTTTTAAAATGAGCAAGAAGCCGCTGTTACTGTCAATAGCAAACGTTACAGTGCCATGCTAAACATTTTTTTTTTTCTAAAAATTGATGAGTATAAAATGGATAACATTTGGTTTCAACAGGACGGTGCCACTTGCCATACAGTCATTGTAACCATCAATCTTTTGCGCACATCTTTTAGAAATCAAATAATTAACCAAAATGCTGATGTCAATTGGCCGCTTAGGAGTAGTGATTTGACCTTGTTGGATTTTTTTGTGAGGAGATCTTTAGGATAAGTGTTACGCTTCAGAGACGATTGATGCCTCAAAACACAAAATTGAAGTTGTCATTTATGGGATTGGAGCTCAAACAATCGAAAATGTAGTAACAAACTTTATCAATCGGATGTCAAGCCAGCCGTGGCAGTCATTTGAATTATGTTTTATTCTTAAATAAAAATGTCCAATTTTTTGAATAAACTTATAATTTTGAAAAAATATTTATTAGTTTTTTATTTATAGCTGATTCAAATTTCAAAAGTTAGATGGCCCATTTTTTATAAGCAAGTATTTGCAATGCGTGAGGGCTGACAAGCATACGAGGCCTTTTTGACAGTTAATTAAAACTCTGGATGCTGAATTTTGTTATTTTTGACATTCCGTAAATAAAATTTAGGAGTTTCAAAAGTTTATGACTGCATTTTGGCTTTCTTAACAATATTCTTCATATTGTATAGCTAAATTTTTACACTTTATAAAAGTTAGCCGGATTTTGGTGTTTTTGAATAGTTATTTAAAATTTCATAGCAACGTTTTGCACTTATTAACAGTTTATGACGGGTTTTGGATTTTTCTAAAAATATCTCAATGCTAGATCTAAGAATATTTTTGATATTTGTAAGCTTGATTTTGCTATTCTTAAGATTTTATTAAAATTTTGGCAAGGCTAAATAGTTTAATTGGCAAATTTTTGATATTTGTAAGCTTGATTTTGCTATTCTTGAGATTTTATTAAAATTTTGGCAAGGCTAAATAGTTTAATTGGCAAATTTTGGTGCTTTCTCACAATTGGTTAAAGTTTTATAGCCGGATTTTGCACTTAAGTTATATTTTTGAGATTTGTTGTTTTAAGAGTTTATGATTGGATTTTAGTGCTTGTTATCAATTGTTTAAAGTTTTAAATTCAGATTTTTTCACATTTTGTGAACCGAATCTTGCAATTTTTATTCTATTAAAACATTCCAATATTTTCTGACCGGATTTTACAATTTTTGATTTAATTAATACATAGTTTTATAATAATGTTTTTAAACTTTATTGCCAGATTTTCTTATTTTTGAATAAAATTTTGCAATTTATGACCTGTTATTGTTTTTTAATGACAATATTTTTGATATTTTATAGCTGAATTTGCTATTTTTAAAATTTTATAAACAATATTTTGTTGTTTTATGACCGGATTTTGCCGTTTTTTACTTTTTATAAATAGATTTATTTATTTTTTTACATTTTATGATGTAATTTTAGTGCTTTTTTACAATATTTTTATACACTTATTATATAGCCGGATGTTTAAAATTTTCTAATACTAATTTTGTACCTTTTGACAGATTGTGACCAGGTTTTGTTGTTTATGACTATTTATTAATCGAACTTTGCAATTTAAAACAGTCATCACCAAAGTGTTACTATTTCTAACAGTGTTTTGCTATTTGAGCTAAAATAAAACATTTTTACCATGATTTTTTTTAGTAAATTGAATAATAACATATAGCGTGCAAAAATGTCAGTGTCAAATGAATGGCTAAATCAATGAATAGATGTGCATAAAGAATAAAATAAAGATGATTTAAAAAATTTAAAATAAATTTTATTGATTTGAATTGCTTTTAGACTCACAAATTTATATCTTGTAAATTATGATAATTATTTTAATTAATCGATGATTTTACAAATTAAAATAGAAAAAGAAGCAATGTGCTTGTACACACAATACAACCAATTACCAGAAAATATGTAAACTATATAACAAGATCAAAGTAACCAAATTAATAAAACAAATATAATAATAAAAATAGAACAAAATATATAACAAAATAAAAATAAGAAGAATAAAAGAACAACAGAAGATAAGAAAGGTGCTTCGAATAAGAGATCTGCAGCCGTTCATATAAAAACGGTGTAAAGCAGTAAGTGGGGAAAAATAAAATAAAATGTAATAATAATAACAAAATTACTTAATTTCCTCAAAAAATCAATAATACAATGTGGTTATTCAACGTTTTAACACAAATCACCTAAAACTGAAAGCAGTTAATGCGTTGTGGTTTATTTGAACACTACCTCCGGCGTTGTCGGTAAAATTCAATTGTTTCCGTATGTTATGCAGTGACGTAGCTAGGAGGTGTACAGTGTGTACACATGCACATCCATAGACTCCACCAAATGTAAATAATGTTGAATTGTGGATGCTGTTATACAAAGAAACTATATAAAGTAAATTTAAAAAGAATTGCATTAAGCAGATGTCATGTCATCTACCAGAATTCGGCCTGATATTGCAATTAAACTAGCTGTAGTTTTTATAATAAATATGTGATTGTAATAAATTAATAACATTAAACAAGAAAAACAGTAGAAATAAATAACTTATTGATTGTATATTCAATATTTTTTATGTGTTTCACGAGTTAAAATATTGACCAATCAGACATCCATTTGAAAAATTGCTTATGTGTAATATTACCCGATCGCGATTCTAAAGTTGTCTTCTCGACCACTAATCACTTATATTCTTATGGTATATAACATTTATTTAATAAGACTACTTATTATTATAAAATATAAAAAATATAAACAAAAAAATAACTTATCGGTGCATACATATAAAATTAAACAACTGAATAAATTTTTTTAGCAAAAATATTAATTGTTAATTTGTAATAATAATAATAATATAAAAGTAAGTAATAAAGTTATTGTATATGCCAATATTTACTCACTACAATAATATGTTAAACTAATTTTTTTAGAAATAATTTATCTAAGATTATTTTTAAATTTAAATCTTTTTTTTGAATTTTATGCTGACATTTTTATTACCCAAAAAATTGATTTTAAAACGTTAGTAGCTAAAATAATTTTATAATTAACAAAATTAACATTGAAAATTATAACGTCGGGTCATGACAAACACGAATGAAACAAATTCATTTTGCGCTTGCAAAGTTTAATAAAATTCAAAAATTTAATAAGTTTCAAAAAAAATACAAGTAACTGAGATTTAAACAATTATGTTTTGATTTAAGTCAAATAGACCTGAGAAGTAGAGCAGGGTTAAATCAACTCATTAAAGACAAGTGATTTGACTATGCGATTGATTCTAATACGATACTTGTTCTCAATATTTTGATTCAAAAACCACTGAGTATATAGTAATATTTTAGGAAAAGCGTTTATACAATAATATATTATATAAATTTCTACAGTAATTAGTGTTTTTAAACATTAAATATAAAGGACTACGTTACGTTAACGTTGCATTGATTAATATTTTACAAAAAAATTCTCTAGTTACCTGCAGCGATATATTGTTGTCGGTTGATTAACTCCGTTCAATTTACAAGATCATATCTGTTCGGGAGATAATAAGTTTAGATAGAGGAGTTATTTAAAAAGCACTTTAATTATCTTTTAGTACTGTGATAAATGCTTCCAAATCATTAGCGATATTTATGGGATATGTTTAACGACTATGTGCACTTATGTCAGAAGTTGTATGCAATAAAAAATAAGTGCGAATATAAATTATCGGAAAGGAGTTTAATAGATCTATCAAAAAAGTTGGCAATAACCAAGATAATCTTAGTGCGGCCATTTATTATTAATTATATCGTTAATAAGTTGAAACTTTATAGCGGTGTTGCAAATAAACAACTTAAAACTTTTGCTATAAAATATATACATATTTTAAACATGTTTTTAATAATCTTAAAATGTGACATATAGAGTTTAATTTATATGCAATAACTACGTTTATTGTGTAAAGATGCAACAAAGGTTTAAAATAGGTATTCTACTAATAAAATCCGTATTTTGAATGTAAAATTTAGATTATTGTGCTTTCCATCACTGTAGGGTAGAAGAAGGAAGAGGATCAAATTTTAATAAAATATTTAAATTGCTTAATGTTTAAATGTCTAGAATGTTATTATTTTTAATAGGAGTAGAAAATACTGTAAGGGGACCGGTATGATAAGGTTAATAACCTGGTCTACTCTACAAGTTGCTACGAAAAATACATGAGCAATACTTTTGGGTGGCCAAAGCAATGGTGGGCAGCTAATAAATTGGCAAAGACATAGGCTATTAGTACTTAGAATATGAAAAGAGTATTTGGCAAGGATCATAGTTTATAAAAAAAAAAACAAAGTGTATGTGTGTGTGTGAAACAGAAATGAAAGGGAATGATGTGGGTACTATAAATGACGGTAGTCTGGCTTTAAAGTCTGGTGTAGATGATTGGATAAGTGCTTGTCAAGATGTAGGCATAATTCTATGCTCTACTGCTAAGCAACATGTAAGAAAGTATGAATTGGTTTTGTCTAAAATATTATGGTTAAGTATAAAAATTGGCATTTGTTGAATCTGGTAGCAGCTATCAATGATGAGAACAAGAATGTAAGGTTTTGACAGAATCTGAATGAAATCTTGGAGATTTAAACGTTTGGGTGGGTACCCAAAGAGTTGAACCTAAATGAGTTCCACAAAAGTATGGTGACATTAGAGTTAACAAAAATGGCAAGAAATTGGTGAGTTTGTGTGTTGAAAAAGGATTATTTATATCAAACACATTATTTAAACACAAACTTATTCACATGAATACATGGCATAGGGAAGAGTCCAAAATATTATTGACTTTGTGGTGTATGATGAAAGATTGAAAAGCTTAATTAGAGATATTCAAGCTCCACCAGCTAAATGAGGAACTGATCATTATTTTGTCGTTTACAAAGTGGATCTTTGTAAATTTATTAAAAAGAGCCAAAGAAAACTAAAAATATTTTACAATGACAGTTTAAAAAAAATATATGAAAGAACTCTTGAACAAAAACTAGTTTGACAAACGAAAGAATTGATTGAGGAAATGATAAAAGAGAAATGACAATAGTTAATTGTGCAAAAGATGTGTGAGTGACGGTTGTTGAAAATAAAAACATATAAAAATTAAATTGCAGACAAAAATAGGTTACATGGTGCTTACAAAACTGAATGCAAAAAAAACAAGTAAATAAGTAAGTAACAAACAAGAACAAAGAAATCTAAGAAAATGCAGAATGACTTTGAAGAAAATTAAAAAAAAATTATTTGGAATTGACAAAAGACAAACTAGGAAAATGGCGGATGGTCTAACCGCAAACAAAGTGGTAAAAGCTATAAAATTATTTCAAAAAATGTTAAAGTCATATCACTTATTGATTAATTAATTGGCTTATTTAATTTGTGTTTAAAAAAATTAACAGTGCCAAATGATTGGATGCTGTGATTATTTCTTTATACAAAACTAAAGGCAGTAAGACTGAATGTTAAATTTATTGTGTTATTAGTTTATTGAGTATCTCAGGAATAGTGTTTGAAAGAAATTTGATTGAAATAGCACGTGAAATAACGACTGAGAAGATAGGTAGTGCAAGGTGGTTTTATGCCAGATAGGAGCTGCATGTACAAATTTTTTACACTTTTCACTACTAGTTTTTATATAGCAATTATGTTTGTTTATTATTATTATTTTTTATGTTTAGAAGTGGCTACAGACGGTTGTAGATGCATTAATATTCTTCTGGGTCGAAAACGACTAACTTCGGTTGTGATCTACAGAGTTCAATTTATTTGAGGTGCTTTGAGCGCCATCATTCAGGATATGTGGACAGGTAGTGAACGGTAATAATAAGTTGAAACTTATTTATTATTATGACCAAACAAATAAAAATGTAATTTATAAATAATTACAAACATCAGAGAAATGAGGAGAATTTCTGTGAAGAGACAGGCGATGTCCGCATCTTTATAGTATGATTGAATTACAGGTACTGCTAAAACTGTAAAAAAAAACAGGTGAGTTTTAATTATGAGTAGACAAGCAATCTCCGCGCCAACGCAACATTTATAAAAAGCAGGTACTGTTAGGCAACTATCAATGGAAATGCCAGAGAAGTATTTTGATAAAACAGATAATGTTCGATCAACACAATACTTTTACGGAGAGGTTAGGACATACATTTTGTAAAACACTTACTCTGTTATTATTGTTAAATATTTCTCACTTTAATTTGTTCAGCTGTGTTAGACGGTATTGGTACTAGCAGGTCGTATGCTTTGGTAATGCTGGTATTGGCTACGAGGATTATCTTATTGATATAACCGGGGATATTTTTTTGTTTCAATTTTTTCGTGTTAGTTTATGACTTTTGTGAGCTTGTGTCTAAAAAACAACACAGTGGGTCCACTGGATCATAAGGTGGAGTACTAGTAGCTGATCCGGTTAGGTTCTAGTTTCCCAACTTACATTTACAATCTTATGACCAAGTATCTTGTTGTTCACACCTTGAACTTTTTTTTTGTGTGCATTTTGGTATGCGTTTTGCATGACCGTTTCGGTCGTGTCCTATTTTGCCGCATCTCTAGCAGCAGGTTTTTTGTGTAAGTTGAATGTGGATTTAATGTAACAAAGTTTTTGGTAAGGTGAGGATAAGCAAATGGCATCAGAATTTTGTATTGCTGAGGTTATTATTGTAAATCTTTGAAAACCAAAGCCATTTTTAATCATTTAAAGATGGTGGAGAAGTCTAGTAAGCAGATGTACGTGCAATATCCCGATTGCAAGTTGTTGTACATCCGGACTAGATTTAAAGTGCCGTGACATCTTATTAGGGTCTGAATGCCGACGATGTATGTTTTTTTTTGGATTTTTGATTAAAATTTTAGATTCTTTTTTCTAGATTTAAACTAACTAAGGATTAAACTTATCTAGAAAATTTTGATTAAAATTTTAGTCACAACTTTTACTCTGGTATCAGCTTAACGTTTTGCTTTTAGTAACACCGATTGTTTTGTGGGTTATTGTACAAACGGGTAAGTATGAAGAAGTTGGAAGATACTTTATTTTCTTTTTTTGATGCTATTTTAGTTAATTTTTTGGGTGCAGTAAGTTTTTTATCAATTGTTGGTTGAAAAAAGTTAATTGTTTATGGTTAATACACTATGATTAAATCAATGCTGAGGTCTATGAGAATAAAAATATAGTAAAATTTGAAGCTTTAGTTTACTAAAACTAATTTTAAGTTGACGGCGTTTCTGATATGATCAAATGTTGTATATTTACCAAATCGATATAAAACCTTCTATTAAATAAGGTAAATGAATGTAGAAATAAACCAGTGATGGTATGATTTTGTATATAAAAGAAATTATAGATTTTTTTTAAAGTTTTTTAAAATTAGATTTGTGTTTTTGGCATCAAAATTAATCAGTAAACTGGTTTTTATCATAATCGGTAAGGGTAAAAAAAATCACAAATAATGTGCATCAATCTTTTTTGCAAATTTGACAATTATTTTACTAAAAAGATCAAAACTTTAAAACGGTTAGTATTAGAAACACCGGATAAAAAGTGGCGTTTTCAGAAGGGTGTAATTTGTCTAAATAATGAGTTCTGTCTGTCCTGGGACAAATAAAATATATTATTTATATAAGAGGATAGTATTATGCATTTGGCGGGGGGGGGGGGGGGCATGTGTGTGCAAAGATGAGCAGAGCACCGTGAGGTTTTCTGTTGGACGCATCACTGACTCTCTTGAACAAACAGTGTCGCAACTAGCTTCTGATCTACGTTGCGTTTTTCTTGAGGTTTTTGCTAGCAAATTCTTAATGTTTTTGTTTGACGTTTTCAAACTTCAAAGTTATAAAGTTAAGGTTGTTATCTGCGCTGCAAGCAAGCTGCGCCTGGTGCGCGCTACCGCTCTAGTTACGGCAGTAACCAGAAGAAAATGAAAAAAAAACACAATTTTTAGTCGGAACAAGCAGCAGTCAGCTAGCAGCCGACCAATAAACTTGTTTCCACTACCAACTGCCAGCGCACTTTATCAGCGTCAAAGACAAAAGATCAATGAAAAGATCACTACACAACATCCATACATTTTAAGATTGGTTCTTACAGAGAAAAAGCTAAGTTGCAACGCTCCCGTATATCAAAAAGCTATGGTTAGTGAAAACGTTTCTTCCAAACGGTTTTAAAGTACCGATGAAACGGACTGCACCCAAACACAGGTAAGTTGAGGGTTAAAAGTGATACTACAAGAGGAACTAACTACCGACTTGACTCAAGTGCTCTCATTACACTTGACACACAAACACACAACCAACACTCACATACATCAAGTTTACCAGATTCCACCAGAAACCAACCAATCTCATCATTGTGGCTGATTTGCAAACATTTGTATAATAGAGCAATTTTGTCTCCTTTGTCTACATTACTCTTTAATGAGTCTTCTCAAACAAAAAACTATTACCTGAACAAGGTTTGAACTTTCAGGTGCAGCCATGCGGAAAGCAACGAAGAGTGGGGGCTCTAGTCGGTAGCCCAATTTCCCGATGACCAAACTGGAGCAAATTTCACACCCTGCTTATAAGACCCAATTTTTTACAGTTTTTCTACTATAAGCTACAAAAAAATTGCTAATTGAAAAAGTAACATGCACGAAATATAATTTCGCAGAAGTATCTTCTAGAATTCTTTTCAGCACTTAAGGACACTAATTATATCCCACAAATAGTCAGATCCCAAATTAACGACAACAACTTAAAGCATAAACTAGTACGATTAATAAATGCGAACTTCATTCCAACAATTGTCCCGCTCTTCTTAACACCCATAAAAGAAAATATTCATCTCAACGCTGATATACACGCGCTTAATAGCATTGCACTCAGTGGAGTTGTTTTTTTGGACGGCTACTTAGTTTGATTTTATTTCATCAAATCCATCACGCAATCTCTGGTTACATCGGAACTAAGAAAGGCTCAACCAGCTAATCATAATTGACACATAAAAGCTTTCCCGCTGTAATCGCATACCTTAAAAACTGAGAATACCGCAAAATACAAATTTAAAAAACAATGCTTTATCCAATCCAACATAACTTTTTACGTAACAAACGTTGTCAGAAGCGTTGTTAACTGCGACCGGTCTAAGCAGGTAAGTGCTACCTACCGACCTCGTTATTAAGCTGGTAAAAAATAACTAAACTACAGCTATTTAAAATTAATAATAAGACATGGAACCTCCATCATATAAAAGCAAAAGCTCATATTGCCTCGACAAATTGAGCTACCGCACATCAACACATATTTTAAAACAGTTTTGCTACTAATGATAAAAAAAAGAAAAAAACACTCTTTTGCCATAACTAAACGGCATCAATTGAAATTTAAAAATAGCTGGATCTGGACAACCTTTAACTCTTGGACCAACATTTACAACAACATAAAAAACAACAACCTCTCTGAGCTTTAAAATATGAAATTCCTATATGTGCTTTATCAGACGTTCAAGAGAATTACTAAAACTTGTTACATTAAAAGCCCAATTCAAATAAAGTAAACACACTTTGGAATCCAAAGAAATATATTTTTAAAAAAATTATACAAAATTGCATTTGCTTCTTTGTTCAAACGCGGGCTGCTATTTTTAAACTGAACGTTGTTTAGTAAGTTTTTAACAGCGTAGCTTCAGAATAGTTTCGTCTAACAAAAAATTATAAGGCCAGCCTAAAAATTTCAAAAAACATAAACAAAAACAAAAGTCTGTCATATCGCATTACCAAACAAGCAACCGACCAACAACCAAAAATACCACCATTGTCATCAGTCACAGAAAAAGTAAAAACCGAGCTTGAGTAGGCAGAGTATGTTACCGGCTCAAAATATTTATTGGAACCGTTCCGTAACTAGCTTCTGATACGCCCGGCGTTTCCTTTCTCTGTGTTTACAGTAGGAGCGTTAAGTGGACCTATGCGTTTTCCTTGAATTTTTGAATTGAATTACTAATTTCTTAATTTTTTTCATTGATGATCCTATACTCCAAAGTCTCCGGTGCGAAGGCCCCGACAGCACCGCCTTAATTACGACACTGCCAACAAACTAGTCCCGTAGAAAGCACTATTCATATGCGTACCAAAATTGGAAAACACTCTTTTTCTTTATATATTACATTATTATATGTATAAGGTAATTCAATAATACTATTTAAATATTAAAAAAAAAAAAATTTAAAGTGACAATTACTATTGTCAACTTTTATTTAACATTTGATTCTCGCCGTTGCTAAATGAGCGCAAAGAAGAAAGCTCTTTAAAATGGCAACTTTTTGTCACAAAACCGGTAGGAATAAGGTGACATTTTGTTGTTTATTTCTGGGAGCAACAAGTACCACTCTAAAAAGAGCAATCCGCCCACGCTTTTCTGTACTCACCATTATGACATCAATATTTTATAGACGTCAACTTTTGAAGTAAGTAAACAATTTTAAAATGTTAACTTTAGAGGAGATTGTGGAAAATACTATATTTTACAAAAAGTACAAAACAATATTTTTTTGTAAGTGAAAAAGGGTTTTTATGCAAAATGTACACAATAATTTGTATACGACACATATCAATAAGTTTTTTATTTTTAAACTTAAGGGGAGAGAAAAGTTGCTCTATTATAAGGGTTTACAGAATCAAACTCAGCAAAAAAACGCCTGAATATAATTGAATAAAATTTTTACATATTGTTGAAGAAATTTTAATCTGTGTCTTCAAATTTGTAAAAATTTGATGCGATAAGTCGTTTATCCGTAATTAATTTTTAAATGGCGTTTTTATCAATTGTTTACTCTTTAAATATAACTTTAAATTTTTAACTAAAAACGTGAAGACATAGAATATTGTATGTAGTTCAACATATAAAAAGTGTGATGGCTAAAATCTTATCGATTGGATATTGAGTTAGTTGGCGTTTTGTCTCATAAGAACCAGTTTTAATTTAAAAACGGCGATGCACGTGTCAATATTTCTCTAGAGAGAGGTTCCCCAATATTCTCGTAGATGTGATAGGATTTAATATTTTTCCATAACAATACTACTAGTGGCACACCAACAGGACGCGGCAATTTTCAAGCGTTAATTTTAATAGATACACAAACTATCAAGTAATATAGTCTACGTCCATCATATTAATTTAGTAATAAACGTCGTGCGTAATAAGCTCATTAATAAATTTACAACATTTTTTAGTAATAATAGCTATATAAATGACAAATTACAGAAAGGCGTTGACTAAATAAACTAAAAAAAAAAGTATTCAGATATTATAATTTTTAGGATATCGTACTACGCTTGCAGCATTTGTAAAATACTTTTGTACATGGACTAATATTACTATGAAATTAACTTGAACACAACTGTACTAACAAATCAAACTACAGAAACCATATAAATAAACTACACCGTTTGAATTATAATATATTAGATGGATTCTGTCGCAAATAAAAAAAACATATTTTATTAACATAATATATCGCATATTATTTATTTCAATACAACAGAAACGTAGCAAAATGTTAAAACACATCCGATTATTATGAATAATTTGATTATAATATTAATTATGTTTTCATAATTGTATTTGCATAGTTTTCTATGATTTATTGTATAATTAAGATGCCCCTTACAAGTAATAATTTAGCAAACTATGTTACACCTATAAAAAGTTTATTTGATTTGTTTTTATATTGTCTCTGTAAATACAGGTTTACAATATTATGTATACACATTTTAAACTGAAAACATCACCTGATATCGAGGAATACTAATTTAAAATTTGATCATAAAACCGTGCCGAAACTACCTGTTTACCCCATGAATTCGAAATTCAATTTTAATAAAACCCCCATTTCAATGATTCAATTAAAATATTTTATAGTAAACAAATATACTTTACATTTCCTTTACTATCAACTAGGCAATTTGTAAGATAATACAGTACGTGCCTTATTTACAATCTTGCATGTACAGACGGCAGCCTGAACTGTTAACCAATCTGACGTGCCTCGTGACAGCTGTTGCCTGAAGATAGCGCCACTCCAATCGGATTATCGAACCGGTAAACGAATGGAACAAAACGGAACTCTGTTAAAACTGATCTAACGCAACGGATATTTAGGATTATGAGAATAGAAGGAAGTTTTCTTAACGAATTAATTCCCACGAAACAATCATATCTTTTCATAGAGATAAGCTAAATGATAAAAGTCTTTTCAATTAATAAAACTTTATTTTATCAATACTTAATGTAATCAAAACGACGTAATAAAAATATGTTAATTAAAAATTATAAATTAATTTTTGAGTGTATATAATTAATATTTGATTTGATTGGTAAATTGAATAAAATATATAATTAGTCTTTTATGTTTGTATATTTTTGTAATGAATGAATACGCATGTTTTTTTTTTAAATTTTATGTAACCACATTTATTGAAAATAACCGTTCTGCAAATTCTTTTTTGCAGGATGATTAATTGTTGAGATGTAAATGATCAAAAAAACATAATATGTGGGCAAATTTGAAATATTTTGTACGATAATAAGTAAAAATAATGTTTTTTTTCCTTAATATAAACAAGTATGGTTGCAGATTTTTTCCAACTAAACCAAACGAGAGTATTTTAAAAAGGTATTTATTAAAGTGCATACGATATTTTCAAACCTTTGTTGCAGCTACCTTGTGTTTATATTTTATGAATTTACATACTGTAAACGTTTTTTTTTGCGCATTTGTTTGATATTGTTTATAATAAGAGTTTTAGGTTAGGTGTATTAAAAACTGTTGTTGTGGTGTAAAGTACTACATATTGATTGGTAACTTGTTGGAATACTCGTCTAGGTTTAATAAATTTGATGGTTTGTTGCTGTTGTGGTGTTAGTTATACCACTAAACTTGTTGATTATTTTACCAAACAGTGACAAGATTTTGGATAGAAGAAGATTAAAAAATGTGCAGAATGTGCGGAGAGTCTAAGGAAACTATGGAACACATGTTAAAAGAGTGTAACGAAATGAGAGAATAGCAGATGGGAAAAAATGAGATACTGAAAGAAGACGGAAGAGGAATAAAATGAATGAAGGCAGTTAAAAAACGATGAAAAGAAGTAGACGAACAGAGAAGAAAAAATTTTAGTTGTGGTTAATTTTATAAGGATTACAATTTTTTATTTTGGGTTATAAATATGTTTTAAGTGTAATATATTCAAGACCAAAAGGCAAGAAATAAACGTATTAATAATAATACCAAACAGTATGTCTGACTCTGAAAAAGTGGTATAATTTGTTTTGCGTAGAAAAGGAATTTTTTTTGAAAGACACTGGGCAGCTTGTACTGTCCAGTAGTGTTAGGTTTTCACTGACTAAAAAACCCACTTTTTCCTTTTTTACCTTAAAGTGATTTGCCTGGCGTCCCTGCACTGTTAGGCCTGTTGTACATTAATGCTGTTCTACTCCTTTAGCAGCTCTGTCTTTTCAATAAAGTCCAGTATTTTAACACATCTGCGGTTGGTTTGTGTTTGCCAAAAATGGATGTGCGTTGTTTGAAAGCTTTGCAATTAATCAGTCTCTTCTTGATGGCAGCCACATCTGCTTGAAAAATTGAAGCATGTTTGCTCAGAGGAAGCAAAGTTTGTTTTCCATGGTGTTTGATTTTAGATTTTAGCCTCGGCACCCAGTTGGTTTTTGGACCCATCTGTGTAGCAAATAGTTTCTTTGACTGTTGTAAGGTATCTATTTTTTATCCGTTCATTTTGATGTAGTATTTAGTATCAACTTTCTTACTGATGCAGTGGCCCTTTATGAAGTCTGACCTTATTGTTAAAGTTTTTCTTCATGCAGCACATTTGTTTTGTTAGGTTTGGGGATCCCAATGTTTACATTGGGTTCATTTATTTGCAGCATGTATGCTGCTTGTCTAGCTTTCGCCATTACTATCAGGTAAAGCGGCAGTAACAATAGTAGTACTTCCATAGATGCCGTAGGCGTCGTTCTCATTGCCCCCGTTATCAGCAGACATGCTAGCCTTTGATTTTTTTCTAGTTTACACTTAAGAGTGGTTTTTTTTCCTCATACAATCGCTTTCTATGTGATAATGGGTTTTACCACCATCGTGTATAACCATCTGGTCATATTAGGTGCTTGTTAGAGACCACCATGTACGTCCGACTTTCATTTTGGTTGCAAAAATCACTCAAATAGCTTTTGTTGTTATATTTGTCAGATGTGTATTGAAGTTTAGCCTAGTGTCAAGCGTTAGTCTCTCATGTTTCACTGATAACCCCTCTTTTTTGCGCCATCTTTCTACGATATTTAGTGCACTCTGTATTATGTTAAACACGGTTGCTCCAAACTTCTCGTATGCAAAGACAGTAAGATCGTCTGCGTAGCCTAAGGCTAAAGTGCCTATGTCGTTGAGTATTTGTAGTAAGTCATTTATGACTAGACACCACAGTAGAGGTGAAAATACGCCCCCCGGTGGGCACCTTCTGGCGACTTTGGCTCCTACAGTTTTTCCATATAATGTTATAGTTACAGTCCGGTTCTTGAGCATGGAGTTAACCTATTGTTGGACAAGAAGATCTATTCTTTGACTCTCTATTGCATTTGCTATGGATTTGAAGGTAGTATTGTCAAATGCCTCCTCAATATCCAGAAAAGCACTCAAAACATTTTTTTTTTGTATTGGATAGTGGTCTTGCATTTTCTGACAAACTGGTGTATAGCTAGCTTGCAGGATTTACTTGTTTGGTAGGCATACTGATGTTTTCATTGGCTCTTGGCTACTTGAATGGTTCGAATGTGTTGATTTCATTGCAAATGTCTTTTTTGTCTGCCGCTTTGTTTGGCAATTCCAGGTTTTTTTTGGTTTTGTCAGCACGGAGCAGCAGAGTGTTTTTGACCGACTCTGAGTGTTTTCCGTTTTTGGTCCGCAAGAAACCAATGTTCCCAGTTTGGTCTTTGCTTAGAGTTTTTACAAGGCGTGAGCATGTGGAACCGTTTTAAACATCCGCACAGTATCTCTTCAACGATTTTGTTTTTTTGGTTTTCTTTATGGTTTTATTATATGTCGTGAGATTGGTTCTATATGCAGCTCAGTCATAGTTCTTCTTGGCTTTGTTGAACAGTCTTTTAGTAGCCGTCTTTGCCTTGTCCACCCCTTGTTCCACCAAGTAATCTTGTTAGAGATGTGTTTGACAGACCCCGATTTAGCTAACTAGTATCTTTTTGTATAGATCCCAGTTAACTTTTCTCGGGTTTTTATATTCCAAAAGAAGCGCTTCTTCAGATTTGATATTGAATTGCATGTATGTATGATCAGACAATGAAAATTTGTTCAACACGTACCACCTTTTTATTACTTTATTTGCTTTATAATTAGCTAACGATAGGTCAATAACCTTGCTACGCGACGCATTTAAAAACGTTAGCACGTTACTTTTGTTTATGATATTAACTTAGAATCTATTGTAAATTCTAGGAGTTTCTCATTTCTTATGTTTGTGTCCTTGTTCTCTCAAGCTACGTGGCTACGTTGTACTGCTACAGCCACCTGCCCGGCATGCTTAACCCTTTTATCTCTCTCTTATTGATCTAAAATTTTTGGATAAGGTCTACGTCAATATTGTGTTTGACATTATACGCACTGAAAGCCGCGGAAGCTACTCTGTAGTGATGTAGATTTATTTGCACGATGTTTTACATTGTACTTACCATTAGTGTTTCTTGGCGATTTGCGCTGGGTTTTTATTTACGGCTTTTTCTGCGGTCTCTGTTTCTTCCGGTTTGTCTCTTTCCTTTTTAGAATGGGCCAGAACCCGATGTAAAATTTTGAAAAAACTTAGATAGTTTCTCCCCTTTTGCCACCTTCTCTTAAGCTCTTTTATTTATAAGTAAGATATGTTAGATCCTTTTGGAATCTGGTTTAGAATTAACTACACGCTAGGTCTCGGTGTTCAAGGTATTTTGCACCGTTTTAGTAGAGTAGCTGGTTCTAATTGTGGTCATGGTCTGAAGTTATTTACTTTCTAATTAGATGTTCTTTGCCGATGTGCTAAGGAAATCCTTCTTGAAGAAGCATTTTTGAAAACGCGGTGACACCTATTTTCTATTTTGTCTATCCTGCCTAAAATAGTCAATTTTACTGCCTCTGTCTCCTCAACGTTAACGTAACATTTAAGGAATCTTTTCGGAATTATTGATAGTGCAATGTCCGTAAGAATGTTCCAAAAAATCTTCTTTAAAGTCTCTTTGTTTTTACTTATTTTTCCTGGTCTTTTCTGCAATTCCGGCGTACTACTATTGGATAGGTTTTGCTTTTCCGTTCCTGATGTTCTTGGGGTGTTTTGTGCAGGTAGTGGAGTACTGCTAATATCTTCTCGTTGCATTTCCGGATGCCTTTCAGTTGCCTGAGCTCCTGTGCATCTCTTTGTTTTTGGAGCTTAGGCCTGGCCGCTCTCAAAAGCCTAGGCTTTACGGTTTTGATTCTGCTTTTTCAAGCCGAGCTTGGGTTCTTTTAAGAGTTCCCAATTATTTTTGTTGTCGTTTTCTCATTTGTTATTGGTTTGCTCTCCCAGAATTCAAAGAACAGGCTACCATTTTGGTAGTGGAGGTTTGACCGCAAGCGGAACCTTCTTGGGGTATTTACTCCGGGTATTTTATTTCCCCGGTTTTCTCTGGCAAGCCGGCAAGAGTTTCTTGATTTCCACGGTACGCACCCATAGAGGAACTAACAACACCCTTAGGGGGTATTGATTTACTGCTAATGATAGATTTATTGATGATTGTCTAACAATCTGACAAAATAGCATAGATTGTCTCAATTAAAAAGTAGCTAAATCCAAAAATAACTTGCCGTTTGTACATCATCATCGTCTGATTAGAATAATCTTATTAATGAAATTAGCTTGCATCTGATCAAATGCCAAAAATAAGTTTTGGATTCATTAGTTGTAAAGAAATATCAATATTTGATTAAAGTTACTTCTCATCTGATCATTATTTCTATCTGTTTACCTTCTTTGTGCTGCAATAATACACACACATATGTCATACGATTAAGCTTTGACACTTTATTTTATAACTAAATAAATTTAAAATATTTAAAGTTTTCAAAAAAATCTATGACAGTACATTCTTGAATTGTTATATCAAAATATTTTGTGTAAAAAAGTTGCCAATCAAGCCTGAACTATTAAAATATGTTCTAAAACTGTCAACATTTTAATGCAACATATTAAAACTATAAAATTGTGTTTTGAACATTTAAAAATGTCAAAAATTATCCTCTAAAGTAATGTACAAATTTTAAATGACAAAAATTGTTTGCTTTGTTTTCTAATAAAATTATTATATTTTGTTACTATATAAATGTTAAAAATTGTCAAACTTGACAGACTATTAATTGAAACTGTTGGTAAGTTACTAAAATAATTAAAAACTGTTAACATATTAAAGTTAAAATATGTAACCAAAATCTGTCAAAGTCTACTATGTCAGCTGTCAAAAAATAAAGCAAACTACTCAAATCAGATCAGAATCAATCTGAAAAAACTGATTTGGTTAGAAAATTTATCAACAATGTATCAAAAGGTTCTAGTCTAAAACTAGTAAGTTACTGAAATTATGAACACATAAATTAAAACTGTAAGAAATCCGGGTTACGCAGCGTCAAGTTACGTTTGATTAAATAACATCCAATTATAGTGTTGGTCTTAATTAAAGTCAGTTCTGAGTAATTTAAGTTTGGTGGTGGAGATAGTCGTGGTCATGTCATGCTAGGTTTTTTGGGCTTTACCGCAAAATATTGAAAAGGGTCTACTCAGTAACGGCTTTCCTAGGTTTTGAAATAAATCTTAGCTGGGCCCTACTAGTGGCTCTTTCCGCATTGCAAACTCATTAGCATCAGATTAATCTAAATAATTGTATATGTATCGTTTTTTGGCACTTTATTTAATAAGCTGCATGGTTCTGCAATGCTAAAAGGATCCTCGACATTTATTTTAAACTTGGGCCACAATATTGTGATTGCTTATGATTTTAACGTATAAATTAGTTGAATATGTGTTACTTGTTACTTAAATCATAAATCAGCATACTTTTTAAGATTGTGCTAATATGATGTTAGTTTAGCCCAATTTCTAAATTGTCCAATACCGTCCAATAGAGTGTTTGCAAAAGTTTATTAGCGATTGCAAGATACAGGAACTTTTGCAGTCAACAAAGTATATTGCGGAGTTGCAAGACATTTTCGAATCTTACGATTTGAAGATATGTTTTATAAGATAGAGTAAAACCCATCCAGCAGCACTCGAAGCATTGCACGTGACATTGGTGTTAATCAAGTAAGTGTTTGGCAAGTTTTGAAAAAACTTCAGCTCTACCCTTATGATCTGCAAAAAGTTCAAGCCTTAAGTCTTAATCGATTTTTCACTACGTATTAACTTTTCTAGTTGGTTTGTAAATTGCTGTCGCTTGCAGCTTCAATTTTCACAGTATGTTCTTTTTACTAATGAAGCAACATTTAACAGAGAAGGCATTCTTAACTCTTGCAAGAACCATATTTGGGCCGACAAAAACTCTTATCTATTCGACAATCTAAATTCTAACACAAGTTTGGAATCAACGTGTGGGCTGGCATTGTTGACGGTTGTTTGATTGGGTATAACCTTCTTCCACCTTGTCTCACCGGTTTTATTTACAAGATCTTTTTAGAAGAAGTTTTGTCAAAAATGTTGGAGAAAGTATCAGCACATTTTTTGCTTGCTGTTCGGGACTACCTCAACAAACTGTTTGAGAATAGATAGATTGGGCAAGAGGAGCCAGTAACGTGGTTGTCATGATCCCCGGACCTAACGCTTCTAGATTTCTTTTTGTGGGGTTAAATGAAAAGTCTGATGTACGAGACGCCAGTCGAATTTGAAATTTTGAGAGGGTTTATGAAAATATGCTGCAATAGTGCATCAAAGTTGATGGTAAACATATTAAGCAATTATTGTAATCAGTTTAAATATCTCATTAAAGTTTTAAAAAATATTGTATAAAAGAACAAAAAAGTTTTTGGCGTGCAGCTTCTAGGGTAAACATGATTGCCTATGAGTTTATAAGGTGTCTTAAATAAATCCCTTACCCACTCTAGAAGTTTGTTACCCCTATTCATTAACACCCTGTATAAATATATTTTCATATGTACTCACATAAAGAAAATACGATTTTCTATTAAATAGGGAATATGAAACATACAATATACAGACATAACTGACATAACTTAAAATTCTGATAAAATATAAATAATTTAGTTTTATGAAACATCACAAACTTGTTTTTTATTTTTTGAGAGATGGTCGTATTGAGTCAACAAACAATAAACATTCATTTGTCCTCCAGGTGTTTGAAATTATGAAACAATACATTAGCTTGTTTATATTAAAGACTAGTTGTACGTATTAATATTTTACAGGAGTGCATATTTGTTTTCAATTTTAATTCCTATACTAACCAGCTGCAAAAACAAAGATCTTTTTAATTTGTTTCCAATGTTTTTGTAAAATCTTTTGCGCGTTCAAATGAAATTTTATCTTTCCGCATCAATATTTAACTTTAACACACGATCCAGCACATTTAATTATATCTTATTTTTACAAATGTAGTAGCGGTTTATTTTTAAACTGATTGATATTTCCCGTCTTCTTGAAATAAAATCTATTTTAATACAAATATTATTTATTTACATCGGAAATTATACATTCCATCAGTAGCTTAAATTAAAATAAAAGTCTTGCAGTTTAATTAATTAAATTTTTTACAAGATTTAAGTGAAAAAAACAGTAGGATTCAATTAAGAAAGTTTTTTTTTACAATTGCTCGGAGAAAGACGTGAAATATTATAATGGAATTAAAATGTATTCAAAATAATTCTTTATTTTCGCAAATTGCGGGGATAACAATTAACGAGTCGTGGCCCCTAATGTTATTTTTCTTCTTCATGGTTTTCAGCATTACCAATGAGGTTATGCGATTTAAAAGTCAATGCCTTCTAGTGACATATTGTGGTTTCTCTTTCCGCATTCTGTTGCATTGTATGTCCCCGCATTTTTTCTTTCATTTCATTTTTGTCTTGGGGCGGTTTCGCTAAATTGGTTCTGAAAAACTTTCTTTGCGTCTGTTACAGTATTTGAAATTACTTTCATAATCAAACATCAACGAAAAAAAAAACTTTATATTGGATTTTATTTTTAATTCTTAGATGATGTTTTTTAAATGGGGTTGTTTAAATGTTTGTTATTGTAGTTTAATTCAATTAAAAATTTTAAAGTAATTAAATTAAAAATTACATAATTGAAATTAATTTATTTAGTAATTAGTGAAGTTTAATTAATTAATAAAATTTCATTAATTAAATAATCTTATTGATTTCAATTCTAGTTCTCCTTTACTATGAATATAAAATTCATTATTTTAAATTATACTAAAATATAATCATATACCGGGTGATTAAAAAAAGCTGCATTGGTAAAAGTCATTAACATACTAAATTAATTACAAAACTATATGTGCTTCATTTTTTCAATTATGTATACCAGGGTTTTGAAATATTTCTAAAATGAAGTTGATTATTAAACACACGGCCAAGGCGTGCAGTCTAATTGTCATAGAATTCTTAACCTCTTTTGCAAAATTCTATAAACATGTGGAAATTGTTCTCATTATGCCCTTTTTTCTCTTCTAGTAGTGACCTCACTCTGATATTCTGGCATTTAACCATCTTATGCGGCTGATGTATAAGTACTTATGTCTTTTTACCCAGGGCAGCTAGATATTATTTCTACAATCTGCTAAAGTAAGGTGACATTGACATTCAATTATACCAATTACTATTGTTTGAAAAATTTAAATTTAATTTAAGAGTTGTGTGCGTTTGTAGTGGTAAAAGCAAGAAAATTCTTGCTCTAAACTTTTTACTGGTATTGGAATCATATGTGTAGATTCTATTTGAATCATTGACCACATACTGCTCTTTTTGTTCATGTGTGCACACGTTATAGGGTCTTTGAAACACATCTGTTTGCGCTCTTAACCAAAGTGTTTTCTTAACAACTTTATTAAAGAGAGTACAGTGTTTCTTAGTTCTCCGGCAGTGTGCCAAAGTTTAACTGCATTCAGACGCAAAGCTGTTGCTATCTCCTCAACGTAAATGTCGAGAAACGGCAGATTCAACTGCTGCAGTTCCTGTTGTTTGCATGCCATTTGTTGCAACTGTTGTCTTCTGTCTAGTTTTGAGTGTAGGTTTTTTAGCGTTTGTGTACAACATTAGTACTATATTTGTTTATTATATAAATTTGTTATTAAAAATTATTTTAAGATATTATACCTTGGTTGATAGCGGTAGTAGGGTATTTAGTTTTTTTTTGTAGATTTAGTTTTCTATTTTTTCTTTCTGTTGTGAAGAGAACTACTTCAGTTTTTAGAGAGTTAACCCTAAAAGCCTGAACACACCAATTTTTGTCTATTTTTAAGGCCTTTTGTATTAAGTTTTAAAGTATGTAGAATTGATCGCGTAACAAGACTGTTATGTCATTTGCATAACTAATTGAAAGAAACTATTATTGAGTAGCTGTATGAAGCTGTCAACTACTATATTCTATAGAAGTAGAGCAAATACATCTTCTTGGGGACAACCTTTGCGGTAACCGTCACGGCTTTTTACTTAAACATTTAAGTTTTTATCTATTAATTGTGGAGTTGTGTTGTAAAAGCAGTTTTTAGTTTTTTGAATACGCTCAAGGTGGTCTCTTGTGATCTTTTGATTCAGTCCGTTACAAGGTGTAGGATTGATTTGGTAAATCTTTTTGGGTGTATGTTGGTTTGGGTGTATTGATTTAGTTATAATAGCCGGTTGTTTTCTAATTTGATTTATTGAGGCTGTTTGGTCTATAGGATTTTTCAAGAGGTTAATCATTACGTCTTGGTTTTGGTATAAATACGACTTTTACTTCTTTCTATGCTATAGGTATGTATTGAAAAGCAATGTCTTATAGATTTTATATCAAGTGAGTTAGAATGATACCTTTGCTCCATTGTAGATTGTCGTTAGGCGTTCAGCACGGGAAGTGGGTTGCTAGAAATATCTCTGTTGGTTTTGATAGAATAGTTGTAAGTGAGCAGTCAATTTGTTTCAGGCAACCTGGATGCTATTGAAGGTTTTTTCATAAAAGCAGTTGCAGCAGTTTTCAACATTCTGAAAAAAATGCTCTAGTTTTCCGTTCACATTGACTTATGCGTCTTTTATCATTTTTCTGAGCAATTTTGGATTTGTTAGCCAGTTTAAGTACTCGCGAGTTCTTGTAAGCTTTTGTTAAAGAATTTCTAACTAACAACATAGTTTTTTTTATTTTTCTACACTAATGAGTTTAATTTAATCTACACAACTTAGTAGTAAGTTGTCTTGAAATATAGCTTTATTGGTCTGCATTGGGCTTTGGTAAGAGCTAATTTTTGTTTGTTTATGTTTTAAATTAAATTTTATCTATTTTTGATTGAGACCACCGTAGATTCGTGGCAATCTTGAATTTTGTTTAAAATGCTAAATGTTGCCATTGTGATATCTATCACAGTATGGCTGCAGGACGTAACAAACGTTAGTTCAACGTCTCGGTTTAGTATTTCTAAGTTAGTATTAATAATAAAATTTTAAATTTGCTTACTCCTGTCATTTGTGTCTTTATTTTCCCAGACTTTATGATGCGAGTTGGTGTAACATCTAATTATAAAGTCAATATTTGTATAACTTAAAATAGTGCACCAATTCTTTTAGCTGTGATAATGTAAATGGTTTATTGTGCACAAGGTATTCTGACTTTACAATTGTGTCTAGTTTTTACTTGTTTTTTGAGCTGACAATTGTGAGGTTACTGTCGGAAACTGTGGCATAAGAAATGCTGTTACTTTCTTGGTTTGTAACATTCTTGACTTACCGTTAGTTGGGTTTGAAGAAAACACATTCCCATTTAGTTTGCCCAATTCTCAGAGTCTGGTTTGCAGCACAATGTTGCTAAGGTTGTTTAATAGTAATGCAAGTTGCATTTAATAACTTAAATGTAGTGTGTCATAAGTTAGCTTTAAATATTGATGTATAGATGTATTTTCATTTTGGTTATGTCTGAATGAATCAATCACTTTTGTTTCTATTGTTTTCTCTAGCTTTGGCACATTTTTTTTGAGTCACTAGTTTTGTTTTTCCAAACAACTTATGATCAGCTCTTTGACATCCGGTTTTCTCGGAAGCTACAGAGTAGTTTTTGTTAACCTAGAAACAGTGGCTGTAATTTTAGTCACAAATTGTAGACCAAAAATTATTTTTTGTAGCCACTTCAGTGAGGCGTTATTATCATAGATGATCCTAAAGATCTTTTTTGTATGTGACAGCCCACTAAAGGTGGAAAGTGTTTTGTTTTGTTATATAGTTCCCTTGCAAAAGCATCTTTTATGAAATTGGCCTGTTTATTCATTGTTTTATCCAAGTGGTGAGATAGGCTGGTAACAGCCACATAAAGATACAATAAGGCAACCTCCTTGTAACTAGGTCCCTTTATTTCTTGTAAGAGGAATCTTGAATTTTTTTTCTGTGATTTTAATCTTTTACTAAGCTGTTGATGCTTCTAATTTCAGAAAAAGTATTCTTTTGTTCAAAGGCTTTAGGCTTTGTCTCTTTTAGAGAAGTTTTTGGTTTGTTTTTGACTTGCCATAGAAATGGGGTTTATTTGCTTTCAGCAGCCAAACGCATTTTCTTTTGTGTTTTTGCAAATTTTGTATATTTTAACACCGGTCTGTGACGATGGTTTAAATGCGGAATAGGTATCTGTAGACGCACTCACCAAGTTTGTAGTTTTTAGGCTATTTAAAGATTAAACTAATTTTGATGTTTTTGTTTTCTATAGTTAAGAAATTAAAATTTTCTAGTTTTCCACCCGCCATGAAACCGGCTAATTAGAAACTAAAATAGATTTACAGGATTACTAAAGTAATCTAGCCCTAACGGTAAGTTGTATACAAACAAGTGCACACTAAACCAGTAAATGTGCTGTTTGCTACATACCCGTACACTTCTAAGGATTTAGTTTGTTAGTTATCTGGCTTGACCAAGTAGCCGATTGATCGATGTGGGTCAGTCTTGACTCATTGTTTAAGAGGACATTCAGTCTAAACTGGAATGTTGTCAAGCCCTAGAGACTGGTAATTCACAGCCACCAGGACTCCTTTATCCTCAATTACGTGTTTCTACTATTTTGTTTACTCTAAATCTTGCCTGGTTTGAATTTGCCGCCATTTGTGCAGTAAATTGTTGGTAACCCTAAAAAAAACATTTTGACAGCAGAGAGTTTAGGTTTAGTAAAAATAGAGTCTTACACGGTACGACAACATTTTTCATTATTGAACAAAATCTCAAAAATTATGAAAGTTTGGTTTGTGTGATTTAACACCATTAAGTTTCTTTTTTATGGGGTTATTTAAAGTTAAAGTGCTATGTCAACAAGCCCAGAACTACCCGTGCATTACAGGAAGAAATAAAACGCTGCATCAACAAAATTCAACCACAATTATGCAGAATAAACATGGAAAAGTTTGACAAGCAAGTGCGTAGGTTGCAGCAAAGCCGTAAAAGCCATTTGCCCGATGTGTTATTTCATAAGTAACTCTATCCTATGTACTTAAAAAAAATAACAATCTAAAGATTAAAAACTGTGTTTTCTATTTAATTCAAATTTTGCATTGCAAGTGCCATAATACAACCTCTACTCCGATCCACCGTTAACGTTTATGACGTTGTGAAAAACTATTTTTTTTAGTTTAATATATATATTTCTTGCTAACCTTTCATAATCTTTCTAATGACTCGACGCCTAAAGATAATTTTTAGTTTAAACTAAGCCAATCGGAACACTAAAGCTTGTTCAAGTTTTATTAGAAAATTGGTCAAACACTTAGATTATATAATCAAGATGGCACTTAACGAGTTAAAACAGTGTACACAGAGGTTTTTTTTGGAAAAAACCATAAATCGTATTATTAATACGCGTGCAACCGTAAAAAACCAAGTATTTGGCATTAAAAGCTTAATTTTTAAGATGACTGTTTGAGTTTTTTATTAAATCTAGATACAGTTTTATATTCAGAAATAGCCAGAAAGAAAACTTACCAGAATATCAAATACTATTTGATAGATAACTTTTCAACTGTATTGTAGCTCTCTAAGTGGTAGGTTTGAATCTGTACTTACGATTCTACATTTGGTTGGTGCTAAATATGTCAGTTGTTGTAGAATCTTGAACAAAGGTTAGTAGAATTGCAACATTATTACTTTTTGTGCACCCTAGTTGATGTTGGTTAGGCACTTAATTACATTTTTTTTAATTTGTTGATTAGCATTAAGCATCAATGTGTTCCTGAAAAAAAAAATTATGCACTGGCCTTTTAAAATGAATGGGTCTACTTAATTGTGTATTTGCGCAAAACAAACGTGGCCCTACAATGTTACTTCTGAAAGAAAAGTTGTCTTGCTTTTAATTGCCCGGGTCCTACTGCATCATCCCGGCATCCGACTATGTTGGCAGATTTACCAAATAAGTTTATTTAGGTTGGGTTTAAGCTATGCATCAACCTTATTGAGTGTGGAGGATTGTTTTTCTAACATTTTTGGTTGAAAAAAATGCTAAAGTTATTCTTAACCGTTGTTCAAATTGTACACATTCAATCGAGTTGTCAATAAAAACGCTTGATTGCCAATCAATTGCCACAATCGTTGCAATCGTTTACAAAATGCATTTCGCACATTTTTGCATTTGTGTAATTTTGCTCAACTATCACTGTCAAACCAATTCCGCACAACAATAATAATAATAATAATAATAATAATATTTATTACCCAACAGAAAATACATTCCAATAACAGGGAAACATCTAATTTAGTAATAATATTGATACAAGTACTATAAACAATTAAACAATTAATTTAAAAAATAGGTATATAAAAAAAGTAATAACTAACAAAATATAATATTAAAAATAAAATAATAAAAAAAAAAAAAGAGATAACATAAAAAATTTATAATCAATCCACTAGATCTAAAACTGAATTTTTAAATGTTTGCAGTGATTTACAAAATATATCAACACTGTATTGAATATTATGATATAACCTAACCATTCTATACATAGGCGAACTGGAGCAATGAGCTGTATTAGGTGTAGCATAGTAAAATGTCAATGGATTTCGCAAGGCAACACAAGGTACATGTAAACTGAAGTTATCAATAAGTTCAGTATCATATCTAAAATGTATTATTTTATACAAGTTCATCAGTATAACTATAGTATGTCTGCTCTGTATTGATTTCATACTAAATTCAGTTAGTAGTAGGTTATAAGAGTAATGTCTCTCAGGATATGAACTTTGAAAGTACTTTAAAAAACGTTTTTGCATTGATTCTATCAGATTGATGTATTTAACATAGTTTGGCGCCCAAATTGCAGAGCAATATTCTAGTTTGCTGATTATGTATGAATTGTACAATAAAATTGTTGTTGATATAGACTTAAAACATTTGGACGTTCTAATAATAAAACCCATACAGAAGATATAACAAAAGATATAACCCAGTTAAATTTTTTGCACGTATTTAGGAACACTCTGTATAAACACATAATTATGTATACAAACTGGTTCTTTGCCATCATGCAATGTCTTAGTCATACAAGGCACACAATAACAAAGTTAGCCATAGAAGACTATTACATTATTGACATCTTGAATAAACAAATCTATACATTTCCAGTTATAATGCTTTTATACGGCTTATGTCGCGTTGATGATCTAACATTTACATTCACATCTTACAAATTACATTTTTGTGGAATAAAAAATGTTGTATATACTATATCATATTATTAATACATAATTGCGTACGCAATTGTTTTCTCATTTTCACTTCACGTTTACTATATAATTTGCACCAACTATAAGATACTTCTGTTGCAAATAACATCATTAAATATTAACCAAGTTTGTAAAATAATAATTAAAACGAATGGATACTTATTCCAATTCACTTAAATAATTAAAAACATCTATATACGATAAAATAGATAAATCAAATAGTTTTATAATCATCGATATTATTAACGCCACCATTTGAAATGTTTTTATTGTTAATAATTCTCATAATACAATAATTGCAACTATTTATTACTTTTTATTGTATTACTGTAATTCCAACATTAATAATGCATTCTACATCTATATTTGTATTTGCAATGTATTACGTTTAATGTCGAATTTATTCACGGTGTTAACTATTTACAGCAATTCAGCTCCAAATTTGTTTGTTTAGCTTAGATTGACTGGAGGACAATTATAGCCTAATTGAGCAATGGGTTATATTGCAAACGGATAATGTTGAATATAGTATTATTGATTAAAACTACTTTATATGGCTATTTTAATTATAAAACAAATGTTTTTTTAGTTATATAATTGTTTACTATGTAAAATTTATATAAAAATACAAATTATTAGTATTTTTTTTTTAATTTATTTTGTTTAAAAATGTATGTATTTTTATTAATTAGATTAATTTGTTTTAGAACTTCATATGACTATAAAATATTCAAAAAGAAAGTTCTAAAAAGAATTCGAATCTACAACTAGCTTGCTCCACAGTGTTTGGAGATTTTTTTATGTTTGCTGCAGATCTATAATTTGGTTTACAAAAAAAGCTTTAACTAGTTTTGAGAAAATTATTGTTTTTTTTTTTATTGAGTATTCAAGTTTTACCTTTCATGCTAAAAATTGTTAAATATTTCAGCTATTTTGTTAGGTAAAACGGTTCAATGCTACTAATAACAACAAAAGTATTGGTCATAAAATATTTTGAAAAAATAAGATAATAGTTTTATTACTGTAAAAAATTAATTCAGATCAACAATATTTGACAGCATCAGATAACCTTGACCATCTTATTTTGTTCTAATGATTGTCATATGAACGATATAAAAACGCAATTACTTGCCTACTAAAATGAAGACAGTAGTGCTGTCTTTACAACTATTGAAAGTGCTAAAATGTAATAAACATTAGTTGTTAAAAATTCTATTAAAATATAAAAACAACATAGAATAACTTGATTAGAAAAATGAGTAGAAGATGTCAATCTGATAATATTTGAAAAATTTAGAAAAAGTTTAATTATTTCTAAAAGAAACCGTTTTTTTTTCTAAATCTACAACCAAACGTGAATCAAATAACATTAAGTTAACAAAATATTGAAGTAGGTTAAATGCAATCTATCTCCTAGTTTTAAAAGAATATATATAGGTGTTGTTATGGGAAATTTTACATAAATTTGGCATTTGGATTTTGCGTCTCTATCAAGTGCAGGTATTACTGTCTACGGTTTTTAATTTGTAAATGCATTTCTGTCTTTGGTTCATTGAACATCAACATTTTTTTGATGATTTTTGTTTATTGACATAAATAGTAAAAATAGTACCAATAATAACCAAAATTCACTTTGATAGAAACAAAACAAAAATCATTTGATGTAGAATTATTACCGATCAACTGATTAGATTTTGATACGGAAGGACTCTTAACAAGCAAAGTATTATATTGTTTTTTTACATTGTAGCGGTAAGCTGATTGATCTACTTTTCGCATTTTTGTAAATATTGTTTCAAAAAAAAGAAATGTTAAATAAATGTTTTTTACGTTTTACTGCAATGCTTTTTGAGCCTACTTTAAGGCTTGTTGACATAAAATTTAAAAACACAAAGAAAGAAGGTCAACTACATGTTTTTAAAATTAATACTATTTACTGTTGCATTAACGGCAGCATTTTCAAAGAAAATTGGTCCAATAATACATCCAGTCCAAAACCCACACCAAACAAAGACACGTCTAGGATGCATATCTTAACAAGAAACACCTGTAAATATTAATAACATATTCCAAATGCTGCAATTCTGTTGAAAAGCACACTTTTTGTTTCTTTATAAGGTAGGTACGTCTGGCGTCCTTGCACTGGGATCTTTTGGTTCCACTGTGCAGCTTGGGCTGCTGTATAACTCTTTTGGTAGTTTTGTTTCTTAAATAAAATTCAAAAACGTTCTGCCAAAGGACTGTTGCATGTTTGAAGCTTTGCATTCTCTCAGCAGATGTAGCAGCGTTTCTATGGCCGATGTAAAAGTAATATTAGCAAAATGGGTTTTGTTGCTAAAAATAATTTTGATTTTTTGTTGCAATTGAATAAATCCATTGACAAACTTTTTTGAAAATACTATTTGTAGTGCTTTTGAAATGTTTAATTTTTAAGTACAATACCAAATGAATTTTTCTGGATTAATGGCTACATTCTGGTAAATAGCCGTGATGTTTTCTGCTCAACAACTTAAAGGAACATGATCGATGGTTTGACTATTCAGTCTCCTCAACTTTTTTGATTATTTTTTACTATTAATACAATGCAAATGCGATTTTTGAATTGTGGCAGTCAATCATTTACCATTTTTGAAATCATATTTAATTGTGTTAAAAAGCAGTTTATTTTTAATAATGTCTAAACGTCTACACTCAAACTATTGTAATGGTTTGACTGTAAAGCAAAACAGTAAAAATCATCATTCAATTCCATCTTAAAAATGCATACAAAAAAAACAAACAATCAGAAATAAAATAAAAGAAAGAATATAATAATATTGGCATATTACATTAACCTTAAGCACTAAACGATAGGCCTTTATAAAACAACTATATAACCGTAATTGGTTAAATTGATGAAAAGTAGCACTACAATGCTGGTTTATAAAAAAAAAACAAACCTTACAATACAAAAAAATGTTCTGTCTAGTGAATCTTAAAAAAAGCATTTAATATAAGTACAACTAGCAGATGATCATGAGATAATAAGGAAATTTTGCTTCCTTATTATTTCTGAGAAAAATTATATTAAAATGATTTAACAAAATCAACAATATACAAAAAAATCTTTTACTAGGCCATGTATCTATATCAAAAACACCAAATAAAGTAACGTTATGATCCCAAACATTTCAACTTGTTTACATAGAAAATAGAAACAAAATCTAAACACGTTAGTAAAGGTAATGAAACAAAAAATCTTTAAAATGTTGTGTTTTCTCAACAACGTAATTATAGCTAAAAATAAAGATAACTTGCAAAGATTGCTGTATTGCTAAATAACATCAGACAGGTAGATATAATATAAAAAAAACTATTAAACTATTTCAGTTACAAACAAAAAAAAGGTTAAACTGATTGTAATTATTGTTTTCAAAAACCAATGCAAAGATAAAAGAAATTTTATTTTGTTAAAATAACGGTGTTTAAATGTTTCACAACGATACAACTATTTTAGTTAAAAATAAAAAAAAAAAAAGATAAAATGTATAAAAAAATCACATTTTATAGAAACTATTAACACTTACTTGAAATTAATTAAAAGTTTTTTGACAAGAAAACTATCATCAAGAAGATAATACAAAAATTGCACATCTGCAAGGTAAGAGATAACTAATCGCCAACATTTTATTTATATAATTGACGCAACAAACGCTAAACTTCTCATCCACCACATTGTTAGTATATTTTATTAATAATTAATTAAACACTAATTTAATCTTGAAACGGCTATTGCTGCCAAAATAATCAATTTCACTAAGCTTTTCTTCTTTGTTTTGTTTTATTTTGCTCTTTTCATTCTATTTGTGTCGGTCTTCTTACATTAGCGTGCTACAGCCCGCTATTGTTCCAGCTTTTTTATAAATTAAACCTGCACATAATTATAAATAAACTCTCTGCAAATAACAAATATATAGTTTTTAGACTAATAGTCATATAAAAATTACATCGGAACGTACATACCTAGTCACGCTATATCTTTTTAGAGTAGGCAGTAACACTGTACATGCATGCATGCATGCTTTGGTCCTTAAACCTTACTTCGTACAATTTGTATCCACGTTTTTCAGTCTTTACACACTTCACTGCTTCATCTATACATCTGGTCATGCATAATTTATTTTTCTATCCACTTTAATTTTTTTTTGCACGCATTCTTCTACAACATTTAACTAACTTTTAAGTGGTCTACCTTTGCATTTTGATTCAAATACATTTATATCATAGATTTGCTTTGTTATTCTATCCTTACTCATTTTTTCAACATATCCACGAGTTTTTCCACAAACACTTCTTAAGTACCCCATTCTAACCGCATATATTTTATTTTTGTGTTTTTCTTGACATACTTATGCATCAGATCTATTCAACAGAATTGGTGTCAACACTTTTTTATATGCCAGCTTAGAATCTTTAGACAATACTTTATTCTTTGCATAACTATTCTTTTTAGATACACAAAAGCATCAGTTTAACCTAATTCTACAATTACTGCTTACTTTGTCAAAGACCATAATTTTATTTTTGGCTACATTTATACAGAGATTTTTTTTTTGCTGCAACATTTAGTTGATTTAGTGCATTTTGTAGGTTATTTTCATTCTCACACAGCATTGTAAACATACAACAGCATTACCGCCTGACACTTTGTTGTATGTTGAATTAATTGCTCAGGGCTCCATTCACTCTTATGCACGCTTTGCTACCATTATACGAGGTACACTGCCTAAGCCAAAGCAATACACACATTACGTTATGTAAATCGCTTTATTACTTCTCAAAATATTTGCCTTTAAAAACTATACACTTTTGCATCCGTTGAAACCAATTTTCAAAACTATTTTGCCACTCTGAGCGAGGTACCTCTAAAACAAGTGATTTAAATGCTTCAACGGTCTCTTCAGACAATGAAAAACGCTCGCTACGCATTTTATTTTTGATATGACAAAATAGAAGTCATTGAGCGATAAATCAGGCAAATATGGGCAATGAGTTATTAATTGGATGTTGTTACTGGTCAAAAACTCTACAGTTTGTCGTGCTGTGTGAGCGCTTGCATTGTCATTATGAACAATGATTTGCCGGTTTATGTTGTTCCTTCTGTCTTTAGCAATAACTTCCGGCAAACAAATTATAGTATACCGGTCAGCATTAATTGTCTTTTGATTCTCTAATGCAACAGTTGCAACATGACCCGATTTTTCTAAGAAATAAACAATTATTCTTTTTGAAACGCTTTGTGAACGCACCACTTTTGTGGGCTTAGGTACATTTTGAAACACCCATACAGACAATTGCAGTTTAGTTTTACGCTTATTCGAATTTCTTTAGCATTTCCTTGCACCACTTGACACTTGACACGTGACTGTTTTTGTTTTTCTCTCAAATTGTGTGGGATCTAACAACTGCAAAGCTTCCTGACATGCAAATGATTGTCTAAAATTGTATGTATTTGTTTTGCTGCAATGCCTCTATATCACTATAGGTCACATACCAATCTGACAAAATCATTTCACGCACAGCATCAATATTTTTAGCGACAACCGAGGTGCATGGACGACCTTTGCAAAGATTGTCATCAAACGTTGGTCTTCCACGCTTGAGTTTTGAGAACAGTTTGTAAACTATAGTTTTGGATGGTGCTTCATCACCAAATAACAAATTAAGTTTTTCCACATTGCTGCGGTGTTAAACCGTATCAAAAATTATAAAAAATCATCACTTGGAAGTCACGATTCAATATATTCATTTTTCACACAATTATTACTCTCGTTAAATTTTGTTGAAACAAAACCGAGCAGTTTGAAATCAAACTGTTAACTGAATTAAAAGTGAAAAACCTCAAATTTTATCATAAATTTTTTGTAAGTAGATTTTGCTATTTTCACCCACTTTGAAAAAAAAATTATTTTTTTGTTTTAAATTTTTAATTATTACTTTCTTTGCATTTAGTTTTTTTGTACATATAATGCAACCTACTTTTTCTTACTTCATTTTTTCCTACAACCTATTTTTTAAATGCTTCTTTTTTTTTATTTCTAACAACCGTCACTTCAAACACATCTTTTGCACAATTAACTGTTTCCACTTTTAATCTATTCTACACATTTTTAATGTTCATATTTATCATTTTTTTATTCAGTTTTTTTTCTTGTCAAATTATTTTTTATTCATTTTTTCTTTTATATATTTCTCTAGTACTGTAATTTTGAAATTTTTTTATTTTTACTTTTAACTGTTTAGTTTTTTTTTGCTCTTTCCTAATAAATTTACGACATAGGTCTACTTTTGATATGACAAAATAATGATCAGTTCCACATTTACATCTACGTACTGTTTGAATATCTCTCATAAAATTATTTAATCTTTCATCATACACCACAAAGTCAATCATAGTTTTGGACATATGCCATGTATACGTGTGAATAAATTTGTGCTTAAACCACTTGCCAATTTTTGTTCATTCTATCGTCACCATACTTTTCTAGGACTCTTTCTGATTTAACTTTTCAAATCATCAAATAAAATCATTCTTTTGCCAGTTTCACCAACACTCAAAATTTTATTTAGATTTTGCCAAAACTCTAAATTCTCAATCTTACGATGGACAGGGGTATAAGCTGCCACTAGAAAAACTCTACGGATGCCAATACGTATCTATAAGATTCTAGACGAATCCAATTCATACTTGTTTACATGTAGCTTGACAGTAGGGCTTAGAACTATGCTTAAATTTTGACAAAGACTTATTCAATCATCTACGCTAGACAACCGTTGTTCATAGTACCCACATCTTTCTTTTTTCTTTTTGTTTTACACACACATATAAAATTGATATCTTTATTAATTTCTTTTAACAATTTATGTTTCTTGCCAAATATTCTTCTCACATTCTTTTTTGCCAAGCTGTCAATAAATGGCTTCTGTCTTTTTGACTTCAGTTGCTCTTTTTGGTCACCCAAAACTATTGCACATGCATTTTTTGTAGTATCTAACTAATAAAGTAGACCAGAGTATTAACCTCATACACTATTTTCTGCTGACGGCAAAGGTTTAAATACCGTCCAATATTGACACAATTTAACCAATATACTACAAATGAAGCCATTGCTCAGTCCTATAGTATCAAACAGTCTTTCAAACAAGCCAGTATCAACAATAATTTTTACAACTTTTGCCTTGTAGGCTAGTATACCGTTGCCCGTGTCACAAAGAGGTAAAACAATTAACCGGATCACCAGGACACAATACATAGTATACTATATTACAACTAGACACTAATAGTGTGGCCGGTATAATAGGCAACTTAATATACACAAAAATTATGTTTACTGTGGTTGCACTTACGCCTTTGACTTATTTCTTACATTTTACACATTCTATTGGCGACGTTGTTTTGAGATTGAAAAATGCTAAAACGGGCAAAGGCATGAGTTTTACCACAGCCAACATAATTTTTGTGTTTATTAAGTTGCTTATTATACCGGCCACACAATTTGTGTCTAGCTGTACCAATCAACAAATTAACACATCTTTAAGATATACTCTAATTGTAGTGTGTTTATAACAGTTTATTACTAGTGTATTGTGTCCGGCATATAGATTGAAAGCCTAACCGCCCCGTTTAAGTTTGACAATCTGTTGCAATTATTTTGCAACTTTGAAGGCTTAAAATAATGTACACAAAGCATGCTTTTAACGACTTTTATGTATATGACTTTATTGGTAAATACTTAGTACAACCCCAACTCTAGCAGCGTATTTGGCATGCTACAACTGTCAAGTACATCGATTATCTTAATGCCAATGTACTTTGTTTTACAGACCTTTATACGATTACAAAAGTCTAGATATGCATATACATAATTACTATGCACCTAAATTTTTAAATGCTATACTAACTTGAATAAAAATCAAACTACTACTACACATTCAACTCAAAATAATAAAAGAGTATTTAAAAATAAATTCATGGTTTTCTTTTGTATTTTTTAGCTTTAATTTTCAATCTATTGAAACTAAATATTATATATATATTATATAGTTTTATATGTTGACATTTTTACGGCTTATTTGTGATTAACCTTAGACAGTTGTAATGTATTTTTCCACACGTAGAAGACCCACTTGGTCTATGTGTAAATAACCTCATCATATTCTCAGACTTTACCTGTATGTAAATGACATCGTATACAATACATTAATTTTTATAAAGAATGTTAACAAAAACCACTGTTAACATAAATGTTAATCATTCATTTTATACGATTTTCCAAAATCAAATCAGCAAGTATGTTGAAGGGTATTATTATTAGATTAAAATTTAAAATAATTTGTTCATCGTTCCTAATATGGTGAAATTTCCTTGTTTGCAATTTTACGTTTTATAAAGCCCTGTAATGATAATGATTATGGCTAAAAATTGTCAAAAGTATTAAAAGCTTACAAAAATATAGGCAATAGCATTTTTAAACACTTATATTAGCAAAGTGCGCATTACATTGTTTCTGTTGATTATAAAGAAAAATTAAAACTAATTTTTTAAGCTATAATTTTACTTTCATAATTTTTGTGATTTTTAACAATTATAATTATATGTATAATTTAAGCTAAACTATTGATAGAAATGTCAAATGGGCATATTATAGTAGGTCTACAATTTTTTTTACTAGTGTGGTAGTACATTTTTAATTCATAAACATACAGTAATTATAATATTTTATATTGTTTGATCATATAGAACATACTTGTTAAAAATGTCTGTGCTATTTTTTTGTTATTATTAACAAATAATAAAAATAAAAATAAAAATAATAAAATCCAATTAATAAATTTTAATAATTTTGTATATAAATAAAATTTTATAAAATTTGTATTTTAACAATTATTGTAACAACTATGAAATGTTTATGACAAATGCAATCAAAATATGTGAAATAAAAACAAAAACCCGTTATTCAAAAACAAATAATTAATACCGACGACGGCAAAAACAAATTAGTATTTTCCGCAAACATCACAAAACCAAACAAAATTAAATGCACTCCGGTGTAAAAAGAGGATATGCGGATTGCTCTTTAATATAACTAGCAACATGAAACAGATGGTGTACAATTTATATAGCGCTTTTTGCTGGCGCACGGTCTTCAAGCATTACAAAGGATACAAGTAACTTGAAACTATGGCAGGGCATTAAAACAGTCGGATAATATAACGATAACAAAAACGAAGGATTTCTAAGTACCATATATTAAAAGGGTTTTGTTAACTACCCGTGCAGTTTGCCAATTTCAATAAGGGAGAACATTCCTGAACATGCATCCAATTTAATCACGAGAGTTACACTAATTTGTAATAATACCAAACTATTATTGTTGGTAATTTATTATTATGATCATTGTTTCACGTATGATAATTTGTCCTGGTGAATACTAAAACGTTTAATGTTTATGTTAAAAGCTGTTCGCTTTTACTGTTAAATAATTTATTTTATTGATTTTTAATATTGTTTGTATATAGCTTTGGTAACATTTGTAGTAAGGGATGCATTGACCTAAACAATAGGACGGATTAAATTGCAGAAACCGTAGAAATGTTGACTGCAAACCATTAACAACCATTCATCATTGTGGAGAGTTGCATCGAGCTATAGTGCTAGAGAACCTTCAGTCGTGAACAGAGCTCTACCAAAATGCGTACAGTATTGGGCTTAATCACCGGTATTTGTTTCAAGAACAATTGAAATCTTTTACACCAAAAGTTCGAGAGCTCGAGTGCTGAGTCAGTCAAGTCTTGAATGCCCTTGCTACTCGCCCTCCTGTTATAATGAGGCGTGAAGTGCCCACTCTAGCTTTAATGTAACTGAAAAATACATTTTATGCAAATGTATTATTATTTCAATTTAAATGTCTTACAATAAAAAATAATACGATTGTCAATAGTATAAAATAATAATATTTTATTATAATTGTTAGTATTTAATGGAATCGCTAGAAAGAGACAAACACGATCCAAATATTTAGAATATAATTCACACAGAGCTGTCATCCAATTGCGGGGTAAGCAGATGCAACAGTTCAAAACTGTTAGGAAACTCTGACAGTGAAACGTTTCGCCGAGATAACAGCGGGGCACGTAAAGTTTCCATGGCTTCTTTATCTATTCATATAAGGGCTTTGGTGTTTAGCTTTCTCGGGATTTAAAACGCACTGTGTGTTTTGTTATCTCCGACGAGGCATTATGCTGAATCTTTGCGAGCCCATGGAATCAATAGACCAAAGCTAAGCGATTTGAGATGGTGCGAGTCCATCAGTTGATGAGTGCTCAGGTGGAGTCGTAAATAACGAGTCGTTCATTTATCTAAAGCAATGATGTGTGTAATGTTACATTGTTAAAACACTTACTGCGATTACAGTTTCATTCTAGGCTCATGTTCTGAAAGTGTGAGTGAGTGAGACAAGAAAGAGCGATTTCCGAATGTTAAAGAAATACGTTCTGCGAATTACACTAATGCGGCTTAATACACAAAAGGGGGTGACTGTGCGATTTTATTGATGTGATTATGTTTACAGCTTAGTTACGTTTTATGTGTTGTTTATAACAACGTCATTAAGCTATTCGATCTTAATATATTCAAATTTACTATGCCGGTGATTTTAATTATGGTAATATTTATCATAGGACTAGTATAGTATTTCTTCATCAAACTTAATGAATCTAATTTACCTCTAAAATAACCTACAGCTGGAAGCTATAAAATCTTTATATTAAATAAACAATAACAAAACATATATTGTCATAATTAAATTACTTATAGTTAGTTAATTAGTAAATAATGAAAATTATTAAAGTTATAATGTTAATAACATTTATATATGCTTGAGGCTTTTGAATCCATTTTTGTCACATTATTTTAAATGTTCTTCTTTCCTGCTGTTTCTGAACGTTGATTATTGACAACTGTTGTAATACATTTGTGTGTACTTCAGTATAAAAAAAATCTACTTGATTTAAAAAAAACTAAAAATACTTCCGTAATCAAATTTTTAATAGCATTTCAAATGTATTAATTTTATTTTATTTAACAAAATGAACAGTTTAAACATCTGATCAAAAATAATAATAATCTTACTAAAATAAATAAAACACTATATCACAAATATATTTAAAATAACGTAGCTACTTTCAACCTTTACAAGGCCATCATCGGACGGTAATACAAACAAGTCCGAGATTTGTTTTTTTTTTTTAATATATTTGTGAAATAGTATATGGGTAATTCTACGATAGTTTGGACAAACGTCCCCACATTGACATTTCCGATTCTGTTCAAAGTTTGTACATTATGTTTGGGGTACCAAAAAATGATGATTCCTAAAATTTTAGACTTCTTGGTGCAATACAGTGTAAATGGCGGCGATTTTAATTTTTTATGAATATTTTGTCTCCTTTCAGTTTTTGTGCTGTAAATAAGCAAAAAAATAGTCATTATATTCAAAAGGGTGTATCTTACAGAATTTTTTTTGTAGAACACGATATCTTTGATTTTGCTACACCTGAAGACTTGAAATTTGAATATGATACTCTTGAAACATAGTACTTTTGATTGCAAAAATTTAAAAAACTGGATTTGCTTGCCCTAGGGTAAAATATAACACAAAATTGCTAAAAATAGGTTACATTTAATAGATTTTCCGATTTTTTTTTAATTTTCTTTTTTGTATGGTAAAATTAAGTTTGAGTTCTTGTAGTTGACAGCTTTTTCAATTGCGCTAGATTTTTTTTTGTGGTTTAAGGTTTTATTAACCAGAGTTGGCTAGTACTTGTACGATGCTATCTGTTTGATGTTTATGTTGCTCACTTTAACGATTGTTGACCATACTTTTTTTTTTATTTTGATGCTAAGTCCAACTCCATGTTCTTGAGAATAATTGTATTGTCTACGTATCGGATTTTGTTTACGTAGATTCCATTTGAAATACCTGCAAGAATTGCCTTGAACTGTTTTACAAAAGATAGTTTTGAGTATATATGTTAAACAATACTAAGTACAACAAACAGCGCTTTTCTAGTGGTTACTCACATTTTTTTTGCATACGGATGTGTATTATTTGTAGAATCAATTTTAGAATGTAACTCATTAGGTTAATAGTTTTGTACTATTGCACTTTTCTTAATTAATTTAAGTTATTACTAAAAATTAAAAAAAAATCAATTTAATTAGACACAGTTTTTGGATAACATTTTCTAAAAATTCAGTTTTATCATGTTGTCATTAAAATTTCAAAAATTATTTAAAAAAATTTAATAGAGAATTCAATTCTACTTAAAATTTCTTATAAACGCTTTTTCAAAATTTTAGTAATAAGTCAGTTAATTAGTTTTTTTAGTTTATAATCAACAAATGAATGTTGTACTCATTGCTGATGTTCTTGCAGTTATGTCATAAGAAAAAATGAATGTCAACTGTTATTAAATCAAAATAGAAATGACTGAACCAATTTCTTGATATAAAACATTTGGGCGGGTGGGATGTGCACTTAGTTCATAGTTATGAGCGGGTAGTTTACATTAGTGTACCCTGCCTACCCACCCAAGTGTAATTAAATGATTGAATGTTTTACTAACTGTTGATGATCCTGCAGTTATGACATAAAAGAGAATGGATGTCATTTGTCATTATGTTGGAGGAGGAATGACAGATAATTAAATTCTTGATGACAAACACTTGGGCGGGCGAGTAGGTCATTCAGATTTTAATTGTAGGCGTATAGTATGTATTAGTGTACTTCGCCTATTCACCCAAGTGTTTGTAATCAAAAGATTAGGTGGGTCAACAGACAGACAGCAGATGTCAGTTGTCCTTAAATCAGAAGAGGAATACATATAACCAATTTATTAGTGACACATACTTGGGCGGGTAGGTGAGTCACTCAAATCTTAATTGTCGGCGCATGGTTTGCATTGGTGCGCCTCGACTGTCTACCCAAGTGTTTCTTATCAAGACATTGGATGAGTCACCCATTGTTGATGTTTTTGCTGCTATAACATAAAAGAGAATAAATGTCAGTTGTCATTAAGTCAGAGAAAGAAAGACAGATAGATACAATTTCTTCATGAAAAACACTTGGGCGGATGGGTAGGTCACTCAGATCCTGATTATGAGCGCATAGTTTGCTTTAGTGTACCTTGTCTACCCACCCAATTGTTTGCGATTAAGATATTGGATAAGTCATCTACTGTTGATGTTCCTGCAGCTATGACATAAAAGAGAATAGATATTAGTTGTTATTAAGTCAGAGAAGCAATGACAGATAACTAACTTCTTGATGACAATCACTTAGGTGGGTGGGTGGGTCACTTAGATCTTTATTGTGGGTGCATTGTTTGCATTAGTGTACCCCGTTTACTCATCCAAGTTTGTTATCAAAAGATTAGATTAATTATTCACTGTGGATATTCCTGCAGCTATGACATAAAAGAAAACAGATGTTAGATGTTATCAAATCAGAGAAGAAATGACAAACAACTAATTTCTTGATAACTAATTTGGGCGGGTGATTGGGTCACTTAGATTCTGATTGTGAGCGCATAGTTTGCATGAGTGTACCATGCCCACCCACCCAAGCGTTTGTTATCAAAAGATTGGATGAGTCAGATACTGTTTATGTTTCTGCAGCAAGACATACATAAGAAAGAACATATGTCAGTTGTCATTAAATGACAAATACTTTAGTGGGTGGGTTTGTCATTAAATCCTGATTGTAAGCGCATAGTTTGTATTAGTGTTTGTTCGTATTTGATGTCATCTTTGTTCTTAAAAAATTGTTTTTGGTTTATTAGAAGCAAGATTTCTTGGTTAATCTATTGCTTTAATTTCTTTTTTTTATAGTTTTATTTTAAATATTTACTAGTATTTTTTTTTATATTTGTCTATTTTGATTTACGTGTGTATGTTCTGGAAGAGTTTTTTGAAATATTAGAAGATTGTAGTTTATACTTTCTAACGCTTCTTGTCTTGCTTTTATTTTTTTAATTTTGAGAACCATTTGTAAACCACAGTTTTGGATGGTGCTTTATCCCCAAATAACTAAATAAGTTTTTTCACACATTGCTGCGGTGTTAAACCGTATCGAAAATCGTAAAAAATCACCACTTGGAAGTCACGATTCAAAATTTCCATTTTTCACACAATTATTACTCTTGTTAAGTTTTGTTGAAACGAAACTGAGCAGTTTGTTGTATTTTACCGTCAGTTTTGAAAAATAGAAGGAGATTGTTTGTGCTAAAGCTAGAGCAGAAGCCGGCTTACACTTTGAGTTGCTACATGTCAAACTACAGATTGGGCTGTAGTTTGCCAAGTCTGTGACATCGTCTAGTTTATCAGCGTTTATTCTTTTATTTTTATGGTTTCTGTGACAATGTCATCTTTTTTGTGTGTTTTATTGTTTCTCATTTTTTTCAAAAACATAATGTATTTTGCGGATTGAAATGTGCAAAATATTACTCACAAAACAACTTCAAAAAGACAAACAAAACGTAGTACTTTAAAAAACAACAAAAACTAATATATAAAGATACAAAAACAAAGAATGAAAAGCTGTACAAGCACAAATGCAAAGAGATAAAATGTTTACAACTCAAATACGACACATTTAGTATGCACAAAAAAGTAAAAGAACTTGCAAAACCGTAAAAGCGAAAACAATCAAATGTTCTGACAGATGCTAACGGCAAAATAGTCATAAAGACTAAAAAAAATGTAATGTGGAGAACTGTATCAAAGAATTATTTAAAACAAAAAGCTTAGAGTTACTACAAGACAAAATTTATCAGAAAATGAATCAGTAAGACAGCGGACCAGATATAACCTAAAAAGGAAGTAATACATGTAATAAGAAATGGTCCAGATGAACTGCAAGCTGACATACTCAAATTAATTGACATCCACATTATAGTAAATCAGTTTAACACTGAACTGGAATAACACCAAACAAATGGTTTTGTAACATTCGCCAAAAAAGACAAATCCAAAGCTATGTGCAAGTCACCGTACAATAAGCCTTATGGATCATACACTATAGGCGTTCTTAAAGGTAATACAACACAAAATACTTAATAAACTAGAAAAAAAAAATAGCAAAACCGGTTTAGAAATGGCTTTAGCACTTTTTCTTCTAATCGTCCTGATGCAGACATAAACCAAGGTTAAAGCATATGTTTCATCAACTACAACAAAGCATTTAATAAAGAACGATACGACCGCTTTATCCAACTTCTAAAAGAAAAGAAACTTGACACCAAAGACATGAGAATTATTGCTAATCTATATGATAAACAAAAAGCCGTCGTATAAATAGAGGGCAACTGATTAACAGAAATTGAAATAAAAAGACAAGAATGCGTACTTAGCTTAGTTTATTATTAATATTGATGCACTAATCTTCTTGCGTTTTATTATTCTTTTCTCGTGCTCACATTTTATAGGCCAAGCTAAAATAATTTCTTTCTAAAAAGTATTCCACGGTTGTTTTACCAGTTTTTCTCGTAATCTTTAAACAATCTCCTTCTTTTTCATCATCAACCTTTTAATGTCCACTTCTGGACGTAGGTCTCTTCTTTACCCTTCTATCTTTCTCTATCTCTTGCTAGATGTTGCCATCTTTTCCTTGCTACCTTTTTGATGTCATCTAGCCATTTTTTTTGCGGCTTTCCAACGCCTCGTTTTGTTTCCCTCGGTTTTTATGTTGTGATTCTACTTGTCCACTTAGAGTCATCTTGTCTTGCAACGTGCCCTACCCAGCTCCACTTGAGTTTGGAAACTCTTTTCATTACATCAGTGACGCCTGTTCTTTTTTGAATTTCAACGTTGCGAAATTTATCCCTTAAGCTTACGCCGAGCATGGCACGTTCCCTTGCTCTTTGTGTTGTTCTTAGCCTATTAGCACTTCTTACAGTGAGGGTCATGGTTTCCAATCCGTATGTTTTAACGGGTAGTATGCACTTGTCATACGCTTCTCGTTTGAGACTGTGTGGTATGTCTTTGTTTTTGAGAATGTGTCTTAGCTTTTCGAAAGCCGCCCAACTGTGTTGTATTTATTGTGTTATTTCAGAGGTTTGGTTTTTTTTGCCTAATTTTATTTTATGGCCTAAGTTGATGTATTCTACTACGTATTCAATTTTTTGATCTTCGATGGGTACATCAGTTTTATTTTTCAGTGGACTCATTAATTTTGTTTTTGCTAAATTTATCTTCAAACCAACTTTCCTCGACTCGACGTTAAGTTGCTTTAGCATATCTACTAATTCCTCGATATTATCACTAATAAGAATTATATCGTCCGCAAAGCGAAGATGGTTTAGGTATTTTCCGTCAACCTTTATACCTTTAGATTCCCAGGATAGTTTTTTTTAAAAATATCCTCTAAAGCTAGAGTAAATAATTTAGGTGATATTGTGTCCCCTTGTCTCACTCCTATTTTTATACGGATCTTATTAGTGGTAGTATCTTTGTCTATGTTGACTTGCATTGTTGCGTTGCTGTAGATAAATTTCAATAAATTGGTGTAGCGTGAATCTATTCTAGCGTTGTCCATTGCATTAAATATTGCTCATAGCTCTATTGAGTCGAATGCTTTTTCGTAGTCTATAAAGGCTATATGCAGAGGGACGTTATACTTTGCACTCTTTTCGATCAATAAGCGGATAGTTTGCAGGTGGTCTGTAGTGCTATATCCTTTACGGAAGCCGGCTTGCTCGGGAGGTTGGTAGAAATCCAGTTTTCTTGTGATTCTATTCGTTACAATTTTTGTTAATAGTTTATATAGGTGTGATAGCAAGCTTATGGGGCGATAATTTTTGATTTTGTTTATATTGCTTTTTTTGGTATAAGTATTACGTTAGCATTTTGCCAGTCCTCGGGAATTTTGCCTTCTGTAATACATTTGTTAAAAAGTATAGTATACTAATAGTTCTCGATAGCGTATAACCGTCAAGTTTTACTTGTAATTTTGTCTTCCCCTGGTGATTGTCGTTTCTTCACTTGTTTTAGTGCTACCTATACTTCTTGCACTGTTATGTCTAGGATTTTTTCAGAATTCACGTTCATTATTGTGTGCTACTGTGTTGGTGGGTCCTTGATGATATTTGATTTATAGAGTTTTTTGTAAAATGTTTCGATGACTATCTTCATGTCTTGCTTATCCCGTATTAACACACCTTCTTGTATTGTAAGATCTAATATCTTTTTGTATGTGTTTATTGATATCAGTGTTTATTTGTCTATATTTGGCAGACTTTCTATTTAAATTTTTTTTTTGTTCAATGAGTTTCAGAGTATCCGTACTAATTTTTTTTTTTAAGGTTTTGGTTTTGTGACATATCTTTTTGTTTACTGTATGTATATCTTTGATGATCTTGTTTGATAGTTTCTCTAGTCCTAGATTCTCTAAGTTGCAGGTGGGATTCAGTTTAGACTCTAGTTCTGATTTGTAATTCTAACAACTTTGTTTTAGTTGTTCCTCTATGTTATAGTATGTTTTTACCCTAGTTAGTTTCCGTCTTTCAGCCTTGGTATTTATTCTTACTGTTGCTCTCACCATTCGATGGTCGCTTCCAGTGTGGACTTTATTCAGGACAGAGACGTTGGTAACAATGTGTTTCTTGTTTGAGAGAATGAGGTCAATTTTATTTTTTTCTTTTCCGTTTGGGCTAATCCAAGTCCACTTGCGTTGGACTGGTTTTTGGAAGAACGTGTTCATGCAATAAAGGTTTTTATTTTGCAAATAGTTTAAAAGCATTTTGCCTCTTTCATTTTGTCTCCCTAGACCAAAATTACTTATCCTGTTGTATTTGTCTTCTCCATCCAGTTTTTGCTCTTTTTTTTAAGTCACCAATAACTAGTAAAAACTGTACTTTTTCATGTCTGCGAACTGTTGTTATATCTTCATAAAATTGTTCTATTTCAGGTTCTCCCGCTTCGCTAGTTAGTGCATACCCTTGAATATCTTGTAGGCTGTATTTATCTGTTAGTTGAACAATAAGGTAAATTACTCTGTTCGATATGGGTACAAATTTAGTAATATGGTGTTTCAGCTTTTTATTTATTGTGTGGATTTGTTTCCGAGTTGTTTTGGAACAGCATTTGCCCAGATTTTAAAGTAGTGCATTTTTCTCCGGGGAGTCTAGTTTTGCATAGACCCACTATGTCCTATTTTATTTGTTTTAGTTCTTCTTGTAATTCCTGTAATTTTTCGTCTGTTCTCATAGTCCGTTTATTATAAGTAGCGATTTGTAATACTTTTTGTTGGCAACCTGTAGTCTTCCAGTGATTTATAGCACCCCTGACCTGTTCTCTTTTCTGCCCGTTGCCTTAGTTGGTGAGTTGTGGGTCACTGGGAACGTGTGGCTTTTGGTTCTGTCCTGTATTCATGTAAAAAGTAAAAAGGGGGTTTGGCGTTTACTTATCAGGCTTGCTGTGCGGGTTGATAAGTTTGTGTAATCCATTTCCTGGGCTTTGTACGCCGCCATTATTTTATTTTTGAAATCATCTGCCGCCATACTGTCGATATAATCCACAACTGACCATATCCAGCAAATAGAGCCGTATAATCTTAGGTTATCACCCCTACTGACCATTTTCGCCATTCTGGCTACCTGTTATACCATCTCTAAAAGCCATTCCTCTCCGCTTTTTTTGCCGGTGTAGTCTTCACCCGTATCCCTGGGTAAGGATAAAGCAATATACTCCGCGATACTGGGTCCTCAGTTGAACTCGGTCACCAACTTCACTAGTTGGGTACACCCCCGCGACTTGGACGCGCCAGCTGAGAATTACCTAAGTGTGCATAGAGCAGTTGGCTCTGTACACCTTAAGCCGGGTTAATGAGCGTGTATGAGACTACGCCCAAAGGCCTTCAAACAATATAAATAGAATAAACAAAAGAACAAAACTAGATATATGAAAGCTTTTCCCTATTCTCTTCCAAAACTAGTAATAGTTGCATACATTCTAACTTAACAAATAAACCTAGGCTCGTTCCCACTTGTTGGGTGTCGGGCCCGGATTTTAATCTGGTGTTGAAGTGGCAGAGCTTTTTATATTAAAGCATTCACACTTGTCTGACACCGATTTTGTGTCTCTAAATCTTGTATTTTGGTAGTTTATGCTCACTGATATTTAAGCCAATAGATCGTTTAATGTAGTTATTGACATCCAAAAATAATTGAAAAATTTAATTTTGTCACTTCTCAATTCTGTTATTAAATTCAGATATGTTTCCAAACTAAATCTTTCTCTTAGGATTGGGTGCACCCAATATTTTTTTTCTTAGCTGTCTGTATTCGTTTTTTTCTCAAATAATAATTCATCACAACAAAAGCTTTGTTGACGTTCATCGTGTACAGTTGCCTCGCAAAAAAATGGCTCTAGCTTTGATCGGGTCCGACAACCGACTAGATGCCGACTAGTGTGAACAGAGTTGCCGACATCCGATTAAAATCCGGGCTCGATACCCGACAAGTAGGAACGAGCTCTTACTTTTCTTTTTCAGCCACTTAAACATTAAAAACAAATTGTTGAATCAATAAATGAAATAGCAATAAACAATTTTATCAGTTTGTCTGCAAAATATTTTTTTTTATAAAAAATGTATATATATTATTTATACTATATTTATAAAAAAAAATTTTTTTTTCTAATTTATAAAAGATGCTGCAATTACTTCATGTTTTTAAGAGATTACTATTACATATAAAAGTTGACAACCACTGCACTAAAGTAATATCCGCATTATCAACTAGTGATGACAATAGTTTTCATTTAGCAAATGTTGTTTGTTTATTTTTGAAGGAAGCAAATTCCACATGGTGATTGTTTTCTAAAACTTGTGGGAGAATATAAGTTTTGTTTGCTTTCATCATATTTAAGTAAGCTCTTACCTGGCGCCTACATGTAAGATTACAGACTTTTTACTAATTATAACCACTTAAAAAGGAAAATTAAATACTTTCTTAAAATGATTTTTTTTAATATTTAAAGTTTAGTTGCTACTCTTAATTTATTGTCTTTCTATAAGTCCTTGTCTTTTTAATATTGTATTAATACTTACAAGAAAAGTTGCTTAAAATTTACGATATCTTATATAGTAAAATGTGTAATTTCCTGGAAATAATAAACATTTTACAATTTTTGCTTATAAAAATAAATGCATGAAGAATATTTTTAATAAATATATTGCTACAGAATAATTTTTATATAATTTTATAAAAATTTTCTTGGTGCCTTGATAATGTTAAACAAATTTTTTTTATTTTTATGCAACTATAATATTATAATATATTCAAATTAATATAAACATCTGAAATAATAACTTTTTATAAAATTTTAAGCACTCAAAGTTGTTTTAGTTTCATTACTTCTGTAGTACATTTCTATTTATTTTTGTTTTTGTAAAGCTGCTTTTATCAAACATGTACCATAATGCTCTTACGAATAGCAATTACCTCACCGGAAACTAAAGCTCAACAAAGCACTGGACTGAGAATATCCCCTAGTCCAGACCCCGGTTGCGGTTAAGTCCACAATACAAAACAGAAAATATGTCACAGCCTTTCAACTGGGAATAAATTAATTCAAGTTTTTATGACAGAATATTCCCTCGTTCACATTTATTATATTTTTTATATTTTAAAATATATATCATTGGTTTTATTCGTTTGATGCGGTGTTATTTTTTATAATACATTCTTATGTATGGACTCTTTCAATATTTCTTAAGAGCACAAGCCATCAAAAACCTTAAAAGCTTAGCTATTTCGCCAATTTCACGCGCTTTCAAATCAATCAAACGGTCCGTGTTTCTTTGATTTTGCATCAGAATTTTCAAGAGAATCAAAGCGGTATGCAAAAAAACTAAAGCACATTCAGCTCGTCTAATAGAATTGACGCGATGTTTCATGTCTAGAAATGTCATATATCTAAAAGCTGGGGGATGAGGTACGTCAGTCAAATGCCTATCCACGCACTTTCCTTTATATATGGAGGGGAATTTTAAAATAATCGCTTCGGATAGAATCCATTTATGGCAGTTTATTCCCTACATAAGAGAACATTTCATTTTAATATTGCAAATATATATTCAAAACGACATTTCAAATATATGAATGATTTTTCAAATGCACTTAAAAGAATACCACAGTTTAAGGTAATAATTTTAATCAAGATGCCTAAAATGTTTTAATTTTTTTTATTATTAATTAAATTAGGCTTTACATGACCACAATTGCAACACCCCTTTATTACACACTCCCTTTGGAACCATAAAGACGAAGGTATTCACATAGCGGTTTTTTTATATGTATTTTTTAATTAGTTTTTATTACCTTTATGAGATCAGAATTATTATGAGTCTACATGCAATAAAACTTAATGTTTGATAAAATACAACCACTTTTAAGTTTCTTCTTATTTATTGGATCAAAGGAACATACTTAACTTAATTATGTTATCTAACATTTTCACTAGCATTGTTTGTATCAAAACAGACAGTTTTTGTGCGTTTGTGTGAATCACATTGGCGATAAGAAACTCGTTAATCTACTCTAAAGAAAGAGTCTAATCGCACCGAAGTAAATTGAGAAGTTTTTTTTTAGTTTATTGTTAACTCTATCGGGTTTGTTCTATATAGATACCAAGCCTTTATTTATATATTAATTAAATAATATGTGCTTTATAACATTTAACCAAATAATTGTTTGAAAGATTATTGATATGATACTAATAAGAAAATAAAAGTAAAACTATTTGTGAAATATAATACGAATTAAATTAATACATATTAGATCAATTATCTGAATACAAAATCTCGAACAATGCTAACAATTAACACTTTTAACATAATGCTTTTACGTTCTTGTGTCAACTCGTTACAAACATAATAATATAATGGATCGGTTTTTCTGAAAAAATCAAATTATTTTAACAATTTGGTTAGTTTATTTGTTCTATAAAGAATACTGAATTGAAAGCAGTGAATTGTTTATTAGTTTCAATCATATTTTGTAAAAATATATACATAATTGTCTAGTTTGCAATTTTTATACTTTATTTATACAACCGCAATCAATTTGTTCACATTTCTATGTCAATTAAAAACACAACAATATATTCAATAAATTATTTGACCAGTATCATAATAGAGAACACACCCGTACAAAATTCTACAATATTTTTTTAGTTAAATTAATATGAATAATAACAGTTGCCGAAATGCAAAAATCATTAATTTTACTCTGTTATTTAATTAATAATTAATAATAATACGCGGGTCATTAAAATTATAATTATGATTAGTAAGTAATATTAGAAATAATTATATTCTATGGCATTGCATATTTAGTAATTTGTGTATGTAGTAGCTATATAGATGATTTTCAATGGACTAGTTGTAATTTTGTGTAATTACATTAATTACATGAGAAGTGGTAGTGAATATATATTTAAATTAATGGAGAGTGTATAATTATGTATATGAAAATTATAACATTTTAAGGAATTTAATAAACGTAATTTTAAACTTTATTAATTATTTTTAGTTAAAAAAAAATAATGATATAGTTTTAGTGTACGGAATAAAAATTTGTTTTTGCCTAAACCACTAAAAATGTCTTCCTCTACATAAATAAACAATCAAAATATCTTACAATGTATCCACGGAAATACTTAAAAATGACGAAAAAAGGCTTATATTTTAAATTTACATTTTTTGATCGTTTGTATCTTCTCCGGATTTCATTTTTAGAAAAAAGTTTTTTATAAATTTTTTCTAAAAATGAAATCCTGAGAAGTTACAAACGATAAAAAAATGTAAAAAACTCAAAAACTTCAATTTTTTCAATTTTTGATTGCTTATTACTCGGAAATGGCTCACTAAAAATCAATCAATAACAACAAACAGCCAAAAGTACGGACTTGATATTAATACCAGCTAAACTAAGTTCATGATTATAAGCAAAACCAATTTACCAAACCGCTACATCTATAGCAATCAGCAACCTATTGAGCGACTGAGTAAATTCACATAACTAGGAACTAACATCAACGACCAATGGGATCACTTGCAGGAGATAAAAATACGCATCAAAAAGGCCAGAACTGTATTTTTTCGAAATAAGCAACATATTTAAAAACCATAATTTTACATTAGACACAAAGATAAGATTTCTGCGCTGCTATATATTCCCAGTCCTGTTGTATGGCGTAGAGTCATGGACACTCACCGAAGCAACAAGCAAAAAGTTAAAGGCATTTGAGATGTGGTTGTCTTGTAGAATATTGAGGGTACTGTGGACAGAGCACGTAACAAATGAAAATATCGTACAAAAACTGAACAAAGAAAAGGAAGTGTTAATTACCATCAAAACACGCAAACTTGAATACGTTGGACATATCATGAGGAACGAGAATAAATACCAGGCTACATATTGTGCGGTGCACGGTTGAGTTAAGATTATTTATAAAAAAAATTCTAAATTTATATATTATTGTTTCTGTTGCATAGATAGTCGCTTTATCAAAATATTATTTTTGCTGTTTTAGACTTGTTTTGTCGTAGATAGATCTCTGGCTTAATGGTGGTTTGACATTGTTGTTAGTTTCTTGTTTAATGTTTTGTAGTCGAACATTAGAAGCACATTTGGTAATCTATATTTAAAAAAATTAAAGTATAGAAGGTAACAGTGCAAAGTTAGAATCTATAAAACTTGTGTGCGGCCGATCCTAACCTACTACCGCTAAAACCAATGGAAAAACTTTGAAAATTATAAGACTAATAAAGAGCACAAAAATAAAAAGTCTTAGAACAATAAAAGCAGTAAACTACGTAATAATATTAGAAGCAGCGTTATCAAAGAAGAACCAGATACTCGCTAGATAGGCCAAATCTTAAAGATGGCAATAGAAGACCATGTGAATAGAATGAACCATAACAGAATTGCCAAATGAGGTAAAGACTAAAGATCAAAAAGTAGAAAACCTCTAGGCAGACTACCTAAAAGATGGATAGAGAGCTGGACGTTAGCATCAATAAAAGGCTAGAAGGCAGATAACAGGACTTAGTTATTAATTGCAAAAAAAAATGTTAACCTTGAAGCGGACTAGCAAATAAAAAACCACAGAAATGCTTAATGGACTTGAACCTGCTTTTGATACTTATGGTAATGCATCTACCAAAAGAGTAACAATCAAAGATGCACAATAAAAAGAACGGATTGCAGTACAGGGACGTTAGACGTACAACTTCAATAATAAAAAAGAAACATTTTAAGAAATTGAAGAAAATTACATTTTTGACTAAAAACCTTATAGAACATGCGTTTTAAACCAAAAATTAATAAAATAATGTCTTTTGTGCGAGAAAGTTTAAAAAAAAAACGCAACAAAAAATACTATTAAAAAAAAAATTAAACAAAAGAAGCAAATTTTGATAATTTTTTTAGAAAACGTCGTTTTTGACTACAAATTTAATAAAATATGCTTTTAAGACCAACAAAAAGTAATAAAAAATGTGATTTTATACAAGAAAGGTACAACAAATTTATCAGAAAACACTGTTTTGAACTCAAAATTAAACAAAAAACAATTTTTGTGTAAAAAACGTTGTTTTTGATTAAAAATTTAATAGAAAATGCTTTCTAGACCAAAAAATAATTTTTGACTAAAAACTTAAAAACAAATGTTTTTAATGAAATACAAAAATAAAAAATAAAAATGTCATTTTGCGCAATAGAGTTATAGAAAACTCATAAAAATACTGTTTTCAACTAAAAATGAAACAAAGTAAGCAATTTTGGACTAAAATGTTTTCAAAAACGCTGTTTTTGATTAAAACTTTTTTTTTAGACTAGAAAATGATAACTTTTTAGACCTTAAGTGACGATAATTTTAATTTTGTGCAAAAACAGTTACACAAAACTTAAAAAGAAAACTGTTTTAGGACTAAAAATTAAACTAAAAAAGCAATCTTTGACTAAAACGTGTTCAAAAATGCTGTTTCTAAATAAAAACTTAATAAAAACGGCAATTTCAAACAAAAAGTAATAAAAAAATGTGATTTTGTGCAAAAAAGTTACAGAAAATTTATAAGAAAATAACTCAAACTTAAACAAAACAACCAATCTTGGACATCTTAAAAAAATGATGTTTTTGATTAAAATCTTAGTAAAAACTGTATTTTAGAACAAAAAGTAACAAAAAATGTGATTTTGTGCAAAAAAGTTACAGAATACTGTTTTAGCTTAAAAATTAAACAAAAAACAATTTTAGACTAAAAAGTGTTAAAAACGCTGTTTTTGACAAAAAAAAATATAAAAAATGCATTTTAAACTTTTTCTTCTTCTTTCCATGCTCTATCCGTTGCGAATATTGGCGATCATCATGGCTATCTTCACTTTATCCACGGCTCCTCGGAACAGTTGTATTGAGGTCACTCCATACCTCTGGCGCAGATTTTTAAGCCAGGATATTCTTCTCCTCCCCGGACCTCTCTTTCCCAGCACCTTTCCTTCCTGAATAAGTTGGAGTATTCTGTACCTTTCCTTGTGCCTCATAACATGCCCAAGGTATTCTAGTTTTCTAACTTTTACTGTACTCGCCGAAGAATCTCCTCGTTAGTAACATGATCTATACACGTTACCTTTAGTATACGTCTGTAGGTCCACAACTCAAACGCTTCTAGCCTGCTTTCAAAATCCTTGGTAAGAGTCCAGGATTCTGCTCCATACAGAAGAGTGGAAAACACGTAGCATCGTACGATTTTGATTTTAAGTTGTAGAGTCAGGTCTGGACTGGTGAATATTTTTTTCATTTGTATGAATGCAGCTCTTGCTCTCTCAATTCTGCATTTTATTTCCACAGAATGGTCCCATTGTTGGTATATGCAGGTACCTAGGTATGGATATTTATCTACCTGTTCGATAAGCGTATTGTCAAGAAACAGGTTCACCGGTGGCGGGTTATTTTTGCTCACTACCATATGTTTGGTCCTTTTTATATTTAAACAGATTCCGTATTTCTCACTAGTGGATTTGATCTTTTCCATCATAATTTGGAGTCCTTCAGCACTGCTACTCATTATGACGGAGTCGTCTGCATATCTGATGTTATTGAGTAGTTCACAGTTGACTATGATTCCCTCCTCTACACTATCCAGTGCTTCTTTGAAGATTTGCTCTGAGTATATATTAAATAGCATAGGCGAGAGCACACACCCCTGCCGCACCCCTCTACATATTTTTATTTTCTTAGTTTTGTGGTCTTCTACTCAAACTTCTGCTGTTTGTTGCCAATATAGATTTGCTATGATACGGATATTTTTGTCGTCGGCTCCCGTTTTCCTAAGTATACTGATTAGCTCTTCATGTTTCACCCTATCAAATGCTTTGCTAAAGTCTATAAAACATAGATATACATCGCAATTGATGTCTCTACATCGCTGAATTAGAACGTTTAATGCAAAAAGTGCTTTCCTGGTACCTACGGCATTGCGAAATCCGAACTGCGTTTCCTCGATGTTTGCTTCACATTGTTGTTATATTCTAGCGTGTATGATTTTTAGAAATATCTTTAGTGTATGACTCATTATACTAATAGTCCGATATTCTTCACATTTTTTTGATTTTGGTTTTTTAGGAATAGTGACAAATGTTGAGTGGAGCCAATCCGTGGGTATTTCTCCCGTATCATACACTATATTATACAGGCGGGTAAGAATGTTTATTCCTTCTTCACTAAATAATTTTAGGATCTCTGCTGGTATTTTATCTGGACTTACAGCCTTTCCATTTTTCGCTGTGTCTATTGCTTTCTGGACCTCTTCCTTCGTAATATGAGGCCCAATATCCGTGTTATTCATGCCATGATGTTCTGGGCGATCGTCTTCGAATAACTGTTGGATATACTCTTCCCAGGTCGCTAGTTTTTCTTCGATCTCTAAGATCTCATTTCCATTTGCGTCTATTAATCTACCGCTTTGCTGTTTCTTATGTGTGCAGCTTCCTTGATTCTTCGGTGCATATTGAACAGGTCATACTTTTTCTGCAAATTTTCTATTTCGAGACATTTCGTTTTCATTTCGTCTTCTTTAGCTTTTCTTATGCTGTTTCTTATTTGTCTGTTTAGTTCAGTATACCTGCCCTGGTCTTTCCCTTTCATATTTCTTCTTTCTTCCATCATTTTAAAAATATCCGGTGTCATCCATTCTTTGTGTTTTTCTTTTTTCTTTAGTGGCACATGTTTCTTAATTATTGTATCAAGTTCATTTTGTAAGCTACTCCAATCTTCTTCTACTCCTAAACTTTCACTGTTGTTCGTTTTGAAATATTTTGTCAGAGATTCAGATACTGTTTCTTTGAGAGTGTTGTCTTCTCTAATTTTTCTTATATCGTATACCGGAGGTTTAGCTTGTTTTTTTAGTGTAATTTTTGCAAAAACAGTTAAAAAAAAAAACTAAAAGATATTGATGTAGACTAACATTTAAACAAAAAAAGCAATTTTGGATTAGAGTTTATAAAAATTGCTGTTTATTAAACCAAAAAGTATTAAAAAAACTTTTGTTAATATAGATCCTACACATTTTACCAATAAGTGTGGTCTGAGCATAAAGTGTCTTAGTTTGTTACCGTACTTGAAACTTGAAACATACGGAATTAGAGCATTAGCATTAAACTGGTTTTGCTGCTACATTAGCAACAGATATTATTATGTAGAGTTGAAAAGTGTAAAATCAGATATGATGGTTATGAATAGAGGGGTTCCACAGGCTTCTGTACTTGAGCTTTTTCCATTTTTATAATATACGTTAACAACATTAACACAGAAAACACTTTTCTCTTTGCTGATGATACTTCGTTTTTTGTAAGTGGTAACAACAAAGACTCAGTTGATGAAATTGCAAACAATCAACTGCTGGGATTAAAAACGTAGTTTAATTCAAACGGTCTATTTACAAACAACAAGAAATAAGTTCATGTTAACTTTAAGACGGGTACCTATGATAATGCAAAGCATAGTTTATTGATAAAATGCAATAAAAGTGTAAAGCAATTAAGTGTAATAAAATTTGTAGGTGCTTATATTGACAAACAATGCAAATTTACAGCACATATAGATTTATTTACTTGTGTAAAAAAGTATCATCACTAAGCTATATTATAAACCAATTAGAACTTGTAGTAACAACCAGCACATTAAAAATGTTTTATTTTGCCATAATTCATTGTGTTCTAAAATGGGCAATTAGGTATATGACAATTAAACGTAAATTTGATCATTGTGTAGATTTGTTTAGAAGTTTAAAAGTTTAAAAGTTTAAAAGTTTAAAAGTTTAAAAGTTTAAAAGTTTAAAAGTTTAAAAGTTTAAAAGTTTAAAAGTTTAAAAGTTTAAAAGTTTAAAAGTTTAAAAGTTTAAAAGTTTAAAAGTTTAAAAGTTTAAAAGTTTAAAAGTTTAAAAGTTTAAAAGTTTAAAAGTTTAAAAGTTTAAAAGTTTAAAAGTTTAAAAGTTTAAAAGTTTAAAAGTTTAAAAGTTTAAAAGTTTAAAAGTTTAAAAGTTTAAAAGTTTAAAAGTTTAAAAGTTTAAAAGTTTAAAAGTTTAAAAGTTTAAAAGTTTAAAAGTTTAAAAGTTTAAAAGTTTAAAAGTTTAAAAGTTTAAAAGTTTAAAAGTTTAAAAGTTTAAAAGTTTAAAAGTTTAAAAGTTTAAAAGTTTAAAAGTTTAAAAGTTTAAAAGTTTAAAAGTTTAAAAATTTTAACGTTACCTTCAATTTTTATATTTAATATTTTTATGTATGCAAAATCTAATATTGCGAGTTTCAAAACATTAAACAGCTGTCATAGTCATGTAACTAGACATGGTAAGCTATTCACAATACTTCTCCATAATACAAAAAAATATAAAGTATTATAATAAACTACCCCAAAACGCAAAAAAAATAAATATAAAAGCTTTCAAATGCCAAATTATGGAACTGCTCATACAAATATTATATTATTCTATTCAGTAATATGTTGATGACAACATTTTGTCTTAATTTATATTGTTTGTATTTTTCTACCTTGTTTTAATTGTAGGTCAAATGTATTATGTATTTTAAATTTGGTTTGTTATTTTAATTTACTTATGTTTATCTATGCTTTTGTTTTATTATGAAATTGTAAGATTTATATCCGCACATTAGATCAACGAGTGAAATAAATTATTATTATTATTATTATTATTATTATTTACGATAAATCACTATCCAAACGCCGAGATGACTTACATGCATGTATAGACTTGTTGATAGCAATTCATTACAAGCTAAACGATTGTACATTGAACTGTTTCTTGGCCATAATATCTTTGACCAAAAAATCTTCAAAAACATTCATTGTCTTTGTAAAACAGGCACATTGAAACAAAATGTAGGGCCAGGAAGATTAATGACAGTAACGTTACACCTGGAACAAAATGTGCTGGACATGATAAAGGATAATCCAAGTAGTTCTACGCAACAAATTGCCAATACTTTAAATGTAAGTCATTGGACAATTAAAAAAAAAATAAGGGCAATTTGTTATATCCATACCACATTTAGCGTGTTTAGGCACTACTACCTGCTGATTTTTTTAACGTATTGCGTTATGTCAATGGTTTTTGCAAACATTAGTTCCAATCTCTCAATTCCTGGCACATATTCTTTTTACCAACAAAGCCAGTTTCTCTAGAAATGCAATAAGGAATTTTTATAACAACCATGTGTGGGCAGGTAAAAATCTGCATCAGGTATGTGAAGATCGTTTTCAACATCAGTTCTTCTTGAATGTTTGGGTTGAAGTTGTGGGCAACTATCTAATAGGACTAGTATTTCTACCAGGAAGACTTACCGGCGAAGTGTATTGCAACTTTTTAGAACACGTAGCATGTGTTCAGTTTCTGGATGATGTATCATTGGCAACAAAAATTGCAATGTGGTTTGTGCACGATGGTGCTCCACCACTTTTCAATTTGGTTGCTTGTGATTATTTAACAGCAACATTTGGAGATTGCTGGATTAGTTGAAGTGGGCTACATGCATGATCTGCTCGATCCCCAGACTTATACCTCCTGAATTATTTTTTATAAGGCTATCTGAAGTCATTAGTTTACGCTACTCCAGTAGAGAATTTGGACGACTTGCAAAATCGAATAATTGCTGAGTGTAACTCAGTTAGAAACAACCCTGGTGTGTTTGAAAAAGTTTGGAACTCAATGACAAGAAGATTGAATGCTTGTATCCAGGCAAGAAGAAGTCATTTCAATCATTTATTGTAGATTTAGCAATTTTACATGTACTTTTTGATAACAAAATGTTGTAACTGTTGCAAATTTTGTTTATCCAGTATCTTCAAAACAAATGGGTTTTTCAGAAAGCAAATTTTGTTTACCCTGTAACTTCAAAACAAAGAGGTTTTTTAGAAATCATCATAGGACAAAATATTTTTAGAATAGGCCAAGGAATAACCACTTGAATATTTTATGGCATTGTTAGTAATTTCTGCTAATTCTGCGTGAAAAGAGGAAAATTTTCAAAAAACACTGTGCAGCCTGTACTGTCTAGTAGTGTCTGATTTTTACTGACTAAAACCCCCAACTTTTCTGCTTCTTTTTTTTAGGCGGTTTGGTTGGCGTTTTTTGCACTGTGGTTTTGCTGGTTCTATTCTGCATCTCTGACGACTTACTTTTTTAACAGCTCTGTTTCTTGGGTAAAATTCAGAATCTGTTACCAAGTGATTATTTTCAACTACTTCAGTTAAGTTATGTTTGTTAAAGGATGCTGTGCGTTGCGGATTATTAGTTTTGCTTTTATTTAGTAAATGTTTGGGGATTTCTTCTTTTTCTATACACTATATAGACTCACGGCATAGGAGGTCTATCTTTATTCCTATTTTAGGCATGTGCATGTTAAGACCACAGTGTCCGGTTATTAGTCCTACAAACCTTTGCAGCCTGTTTTGAATAATTTTGTTTTGTTTGTGATGTTCCTGTTAGGAATAGGTTTGAATGTGTAATTTATTTATGATTTTTCCACATTTTGCTGCGTTTTGCAATTTTTTTTTTGTCTTGTATGGTCTTTTGTTTCTTTTTTAGCGAACTGATCTGCTATGTGGTATCCAGACTAGACAAATTATGCAGATTGTAGCCTATGTTTTCAGATTGTTTATGCAGACCACAATTTGTTTGGATTTTTTTTACTGGCAACTTCAATGCCTACAATAACATGGAAGAAGAAAAAGGCAGAGTTGAACGTGCCAAAAGAAATAGCATTGTTGGAGTCGATCATAAGCCAAAGTAGTTCAAGGTCTACTTCAACTTCAAATCTCAAGCCAGCTCCTGTGTCAAATCCCGAGGAGGAAGATGATATTTTAACAGTTGACACTTTTTTGAGGCGCCAGATGAAAGCAAGGCTTTGTTATGGTACCGGGAAAATAAAACTAAATAACGCAACTAGAAAAGAATTTGCGCGGGGTTGCAATTTTTTTCCTCGTAATTCCAATGAAAGATTGAAGGCGCAAATTAAGGATGATATGTACAGCTTTTTAATAGGTTACCATTTTTGCTATTTGATTAAATTAATAACAATGACTACAAACTTATTCCCATTGTACCAAAACTTTCTGGTTCATACTGAGGTAAAGTCGGAAGATGATTTTCTAAAGTTAGGAAAACGCATTGAAGACAAACAGGGGTATATTGAAAATTGTTATCTGCCCATAGAGAGATTAAATGTAAAAGCAGATTTAGTTTATGTAGAAAGTAGGACCAAAGAAGTTATAATTAATAAGGTGGGTGTAAGGAAGAGAACTGAGTTCAGTAGAGTTTAAGGTAGTGCGCATTATTAGAACAGTTTTAGAACTGCCATACCGCAAGGAAGCGCAGCTTAACCTCCAAAAAGTGCCGGACAATAGGAGGGAAAATAATATTACTGGCTTTAGAAACCGGGTAACATCGTCCGTATGTGTGAAGAACATGTTATTAAATGTTTTGCGTAAACTTGGGCACATAAAGTTGTAGTATGGGAAACGGTCGTTGGGTTTTTTAATTGGTCCCCGAGTAAACTTCAATACAAAATTGGTCGTTAGCAAAGGGGGTCAGATGTATAAATTATATTTTAATTTTATTTTAAATCAATCAAGGGAGGACGACTACTCTTACCTAACGGTAAGCTTATAACATACCAATGTTGAGATTATTAGACTGTGGGGCAACTAAGATATTTTTGAGAAAAATAGAATAAATAAATTATAGAAATTGAGTATTAAGTTAAGTGTGCGTGTGACGTCAAGTGCATATTGGCCAACGGGGAAATTGATAAGTGCTTGGGGAAGCTGAGGGTCCCTACAGCAGTGCAAAATAAGTTAAACATTATTGATGTGGTTCCAGAGTTGTGCCACAATTTAGTGCTGGGGTTGATTTTTGGGTTGGTAGGGCTTATAGCCAAATTAATGTTGGGAGAATGGTTTTTTGAAAATAATAATGACTTTGAAGAAAACTTTTATTTATTTATTATTTATTTATTTATTTATTATTTAACGGAGGCTATTACAAGTATGAATATATACAGTTTAAAAATACAATAATTAACACATAAAATAAAATTACTAATAAATTACTAAAATTAAAAATAAAAACAAACATTTAATATACAAAAAGATCACAATTGTGTGATAAGAGCACAACAGGGTGTTAAGAAAATCCTTATTTTTTTTTACATTTATCTCATTAGCATGTTGCAGACGCAGAATATTGTGCATAATCAGTACGTCTATATGGGACATGAACATAAATAGTTACTGCAAAAAACACGAGCGGAAACATGTATACCAATTGAAGTAAGCAAATCAAGACAATCAATAATTCCATGAAAAACTTTAAAAACTAACGTTACGTCAAAGTCAATTTTTGATTGCAGAGCGGTAGATATAGTTTTTAACATCATTTTTGACAGATTTATGTTTTGGAGTGATAAAAGCTTGTTTCCAGCAAGTAGGAAAAGTACTTGTGGTTAGAGATAAATTAAATAAAAGCCACAAAGGTTGGTTTAGGCAAATGCACACTTGTTAAAAAAAAAAACAGTCAATTTATCAGTTCTTGGACAGTTGTTGGACTTCAATTCTGATAGTTCGTCAAGTACGTTAGATACTTTTAGAACAAGACGCGATTTATTTATATAAGTACGAATAGGTGGTAAGGTATAGTTATTGGGCAAACCCGTAAATGTAGATAGCGGTCTGTAATCAGATTGTCAATTTGAGAAACACCATCTATAAAAGTAGATTGGTCCTGGACCAATCTCATTGCTATTACGTTTAGATTTGACGTATTTTCAAAAAGCATTAGGATTAGATTTAATCAAATCTTCCACCTTTTTAATGTGATTAGAATAACACGTATCAGCCAATTGCTTACATTTATCACGGGTAGAACTGAATTTGTAGTAGTCAGTTACTGAACATATGATTTGTATAATTTTTTTTAGTAAATACTAGATTTTTTAGTTTTCTAGAAAACCATATAGGAAATTTATAGGTTTTTTACCCACCTTGTATTGATGAAAGCATCATTTAAAGAAACGTAATCAGCATCCTTTAAAGTATATACAAGTGCGTCATCAAATGAATCATGTGTGGAGTCAAGATTTAAAACAAGATCTAATGCAGAATGTTGAGGATCGCATTGAACATTAGGGATGTGAAATTCAGAAAAAGTTGTGTTTACGCAAATAATAAATCCAGCAATACTAAATTTATGTTAAATAGGTGATTTAGCTGATGGGAATTACTATAACCAAACGTGTTAGAAACTAATGTGGTTTTATGGACTCTATTTTTACAGCGTATTTAATATTTATCCAACAAGCACGTGGCAAGTTGTAATCACCGACGATAATGACGGTATTGCACTTGCTAATTGATTCAATGCTTACACAGTGATAAACCGAGTAGTCTGAGCCAGGAGTAATATATACTGTTTCAAAGACCAATTTAATACTGCCAATAAGGACTCAGACATATAAATTTTCATAGTCAGAGCAATAATTAAATATTTTGTAAGAATTGTACTTGTAATAAGGACACTTTCACCACTTAGTTTGGATGTTATAATATGATCGCGATCACACCGGTAGACCTTATAATTAGAAAATCTTAATTCCAAATTATTAATTGAAATAGTTAGCCACGTTTTGGTCAATATAAAAATGTCATGTTTTATATGGTGCTCCGGGTACATTCCAAGCACTAGTAAATAAGTTGTTTGGACCAGAGTCTTATTTTTTTAAGTACCTCGAGGATGTTATTATCACCACCCCAAATTTTTCAACCCATTCTTAAGGAGGTTTTTTGCAGGTTGACTGAAGCAGGGTTAATGCTAAATAAAAAAAAACATATTTTGTAGGGAAGAACTTGTTTATCTAGGAAATGTAGTTATCCGAGAAAGGTTAAATGTTGATTTTAAAGATTAATGGAGATGATGTCTTGGTATTGGAGGATTATCCCAAAATACTCGGAAATATCTGAACCATTAATCAGCTTGACCAGAAAAAGTATTTGGTTTGATTAATCGGAAAAGTGCGAGGAGACGGCAAACATATTGAAGCAAGTTTTGGTTAGCGCCAAAAACGTTTAGCAAAGTTTAAAGATTAATAGGGATGATGTCTTGGTATCGAAGGTTTATTCCAAAATACTTGAAAATATCTAAACCATTAATCAACTTGACCAGAAAAAGTAGTTAGTTTGATTGGTTGAAAAAGTGTAAGTGGACGACAAATATATTGAAAAAGGATTTGGTTAGCCCGCCGTTTTTAGATTGCTCCAATGTTACCTATACTTTCAGTGTGCTGCGAGTAATATGGGTTTGGAGACAGTGTTAAAAATTGGTGGCATTGAGCGAGCAATTTGTTAGTTGTTGCGTTCTCTAACAAACCCAGAGAAAAGATATTTAGCTACAGAAAAAAGTGTCTGTGTGTGGTTTGAAGTATTGACAAGCTGCGGTGTTATTTTGAGAGGGACAGATTTACAGTAATAACAAACTACTATAATCTGTTATAGCTGGACAATTTAAAAGACCTTCAAGGTAGACTAGGCTGATGGATTTAAAGGCTCTAGCAAATTCAGTTCAAAATCATACAAAAAAAAAACATCTACATTTACATCATGTGACAGACTGCCTCTCTCACCGACTTTAAAAAAAAAATCAACCATATCTTGGCCGGGATAAAAGGTTGCCCTACATCTGATTAATGCTACTTATTAATGTTGGGAAACGTTAGGAAAAAGCCGCTACAGTATTTCAATTAGAGGTTAACAAATTAGTTATTATATAGACAAAACCCAGTAAACACAGTTACGTTTATTTTTGGTATTACACCTAAGTGTAATATTTGTTTATTAGATGTGGCACAATAAATTAACGCATAGTGTGTGTGCCAACTATAAGCCAAAACAACAGAAGCCAGCTAAATTAATGGGTAGTAGACCTAGGGTGTTTAGATTTTGGCAGATGTTGAGTAAAGACTTGACTCAGTAAGTTCTGTTTAACGTTTCTTATTCAAAAGGTTGCAACTTAAAATGTGTTGGTGTTTAATTTTGTAGTAAGGAGCTTTTCAGGTTGATGTCCGGTTATCAGGTAAATGTCTACTATCCGCAGAACAACCCATATAAGAAAGTCAATTGTGTTGTTTAAACAATAATTGCTTGTTACGTTTTTTTTGTTTTTGTTTTGTTTTTGGACGTAGTGAGGTGTTGGCCTCAACAAGTGGCCCTTAAGAATAACTTACGCATAGCAATCGCTTTCGGTTTTTTCTCAGCGTAAATCTTGTTGTTATATGTTCTTGTTAAACTTATCTAGACTTGGCAATAGTTTGAGGTAGACAATAAATTTGATGAGCCATGTCCTTAAGATATTTCTGAGCATCATTCATCAGCGAATATATAATAAGATAGAAGACCACGTCGGTGATACACAATTTGGGTTCCGAAAAGGACTGGGAACTCGAGAAGCACTATTTAGCATAGAAGTGTTGGTACAGAGAAGTAGGGACGTCAATAGCGACGTATTTCTGTGTTTTATCGACTTTGAAAAAGCGTTCGATAGAGTCCGACATGAGAAGATGATTGAGGTCTTAAAGACAACAGGTATTGATGACAAAGATCTAAGAATCATTGCCAACCTATATTGGCAGCAAAAGGCAGTTATCAGAGTAGGTGAACGCTCAACCGAAGAAATAGAAATCCGGAGAGGAGTGAGACAGGGATGCACTCTGTCACCATTAATTTTTAATCTATACTCCGAAAAAATATTCGATGAGGCAGTTCAGCAGGCACAAGAAGGAATAGTAATTAATGGAGTAACACTTAACAACCTACGTTACGCGGATGATACTGTACTAATGGCAGATATTCTCGAAGGACTTATACGACTTCTCCATAGCGTCACTGAAGCTTGCTCACTCTCCGGCTTAACGTTAAATACAAAAAAGACGAAGTACATGGTTATCAGCAAACAACAAATAATCGATACCGGTATTCAAGTCAACGGAATACAGCTGGAACGCGTTAAGAAATTGACCTACCTTGGGCACACGCTTGATGAACAATGGGATCATACTCTCGAAATCAGATGCCGCATAGAAAGAGCAAGAGCGGCGTTTAATCAGATGAAGAGAATACTGTGCGGGCATGACTTAAACCTGAGCCTCAGAATGCGGTTGGTGCGTTGTTATGTCTTTTTGGTTTTTCTTTACGGGGTTGAATCCTGGACTCTCACGGAAGCCGCACTCAAAAAACTACAAGCATTCGAAATGTGGGTGTACAGGCGTATGCTAAAAATCAGCTGGATGGACCACATACGTAACGAAGACGTGATGAGAAGGATGAACAAAGATCTAGAAGTAGTCCCAAACATCATAATAAGAAAATTACAATATTTCGGGCACGTCATGAGACATCCCGAAAAATACGGTATCCTGCATTTAATAATGCAGGGTAAAATAAATAGTAAAAGAAGGCCCGGAAGGAGACAAACATCGTGGTTGAAAAACTTAAGACAATGGTTTGGAAAAACATCAACCGAACTCTTTCGCGCCGCTGTCAACCAAATTATTATAGCTAACATGATAGCCAACGTCCGCTAAGCGGATACGGCACTTCAAGAAGAAGAAGAAGACTGGTTATGCCTCGCAGATTTTTACACAAAAGTCCGCATGCTGTCCCCGGTTCCTCTCTCCCTAGAGCATTTATCTTTTGTCTGTTTTTTTTTTGTTTTTTTAATCTATTTTTATCTGCACTGACACCCAGCTTTACATTTTCTTTTTTCTTCAAACCGTGTGTTATTTATTCTAATAATTTGATTTGTCCTCAGATGCGTTCTTAGTTTTCTTAAGTCTTCGTTCACTTTTTCTTTATTGTATTTTGTTTCTTTCATAAATAGTTTATGCAGTTCCATTAGGTGTATTTCTTTTGACAGTCTTAAACTTGTTAGTTTTACCTCCACTGATATCCTTGTATTTCCATCTGGGATTACTTCTTTGTGTTCTCTCGTTGCCAGGTATATTCTGACCATCTCAAAAGTTGCGTTATTAGTCAACCTTCTACCATTTCGTATTTGTTTAGTTATTTCTGATATTCTGCATTCCTTCAACATATCTTTTTTCCTTCTCCTTAACTCTGCAATTTTGTTCTTTGTAAATGTTCTTCTATTTTCTTCTATTTCTTGGTATGCATAATTGTCTTAACCTTCCTTGTTTCTTTCTTTTTGATCTTTTTCTCTGTTTTGTTGTTTCCATTTTGCTTCTCTCGTTTCTCTTTTTTTTCTTCTGTGGCTTTTATTTTGTGTTTGTTTCCATTGTTTGTTTTTTTTTTCTATATTCTTCTATTGTCAAACTCTTATTTTTTTTTTCTTAGTACTTTTGTTGCAAAGGTGGTAGGAGTTTCCGCGCAGAATGAAGGATACATAATGCAAGAAAGGGAAACAATACACTCGGTAGGCTTTGATTTTGCATGCAAATGTCTCCCACTTTTGTCTCAGGAGTGACCGGTCACAGTATTGTTGGTTTACTGTAACTAATTATTTTTTTGGTATTTTTAAAACTATAAATTGAATTTATAAATATGTTGTCCATAAAAAGCTTCAAAAGTGTGCAAATCAAATTATTATTTAAATAAAATACTAAGTTTAATCTATTTATAAAATAAATGTGGATTTTTATGTACAAATAAATTAATAACAAAATTACAGTAGATCATTTTAACATTTGTTTGTACAAATGCATTTTTAATTTCATTAAATATTTACGTACTAAAATAGAACTATTGGCTACGCTGCAAACCCTTTAAATATTTACTCTGTTTATATAATATTGATCTATATATGCAATGGGAATTCAAGTCTCAGCAATTCTAGCAGAGAATTATGTAATTATTAAAGCTCCAGAGAACATCGCATGTAACATATCATTCACAAAAGCATACGTGCACTAATCCCAATAGAAAATAAACATAAATGATGTCAGAATTCTGGCGGAGTGCATCACTTGAACTGAGAACCATTGTTAAATCTGTAAGCTGATCAAACTATTACTCGTGAAGTCTTATAGTAACTTAATTAATTTAAATTTGTATTACATAATTGAATTGATAATAAATCTAAACTTTAACTGTCGGTTGGAATGTTTACTATTGATGTGTAGTAAAGTAACTAGTATTTCTCACATAAAACTTTTAAATTCAATCTTAGTTGGGTTTGTGTTTTACTACCAATTTGTTTGTTGGTCTAATTAGTATTATTCCGTGTAGTGGAGTTAAATATCAAACGAATAAAAATCCTAGTTAAGCATGCCGAAGCTGTACCACGCTAGACAAAACGATTTGTAACAATTTGCACTTAAAGTACAGTGTAGTTTGCGGTGGAGCCACCTTGGCTAGTAGCGTAGTCTGTTAAACTCCTGGACCAACCGCAAACCTTTAGAAACTGGACTAGGGCCAGACAAAGAGACCATAACTGACATTTTACTATATATAATGTACATTAGTAGCATCCGAATAATTAACAATTAAATCGACTGGTTTAATTATCTTATATTCAAATGTACTTTAAAGTATTAAATACTGTTCTTAAAGAAGCGATATAAATCAAATAATGTTTTTTAAACAGCTTATACTAATATTTTAAAATAATATGCTTAATTTGTAAATACGTAATAGGAAACAGAATGTACTTTTTGTTTTTAATCTTAAATAACTTTTACTAACAGTAAACGGAATAAATGTTTTTGTTTGAAACCATTTTAACTGATTTTTTTTATAAAAGTTGAAATTAAAAGAATATAAGGTTAGAAATCATAATTAAAAATACATTATTTATTTACTAGCTTTATACGATTTACAAATAATATTTACACACGTAGTTTATGATGATTGCCAGAAGAGTATTTTACATATGCACGAATACTTGCTGAAGTGGAATGTGCAGGCTGAACATTCAAGCGAGGTATATTAGATAATATTTAATATATTATATTTAAAATTATATTTTTGTTCAATCATTCAAACGGCAGCAGATGAAATAAAATATTGGTTTTATGATCCAATTAAAAAAATTGTCACTGGGTAACAAAAAAATAAAGCACATTTTATTTAATTAGGATGTAATGGAAATGAAGGCAAAAATCGACAATTACACGGTGCCGAGAGAACACACCATTGTCCGAACGACCGGACCGACAAAAAATCGCAGGATTAACGGGATTACTGCATAATTCAAACTAATTTCATCCTGACTGGAATTGCATATGAATAAGTGATAAAGAGTATTTCCCCGGACATCAGTCAGTCAGTGTGCTGCAACCCCATCCAATAATAACCCCTGCATATATACACTTTGCATTTTGTAATTTTACTAATTAGAAAACTTGTATGAGCAAGAAAATTATAGCCGTGATAATATAAGATTTCCGACGTTCGCTCTTAACCTGGGATAATTTTAAAATGCAACAGTGTTAGTGCATGGAAAAGTTTTATGTATATTAATAAACTTTATAAATGGACAAATTTATGTTGTTCCGGCTTTTATAGCCTCGCAGTTTTCCCCACACACAAATAAAAAATAATATATAAAAAATATAATAACAGCTTGCATAGAAATATCTCATTTAATTATATAAATTTTTATCATGATTTATTTGCAATATATTTTTTAATATTAATATGTAAAATAAAATGAATCATGAGTTTATGAAGAGAAATAAATAATAAAAGTGGTAGTGCACATTGAGCTTGTCAAGTTTGAAATAACGTTTTTTGTTGTTATTTGAACCGAAATTGTTAACATGAAATGAAAATGTTTGTGAATATGTTACTTTAATGAAATAGGTTTTATTATTTGCAATTATTATTTTTATGGAATGTTTTCAGTCTGTCGGAGTTATGAGTTTTTTTATGTTCATATTCAGCGTATTTTTTATATGAAAATAATATATTTCTATTAAACTTGGCATGTAATTAAAAACATAATACAACGTTGCTAATTATTAATTAATTCATTGAATTTAAACTTTATTAAATACAGAAATATATAGTTTATTTAGTTACTCATTTCAAAAGTAAATAATAATTATCTGAATATGTTTAAATGTGCTTTACATTAAATATACAAGATGTTTTCGAAAGGTCTTTAAGCTCTGTGGGTGGGGGCGGTTTAGAACGGAAATAGCACTTTCGAAATTAGGCTTTTTTATAACATGAAATATAAATAAAGTAATACTAACGGATACAATAAATTTTGTCTCAAGTTGCTTGTTAATTTTGGTTGATAAACACTTTGTTCATTAGTAATTGAATATCGAGGTGACTTATTGAGATTTAATTTTTTTATCAAACAAATAATTTTTATATTAAATGAATAAAAGCGTTAGTGCTCAATCGTTAGCCAGTCACTATCAGCCCGCACAACAAGTCTGTCTCTTGTTTGGATTGATTGGAAATGTCATCATTATTTTCATATGTATTTGTAAATACAGTAAAGTCAAACTTTAAATTGTACTGCCATGGACATAATTAAGTCTCAAGAAGTTTTGTGGGAAAATGCGCAAAAAGAAGTGAACTATGTTTCTTGGAGTTTTAAAAATGATCTAACGTTGAAGTCAAAAGGTTTTTAAACACAATTACACAATTAATTTACTGCAAGTTATATTTTGTCATACCTAAGATTATTTGTGGCTTAACAAGTGCAAAATTTAAAAAGCCAATTGTTTTTAGGTACAAAAATGTTTATTTCTACATTTTGCAACAAAAATAATAATTTGTTATCATTATAGCACATTTTTTGTATTATTAAATACAACGTCGACTGCTAGTTCTACTTGATCTTTTTGATATCAACAGAACTGGCACCGATGGAACCCAAAAAAGTTTTTGTGTTAGAGGACAGAATATTTTTTACTATTGCCAAATAAATGTTTCTATGTTTTAACGTACTTAAAATAAATAAAACTGGATAGCTTAAGCAATTTTCTAGCGGATATAAAGAGGCAGAACACTAATAATTAAATTCATTATGCAATAGTTATTTGTGCAAAAAGTTAGGAATCTAATTATTTATTGCAATTGGGGTTTAAAAAAAAAATTTACAACATATTATTATGAAAAGCAATTTCAATGACAAAGTGTTTTTAGCATATATTTAACAACAACACAAACTAACTAATGAAAATAAATAAATAAATTAACATTAAAATCATTAAAATAACACAAAAAACTTGGTTACACTTGCTTGAAGATTCCTGCGTCTTTCAAAAATTGGACGCACTTTCTCATGGACGAAGGGGAAGTTAGGCTCTACTTTCTTCCAAAATATGCCTTACCGTTAGAGGGCCGTAACACTTTTGAGGGTTGTTTGTTGCCGGTTAAGAGTTACAAAGAGGTCAAGTTGGTATATCTTATGCGCAAGCGACATAGGGCGACTTTCTCTTTCTTTTTAAGATCTACCGGCTATTTCCTTTATTTTGCTCTCAAATTTGTTTCACACTTTTTGCCAACCTTTAACGAAATTGAAATTACGTATACATTGAAGTTATTGGTTTTTACAGGAATGTTGTCTATAAAATCTACGTCTGCACCCTGACAGATGGTGTTATTGTTGCCCTCAATATCTACATGACTTGGCATCTAGACAAAAATAACACCTTGTCCAAATTAGGCCAGGCGGAATACCAAAGCTTGTATGAGCTAAGTCAGCGGATTGATCAAGTACATAGACTTTATACTCAGAATTGAACAAAGAAAAATCAAGTTGTGAGATGACGTCTGGCAGTTTAGCAAGGCTTTACGCAATGCATTTAATTCTGAGGTATATACAGAAGTTTCTTTCAAAGAATACTATGAATAGGCCATACCGTCTAAAACGGAAGCAGTTTTTGCTTTTTGATCCGTTTTAAAACTGTCCGTATACAACGTGGAAAATCTGGGTATTTGGCTACAATTTTAAGAAACTTGCTCTTCAAAAAGTTTACCGTTTGCTTTGGGCGGTCAGATTAAAACAATCAACTAAAGTGGAAACTAGCAAGAGCCTATCTCAAATAATATTGGACAGTTTACATTGAAATTTTTCTCTAGCTTCTGCGCTGCGTTTTGTTGACGGTATATATCAGTTGTTGTTGTGACTTCTGTTTGTTTCCATTGCTGCAGCGTACGTAAGTAAAAAGTAGCTGCGACAAGCGGCTAACGGAGGTATACCCGACTTGCATTAAAAACTCGATGCAGAACTTGTCCAAAATGTTCTCATGGTGTATCTATTGCTTGCGTTGTAGACTGCGTATAGAATTTCTAACTGGAATTTTTTGGCTGATAAGTATACCGCACAGCCATAGTTGACCTTAAACAAAACTAGAGCCTTGTACAACCGCAATAGTACTTTTTTCCACAAATTCCTGTTAATGTTGGCCAAGCATTTGATCATGTTTGGCCAAGTACTTGATTATGTTTAATATTTTTTTGTATTTAGTGTGACCAATTTATTTATATGTGCCCGGAAGAAAAGAATCTTATCAAGTACGATCTCTAAAAAACGGACTGTTTTGACGCACATAACTTAGGTACCTTGCAAGACAAACGCACGTACAAGGGTTTTGTTGTAGAATTGTCTATGGCAATCTGCAGTTGACGTGTTATAGCAGGTATAATGTCTCCTATCATGTAAATTACCAAATTGTCAACGTACAGGTATGTGTGTACAGATGTATCCACCAAAACCGCAATACTATAAACTGCGATTGCAAAAAGATTAACTCATGGAAAACATTTAGACATAATGTTTTTGAGTTTGCAGTTATCAAAATTCCATACTTTTTCTTTAAGTTAAAAAACATTGCTACAAAGTGTCTTGGATAAAAAATTTTAAGTAAATTAAATGATCAACAATTCTGTGGTTTTGATTAAAACTCGCTTAGTATTTTGCTAAGAGACCACAAATTTCCAGCATTTACACCAGACGGTTGTTGGTTATGTTTTCTAGAATTTTCTGAAACAGCAGGCAAGCAAAATTGATCTGCAGTTGATGACATTGTTTGGATGACGTTGTTTGGAGCAACGGCAAGATAATGGTCTATCTTATTTTCGGGGTATACGCTGTTTTTTCATATCAAGTTGTAGATTTTTAGCAATTGATTTGTCATGTAAAAAAGAAGCTGCTGAATAAACCAATAAATGGCGTCGTCTGGTCTTGGTACGGAAAGGATGAGAGCCACAGATATTAATTTCTATTCTCATTTTTTTCCACATTTTGCCGATTAGTGGTAAGCGTTATTATTGTTTTTCTTTGATTGTTGCTTGTTTTCAAAAATGTTGTTCCATGCAACGTTGCGTTTTTTCTTGACAATCAACATCACCATCTACGGGGAACAACAGACTGTCTAGCCTGTTTGAAGATGGTTTCAATTGCAATCAGAAAATGATCACTGCCGTGAAGGTCCCTGAATACATACCATAATAAACGTGTGGTTAGACGTAGAGACTTTTGTTGCCAAAACAATTACCAAAAAATTTTAACCCTAATCTTTTTTTTATGAAGGGAGGGAAAATTTTTTTTAAAGGCTTTTGCCGAATTTATTTGGAACGACTAAAAAACTAATGTGGAATCACAGTTAAATATTTTGTTGCAGCGGTTACCGTTCCGTTTATTTATTACTTTATTTTATAATGATTTCCGTAGCTTGATTCTCTACATGCTCTATGTATCCTTGCCTTTAAGCATATTTTTGGCTTTTAAAGCTAAGCCTTCAGTCGTCCTCTGATTTGTGCACTGCCACCTATTGCATTGAAATATGGTGTATTCAGATGTATCCACTTTGTCACACTTTAATACGCATCAATTACTTTTCACTATCTTCATTCTTTTCAGGTAGGTCTAAAAGCAACCGTGACATGTCAAGATCTGGGTGAGGTAGTATCTAACTTTTCCGTGTTTTCTCGTAACTCATGGAATCACTTTTGCAATTAATTTTTTTGTCCATCTTCTTGTGTCACTTTCCACGTCCCATTTAGCTTTCCACTTTAATAGAGTTTCAGTTTTGGTTACAGTTTTCTGCGCATTCTGGTTTGTACCAGCCGTGTGTTTTTTTTTTCAAAACCATCAGGCTAATGAGGTTGGCCCTTACTACCACCTGCATGGCTCTGGTGAACACGCCCCGTATCTTGGAATCTGTGGAGCACAGTTGCTCCAAGTGGGTATTTTGTATATTACGATGGAGTTAGCCACCGAACTAATAGCCGCTCTAGTTCTTTTAACATTAGGCACTAGTAACGCAGTTCTACATTTTCAGCTTTTTTGGTAGTCTTTGCAATGTGGGTTCTCGTGTATAAATTTCTGCCAAGATAGATTCTAAGATATTTGGCGCTGTTTATGCTAGTGACGATGACACCCCTTACTCTTACCGGCACAGATTTTAGTGTGTTACGTCCAACTAGTTTCAGTTTTGTGCGGGGCCAGTTTCAATTTTTTTTTTGCCAACCACATTTTTACGTGGATTGCGGCGTACTCAGCATTTTTTTATGGTAATCTTTGCACAGCCTGCACACTACCATAACGACATTATCTGCATACTTTACTAAAATTGTATTCTCCGGCATGGTCTTTTTAAGCACCCCGTCGTAGTTGGTGTTTCATAATGTGGTGCCAAGAACTAAGTTCTGTGGTACCCCGCAGGTCATCTCTAACTTGCCGCTGCCAACCTGAGTTACCCTGTTGTGGAGGTAGTTGCAAATTATTAAATAAATAACAATCTGTTTGACAAGATACGGCTTCACTTGGCTTCTCTTCAATTCTCTCAACACCGTTGCAAACTTATTTCTTTTTTTGGCCACCTCCGCTATGCCTTTGACCCTTTAGATGACGTCTACCGTTGACCTTTCCCCCCTACAACCATACTGCTCAGCGGACTGTTCTCTGGTTCTTAGTAGCCTTTCTTGCAGTCTTTTGTTAAGATTAGTTTGAAGAGTTTCCTTAAGCTGTTTAGGATGCATAGTAGTCTGTATGCTCCTGCACCAATGCCTTTGGCTACTTTTTTAATTGGGACCAACCTTGCCAGCTTTTACTCTTTAGGAAAAGAGCTTTTCTTTATTAGTGCGCCAAAGTAATTGCGCAGAACTCTGCGTTTTTATCGGTAAGTAGTTTTGCTACTTTTGGCAGTATTCCATCAGGGTCTGCAGCTTTTACTTGTTCCTTGTAGTCTATTTCTGAGGGATATTTTTGTAAACAGTAAATATTTTTTAGAAAAATTGTGATTTTACTTTAAGCTTGGAGAATTGTCAGAACGTCACTTCTTGTGTATGTAAAACCCCAAAGATTGAAATTTTATTGGGGTTGAAGTGCGTTTTCTGGAGGCACACGCAAAAAGGCATGTGCTTTACCAAAATCCTGCATAATTTTAAACAATTAATATTTAATTAAAAAAAATAGATAATAGAAAAACAGCTATAAAAATAAATTTACACGTAACAATTACAACACTAAAATTGTAAAGAGACTTTGTATACACCAAAGACGTTAACAAGGTAAAAAGTAAATTCTTAAAACTAATATTACGGATAACATCGGAGGTCAGTTTTAAAACCGATCTAAATGTGTGTGGGAGTATATTTCCTACGGTTTTAGTTAAAGAAGCCAAAGTTTTCTTTAACTGAGCAAGAAGCTGTCCACATAGTGCAGCAACAAAAGACAATAAAAGCTTGTTTATCAATTTATTTACGTTCACTGAGCAGTCGCGACTTGATATTCTAGCTATTGGTGTTGAAACTATTGCCAATTGTGTTTCAAAATAATTTAGTTTGTTTTTTGTTATGATTTTTTTGACAGCAAACTTTTTTTTGTAGTGTTTTCCTTTGCAATTGAACACGTAACTGGCTGTACACTTATGGTGCTTTATGCAGAGGTTATCTTTTCTTGCAAACCTGCGCTTCTGTGTCCAAACCTCTTACATTTGAAACATTGCATTGGTGCCGGAATATAAAAAAAACTCTTTTTACATTTGTCGGACGCTGTAAACAATTAAATGTTAAAATATGATAAGGGTTTTTTTTTTCATTTACTTCTTGCATACTAGAAATGCAACGCAAGTTTTTGCAATAAACAATAGAGCGTCTGACATCGTCTGAACAAGAAGACTTTTTGAATAGATTTGGTATTATCAATTAATACAAACTCTTACTTAGTAAGAAAGAACTAACTTTGTAAAAGTTGCCCTCTTCCTTAAATACCAAGATGAACCGAGGGACAAGTTTTGCCTTTCCATCACTGGCACTAGTACTTGAAAAATAGATTTGCTTAACTTTTACTCTTTTGCTGAAGAAGATGCTGGGAGGTCCAATTTGTTGACGGACGGCAACTGGGTAGCTATATTCATTGGCACAACCTGATAAGTTGCACTAACAACTTCCGAATAATTAGTCCCTTTGCTACCGGAGCATTGTTCTGCAACTAGTTGACTGCTAATTGCTGATTTTGATGCTCCTGTCAGATTCATCTGACGGCACTGACTAGGGGCATAATTTATAATTTAACATCATGAAATAAATTTGGTGTAAAAGAAAATGTAAATGTTAATGACAAGAAAGATAGGGAAAGGTTGCCAAGAATAGTTTTGAGTACATTTGGTTTGGCTTAAGCTCATTGACTCATTTGTCATGAGACCTTGCCAGAAATTTAAACTCTTGCCGGTATGATTCGATCAGAAGTTATATATTTTTTACAATATTCTTACTGATATTATTGATACTTGTCCACTAAACAGTTTCATAGATTATTTGTTAAATATTTCAATTTGTTATATTTTTCTTAATATAAAATAAACATTTAAAAAAAGTTATAAATAGTTTTTTTAAATGTCCTAGATTTTTTCAAAATTTTAAAATTTTAAAACCAAAACAGTTATTAAGAGACACATTTTTAACTCGACTCTCAAAAAGTGAACAAGCCTCACAAATGTTTTATGAAATCTAAATAGTCTAGTTTTATGTATTTTCTACACGCTGAGTTTGTTATTATAGAAAAGTATGATAATTATCCAAATTGATTTATACGGAGAAACCTATAATGTATTAGTCAGTGCAGAGCATATGGTAAACTATTGAGCAGATCATCAAAGCGGATGTATAAGTGCATAAACTACCAGTACAATGGACTAAGCACCCCGAGTTACAAGTGACCTAACGTAAATCTCCGAAACTAATTCAATTTTCGTTATTAGCCGCCGCTCAAAGAGGCTGCCGCTGCAGTTTATTCTCCGACATTCCGCCGGGATTTATCGCGGCTCAGTTATGTGTAGCACAGGACCGCACATGCAAGTGCACCATATTCATACATCCAACTGAATGCTTCCGTATCTTTATCATTGTCTTTTACTGTCCCATTATATGTGTTTTACGTGAGTTATGATTGAATTTCTATGATTATACACAGCTTTACCATTACGCCTATAATACCATCAGAGCTGAATTATAACTCAAACGAATGTGTAAAACTGGTATTCAGCCTGTTTGCTGACCATTTCCATACGACGCGTATAAATTCATGCGTCGTTATAATCTGCTTCAACAGTTATAATAAATTTCATACTTAAAAGATTTAACTTTAATGTTTATATCACTGAATTAGTCATTACTTTTAATTGCCCGTTACATCTCTCACCTCTTGTTATTACTAATTCATATTTCAATTACGTCCTACTGAATATGTAATATAATTAAGAAAAGACCACGCAAATAAATTTTAATAGAATTAAATTAACAATTTAATTTTAACTAAATCTCTTGCATTCCTTCTGAGCTTTAGAAACTATTTCATGCAATTTTACAAAATCCGAAATTACGTTAATTATTTAATTACATCAGAAGTATTTAATATTTAATTTTAATCATACAAAACGCAGCGTACTGAATAATTACTTAATTTGCAGAAGAAAACTTTGAATTATCAAAATAAATACAAACTAAAACTTTTTCTTATGCTGTATGCGGCCTTTTCTAATTTAAAAGGTATAACTTGTGCTTATTTTAATTAATTAAAATGGGGAACGTCGAATTTTTGTGTGCATATTTTTTGTGTTTTTTTTTTCTCTAAGAAACATTTTAATTAATTAAAGTATTTTGTGATGTCGGATCTGTTTTATACTGTACCAAAGTTCCGGTATATATACATTATAGTTTGCTCTAAAAATGTAAAGAATGAGTTGGAATATATTTAATTGCAATTTACAAGACAGTCAAATATGAATTGCTGCAATGCTGCAAGTCGTCTATTGAATAGTTTTAATGCAATGTAAATAAATTATTGAGACACAATCACTTGGGTTAGATAGAGATTTAATATTCATCGTTCTACGCAATACCATTTTATAGTGGGTTGCTATATAGAGAATCTGCGTATATTATTAAAACCACCTGATGGTCCACGCTATGTCTATTTATGCGATACACTTGCTTTGTATGGTAAAAATTAATAATCAAATGAAACTATGCAAAATTATGTGTTTAAAATTATCTTTCCTATGTTTGCAGTTTGAAAATGATTATTTATTTAGACCTTTTTCACACTAGATACTCTACGCACCATTCTGAATTTAAGAAAGCGCCGTACCGGATACAGTCGGTCTGTATCAACTTTGTTTGCACTGCCGCAGATTACAAAACAAGTTTTTTTTTTATAAAATTTAATTATGAAACAAGATTGCAAATACGCTATTCAAACACTCTCTTTGGATATCCTCATTAGAACAAAATGAGAACGTCTCTCAGAACCGTGAAAGCAGAGATTTGACAACAAAATACTTCTTGTCAACCTAACTGCATACATCAACAAAATTGATGCCCAACAAAAAGATCACGACAACAAAAGTTTTAACAACTCTTAAATGGCGATTTAAAACCAAAAGTTTATAATGACATCGACTAAACCTGGCAGCAGGCTAAAAAATAGATAATAGATGCCATAGTAAAATGTACTGCAACCCAAGCAATAACTAGGCGGAAACACTAAATGTCAGATGTTACTCTCCAACTTATAGACCAACGTAAGAACCTAGAAATGGCAAATATAAACAAAAATGAAACACTTATAAATTAAGACAATTAGATTATGGAGCAATACTAGTTTGCAGACATGACAAGAAAGTAGATTAGGGAGATTTGCTCTGAGACTGAGCACCAAGCAATGCACAAAAAATTGCATAAATTATTTGACAAAATTTGATACCTAGCCAAATGGAATTGCTGAAGTATAGATTCGGTATTGTTAGATTTTGTTTACCATTGCCAATCAACAACCTACACATTACATAACTAAAAAACTAAGCATTCTAAAATCAAAAGTAGAAGAGGCAATCAAACAAGAATGTTACAATTATTGATAATATAACAGCAAAAGTCATCAAGTCTATGAAAGCGGTAGGTGTTGAGGTAAAGCACTCACTATGCAGTAGGATGCGCTCTGGATCTTGTGCATTTTATAAGAATTCTTTACAAACACAGTTAGCCAAGGGTCGAGAGGATAAAATAAATTTAGGAATTTTTGATCAGAAGTCAAGAAAAGCTTCATCTTGTTGCCACTATTTTTAAATATATACAGTGTGTATATTATGCAAAAAGTACTAGATATGCCAAAGATACGCTTATTGTGAGATTAAACCAGATTGGATACTATCATGACAAAATTGCGCGATATAAGCAAAAATTATGATTTAAAACTCAATGTGAGTAAGACCAAAGATCAATCGACTCTTTACATATAAGGTGGCTGGTTTTGAAGTAGTGGATAAATTTATCTGTCTAGGCTTATCTGAGAACACGCCGGCTAACAATAGCAAGAACAGCAACAATTAACACGGATATGGATAAATTGTGAATCAAGAAGACTACAAAACTACGTTATTTTTTCCAATAGCAACATACGCAGCTGAAACTTGTAATAATATGGATGATGTGGGTATACTAACGTGTGCTACGAGTCTTGTGAACAAAGCACCGCACAAACATACTGCTGTAAAAATTAATAAAAGATCACGAATCCGCTGAGTAGATAAAGTGATAATTACTATGGGTCATTTTCTACATGAGGCCACAGAACTTGCTCAAGACGAGACAGATATAAAAAGCATAATTTTCAAACATATTTTTATAAAGTTATGCCTCTAAACAATTTTTTTAAACCTTGTAGTTATACAATAGGCAAGATTAGGACTGCAAGGCAAAAGTTGTTTTGGTTCAAAACTAAATTTACTGATTGCAGGTTTTAGCAGTTTATGCTTTTTTGTAATTGTTAAATTTGTTTTGAAGTTGTTGTCTGTTTTTTGTAAATATTTTTTATTATTGTACAACTTTTTGGAATCTTCTTAATTATTTTTTTTGTCTTCTTGGGTTGTAGAGAACCTTTGTAAACTTAATGCGTAGATTTTTGTTATATTGGTGGTTCTAGTGTGTACTTATGTCTTATTTACAGTTTAGCTATTAATATTGTTTTTTAATTTGTTGATTTAGGATCCATTCAGTGTTATGCAAATACACAACCCTAAACATAAGCAATTGTTTATTGTTTGCGCACACTCAATGCAATTTTATTCAAATTTATTATTTAAATTTCGCAATTTTTTTACATTATTTCTGCCAGAGGTTAGTTATTATTACATAGAAAACGTGGTTACCATAGAATTAATTGATAAATTATTGGAAAAACTGGAAAATACTACTTGAAAATAATTTTCAATAAAATATTATTTAAAAAGTTTACTAATGAACAATATTTTTGAAAAAAATCTAAAGTTAGCGGTCAAACTTCTTATTCAAGTAAGCTAACTGTGTCGTTACAAACAAAACAGTAATTTTTTAAAACTGTTTTTTAGAAATAACTTTTCTTCAGATGAAAAATTGCTTTAAAGTCCGTAGACATTTTGCTACCTTTTCAAACGAGGAGAGGTTTCGGGTGACGGGATTGGCTTCTTCCCATATGAAAAAGACAAAAAATGCAGTTTTGAGCTAAATTTTTTGTAATTTCTGTGTAGTTTCGTAATTTTTCTGTAAACCAAATGTGATCAAAGTGGGAGCTGATTTGACCAAAGTAGGTAAGTAGGTAAAAATTATTGGTTTGCTTTGTCGAAATCTTTTCATCATGACAGTTAATCAATTATATTTTTATTTGTTATAATTTTGATAATTTTTAAATCCAATCTGTTCTTGTTGTACTTGTTGAATTTTTCAATATTTTGTAGTTTTTGCGCTTTGTGTATTTTTAGTTTTATTATATTTAGTCATTAATGAGCAGTTTACTTGTTTTAATAGTTTATTTTTGATTGTTAAGTTTGCTGCAACATTCTGATTCTTTATTACTAATATTTTTTTTATATTTAATTCGATTTTTGCTAATGTGCATTTTTGTCAATTTTGTTTAAAATCTTTTGCAATTATTTTTTAGTAGAGGACAACAGTGCCGTGTTGCCTCCGTAACTAAGGTTAAAAACTATAAACAAAGTATACAAAAAATAGAAAACAAAAAAAAACTTCTGGAAATAATTATTTTTAAAAATCGATCATGATTACTTCAAGTACAAAAAAAATATAAAAAAAGCTAAGAAAAAGAAATTTAAATAAATTAAGATACGCATAGACACATTAACTTGACAAAACAATATAAGAAAGGTTTTTTAAAGAACTGTTTTTTTTGTCATATCAGCTTTAATCTATCCACTGCCGGATATAAGCTGTTATTTTATTTTGTGCTGCTTAAACCCATCTATTATTTTGATGTCATTGGTCTACCTTTTTTTCTGATTTACCAATATTTCTTGTCGTGTCTTGCCGTAATAATAATAATAAATTTTATTTCACCAACATATACATAAATAACAATGTTTAAAATAACATAACTTATTAAAATAAGATGTACTTATATTTTTGGCAAATTATAGATGGTAGAAGGCATACTAAATACATTTACACATAGACAGGTATACGGCACATACTGTTATATTAACCTAAGACATACGTTTACATATTACTATTATAATATATTTAAAAACTTAAACAGAGTATGATGCAATATCTGTTAACATTCTCCTGATTTCAAACTTAAATTTTGTTGAAGATTATTGTATATGATTATGTTTACTGAGTTCTGACTTATTGAAAAATGTTTGATTATGTTTGTTATTTTGTATATATAGAAGCGTATCAAGTAGAAACAACTACGGCAAAGTTAAGATTTTTAATTTTTTTAAAAATTGTTTACAAGGTCAGTTAGATTTTTATTTTTTTGCAATAAAAATTCTTTACTTGAGCAGCTCGAGTTACCCCACAGTCTGGTCAGCGGCGTAGCTAAGGCCCCGCAGGCCCCGCGGTGCGGGGGGGCCCGACAGGTTTTGGGGCCCCTAAACCTCAAAAATTAAATAACCAAATTAATTAATATTTAATAAAAGTAATAATACAAAATTTTAAAAAATAAAGAAATAATGTTTAATTTACTAAAAGTAAAGGTATTTCAGCCGGGCTGATCGACGCCGTTGTCGTTGTTTATTTGGCTGCTTTTAGTGCTTCTGTTTTTACACGTAAGTTGCGTTGGTTTGTTTGCATACTTCAGCCAATAAAGAACTCGGTTGTTACAGGCACATGCGCTCAATTCTTTAATGAGCTGTTAAGATACATATGAAATAGTGACAGTGCAAGTGATGTTATAGCCTAGAATAACATTAGTTTTGCATTTGTGTTGTTCTTCAATCTTCATACTGTCGCTCTCTCGCATTCTCGTGTTTGGTGTATTTTTTCTTGTCGAAAATAATGTTATTTAGTATATTTAAAATAACCGTTAATTGTGCCAACTTATAATTAATCCAATCATTAGAGTACTTACATTTTCAACAATAGACACGATTCTAGTAAAAAACTCCAATAATTATTCTAGCCTCCTCATCAAAAGGATTAAGACATCATTGAGAATTTGGTGTTTGATTCTTTGTCGATGAGGAAGATATTCCCTCAATTTATCAATTTCAAATGCAACAACAACTCTTAACTTCACTCAACGTTTAGTTTTCAATGCAAAAACCTGAAGATGACTACATAGTCAAAACCGGTCGTTAATATATTTAATTAATAAAATACGAATGTAGATTATAAAGATCTCATTTTATTTTATTAATCCAATATTTGGATTAAAGATTAAAGATTAAAAATTTATCAACACATCAATCAAGTCAAGTAAAAAAAGTTTTTTTATGTATACGTTTGGTTGCAACCAAAAACAAATAAAACTTTTTCACACATACACAGTCCATATTGGGTTTTGTGTTTTTTTTTTGTACGTAGGCTTAGTAGTAATCATAATAAAAAAAAATCAAATTGTTGCCACGTTGTTTTTCTACAGAAGAAAAAAAAACGAAAGAAGAATACTATAATTCATTGGGAGCACCCTCTCATCGCTTTATGGGGGAGTATTTGGTGCTATATTGTATCTATTAGGTACCAAATAAAAACAAAAAAAAAAAAAACGAAAACAAACCAAAAACGAACCGAACCGAATGGAACCCCATACGTGTGAAACGAGTCTAAGGCGTGAAAAATTTATTTTGTAAGTATAATACAAACACGATAGGGGCCCCAAGAAAATTCTTGCGGGGGGGCCCAGAATTTGAAGCTACGCCACTGAGTCTGGTTTTATATAAAACATGTAAACTAAATAGAAATAACAATATTTATAAAACATTAACTATTATAAATAATGCTAACAAAAACTACTGTTAACAGTGGCAACGTTAACAATTAAATTAAATACTTAATACACAACGATGAACTATTTTGAAACTTAAAAAAAAACAACAATTTTGATGATTATACATATATACAAATAAATAAATAAACTTAAATAAAATGTTTCTTACCATTATGAAAAGTCACAAATGTTTATTTTTATTTGGTTAATTATTAATAAAAATATTAATATTCAGTATTTAAAATAATAATAATAATAATAGGTAATTGTAGAAAATTGTAAATTGAACAATTAAATTATATTATTATGTACATTACAATATTCACAAACAGAGAATGTTTTTATAGTCCAAATTTATTATAGCTGTAGAACAATGAATAAATATTGCACAGGTTGTATTCTCTTCAGTTGTACCCGAATCAATTTAATAAAGTGCAAAATTAAAAATAAAGAAATTAAAACCAACCTTCAAATAAAATGCAACAAAGAAATTCTTGGACATAACACAAGAAGAAGAAGCAATATACATGTACACACAACAAGGACATAAAAAACAAAACAAACAATACTAGGCAATGGACTTGTCACGTACAACCAACTGCCTGAAAGTATTAAGAAAACAAAGAATTATAAAGAATTCATTCATATAATTATATAAATTAAAAAACACTGTATATTAACAAGATCTAATTAGAAGAAGATAGAAGAAGATAAATGGAAACATAAAATGGTGCTTCGAATTCGAAGCTCTGCAGCCATCCACATGGAGACGGTGTAAAGCAGCAAGTAAGGAGAAAAAAAATATATAAATTGTAAATTTATAAATATTTTATAATTAAAAAAAATATATACAAGACAAATATCCTCCTGTCATAACATACGGATTAGAAACTAAAATTCTAATTTAAAAAAAAGTCACCAGAATAAACGTCAATTTTCATAGAAGTTTGTCATTTTTTAAGTAAGGTTAATATTTATTAAAAATAATGTGAAGGTTAATTTAGTATAATAAAATGTGAATTGTGAAGTATTGAATGAGTTTTAAATAGTGTAAAGTATGTTATGCACAAACTGTGATTGAACAGAAGCGTTAATTGAATATTTAAATTATATAATAGTCAATGTTCATTAAAAATATGTTTAGGTCAATTCAATAATAAATTAAAAATTGTAAAGAATATCTTATAAAAAAGTTATGAATTACAAATTACAAATTTTGCACCTGTAAGAAGATACCACTTGACAGGCTGTTCATTGTAATTGAAAAAGTTGTTTACAATATAAATAATGATAAAATATTGAATAAGGTTTTTTTACCGATAAAGCTTGGTAGGTGTTGTCAATCACTATTAGTTACAATAATATTATTCTTAAGTATTTTGTCTGTTTTGTTCTAGTAATTGGTATGTTATTTATTTCAATTTTTATGTTAATATCTTTTGTGTTTTTTTGTCTTATTATCATATACGTTGTTTTTTCTTCATTTATTGTTTGTATGTTTTTGTCGTACCATTTAGTTAATTTCTTAACATCTTCATTTATGTTTCTCTCTATTTCTTCTTTATTTTTTTCGTGATATATAATACATGTGTCATCAGCATATGTATATATTTCACCAACTAAGTTTATATTATAGGTCTGTTCTAACATACAATTTGGACAGTTTGCAAACTGTCCAAACTGTGCACTGTGTATTGTTTATTCTATAGGCTTCTATGATATTATTTGTTGGTATTTCAATATTTATATTTGTGAATAGTTTTGCCACTGTTTCTTTCATGTTTTCTTTTTGATGTTGTTTTGGAATCCTTGCTATCACAATATTATTTTTTATTTTATCTTGTTCATATTTGTTAACTTTTTCTTCCAGATCCTTTATTAGTTTTTTCATTTCAATATTTTTTTTTTCATATCTTTAAGAGTTTTTTTCATTTCCTCATTTTCTTTTCTTCCTTCCTTAAACTTAGCTGACAAAAAGTCCACTGCTTTTTTTAGTTCTTCCAGGCTTGTTTTTATTCTCTCGTCTTTGTTATTCTTTAGTTGTTTTGGTGACATTTTTATTTATTTTGTATTATTTTCTTTTTTAAGGTTTTATAGATTTTTTTAATTTTTTTTAGACATTTTATTAGATCATAATTTTTATATAACGGATTAGTAACATTTATGAGCTGTAATACGGGGTCTATTAATGACATAATCCAATAATGTAATTAATACAGAACTAATGAAATATTAGCTTGTTTGGAAACAATGACATAAATACAGATTTGTGAGATCTATTAGCCAGTCTGAGACTATTGTTTGATGTCGATGATGATAATTTCTTGACGTATCAGCCTATTTTATTTCAAAAAATAGCACAAAATGATATAAGGATCAACCACTTTGTAGTCGTACGTGCGCACAAAATTATCGACTACAAAAAAGAAAACCAAGGCTATCAAAAAAGATGGTTTATAATCCATTTGATATATTTATATAGCCAACCAGGTAGCAGCTATTTGGAACAAAAGCAATGGAAACCATTAACTCTAAAAGAGTTTGATGCATTTATTGCTATCATTTTGTATGCGGGCCTGACAAAATTGAATACCGAGTCTACAAAAAATTTATAAGATTTAACTCATGCTCTCATTTTTAAAACTGGTTTGTCACATGATTGATTTTTGGCAATTACCAAATTTATCAGATTTGATAATTTAAATTCAAGACCGTATAGATTACTTACCAGCAAAACTGCCGCTATTGATAATATTTGGCTTATATTACAAGCCAACTTGGAAGCAGCATACGCTCCTGACTCCACACAGTTCAGTGAATGTGCACGAACAATTATTTCCATATCGAGGCCGTACGCGTTTTTCAAAGTATATTCCATCTAAACCAGCCAAATACGTAAAAGTTTGGTGGTTATGTGACTCAAAGTCTTTCTACTCTTTCAAGGGCATTATTTATAGTGGAAAGATGCTTAGACGCGAGGTTAATCAAGGCCAAAAAGTTGTTCTTGACTGCGGTCACAGTATATGCTAATATTTTTTTCTCTACGTTTGAACTAGCAACGATATTGATGAAAAATAAAACGGCATTTGTTAGAACGGTGCGCGCAAATAAAACATTTGTTTTTCCCGAGATTTTAAAAAGTGCATCGCGTTTAGTGTTACGTTTTTTGTTTGGATTGTACAATGCTGACGTTTTATTGTGTTCTTACGTGCCAAAAAAGAATAATTTGGTTATACTATGCAATATACTTGACATAGACAATCAAAACAAAAACAAAAATTAATGGCTATTCTGGACTACAATGCTCACAAATCCAAGGAGTGGATACAGTGAATCAGACTTATTTGTGCAAACGCTTAATAAATCGTTGGCTACTGGCAATGTTTTACAACATGGTCGACATTCCTGCTCTTGCTGCATTTGTCATGTATGACCAAATAAAGCCTCTAAAAATTAACAAACGACGTGGGTTTTTGCAATTACTGACAAAGCAATTAGTAGTACCAAACATTAAAAAACGGAATACCAATCCACGCGTAACGTGTTATCCTAGAATAAGGAATGTTATGGAAGCATTTGATGTTGTGGTAATAGAAACACTACAACAAGGATATGAACGTGAATTTGCACCACGTAAAAATCGTTGGTCATGCCATTTATGTCGTTAGAAAAATGATTGTCAACGCAAGACCCGTTCCAAATGTTTTACCTGTTAATTACCAGTTTATGGTGTACACTCGCATTGACTAGCTCGGTGCGCTACATGCCAAGCTGCGTCATCTATATTAACATAAAATTTTGAAATAGATTGTATTGTACCTGTTAACCAACCATAAATACCAAAAATTATGTAAAAAAATTTATAATTATTGTTCTTGTTTTTTATATGTATTTACTTTTTAAAATTATTAATTATGTATTGTGATCTATTATATAATATTAAAATAATAAAATTATGTAAATTATAATAAAATGAAATAAATATAATAGTTTCAAGCTTTTTGGTATTTTTGCTAATTAGTACTACTTTGTCTGCTAATAGTAGGTGACTTAGATAAGAGCATCGATGTTTAGGCCAATTTTGTCTTATGATAATGTTTTAAGCATCTCTTCTAGTACAAAAGTTAAAGATATTGTGTTCTCTTGATGGACATTTCTTTTAACCTGTACAAAACTTGATTTTTAATTTATGTCAAATTTAACTTGAAAGGTTGAGTTGGTGTTATATCCTTCAGTAGATTTGTATACCTAGAATCAATTTGTGCTCTTTCAAGGCTTTCAAAAAAGTTTTTATTTAATTGTGGTTATTTAGGAAAGCTAGTTTACTGTTTGTTACCTATAAAAACTGGCACTATACTCAAAGAAAGAAACTAAAGACTTAAAAACTGAAAACCGTCTTTTATAGACGACCCAATACAAAATACTGTCAATAAAAAAAAAATACTAATTGAGTAGAAAAAAATAAAATGTATGAATAGTGATATAAACTTTTCAAAAACTACATAGACACATCTTTGATAAGTTTCATTATAAAATTATTTTAACAAAATCAGAAAGTAATTAAAAAAAAATGTAATGAAGCAAATTATAAAAAATAGTCGATTATAACTGAATTAAAGTTATGTTATTATAAATATTTACATGGTAAAAAGTTAACAAATAAAACACGTTTTGGACCAAATCTATAGGTTAGGGGTTGCTGGGCAACTAAAATTTTGAACAAAATTCAGATTTTTATGTATGGCTCTTAATTAAAATAAAAACTTGTTATTATTATTATTATTAGAAATAAGTGCCAGGCGGAATAATAGAAATTATAAAAAAAAGCACCGTACATCCATTCACATATTGGTAAACCGGCAGTTGATAGGAGCAATCCAAACACTTATAGGTTTATCTAAGATAAAAACTTAAGAAGACTTAATGGAAAAAAAAATTGTCTCTTGCGTTTACTGTGCCTGGAATAAATATTAGAGAACACATATTGTCTTCTAATCCATTACAGTAAAAGTTAATACCGTGTGACAATGCTAAACAAATTATCTTCTACTTCTAGGTTATCTCAACTTTAAACGTACGTAAAATATTTATAATCAAAACTTGAATTTGTCCCAGAAGACACTTTCTGTCCATTTATAAATTGTTAAAAGAAGACAAAAGTAAGGACGATACAAGCGCAATCCAATAGAGCACATTTTGTCTATAATATTTGTTGCAACTGTTCAGGTTTTGTCGGATCTCAAATTGAATATTTTTTTTATCAATCTGTACGTTTTTGTGCCACTCTGCAACTCTACTACAAAGTTTTGGGCTTTTTTTGCCAATTTTTTCAAATATTAATTAAACTTGCCTTATGCATTTGTGTTTTTTTTTTTTAAATGTAGTTGGGTGAATATTTGCGCGTTTTTACACTCGCGGCATTCTTTAAAGCACTAACATTTGCCGGTATAGATAAACGACGGATTGAATAGTTGTGCAAAAATACCGCCGGTCCCAAGCCCGGATAAAGTAAAAAACCAATAAACGCTTACAGAAACAAACAATACGCCTTAGACAGAACCGAAAAAACGACGACGACCCAAGCGCGAAATAGAAAACACAACCTCAAACAACACTCACTGAGATTTGGCACATAGAATATTATGTCGTAGACCACAAAAGACCAAGAAGTTGTGGAAGAATTTAAAGAAAAAAAACATTGACATTTGTGCAATTAGCGAAACCAAAAAGAAAGGAAAAGGTAAAGTGTACTATGGAGACTATATCTTTATTTACAGTAGTGCGGGGACACTCTGGTGTTGGCATGTTAATAACAAAGACGGTAAAACACAATATCAAAAAAGAAGAGTATGTGAACGACTGCATTCTGAAGATAATATTTAAAATGGGCACTGAGAAACTAAATATCATAAGTGTATATGCCCCGGACATATTAAAACCACAAGATGAAAGGCAGGAATTCTACACGCTTCTACAAAAAATAAATAGCATAAACGACAGAGGAAAACAATACTGGTAGGAAACCTAAATGCAAAGATTGGAAATGCAGTAGAAGACGGCATAATAATAATAATAATAATAATAATAATTTATTAACGCATCTGCATTTACATGTTAAGTTACATAAAAATTGTTTACAAACAGTGATTACAAGTATGACAAACAAACGAATAAATACATACATACATTCCTACACATTGGCTAAGGTGTTACGATAATCTCTTTAAGTTAGCAATGATCTTCTCGTATGAAATACCAACAAAGTCAACGTCATTTGATACATAGTTAGCGTGTCGTGCAATACGAGACAGTGAGCTGTGCCGACCATAGTTAGTCCTATTAAAGGACATATGCAAAAAAGGGCAATTCCTAACCGCACGTTGGGGAACATGAATATCTATCATATTCAGGATCTGCTGACAGCAGATTAGCCCGCTCAGGACTTTGAACCAAAATTTCATGTCCATTTCATTTCTTCGTTTTTCCAACGCAGACAATCCCAAATAAATTCCGATATTTTCAGGTGATAAATACACACCAGTAAAACTGAGTTTATATGATACTAGTTTGTAAAATTTATTTTGAACTGACTCCAATCTGTCAATAGAAGTTTGGTAGGATGGGGACCATATTACGCTACAATACTCTAGATGTGATCTCACCAGAGAATTGTACAAGATAAGAAGAGCCCGCATGTTATTAAAATTAGCAGTAGCTCTTTTAAGAAAGCCGAGCATCTTGTTAGCTTTAACGAAATTAATGAAAACAATGATTTACTTCGATATTTCTGCGCGCTAAACGCTCTAAGAATTAACATCACCTTCTTTCAGCATCCGGTAAAATACAAATTCTTATGGAGTAATTTGCTACAACAACAATCAGTCATTGACTTCATCATCACAAACAGAGCAGTACACCCCAAAAACAATTTGGATGTGCGGACATTAAATACAGCGAACGTCGGAAACGACCACAACTTGTCTTAGGCAAAATAAAGATCAATCACTCCAACACCGGCATAAAAACAAAAGATCAACCCATGCAAAAGTTCAACATTGAATCACTGGACAATAAAAGCACGAAACATCTATATAGTAACAGGTTAAAGGACGAGGATGACATAAATACACAGTAAGAAATGCTAAAAACAAGCATCATCAACGTTGCTACAGAAACAATATAAAAACTGTAAAGCACAAAACCGGCGGAAACTACTATGGTTTACTAGTGAAGTGAATCAACAATACAAACATAAAATAGAAGCATACATAGCATACCTCAAAGATAAATGCCACATATACTACAAAACAATAAGGAATGCAGCACAGAGAGAGATCCGAAGATTTACAGAACCGTATTATGAAAGATTCACCAAAGACATAAACGAGATATTTACGACAGCCAAAAAAAAGTCTAAAGCATGCTCAGAAACAACAAGATGGAGGTTAAAGACACAGTGCAGACTACGAAAAAGTGTAGTAGAAAAAGTAGGAGTGCAGATAAAAACTTCTAAAAACCGAAAGGCACCAAGACCGGACCTCATAAGCAATAAAATGCTCAAATATGGTAGAGACACCGTAAATGCTGAAATTACAAAACTGTTCAATAATATACTAAAAGAAGGAAAAGTTCCAGAAGAATAGAAACACAGTACGACAATTCCCATCTTTAAAAAGGAGAAACGCACGAAATCGGAGAACTATAGGGGAATAACTATGCTCAACTGCATACTAAAATTATATACTAAGCTCATACAACAAGGTTTTAGGAAAAAATAGATCCACCGTAGACGCAATCTTTATTCTCAAGCAGATAGTTGAAAAGTCATTGGAGTTCAATAAAGCCGCTTATCTCTGTTTTGTAGACATGTCAAAGGCTTTTGATAGAGTCCGCCTAAACGACATTATAACCATCCTAAAAGCATCAAAAGTGAACCACGGTATAATAAATAGCCTTATCAACACGAACACAAACTGCAGAACATTAGTAAAGGTCGGCAAAAACACGTCAAAGACAATAAAAGTAAACAATGGACTGAGACAAGGCAATTTATTAAGCTCCATGTAGTTCAACCTCATTATGAACAAAATAATAAAAGCACTACCTGACAAGTACAAAATGTGAACCCACAAATTTAAAGTGATATGCTATGCAGATGATGCCGTCTTTATATCGGACTCCAAAGACAGCCTACAGCGACGGCTTCATGCGTTCAAACAGAAAGCCAACAAACTCATCATGTTTATAAATAAGGATAAAACCAAGTATCAGGTAATATCAAAATCTTTAACAAGGTGCAAACTAAAACTGGATGGTAATATTATAAAACAAGTAATGCAATTTAACTACCTAAAAGTAAGTATCGTTTGCTACGGGAACCTACATGGAGACGTTAGACACTAAACCCTGAAAGCAACACGTATATCCGGGTGCACAAGTTAATATGGAGAAATAAATACCTAAAACCGGAAATGATAGTCAGAATATACAAAGCAGTCATCAGATCGGTAATAACCTATGCGACAGAAACGAGGCGCGGCACAACAAAATCCATACATGATGAGGACGGCAGAGATGATGATTCTAAGAACTATCTATAAGAAAACACTATTAGATCGTATGAGAAGTGACAACATCAGAAAAGTCAGCAAAATATCCGATATTGCAAAGCTAGTAAGAAGGAGAAGAAGAAATCAGAACAGACATGTCAAACAAATGGTCAACTCCACAATAGCTAAAATGACTAAAAACAACAAACCAAGAGGTAATAGAAATCCAGGAAGGCCCCCAAAAAAATGGAAAAAATGTTGGACGTCAACATCAGCGGAGGCTGAGTAATTAAACACAGGCAACAGCCTACGGACACCATCTGGTGAACGAAAGAAGAAGAAGAAGAAGACTAACAAATACATCAAACAAGAAGAAGCAGCAAACTAATGCGATAATATAAACAAAAATAAGCTTAAATGATATGATATAAATAAACAAAAATATTTTTTTAGAAGTGATACAAGTATTTCAAATATATAAAACTATTTCTAATTAAATGTCAAATTTATAGATAAGTTTTTTTCAGAGAATTTAGTTTCTATACCTAATTTTTGTTAACATGTGTGTGTAAGTGTGGTGAATAGAATCATGCTCTAACCAGCAAGTTTTTTATAAAAATGTTCTTACTTTCTGTGCATGATAATGGTAATGACAATTACGTACCTATTTCTGATTTAGTAATTTTGTTTGGCTTATGTAGTACCCAAAAATGTTGTTGCATTAGTAAACTTTTTATTTAACTACAAATTTTTTTTATTATATACATTCAGATATTTTTTTTAAACCTTTTTTCTATAAGTTAAAATTGGTAGACACAACTTTTGTCGGACATTAGTATACAAATAAAACAACTAATTACAAGATCAAATCATACTGTTAATTTAAATATTTTATTATATCTATACTACACACTAATATCTTTGTTATATTTATTTTTATATTTTAAAATTTAAAATTTGCTAAGGGTTTATAAAAAAAACAACAATTGTGTGATGACTTGATGCATAAAAACAAAGCGCATCATGGAGCCGCCGAAGGGCGCTATTGGTTTTCAATTAATTAACAATGCGAATCATTTAGCTCGCGGCGAATCCGTTTCTGTTGGAGATCCACAATATACACACACACACATCCTATTTTTTCGCGTAATTAGTACTTTTTGCTGGCCAGTCTGCACGATCCAATTGAATATTTTATTTCCATTTCTAGAAAACTATAATTAACTCTTTTTGCGTTTTTAAATTGAAACGTCCGCTTTTTGTATGGTGTGGGGAACCACAAGAAATATCAGATTCGTGGATTTCATTTTTATATTTTAAGCTTGGCGAGAATGAAAAAAATTAGGTGTCAGTCGCGGCTTTTACGGATGATTAATTATTTTATAGTAATCCTTTCATTCGGATGGTTGTAATAAATCATTTAGATACTTTTAAATTTGAATGCCCATATATTGTTTTAAATTCATTAACAATTAAATATTCGTTTTATTATTATTCAACTTTTTTTTATTAATTAACGAAAAATTAATGATCAATTTATAAATAATTACGTCGATAATCCGCATAAACACATATTTAATGACACGCAATAGCCATAATTTTACTGCTTTATGTCCATATTTATAATTATTAACATATTTTGTAATTATCATTTCAACATGGCATAAGTTTTTTTAAATATATTTTTAGAACGCCTTATTGGCAATTACAAGTTTTAATGGGTGTTGTGTAGGTGGTTTGTTATTAATTGTTAATTAGAATGGGAGTGTTCGGTGTGGTTGGAAAAAGTTTATTGAGAATTAAAGTAGGTAATCACTTCCAACATAACGTTTTCAACGTGCAATTTAATCTGATTTATCGTTGACAAAAAAATGTGTTATTAAATCGAAATGTTTATTTACCTGTTTGCCATAATTGCAGTCATTTTGCTGTCTGCAGATTTTACACGATTGAAAATGTTGCGTTACATGCGGGTGAATAAATATAGTTACGTGTGCAAATGGTGTAGAAGCGATATTGGTTTGCAAATATGTAGGTGTATTGCTTTAGTCTGTATGCATTTTCTAAATCGATTTTGCACCCCTATGTCTCTGTAATGAACAATACAAGTAGACTATTGTAAAATTGTAAAAAATTTAATAATACAATAAAATTTTTGGCGTGGTAATATTATTTTAAATTGCCAAGACAAAATTCTTAGAAAACGCATTTCCATTAGTCAGAATTTTAACTCATTTTGCTATTTTAATAAAAAAGTTATTAAAAATACAAATAAATAGGTACATGCCATATTAGTAAAGTTATAAAGCATTAATTTATGCTGTTTTTGGCATTATGATGTGCGCCTTAAATCTTTCGTATACGATACATCATTAGCAAGTTGTACAATGCGTGAAAATAAAATGCACAAATTGTGACGTGAATAGATATTAACTCGTCCAGTATTTCAAAGACAAACTTACTTTTTTATTGTTTATGCAATGTTGCAAATGCTTGATGTTTAATCATTCTATACCAATTTGGTTTTTGGACATTCTCTAAGTTTTCTATGACATATTAAACATTTCCTAAGTATTATTTTGTAAAAATATGTTAGGTCAAAGCTTCAAAAATTGTATTCTACTTTTTTAAGCCATTTTGCAAAAAAATTAAACCAATGAAACTTATAATTAAACATAAAAACACTTTGGTAACTGCCTCGACAATTTGGTAATTTACAGGACGGGAGATACCATGCCAGCAATAACACGTAAACTCCAGATCACCATAGATGGAGTAGACAGGAAAGTAGAGGCAAAAAGTTTTTGCTTCTCTACACAAAAACCTTGTGATTTTATTTTGCCGTCTCAGAAGACGTTACCGGGACCTTGCACTTGTCTTGCTGGATTTCTAAGTACGTAGTCTGTTTTTTTAAATAGAACGTGATCAAGTTCTTGGCCAATATTAACTGGGATGTGCGAAGAGAGGTACTGTTGCACAAAGCTTTGACTTTGCTTAAGATTGACTAAGGCTGCGCAGTGTACTAAAAATGTTGGTTGAAAACCTTACAAGCAGTCTACAACGTCATGGAAGCATTTAGGACAAACTCTGCACTAAATCTTTGTTGCGAGTCGGGTTTACCTCTGCTAGCTGCTTGTCGCAAAAGCTTAAGCTACCTACCGGAAGTAGTGTGTTCAAACGCAGAAGTTGGAGGAGAATTTTAGTGTTAACTATCTATTGGTATTTAAAAACGTTTCATTTTTATTTTTTATTAAGAAAGTCAAATGTTATTCTAATTCTAACGGTTGGAAAAGATAGACATGTTTACGGTAATTGACCAACAGATAGTCTTTTTTCAACCTTAGATAAGGAGACAGAAACTGTAAATTTAGATAGAATCCAAAATCACAAGGCGACAGAAAACTTTTACCAAATCATAAACGTGGTTTTAGACATGGGTTTTCTACAATTCATCAACTAACCAAAAATACTGATCAAATTAATACAGACAATTTGTATTATATTCTTAAATGTTGCTTTTGATAAAGTCTAGCACCAAGGTCTACTCTTAAAACTTTGTCGTTTTAAGTTCAATCCAGAAATGATAAAATAATTGTTTTAGATCCAAAGTTTTTGTATAAAAGTGATATTATTGTTCTGTTTGACAATTTCGCAATAATAAAGTGTATATGGGGGGCCTAAGAAGCCTAATGTCTATCATTGGCGACTCAAAAGCGGGAAAAAAAAGAATCCTCAATAGCTTGGTAACTTTTAATATACTGTACGGGGCACTAGCATGGACAAAATGAGCAGAGCTAGTAACATACAGAAAAGTATTAGAAAATGCTCAAAGAAATAGTAAGCAATACAACTCAATGTAGATGTTATAACTATTCACCTACTAATATTGAAACATACGCATGAGGTCAAGAACAGTAAGACGTTAGACAATGCAAAAAGATGGGAGGTTACAATGGCAAGACGACACAGGAATAAAGCCAAGAAACTGAGACTGAAACCACCAAATGGACTATTAAAGATTCTGGATTTTGGATTGAAAGTTGGAGGGTAAACCAAAGTCTACTGCTCGTAGACCTAATTAGGCCCTTTTGTACCTCCTTCAGTGGTAACTTCACTCCGTTGTATTTGCATTTAACCATCCTATGTAGCTGATGTATGCAAGTACAACGCTTGGAGAAGTCTCTTTTATGCTGATGCTCTCTATCGTATGAGAGGGCCGGGCATGTGCATAGCACGTGCTTGATTGTTTTGTTGTTTATTTCACATCCTTTACACGTTGGATTGTCTCTAATACCAATTGTGTGCTTGTGTTTCTTTAGTTGGCAGTGTTTTGTCAAGATTCTTGTCAAAATTTGCAAGTTCTTTCTGAACAGTCGCAAGTAGTAATCGGCTGTCTTGGCGTTTGGAGCAGTCATTGCTTCCTTTACCTGTCTGCAGCCCGGAGTATCATTTCAACGCCGTCTCAATGCATTGTGTGTGTTAATTTTTAGTAGATTATTTAAGCTTTTGAGTGTTAAAGCAATACAGGGTTTAGGACCAAACGCCATGAGGGTTGACTCTTTACGCTTCTCCGCCTCAATGTTACCTACTTTGTTGAAGTGTTTTTTTACCCAGAGCAGCTTGATGCTATTTCCACAGGCTGCTAAAGTAAGGGCACAATGCTATTCAAAAATTTGCTTTCATGTAATTCTAGGCTTGTTTATAGCAATTTGGGCCGCTCCACTATCCGTTAAAATTTAGACATTTTTGCCAAATATTTTGTGGTTCACAATTTTCATAACCCTATAGGTTATCCTAACTACTTCTGCTTAAAAGATAGTCGTGTGAGCTCCTAGTAGTAATGATATTTTGAGGTCCAGCCTTTTCCAGGAGAGTACAGTTTTTGCCAGCCTTCCCTGCAGTGTGCCAAAATGCAGCTGCGTTTTGGCGCAAAGCTGCCATTGTCGCCATCTCCTCAACGTAAATGTTGAAGGGCGGCAGACACAACATTGCTTCCATAGCTGCAGTTGGTGTTGTCTACATGCCATTCGTTGCAACTGATTCAGTTTGGTTGCAGAAGTTTTTTGTCTAGCTCTTAGCTACCATATTAGTGCCCCGTATGTGATTATAGGTCTTATGACGGCTGTGTACAGCCATAGCACTATCTTTAGAGACAGTCCCTATGTTTTTCCTATATTTAGATGTGGTTTCTATGTGAGTTTATTGTCAAAAACCACCCCAAGATATTTTACTTCGGTTGATAGCGGCGGTGAAGTATTTAGAAGTTTTGGTAAGTTTATATTTCCATTTTTTTTTTTGTGACGAGAATTAGTTTGGTTTTTAGAGGGTGCAAAGAAAAGGCTTTTACGGTCAGAACCTGGTCTTTGCACCAATTTTTGATTATTTCTGAAGCCTCTTGCATCAAGTTGCAGAGTATGCTTTTGAACTTACCGCTTAGGAGGATTGTTATGTCATCTGCATAACCAATTGTGTAGAAACTATAATTATTGAGTAGCCGTATAAGGCTGTTGACTACTTTATACCATAGTAGTGGAGATAATACACCTCCACGAAGACATCCTTTAGCAACGACTTTCCTGACCGTCGATGATCTCCTACATTAACAGTAACGGCTCTGTTTTCTAACATGTGTTTTATCTATCCACTAATTGTGTTGCAAGAGCAGTTTCTATTTTTTTGAAAAAGGTTTTATCAAAAGCGTCTACAATATCTATAAACACGTCCAAGGTAGACATTTTGTCTCCTAGTAATCTTTTGATTTGGTTCGTTACAAAATGTAGAGCCGATTTTGTAAATCTTTTTTGGGTGTATGCATGTTGGTTTGGGTGTATTGGCTTAGTAATAAGAGCCGTTTCCCAAAATGACCTAACCTAACCTAACCTATTTTCACGAAGACACTAATTCTGTGAGTTGTTCCATAAATATTGCTCAAACATGGAAAGGTTGGGTACTACTTGTTGCAATTTGTAACCGGTTATGGATGTTTTACAACGTATTTGCTACTTTTTAAAATGACAAAAATTGACAAATATAAGGCATCATATAGTTGAAAAAAAATTAATTAAAAAAAAATAAAAAATATATACGTTGTTCTTGGACTTTTTGGCGGCTTTTGATAGTGTGAATAAAAAAAAAATTGTTGTCATGTCTGACAAAAAAAAGGTATTTGTCTATTATCTAGTAAGACAAATGAAAGATATATATGTGTAAACGGTAGAATGGGTGATAATTTCTGGACCACAAAAGATGTGAGATAGGGATGCCCACTCAGTCCTAGTCAGTTTGCTGCATATATTGCAGACATAGAAGAAAAGCTCATGCACTGGCAGATAGAGCCGTAGTGGGTAAAGTAAATGTAAAACCGTTAGCATACGCAGATGACATAATGATTGTGGCAAAAGAAATGAAAGAAATGATTAGATGTTTGGAAAAATATTTTAGTAAAAAATGGTCGAGAGTAAATGTTGATAAAACAAAAATTATGATGTTAAGAAAAAGAGGAGGAAAACATGAAAAATAAGTTTAGAAATGAAAACACAAAATAATGAAAAAGTAAAATCATTTAAATATTAATAGTCCCAGGCAACTATGCTCAAATTCACAATACGCGTCAAATTGTAGTGATAGTGCGGTCTCTTTTTTACCTTCTTTGTTCATGAAAAAAGGTGTTAATCAACCTTTTAAGTATGTTTTTAAAGATGGCTATCAACAAGCAGAGTAATAAGGACTTAAACAACTACACTAACACTAACATAAACTTGCTCCTTACCCCTTATCTTTTTTTTTTCTTATACGATACTTTTCCTGTACTACAAAAGAAGCCAATTTTGTTGATTTTGACATTGTTTTAGATGGAGAATTTATGTTACACAAGGTAGTGTGGCCCAAAAATCCTCAATCTTAACAATTTGCCAATGTTATGACGCCTATGTTCTCAAGCAATATGCCGACAAAAGCTGTATTATCCAGTACGTAGACAGCTGAATAGAACCAAAGTACAAGCTAAAAAGGTCAGTTGACATAAACTTTAAACACAAAACACAAATCACAGTCAAACAGAATGGTTTTCTTTTTGATAAACACAATAAATCCAGACTTATTTTATTCAAAAATATAGTAACGCTGGTAAATTGAGCATCCGCACAGGAGTCATAAAATCCTAAATTAGTGACAAAGTAGCAATAGTTGGCTAAAATGTTAATCTTATTGTCCTTCCCATGGCTTTAACCCCATCTGAAAAACAGATATTATTTGTTAAACCAAGCCACGGCAGAGTAGAAAAGAAGGTATATTTGAGTCAGTAATTTGAATAAAAAACTGCTACCTCTTGTGCATGGATTCAGCAGATGTGATACGACTTCCGCTGCATATCGAAATTGGAAACTTGTCTGTTTTAATTTGTTTAAGAAGCGAGCATGAAAGAAAAAATGAATGAAAGGTATGAAAGAATAGAAGAGAGAGATAGAAATATTATAATGGAAAAAGTTATGACTGTAAGGAAGTAGAAATAGTAGAAGATTTGTAAGGATAGAAATAATAAATTGTAATAGGGATATAGAAATGCAAGAGAAAAGAACAAGAGTAAATAAATCAAGGTTCAATGAAAAATAAGCAATTATTATGGAAAATAATATCCCAAAATACTTTAATAATTGAAAATACCCAAAAACAGAAAAGATGATTTAGATGTAAAAATGAAGAAAAAGTTTACAAATTTTGGATGAATGAGGAAATCAAAATGTGCAGAATGTGTGGAGAAGCCAATAAAATAATAGAACATATGTTAAAAGAATGTATTAATAATAATAATAATAATAATAATTTATTGCTCAACTGGTAAAACCTTATTTCAAAACAACATATTAAAAACTACAGTAAATACAGGAACAAAAAAATTACAAATAAATAATTAAAAGTTAAAAAAAAACATACTTTTCATTAGAAAAATTCACAAGTACACTTAAAAAAAACCTTGAATTAGCATTAAAAATATCACATTTATTTGAAACAATATTGAACGTTGAGCACATTGAAAAAGACGGGGATTTCACCATTGCCGACGTCTTTGCAGGTGAATTATAAAAACAGATTGTGGTCCTGGAATTGACACGTGGTACTAAAAAATTTAAATTATATAGCAGATCAAGAGAATCAACTGTATTGTGTATAATTTTATGCAAAAAAGAAAGTATTGAAACCGATCTTCTTGCTGCCAGTGGAACTACATCAAATTTCTTAAGGAGCTCACCATGGTCAAATCCTTGAGGCGGATAATAGTTAAAAGATTTAAACCATAAATACTTAAAAAAATTCCGTTGAACCGCTTTAAGAAAATTAATATTGCAGTTGTTAATTGGGTTCCATATAACTGAGCCATACTCAAGAACGCTCCTGACTAGGGTGTAGTATAACACAATTATTGCTTCAATGTTGTTAAATTCTTTAGTGTTGCACAAAATAAAGCCTACTAGTTTATGCGCTCTAAATATTACTGACGTTAAATGATCAGAAAAAGTTAGTTTAGCATCAAATATAATGCTTAAGTCTGTAGTTTGATTAACACGCGCAATAGCTGATAAATATTGGGCTGCAACTGGATTAAGTTTCTTAGTGTATGTTACAAGTTTACATTTACTTACTTTAAGAAAAAGGCGATTAGTATTACACCAATTATTTACTAAACTGGTATTGTATTGAAAATTAACACAGCTTTTAACAGAATTAATTGCGGAAACAATTTTGAGATCGTCAGCAAAAAGTAAATGTTTACAAGTTAAAATATTTGACAGATCGTTAATAAAAAGTAAAAATAGTAATGGACCTAGGTTAGATCCTTGAGGCTTGTCTGACGTTGGTCCTTATTCAGAAGAGTTACAATTATTGTAAGAAACGTATTGACTACGGTTATCTAAATATGATTCAAATAATAGTAAAATATTGTTACTAAAATCAAATTTATCGAGCTTGTGTAATATAACAGAATGGTCTACTGTTATTGTTATCTACTATCTTTGATGTAAAATCAACAAAATTGAACAAACTAGTAGTTGTAGAGCGTTTTTCCATAAAGCCATGCTGATTTGATGATAACAAGTGTTTGACTTTAGGATAAATGTTAGAATACAGAATAATTTCAAAAACTTTTGCAAAGAAATAATGGCAATAGGTCTATAATTGATAATGACAACACTAGCGCCAGATTTTAAAACCGGGTAAATTTTTGCTTTTTTCTAAACATCAGGAAAACTATGATGGTTGAGAATAATATTAAAAATTTTGCACAATGGAACGCAAAAGATATCAGCACAGTCTTTAATAATGAAGCTGGGTATTGTCATGTCCGCTCGTCATTGAATTCTTCAACTTTTTGAGTAATGTCAAAACATCAGATTTGCTTAAGTTAGACACATCTATAATAGGAAAGTTATTGCAAGTGGAATGAACCGGATTAAACAAAGTAAATGGTTGAGTATAAGTACTCTTAAAATAATTAGCAAAACCGTCTACAATACTAGAAAGAGAGTCAAAGCTTTCACCAGCAAGTTTCATTAAACCAGGAATATGAGTTTGATTGTTCTTTGAGCGGACAAACGACCAAAACTGTTTAGGATTAGATTTAAAATTATTTGATGGTAACAAAATATAATTATTGTATTCAACTGATATTTCTTTCTTTAGTAAAAATCTAGTTTCTTTAAAGTTGTTATATGATTCACTAGATTGAACACGCTTATAAACAGAGTGTAATGCATTTTTCTTTTTCAAAGTGTTAATAATATTTTTAGTGAACCAAATAGGATATCTCTTAGAAATAAGTTTACAAAGAGGAATATGTTTATCAAAATAACTAAAAATTAAAGAATAAAAATGAAAAAGTGCTATGTCAGGATCAGTAAAATTATTAAACTCAGACCAGTCATGGTTGCACAAATCTTCATAAAGAAGAGGGAAGTTAGCTTTTCTAAAACTGTAGGTTTTGGTTAAACTAATTTGAAAAACAAAGATATTAATCGGGGACCATGAAAAGCTTATCAAAATATCTAAAGTAGGATGTAATTTATCTTCTTTAACAAATAGATTAGGATCTCCAATAACTTTAAAAAAACAATTAGAAAACACCAAATCTAAAAATCTATTATTGAAATTCACTGTAGCATTATACTGCTCCACATTAAGCATATTATAAAAATTTAACATAATTAAAAAAATATTGTTGATATTATTAATAATATCTTGTTTAAAACTAGGCAGATTAAAGTCACCCATAATTAAATAATTATCAGCATTAACGCAAAGTTGCTCAATATCATCTAAAATGCAAGTAAGTTTTTGATTAGTGGGAGTAGATGGTATATAGATTAAAATAATAACAAAACTTTTAAGTTTGAAAGAACAGTTACATGCTAAAATGTCAACGTCACAAAATTTAGAAGTTATATGCGATACTTCAAGCAAATGACCTCAAAATTGCGGTCACTTCTAAAGACTGAGTATTCCGTTTGTGAAAACAATTCAGATGTTAAAATATTTGATGACAGCCATGTTTCGGTTAAACCGATAACATCAAATTCCATGTCAGCTATAGCGGCATTAAATGGGTCAATTTTATTTTTAATACTACGTACTTTCTGGTAATAACAAGAAAAGCTGTCGGGCACTAAAAGTTTAAATCAGATTTTGGCAAATCATTTATGTTACTAACATTTATAATAGGTACATCATCATTTTCATTAAAAAATAGAAAAATTCCCCTAAGTTATAGAGTTCAATATTACATATATGCTTGTATAGTGTAGTTTTAAATTTATTGACGTTGTTAATTTTTTTAATATATTTTGGAAGTCTATTATAAGCTTTCAAAGCTCCTTTTCACTTGCTTGTAATCTGTTTATTGGGTAGGTATAGTTCCTTACAAATCTGGTGTTATATTGATGATGATTTAAATTTTGAGAGAAAAGTGGTTTATATTTAAAGTTAAACAGAAGTAGGTCGTATATAACTGTGAGTATGTGATTCTGTTTAAAGAGACTTCTACATGTTTCATTATATTTTAGTTGGTGCATGGATCTAATTGTACGTTTTTGTGTTATATAGATCTTAAATATGCAAACTACTTCCATAAAAAATAAGTCCATATCTTATGTGAGTATCAAAGTTGGCATAATAGATTGTTTTTAATGTTGTCATGTTGATAAGGTTTCTTAATATTCTGATTATGTAACAAGTCTTTTTTAGTTTATTATTTACTTCTTAGCAGTGATATTTCCAGGTTAGATTTTGGTCAATGTGCATTTGCAAAATTTTTACACAGTCATTTTAATTTACAATTTGATTTCCAATGTTTATAAAATCTGGTGGTTTGTTTGTCTGTAAATAGCTACAGCTAAAGAATATGACTTGTGTTTTGTCAATATTTAATAATAATTTATTTTCAGTAAACTATTATTTTGCTTTTTCAAAAGTTTGTGTTGAAGTATTGATTGTGTCTTGGTTTGATTTTCCAGAAACTAGAAAATAAGTGTCGTCTGCTTAATTTTGAATCATAACGTTATTATCAATCAATCTATCTAATAAATTAAATAATGTTGGTCCTAAAATATTTTCTTGCGGAACACCATTTTTAACAAGTAAATAATTAGATTCTTTGTTTTTTATTACTACTTTCTGTTTTCTGCTCTGTAGGTATGACGTAATGAGCTTTAATCTAATTTCTCTAATGCCATATGTGTACAACTTATCTAATAAAATTTGATGATTTACACTATCAAATGCTTTTGATAAGTCTATGCTAATCCCAAGTGTTGTTTTGTTCAAGACAACAACAAAATTAAAGTTAGCTGTTGTTGTTGATTTTCTTTTTATAAATCCATGTTGGTTCTCATTAAACGTGTTATGGAGACCCAAAAAGTCCACAAGACGTGTATTGATATTTTTTTCTAGTACTTTAGAAAATGTAGTTAACAGACTTATGGGTCTGTAATTAGAAAGCAAAGTTGGATCTCCTTTTTTATATATAGGTTTAACTATTGCTAGTTTTAAATGGTCTGGAAAAGTTTCATTATCAAGATATAAATTAAATAGGTAAGTGAGAGCAGGTAATATTTCAACGGCAACAGCTTTTGTAAGTTTGGAGCTAATTTCATCGTAACCAGAACTGTTACTATTTTTCAGAGCAATAATAATATTAAAAAATTTAGTTTCTGAAGTGGGTCTTAAATATGTATAAGGTATACTTATTTGGTTGTATCTCAGTAGTAAGTATATATATAAAATAAATTTAAATCATTTATGTTGCACGTTGGTGTGACATTTGATTTAATATTACTTTTGCCAGTATATTCTGATATAATTTCTCAGGAAGTTTTATTTATATTAATAGATGTAAAATTCTTTTATTAATATTTTCTTTATTAGCATCTTGGAGCAAATTTTTATATTTTTCATTTAAGTCATTAAACATAATTTTACCTTCTCTACTATATTTTTTTTAAACGGATAAAACATTTAAAGTATTTTCACAAGTTACAATTTCAGGGCAAGAATAATTGTCTTGTGAGTATACTTCTGAGTAGTTAAACTTTAGGAAAACATTCATTAAAGTTTAACAAAATAATTTCCGTAAATGTGTTCCAGTTTGTGTTTACATCATTGGAGTTGTCATATATTGGTAACCAATTAACATTGCGTAAACAATCTATAAACACGTTAATATTGTGGATACTAAATATTCTTTTATAAGATCGTTTGCTAGTTGTTAGTTGTTAAGTATAGTCAGTTTTTGTGCAAAATGGTCTGAAACATCAGATGTATAACCGGTTGATAAATTAGTAATAATGTTATCAAGTAAGGATTTACTCTGATTAACAATTCTTGTTGGTTTTGTAACATTAGTCAGCTTATTTATTTTGGTGGAAAGCCACATTTATTATAGGTATTGTTATTGATACATTATTTTAATATGATATAATTAATATATATATTTATAATTATAATTATATTTTCCATATTAATTATTTGGGTGTTCTCCATTGTTTATTATTGTACATTAACATAATGAAACACATTGGACATTTTATATAATCAGATTATAATATAATTATTAATAACAGCAATTATTATTAATTTTAAATAAACTAGTGGTTCAATTACATATGTTATAATTGATTACTGTTTAATTGATAATTGTTTTTATCTTTTTGTTCTATTTCAATATAATATACTAAATTGACATGTGTAACTCATTTAAAGACGGTCAAACATGAATTTTACAAAAGTTAAATTTAATACCGGAGATGAAATAGTCAATTGGATCTTTGAGAGGATTAGTGTAAAAAATATGTGAGAAGAAAAGAAACATAAAAGTTGAATTTGGAACGTCAGAAGTCTATTTAAAAGAAGAAAACCTAAGACGTAAATTGCTGAGATATAAACTAGATATGGGAGGAGTTACCAAAACAAAACAAAAATATAATTTAAAAAAAATAGAAAAATACGCTAGAGTGCAAAATTCTTTTTTAACAAAGAAAAAAAAAAGGACAAAATGTTAAATCCTAAATATTTATGACATAATAGTATTATTAAACCAAATATTGGAAGCACTAAAGATATGAACAAGTTCATCACATAGTTCACTTTAATTTAGATATAAAACAAACTGCAGCCAAAAACCAAAATCTTGAATGTTGATCAAAACAAATAAGGGTAAAATTGTTGCACTTAATATTATTTGTTTTGACGAAGATGTTATTTTTTTAAGCCGCATTGTTACAATGAATGAAATATAGATACATGTATACAACCCAAAAACAAATCAGCAATCTATGGAGTAGATGCTTTCTTGTTCTCTAAGCCAAAAAAGCTTTAAATTAAAAAAAAAATTAGAAAAGTTTTTTCAGTGTTTTTGGCTTGTCGTAGAATAATCATAAACAGTTATATTGTCGTGGAACACAAATTGCGCATTGCAATCTTCTTAGTTTGCTAGATCTAATTTCTTAAACTTAACTTAAAGAACGTATTTTTTTAAAGAAAAATGGAGTTATAAAGTTCTAATAAACTGAATGCTTTTCTCTACATGAATCCTGATTATGTAAATTTTTTTAGATTTTTTCAGAGAGCTATTTCCGAGTAATACATTTTTACATTTTTTGATCATTTGTAATTTCTCAGGATTGCATTTTTAGGAAAAAATTATAAAAAACTTTTTTCTTCAAAATTATCTAAAGAATAAGTTTTTATAACCAAAAGTTTTTTTTCTTAAATTTTGAAAATTTTGCAGAACTTTAAAAAACAGTTTTTCTTAAAAAAAGATTATGGGTATTTTTTTTTTCAAATATGAATAAAAACGTGCTTTTATATGTAAAGCACGTTTTTATCTATCATTTTTATACTTAGTTTATTTCAGGTAAACCCTTCACTTTAGTCTACTGTAACTAACTGAATATTAAAATAGGAACAACTAGCACAGCTAAAGAACAAAAGACAATAAAATTACTTACCTATTAAAATAATACTAAAAAAATATTTATTTGTTTTTATAGATATTAATTTTTGCATGTAATAGCTTCCGTAATAAACTGTTATTATAATTACATACTGTAAATGTTCGTTTTGATAGTCACTTTCCTTTCGTCGGTTGCATTTAAAACAACACAATACTTCACCTAAATTACCCAACAATTTTTAATATACGTTAAAAATAAAAAATTTAATATGCAAATAATAAATTAATATGTTCAGTAATGGAATTATTTTATCAACTATTATTATTATTATTTTGATTATCAAATATATTTCATCAGAATAAACAATTTCAAAATTAATTCATTATATTTTATTTGCGTAAAATTCAAAAGTAAATTAAAATTAATTTCCAACTAAATAAACATGCATTATAATTATTATATTGTAAAATTATTTGCTTTGTTTCGCAACAATAATAGCGAGAGAGATCACACAAGCTTAGTCTTGATTGGCTGCGTCTCAGCTTCCTACCGGGTTAACACAACAATCACATTGTAGTTGTAGAAAAAAATAACTTCCTAAAGGCGTGTTGATACAGCCTGGTAAATTTGGTTGTGTGCAAATACGCTGAGAATAGTAATAATGGTAGTAAAATGATTTATATTAGTTTCTACCTTATTACTAAAAAAGTTGAATCAATATTATATTAGTTTGATTTAAAATGTTTATTTTAGAATACTATTCTAATCTGACAAAAAACATTTTGAACAATTCTTGTTAAAAATAGAAAAAACGTATTTTAAAAAACTTACAGCAAATTAAGCAATGTAATATTGACTTTTAAAATAAAAGCGAATTGAAATTCAGATTTCAGTTACATAATTTAACAAATTCATTTGAATTGATTAATCATTTCTTGCATACTTGTGAAAATATAGTTGGTTTTAATAACTAATAGTAACTAAAACGTAAATTAGAAATTAAAATTGCTAAATGATTCGTTCAGCTACATAACTTGCATTCTAATTGCGCAAATATCAATACTTTTATTACTTTTGCAGTTTTCTTACAATTTATAATTAGCACTTTTTAATAGAAATTACTCAATTGACATGTTAAATAATTTTTTTTGTATTGTGTATCAAAAACTACTTTTAGAAAAAAACTTTTGTAGGTACTATTTAGACACGTATTGTTATTTTGTTTGCTTGAAATAGCAGAAAAGTGTATATTATGAGACGGACTTCTTGGTCTACCTCCTGGTGTAACAAGAGTTAGAAGAAAATGAAATCATTAGTGTTAGCTAGCAAGCAAAAAAAAGATGATAAGGACTTAATGCTTTGTGGTATTGCATGAATTACAGAACAAAGTTTGTGCCAAAGCATTTCTGAATCAGAAATCTGGGACAAAAGCCTCTTTATAAACAAAATGCAAAAGGTTGTCTGTAAGAACATTTGATTTTAAAACAAATTGTTTTTTTTTTGTGAAGATGTAATTGATGATGAATACTAGAAAAACAACTTAAAAACCTGTTGAAGTCCGCAGGGATGGTGACTAGTCGAAGTTGTCGAAATAAAGAAATGATTAATACTGTATTGGCAGCTGCAAACGGAAGAAATGATTATAATGCAGAAGAAGTTAAACTTTGGTTGTCTGCCGTTAGCGATTTTGTTGCTCTTGAAGGAGTGTACCACCTGGATTGCTACCAACAATTGTTTACTCACTCATCTTTAGACGAAGACAGAAAACGTGGACGGCCTCAGTCAGATTACATTTTAGAGGTGTGGAAGAGATATAAAACTGCATTAAAAATAGTAACAGAAAAGCAAATAAAAATGAAGGCTAAGAATTGTAAGAGTAGCAACAGAAAAAATAAGGCAAAAAGTTCAGAATAATTAGTTTGATCTACTCTCCACGCAATAACTTAAAACTTGTTTGTGTACTCTAACTCTTCAACATTTTCTGAACATTATGTTCATAAAAAAGCAGACTTTGTAAACAGAAGAAAGAGTGCATTTTAATTGCTCATAGTACCATCTCTACTCATTCTTATTCTTTATATTGAACAGTGTTTCTTTGTTTGTATACAAAAAGTTTGCTAGCAAAAAGTTGGTAAGCTTTTTTAAGTTTAAGGTTAAGTGCATTATATTACAATGCACAACAGTTGGAAATGTATGCAATTCATCACATTCAACTTGAGGCTGATAGTTTATTTCTGCAATTTGTCTTCGACAATGCGGACTTTATTGTTAGAATACTAGACGGACTCAACACATTTCATGCTGCGGGTGGCATTAAATGTGTTTTCTCTCCAAGCATAGCTGAAAGTGAAGTTGAAAAACCTATACCAAAGGTCACTAACTTAGAGTAATCTCTTTATAAACATACTAAATGGCTTAATATTTAATGAATTTTTAAAAGGAATGGCTTTATGCACATTACAAAAGAACTTGCTAGTGAAAAAGCCAAAATCATTCCTATTCCATTTACGACCTCTCTCTCATCAGATATTAATAGAATCTACACTAAATTGCAGTATGCTAGCAGCTTATGTAAAATTATAGTTACATTGGGTGTATCGGATATCTAATAAATGGAAGTGGACTAAAGGAATGTACCATTTATGCCCTTATATCTGTTAAGAAAATGCTGCAAGGATAAGCTTTTGCAAAAGCCGTGCGGACATTTTTGCATTTTAATTCACACAGCAGCAGGAAATATAATATTGCAGAAAACTGACATAAACATAGAGCGTGAAGTTATTAATCAGTTTAAAACAAGTGTTTTGAAAAAGCTTCTGTCATTGTGTGATTTGCAGCAAAACTGTCATTTAGTAAGTCTCACAGAGAAGTTCTATTTCTAATTAAACAAGCTGAAAGAAAATGGACAACAATTCTTTGGGTCCAATTATTTAAAAAGATTACTTTGCTAAAGAATTACAATCATGCAGAGCGTTCAGGTGATTGAGAAGGTCATTTGAGCAGCGTGAGAAATATAATTACTTATTTTTATGCATGTGGACATTTCCATTATACCAAACCAAGTTACTTGTGCAAGATAATCCTTTAACAATGTTTAAAAGAATAGCTATCAATATGCAGAGTGATAAAAACTTGAAAATCTACATACTGCATTAGGGAACTGAAATGCGGAAAACAAAAAAATCCGCGTTATACGATACTTATTCTGTACTACAAGAAGAAGCCAATCTTCTTAATTTTGACAAAGAGAGCTGAACAGAACCAAAAGTACAAGTTACAGAAGTAAGTTGACATAAACTTTTAACACAAAACACAAATCACAGTCAAACAGGATTTAAGTCCAGACTGATTTCATTCTTTCTAACTGCTCCTTACGACCATAGAACTAAAACAAAACAAGCATCTAGTGACGCTGATACATTGATCATCTGCACAGGAGCCATCAAATCCTAAACTGGTGACAAAGTTTTAATAGTTGGCGAAGATGAAAAACAAAAACTATTTGTTAAACCAAGCCACGGCAAAGTAGAAAGGATGGTAAATTTGAGTCAGCAATTGCAAACTAAGGGAATAAAGGACTGCATACTTTTTGTGCATGTTTTCAGCGGATGTGATACAACTTCCGCTGCATATTAAAAAGGATAACTTGTCTGTTTTAATTTGTTTAAGAAGCGAGCTACACTGCAAAGTGTTGCTGATGTATCCAACAGCTCAAGTTTATTCCAAGGGGCTGTGGTTGAAGCTGAAAACAAAATATGCTTGACATTGTACAATTTCAATACAAAACTCTTAACATGTATGTGTATACCACAAAATTCAATTAGGGCTAGAAAATGAATTTCCTCCAGATCAGTTGGGTTTGAAGTTTGAGAGCGGCCGGCTTATCCCAGTAACTACAAAAAACGTGGCTGCCAAAAAGCAAGAATAATGTGCACAAACATTTACTACAACTGCTATAGAGAATCTTTGAATGGCTTTACTTTCACCTTAAAAGAAAATTTTGATGACCCTGATGATTTAAATTTTTTCATACCTCTGGAAAAAACACAACAGTTGGTAAAAAAGTTTCTAATTAGGATCAAAATGCTGAGTTTATTGAATCTATAACCAGAAATCAGGTGAGATTGCACTTTCTTATTTTTTACTGATTATGTACAGCTTAACAGTGGTATCAGTAATGTTGATACATTGTTTTACTGATTTCTTACTTCTTGTTATATATATCCATTACTTTTCGACTAATTTGAAAAAGTCAACTTTTTTGATTTTGCTCAAATTTTCAGGGATCAAAATACAGATGAAAAAAATGAGATTCCCAAAATGTTTGATTTTAGAATATTGCCTGTTCAAAATCACACAGATTTGAAGGTCAGAAATTTACAATAAAACGTCTTTTTTAGTTTATTTTGTATCTCAATTTTTGGGCTTCTGGAAAATGATAAAAAGATCCACAATGGCTCAAATTGTTCTTTTTAACATGTACTTTAAAACCCATATTTTTAAGTTTAATATTGTGGCAATAATTTTGATATATAAAACTTCAAACATTATTCCAAAAAAAACCGTAATTTTTTGCAAAATTGCAAAATTTTGCTTTCTTTAAACCGTTCTAACTTTGTCAAATCTTAACAAAATTTGATTCGTGAGGTCTAGATTTTCTCGTGTTTAATTTTATTTTAAAGTGATTACACAATACTTATAGAATCAATGCGTATTCACCATTATTTTAATGCAGGATATTGCACATGTTTTTGCGATCTTCAAAACTTGTAATTTTTAGGTCCCGAAAAAGCGCTGTCACCCTATGTCGATTTTAGTCAAAGTTTCAGTAAATACTCTTTAGAACACAAGAAAAAAGCTTATCTATATAAGAAATGGTATATTGGGCATTATCAAGAATTTTTTATTATTCAAAAATTGTCAAAATCAGTAAACGGCACATTTTTGTATCTCAATTTTTGGTTCTCTGGAAAAAGATAAGAAGGTTTACGGCGGCTCAAATTATTCCTTATTGCATGTACTTTAAAGCCCATATTTGTATATTTAATGTTGAAACAGTTATTTTGATATATCAAGCTTTAAACATTATTTAAAAAATAAACCGTAAATTTGAAAAATTGCAAAATTAGGCTTTGTTTAAACCGTTCTAACTTTGTCAAATCTTAAAGAAATTTAATCCACAAGGTCGAGATTTTTTTGTGTTCAATCTTTCTTTAAAGTAATCACACTAGACTTATAGAATCAATTCATATTCACCACTATTTTGATAGGAAGTTGCACATGTTTTCGCGATTTTCAAAACTTGTAATTTTCAGATCCCGAAAAAACGCTGTCACCCTGTGTCGATTTTATATGAAAAATGGTATATTGGAAATTATCAAGAAGCCATTGAGAAAATGCAAGTCGTTGTACTTTTGATAATAATATGGGTGAACATTTTCACAAAAAAACGCGTCAAAAAAGTTGCTTTCTGTCAGAAAATCTCAATTGCTAGGGCATTACCATTACAGAATCCGTAAACAAAAATGATATCTGCGTATTCTCCGTTGTTGAACAGCATTTTTATCAAATTTTACTAACCAAACCAAAGAAAACTGCTTTAACAAGTATCAAAAGCTTGCATTAATGCACACATTCTAAAGTAATGTTTTGTATTTGTTGACTATCTTAAAAACAAAGCAAGATAGACAAAAAGTGTTTAGGTTTTTCTGAAGAACAATGTTGATTTTGACGATTTTTGAATATAAAAAAATTCTCGATAATGCCCAATATACCATTTTTCAAATAAATAACCTTTTTTCTTCTAGACTGAAAAGTATTTACTGAAATTTTTACTGAAAACGACATAAGGTGACAGCGTTTTTTTGGTACCTAAAAATTATAAGTTTTGAAGATCGCAAAAACATGTGCACTTCTTGCATCAAAATAGTGGTGTATACGTATTGATTCTATTAGTCTTGTGTAATTACTTTAAAGAAAGATTAAACACAAAAAAATCTAGACCTTGTGGATCATATTTCTTTAAAATTTGACAAAGTTATAACTGTTTAAGCAAAGCATAGTTTTGCAGTTTTGCTAAATTTACGAGTTTTTTTGGAATAATGTTTGAAGCTTAATATATCAAAATGACTGCCACAATATTAAACATAAAAATATGGGTTTTAAAGTACATGAAATAAGAAATAATTTGAGCCATTGTGAACCATTTTATCTTTTTTCAGAAGCCCAAAAATTGAGATACAAACAAAGACGTTTTATTGTGAAATTTCTGACCTTCAAATGTGTGTCATTTTGAACAGACAATATTCTAAGGTTCAAAATTTTGAAAATCTCATTTTTTTCATCCATATTTTGATCCCTGAAAATTTGAGCAAAATCAAAGAGGTCGACTTTTTCAAATTAGTTGAAAAGTAATGACATTACCCATAAATATATGTATATGGTCATGTCTGAGTCAGGTGCACGGAACAAAAATTTGTTTGTGCTCAAATTACTGAAAATGCCTTTCTCTACATAAATTTTAATATTGTGAATTTTTTTAAATTTTTTTAAATTTTTTTATTAAGCCACTTTTGAATAATAAGCAATCAAAATTTGAAAAAAATAATTTTTTTGTGTTTTTTATATTTTCTGATCATTTATAACTTCTCAGGTTTACATTTTTGGAAAAAATAATTTTAAACTTTTTTTTTCAAAATTACTTAAGAATAAGTTTTCATAGCCAAAATTTGTTAATTTAAATTTTGAAAAGTCTGCATTTTTTCAAATATGTATAAAAACGTGCTTTTATATGTGCCCTGAACATTTTAGGAAATGCCGTGTGCTACGCTCCGAGATATCTTACAATGTATCTACAGAAAAACTTAAAAATAGCAAAAAAGGCTTAAATTTTAAATTTAAATTTTTTGATCTTTTGTAACTTCTCAGGATTTCATTTTAGAAAAAAATTATAAGAATTTTTTTTTTAATTGTTTAAAAAATAAGTTTTCACTGACAATTTTTTTTTTCTTGAATTTTGAATATATTGCAAAACGTTAAGTGACAGTTTTTTTTTTTTAAAAGGTGATGTTTTTTTTTTCAATTGTAGATAAAAACATACTTCACATATAAAAGTCCATTATCATCTATATTTGAAAAAAAAAACTTTAGGAAAAACTCATTTAAAGTCATTTAAAGTTCTGCAAAATTTTTAAAATTATAAAAAGTTTTTGTAAAAACTTATTCTTTTGACAAATTTGAAAAAAAAAAGTTTATTATAATTTAGTCCTAAAAATGCAATCCTGAGAAGTTACAAACGATCAAAATATGTAGATTTAAAAGAAAAACTGTCTTTTAAAATTCGGCAAAATTTTAAAAATTTAAGAAAAAAAACTTTTGGCTATAAAAACGTATTCTTTGGACAACTTTGAAAAAAAAAGTTTTATATAATGATCAAAAAATATAAAAAAACTTAAAAACTTTGATTTTTTCAAATTTTAATTGCTTACTTACTCAAAAAAAGCTCACTGAAAAAATTTAACAAAATCAAAAGATAAGGATTGATGTAGAGAAAGGCATTTTTAGTAGTTTGAGCATAAACAAATTTTTGTTTTGTACACTTGACTCAGACATGGTCATATATAGAGTTTATATTTGTGTGACGGTTCTCTCACACAATTACTTTATAGTTATCTGTTCTTACTGTGAATTAGGCAGCAAGTGTCACAGCTCAAATAGATGTACAGATTGCAGGGCCTTCTAGAAACAAGCCATCGAGAGTTGATTGATTGTGCTGATAATTCTTTAATTTTTCAAAATTTCCATACTTAAGTATCTTTACAAAATTTTATCTCCTATTTAATAAAGTTGATTTTATTTGGATAGAAAACAAGAACATTTTTATTGAAAATTTAGCTTTCATTATGTATAGTCAACTTTTACCTTCAACCTACAGTTCTCGAGATTTTAACTAAAAACCGAAAAAAGTGTCTTGTTTTTGGTCATTGCCGCTAAAGCTCGTGTTATATTTGTCATGATTTTTAGTATATTTTTTACTAGGTACCTATAAATCAGTCTAAATAGTTACAATACTTTTGGATTTTTTCTGTAAATAGCTACTTTGACAGGACTATTACTATTTTTGTATAGCTTTTCTATTATTGAGCTGAGATGAAAGAAAACTTCCATTTTGCGTAGTATAGTTTAGAGCAGAAGTGGCCAACCCACGGCCCGCGGTCTTGAACATTTTTCTGGCCCTGCGAGATTTATCACACTTTTACAAAATATATTCATTTTATAATTGCCAAAGTAGTAAAAATCAATGTATCAAAAAATCTATATTCAAAAATAAACTGTAGAAATTATGGAAAAAATTCACTTTGATTTTAAAATAATACTCACGCAAATTTGATATTGCTTGTTTGTTTTCAGTTATGAGCTAGCAGAATAAATTAATTATATTCTGCAATCTTACAATGCGCGCGCATCTTGAAACATTCAATCTAATAAAAGTGAGCCATCTTTAAATTAAAATTTTAATCATTCAGGCTCCGCAAGATCAATTATCAAGTATTGCGCTACTGTTTCCAGTGGTATTTTGGCAATAGTTTTGCGAAAAATCTGCTTCAAGTTGTCAATTGGCTCTGAGTGGTCAACATACACCTTTTCTTTAATTGAGCTTTACAAAAATAATCCAGTGGTGTTAAGTTGCAGATGCGAGGTGGCCAGTTCACATCGCCAAAACGGCTGATGACGCGGGGTGTTGCCTTATCTTGTTGAAACCAGAGCTCCCGTAGGTCTTCTAATTTAAGCCAAAAAAAATCAGTGACTATGGCTTTGCAACAATCTCTGGTAACAGTAACGTTAGCTTCATTATTGTTCTTGAAGTTTAATGGTTCAATAACACTACCACTTCAAACTACGCACCAAGCGGTAACTCGCAGTGGATGCATTAGTTTGTCGACTATGGCATGTGTCGTTTTTGTTTCTCAAACACGGCAGTACTGTTTGTTCACATAGTTGCCAAAATAGAAATGTGCCTTGTCCGAAAAGATGATTTTTCGGTTAAAATTTGGGTCAACAATCAATTTGTTTAAAACTCACTGAACGAAACAAAAACTGGCACCAAAGTTGTCCATTTTAATTTCTTGGACAAGTTAGACTTTGCAAGCAAACATTTGTAATGAATCTCCCTTAGAGTGGTTTGCCAAATATTGATTTGCTGACTTCTGCGTCGAATTGATGTTGCTAGGTTCTTGCGTACACTTTGAGCCTCAAAAACGACAATTTTGAGCAGAACGCCTTGGATGAGTATGCTTGATGCGAGGCTTGTCTACCAGCATTTAAGTTTTACGCACTTTTATCATAAACTTTTGTATTCTTTTAATCAATAGCGCAGACGAATAAAACATATTTTCAAAATAAATTTTTAGTATTTTAATACGTTGTTCTAAAGTAAAACAAATCTTCTGTCTGCGGAGGTATCTAACCACACTTTTCTCATGCAGTTGTGACGCAAAAATTGACAGCGTTGTAGAAACATGTGATTCTTCAAAATTCAACCAAAAGAGGGCCAACTCTTTATAACAGGTTTTATGTTTCACTCTTAAGTGACCTCAGTGAAACAGTGATCATCTCTAGGTACGCACGCACAGTTGATAGTAGAGCAGACTTTCAGTTTCAGAAAAATAGTAAACACAATAATAATAACTCATTATGTGTAAAGCTAATATATGGATATATAATTTTATATGGGGCTCACGGTGATTTAATGCATTTTTTTGCAAGATCTTTTGAGTTAGCCACCCCTAGTCTAGAGTTTTTCTCATTTAATACTGTCAAAGGCTTTATGATAGTCAACAAAGTTCATGTATATTGGTTTGTTGATTTTTTGGGCTTTTGCAATGTTTTTTGACAAATCCGGTTTGTTGTGGTGGTATTTGCTATACTATAACAGGTATGGTTTAAGTCTTTCGTTAATAACTTTAAAGACGATCTTACTGGCGTGTGACATTAGTGCAATCATCCGATAGTTTTTCTTTGAATACTTTTTTGTGTAATGGTGTAAATACTGACCTAATTTTTTTTATTGTTTTAATGATTTTAGCTGTGATGTTATTTGCTTTGATAGTTAGTTTTTCCTCCATATCTTCTTGTTTACAGTTGTCTGTTCTTTTAAGGTTATTGAATAAGTCATTGCGGTATATTACTAATGGACAGATTTCAGCATGTCCTTGTGCTTTGCTACAGATTCTGAGTAGGTGTGCGATTTTATTCTTTCTGCAGCATCGTTGTATTGTGCTGCTTGAGTTTGTTGTATTTAATTTAAACCACTTTCCTTTAGATTTTGTCTTTTTTGTACTGTTTCCATAGTTAAATCCGTTATTCAGTGTTGGCGCTTTTCTGCTGTTTGTATTTCTTTGTTTTCTTTGATAGTTTCTGCAATGGCCAGTTTAGTGAATTGCCATATTTTATCAGGTTTTGATGTTTCTCGTTGTCTTGGTAGGCTTTCAAGTTTTGTTTGCAATTTTTCTTGTATTTTTTTTTTTAATTTATTTGTGGTCTACGTGTTATTGTTCTCCTCTGTAGTACCTTCAGTTTTAGTTTAAAGTGAGCTATGAGTAGTTTATGATCTGTTCCACATTCTGCTCTAGAAAGAGTTTTTATGTTTTGGATAGATATGTTCTCCATCGTGTGCGTATCAGTATGTGATGTACTATGTTTGATATTGTTAGTCCGTTTAATATGACCTTGCGTTTTATCCTTCGATATTTATATGAAAATTAAATATAATAAATAGTGTGGTTATTTATTACTACTGTTCATTTTAATTAAAATTAAATTATAACATACAAGTTGATATTACTAGTTGCTTAACTGCACATTTTTAATTCAAGTCGTTAAATGTAATTAAAATTACAATTCTTGGAAAAGCATCAAGTAGGTCTGCCAAAAAAATAATCCTTGATGTTATAAATTAGGACGATGAGCTCATAAAAAGTAATAGTTAGTAAATTAATACTATACTCACACAAAATATTAACTATCAATAATATTTATAAACAATTTTACTAACTAATTAAACAAAACTTGTTTAGTTAGTAAAATTGTCTATTTTACTTAAGGTACTTTCTAACGTTTGATTAAAAATACATTTAGTTTTTTTTACTTAGTTATGATGATACAATTTAAAATGGATATTTATGAATATAAAACTTTTGAAAGTTGTTTATGCAAGTAAGAAAACGCTTATGAAGTTTCAGAACATAGCAAAATTTTAGCAGCAACCGTAAATAAAAATTTAGTCTACATTGTCACTATAACAAACTAATTCTTTGTAAATTTTGTTGTGTAGTTTACCACTAAGTAAATGATAAGCATCAATTATTTAAATGTGTTAAAAACGTAAAATTATAAATTGTTTAAAAATCTTCAATTGCTGTAGAAAAAAAAAACAGATATTTAAAACTAAATAACCATATCAAAGTTTTGATGTTGATTATAAATTAAAAAACAATCTAAATGTTACAATACAACATTTGCTGAAAGCTTTCCCCTATCTACTTACATATTAATGTTATTAAATTATAATCACGTAACATAAAGTAATTATGTCAGTTGGATAAGCAACACAAACTAATTGCCGATGTAAACACGCCTAAGTAATGTCTATACTTTATACAAAAGTAATTATGACATTAATAAAATCTGACAGATAGTTATTCTTATTAATTATTATTACCTCGTCTTAAAATATATCCTTACAGTGGCAGTATAAACTAATCATACAATTCCACAAACCATGTCTGTGAATAATTATAATTTAATATCAAATTATATAATAAATTGGTTATTAAAAACGCAAATTAAAATGTCCACATCCGCAATCCATCAAGTTTATAGACAAAAGGTTTTGGCCAAGATCAATAGTGCACGACGCATTCTAAATGCATCCCACGGGACAACCGATTATTCACAATGGCAATAATCATTTGATTAATCACATTTGACAGGAATTGTCTGCATATCGTGCACATGTGCAACAGCGATGCGGCTTTACTGCATATTGCTAATGGAATAATTATAAGGTAATCAGGTTTATGACTGTACATTTCTTATGCATTAGTTATTATAAGTTATAATGGCGATGTATGCGCTCATTCGCCGCCACTAAACTTTGTAATTATAGTCGCGTTATATTTCTCATTTATATTAATGAATTATGCACTTCTTGATTTGTTTCTGAATATTGTTTGCACCGTTTTTTTTTTTATCTTGAGTGTATTGCTTGACAGCAATAAACACTTACAGGTTTATGTTTTTGAATTATCTACTTTAAGTACGTAACTACATTATAAAACATTAAGTAATAATTTTAATAGATCATTAAATTTAAATGATTTCAAATAGTTTTTTGTTTGTTTTATTTTAAACAAAATCAAATGTTTTTTTTTTTATTTTTTGTAATTTTTTTAACTATTTATCAACTATATACTATACACAGCCGTTAACAATACTAGTTTTAGATCAAAATTAGTATGATATTGCCAGCCGAAACTATTCAAAAACCCAAAAACTTTTTTTATACTAATGATTTATTTTATTTTTGAATAATTCAGCAAAGACGTTCTAACATTGACCGTTCTATAAACATAATCTAAACTAGCTGTTTACGATAAGCTTATTTATTATAAAATTAAAACTAATTTTAAAATGTTTTTAAACAACATATCAAAGTATCCTTGATTTGATCTTGAGTTTTATAAATTATAGAACTTAAAAATAAGTTTTTTGTTTATCATCTTTTCTAATGATTTTAGGTATAAGATCCAGATAAGTCTCCAGAGAAATTAAAAATTATAAAATTCTTAACAAAAAAGTAAATGTAAATGTAAAAGTTAAGTTTTAAAGTTAATTACAATACCATTTATATTTTTTACTTTCCATAATGCAAAAATTTAGAATTTTAGTATTACACAACTGTATCATAACGTTTTGTCAGCTTTTGTATTTTAAAGCTCAAGAAATTACAATAAAGATCCTTAATTTTTTAAGATAATAAATAGTAAGTCTGGAAATGTTTTATATGTTTATTTCTTTACTTAGACATAGACATCAAAACGTTTTTTTTTTTACCGTAGTTTTTATTTTTTGCGGTGTATATATTCTAGTAATAACAATCTGAACTAAATCAACACAAAAATTGCACGAGCATACTCAGTAATAATGCAGTTAAAATTCTGGATTAGAACTGTTATAGAACTTAGTGCCAGAACATAGCTATTTCAGTTATTTGTGCGTCACTTATGACATTTTTTCTGTTATTTTGCTGACATCTCATCTAATTTTTTATTCAAATTGTTTACAAACCCATAAATATTTCAAAAGTATATTAGTCTGCAGTCTTATTTCTTTTTGATAATAGTTAATGATATTGAAATCACAATATTTTTGTTTTCTGAAAATAAAAATTGACTATTTTTAGATTGGTTGGATAAAGTTTAAGAAACTGCTTTGAGCTCTTTTTTCACAAGTTTTTGTGTTTTGTTTTAAGTTTACGGATTATTTGATTTCCAGCTGTGTGCGACCCTAAAAGCAAATTTAGGTTCAATAATGAGCGGTGGGTATCTGTAACTACTACCAGACGCGTCCTTTTCTGGAAGATTCCCTAGCAACAAGAAGTAACGGAGTAAAATAAAAATATTTTTTTGGGGATTGGGAGAAAAATCTTTCTAAAGACTTACCATTGTCGGATTCACCCTTACTGACAAAACTTGACTTTATTTTAATTTCTGAAAGTTTGGCATTTGCTATAAACCTTTTTGCTTAACTGATCTTGATTGTATTGAGGTAAAATTGGTAATGTATTTAGTATTTTTTGCATAGAAATTGGGGAGAACTTTTACCTCGTTTATGTCTGGGAATAGACTGTCAAACAATTTGCTGTTTCTAGTTTTTCTAGAAGTTGATTTTTGTCAAAAGTTGTGTTGCGCTTGATTTTCAGTTGCGTTAGCATAGGATTTTTTATTGTTTGCATTAAGTGAGTTTAAGACCATTTGGCCTTATTGGCTTAGTGCTTTTTTTGGCGTTTAATGATGAAGGGCCAGGTAAAGGCTTAATACTAAGAACTGAAAGAGGCTTACCAGAATCTTTTTTCAGTTTCTTCAAATTGTTTTTTTAATAGTTAGTTAATGTAAATTTCTCTACTTCTCTAGGGGCAAAGTTTTTTTTTTGCAGAAATGTTACTTTTTTGCTGAAAATCTATCAGAATTTTATCTTTGGAGTTGCTGGAGTCGACCGGTTTTTTAGCTGGCCTCTTAAAAAAGGTTTGAGCCAAAGAATCTGGGGTCTTGGTAAGCTTGAGTTTGGGTGCAGCAACTAGGAAAAATGCATGGATCTTTTGGTAAATATCTAAAGCGGAACTTATGATGTCTTGGAGGGTTTGGAGACATGTTTGAAGGTTTTAGCCAGAACTTTTGGTGTCTTGGAGGGTTTTTGGACATGCTTGAAGCAGTTTTGTTGCTTCTAATTTTTTTAGAATTATCTTGCAAAGTCCAAAAAGAGTCTTGATGAAGCCCAACTTGTTCTATTTTATATTATCCTCTTGTAGGAGATTTGGGTCAAAGAGACCGGAGTCTTGGAAGGCTGGAGCATAGATGCAGCAGCTTGGGAAGACCTATGGATTTTTTTTTACTTTGTTGGTGGAGGTTTTAGCTGGAACTTTTGGTGTTTTGGATGGTTTAGAGACATGCTTGGAAGCGGTTCTGTTGCTTTTAATTTTCTTGGAGATATCTTGCAAAGTCCGAAGAGTTTTTTGGTGAAGTCCAACTTGTTCTGTTTTATATCATTCTCTTAAAGAAGGTTTGGGCCAAAGAGTCTGTTGTCTTGGTGGGTTGGAGTTTGGGTGCAGCAGCTGGGGAAGACCTATAAATTTTTTTGACCTTGTTGGTGGAGGTTCTAACTAAAACTTCAAGTGTCTTGGAGAGTTTAGTGACATGCTTAAAAGCGGTTTTGTTGTTCCTAATTTGCTTGGAGATATCTTGCAAAATGCAAAAAATGTCTTGTTAAAATCCAACTTGTATTGTTTAATATCATCGACTAGGATTTCGATTTATTTAGATTCATCTTCTATCATTTGTATGACTTGTTTTTCCAGGCTTCTGAACTCATTAGGTGGATTTTTATTTTTTAGAGCTGCACGGAGAGAAAGCTAAGAATTTGACTATCTGTCAAATTATTAATTAATTAATTCAGATAAATTAATTGTAAAATGACTTTGATTAGTAATTAAACACAATCAAGTCATCTGTTGTAGCTTTTGATTTCTTCAATTAAAATTACATTTATTTTTGGGCAGCGGACTCCCTTTAGTCGGGTTGTGAAATATGACGCTTTTGGAGTGTTTTTGTTGGCTACTGACAACTCTCTTGAACATTGTTTTTGACAAAATAAAATAACTTACGCTAGCCAACAGGATTGCACAGCGGGTCAAAACAAGTTAAATAAAAAATATCTTTTTAACCTTCAATTTTAACTTTTTATATTTTTACAACCTAGAAAATTTTATGCAAACAGTTTTCTGCAGAAATCAAAAAATTGTCAAGTGTACGAAAATAATTTTTTTTTTGCTCAAACCACTGAATTTTTTTTTTTTTACTTGAATCCTGATCATGTGAATTTTTTCAGAATTTATTGATTGTTAAGTTAAAACGATAAAACTTGTTTCTTTAAAATTGTTCAAAAAATAATATTTCAGAACAAAAGTATTTTTTTGTATTTTGAAAATTGTCCACCTTTATAACAAGTTTAGGTATCTGTAACCATTACTAGACGCGTTCTCCAGTGGCAAATAAGAAAGCCAACCCTAGCAACGGAAAGTGATGAAGTAAATTTTTTTGAGTGGATTAGAAGAAAAATCTTACTTAGGTTTACTTACAACTGTCGTATCCGACTAAACTCTCCTTTATTTTAATTTTTGGAAGTTTTGCACATTTTGGGCCATAGACTTTCTTGCTTAACTGATATTGATTGCATAGAAATTAGAGAGAACGTATATTTTTATGTCTGTGAACAGACAGTCAAATAATTTGTCTGTCTCTAGTTTTTACTGTAGGAGGTGTAGAAAAGACATAAATATCTTCTTAAAATCAGCTTCGTTTGCTTGTGCCAAGCAAATAAGAAGTTGATTTTTGTCAAAAGTTGGGTTGCTCCTGATTTTCTGTTGCGTTAGCTTAGACTTTTTTATTGCATCAAGTGAGTTGAGAATCTTTTGGCTTTGTTAGTTGATTGCCTTTTTGGCGTTAAGTGTGCTTGACTTGAGGGGAGCTAAAGGCCTAATAAGAACTAAAAAAGGCTTACACAAATCGTTCATCAGTTTCTTCAAATTGTTCTTTGAATAATTCACTAAGGTAAATTCCTCCTCTGGGGGATAGATTTTTGGTTAGCGGCAACGTTGCTTTCTTGCTGAATATTTATTGGAGTTTTATTTTTGGAAATGCTTGAGTTTTTTTTTTGGCTGGCCTCTTAAAGAAGGTCTGAGTCAAAGAATCTGCAATTTTGGTGAACTGGAGTTTAGGTGCAGCAGCGAGAAAAAATGCAAGGATCTTTTGGTGGAAATCTGAGGCAAAACTTTTGATGTCTTGGATGGTTTGGGGACATGCTAGGAAGTGGTTTTGTTGGTTCTAATTTTCTTGAAAATATCTTGCAAAGTTCAAAGAGAGTTTTGGTTAAGTCCAACTTGTTCTGTTTTATACCATCGACTAGGATGTCAATTTGTTTGGTTTTATCTTTGATCATCTGTATGATTTGTTTCTCCAGGCTTCTGAAATTTTTGTCTTGTTTCTTTAGGTGGACCTTCATTTTTTGGAGCAGCACGTAGAAAAAGCTGAGGTTTTAGCTATCTGTCATATCGTTTAATTAATTTTTTAGTTAGTTTCTTAATTAATCATTTCCTAAAACTTTTTTTAATCCTACACAAAAAGCTTTACAAAAAATGTAAGGAAACTATTGAAAATAAACAATTTGGTTTTATTTCTTAAAACCAAATTGGTTATTTGGGGTTTGAAATTAAAGAAGCTATATTTAGCATAAAAACATTAATACAGAATTGTTATGATTAAAGAAAAAAATTATTTTTATGCTTTATAGCCTACAAAAATGTTTTTAACAACGTTCGACATATATGCTGACGAGACATAATCTAATATCATATCTGAATAATGTAGGACTAGACAATAAAGATCTAAAGTTTATTATCAATCTCTACTGAAATCAAAAAACAAAAATTTTAGTACAGAACTTAACAACCACAAAACAGTTTGAGTTAAAAAAAAGTGTTAACTATGGTGCGTCCTGTGTTCAATGCTGTTTAACCTATATACAGAAAAAGCATTTATAGAGACAAGTTCAGACAACTCATAATCATTATAATAAACAAAATTCCCGTTAACAATATTTAATATGCAGACAACACTGCAATAGTCGCAGTAATGGTAGGGAGTAGAAACAATAACCTAACACTAGAAAAAGATATTGAGAAATTTGTAAAATTTAAATACTTAGGTTGTATGCTAAACAAAAAACGGGATTCAAAACAAAGATAAGATGCAGAAAAAATATTCTTAAAATTACAGAAATTTAAATTTTAGAAGGTATGTTACGTATGGTTGGTTTTTTTATAGAGGCAATCACCATGAACAATATTAAAATTTTTTGTGTGGGTTTAGAGAAATCTTTCAAAGAGCCGATTTAGAAGATCGAGAACAATTTGAAAATAAAAACAAAAATATTCTATTTGGGCTTATCTTACGCAGTGAGCGCTATTACTTTCAACGTTTTACCTTCCAATAAAAAATTTAAAAAAAAGTAGAAATAGACAAAAATTCAAGACTTTTAAGAACTACAAAACGTTGCAATGGTTATATTTTGCTAGAGCCATATTTGCTTAAGATTTCTGTCTAGTTTAAGTGTATCCAACAATTTAAAAAAAATGTGCTACATTGTAATTGAAAAACATAATAATATGTCAATGTTCACAGACTGCTAAAAAATCAAGTCTTCAATGTGATAGTTTTGGTGAGTGTGGTTTCACTCATTGAAATTCAAAAGTGTTTTTATGTTATTAAGTAATTTCTAAATATCACACTTTTGAAAAACACGTATAATTTTAAAACCAGTTTTAGAATGCGTTAAAATGCGCAAAAACTTTGACATTTTTAATGATCTTTAGATAACAACTGTCAGCTGTTAAACATAAAAGTGTGCTTTTTGAAAAAAAGTCTAGATTATGCAGGAATTAAACTATACAATCATTTACCAGAACAAATCAAGAAAAAAAATTATAAACTGTTCAAAACTGTAATAAAAAAACACCTTACTGCTAAAGTAATATACACCATCGACGAATACATGGCAATTAGTTTTAAAGTATAGTTAAGATTGCAAATATAATTTTAGTGTCTATTAATTTATTGTAACTTTAAACTGTATGTACGTATTTGATTAAAGTTTTAATGCAATTGATGTGTATTTTATTTTTATTTGACTGGATTTTGTGTAAAATAAATCTTATCTTATCTTATCTTATCTAACAGTGTATAAGAACTATTGAAAAAACTGCAAATTCTTAACGACAAAATCAAAATTTTAGTGTATGTTTGCAAAGTTGCTAATGAAAATTGCAGCATTGCTAGATAGCCTCGACAACCGTATGTCGTTTTTATTTCAAACGCGGAATTTCTGAGTTGTGTGTATTTTTCGGTTTTGCAATTACTTTGGATCCACGGAATTTTTGAGCAACCATCCGCCGACAACTCAAAGCCGTTTTATAGAGAAGAAGAAAAAACGACGCGCAAATTAACGTTGTGAGCGGTTTTTGCTGTTTTTTAAATACTTCTGCGCGGTCGGGTTTTAAGATGCTCAAAGCAGTCAATCATTAATTTCCCTACAATCAGCTGGTAAATATCAGCAAAATTTGTTCAAATCGTTGAAATTGGCGGTATCAAAAAAACTAAAAATTTTGCTTTAAACCGAGGGGTTAACAACTTAGTAAAAAAATGTACACCTGATTATGAATACGCGTAATTATTACGTGATTATGTAATGATTACGTGATTATGTAATAATTACGTGATTATGTAATGATTACAAGATTATGATTATGATTATGCATTGATTACGTGATTATTTAATGAATACACAATGAATACGTGATTATTTAATGAATACGCAATGATTACGTGATTATTTAATAAAATCGTAATGATTACATGATTATGTAATGAATACATGATTATTCAATAAATACGTGATTATGAAAATGATTATGCGATTATGTAATGATTACATGATTATTCAATAAGTACCCATTTTTTTTTAAGATTTTATAATTCTGTATTAAATCTGAATGCATTAATTATTTTATACCGATCATAAAATTATTTTGATAATGTATAATATTAATATATTATTATAATACTTATGTTTTATAATAATCTTCAATCAAGTACTTACTACAATTTCTTATACATAATAAGAAACATAATCTAAAAATATACCTACCTCGATGTTTATTAATGTTTTATGTAGATTAGAAAAAATTCACCACCAAGAATAACAATGTGATTTATTACATTAAAAAATAAACACATACAAATCTTTTCAACAAAAATAATAACAATACATAATAAATTTGTACCACTAAATAATTATGTTCGACTGAAGTAGGTTTTTATTTTAATATAATAAATAAATAACTGCACACACACACACACATGCCAAGAGTTGTATAAAAACACCTGTGAAATTGTCTGGGAATAAATCTCTAGCGGCACAATTAGATACAGATTGGACACGACTGAATTTACCATGCAAATATAAATGATTCCATAAAACCAATATTTGATTATGTGAATATGCGTACTCAACATTTGATTATTTGAATACGCGTAATCAATATTTGATTATTTGAATACGCGTGTTTTAATATTTGATTACACTATTTATTACAAGATTATGTAATGATTACGTGATTATATAATTATTACGTGATTATATAATGATTACTTGATTATGTAATGATTACGAATATTACGTAATTATTATTTGATTTTGTAATGATTATTTTTATTTTGTACACTGATTACGCAAGTTGTTAACCCCTCGCTTTAAACCTTTCACTTGTTGACTTCACAATTTCTTATATTTTAGCTACGTGACTATCAGAAAGTTTAGATTTTTTTTTTGTTACAAATGCTTGGTTTGCATTGGTGTTTAGTTGCAAAAACAGAAGTCACCAGCAATTAAATATTAAAAGTTAAATTTGCGTCCTTAAAGAAAAGTTGAAATGGTTTTTTCTAATAAACTAGAAAAGTTTTTTGGTTGCTTATTTTTATTGTTTTAAATTTGACGGTTGTGCAGAGGAAAACAATTTCACGCCAAACTAGGATTTGCCGCGTCGATTTACATTCGGGAGACATCAATAAGCTTTGAGCTCACGCAATACGTTGACACTATTAAACTGAATAAAAAACCAATAAATATATTATCAACTTTATATTAATTTATTTGTTTTCAATGTTCTTTGTTGGTTTTGTTTTTTTTTTTAATGCTAAATATTAGTGAAATTAACGCCAAATCATATTAGAAACAAATGCATTACAATAACATTGACAAAGATTAATTAAATTTATAAACAGTAAATTTGATAAAGTAATATAATTTATTTTGATTGTGATAAATTAATGTCATTGCCTTTTAATCTTAAAATATAGAATAAATTAGAATACCCTTAACAAGTTATATGCTACATGGCAACGTGAAACAAGATAATATGGTACACATAAAACAGTTGAGTCAGTATTTCGATTTTTGTACTTTTTATTAACATTATATTAACGGTTAAAAATAATTAAAGAGTGTTGTAAATTAAAATTGAGTTGTGCATAATATATTAATTTTGGAAGATGTAAAAATAAGCCTTCTAATTAATTACTTGTACTTTGAAACTTTTCGACTTAGGTCTGAGCTACTCGAGTCCGCTCTTTAATCTCATTAATGCGTTTCGTTGATTCTTGCGTATTAAAACTTTCCTCTGATTTTTACCTTTCAAAGTTATTAATAATGATGTGTAAACTTTAATAAAGGCTCCCGCTCGGCGACAATTAGAACAAACAATCCGCATTAATTAACGAAGTTTTAAGATTGTATACGACTTTGAATAATACTATTGCGAAAAATATTTTAGTAATTCGTATCAATGAGCACTACCATTCAGCACCCAGTTTACAATTATGTTTGCACTTCGAATAACTGTCGCTCTTCATTTACCACCCTCATCATTTCTCCATTCCACAGATCCTGTTGGATCGTCATGAATCCGAGACAATTAATTCTCAGTTCATAACTAATTCACACACTAAATATTCTGCTAATCAAGGCATAGATGTGTGAAAACTAAAATATGCACACATTTCATATAACAAGCCGTATACACATACACATTTCACGTCTGGGGAATTTAGGGGAGGCAGTTGTATCAGAATGTATGTAAATTTACGTTTAACATCAATGCAAATAATAAAATATTAATAATATTGACTTAGGAGTGTGGCAGTCTGTATGGTGGATTCTTTGGTTTGCATAGATAATATCAATATTATATAGACCCAAACAAACTCTATCACGTCACATTAAGCAAACCAAAGCCGAATGGTTAACTTGATTTTTTATACTATGGCTAAGTTTCTTACAATTATTTGATAAGGATAATTAAATGTAATAATTTGTTTATTTTGTATGTATTTAACTCATTTTTATATTTTATGTGACAACTGCAGTGTTTTAAAGTATGCTAATCAACAGTATATCATCAAAGCACTGCAACTTGTCTCAAAAATGAATATGTTGTTAATACAATATTCCATCATACTTAAAGGTTTCTTGCAAATTTCACAAATATTTTGTTTTTGGTAATTAATTTTTTGTCGATTGTACAAACACTTAAACTTATTTTATATTAAAAAATGTGTTGTATTGTTAAATTGACTTTGTATTCTGACAACAGATGATAAATAAGTCAAAATGTTGACACGCATTCTAAAAATACAAATAGAAAATGTTTGAAATAGGAAAGTTTTTAATTCTTATAGTCTAGTCAAAATAACTTTTCACCTCTAGAAAAATTCAAAAGTTTTGAAACTTTTTACACTGATTTATAGGTACACTATATAGAATATACTAAAAGCATTTTTTTTTTGGTTTTTCAACATTTAGTTTATATGACTTAAACATTGAACAAAATAAAACATAAATTTTGTGCTAACTTTCATTTTCCAATGGAGAAGCAAAAACACAAATCTTACAGTTAAACTGTAATATTTATTATTACTTAACAACCTAAATATACTTCATTGTTTGTTATGTCTTAGATCCAAAGTGTAATTTATCATTTCATTGGCATCACATACATAATTTAATTTATAACAAGTTAAAATGCATAGTTTTAATTAAAACTTGATCATTAAACAAAATAGAAATTTGACATGCTAGATTAAAAAAAATATTTAACAAAATCACAGGTAGCATCAAGATCAATTCTCTATATAAGCAACACCAACTTTTAGTTGCTTTTTACACGAAGACTGGGATCACTCAAGGGAAGTAAAAGTTAAAATTAAATAAAAAAAAAAAATTTCAATCAATTAAGAAAAGTGTTACGTAATATGCTTCTATACACCAAAACAAGAATACAAACTTTTTGATGCTATGTATTCTCGGTTTTGTACTACGGAGCAGTAACACAGACGTCGTCTAAAAGTTTTCATATAATGGTGTTACAGAATATTATGGATGTACCACGTAAATAACAATACGTTTCTAAGAAAAATACACAAACAAAAAGAGGTTTTAAAATATTAAGAAAAGAAAACCTGCATATTTTGATTATATAATTAAACACCTGTAACAGCTATGTTATATTTTGTAATGTAAGTTGCCAGCATTACAAGCAGAGAAGAGGCTAAGACGCCAGCAGTGGCGTATGAATGGCTGACAAAAAAGAAGAAGATCAGCTATGTTCAAAATTGTCAAAACCACGCTATAACAGCATTTGTTTCTAGCTATATTTGTAGAAATTTTTCTAACATTTGCTAAAAATGCAATTTTCATAGGTTTTAAATCATATTTTGCTCTAGTAGCTTAGATAGTGTCTTTGAATTGAATCACGCAAAAGCATTTAACGGGAGTATCACAGACCAAGACTTAACTTAAGAAATTTGTAAATGCTATTGCTCAAAGCAGATGGTTTTTTTATTTAGTTTTAGTTTAAAAAAAATTTATTTGTTGAATTCACCAAAGCAAGCATTGTGTAAACCCTGAAAAGTATCACACATTTTTTGTTTACAATTTTTCAATTTGACTGTACCTTATAAGAGAAGATTTTGAAAGTTTTGTAGAAGTGCGCATACTGCGCCAGACATATTGACGAGTCAACTGCGAGAAGCCAACTAAAGCACATCATCCCGAGAAAATTCCACAGCCGCACTTGCCTGAGTCTTCTTCTTCTTCTTCTTCTTTAGCCTGTATTTGTCCACTCCTGGACATATGCCTCTTCCAAGATTTCCATGTCGGTCTGTCTTGTGCGGTCTTCATCCAGTTTTTGCCCGCATGTCGCTGAATGTCGTCCCTTCACCTTGCCTGCGGGCGCCCGATGCTTCTTTTTGTTTCCCTTGGCCTCCATTGCATTAGGGTTTTCGTCCATTTGATGTTGTTTCTGGTTACGTGCCCCGCCCACTGCCACTTGAGCCGTGCCACCCGTTCCACGACGTCGCATACCCCCGTTCTTCGTCTAATATCCTCATTCCGGATCCTGTCCTTTCAGACTGACTCCCAGCATTGCTCGCTCCATTGCCCTTTGGCAGACTCTAAGACGGTTGGCACTGTTTATTGTAAGAGTGGCTGTTTCGAGCCCGTATGTTGTCACTGGCAAGATGCAGGTATCGTAAACTTTCCTCTTCAGGTTCACTGGGATTTTTGGTTGGCGAAGTATATAGCTGAGTTTACCGAACGCTGCCCAGCTGAGGCCGATTCGTCTAGTAATCTCTGCGGTTTGGTTACTTTTCCCGATTTTGATGTTATGTCCCAGATATACATATTCTTCGACTAGCTCCAGATTTTGGTTATCGATGGTGACTCTCATGTTAGATGTACTCATGATTTTGGTCTTCTGGAGGTTCATTTTAAGACCAACGGCTTCGGAGGCTACTCTGAGTTCTTGAAGCATTGTCGCAAGTTAAGCCGGGTCACTGCTACAGAGTAACCGACAACAAACAGCCTGAAACCCCAAAGATGTTGGTCCGCAACATATTGGAGAATATGTACGCGTTGGTAGAGAAGAACAAACTACTGATTGAAAGCTAGCTAATAAATCCACGCTCTAAAATCTCATATAATGGCGTTAATGAAATGCCAAACAAAGAGAATTATTGAGCAGAATGTCCAGGTCAAGGCAATCAGACGTAGTTTTAAGGAGGCACTGCCCATCCAGCTTTTAGCTTTATCAGCAGCACCAACCTTGCTTATCACCACAGAAAGCTTGATAGAAACCACCAAAGCAATCAGCCACCAAAGGATCCTCGACCCATTCTGCCACTAAGGCGCAGTCAACCAATTTTGGTCAGACAAGCTGCTCCCGAGGCCCCTCAAACCAGCAGCACTCACAAAGGGAGGTGGCACAAACCGCCCTCCGAGTATGTATCAGAAGTGTACCTGACTACACTTCTCAGGAGTACATTCTTTCTTCTACAACACGCATGGGAAAGGACTGAAAAACCTCCCTCAAGGTGAACTTACAGCTTTGTTAGGAAGCCAAAAATAGAGAAATTTTGTTGTTCACCACGTTATGCGGTCTTTGCGTGACCGTCGAGGTTAAGCGAAAAACTTCCGATATTGCACAATGTTACTGTTGCCAACGCTACGGACACGGGGCATCCCGGTGAAACGCACCATATTAGTGCGTCAAGTGTGCTGAAGCTTATTCAAGCTCTACTTGCACTCTCACGAAAGGGTTCGGCTATGTTGCTACATCCGCCGCGTGCGATGGGCCACATACCGAAAGTTATAAGGACTACTTGGTTTACCAGAAACTAAAGGTTAGTCACAACAGCCAGTTCTACAGTAAGGCACCTGTAAGCTGACTCCTGCTTCACTTTGGAACGCTCCCGAGCCCGCAAGGAAAAACCATTTGCCTATGCAGCAGAACCGACGCCAAGCGCCATACTATCAGCTAATGATCACCTATCTAATTTATTTATTATTTATTTAAAGCTGTACAAAATAAGTTAATCTTGGTTTGACTTTAAACCAATATGTACAAATTGAAAGTTGATAACTTTGAAAACGTTTCCTAAGTGGTAGAAGCGTATTTGAAAGTTATTCAGGTGGAGTAAAACAGAACGGTTTAATTTTTGGCTAAAAATACGTCTAATTCCGTGAAAAAGCTTTCCTAGGTATAAAGAATTCTTTGTGGTGACAAGTCTATAAAGTTGGAGTGACTTGCGGTCTAGTTTTGTTAGAGGTAGTGGCTAGGAACGATTTTAGACTAGTATTAATGCCTGAGAATAGATTTATTATTCTGGGGCTTGTGCGGAGCTTCTGGCTGTTGTTTTTTTTTCTGGAAATTGCCGCAAAAAAATAAAATTAGTTGAGGTGGCTATCCTTTCAATTAATACCGTTTGGAAGATGGAAACAGCAATTTCCGCTGTCTATTGCGGTCGGTAATAGTATTTATTAGTGTTAATATACATAGTATTTACACATGTCACAAAAAATAATACTTATCATAAACTAATCTAAGAAATTAAAAGTTAAGTATTCTGAAAAATGATAAAAAGCATTGCTAGTTAACAATTTTCTATTGCTATAAATATTTCATTGTTTTTTTTAACAGTTAGTCAACCTAACCTAACTTAATTTAACTGTTAATCAAGTCTTGCGGCCAAAGCATCACATGGACTACAACCAAGGTCACATAGAATTTTAGTTTTAAATTTTTAGCATATTGTTGCCGTTTTCAATGAACGACCATCAGTTTGGCGCTTTAAATTCCACTAAAATTGTTGACTTTTTGATAAATAAATTAAATAAAAACTAAGCACACAATTCTCTATGCTTGTCAGGACATTTCCACATGACAACTGCTGCTTGTTTTAAGCAGCACTATGTTGTGCAACACAAAACAAATCTGTTCTTTAATTAGCACTGCACTTTGAGTAAGTAAGTATAAAGGACTTGCACGTATAAGCGGATATAACGGAAAACAATTCCAAACGATGTACAAGATTTTAAGATGCAGGCGTTGGAGTTTCGGGTCGTGTGACTTGTAATTTTATATTTTACTGGTCTTGTTTTAGTAATATTACTTTTAAGCAAGGATTAAACATATTTTTTTAACTATGCAATAAAGTAGTGTAAATTATTCAAAAAATAATAATTTGACAATAATATTATGCAGCAACAGGATCATTATAGACTACGGCGTTACTTGTTTTATGGCGCTTTTCTAGGTCAGACCCACTATCACTTGATGTATGACTTGAAAAAATCAAACCTCTAAAGTGCAGCATCCAAACTAGGTAAAGCACAAAGGCTGGAAAGTCTAACGGTGACTGCTCTCACTGCACTTGATTGTGAATTAGTAGTACTACAAATAAAATAACACACAATTAATCTATAGGTTTACAGACCGGGAGTCACAAATGTGTTACAAAAAAAGATACTAAAGATGAGATTAGATTTTATGAATCGTTATTGCATACATTGCGACACAAGTAGATAAATAAAAAACACCCGAGTATAGTCAAGTAAACCATTTCGTAAACAGATAAAGATCTAAATAACAAAATAATGCCAAAACTGAAATATATAAAGACAGAAGCTAAGTGATGTTGACTGTGCTATTTCTGATATTGAAAAGTGTTCTAGAAACATGATTGACTCAAGCCTACAACCAAGAGGCACTACAAACAATACGCTTGTCCGTAAAATAAATCAAAGTATTAATAGACATCATAACTACTGTTTTAAATACTAAAAATAAAAAGTATGAAAGGAAACTTTAATGCAAATAACTTGTTAAAAAGAGAAACAAACAATTGCCATATACAATCATGTACTAAAAATATTTAAAATTAATAATTATCAATTTAATTATTGCTTTATTATTGTAATAACAATTACAAAAAAATCTTTTTAAAAGCGTTTACTTTTGTTTGATTAAAAATTTAACAAAAAATTTACAAGATTCTATTTGACCACCAACTGAATTTGTAAACTTTTTATGCTGAATAATATTAACACTTACTACAACTACTACAACACATACAAAAACACCACAAGCAACTAACCAGCAATATCAGAGTGCTTAAAATGTATACTAAGAAAAATGCAAAGAAATTAAAGCAATAAATATAAAAAAGAAAAAATAGAGATAAAAAACACGTTAGAGAAAGAAATACGAAAATTGGTAAACAAAAAAACCAAAACATAAATCAAACAAATTTTAATGGAAATCCAAAAGATGCACTTCTTAAATCTAAAATGTAGATAAAATAACAAAAAAAGTGTTATGGAAACAAATAAAGATACTAAAAAAAAATCAAAAAGCGCCCAGGGTGAATGAAATATAAAGTAAAGCATAAATATATAGATTATAAAAGATCTGAATGAAAAACTAAGTGAGATAATAAATAAAGTATGAAAGATAAAAGAGTTTCTTAGTTAGTGAAGAGTATGTTTTGTATGTTTGATAGACATAAAAAAGAAATTAAAAACTCTCAGAAAATTACATAGGTATAACGTTACGTTAAGTACAGCATACAAGATCTACGTCATGGCACTAGAAGAAAACTGAGTACAAAACTAGTGATAGATAAGGTTTTGCCAGACGGACAAGCCAGATTTGGAAAAGGAAGAGAGACTATGTTTTACGTTTACATACACTATTTTGTAGAAAAAAAAACAAACAAAAGTTGCATGCGTTATTCTTAGACCTAAAAGCAGCATTTGACTGTGTAAATAAAAAAATATTGTAGATGTATTTGATAAAAAGAATGAAAGAAACAGTAAATAGCAAAATAAGTGATAAGTTTTAGACTACAAAAAGTGTGAGACAAAAATGCCTACTAAGCCTTAGTTTTTTTGCGGCATACACAACAGATGTACAGGGTGATTATAAATGTTTGGAATTATGTAACTATCTAATGTACGTTTCTGTCGCTCTCCATACAGCTAGACACAAATAGTGTGTGTGTGTGTGTGTATAATAGGCAATTTAATATACACAAAAATTATGTTGGTTGTTGTTAAATTCATGCTTTTGTCCGTTTTAGCATTTTTCAATCTCAGAACAACGTCGCCAATAGAATATGTAAAATGTAAAAAGCGCAAATAAAAAATGCTATAACAACCACAAACACAGTAAACATATTTTTTGTATATACTAAGTTGCCTATTACACACACACACACACACACTATTCGTATCTAGCTGTTCTAAAAATGCGTAATCAAAGTTGCCTATCTTAGAATTCAATAATAAAAATATTTTAAATGTTGGGGCAGTTATTTTGATATATCAAGCTTCAAACATTATTTCAAAAAAAACCGTAAATTTAGCAAAACTGCAAAATTATGCTTTGTTTAAACCGTTCTAACTTTGTCAAATTTTAAAGAAATTTTATCCACGAGTTCTGAATTACTTCGTGTTCGTGTTTGTGTTTTTTTTTCTGCAAATTTTTTTAAGATTTGACAAGGTTGGAACGGTTTAAACAAAGCTTAATTTTGCAAATAAACTTATGTTTTTTTTTTTAAATTAATATTTAAAGCTTGATATATCAAAATGACTGCCTCAACATTAAATATACGAATATGGGTTTTAAAGTACATGCAATAAGAAATATTTTAAGCCACCGTAGATCTTCTTATTTTTTTTCAGAGGCCCAAAAACTGAGATACAAAAATGTGCCGTTATCCGATTTCAAAAATTGTATATTAAAAAACTCTTGACAATGCCCGATATACCATTTCTCACATAGATAACCTTTTTTTCTTGTGTTCTAAAGAGTATTTACTAAAATTTTGACTAAAATCGACATAGGGTAACAACGCATTTTGGGAACTGTAAATTACAAGTTTTGAAGATTGCGATAACATGTGCAACTTCCTGCATCAAAATAATGGTGTATACGTATTGATTCTATAAGTATTGTGTGATCACTTTATAAAGAGATTAAACCCGAGAAAATCTAGATCTCTTGTATCAAATTTTGTTAAGATTTGACAAAGTTAGAACGGTTTAAAGAAAGCAAAGTTTTGCAATTTTGCTAAATTTACGGGTTTTTTTGGAATAATGTTTAAAGCTTAATATATCAAAATGACTGCCACGATAATAAACATAAAAATATGGGTTTTAAAGTACATGCAATAAAGAATAATTTGAGCCATCGTTTATCTTTTTCCAGAAGAACAAAAATTGAGATACTAAATAAGCTAAAAAAGACGTTTTTTTGTAAAATTTCTGACCTTCAAATGTGTGTCATTTTGAACATTTAATACTTTAAGGTCCAACATTTTGGGAATCTCATTTTTTTTTTATCTATCGACTTTTTCAAATTAGTCGAAAAGTAATGGTAATTACCCATATACATATACATATTTTTTTTGTATTTCTAGCGGCTACAGAGTTAGGGCGCTAAAGAATAGCATTTTTGTATTGTTACGAGTTACATTCTTACCCCCTTTTCTTGACAATCCTCCCTCTTTCCCCTATGTACCTTCTTTCCCTTTCACATAGTGTTCAGTAGTGTAGTGAGTGATAGCAGGGCAACGCTCTTAAAATTGGCACGCAAGCAATGACCAAAACAGTCGGACAGACTTTTTCAGAAGTAAAGTTGTCACTGAAAGAACAAGCATTTCTTTTGGTAAGCCTGACCAATTTAGTCAAAGTTCATGGAGAAAGTGTGGTGCTCAACTCTTTAACGATGTTTTAAAAGATAGCTATCAACAAGCAGAGTGATTTATCTTTATTTAAGAAAACTAGAATATAAAGATATTGACATTGTTTTGGATAAAGGATTACTGTTACACAAGTTGGTGTGCCCCACAAATTCCTTAATTTTAACAATTTGCCAATGTTATGTCGCCTAAGTTTTCAAAAGTTATGCTGGCAAAAGCTGTATCTTTTTATGGTTATTCAGCGGAACCATACAGTACAAAGAGAGCTAAACAGAACCGAAGGTATGAGTTTAAAGAAGTCAGTTGACTTAAACTTTGAACCCAAAACACAAATCAATTTTTGTGTATACCACCAAATTTGATTTTGGCAAGGAAGTAAACTTCCTCCAGAATAGTGGGGTTGAAAGTTTGAGAGCGGCCAGATGATTTCAGTATCTGCAGAAGACGCAGCAGCACTTGAGGCAGTTCTCAGTCTTATTTACATTTGCCACAACTGCCATGGAGGATGCTTGAATGGCATTACTTCTACTCTTTGATGACCCTGATAATCTGGATTGCTTTGTACCTCTGGAAGAAACACAACAGTCGGTAAAAAGTCTTGTAAATAAAGATTAAAATGTTGAGTTTACTGGACCTATAATCACAAATCAGGTGATATTGCACTTTCTTAGTCTTCACTGATTACGTTCAGCTTAGCAGTGAGGTATTAACAAAAAACCAAAAAAATTCCCTGTTTTTGGTCATTGCTGCTAACGCTCGTGTCATATTTGTCAGGTTTTTTAGTATATTCTTCACTAAGTACCTATAAATCACTGTAAAAAGTTTTAAAACATTTGGATTTATCTGAAGGAATAGAATAACAAAACTAATCTATGATGGAAATATATTTTGATCAAAATACAGAGGGAACCCACTGAAGATTAAACTTTTGGCATATGGAAAACCACGTAAAAGTTGATTAAATGTTGTAGACAAATAAGGGCAAAAAAAAAATTAAAAGTGGTAATAATAAAAGAGCATGCATAATCATGCTCTGAGAAATATGGTTTAACACTGAACATCAACAAGACCAAGTACTTAATAGTGAGTAAAAGTAGAACGCAAGATGCAGGCATAGTCGTAAATGGTAAGCAGCTTCAAAAAGTAAAAATTAGGATCCTAGCAAAGAAGTAAAGCGTAGAACAGCAATAGCAAGAACAACTCTTACCAAAATGAAACGCGCGCTATGTACCTACAATCTAACAGTTGAGCTAAGAGTAAAAATGTTTAAATGTTACATATTCCTGGTTGTATTATACGGGGCTGAAGCATGGACAGTAACAGTAACAGACACGCTACTGAAAAGAATCGAGGCATTTGAGATGTGGGTCTACTGAAGGATATTGAAGGTTAGCTGAGTGGAAAACACAAACGAAGAAATCCTGCAGAGAGTAAATAAGAATACGGAACTGTTAAACACCATCAAGACTCGAATATTTTGGACACGTTATGCGTCACCCGGAAAAATATGGTTTGCTGCATTTAATTATTCAGGGGAAGATAATGGGAAGAAGGAGTGTAGGCAAAAGAACAACATCGTGGCTAAAAAACCTAAGAACATGGTATGGCAAAACATCAGCCCAGCTGTTTAGAGCAGCAGTTGATAAAATTAAGATAGTGAATTTGTTAGCCAGTACCATTGTCAACGATTGAATCGGTCACGACACTTAAAGAAAATGCATAATCAGATATAAATATTGTAAAAAACGTGGAGACAAATTGTTTGAAGTAAGGTTTAAAAACCAAAGTAGGCTATTGTACAGTGTTACTGCCTTCACCAAAATATGTATGTATGTATTTTTCACTTAGCATTCTACTTTGATAATAGTTGTTTTCTCAACCAATGATATCTTTTTGTTTACATGTTTACAAATCACAATGTATGCTACTAAAAATTTAATGGTTTTAAAAAAATACGTTTATACTAGTCCAAAGTGCATACGTAAAGAAGTTATCACGTAAGCTGACAACTGTACCCAGGTACTGGAATGCAATAAACTCAATTGCAGAATCCAACAAAAGAAAAAAAAATGCATTCGGTTCTTTATTGTTATTGGTCAAACTCATGATAAGCCGACAATGAGTAGTTGAACCTTTAAAAATCAAATTTAACTATACATAATTAAATTATAATTAATAAAAACATTGACAGTTGTTCCTTGCACAAAAAACGTTAAAATTTAAATAAACTCTTGCACTGACAAATTTTGTGGAATCAGTACAATTGTTTGTACCTAATTAATTCATTGACGATTAAAAATCATTTAAAAACCGCAAAATGATTGCCAATTGTATAAATGATACAAAATATTTGTTTCATTATTTATAAAATTTTATAATAAAAATCAATTATGATGAATCACATTTGGCTGTAGACTTAACAGATTCAGCAATCCAACATTGAAATGTATAATGATAAACCACATTGTCAATATAACATAAAATTAAAAAAATCTTGCGTACCCTTTCAAAATGGTTCCAATAAATACGATATTAAAAATCCTATAATTATTTATTTACATTAACATTATTTTGGGTTGTTAGAAATGGTATTAACCTACATTATTATCTTACATTTACAAAACTACTTCAGTTGTGAAAATATAATTTCTATTGTAATGAAAACGAAAGTTAATTACAATTTATTATGATAAGGTACATCTTGTCTTATTGTTTTCGACTTCTTTGAAGCAGTCTTTGTAGTAAACGCGTACCACTTCAATTAATTAATTATAATATAACGAGAATTTAAATAATACATTCAAATACAATTATACTGTACGTACGTCTCTTATTAAGCAAAAGAAATTAATATAATACGAGAACGGCGCAAGGGCTTTTGTGTCAAACACATTGCAATGAACAATAGCCAGGATCTCCTCCACAATAAAAGTCAACCAGAACATATCTAATAAGAGCCCCGGCCTGTCAAATTCATAATTGAATTCCATTCTGCAGTTGTCATTTTATCAAACTATCAATTTCGGCAGTCTCCCTGCGACAATGGAAAGTGAAAACTAGCTAAAACCGAGCAGATATTATCTGTCAATGTTAATATTCATTATGTGGGGTATCCAAGCGGCGACAAATTCCATTTCAAAGTGCTTCTCCATGGTAAATTAGATATCATCTTTGAGCTCAATTATTCTAAAGATGTTGACACAGTATAAAGATCAACCGAATCATATAATAAAGGGGACATTTCATTATCCTTTAACGCGGCGCTGCATTCTAAACTCCATTACAAACCAAATGTATTAGAATATACTGTTTACAGTCTTATCTAGATTTAATCTTAAGAAATTCTATTTGCTTAAATTTAAATTAAGTATTATAAAAAAAACTAATAATGCCCAATTTGTAATGATAATGTGAAACATTTTATTAATAAGAGAAATTCAATTTAAAGTTTCAAAGGAAATTTTGTTTGTAAAAATATGATTAAATGATTGTCGGTAAATATTTTAGGAATTTAAGACAATAATTAAGAAAAGATAATTAATTGTGGTTGTACAGGTATATTGAATACAAAGCAACTAAGCGGACGTTTGAAGTGAATTCTGCAAAGTTTCAGGAATCTGTGTATTGCCACGATGGGGAAACTCGTCGGTTAGAGAGGTTGTACTGCAACCACAAGAACTAATATACCCTATACAATACATACGCGTTGCTAATATATGATGAGTAATAACTTAAAGGTGTAATATTTGTTTACAACTTCGGTTCGATTGTTTTGCTGGTGGGCAAATAAGAGTTAAGTGTCAATAAGAAAATTTATATAGATGTTAAACATATTAAAATTATAATTTGAGGAAATGGTATAAAAATCATAACCTCTGTACATATTAATAATATGATATTATTATATATATTAAATATATATTAGACTGGTTCTTAAAAAAATTTGTACAAAATTTTATTGAGTGCACTCTTACAAAGTGATCTTTATGCAAAAAAAGTAACCCATGCCAAATTTCAACCCTTAATAATCAAAAGAACACGTGTCGCACTGCCTTTGAAGTTTTAAAAGTAAACCCATTACCTTACTTTGAAAAACTATTATTAGAATGTTACAAATTTGACAAAATGAAAAAAATACGTACAATACGTAGTTTTAAAGGTTTTCTAAGCTTAAAAAACAGTATAGACTTAAGCCTCAAAACATTAGAACAAATGTCCATTAATACATGACATAAGTGATTAAATATTAATCTTGAAAATCGAATTAATCGTTAGGCTTGTGCATAGGCGTCTTACAAAGACGAAAACAAGTTACTTAGAAAATAAAAGTAACTTGCACATTACAGTTAGTACTACTAATACTGCAACATTAAAAAAATAAAATTGAAAAATGTGGTTAAAAAATTATTTTATTTTTTCAATGTTGCAGTATTAGTAGTACTAACTGTAATTTGCAAGTTACTTTTATTTTCTAAGTAACTTGTTTTCGTCTTTGTAAGACGCCTATGCACAAGCCCAACGATTAATTCGTTTTTCAAGATTAATATTTAATCACTTGTGTCATGTATTAATAGACATTTGTTCTAATGTTTACATGTAATTATTGCTAGGTAATTAGTTCGAAAAATGTGAGACTTCTTAATTCTTCATTCTCAAAAGTCATTAATCCTTCAGATAGTATAAATAGTTCACCCCCTTTTTTATAAATTTAGTTTAAACGTTGCTACTAGACCGAGTTGACTGACTAAGTAAGTTAATTTATTCAATTTAGAATTATGTTTAACTCTAAAGTAAAGCCATACTGATGAGAAATAAATTTTGAAAAGCGTATATGGATGATTTTAGACCATTTTAATATTTACATTTTGTAATTTCTAGACTGTTTGACATTGTTGCAGGTTATATTTAGTAAACTTGAGACACTGTGTGTACATTTATACGAACATGTTTTACTTGATCTAGTGTTGCATAGTCTAGATATTAATTAATTTCCAATTCATTTTTCCCTTTATTGATCATTTATTTTCAAAATCTCCCCCCCTTTTTTTTAACCACATTTTTCAATTTTATTTATTCAAGTTGCAGTATTTGTAGTATTAACTGTAATGTGCAAGTTACTTTTATTTTCTAAGTAACTTGTTTTTGTTTTTGTAAGACGCCTATGCACAAGCCCAACGATTAATTTGTTTTTCAAGATTAATATTAAACCTCAAATTCAAATAATTTTGTTAACGAGTCTAATTTTATGTTCAAAATTTAAAACATAATAAAAATATGTTAATAAATTAAAAAAATAAAGTATATTGATGTAAAGTTTTATGTGGAACCTAATTAGAAAATAATAAATTGCTTTCTTGTGGACCTAGGGTATGCATCTGACTCAAATCTGGAAGCTATGATACTTATTAAGTATATTATTTTTGAAAATTCAAAGGTAGGGTTCCTTTGAATCTTAAGAGCTGAAATTTGACATGGCTTACTTTTTTTACATAAAAACTTGTCTAATATATAGCTATCTTACCAGGTTAGATAATAGTATTAATAATATTTTCACAAACGTTCACCAGAGTCTAGTATCTATGCATACTATTGATACTGATTTTTCCGACCATATTAGAGTCGAATTATCGTTTGAACATATTACTAATAATCAAGTTAAGCCACCACTATGTCGACCTTTAACTCAATTTGGAAAAATTAAATTCATATTTTTTATTGAAAACATTAATTGGCAATTTCTTGATAATGAAAACCTAAATTGCAGTGTAAAAGCGGATTTGTTTTTGAAAATATTATCAAGCAATGCTCTAAATGCTTTTCCACATAAAGAACTGCAACCAAACAATGGCTGTAAACAAAATAAAATAATTTGGTTTAACAAAGAGTTAAAAAATGCGTGAAAACTTAAAATTTATGAACGAAGTTTGTCTTAGATCAAATGATCCTCACTTAAAACAAATTAAAAAAACATACAGAACAAAATTGCAATTCTCAAAAAGCTATGTGGAGAATCATTAATCCAATTAATAAAAACTGTGATACGACCTGTGATATTGGCGCTAATAATTTTAACAATTTTTTTTTAAATATACCGTCCATATACCGAGTACTTTAATAGGATCTCTATCTAAATCTGATGTGGATCTTATTATTTTAATATGTAGTGAAGTTAACAATGTAAATGTATTTTAATTTTTGTGAATCAACTTTTATTGAAATGAGAGACACAATAAAATTTTCGAAAAAAAAGTAAGTTTTTTTGATTGTTATGGTATTACTGCTAATATGATACAGCAACTGTCACATTTTTTAATAGTTCCACTTACTAAACTGTTCAGTGAATGTATTACTATTCAAACGTTTCCCGACGCTTTAAAACTAGCTGATGTAAAACCTATTTACAGAAAGGACGACATTAATGACCCTTCAAATTATAGACCAATCAGTCTGCTACCAATTCTTTCTAAAGTTTTTGAAACTTTATTAAAGAATCAAGTAGTTGATTTTTTTTTAATCAGAACATTTATTTTCTGATAGCCAGTTTGGATTTTGAAAAAGAATGTCGAGAATTTACTACGTAAGATGTAAATGTATAATATTAAGCCAGAAAGCTGTCGTTTGTTGTCGTCCTATTTGCATAATAAGAAACAGCGTGTTTACCACAATGAATCACATTCGGATTTTTTTTTTAACTACATGTGTGCCACAAGGTTCAGTACTGGGTCCACTGCTGTTCCTTATCTATATCAACTATCTTTCTCAACTTTTTAAAGAAGAACATGTAGTACCATCTCATTTAAGCATAAAGACATCAATATAGCTAAAAACGGACATAATGCAGCTACTGCTACAGCAGAGAGATGGTTTTGCAGTAATCTTTTAACTGTAAACCCTCAGAAATCCATCACTCTTACATTTTTATTACGAAATTATCAGGAAACTAGTAACAATACGAAGTTTTTAGGTCTGCATATTGATCCAGATCTGAAATGGTCAATGCTTGGAGATGCACTAGCAAAGAAGTTATGCAGCAATATTTTCTTATTAAGAAATTTGAGTGGTACTGTTTCAATCTTTGTTTTAAAAACGGCCTACATTGCTCTCTGTCAATTACATCTAACGTACGGCTTATTGATATGGAGACATTCTGCTATTCGTAACAAGATGTTCTCTCTTCAAAGAAGAGCCATCAGGGTAATATCAGGCCTTGGTTATAGGGATGATTGTTTGAATCAATTTTGTGTATTTAAGTTAATGGCATTTCCGTGTTTGTATATATATGAGTGTATAAAATATATGCAAAGCAACCTCAATAAATTCCAACTTTATGAAAACAATAATTCACATAACACTAAGAGAAAAGTTGATATTTACCCAAACCAGTTAAGATTGTAAAAATCACAAATGGAATCTAATTATCGCTGCATTAAATTTTACAACTTAATTCCAAACCATATTAGAAATCTTCTTAAGAAAGCTTTCTTAAAATATATGAAAGACTATCTAATAAAGGGGGTTATTTATTCAATTGAAGATTTTGTTGGCAGTACTTTTAATTAAATTTATTTGTTTTGTCTTACTTTGTATTGTATCTTTATTGTATCTTTATTGTATCTTTATTGTATTTTTTATATTTTTATTGTACTTTTATTTTTGTAACATATTTTTCTTACTTAAATATTTTTATTGTATATTCTATTTGTTAATTCAAACCAAGTGACCTGACTTGTGTAATACTTTTTGTAGTTGGCACTAATAAATTATTATTATTATTATTATTATTATTATTATCCTGATCTTGTAAATTTTTTTAGATTTTTTTCAATAAGCCTTAAGTAATAAGCAATCAAATTTTCTAAATCAATTTTTTTGTATTTTTTTACATTTTTTGATTGTGTAACTTCTCAGGTTTGCATTTTTAGAAAAAAAACTGTAGTAAACTTTTTTTTTTTAATAGTTTATAGAATTTTTTTTTAAGTCAAATTTTTTTTTTTTTTTATTTTAAAAATTTTGAACAAAAACAATTACTTCTTAAAAAAAGATGACATAATTTTTTTTTTAATATAGATAAAAACGTGCTTTTATGTGTGCAAAAAATACCTTAAAAATTTCAGGAAGTGCCGTGCACTACTCTTCAAGATATCTTACAATATATCATCAGAAATACTTAAAAATAGCAAAACAAGCTTAAATTTTAAATTTATATGTTCTGATCGTTTGTAGGATTGTGTTTTTAGGTTTTTTTTTTCTTCAAAATTGTCTAAAAAATAAGTTAATTTTCACCAGTGGTGTAGAATCGAAGTCGGTGTCGGAGTCTGGAGTCGTGGAGTCTGCCAATATTTGAGGAGTCGGAGTCGGAGTCGACTGTAACTAATTTAATTTAAATCTTTAATAATACAAAAATATATTAATGCTTTTAATAAGGTAATTTTTACAAAAAATAAAACATTTAAAAACTGTTTGTTTGCAAAAATTAAATTGCTTCTAAAATATCTTATTTTAAGGCTCTGAAAATAGATTTTATTAGTTTTAAAACTGAAAATAATCGCTTCACATTTCCATTACAGTAAGTCGGTGTCGGAATCGGAGTCAAATCAAAAAAATTAAAGAATCGGAGTTGGGAGTCGGAATTTTCACAGACAAAATTTTTTTTAAACAAAAAATTGAATTAAGAAACAACACAACACTTATAAACATCAACAAACACAATAAAACACAATACAGAAAACTAACATACTATAATAACAGCAACAAAATTAAAAAACTATTATTCAAATATGACATTAACGGATCTTTTTCTACCTCCAACACAATTAAAAACACATTTTGTAATAACAAACAGAAAACAGACATTTTAATGAAATCAGGAATTTATAAATTAGACTGCCAAGACTGTAACGCTACTTACATTGGACAAACAGGACGAGCATTAAAACACAGAATAAAAGAACACAACACTAAAAACAACAAATCAACTTTCTCCAAACATCTTCAAATACATAAACATAACTTTAACCACAACAACAATACAAAATTAATACACGAATGTAATAAAGGCTTAAAAATGTCTATTTTAGAATCTTTCGAAATTGATAATATAAAAAATAACAAAAAATATACATGCCTAAATGAACAAATTAACACAAAATATCAACACATTTACACTTTTCTTAAATCAAACATAAACACAATAAATAACACTTAAAATATTTTATTAATCAATTTTACATAAACATAAACATATTTGTCATATTAATGTCAAAAATATTTTTTTATATATTTATACACGTAAGTTTTTATTTATATAATATTTTAATTTTAATTTAATACAATTATATTTATAGTTACTGATGATGCCTTAAACGGCGAAACCGGTTTAAATATTAAAAATAATAAAAGCATATAAAAGTATAAAAAAAATTTAATTATACAATTTAAATTTTTTTTTCTTTAAATATTAAAAATTTTACAAAACTTTAAAACAGTAACAGTTTTTCTTAAAAAAAAGATGATAGGTATTTTCATTTTTTATCAAATATAGATAAAAACGTGCTTTACATATAACAGCACGTTTTTATTCATTTAAAGTTCAGCAAAATTTTCAAAATTCAAAGAAAAACCAAATTTTGCGTGTGAACACTTATTCTTTAGACAAATTTGAAGAATAAAGTTTGTTAGAATTTTTTTCTAAAAATGCAATTCTGAGAAGTTACAAACAATCGAAAAAATGTAAATTTTAAATTTAAGCTTATTTTTAAATATTTCTGTGAATACATTGTAAGATATCTCGGAAAGTAGCACACGTCATTTCATATTTATAAGCACAATTTTATCTATTCTTAAAAAAAAATACTTGTCATCTTTTTTTAAGAAAAAAGTTCTGCAAAATTTTTAAAATTTAAGAAAAGAAATTTGGCTGTAAAAAATGATTCTTTAAACAAATTAAAACAAAGGTTATTACAGTTTTTTTCTTAAAAATGCAACTCTGAGAAGTTACAAACGATCAAAAACTGTTAAAAAAATTAGAAAAGTTTTGATTGCCTATTACTTGAATAAGCCAATTATTAAAAAATCTAAAAAAATTCGCAAAATCAAGACTTATGCAGAGAAAGGCATTTTTAGTAGTTTGAGCAAAATCAAATTTTGTTCCGTACACTTGACTTAGACATGGCCATTTATACATATGTATATATATATATGTGTAATTCCATTACTTTTCGACTAATTAAAAAAAGTCGACCTCTTTGATTTTGCTCAAATTTTCAGAAATCAAAATATGAATGAAAAAAAAATAAATTCTCAAAATTTTGAACCGCACTATATTGCTTGCTCAAAATGACACACATTTAAAAGTAAAAAATTTCACAATAAAACGTCTTTTTTAGCTTATTTTGTATCTCAATTTTTGGGCTTTTGGAAAAGGATACAGAGGTCCACAATGGCTCAAATTATTTCTTATTACATATACTTTAAAACTCATATTTTTATGTTTAATATCGTGGCAGTTATTTTGATATATTATGCTTCAAACATGATTCTAAAAAAACCCGTAAGTTTAGCAAAATTGCTAAATTTTGCTTTCTTTAAACCGTTCTAACTTTCTCAAATCTTAACAAAATTTCATCCGCAAGGTTTAGATTTTCTCGTGTTTAATCTCTTTTTAAAGTGATCACACAATACTTATAGAATCAATACGTATACACCATTATTTTGATGCATGTTTTTGCAACTTTCAAAACTTATAATTTTCACGTCCCGAAAAAGCGCTGTCACCCTATGTCGATTTTAGTCAAAATTTCAGTAAATACTCTTTAGAACACAAGAAAAAAGTTATCTAAATGAAAAATGGTATATAGGGCATTATCAAGAATTTTTTAATTTTTGAAAATTGGCAAAATTGGCAAACGGCTTATTTTTGTATCTCAATTATTGGGCCTCTGAAAAAAAATAAAAAGGTCTACGGTGGCTCAAAATATTCCTTATTGCATGTACTTTGAATCTCATACTCGTATATTTAATGTTGAGACAGTCATTTTGATATATCAAGCTTTAAACATTATTTAAAAAAAAAACGTAAAATTTGAAAAATTGCAAAATTATGCTTTGTTTAAACAAACCATTCTAACTTTGTCAAATCTTAAAGAAATTTGATCCACAAGGTCTAGAATTTTTTGTGTTCAATCTTTCTTTAAAGTAATCACACTAGACTTATAGAATCAATTCACTATTTTGTTGCAGGAAGTTACACATGTTTTCGCGATCTTCAAAACTTGTAATTTTCAGATCCCGAAAAAACTCTGTCACCCTATGTCGATTTTAGTCAAAATTTCAGTAAATACTTTTCAGACCACAAGAAAAAAAATTATTTATATAAAAAATAGTTTATTGTGAATTATCAAGAAACCATTGAGAAAATGCAAATCGTTGTGCTGCGTCGCCAGGTTGTAGGTGTTGTATTTTTGATAATAATATGGATGAACATTTTCACTAAAAAACGCTTCAAAAAAGTTGCTTTCTGTTGGGAATCAATTGCTAGGGTATTAGCATCACAAAATCCGTAAACAAAAATGATATCTGCGTATTCTCCGTTGTTGAACAACATTTTTATCAAATTTTTAACAAGTATAAAAAGCTTGAATCAATGCACACTTGTTAAAGTAATGTTATTTTGTTTGTGTTTTTTGCTAACAAAAAAGTTTTTTAAATGTTTTGTATTTGTTGACTATCTCAAAAACAAAACAAGATAGACAAAAAGTGATTTAAATTTTCTGAAAAACAATGCCGAATTTGACGATTTTTGAATATAAATTTTTTTTCGATAATACTCAATATACCATTTTTCATATAAATAACCTTTTTTCTTGTGGTCTAAAGAGTATTTACTAAAATTTTGACTGAATCCGACACAAGGCGTTTTTTTGGTACGTAAAAATTACAAGTTTTGAAGATTGAAAAAGCAGGTGCAACTTCCTGAATCAAAATAGTGGTATATACGTATTGATTCTATAAGTCTTGTGTAATCACTTTAAAGAAAGATTGAACACGAAAAAATCTAGACCTCGTGGATCAAATTTCTTTAAAACTTGACAAAGTTAGAATGGTTTAAGCAAAGCATAATATTGCAGTTTTGCTAAAACTACGGGATTTTTTTTGGAATAATGTCTGAAGCTTCATATATCAAAATAACTGCCACGACATTAAACAAACAAATTTGGGTTATAAAGTACATGTAATAAGAAATATTTAGAGCCATTGTGGACCTTTTTATCTTTTTCCAGAAGCCCAAAAATTGAGATACAAAATACGCTAAAAAAAACGTTTTATTGTAAAATTTCTGACCTTCAAATGTGTATCATTTTGAACAGGCAATACTAATTTTGGAAATCTCATTTTTTTTTATCTATATTTTGATCCCTGAAAATTTGAGCAAAATCAAAAAGATCGACTTTTTCAAATTAGTCGAAAAGTAATGGAATTACCCATATATAAATATATATTATTGATAATTTACAAGTACTTTTTAAAACAACTAAAAGTATATAATATATTTTGTCAAGGCAAACTTGTCAGTCACTATTAGTATATTTAATATGTAACAACTAAAATTGCTACATGCGCTTTAGCAAAATGTTTGATAGACAGAAGTAGTGTTTGAAAGTTGTGGAAATGTTTTTTTTTTTTTCTAATCCTTACAGTATTATGTTTATTGTGCAACTGTTTTTGCTACGGAAAAGTATGCTATTTTATACGTTTCATTGCGCACGGCCAATGCATGTGAAAAATGATAATTACGCACAAAGCCATCAAAAAGTAACATGTCATATTTTCATAAATTATTCAGTTTTTTTTGTAAAAAAGCATAGTGTACAACTTGCACGGAATTTCTATTTTTGGATTGCACGTCTATACTTGAGCAGTATGATATGTAATGCTCATTCAGCAATCGTACAAACTACACTGCTTATACTCGTGAGAAATAGGTATAATTACGTACTAGTTGTATAATACACTAACTTAGTAAGAAAAAACATATAAAAAAAGAATGATAAAAAGTTGTAACTGGCTTAAATGTAAAAAATTTAAAAACAAATTTCTCTACTCATTACTGTAATGTGTCTATTGTAGAACTGGTAGTGCTAAAGGAGAACTATTATATTTATATTTGTTTTGCACTATATGCTTTTGTTTAAAACTACAATTGAAATTTCACATCATTTTTTTATAAAACAATCTTTTTAGGTATGAGTATGTATCACATTTGTCACGTTGCATAATATGGATGTATTTGTTAATGTTTTTGAGTTGAATAGAATTATATTCAATCACTGTAGTTGTCTTGTGGCTGTCTATGCCATAAAATATATTATGCTTATTTTGTAAGTTCAATATACTCTAAATGAATTTGATCACGAAGGAATCGTATGATTAATGTACAGCCGTATATATGATTAAAACTTATTGTTTAGTTTATAAGTGTTAATACTGGACCAATTTCATTAATACTTGTATTTAGTCAGTCTTATCTCATATATTAAGATTAAATCAAATTCTATCATGTATTATCACAGTTTTGCACATAACTCCCCTACAATTGCATTACAATATTTAAATTAAAAAAACACATTGATCCACCCTAACTTTAATATAACAGTCCCCTTTGGTAAATATTACAAACCGCTAAATGAAAAGAAGTCGAATTTATTAAAATTGCAATAGTTTTGTGTCTGGTGTTGTTTTGGGATCTGTAGAGAATACTATGACGGATACATGATACATGGCGTTGTTAATTACATAGGGTGAACACACTTACGGAAAAGGCAATAATGTTAGAGGGATGATTAATCTGAATGCGGTCGTAGTAGACATATCAGGCGTCCCGTGAACACTACCAACACCATCCACCCACTAGTTTACAAACCACATTGCATGCCCAAGCATGTACAATTAAAATTAAATATTGATATGCTGTTTATTTATATTTATAATTTAACAGTAAAATATTCACAGGTTAATTTATTAATTTCAAAAAATTGAATGTGAGATTAATATTATGATTTTTCTTGTTTATTTAAAATTGATATTTACAATATAAAAACTGCAGGGTTTATAGATTAATAAATATTGAAATAATGCAGAATGGCAATATTTGTTTGGCATGGATTATGGAAACAGTAAATCGAGTGAGTTGTTATTTTTTAATTAAATTTCCCGGGGATGACAAATGGAAACAATTTAATTAAAGTTAATAATATTACAATTGCATATGATAATGTAATTTACATTCAAATCAAATGTGCACTCGAATGGATTGTACACAATGGCCCCTTATCAATAACGAACCAATAAAACCAATATAAAACCAATCAATCAAACCTACTATCACTATATCGGCACATCACCTTTATATGAACGTTTGTGCGCTATACTGGAATGTAAAGAGACTGTTATAAGTATGACAGATATCATATTCACCCCCACTGATTGTGGTGACGATTAGATACGGTCACGACCATCCATCATGCACGCAACATGCTTCTGTGTGCGCTGGACCAGAAGTCATTATGCGTTTATGTATGTTTTCCTTCTTTTTTTGTTTATCGTGCCTTTGCAATATGTCTGCAGATTATATAAACAAATAACTGTTATTCGTCTATGTAGCGGCTTTCATGGAAATAAATTTATAATGTTAACAGCATGGCCATGGGGGTGGTAGACTATGTGTGTACGTGAAATGTTTGAAATTTAAATTATACATATTCTAATATTATACTCTGCAATTATACGCGAGCAAACTCAACATTACTCATTGCGTTCAGTCTTAACAATAACTTTATAACATAATAATTGTAGCATGTGTGTATGTATGTGTGTGGTTTAAAGTTGTTGTTGGGAATTGTGACGTAATTAAATTAAATTTATTTGTAGATGTTAAGAGCCTACATTATTATTGTAGAGAAAGTAGATACAATACTTTTCATGGTTGTTTTATTACAACCGCACTAATGCCAAATTTAATTTTGTTTAATTCGGATTAAAAGCTAGGAATTATACTAAAAGATGTTTGTCAAAAGTATGTTAACATTTAATTTTTTCTGCGACTCTTAAACAAATATAATAAATTACAGTTTTAAAAGTTTAGCGAGTAAAATCTACGCCTTTTTCTTGAAAATGTCTGTTATATAATATTTGCTAGTATCTTGTGTATACTATTTTTGTTATTATTTCGATTTTGTTTTTTGGTTACCTTCATTTATATACACTTTTTTCTAGTGGCTGATGGCCAGACTCTACTCTTTCAGCAACTTTAAATTTGTCTACTTTGTGAGGAACTTACCCGCTACAGTATAATTTTGCCACAATTACTTGACGTAACTTGATACTTGATTTTTGTAACGTTAAGTTCTGACAAGTAATGATTTGGCAAGTATTTCTAACTCTAAACTTTAATTTGTATTCGAATGCTTTCGAATCGACTAGTGTAAATCTAGTGGCATGCGAATAGAAAATTAGACATTTGACATGTGTTTTGTATATAAGCGCGGCCGAAACCCATAGGGAGGGAGTCAAAAATAAAATAAAAATCAGTCGACTGCCAGCAGCCGACTTGTATGCAGCTTCCCAAACTCTCTTGATTTACTGCAATTTTCATTGCAATCAGCAGCCAGCTAAATATTGATCCGTTGTATACTCGTATACAACAAACAGAACAAATTTTTCTTTCAGTGGTCGTTGGCTGCTGCAATGGCACCCGTGCCGGAGCAGCAACTGGATTTCGCAGCCATGAAAAAGGAAGCCGGGTACGTCCCGGCCGGCTTCTTATCCCAGGATAAAAAGTCAAAGAAGAAGAAATCCTAAGCGAGGGATAAACCTGGTACCAACGCCTAAGTGGCTGCCTTGTCCCACCAAGTCCAAGGGATAAAAGGCCAGATGGCTTCTATGGCGGCCACAATCGTAAGTCTAAATTAGAGGATCATGGATATATCTTTTTCATTTTAGATTCTTACCGACTTCGTGTCGGCACTGAAGAGCAACGAAAATGGAAGCAATAGACCTGGGGGTCCCTACCAACGGGAACAAACGCCGCCATGACTCCACCCCCTTCAATGATAGATCCGATCCAGACGAGATAGGCCACGCCCCCAAAAAGCAAAATCCGGACCAAGTTGCAGCCGACGTTTTTACAGCGGTCCGTGCACACGATGCCTCGCCCTCAACTTCCGATGAAGAGGATGGCTTCACCGAAGTTAGAAAGAAAAAAAAGAAGAAGGCCGCCAAACGGAGCAGGATCACGGGTGAGCTTTTTCCTCCTTTAATAAAGCCATCAGCCACTCCCCAGCAGCCATCAGCCTATGGTAATGAGCCATCAGCGGCTTCTCTCGCCGGCTTTTCAGGCCATAAGGTAGAAAGGCCTTCTGTCCCAAAGAACGCCGCCTTCGCCCAAAAAGGGACTCCTTTCGCCGAGGTGAAGTTTTGGCCTGTAGCCGCGGACCTCAACCACGACGGCGAAGGCTTTATAGTTAATTACAAAATCCATCTCATCTAAGTCTTGTCCGCCGGCTTTTGTATTGATTGACAAAAGCAAATACCCAGCAACCTCTAAATGATTTAAGGATTACCAAGTTGTTATTTTTTTATCGCGTACTACTCAAGAGGGTATTTGCATGGCGCCAGCCACCTTCGAAGACTACAGAAAGGCAACTGCCTACCTTAAATCGGCGGGTGTGGGCTTCCACATTTGGTCAACCGCTGAGGAAAAATGTTTAGAAATTGTCATCCAACACATTGCTGAATGTTTTACCGAGCAGGACGTGGGTCAGCTCTCGTCGATCTGGGGTTCTCTCCTTCCAACGTGCATCGTATAAAAAACAAACACGTTAAGCTTAGCTTGGTTTTGGTGCAGTTTCCTAAAAGCACCAAATCATTTGAAATTATGGGGTTGAAAGAACTCTTAGGTCTCAAAGTCTCAGTTGAACCTAAAAAACGTGGTGGTGGCATTCTTCAATGCCACAAATGCCAACATTTGGGCTACACGACTAAACGTTGTTTCTCTAAGGCGCCTGTTTGTCGCATCTGTTCCGGGCCCCATCAATAGATGGTCCTACCCTATCGTTGAGACTACCGAATACTTTTACGTATTTGGGGTCGTCGGGGATTAGACTAAGGCGCGGGACTTTGATCTTTGCAAAAAAATTATTGGACCACTTTGAGGTTGACAACCCCGAGCTGGTCTCTCTAATGATGTGCCGGTATTCAAGAACGTCAACCTTGATTACACTATCTGAGTAGTCAACGATATGAGTTCCGACCACCTTCCGGTCTTGCTTGAGCTCTTTGGAAGAGGGTTACCTGGGGAGAGAGGAAAATCCGTCATTCCTACGAATTGGTCCCTCTTTTCACAATCCCTGGCACCGCGACCCTTAGATCGCCTAACATTAAACTCTCTTCATGGTGAGGTGAGAAAAGCCATAAGGTCACACAAAGAATTGTGCTGGAAAATTACCTTGTAATCCTTTACGAAAGACAATCATCAAGTGAAGGGTTTTCAAGTTCTTAAGGAACAGGCCGGTCCCTATTCCAGCCATTCATAGCAAAAATGGGGTACAATACTCACTTGAGGAAAAGGCCAAAGCATTTGCTGACAGCCTAAAACTCCAATGCTTTCCAAACAATTGTTCGGACTCGAAGCACGAAGCTAGGGTTGAAAGGGTGGTTAGGAGAGCTTTGAATGCCGCAGCGTCGACGCGCCGCTGCAAAGCGTAAGACCGTCTCGAATACGAGAGATTATACAAAAACGCAAAATCTGGTCTGCTCCAGGCTCTGACGGAATTCCTAATAGAGCGCTAAAATGTTTTTGCACAAAGCGATCATGGTTCTCACCAATATTGCTAATGCGATCCTTTGCACTGGGCATTTTCCTACGGTTTTGAAAAACTCAATTGTCATTAACATCCCAAAACCTGGGAAAGACCGGCGGTTTTTTCAAAACTACTGGCAGTTTACTATGCACCTTGAATAAGGTCATAGAAAAAGCTATCTTAGATATTATTCAGGATCACGTTAATTTGACTAATTTACATTCAACGCATCAACATAGATTTTGTTAGAAACATTCTTTAGTCCATCAGTTAAATCGGGTGACTAATTTTATTGTGGAAGGTTTTAGGTTGAAAAAGGCCACAGGAATGGTCCTTTTTGACGTGGAAAAAGCCTTTGGCAAAGTCTGGCATAAGAGTCTTTTCTACAAACTTTACAGCCAAAAATTTTCTCTACGTCTTATAAGGCTGATAGCCTTATATCCAAGCCGTAGAACCTTGGCTGTTAGAATTCAGAAACACGTTTCAACCACGCATATTATCACGGCAGGGGTCCCTCAAAGCTCCATTCTCTCTTCGGTCCTTTTTAATCTCTTCGTTGCGGACAAGCTTTCGGGATTGAAGCACGGGGTTAAAATGGCACAATACGCGGACAATACAGCGCTTTTGTACTTGTCTGATCTGGAATGCTGGTTAGATGACTGGCTAGTAAAGGTCAAACCGGAGAAAAGCAAAGCCAATTTCTTCACTCGGCGACGGAACGCACCTCATGATAACGTCTGTCTCGACGGCGTTCCCATACCGTGGTCCGATTCTGCTAAGTATCTGGGGATTACCTTTGACAAGTCTCGATAAGGCTAAATTAGCTAAAAATCTTCTGGTTCCGATGCTGCGGCGGAACAGTGGTCTCTCTCTCCGGAATAAAGTACGCGTGTCCTGTCTGGGTAACCGCCGCAAATACGCATCTAGATAGGTTAGGCTCGACCTTGCAGTGGCTCACTGGAGCTTCATGGTTTGTCCAAAAATGCGATATTCAAAGCGATCTCGGAATTCCACCACTACGCAGACATGTCGAAGCTTTGACCGCAAAGTACTTTGACAATGTCGCGGTTCATTCCAAACCTGATCCTGATAAGTTTTGCGACACAAGCGCCCAGTTAATCAATCGATTAACATTTCCTAATTTTTTTTTCTTCTTCCCTCAGCCTATAAAGCGCATATGTCCCCTCTTTTTTTGACACTGTTTTTGTCTATCAACTATCAACGGAAGGTTTATGAGCTTAAGGTTTTGATCTTCTAGGCATATCAGCGGGGGGGGGGGGAGTTTAGTCGGTAGGCGCCTGCCTCTTGTGGGTGAATCCGACACTTTCAGTTTTTAGAAAATTCTCCTCCTAAGCCACAAAAAAAATAGGGAGGGAATCTTACCAAATTGATCTACGAGGTAAAAACTCCTAACCTCATTAGTTGATTTGCTAATAGGGTGCTCAATATTGAAATTATTGGCAGATTTGTCAATATTTTCAAAGTAGAATACCGAGACAGAATTTTATACTGCCATTATTGTCGTATCAAACGAGCGTAGTAGTTAAAATCTGTACAAGTTGTTTAAATATTCAGTTTAATAGCTTAATATTTAGTTTAATAGCTTAATATTAGTTTTGATTAAAATATTAATTGCTTGTAATTTGTTTAGAATAAATATGGACCGCCGACTGTCCTAACTTTGTAATTGTGTCATTTCCAAAGAGGAAACATCACAATTTGGCGCCCGAGCAGGGTCAAAACTTGATTAATATAACAGAGAAACAATAACAAGCAAGAAATCTAGACGTTGTGCCACGCAGCTATTGCATGACATGGTAGTGGAGAGGTATCGATAGGTAAATGACATAGAAGAGGAAAATTTAATTAAGAAATTAAAGAAATTTAGTCTCAATACAGACTTTGATGAGATTGGGGAGTTCAAAGATAGGTTAATAGAGTATCTAACCAAATTGCAATTGAAAAATTTAGGGAGATATTAGTTATTATATTTTTTGAGATTTTACATAGCCTACCTCTGTTATTAAAAGGCAAAGCTCTGTTATGGTTTTGAAATAACAGGAAAACATGGAAAAATTATTTAGAGTTTGAAACAGATTTTAAATTATTTTTTGGTACAAATACTTCTAGTTTACGATTAGAAGATGTGTTTAGTAGAAATAACTTTGAATTAGCAAAAATGTATATCACTCAAATACAAACACTAATAAACAATTTGCAACCTAAATATAAATTTTTTGTCCGCCTCACAGACTGTAACAATGTAGCAGATTTTATTAAATTAACAGAAGAGTTTAAAAAATTGGAACAAGTTATCAACAGTAACAAGTTGGAAACAAACTCAAATAATAAAATCAATTTTGATACAAAGTCGCAGAAAGATTCACAAGATAATGATGATTCAACTAAATATGTCGATATTAATCAAATTTATGATTGGACAACTAGTTGCTGGAAATGCAGTTACCCATTGCACCCCAAAAAAACCATGCTCAATACCACAACAACGATTCAATCGTTTTACAAGTGTCACTCGGAAAACTTCAATCAGGTTGGAATAAGCCAAGGTGTGTCCAGCCAACAAACAAAATAAATACTATGGCACAGCAAAACAATCATTGGAGGATTATATTAGTGATGAGTGCTTGAACAAATGTAAAAAACAAAATATTAAGTGTAAACAAGTGAGACTAAAGGCACACTTAGCTAATGGTAGTATTGTCCACATTACAGAATCAGTGTTGTTAAAATTAGTAGTAAATGGATATTTAGACAGAATTAAATTATTAAAACTAGATAATTTAACGTATTCAATACTAATTGGTATCGATGTATTAAAACGTTGGGGCGTTAGACTTGACTTTGTAACAAACAGCCAACCTCGCTGCAACGTCAATGCAACGTCATTGGACGGTCGTTGCCAATAGTACCAGTAACGATCCAGGACAAGATCTATAAATGCGTGATCAACACAGGCGTTGATTCAAATTTTATACTTGCAGCCTTGGCACCCCGCTTTCAGTCACACAAAACTACAATGCTGACTGCAGCCAAAGATAGCAAGCTGGAGGCTATTGGAAATACCACAATTTTGGTCCAGTTAGGCAGAAATACCTACACCGACGAGTTCCTGGTTTCAAAAAATCTACAGGTGCAAATGATACTAGGAACACCGTTTTTAAGCACGCACGCCGGTCATTTTAATTTTGCCCGCGGCTGTCTAAGTTTGGGAAAGCAACTCCGCAAAACCGTGTTCTGGGACACCACCCGAACAACAACCCGGAAGAAACGGAACCGTAAGAATTGGAAAGTGGATTTCCAACTAAACTCTACGTCGAATTCCGCAAACTGCATAAGAAATTTCCGGAACTATTCAAAGCAAAAGATTAGTTTGCCGACGTGCATCACAACATTGAACACACGATCCAACCCACCCACAACAACCCAATTGCGACACGACCCTATTGGGTAAATCAGGCAAAGAAGAGGATTATAGACGAACAAGTCCGAGAACTCCTGGCCCAGGGCATCATCAAACCGTCCACAAGCTCTTACGCGTCACCGATAGTGCTGATTGGAAAAAAGAACGGCGATTTGCGGTTTTGTTTGGACTACGGCAAAATTAACAAAGCAACCCCATTCGAACCGACGCCGATGCCAATTATTCCAGAAGCACTCCGCGACTTAGGAACTGCCACCGTCTTCACCACTTTGGACTTATCAGCCGGATACTGGCAGATCCCGATGGCATTGGCATCCAAAAAATACACGGCAGTTAGCACCCTTGACGGAGAGCATTACTAATTCCGGGTAATGCCCTTTGGACTCAAAAACGCTCCAGCAACGTTTCAGCGACTAATGAACCAGGAGGTGCTGGTCGAATTTATGCATCAGTTTGCGATGATCTGTTTAGATGACATCATCATTTAGAGTGCATCCTACGAGGAACACCTCTACCACCTTACCCTAGTATTCAAACGGCTTCATAAATTTAATTTAAAACTTGGTCAAGCAAAGTGTTTATTTGCACAAACCACGTTGGAACACCTGGGGCACATAGTAGATACCGATGTAACAAGGCCCCTTGCAAAGCACATTAATCAGTTAGCTAATTACCTGCCTCTGAAGACTTGACGGCTGTTACGTCGATATATAGGAGTTTGTAACTGGGTGCGGCAATACATTCCACAATTTTCTACATTGGCCGCACCCCTGAACAAACTAACGGCCAACACAAGGGCTTTTAAATGGTTACCTGCCGCTACAGCAGCAATGCAGCAAATACAGCACGCAGTGACTAAGCCGCTGCAACTTCATCGGCCAGTACCCGACTTACCCTACGTCGTACAGATCGACGCGTCCTAACTAGGGATCTCGGCGGTTTTATTTCAACTAACGCCGGAGGATGAGAAAAGGATCATCAGCTTTGACTCGACCAAACTTAACAACACCGAACAACGATATCACGTCAACGAGCAGGAGTGCCTTGCCTTGGTGTGGGCCCTTGGACGCTACAGACCTCTCCTAGAAGGCCGTGACTTTACGGTCAAAACAGATTCACAGGCGTTGACGTGGTTAATTAGATTGAAAAACCATCGGTCAAAGCTGGTGCAGTGGGCATTGTTCTTGCAATCATTTGATTTCTCTATTAAACATTGCCCAGGAAAGCAAAACAAACTACCAGACCTACTAAGTCGAGACCCGGAGGATCAATCTACAAATCACGTCTTTGATTTAGACCGACTCGTTCCACCACAGCTCTATGCACTTAAACAAGACAAAAACGCCATTCGAATTGGTAAAGTAATAAACAACCTTGTGACAAGTGGACACAATCATCACATGGAAGTGTACAAGTTGCAAGACAAAGCCACACACCCCAGAAGAGATGAAACAGAACGAGCCATTCGGAGCCGCTATTACTGGCCCACCGTGTCAAAAGACGTCCGAGAGTACGTGATAGAATGTCTAATTTGCACCGCTACCAAACAAAGCCAACAGCAACCACACGCGTAAAGTACCCTTTGGTTCAGTGGCTGTTGACCTGATAGGGCCACTCCCGAATACCAGAACCAAAAAATAGCACATACTCGTGCTCGTTGATTTGTTTACGAAATGAACCAAAGCGTTTGTGATTGGCAATGCCACGACTGGTACCATCACAAAAATTCTGGAGGAGCAGGTGTTCCACCGGTTTGGCAACTCTGGCATTATAATAACCAACAACGGCACCCAACTCAGATCTTACAAATGGGTGCGGACGTGCAGACGATGGGGTAACCAAACATATTACACGCCAATCTACCATCCTCAGGCCAACCCGACGGAACCACAAAACCAGGAGTTCAAGAATGGCCTGCGAGTGCGGATGCAAGGACAATCACCAAATGCCTGGGCGCAACACATCCAACCCTTGGCATTTGAGTTACGCACCCCGAGAAACGCAGCAACGGGATATACCCCAAGCCACGCGCTAATGGGGTACAACCTGCCTCAACCAAGGGATTGGCGGATTTCCACCGCAAGGCCGACAGAGGCCCCCGATCATTCCAACCGCAACAAGCAAATAGAAGACATCCAGCAAAAGCAACTGCGCTACGTCCAAAGGTATGATTTGCCAGAGAAACCCGCTTCAGTAGCTATCGAGGAACCGGTCATGATCCGGAATCATACAAAAACTGACAAACATGAGCATGTGAAGGCGTTTGCCCCAAAATGGCTTGGCCCCTATCAAATTTGCGACATCTTTGCAGGACGAGTGTACAAGGTAGATAAAAACGGAGAGAGAGTTTGCACTCGTTCCCGCTCCACCAGTACGCAAACCTACCCCGACGCTTTCAACGACACTTGAGCTGTTTAGCGCCGAAAAAACAGAATTCTCCTCTGACAACGACTAGAACTTCTCCAAAACCGTCTGCATGCGGTAGTACATGTAGTGGAGCCCAAAATCACACCTATCTCGATGACTGGATGGTTCCACCTCTTCCGGAGCCGTTTCTGATGAATGCGCCGTTAGTTATCCAGAGTTGGAACCAGTATTTATTTAGTTACATTTGCCATTGTGTTAATCATAGGGGGTTGGGAATTTAATTAATTAATGAATGTCAACTGACTCATGCCAGGTAGTTAAGTTAAATAAATATAATTGTGATCAATAGTTGTATCATCGTTTCTACGATAGGAAATAGAACATTTGTTAACTGTGATTCTGTGATTTACCCCGTCGAAAAACTTCCCCGTGACAGTGGTCGGTCGGGTCACTCCAATTTATGAATACCATCAAGTAGTTTGAAATAAAGTGCTCAATCACCCAAAAGTTTGTTAATAGTAATAGTAATAATAATAATACCAATTTACCGGTTCCTACTGCTACGGTAGGTCATGATCATTAAACTTTGTTTTTTTAAGAAAAAGGTAGTTTTTTTGCAAAATCCAATAAAGTGATTATGATTAAAAGTTTTTCCTCTTTGCAACGTTTGAAGTCAGAAGAGGAAAAGGTGATATTTAATTTCTTAATGATTAACACTTGGGTGGATGGGTAGACATTGCAGTTTATGATTACTTACAAGTTGAAAGCTTGTTGTTTCTTCTCTCAGCAGCGATAGATCATCCAAGTGCTTGTTATCAAAGAGTAACATTATATAATTACCAGCAAGTAGTTTGAAGTAGAGGAAATTAAAGTTTAATTTAGTTTGTTGTTGTCTGTCCTTTCCTCTCCACGTTTAATAATGTTACTAGTTTTTGACACATCTATTCTGCCGTTTTTTTTTGTTGTAACAACGTTTTTTACCATTTACCACTATCTTCATATATCCAACGATTGCCGTCTTGCTTTTTTTATTCTCATCTTTTGCAGTTCTTTAAAAAAAAATTGTGAGGTTATTATCAATAAATATGTCGCTTCTTTTTAATCCGCTTTTTTTCATCACAATTTTTTGTTTATCTTCCCGACTATCTAATTGAATACTACAAAAATACTTTCTAGATTTAGTTTTAATTTTTCTAAATTAAATTGTTTATTTTAGGTTACCAATTAAATCAATTTCATATAAAGTAAAAGGTTGAGTTACTAATAATTATCTTCTATAATCAATTTTTGAGCTTCCGCTAAATTTTCTAGTATAAATCATTTTGTTTGCCTTTTACTTTATGTAAATTTATACAATTGTAAAGAAACATTGTTTTACCTAAATAAATACTGAATAAGTCTTTGTTTGTGGTTTCGTATTTTGAGACAATTTTGCTTGTATTTTAATCACTGCTAATAAATAATATTTTTTCTATTTATTTATTAAAATATTCTATGTAATAAACTTTTATTTTAAACACTTTACCATTTTCTGAAGTTATATTTTATTTATTTTATAAATCAGATAACTAACGTGGTGCAACTATAACAAAATTGAATCAGAATTTAATATCTGTTTCATTTCCACCTTACATTACATTACATTTTTACACTAACAGTATTCTTTAAAATTCTCATATAAGTTTGTCTACAAACTTTTTGATTCATATAACTTATTATCAAATACAAACTTATGTTCCGTTACGTTCTTATTTAAACATTCGACTATTTCATATGCTACTCAAAAGTTTTACTTTTGTTTTGATGCAGATCATTTTGCATTATTTATTTAATTTGTAATTAAATAACTAACGTGCATAATTACATAACTTGTATTTGTATTATTATATACTAAATAAAATAATAAATAAACATATTAATCTTATAGAGTGTGAATTACATATCAATTTTAACGGGTAAATTTATACTTTTGTATATTGTATAAGATATCATTCTAACAAATACATAAAGTGTTTTCAGAAGTAACGTGTATGTTAAAGGATATGCAGTATACTCTCTCTTGTGACTTCTTATAAATCCAACTGCAAACTTGATCAGCTATGAATATTATTTGAGAAAATTGCGTCTCAGTAGTGCACATCTATCCAATGTAGTAGTACTCGTATTACCAACGTGAGTCCCAAATGATACATTCTCTTTACTCCAGAGTTCAATTTCCATGAAATACGACCATCCATGACTATAGCAGTGTAGCTACAAGTGCGTATCACGTGTCATTGAAAGGATTTCCGCAAAACACTTTATTTCATTAAATGAATAGAAATATGCAAATCAAGCGGAATGATAATGACAGACGCATGCAGACGAATTCCATTAAAGAGATTTTAATGTAACGCACAGTCGGTGTTTAGTACCGCCGTCTTGTGTTCTTGATGGGCCTAGCCACTTAGATCGTTGTTTTACAAACAATCACAAGGGATCTAAAATGTTTAATTAAATTCTAGAATTAGCATTGAGTATTTTTCAGAATTGGAAAAACTTCCTTTATTGTTCGTTTCATAAACAGAAGCTCGTATTATCTAAATAATTATAATTGCAAGCGACTTATTCATTCATAATTGGAATTTATAATAAAGCTAATAATAATTTATTGCGTGTTCTCGTCAAATCCTATTAACGTAGGCAGTTTATCGATTTTATATTATTATTATTTAAGCCACAACATACTATTACCCTATATAATCAGGTTTTAATTAACATGTTAGCTTCAATTAAATTAATTATCATAATTTTAATTCAAGTGTAGGTATTATGCATATCATCGCGTAGTATAAGCATACTTGACACAGATATATTCAATTGCAATTGCAAATGTAAATAGGTTGAAATAGAACTAATTTTTGAATGTAGGCGAATTGGCCATAAACAATAATTACATAACATAGTTATGATTAGAATTAATCATTCTTTGCTCAAATTAAAGTGTCCGTTTTCTATAAATGATCCGGCGCTATTGAAAGCGGAGACCAACAGCTAGGCAGAAATAATTGATGACATCGTTCCATGTCACCAAAAATAATTTATCACGTACGTCTCCTTTCAATATCATAGAAAAAATCTGAATTGTATCATTCAATAGTGTTATTTCGTTTTATGTCGGACGAATAAACAGCTTTATATATTATTGTATGTCGATATGTAATTGAGATTAAATAAATAATCTTTTTTTTATGTCGTTGTTTTTTGAGTTTTAACTTTCGGCGGCTCAAGCGACGGTATTCATTTTAAGCTTCAGCGAAACCGGAGTGCTTCTGTCGGTTTAAATTAAATCTAGTTCCACGTTACAGTTTTCTGTCGGGAAAGCAAAGTGATTGGATCATCGCATTTAACTTCATAACCATTAACGCGATTTGTTCAGACACTTTTTCAATTGAATTTGTTGGAAAGTGGCGAATACGAACTTAAAACGAAAATCCGACAGTTAACACGAAAGCTGTTGCAATAGAAAAAAGTGTGCGGAAATGTCCGTCTAAACATTAAAATTAAATAATTATTTATTTGCATAAATTTTTTAATAATGAAAAAGTAGAATCATGTATCAAATTGAAGATTCAAGTATGTATGCATTCAAACATTTTACTATTGTGCTATTGTACAGCTATTATATTATATACCACAAACGTTCACTTAAATATGCTCTCTTATATTGTAATGGCAATTTAAATAATGTTGCTAAAAGAAGCGGTTTGTAGAGTTCATTCTTACAGACCTTACTTGTTAAGTCAATTTATATTCGTTTACAATGGTATAACAAAATAAGATGGAATGGAATATAAACCTAATACGAGATGCCAAAACAAAACAAAAAGTATTTGTGTATGCTCGTTATATACGAATGTTGATTGTCGAAGTAAAAAGTATGTTCAGTGAAATATTTAATATTTTATTTTAGTATAATACAATTTAATTACATTGATCTTTGATTTTAATGAGGTCTTTTGTAAAAATTACTTAACTAGAAATTTTGTTTATAATTGTGAATTAAATCGTATAATCTGTATATTTGAATCTTAAGTTATATTTAAACATACTTTGAGAATAGGAATAATATAAGATATAATAATATGCTAGATATCACATAAAAAATGTTGATTCACTTTTTATATACTACAATTTTAATTTTTGATTGTTTATTGTGCAACATATTAGTTTAGAAAACTATTCTGAAAACTATACTTACAAACCAGTATATATTTAAATTAAATTAAGTTTTTGTCTATTACTCAATTATTAAGATAATTATAAAGATTGTTGCGATACTAAATATTGGAAATTTTTAAACAGTTTTAATCGTTGATTAAAACACACGTTGTCTACCATAGAATCTAGTAGTAAGCAACACCTATATAACAACTTAATAACTTGACAATTCTGTTGAATACATTTCAAGACTTTCTGATAACTTATAACATAAAAGTTACAAAATATAATTAGTTACAAGTTTGTTAAGTCAAAATACTTTATATGACATCATAAAATATCTATATCCGGGTACTTGGACAGCATAGTACTAGCATACCGCATAAACTTATTAATGAGAGCATGTAGGCCATAGTTTGTTGCATGGTGTGGCAAACAAAACATTGAAATAAAAAACCGCAATTGCCTAATTATGTTAGAACAAACAATTGTAAATGAAAGAATTCTATGCAAAGTTATAAGATCGGTACAATTGCAACAATGTTCTAATGTTGACAAGCATAACCATTTAAAAATTACGGACAATCTGTATTTTTATTTATATAATCATAACATTTCTACCTTTTAGAGTAAGGCTTAATATTATTTTATTTGATACAGTTCTTTCCATTATTGTATTGTTACTTTTTTTCCCTTTGCATTGTCTTTTATATTGTCACTCCAGGTTTTTATCGTTTTTTTGTTGGTAGTTTTTTTTTCTCGTTTCTTTCAATTTAAATACTCTCAAGTATCCTTAATTTGGCATACATGTCCAAACCACCTCAGTTGTTCCTCTATTATTTTTTCATGTACGGGTTATAACTGTAGTTTTTGTCCGCGTGTGTTGTTTTTTATTCTGTCTTAAAAATGCTATTTTTGATGCATTTATTTTTGTTTTATGTTTTTCTGATAATGCCCATGTTTTGCTAGAGTAGTAGAGTACATTATTGTTGATCTTATTATCTTTTTAACTATATTTGTTTTTACAAATTTTAGTATTTCTTTTTTTACAAAAAGGGTATTCTTTATCATGTTAAAAATTATTTCTATCTTTCCCAATCTCTCGTTTATTTTTTTGTTTATTTTTTGTTTATTTTTTATTAAGATCTCGTGTGTTTGAAACTTTCCACCTGTTCAATTTTTCTTCCATGTAGTGTTACTTTATGGGTTTTGTTTTCTTTTGATATTATCATTGTTTTAGATTTGTTTATATTAAGCTTCATGATTATTTCTATTTATTCCTTGTCTATTATGTTGATATTGTGTTGCTTCCGTGTTTCATGCTCTACTTTTAAAGTATTCATTTTTTTTATGCTTTTTGGAATTTGAACTACCGTTTATTTTGTATTTCTATGGTAAAATGACATTTATGAGTTGACAGAAATTTAGTTTTATGTTTGACATTTACGAAATGGGGCGCTTTACACTTGAATAAAGTTGGGAAATAATGAAAACTTACTTTTAAAGTGGTGAGTCTTCTACTCAACGGTAAAAAATTTACGAAACAAATTTGATAGAAAAAAAGTGTTTTCAACTCAGTTTGTAGACCAATTTGTGAAACGAGTTTCCGAAACTGGATTATTAGTGAATAAAAGAACACGTACACGTTTTTGTCCAGTGCGCTCAGCCAAAAAAATTAATGCCGTTGCTCAATGAACATGAGCATTTTTATCAAACAATCTTATTTTCCAATTAAACTCATTTTTATTTTGGAGGCTATGTCAGTAAGCAAAAATGTCACATTTTGGGATCAAAGAATCCACACATGACTATTGAACAGCTTATGCATCAACAAAGAGTAACCGTTTAGTGTGGTTTTTAGCCTGAAGGCATTATTGGGTAATTTTTCTTAGAAAATGAGCAAGAAGCCGCCGTTACCGTCAATAGCAAACATTACTGTGCTAAACTAAATTTTTGTTTCCAAAAATTAAAGTAGAATAGAGTATGAAATGGATGACATTTGGTTTTAACAGAACTGGACCACTTGCCATGCAGCCAACGTAACCATAGATCTTTTGCGCACTGTTATTGGAAATCGAATAATCAACCAAAATGCTGATATCAATTGGCCGCCTAATAGCTGTGATTTGACCTCATTGGATTTTTTTTTTGTAAAGAGATATTAAGGATAAGTGTTACTCTAACCATTCAGAGACAATTGATGCTTTGAAACACAAAATTAAAATTGTCATTTATGCAATTAAAGCAGAATCAAGAATTTATTAAAAAATTGGGTTAATCGGATGGGTTACCGTCAAGCCAGCAGTGGCAGTCGTTTGAATGATGTTGTGTTTTATTCTTAAATGAAAATGTCCAATCTTTCTAATACTCATAATTTTAAAAAAAAATATTTATTAGTTTTTTGTTTATAGCCAATTCAAATTCTAAAAGTTAGATGGCCTATTTTTTAGTATTAGACTCAGGACACATCATTGTTTCAGCACGATTTTTGTTTTAAATTTTTTTGATTCTTCATTGTTTGTTTTAACGATGTTTTTGATTACTTTTTACATGGGTTTTAATAGTTTTATAGGTTTTCTTTTTATTCCTTGTTTTTGTAGTATATGTGTATATATTTTCTACTTACCCGGTCAAATGCCTACTCTATGTAGCAGATGAAGCAGATATGGATATCCTTTTTCTTATTTAAAAGTTTTGTGTTCATTTGTCTTAAAATAATGATGAGATTTTGGATGTTTTTTCTTTTTTTTTTTAATCCGCATGTATGTTTTTTTTTATGTACTTTTAATCAAACTCTTTTTTTAAAATTAATTTTGCTAGATTTTTTCCAGTACGCTGCTGATCGTTATTCTTTAATAATTTTTGCAGTTTCTTTTGTCTCCTTTCTTAAATATGGGTAGTATTATTCATATGTTTCATTTTGCTAATATTTTAGAACTCTTAGCTATGTTATTTAATAGTTCTGTGAGTTTTTCTTTTTTTTTTCTAATTCATATATTTTATCATTTCCAGTGTAATGTTGTCTATACCAAGGGTTTTTCGTATTTTCAGCTTTTTTATTTTCCTTAATTTTTCCTTTATTTTTTACATGTCTACAACTTTTTTCTTTTGTTTTTTCAAGCTTAAGTTTTCTGCTTTTGTCAGCTCTTTAAAATATTGTCTCCATCTTTCCATTGTTTTATCTTCTTCTCTAATTATTTTTCTATTTTTGTCTTTTATGTTCATCATATTATATTTTTTCTTTCTCTTTATCTATTTTTTTTTATAAAATAGTTTTTGTTATCTCTATAGTTTTTTGCCATCTTTTTGTCAAATTGAATCTATGATTTTTTAGTTATCCAGACTTTTAATTTTGTTATTTTTGTTTATCTATTTTTTTTTTTTTAATTTTTAATTTAATTTATATTGTCCACCGTTTTTAGTGTTTTTGTTCTCTATTTTTGTTGTTCCACAGCTCTATGTTGCTGTCTCTCTAGTAAAGGTAAAGGTATAGAACTCAAAGTTCTATACTGAAATAAAACTCATAAAAATCATGTTGCCATTACTGCTAAAATATGATTTAGGGCATATGAGCGTGGCGGCTGGTTTAAATGAAGTGCAATGTAAAAGTTTCATTTTTGACCACTTATTCGAGCAGCCGGGGCCGTATATTGGCAATAACGCGGCAAATGTTGGCTTCCAGCTGATCCAACATCGTTGGTTGATTGGCGTATTCTAGCAACTTCACATATCCCCACAGAAAATAATCTACCATTTTGGTGGAACCAAAGTTTCTCCACATTAACGCCTTTCAACTGGGGAAGAAAAAAATCAGTAATTATGGATTGATAGCGTTTTCCATTGACTCTCACGTATTGACCGACATCATCTTTAAAGAAATATGGGCCAATAATTCCACTAGCTCATAAAGCACAGCAAACAGTGTGTTTTTGTGGATGTACCGGCGGTTTCTGGATTGTCCTCGCTCCAAATCCGGAAATTTTGTTTGTTTACGTAGTCATTGAGCCAAAAATAAACTTCATCGTTGAACAAATTTTTTTTGTGAAAATGAGGAACAATCTTGTTTTTGGCTCATTCTTCAAACGTACAAAGCATATAATGGTCACGCGGCTTCAAGTCTTGCAAGAGCTGTATCTTGTAAGCTTGTAAACCTAGATCTTTTTGCAAAATTTTCCATAAAGTGGATAGACACAGCTCACTCTGGTCCTCTTCAACATTACGCTCCACAGCTGCAAATGTACGACGCTTCTGCAAATGCACATTATCAATCAGACTATGCGTAGTGCAAAAACTATCCATGGTTTTCTAACTTGCTAAGATGAACCATTATGTCGACCGTAAAATGGACGTAGTGCACGATAAGTTTTGCAAACTGAACCATTACTTTTGAAGTAAATTTGCAAGCGTTGTTCTGGATAAAATGGCGAAACATATTGAACAGAAATGAGCTGTCACCTATCAAATTGACTGTCACTAGAAACAGTGTTGGCAGGTCAAAAAACAAACTATATTATGTATTTAAACGTTACTAATTTTTTTTAATTTTCGGTTTTTTTTATCTGATTACATTTTTTTATTACTTCTTAGAATTGATCTTTGTATTGTTTTATTTAAGCCTAGTTTTTTATTTTTTTTTAACTTTTTTTCTTTTCTTGTTTTTTTTTTCTTCAATATTTTTGTACTTTCCTAATTTGTTTTATTTCTTTAACTTTAACCATGAGTTCTTGCATAATTATTATCATTATCTTTTCAGTGTTCCTTTTTTTAGGTAGGTGGTCTTTTTGTCATATTGCTTTTAAAAAATTGCTCATCTAAGGCTTTTCTACTGTTCTACAAGAAATTAAGTAAAAGTAAAATTATGCAAAATTTAAGTATAAGTTTAGTGCAAATAACAGTGACAATGGCCAAAAATAGATTTCAAAATGTGATAATTAAGGAATGATGCTCAATAGCATTGTAAATAGTACAGGATAAGACGTATTTTTTTAATGGCGCGGTTAAGTTACAGTTACGGTCTTTGAATCAGACCGTAACTGTAACTTAACCGGTAAGGTCAATAGAAGAAGCTGAGTAGAAAGGAATGAGTGAAAGGGACTAGGTAGAAAAAAATGTGTTTTATTCACAACAAATTGGTCAAATAACGCAAAGCACTTTTGCTGTAATGTCATTGCAGTGCAATATGTTTTTTATCTTCACATCAAATAACTTCCGCAAAACCGTGTTTTAATCAGATCACTGTATGGAGTGCACTTTCAAGAGTAAAGATCATTGGGCTTTACTTTTTTCTAGAAAACGGTTTTGCTGTAACCGTAAATTTAAATCGTTATTTAAAGGTTTTTTTTTTTGCTTATTATCAAAGAAATTAAACAATGTGTAGTTTCAGGTAGAGTTTTAATAGTTTTTTTACAAGAACCTTTTTTAGGCGGCTAATTTCTTTAAAAGAGGATAATTGGCCGCATTTGCTTTGTTTACAAAACCAAAATTGCTAGTTTACTCAAAATAAATTAAACAATTTTATATAATTTTTGCAAATGGCGGTAAATGTCAGTTCTGCTTTGACTTTTTTGAAGTAAACAGATACAATATACATGTCAATAAGACATGAATTGCTATACTCCTTAAGAACGCAGAATAATTTGTCGGTGGTGTTGGTGCAGCGTGAATTTAGACGTAGATTTTTCGGTCGTCCAACACCAACTTAAGATGTTGCAGAGAACCCTGGAGTATCAACCAGACGACGTGCCACGCAATTGGACATCAATCAGCAGTCTTTACAGAGAATTTTGGTAAAAGACTTAAAGATTACAAAGTTCAGGCAGTGCATCAGTTGCTAGCCGTTGACCGCCAAGCGCGTGTAACCTACGCTCAAGCCATCCTAAATCTCAATCACAAGGAAAACAACTTTTTATCAAAAATTATTATGAGCGACGAGGTCTATTTTCATTTCTGTGGATACGTGAATAAGCAGAATTATTGCTTCTGGGGTACCAAAAATCCACGTATAACACACGAAGAGCCATTACACCCGCTCAAAGTTACTGTATGATGTAGTGTTTACGCTAGAGGCGTCATCGGGCTTTTTTTTGTTGCGGGCCAAACGACTTCTGTGAACGGCTATCTCTGCAAAGCCATGCTCAACGACTTTCTTATACCTCAACTGCACTGGAGAATATGTGGTTCCAAAGATGAAGCAACGGTGCATACTGCACGACCCACAACCGAAATTCGGATGGTTGCATTTCCGGTTTGCCTATTCCCTTGCTTTGATGATGTGCATTGGCCAGTTAGATTGCCCGATTCAACCGTTCTAGACTTTTTTTTGTGTGGTTTCGTAAAGTCACAAGTCTATGCAAACAAGTCTCAGACTCTTGCAACCTTCAAAGAGAATATCCGTCAAAAATGCGAGAACATATCGCCGAAAGTTCTGACAAGATTGATGAAAAATGCCATAAATCATTTTTTCTACTTAATGAAAAAAAAAAATGTAGACATTAAATAAACACAATCCAAAAGCAAAACTAAATTTTTTCATTTATTAAAAAAATTACAGATGAGATACTACCTAACACAACATAAACTAACGTTTGGTAGACGTATGGTGTGGTATAATTGGAAAGCAACATATTAAGAGCGTTTTAAAAAAAATCTACGCTAACTTTTTGCAAAAGAAATTGCTACCGCTATTAAATAATACCTTTACTTAACAACAAATGATAATACTTGTATAATGAGACTCTTTATTATTTTAGTGGACAATCAAAATAATATCTAAATGATACTTATATCAATTGATGGATTGGATGTAGAAACCCACGTTTCAGGCTACCAAAATTGCAAGATCTCACTTTATTAAATTATTATATGCTATTTACTGAACAACTGTTGCGAATTGGACCTCTGTCTAATTTAGACGTTGATCGGTAAAGTTTTTTTTCTTATTAATGTTTAAACATATGATTGTAAAGTAATTAAACAACAACAAAAAACACACAAAAAACTAAAAATTTTGCAGCTATGAATTGCAAAAAATGTTGCTAAAATACACAAAAAAATAAAAAATGATCTAAAAGGCAGTATGTATAGAAAACTGTAAAGAAATAAACAACTTCTTGAAAAGGTTAAGAGAAACAGCAAGCTATTTACCGTAAAAAAAATGTGTATTGTATCTTATCATACATTGGTCAAAATAATTAGGGAAACACAAATTGAGGTTTTAATTTTTAATTTTTTTTTTTAATCATTTGCAAATCTTATAAACGCTCACATTTTGTCCGAATAAATTTGCAAAAACAAAACAAAAATTACATATCACTTTTAAGATAACAATTACAATTCAATAAAACTACAAGAAACTAAGTAGAGCAAACAATAAAAAAAATATTTTAAAAATGTACTGTGTTTTGAAATAGTAAACAATGTTAATAGTTTATCTTAAATTGTTAAGTTTGACACCAATATATCAAAATAAGGCATTTACATGAGGTAGAAGTCATTTGTGCTGTTATTTCTTTCAAGAATGGCACCGGTATTCGACAAATTGCAAGAAAATTTAACGTCAGCCCTTATGAAATACCAGTAAACATTATTAAATATTGTGTAAGTATACTTGCTAAACCAATATGCCATGTCATTAATGCTTTTTTAGAAACGGGTTGTTTTCCGAAATCTTTAAAAATTGCAGTAGTCAAACCACTCTACAAGAAGGGAAATCGAAATGAACTTGATAGTTATCGTCCAATAAGCTTATTGACAATAATCTCTAAAATTTTTGAGACTGTTGTTTTTAATCGCGTTACTTGTTTTCTTAATTCAAATAAATTAATAAACCAAAACCAGCATGGGTTTTTAAAAGGCAAGAGTGTTGAAATGGCTGTGTACAAATATACTTTAAATATAATAGAGACATTGGAAAGTAAAGATTTAGCTTGAGGAATGTTTTTAGATTTATCTAAAGCATTTGATTGCATTGATCACAATATCTTATTAAATAAACTTCAATACTATGGAATTAGGGGAATTGCAAACCGTTGGTTTGAATCATATTTAGTAGGACGTAAACAATTAGTTTCGCTTGAGAGTGATGGAGTCTCTGCAATTTCAAATGCTCAAAATGTAAAGATGGGTGTTCCCCAAGGTAGCATCCTTGGACCGTTACTGTTTATTATTTATATAAACGATTTTAGTACAATCAATAGAGAACAAATATGTACAATTCATTATGCAGATGATACCAATCTATTGGTTCGAGCTAATAATACAATCAATCTTAACCAGAGTTGTGAAAATGCGCTACAATTGGCAAATAATTGGTTTCAAAAAAACCAACTAGTATTAAATTCAACAAAAACAAAAACAATAATTTTTAAATGCAATCAACGTCAACAAACACCAATATCAGCAGAGTATATTAACTCCACGCTTACAAGCCATACCAAGTTCTTAGGTTTACATATTGATGAATGTTTACAATGGTCTAATCATATTGCACATACGTGTAAACGTCTTAGTTCTGTCTGTTATGGAATGAGAGTTCTTAGCAAATCAGTTCATGTAGGCGTTCTAAAGGTAGTTTACTTTGCTAATTTCGTATCAATATTAAAATTTGGAATAACTTTCTGGGGAAATTGTGTAAAATCTTATAATGTTTTTGTTATTCAGAAAAGAATAATTAGAATTATGTATGGTCTACGTACTCGAGATTTGTGCAGGGGTTTGTTCAAGAGCAATAAACTACTCACCTGTACAGGAATTTATATTTTAGAATGTTTGAAATTTAATTTTAAACATGCTTCTTATTTTAAAGATAACCTTTCGAATCATGTTTATAATACAAGGCATAGATATGATTAAGTATATCCAATACATAAACTGAATCTTACCGAAAAACATCCTTCATATATGTGTAATAAATTATTTAACAAACTACCAGCGTATATAAAAAACCTTAAAAATTATAATATCTATAAAACTGAAATTTTTAACTTTTTATGTGAAGTGGAGCCATATAACTCAACAGAGTTTTATGACTATATTAATATCATAAATTAAATTGTATTTGTATTTTTTTTATTGACCTGTTTTCTAAATGTACCTTTTTGTAACCTTTTGAAAATAAATTTGATTATTATTATTATTATATTATTATTATTATGTCATTCATTATGTGTGGAATCAATACCTAGAAATCGGAGGATATAAAAAACGCATTGGACAAGGTCTTAAAAGGAAAACCGATTTTTAGTTGTATTGTTCTTGCGTTTATGCACATCCACAGCCAAAGATCATCAAATCAGGCTCAGAACAACTCATAACGTAGAGATATCCGACCAGACAGTTAAGAGAAGGCAACCTGAGATCAAAAAAACCTGTACAAAAACCTGTTTTAGCTCCATACCGCTTAGGGTGTTGTTTACATTTTGCTTGTTAACATGTTGACTTGTGTATTGCATTTTTTTTTGCCAACACAAAAACGTTTATGCTATAAGATGTAATAAAAAACATAATATAAACAACAAACAAAAACCACAAAAATTATAAAAAATATGTTTTATTAAATGAATTTAATCTTTTCTACTTTAGGTTTGTATAGAGCAAGAAGACCAACCCTGCAGTGTAAGGACGCTCAGGGTAAAAATAAAAATTGGTTGTAAAGAGATTATTATCAATTCCCGCTTCTATTTTGTCTTCAACAACCAATTAAAAAACCAATATTGTTGTTGTTGTTGCACAGTATAAGTCCAAAAACTAGCGCTCCTTATATGTATCGATCTTTTTCTAAATAGTTAATGGACTAAACAATAAATACCTTAACAAATTTTGGTTAAATATAGACCAAAGAAAAAAATATTACCATTAACAATAACTTAGTTTGTTTGGATAGAAATTATAATGTCATTAAATGCAGCTTTAACGTTTTATTCAACATAACAATTTATTTATAAACCAACTAGTTTTGCAAGCACACATCAAGAAAATTGTTTATTACTAATCACAAATCACCAGTATACTGTAGAAAAACACTATCTACTTGTACTGCTGATCCAAAAATTTAAAGATTTATTAAAGAAACAATACAAATTAAAAAAAAATGTAGCTACTTTGACACCAACAATAACTTATGTGATAACAACAACGAGCAATTATGAAAGCAAAACCTGGACAAACAAACACAATTTCTGTATAATACTACAAGATTACAAAATAACGTCAAGTAGACTCAATTCTAAACAAACTGTAATAATGAATCTACCAATGTTGCAATACTTACGTCCACAAACAACACAATAAAAAAAAAACTTTACGTGAGCTTTTACTGCTATCCCAAAAGTTGTGGGTAGGACAAGACTGATACGATAGTTTCCGGCATAGATACTGTAACAAACACCACATTTCTCAATAGTTAGCAACTAACCATGTAAGCAGGGCAAAGAACGCACTAAGAAAAATACTTAATTCAACACACAACTAGTAGATAGTAAGACATTTTTTTACTAAACTCAATCTGGCACCAAAACCAAATACCAACAATGACAAGGTATCTTGTAACGGCGCGCGTAAAATATTTGGTAAAAATATGTTGCGATAAGGAAAACGTAGTAATCAAAAGCCAACAGAAAGTCAGCTCTACATGCGGATTAGGGACTCATTAAAACTGCAACGCAAACTTGTATAAAGTAGAATAATTATTACTACTAATCATAAGTAAACTTTAAAATAAATGCATTAATATGCAGTTATGTAAGTTTTCTTTCTTTTTTTTATTTATTGTGCTTTTTATGAATATTTTACATCACCACAGTAAATTTACGTATTAAAAAAGTTTACTTCAAACGCATTTAAACAAAAAATAGTGTAACGCTCTACAACATTACAAACCTGAATCACCGACAACAACCCAACCCACTCCTTAAAAGAAAAACTAGCCACATATCTTTCCCGTGCCCGTAAACTTTAGTGCATAGCTATAATTTTTCTAAAGAATAACTTCAAAAAAAAACTTCCAAATAAAAAGCAACAATTACCAATTTAAATTTTTTAATTGGACATTTTCCCACACTTTTCAACCGGATGCACTTATCTTTTAATCACGTTTTTCCAATTAGCATTTTAGACAAGTCTCAACAAGCTCGACTTTTCAACAGGATGCACTTCCGGTACATTCATCCTTATCTTTCCAATTAAGCACACACCCATTATCACACCGGATGCACTTCCGGTGCATTAATCCTTATCGTACTTGCTACTTCCGGTACACAACTCTTATCTTTCATCGATGACTCATCACAATTAAAATTTTTAACATGTCTCGACACGCAAAATTTCTATTACGTCATCCATCCCAACTTACTTTTTCTGCCACCGCGGCGCTGACGTGCACTCATTCTCCATCCCACTCTTTCCGAGTTTTCGCACACCCCTCGCACTCACACACTCTTATGGAGGTACTGCACACTTTGCACACAGAAGGGCGCCACAGGCGGCGCCCACTTTCACATGCCCAGATGGCCGGCTCCGACCGGATACCCAAATCCCAAGGTCAACCCAGCGCCCACTTCTTTTGACACGCCCAGATGGCCGTGCCCAACCGGATGTCAGAAATCCAAGATGGCCGCCAAACGCGGATTTTGGACCCCTTGTAAATGCCCATAAGAAATTGCGCCCGTTCTCTCTTAGTTCATCTACTTAAAATCATTTCAGTAACTAACACATTTTTTTATAAAAAATTCCAACAGTACAAGGTAAGAAACAGTAAAACTCTAACCAACCTCTTAGTACCACTAAAAAGCCAGTACATTAGTAAACATTCGCAGCTATTATAAAATAGTTTTCTAGCTAATAATAGTTAGTACGCAACTACCTACACTAAGACCTACGCCAATTGAGGACACAAAACGGCTGCATTTAAGTAACCAAAATAAGCTAATGTTAGATAAAACATCAAGCACAGCGTCTCCAGCATTCAAACCTATACGTCATTAAACTAAACTTTTCATTTTAAATCAGAAGCAAACCAGCATCTGACTAAAAAATATGTTTTCATATCACTACGGACAACGCCGTCCTCTAGAATACTAAAAAAAAAAAAATCTACATTGTTTTCATAATACCACACAACACACACTCACACCCGTCTGACTAATAGACGAATACCCCTAAAAACTCTTGTTGAGAATCCTTCACCCCCCAAACAATATATACTAAAAAATAGCAAAATGATGTGCAAGTCAGAACGCTCTTTTCAAATTCCTTAAGTAGTACCCATAAAATAATAATTACCGTAAGTTGTGAGTTATAACTATTCTGCTGCAAAAGAGAGCGATATTGAGAAAAACTGGCACAGAACCCACCACACAAACTACACAAACATACTCAAATTATACTTTTACACACACTCTACACTCATTAACATGAAGCAATAAAAAAACGTTTGGACCTACAAATAAATCTTTACTAAGCTTTACCGTATACTAGCAACATCACACTCAATTCCAACATACCTCAACCTCCGGTGATCCTCAAGTCTACAATCTCATCCAAAAAAAAATAAACAGTAGTTTCAATATGGTAAAACCTATTACCTTTACTAGTAAACACCAGCCTAAAAGGCATTTTATTAAAAATCCTATAGTCTCATAATATTTTTTTAAGAAAAGTAGTGATTTTTAGTTACACCTATAAAGAAACATAAAAAAATAGTTTAGTCGGTAGGTGCTTTCAACGTGAATTCATAACTAAACTGGAGCAAATTGAACACTTCGTGTATAAGATTTGACATTTAAAAATTTTCCACTCTAACCAACAAAAAAAATCAACAAACCTTCAAGCCAATCAAATACTTAAAAACCACTCAATTATTAAAAAGACAACTAAAACCCAATGTAGTCTCACACAACACGCCACACACTGATTTTTGCCACAACACCTGCACCCACTTATGAGTATTATTAAGATTTTTAGTTTTATTTCAACTACAACTCATTCAAACCAGTATTACAAATTTAGTTTTTTTTGGGAAGGTCATACTGTCCAAACCCCAAATAGTGCAGAGTTGCACCATTAAGGTCCCCACTTGTTTGTTTCTACTACTTTAAATGCAAAATTTTAAAGATTGTAAAAACTGTTACTACATACATTTTACAAGCGTTAAATCACCGTTAACCGTTTCAAAAACTGTGTCCTTAATATTGTAAAAGTCAAAATATTAACAATTACTGGATTATTACTAAGGACAATTACCTGGACATGGAAATTATACACTTAAAACAGTACAACACAAATTTTATTGTTTTGTAATGAAATCTCAAGCGAGTATCCTGTTTGTATAACAAAAAGTTGTTAGGCAAATTTGGTTCATTAATAACGTGTGTGTCTTCCATTAGCACTAATTATTTATTGACATTTTCTAAGCACGCTTTGTACAAGCGGACAGATGTATCTTTGTAGTATATTTTTCTATTTTTTTATTAAAGCATATGTTAGCTGTTAAAGGGTTTAAAGTGGACACGCCTGTTTAAACAATCCCAAATATGTTCAATGGAGTTATGATTAAGACTTAGCTGAAGCAAATCTATAGTTTAAATTCCGTGGTGTTGAATATAGTTTATAGATTTGGGCCTATACCATAAGCGGTTAGTATAACATGATCTTGTAGGACAAGATTGATGTATCGTTCAGCGTTTAATCTTTTTGGAACTGACACAAGCTCTGTTCTTTTGTAACGAACCCCGTTATTATTTATTAAAATAATGCCCAACCGTTTGCCTGTTTATGTCGGATAGTATCACGAACGCGCGCTTGTTATGCAGCGTTATTCATAGACATTCTTGTCGAACGCACGCATAACAAACCGCGTGAAGTATAACACGTATGCTAGGCAATCCTGGTTGCAACTAGCTGTATTCGGGGTGGCCTACCTTGCTGCCATTAATTAAACATCGTAATTAGCCGGCTACCGACACTTTTCATGTCCGCGACATGATGTTTAATTGATGACGCAACAAACCTGCGTGTTTGTCGGCTTGCCACTCCGTTGTTTGAGGATGCACGCGGATCTAACCTATCAAACCACGTGCAATCCCATGTAATCAATAAGGCCCATAGGCGTCCCATATGGGGTTCGCCATGGGTGAGACAAACCTCCGCCGGAAGTAAGAAGTAACCAGGAGCTTCTGTGTGCAGTAATTAGTGATTTGCCATTAATAGGTAAATCACTACTTACTGTATGCAACCGTCCGAACCCGGCGGACGTTTGTTTCTTTTGTAAATATATTAGTAATTAAGGGAAATTGGGTTTTAAGATTTTGTAGGATTGTTTATGTATTGTCAGGGGTCATTTTGTTTAATTTAGTTTTAATTAATTAGTTTGGGGTGTATAGGCCACCCCCTATGCACCCCCCATTTATGTTGGCTACCCTGCTCCCGCTCTTCCCCCTTCCACCAGATTTTTCCAAGTTTATCCCCTCTCTTTTCTTTCCCTTAAAATACCGCCGTCCAGTCCTCATAAATTCAATTGAGTCCAGTGGTCCAGTCCGGAACCCAGTCCTGGAAGTAAAGTACAGTTGAGTCCGAGAATTGAGTTGAGTCCAGTCCAGTAACTCCAGTCCGAAGTCCGATATTGAGTCCGTGTACAGTGAAGAAATTACCAGACCAGATCCGATTACCCAGATATAACCGTAAGTCGAGCCGACAATCTCCCAAGCCCCATTGAAATTCCTTTTTTTTCCTTTCTCCTAAAAACCAGAGTGTGCGGCAGCCGGAAGGCAAGCCACCTTCAGATTCCCGATCCAGTCCCAAGTTCCTACCGACGTTTCCCGATCCATCTTTCTTTTGATGTTTATTAACTATATTTTTTGTATCTTTCTTTTTTCTACGAGAATAAATGTTTTCTTGTGTAAACCCGTATATTATTTACTTTGTGTCCACACTCCGGTGTGGTGGCGCCCGAGCACCTTCAGTCTCCGTCCAATTAAGTGAGGGAACCCTGTTGATCCCGACTGCATTCTCATAGAGAAAAGACGTCACACTTTCATCAAGACTAATTCCGCCCCAAAGCGTCACAGATCTACCACCATATTTTTTTACTTTTTGTATAGTTTGTGCAGAATGGCGTTTGACCTCTGTAAAGAGTACTGGTCTCCACTGTCTAAGTTGCTATGCAACATGTTTACGAGCAAAATGTTAACTTATGTTGTACGAACTTAAAACAGGATTTTGTAAAAGTTTTCTTGGTAAGATTAACCTAAGGATTGGATTCTCTTAGTTTATTTTTAACAGCCTTTACGATTTGAAGATATTTGTTTGTGGATGTGCAAGAACGCAAGGATACAATTAAAAACCGACCCTGAATTTGGTTTGGTTTTTTTTTAGGACCTTGTTCAATGTATCTTTTATATCTTAGAATTTCTATGTGTTGATTCTAATAATACTATAAAAATATATAAGCTTATTATACATGAAAAAAATTTATAACAACATAAAAGCAAATATTTACATGCCATAACATATATTTTTTTTTTTTAATATATATAGTATTGTAATTTATTAAAAAAATAATATATTAATAAACAGCTATTTTCTTGCTAATAGACTGTAGATTTATATTCAAAATAATTATCAGTTAAGTTTTACTGGTTTACACTGTTATTAATTTATAATTATTAAAAAACATTTTTATATATTTAAAATTTCATTTGTTTTTGTCAAGTTCAGTTCTTTTGCAATGTATAATATATATTGGGTGTATAGTGCTTAAATAAAAAAGTAACTGTAGTTTACTTGAGCTTGTGTTATATATAGTATGTTTTCCTATATTAGCGCAAAATGAGCTTTCGTCAGTGTTTGAAAGTGGACTACCAGTTTTACTACCTCCTTCAATACTACGGCACATAGAGTTACTTAGTACATTTGCAATATAATAATAATATAAAGTTTCTTGTATACGCTATTATTATTTTTGTTAAAAATGTAATACATTAGATAAAGCCACTCTTATATTTACTAAAGATTTTTTGCATAATTTATATTAAAATGCATTAGGTCGCATCTGCATAGAAGCTGCACATGCGACATATTATTATTAATCCATTGGAGATTCATAGTGTTCTTGGATTAAAGCCAGTAAATATTTCTATTACATGTAATCTAAGAACAACAAGAAAATTACCTTCAGTATGTTTATGTAACCTGCGACGTCATGCAAATCCATCACATGCTCAGATTTATTTTCCAAGCTAAGGCAATCTGAAGATTAAACTTTAATATTTATTATTGGACATTAATATGATTTAAACATGATTTTAAATTACAATTGTAAAATATATTTATTAATAAATATAGTAGATTAAATTATTAATTATTAAATAATATTAAATATTAAGCTAAATAATTACAAACTGCCAATTTCAGCCAGTTTGCTAAACTTTATAAATGATAAATGATTTTTTTAATAAATTATACATTAATCGAGTAGATGGATGTATGTTTACCCAAAAATATGTTATTACGTTCGGAAATTGAATTATAAAATTGAAAAAATATACAATGAGCCGGAATGAAAATAAAATTAATCCACGCAATATATCGAGGGGTTGATAAATAAAAGAAAAATGTGGTTTCTTCCCATTGAATTGAAAAAAATATATCGTTTGCAATTATTGCACTCCTGTGAAAATACACGTGGTCAATATCGTAAATTCTATAGGATACAATCGACATAATGCAGTTGAATCCATTATTCCCGAGAATAATAATAATAATAAAGGAGCAATGCTCAGTTTGCACTTACTCTTCTTGGGGGGTGAACTCATGGTGTGTTGGACAATATAAGGGGACATTGACTAACTCCTAAAAATGTTTAATTAAACTTAAGGGTGCATACATACAATAGACTCCCGTAATTAACCAGTTTTCGAGGGGTGTTTCTTGTTTTGATTAAGTAAAATATGTTGTGGTGTTCTCATTCCGTCCCCAAGTCAAGTGTAACTCGCATTATATATTATTCAGTCAAAACTAATAAACTTCAAATGTTATTAATGTCTGTTATTAAACTACCATATTATTATAATACATATTAGTTTTTTTAATAAATTTAGAATACCTGTCTATTCAGTCTACATAGATTATTTATTTAATTTATTCAACTATTTTGTCTGTGCATGCTCGCAACGAAATGTATATTTATAGTTGTATTAAAACTGACACGTTGAATATGAACATATTGCTTTTAATTGAATTATTCATATAATATGTAGTGCAGAGAAATGCGTCAGAAAATTTAATGTGGGCATTCAATTTAATTTTGCGGCGATCTGCCAAGCGAACATAGAATTACATATCTCGGTCTGTATACACAAATTATTTGTGACATTTTCAAGCATTAAATATAAAGCCGTATAAGTACTTAGCAGTAAATTAAAGGTTGGTAAATATTGATTGTTTTAGTTTGTGTACAAGGAAATTAACTATGTTAATAAATAATGTTTATGATTATATATTGTAACAGAAAATATCATTGATGTAATTTAATGTAAACCAATTTACTTGTTGCCAAAACGTTCATAATCATTTTATCAGTCTATGTCTATATAATAATATCGAGTAAAGTGGAACGATTTTACAACTTAAATTTAAACTGAATTTATAAAAGAAAGTTTGTTGAATAATTTCTGTCAAATCTCATAGAGTGAGTTGGTGTTCTCAAAACTTGATTTTTAAATTTTACTATTAATTGAAAATTATAAACGTAAAGCTTTTTTGCAAAACAACTTAAATTTAATTTTTAAATTAATTGAGATAATTATGTTTATTTTTGTAAAATCTTTTATCTGATGTCTTTATGTTCAACAAACATCGCTTGCTTTTTTTAATTTAAGGGAATTATCGAGGTAATTTGTAATATTGTGTTATTATTAAAATAGTTTAGCAGCTAAAATTTTCATGTGGCTTGCAAGATAGTAGAATCAAATAAGATTATCAGACTTAACTTTTGTGAAATCCAAAAATAAAAAGTCTGGCATATTATAACTGTCAAATATCAACTTTCTTTTTTTGTTACTAATTTCTAATACAAATTTTTGAGTAATGATTTTTTCAAATTAATAAACTTATTTCATGTTTGTTTGGATTTTTATTTATTTTTCATCTAATTATTGACAAATAAACCTATTAAAAAAAAATCAATTGCCGACTAATTATGTCAATAATTTAAACATCCACTAACTCAATATAAACAATACATAATTTTTTTAAATATTTTAATTTGAATACACCAGAAGATGCTAACGAGCTATACATTGCAGTAGAAAATTTTACAAAGGTCATTCAACAAGTTAATAAAATCGGACCTTTCTCGGCTATTAAGCCAAAACAAAAACACACATATTTCATTTAAGACAAAACAAGCAATTAATATGAAACGGAAACATACAAATAACACCACAGTAATTCTTTTACTTGTACTGAGATTACTTAGATTGTGTTTTAAAAGTTTTAAATTTATTTATTAAATTGCGCGACTAAACAAGTGATGATTGAAAATTATTATTATTTAGGTTTAGATACTCGTATCTAATAATTTACATAACATTATTCTTAAGAACGTTTAATTATAAATAACAACAGAATAATATTCATAAATTATATGAACATTTCGACGTCTTGCAGTGCTATCGGTGTTTTCAATACAATCACAAAGCTACCGATTGTAAAAATACAGCAATTTGTCCATCTTGTAGCCTAGTACATAAAGGTCCTGAGTGTTCAGCAAGTACTCTAATGTGTTTTAATTGCACAAGCATGAATAACAAGTTTATCACACTAGTCGAAACAAACCACAAAGCGTATGATCCAACTTGCAGCTGCTATAAGAAGAAAGTTTCCGATTTAAAGAAAAAAATAAACTACGATTGGCCATCACCAACAGCATAGCAACCACCGGATGTCCATAGAAAAACAAAAAATGATACTACCATTTTCCATATTAATGTCAGTTCAATTCGAACTAAAGAAATTTGGATTTGGAAAATTATCTCAAAGAAAACCGTACTATTAAAATTATTTTAATTAAATGAATACTGGCTGAAAGAAGAAGTCGACTTAGTAAACATTTAGGGATTTGTCATTGCCAATTGTTTTTGTAGAAAAAATAATGAAAGTGGCGGAGCAATGCTAATGGTAAAAAGAAGAATAGAGTTTCAAAAAAATTAACTGATATTGATATTCTAGCAAAAAAAGTTACATGTGAACTTGGTGCTATTATTTTAAAACAATTTGATTGTATTTTTGTATCTGTGTATCGCACGCCCTTGGGTGATTTTAATGAATTTATTATTGTATTGTCTCAGGTTTTAAACAAACTGAATAAGTACAAAGAATCGGTTTTTATTGGTGGTAATTTTAATGTTAATCTTAATTTAACTAACTTAATGAAACAGAATTTTTGTGATACAATTGTAAGTTTTAATTTCTGTAGAGAGTAATACACGAGTTCCCGCTACATCTGCTACGTGTATTAATAATATTTTAGTTAATACAGCCGTTGCTTATGAAGTGAGCACAGTTGAACCTTACTTATCCGACCATTATGGCATTATAATGAATTTATTTATTATGAAAAAAAAAACAGTGACAAATAAAATAATGAGTAGATATTTTTCGTATAAAAACATAACTAAGTTTAAAGAAACTCTAAAACAAATAAAGTGGACAGACGTAATTAACAATTTACACGAAGAAACGTCGTTTGAAATGTTCCATACAGTTTTTTTAAATAAATTTGAAATCTGTTTTTTGTTGTGCTCCAAAAAATATTCAAATAAAAACAGCAACCCTTGGTGTTCAAGTGAATTGAGATAACAAAAAACCATAATAAATAGTATATGTATAATGCAAAAACATATAAACACGATTGAATCAAAAACACTGGAAAAAGACTTAAAAAAGTCTTACAAAACTAACATAGATGTGGCAAAAAAAAAATTTTATGCTACAAAAATTTTAAATTCTCTTAATAAACCTAAGGAGATGTGGAGAGTAATTAATGAAATTGGCAACAAACCCAAAACTAAAAGTACAATAAATACCACTCTATCTTCAGATACATATCAAAAATATTTTCTTAACATTGTTGAGTCAGTCACAGCAAATGTGCCTAAAGATAGTGATCATTCAATGAGTCTACTTTGTGAAGGTCAACTTAGATCGGTCCATTCGTTTTTTTTTTAATCCGTTCCGAGTACGGAAAATGTTCAAATAATAAATTCATTAGGTAATAGTAAATGTGGAGATGCTTATGAGTTAAATTCATTTTTGCTCAAAAGTAATTCAATCGAATTACGTGAAGTTTTAGCACATTTGGTAAATTTATCATTTGAACAAAGAATATATACTCAGGAACTAAAACTGGTTAAAGTGGTACCTATTTTAAAAAATGCAAATACAAACGAAGTGACAAATTACAGACTCTATTATTCCTGTAGTTTCTAAAATATGGGAAAAAGCAATATGTAATAGGTTGTACAACTATATTGAAAAAAAATTATGTAAAGCTTAGTTTGGGTTTAGAAAAGGCAGATCTACAATGAACGCAATTTACTCACTTGTTCATAATATATATGACGCATTTAAAAATGGGAAAACTGTGATCGCCGCATTTATTGACCTGAGTAAGGCTTTTGACTGTGTCTTACACTCAATATCACTGGATTAACTTGAAGACTATGGAATCCGAGGAAACACGCTGAAATTAATGGAATCATATTTATTGAACAAAAAACAATATGTCATTAAAAATAACGTACAGTCTTTCAAAGCACATGTTAAAATAGGTGTCCCACAGGGTTCAATTCTGGTTCCTATACTTTTTCTAATTTATATAAACGACCTCGAAAATAACATAAAAGCTGCCTCAACATATCTCTACGCGGATGTTACTACTCTGTTAGAAAGTCCAACTATTTCAAATTCAAGCGTAATCCAAGGTCTCTAAGAAACCGAATACTGGTAATAACGGATTAGTATTAAATGAATCCAAAACTATTCATATTAAATTTTATTTAAATGATACTGATAAAATGGAAAGCGTGAAATTTTTAATGGTATACTTACAACCTAAATTAACATGGAAAGTACATATAGATATGCTGGCTAATAAACTAAACAAAAATTTATACTTGCTAAGAAGAATTGCTCAAAACACGGATCAAAATATTACCAGAACCTGTTATTTCGCATACATTCACTCGATTTTGAGCTACGGTATATTACTCTGAGGTAATTCGGCAATGTCTAATCGCATTTTTATAATGCAATAAAAGGCAATAAGAATTATCGCTGCTATATTGCAACTAACTAGTTGTCGTGAATATTTTAAAATCTTTAAACATACTAACTGTACCATCTGTGTTTGTCTTTCATTGTCTACTATTTGCAAAAGACAATGTATCAAACAAAACAAAACAGAGTGATTTACATAGTTACAACACAAGATCAAATGCTAATATAGTTCTAGTTCAAATAAGCTATGAATATCTCTCTATTAAAATGTATAATCATTTGCCAACTAGTATCAGGGAAATGCCTAAAAATATATTTAAATCTGAGGTAGAAAAAAGACTGCGTCAAGAAGTGTTATATACCTATTAACCCTTTTTTAGCATACAATTTTAATTATTTATTATTATTTTAATATGTAGTGCTGTGCTATTTGATATTGTCATCATAGGTTTATATGTCAAAAATACTGATGGTCGGAATATTACAGTCAACGCTGAGCGGTACACAAATATGATTGCTAACTTTTTCGTGCCTTAATTCAACAGCAATAATGTTGCACATGTGGCTTCAGCAAGTAATTTATTGAAAAAAACATTTTACAAACGATTAATTTTACAAAATGGACCTGTTAACTAGCCACTTCGTTTGTGCAAGTTGACGCTATTAGATTAATTTCTCTAGGCATATGTAAAGTCCCATGTCTACACCGATAAACCAGAAACAGTACCACACAAGTAGTGTGTGTAAATTGGACCTTCAGATTACGCCATGTACGTTCCAGCCGCGGCAGTTACTTGCCCTAAAAACATATTCAAACTTTGAGGAAACTTTGCGTTTTACATTGAGATATGCAGTTTTCTTAGTGTTAGATGTCTTCAAAAGTAAATACAAAACAATGTTTTGCATTCAGAGCAGAGATAAAATTTGTTTTTACAACCGTTTTTATTTTAATAATTAATATTGTTATTTGACTAAATTTTCTTCAGCGCAAAGAAGAGATACTCTTTATGAGCTTCAAACTAATAGAACACTTTGCAAATTTGATAATGCATTTAATGACCTATTGGAATTATGTTTTGCCAAATTATCAACAAATTGTAAACAAATTTTGCGCAGCTCAATATTAATAAACTTCTTGGTTTACAACGAAAAGCCATAAGGATTATTTGCGGTTTAACTTACAAGGAGAACTGCAGAGTGTATTTCAGACGTCTGGGAATATTAACGTATCCTTCTATGTACATCCTAGAATGTCTTTTACATATTAAGAGAAATATTAATAGTTATATAAATCATGACCACCACGATTATATAACAAGAAATAAAAATAATATCTACCAAAACAGATTAAGACTTAATATTTCACAGACTGGTAGTAGATATTATGGAATAAAATTTTATAATAAGTTATCTTGCAGTACTAAAGTTCTTTCATTGACATCTTTTAAGTTAAAAATCAAAACTTTTTTAATTGAACATGCTTTTTATACCTTAGATGAGTTTTTACAAAATGATTTTAATATATGAATTGATTTTTTTTTATCAACCCAATATTATTTATTTATTTTTATGTTTGTTTTTAAACTATTAATTTGTAACATTGTGATTGTTAATTTGTAACATTGTAGACATTAAGTAGTAACATTGTGACCTGTGTAAGACTGTCGGTAGCACTAATAAAGAATTATTATTATTATTATTATTAAAGGGTGGGCCATGTAAAAATTGGAATTCGTACTACCGTTTATTTTGTTTTTCAAAGCTATAATAACATTTATGAGTTGACAAAACGTTAGTTTTATGTTTGACATTTACGTCCCGCTTCACACTTAAACAAAGTTGGAAAATAATGAAAACTTACTTCGAAAGTGGTATTCTACTCAACCGGTAAGAAATTTACAAAACAAAGTTAATAGAAAAAAAATGAAAAAATGACTTTAACTCAGTTTGTAGACCAATTTGTAAAGCAAGTTTACAAAACTGGCTTAATAGTGGATAAAACAACATGTTCACGTTCTTGACCAGTGCGCTCAGCTAAAAAAATTAATGATGTTGCTCAGAGTGTGCGTAAACATGCATCAACATCAACTCGTCATTGTTTTCAGAAACTAAACATTTCTCGCACTTTTCTGAGGAGAATTTTGCACAAGGACTTCGGTTTGAAGGCCTACAAAGTTTAACTAGTCCAAGAAATAAAGCCTCATGACCATCCGATGCGGTACCAGTTCGCCCAACGGGCAAAAGATCATTTGGCCACCAAAGATGCGCATTTTTATCAAAAACTTGTGTTTTTTAATTAACTTCATTTTTTTCTCAGAGACTATGTCAATAAACAAAATTATCGCATTTGGGGATCAGAGAATCCACACATGACTATTGAACAGCCTGTGCATCCACAAAAAAAGTTTCGAATTTGAAAGTGAGCAAGAAACCGCCGTTACCGTCAATAGCGAACGTTACCGTGCACCGCTAAACAAATTATTGTTTTCAAAAATTAAAGAGTATGAAGTGGTTGACATTTGGTTTCAACAGGACGGGGCCACTTGCCATACAGCCAACGTAACCACTCATTTTTTGTGCACTGTTTTTGGATTAATCAAATAATAAACTAAAACGCTGATGTCAATTGGCTGCTTAAGAGCTGCAATTTGAACCCTTTCAATTTTTTTTTTTGTGAAGAGACCTTAAGGATAAGTGTTACGCTAACCATCCAAAAAACATTGATGCTTTGAAACACAAAATCAAAGTTGCCATTCATGTGATTGGAGCCCAAACACATACATATAAAAAAAACCAGTATGGAAAACTAATAAACCATAACAACTGACTAATGGTGGAACAAGAAGACCAAATAAAATCGTAAAAGAAATATACAGAGAAGATGTTTAGTGATGACAGACCAATTATATCCGGTGATACGGACATTACGATGGAAGGCCCGACCATTCTAAAAAAAAAACTCCGAAAAGCAATTCAAGACACAAAAAGCAGAAAATACCTGGACCAGACAAACTAAATGCCGAACTTTTTAAGGCAATGAACGATGAAAGCTTGACATGTCTGCTGCGACTGTACAATAAAATTTACAACACAGGATACATCCCTATAGACTGGCTAAAATCTACTTTTATTACCCTCTCCAAAAAATCAAACGTGTAGAGAATATTGTTTTATTAACCTCATGAACTATGCCCTGAAAATATTTTTAAGAATTCATTCACAACCGACTATGGAAGAAATTGGACCAAGACATCGGAGACTCCCAGTTTGGTTTCAGGAACGGGTTCGGTACAAGAGAGGTTTTCCATGAAAGTCTTAACCCAAAAATGCTTAGATCAACGCCGCACAGTCTATGCGTGCTTCGTAGACTATGAAAAAGCATTCAACAATGTCAAACATGGAAAATTAGTAGATTAATGCTCAAAACAACCAACATCGACGATAAAGACATTTGCATTATCACACATCTCTATTGGAACCAAACAGCGCAGGTTAAGGTCGGGCAAGAGCTAACGGAAGAGTTCCAAATACAAAAAAGGGTTTGCCAAGGATTTTTTCACCGATCCTGTTCAACCTATACTCCGAGAACGTATTCCGGGCTGCCCTGCATAAATGCACACAAGGAATAAAAGTAAATAGAAGACCAGTTAATAATATTAGATACGCAGATGATTCTGTGATATTAGCCAACAATATCGAAGACTTGCAATACCTCATTGACCAAATACAACAAGCTAACTCGGAGTATGGACTCAAAGTAATGATTATTAGCAAAAACAACGACACAAACAATGCTGCAATAACTATTAACGGTGATCCAATTGAGCGCGTACAATGATTCAAGTACTTGGGCAGCTGGCTCAATGAACAGTGGGACCCGATCCATGACATCAAAACACGAATCAAAATAGCCAGAAATACTTTTCAGAATCTCCGACCCTTATTGTGTAACAGGGACCTATTACTAAATATTAGATGGCGAACCGTTGAGTGCTACGTCTTCTCGGTTCTATTGTATGGAGTCGAGGGATGGACACTGAAAGTATCTTACCACAAACTTAATTGCAAGTGAATGTTAGCCTCAAAATTTTGAACAAAGAACGGACATGTTGACTGGCGACCAAGATTGTATGGTTAAACGCTTTTAGATTATTTGGCAACAGTTTTGAAAACAACATAACTCAGGCAATGACAAATATAAAACCCCAATAGCTTAAAAAGTGGTCGCAAATTTAGTTGACAAAAGTCGCGTTTAGTCAAAAATTGCAACGGCAAATAATAGTTTTTAAATAAATCATTTTTTTACGACTTAAAAATGTTTAGTTAAGATCCGCGTAATATAGTTTCTTATTTTTCAATGTTTTGATAACTTTATCTACTGTGCCTATCGTAGTTTTATAGTTTTATTTTTATTGTCATTTAGCTTTCCGTTTCTTTGCCTTTATGTTATCTTGTTGCTTTTTAATTCATACGTTTGTTTTGTTATAAGTAAATGGATAGGTATGACTCTTTTGTTAAAACCGTTTTATAGAAGTTTGCTATTTTTATTATTTTTTTTTTGCCAATATTTGGTATTAACCGACTTGAGGCTGCTGCTGCTCTATTTGCTTTTACTGCCTTTTTTCAGGTTTCAATTCTTTCTACCACCTATGGTATATGCTTTACCATAATTTCTTTATTTTTAACGCATAATATAAGCGTAAGGTTGTCAGCATATTTTATGCTAATAGTTCCTTCAAATGTCTTTTTATTCTAAGCACGCTATTATAAAAGTTCCACAACGATGTTTTTGCTACTTTGCACAATGGAAGGAGAAACTTTAATGTTCATGCTTGTTTTTTTTTATGGCGTTTTGGTGAGTCAGTCATTGTCTACTAGCCATGGCGTAAAGTTTTCTTAAAATAATCAAAAGTTGAACAACGGTACTGCATAAAATGTTGTTAAAAACTTGGTGATTCTTAAAACAAAACAGTTTGTAAGATTCAGCAAGTGTTTGAAGACGATGCTATAAGAGTAACACAAATTAAGGAGTGGTTTAACCAATTATGGCCAGACATTGATAAAGAGTAATCAGCTTACTGGAAATCCATAATCTGAAGCAATTGTTAAAAGTTATAAAAAGGTTATAATGGGAAATCGTCATTTGATTATACAAAAAATTGCCAAAGAAATAAAGATCAGTAGAAATTCTGCACATGCAATTTTGTGTAAAGATTGCAGAGTGGCTGCAAAATGTGTGCTCAAGCTTTTGTTGGCAAAACAAAAAGAATTTAGTCATGCGGTTACACAGAGTTTACTGGTTACTACTAATACTAAACCTGAGTTTTTGGACACCGTCGTAACTGGAGATGAGTCATGGGTGTAGTGGTGCGACCTGAAAACAAAAACACTGTTGTTACAATAGAAATATCCCTGCTCGCCATAGCCAAAAAAACACGACAGGTAAAAAGCAATATTAAACTATACTAACAGTATTTTTTGATATCAGTGGAATTGTGCATCACAAATACGCATCAGTAAAACAAAAGAGTGAGTTAGCAAAACCAATGTTTATCTGGTTTGTCAAACTTAGCAAGGCATACAAAATAAAGATTAATGACGTACTTAAATTGCTAAAAAAATGTGGGGTAAATATGAAAATTGTTAAAACAATTGAAAGCCTATACTCACATAATACAAGTAAACACAAAAAAACTACAAAACAAAAACACTTAAGATTGCAGACGTTTTAAGTGCAAACTACAGACAAAAAACAAGATCATAGAGCAAGTTATGAAGATCTTATACTTAGTAGTCAGCATAACAAGCAGCGGTAAAAAAAAAGAACAAACTAGGAAAACAACTAACCAAGCAGCACAAACATCCGAAGCATTAAACTAAAAAATATAGGAAGACAAACACTTTAATAATTACAGCAAGGTCTGCATTTAAAAAATTTGCATAAGGTTAATCCTTACATATGCACTAAAGAAGCAACCTCAAACGATGGTCGTACAAAAAACCGCGCTAGAATAACTGCAAACACTACAGATCAAAGGAGGAACAATAAGGGATCACATAAGAAATTTCGTAATAAAAGAAAAACTAATAGTTGTTTGCTGAACAAGAGAATGTAGATCGCAAAGGAAATAGAAAAAACAATAGAAAAACTACCAAAATAATGGATAAATTTGTAGACATTATTTGGTCTTATGTAAAAGAAAGAGAAGGAGAAATTCATTATTGGATTTTCTATCTTTGCAAGACTAAAATATTTGTCAATAAGCTTTTACTATTTATTTTTTTACAAACAATTATTTTGTTGTCACTGTTTCATAAACTGTGCAGTAAGATTTATAAAATTAAACAGATTTTTTTAGAAATTTCTTAGTATTGCATATATTTAAAAATTCTCTAATTTCTTTTCAAACGGACCAGAGCAGAGGGGGAGGGGTGTCGAGAAACTTGCTTTTGTATTTTTTTATAAATCGCAATTTTAACGCAAAAAAAATTTACTAGTAAAATTAATCAGAAATTTTCCGTACAATCCAATTCTAGCATCATTTTGAGTCCACGCCCTCATTATACGCGGCAAAACCCAAAAAACTCTAGTGACTAGTGGTCCAAGCAAAAAGGAGCATTTTTGTATTTTTTCTATACCGCCAAAGTTGACTTTGTTATAAATTAGTTAGAAAATATAAATTAATTCTGTGTATTTGGGTGTTAGAGGTCTAAAACTCAAAAAATCTGCAAAAATAGGCCTTCTTCAACATAACAAATTTATATTTTCCAACTAATTTACATCAAAATACGTCAACTTTGGCGGCTTCTTTTTTGTCTTGCCCATATATAAATAACAAAAAAGATCTATTTTTTTAGGTTTATAAAAAATGTTTCTCATTCTTATTTAATTTTTCTTAAATATTGAAATGCAGCAAAATAGTAAACCGAACACAATTAAATATGTTTAGTTTATTATTTCAAGAAAATGTTTATCATGTGTGTCTGCAACAAAAAAAAGCTTTATCAAACTAATATTAAAACACTATTATTGAAGGAACCTACAATAACAACCTCTATAAAACAATGACGACATCAGTGTTAATATCGCTGTTTTATGTGAAAACACTGCCAAGCAAATAAATTTCATATTGTCCTTAACAAATAAAACAAACGTTTAAATGTCTAAACAAATATAAAGTGCCCTGAGTAGTTTAATTTATATCTCGAATAAGGCTTCAACAAAATAAAACACAAATAAAAATACGAATTATATCACTGGAGAGGTTATTTAGTGGACAATAGACGGAACGTGCTTCTTTGACCAACTGCTCATCCAGGACATCCAATAAATTGGATTTATTCTCCGGCAAATATATACTATTTGTGTTATTATTTGTTTGCCAACCTACGACGGACATCATTTAAGACATAAACTAACAAACATACAAAGAGATTGCTTTTAATTGCTACTCGAATAAATTGATTCCTAAAATAGATTTCTATACAGACACAATTTTCAATATTTGTGCTTTATACTGCAATATTAAATTGAATTATGAATGAATGTACATAGTGTTTCCATTAGTTCCCAATAGACACATTAATATTAAATTTTTATGATAAAATCAATATATTAATAATCAATTATTAATACTCAATATTCTATAGCGTATGGCTAGAATTATGGAATTACTGAGGGGCGGAAAGGTAATATTACTATGGATTATGCCGATGAATGATTATATCAATGTGGGAAAAGAAATATGTCCCCACATTTAAATCGCTATTGTATGACCAAGGAGGAGATCCCGAATGAGTATTCAATTAATCAAGAACGAACTATAAGGGGCGGCCTCTGGAAGTTGTCGGTCGCCCACGAAATAATGTACAGAGTTTTGGAACTATTCTCCCAGAATCGCATAGTTCTTCCCCGCATGGTTTAGCGGTTAGGCCAGTGTTATTGTCGGCAATAATGACCGTAAGTTAGAAAACGGGGAAGACGAAGTTCGGCCATACTCATGTAATATGAAAAGAGGGTCAGAACAACTCGGGAATTATACGGCCATTCCACCATGCATAATATATGATCAGCTAGCGCAAACATTTCGAATTTGCCACAAAAGTACAGAGAAGGTTGGAGATCACCTGCCACGGACACATGAAATACGTGAAATATAAAGGAACAGACTGTTGAATTAGATATGTTATACGGAAACTTGGTTTGTGTTAGGAAGGAAGAGGTAGCTTCATCTAAACCGCAGACTCTGCTCTATCCATATGCATACATATTTATGTTGCAGTTATTTATGAAGGTAATTATATTTTCTGTGCACCCGAACAGCCAGGTGGTTTCCCTCAATCAACCTTTCATCATTTATGATCTCGTCTAATAATCTAACCTATCCTTGCGGGCCTCTTTAAATATTCAACAATTAGCAAACATCTAAATTACTATACTATTTGTATTAATATTGTATATCCCTCTATTCATTTCTTCAATACTAATTGTTAGACTATTATATTTATAATTTAACACATACAAAGCCGCTTTGAAACACAAGTTAAATATTTAATAATTTAATAAAACAGCAACAAATTATTATAAATTATTTAATAACCGCACATGCCTTTACATAAAATTGTCCAACAGTTTTAAAATATATTTGTTTTGGATAGGTTTATTCAGTATAAACAAATGTTTGTTAATTATTTAATATAAACAAATTTATGTTAATAAATTTCAAATAACAATAGGCTGTTTTCATATATATCTATGTCTGCAAATAAAAGCAAAAATGTTTATCAATCTAAACATACAATTGATTCTGTGTAAGCAAAATGGAAAATACCTGAAAGTGACCGGTTGTAGCACTTTATTATGACAGACAGCATCTGCACTAGTTTATTAGAATACAACAAAACATAAAGTCCAGTCACCAAGTACATTTAAAAATGCAATTGAATGAAAGATGCTATATTTTTTATATTATGTAGAAAGAGGTTAGAAAAGCTTAACTTTAAGTTGCCAATTAAAATTTCCTATGATCTTTCTTTGCCATCTTGAAAAAAGCAAAAAACGTGATTTAGCGATAAAACGGTTCTCAGACGTGATACGAAAACTTTAACTATTTAATTGTTTTCTTTTTTACGCTCTACACTTGAGGTTTAATGACAATTTAAACAAGAAAAAAACTTTTTTCCACGCTACCGTTGATATTGACATTGAGTTTTTTCATGTGAGAAGTTCTTGCTAACACAATTTTATGCGTGTATTAACTTCAATTGTACCGCCGGACATAATCATATCGATTGTTCGTACAAAATACATCAATAGATGGAATTTTCAGAACTAATAATAACGTTTGCACATCGTCAGCGGCTCCCTGCACTATTTTTTTTTATAAAACTATTTTGGAATTCTAGCAAAGCAGATCCATTTTTCTTAAATCCAAATTAAATTTGTGATTTTAGGTTGCGTGAAAGTTGACTAAGAATTTTGACATTGAGACGTTTGACGTTTATAGATTGCACACCTGTGGATTTATGTTTAAGTATATTAAAGTTATAAGGAATTGTGCAACTTATGTGAAATGTTTGAAATATCACAGATTGATTGTTTTATCCCAGCTGTTGTGTTGCTGTTGATGAATACAGCATTATATAAAAGTAACTATGACACGATTGACTCGTTCTGTAAAATTTACTTGGTATTATGCGGTGTATAATAATTGCGAAACTTGGTACGGTTTAGAAAGATCTTTGAATGTTTTGCTAATTAATTGGGCTTGTTGACCATTATGGTATGTGGACCCCAAATATCAAAAACCAATTATTTTCTACAAACCTACATATTTTAGGCGTGAAACACATTTTGTAAAACAATCCGTGATTACAAGTATAAAACAAGTCTGTTTCTTGGACTCAGGAAACAATCTTATTAAGTCTATTAAAATGGTCTGGATGAGTAGATTCACTATTTTAGGCTTACCCGTTAATTCCGGTTATGCAATGTTTGAGACCCGTATTTTTTTTCATAGACGGTTAATAATGTAACTTTTATATTCTCTTTAATGTTTTAAAAAACCCAAAAACGTCTTGAAATTGGTAGAGTGTGTTTCGCGTCCATAACAGCATTTTAACCGTCTAAGGTAAAACTAAATTCTAATTAAGGTTGTTAATAGTTATTGTACGCCTCACTATAATGTGCTTAAAAAGTTTGCCTTTTTCTATTCTCCAATTCAAAAAATTATTTAAATTTTTGGTTACATTCTTAAGTCTAGAGAAGTGCCAATTGTCTTTTGAATTAAAGTTTATACAAAATCTGTTTGGAATTTGGAATAGAGAATCTAAAATTTATTTTGTTTGAAGGTTTGCGTAGTGTGTTTTTTGTGCGGTTATCTGTACAGTTTATATACTGTATCAACCATTAGTCAGTAATAGCAATACTTATTTTTATAAGTTTTATTACTTATGTATGTATTTTATATGTTTAGTTAATAACTTTTAATTCTGATACTGTAATTGGATAACTCCGTTCTGTATTGTTTAGCGTACGGCTTGCATAAGAAGTCTATCTTTCTTCATTTTATTTATTTTTTACAACAATGCCGCCCCTAAACCAACATCGGAGTTGTAGATTTGTATGACAAATGGTTTGGAAAAGTCAGGCGTAACTAGAATTGAAACACTCGATAAAGCTTTCTTTATAACCCCTAAAGCTGTGTCAGCTTCCGCAGTCTAACTGATCCCTCATTTCTTTTAAATAATCATGTTATGGGTACCATTATGATAAACAAAGCAAAACAGAAAGCAAAACCTTACCAAAGTTAGTCTTTAAGCTTTCCTTGTCTACTACAAATCCTAAATATTTCAACTAACTTTTGCAAGTTTGCATCACAATGATATTGTCCAAATAGACAAATACATTTGGCTCTATCTTGGGATCAAACATTAGACATTGTTTAACTTGTGCAGCGTTGTTTTTTTGCATCTCTTAATCTATTTAAGATACTATTCAAATAAGACAAAGTATACGCTAGAGGTTTAGTCAGTGGCGGAGCTATAACTTTTGGGCCACACCGCAAAACGTTGAAAATGGCCCACTCATAGACAATTAAAAAAAAAGTACAGTTTTGTCATTTATTTAACTTTTATTTTGAAAATTTTGGTAGGCTCCAGGTTTTGGAATAATCGTCGGAAGGCCACTTATGCTTGTGGGCCTTTCTGCATTGCAGACTCTTTCTTACAGGTAGCTCCGCCCCTGGGTTTATTTACTACGTTCAATTTTTAGCTAACAAAGCAAAACTGATAGTTTCCGTTGTCCATTTTTACAGGCAAACTCTAAGGGCTTGATGACGGTTTTATGACTATGAATCTTAATGACCTAGATCTCAATTCTAAGTAAAAAAAATTGATTTCCCTTAATTTACTTAATTGTTTAGAAGAAAGATTTTTTTGAATTTATCCCACAAATAAAATCTGGGTCTTTACCAACCTTAATTTTTTTTTGCATTTCTGCTCGCAAATAATTTCCAGACTAAAACTAAAGATTGTGTTTGTGATTTTTATCTTAATTGTGATGTTTTCTTAACCGGTTTGACAAATCTATTAGCAGCAACACTGACTTTGTTGATATAGATGGTTTTATTTCTATCTCAAAACTGCTGTAGCTAATATGTTTTAAAACTTTGTTTCCTATTGAACAGTTAACGCTTGTATCAACTAACACTTGAAACTTTAACTCAAAAATGTTGTTTATTATGTGTGGTTTGTTAACTTCTTTTAGTATTATGAAAGTAAGTGCTAGAACGTGTGGTAATAAAAATGTTTTTAAGTAGCGGAACTGTTGATATTGACTTGGAGGTGCGATGGTTAGTGGTGTGCACTACTACTTGGCGGTTTTTGAACACTTTGTTCAAGAATAAACCTTTAGTACTGCACTTAAATTTACCGTTTTAAGGGCTTTACAAAATTAGAAATTATGATTTTCTTAGTCACAGTTTCAACATTTTTCTATAATTTTTTCTGCTAGTGCATAAATCACATTTTTTGAAACATTAGTTGTGGTTCGAACTGAAAATGTTGATTTGGGTTTTGACAAATTTTTGACATATTGATATCAACTGTACTATCTAAGTAACACTTATAAAGCTTTGACGAGCTGCATAAATAAAGAAGTAGATTTTTTTAAATTGTGACAAAGTCTAATAGCCTTTGAAAACACTATTTTTAACTAAAAAAAAAAAAATTTTCTAAAAATGACAATAAACTTTTGAACTAAAATGTACCATTAAATTCGGCTTTCCAACGGTACACAGGTATAATCTCTCTTCTAAACTAAAACTGGGCTTAGAAAAAGTAGTAAGCCATAGTTTTTGTTATTTGATAATTTGCTTAAATGAAAAAGTTTATTTTCTTTGTTGTCTTTAGCAAAGTCAATGTTGGACGGTTGTACTGGCCATGGATTTAATAAAATTCTTTATTTTAATATTTAAAATAATTTATAATCTTATATTTCTCTATTTTTTTCAACTTAGATTTAATTGGTGGTATATTTCCTTAATCTTGCTATATGCGTCAACCGAATGTTATTGCCCTGCAGACTTTTTAGTGTCATCTTCAAGATAAGAATATAAGAGATTCCTTGATTTTTTTCTAAGTTTCTGAATACTTCTGATTTTCAATTGAGATTGGTTTCTCCTTTTTAAATAAATTCTTTTAAGATACCTTAACTTTTTGGTTTCTTTGTTTTTTCATAATTCAAAATAACAAACATAATAATAATAAATCCAAATAATTAAGTTTTTTTACGAAAAGTAAATGCAGAGTTGACATACAATTTGTTTTTAGATAATATGTCACAAATTATTTTTTTTTTGAGTTGCCAGGAGATAGTATTCTTTTATAGGAGTCAAAGACAGCCTATATTTAGTTTGCTTTCTTGCTCAACTCAACAATGCTTTAGCATTTTGTTTATTAACAAATTAACATGTCTTTACACAGAGCGCTGCTTGCTATTATACGCACTCTTTCAGACTTCTAAACACTCACACATAGTGTGTTTTGTTTGTACGCAATAATAGTGCTCAAATCAACTAGCAGTAGCCATATTGAGTAAAGTCTGCAATACTAACAGACTTGTTTGGGTTAACCCTTGATGTTGATCTGTAAGAAGCCGGTATCATGAGATGGATTTGAATTTTTTTTCATTGTACTGTTTTGTTTGTGGTAAGACTAGTTTAACGATTTGGATGCTGCTTATCGACTGGATTCTAACGACGTGTTTGGCGACGTTTCTTGATTAACTGAATTGTTTGTCTAGATTTTTTTATATTATTGCACGCGCTTTTGCTAGTTGTAGTTCTTCTCGTGCGTTTTTGTGATTGATATACTCAAATATAGTCTCACGTTAGAATAGAATTGTTTGAATGTTTTCAAACGAGTGTTGTGACGCTACCTTTAAAAGGTTTAGCACTTGCAATCATAGAGTTGTGAAAGTTTTAAAATCCAAATGGATTTGTTCAATGGCACTGAGTGTTCAAAAACAAGTTTATTGAGTATTGTGACACTATTTTTAAAAAGTTTAGCACTTGCAATAATGGCCTACTCATGGGTAATATTCTTATTTTCTAGTCACAAACGTAAGAGTAGCCAATAAGCAATTTGTATGTAAGACGATAAACAATAATTTCAGTCTATAAACTCTATTGCTTTGTTAAAGGTTTTTGAAGTTTTTTGTCTGTTATGTCCGAGAGATATTGCCAGTAATGTTATAATTACTTATGACAATTTTTGGAGGCGTTGGCAATTTTGGTTTAAAGTTAACGATTTCTTTGTTACTCTTGTTGATAATGCTTGACTCTACTCAGCGAATAAACTTCGTAGACAATTTGATTTGCTGGTAGCTGTGCTAGCAGTGGTAAACTTTCTTTAAGTGTATATAATCATTTTTTAGGCTTATTTTGTGGATAGTAGCAACCTTTTCTTGTGGAAACACATATCTTATCAGAAAGTAATAATGCATCCCATATCTCTGTTCTGTTCTAACCCATGAAGCCATCAGCCTTTGTTTTGATTTTCCGTTTGCTCTTGTTGTTATGATGTTAATGACGTGTTTGCTAATTTGGCGAAAAATATTTAGCAGCTATCAAATCCAAAAAAACTTGGTATACAAAACTGTCTGTCTTGGCTTTTTTGATGAGTTTGCTAAGTAGACTAAGTGTGACCAACTTTAGTAAAGTTGCAGTTTTCAACTGATTGTGTGTATGTGTGTTTAAAGTATGTCATGTTGTACGATGTGAAAATATAGAGTGATTTTTGGATGTCGTCGCTTAAGTGACATGCTTGCCAAATTAGGTATTGACTTGGAAGCACCGGTCGTTATTAACAAAACTGCGTAAATAATTCCATAAATATTTTCTCTAGTTTGTCTTGAAACATTATTGTGTCATGATTTTTTTATTGTTTTTATGTGATAATAGGTTAATACATAATTGCTCAGATGTGTCATACTTTGGGTACCAGTTATAAAAAATTGGTTTATTTCAAAGAAACCTTTGTATTGCCAGGAGATGGTTTTGTTTATGTAAAAGATTAAAGAGTTAAGGACAGCCTAGCTTGTGTTCATATATTCAGCTCAATGATGTTATTTTTTTTTTGTAACGTTAATAGTCGGCAAGACGACAGAGAAGAGCTGCCATAACTTATATAGGAGAGCATAGCGTTCTTCCCAATTTAGATCCGTTACCACATACACTGTCAAGCATAAAATTAGGGTCACTTTATAATTATTTTTTTTTAGAAATTTTTAGTTTTTTATTTTTTTTTAGTAGTAACAATTTACTAACTGAATAAATAAAAGAAAAGTTTTTGTTGTTCAAAATTTATTGAAAGTAAGAAAAATGAACAATAAAATTTCAATTTAATATGCTTTGGATCAGATTTTGGATTACATTCTGCGGAAGTTTGTCCCATTCCTGCACTAGTATGTTGCAAAGTTTTTAGAATTTCTGGGGGCCGGCACATGTTTTTGTAAACGTTTTCCATCTTATCCTAAACATCCTACTCAATAACTATCCGAGCAGTGTGGGGCCGTGCGTTATTATGCATAAATGTTGCGTCGTTTCCAAGAATAACCATGAACATGATCTTCTAGAACCTCTGTCAGACATCTATGCCCAGTCAACGTTCCATTCTCGATAAAGACTAACTCCATGCCAGTGTCAAAAAATATGCCATAACTGATCTTTCACTAAATAGAAGTAGCTCAACAATATATGTTGCCACACTTTTACACATCTATCTGAGCCCGTAAGACAGAATCGCAATTCATCGGAAAACTATACGCGACTCTAATCCGTTATTGTCCAAGCTAAGTATTCTCGTACATAATTTAACCTCGCAATCCGGTGTTTACAGTAGCTCTAATTCGAGAAGATAATCCAGCACCATAAAGTTGAATCCTAACATTTCTCACTTCTTGCAGATGATTTCGAAGGGAAACTGCCGTAACCGTTCGGTTTCTCAAAGCACTAGAAACGAAAAAACGGTCATCTCTAGCTGTTGTAGTGTTGCTTTGCTCTAAACCAGGTCTTTAAGTGAGTAGACCAGTCTCTTTGTACCGCCGCCATACTCGGTGCACACTTGATAGACTTACATCAACGTTTCTTGCAGTTTTGCGCTGACCGCGGGCTTCTAAAGCCGCCACAATTCGTGCCGCAACAAAGGGATTTATGCTCATTGCAAAACACTATTAGTGACAACAATACACAGACAATTTGCAACATACAGATATCATCACAGAAACAAAAACTATGCTTGTTTGTTTTAACAAAAGCAAATAAAAGTAAACTTGATCATTTTTATTACTTAGCACATCAAATTAAAATTGTTTGTTTTTATAATTTTCAATAAACTTTGAACAACAAAAACTTTTTTTTAATTCAACCAATCAGTTAGTAAACAACCGACAAAACAAGTAAAAAACTAAAACTATCTAAAAAAAAATTCAAATTACAAAGTGATCTTAATTTAATGCTCGGCAGTGTATAAGCATCTATACATACACAAACATACACATGTCGTCTCTATGGCTCGGTGTGTTTGACACCTTAACACTTAGTGGTATAATAAGTAATAGTCGGCGTATATTGTTATGCAAATAATTCACACATTTTCAGAAGGTGTTCTCTATCATAAAACTGACTTAGAATGTTACACACTCACACATACTATATTTTGTTTTCAAGACGTAGTAGTGCTCAAAACAAATAACAGTAGCCGTACTAAAAAAAATTGTTGCGGTGGTGCATTACCAACGACTTGATGTTCTGTTTATTGCCATATTTTACATTTACGATTAATTATTTGTTGCAAAAAATTGTCTGATTTAGATTTCCAAATAATTTTGAATGCTTCCTAACAATAATTAATTTGACAGACTTTGTATTTAGTAATTTTAATCAAATTTATAATAATCATGTTATTTCTTCATGGTTGCATTTTATATATTTAAATGTCTTATTACATTACAAAGGAAATTGTTTTTCGCAGAAACCATGAATGTCGTAATTCAGAAAATATTTATGTTAAGTAAAGTTAATCACGTTAGTAACGATCCACAATGTAAATTAAATCGTAACTATTTTTAATATATTCAGTAATAAAATAGGAATAAAAGAGCAACAATATTTACCATTAGTTTTTCAGGTTCTCATATATATTATGATAACCGTAAGAGTGCCCAACACTAAAAATTATTACCTTTGCTCATTTTACCAATTATGAATGAATAGGTATATTTGGTAAAATAAACTTTATCAGTGACATTTACATTACGTATAACTTACCCTTAATATTAATTTTGAAACTTAAAATATATTATTCATTTTATTCAACAAAACAATGGGGAAATTAAATAAAGAAAAAGTAATTACAAAGTTCATAAAGTTGTGCAGATTATCGTGGAGATTTATGTAAATTATTTTGAATAATTTGCAAAAGTATCATATGTTAGGAAGTGCATTATACTGCTGAAATTGCGCGCTGCACCAAACTAAATCCTAAGTAGGGCATGTATAAAAGTTCATACAATATGTAGTGTCATAGCTTGGGTGGTGCATTTTGAAATGGAGCGATGAAATTTAAATGACCGAGATTATAATGTAATGCGTTCTATAAAATAGAAAAAAATAAAGTACTGATTTTTTAATTCAATAAATTTATAGTGGTTTTGAAGTTTTTATTGTTAAAAGTTATATTATTGCAAGTAGTTACATAACAATGCTTGTTATCTAAACTGGAAAGTTTATCGCAACTTATACGGGCAAAAGAAATGGCAGCTATCACTTTGTTTTGATAACCAATTAAATGTTGACACATGACATGAAATTGCACCTCTCGGATAAAACCGTTGCGAAAGACAAATTAATTGAATCAAAATTATGCATATTATCAAATGAATTATGTATATCATTCAAAACGTACATGTTAAATTAGTATATCATTGAAACTATTATTAATTATTCATTTTTATTAGAGTACTTATAACGATGGATTGTTTCATTTATAAAATATCTTTTATAAAATATTTATATCAAAGTTTAATTTAAGCTTAGTGCAAAATATTTTTTTGGGTTTTTATTACATAATTTTAGTTTAAACATAGATCTTTAAACTTAAAATAAATTTTGATTAAACTGTAATAATGGGTTTTATTGCTTAAACGTGTTGTGAGTTACATGTTTTTAATTAACAATATTTTTAAAAATGTTATAATAATTTAATTTAAATTTATTTGTTTTGTTATTTGGCTGCTAACATTTTACAGATTAAAATGTCATAAATAAAATGAAATTAGAAATAAAATAAATTGCAGAGATTTCTACTACCAACTTAAAATACAATGCGAGAATGGATGACCAGTGTATCTCTGAATTCTTGCCTTTTCTTACTCTTTTATAAATTTGTTTTAATTTAATATGTATGTACTATTTGGAGAGAATAAATATTATTATTATTTATTATCGGCAATATACAGAGAGCAATATAATTATCAATTTTAAAATTTGACTTGGTCAAGAAATTTTGATAGCTAAAATATGACATTTATCTAATTAAATCACTAGATTTGTTGATACGTGTTGTGTTTTAGCTTGATTAATTTTTGAATGTTCCAATTTTTTTTTTTTTAATAATAAGAGCTTATTATTAAGTTGCATTTATCTGCAACCTAAGTGAATAACTTTTTTGAAAAAATTATTTGCTATTACTTAACATGTGATCACTGACGGACCAAATCTCGTATCATCTCTCAGTTGGGTGTTTCAAACGTAGTAAAGTGCTTTGAGAATCCTTCTCAAAGTTTTATTTTAAAATGATTCTATGTTTATCAAATAAGAAAACTGGACATGCGTATGTCAGTACTGGACGAATGATTGTTTTGATAAGTTGCAACTTGTTGCTAGTATTCATATTGCTGTCCTTGCGCAGTAAAAAGAATAGCTTTACTCTTCTCTAGATAGATTTTTATTTTTCAGTACCAAAGCCAAGTTTCAAGTGCCTCATAAGCTGGCTGAAGTGTTAGTGTGATGACTTTCGGACTTCTTAAAGTGTACAATAGTGCCGTATCAGCGTACTGAGCAATTTTGACACAGTAAGTGATGCATGATATGTCTGCTACATACAAATTGAAAAACATCAGCAATAACACTTAGTCCTGAGGAACCCCTGCTTTAATTAGACAAGGGGTAGACATGATCCCAAATAGATTTTCGGCCAGTATTCTTTCTTTCAGATAGGTAACAATAAGTTTAATCAATCTAAGATTAAACATAAAACAATAAAGCTTTGAGAGTAGTTCCTAGTGCCAGACTTTATCAATGGCCTTTTCAAAGTTAAAAAACATGACACAAGTAACTTGCTTTAAACAAAAACCAGTTTTAATTTGGTCGGTAACTTTGGTTAGTTAATAGATTGTGGAGAGCCCAAATCTGAAACCAGACCGTGGGTGCAAAAATTACTAATTTTGCGCACTCTGGTTGGTAAATCGTAGCTCCGATCACAGCAATAAATTTTTTTCTCAATCTCTTACACTGAGCTGAGCGGGCATTTTTGTTCAGGACGGGAGTAGTCTGTAAAATACTAAAAAGTGTCTACTGAAGTTTTATTATAAATTTATGAATTTAGTTGACGCGGACTTGAATTTATGAACTCTTACGGCATGGGCTTGCCTGATGTTTTTTAGGTTTCGGGTTTGGCGGTGGTTTTTGCGGTATCTTGCACTGAAGTGGCACACGTTTTGTCTTTTTAACCTCTTGCTAGAATGTTGTATGTTGTTTTATTTTCGTTTTTCTTTGCGTGTTTGTTTGCCAGATGCCAAGACGTTGTTTTCTTTTTGCTAGTCCGTTGTCGTTGCCAAAATGTCTTGTTTGATGAAGTTGTTTTTGTGTCTAGGTATTTGTGATTGCTTGTTGCATTGCTTGTTTAATTTTGACAACCGTTCTCTATTGTTTTTTAACAAATTTTGGTATGCATTCTTGAACTTCTTGAGTTTCTTTGGCGATGCTGTTGACACTAACCTGTTGCAAATGGAGACCTTGATGTTATGCTCGCCTTGATGACTAGTTGTTTATCATCAAAGACATTTGTTAAATGTTCTTCTTTGCTATTGGTAAAGCATAAACTTTTAATCTTATGGTTGTGGGTTTGTAATCCACATTGGAAGCAATTTGCTACCAGTAAACCACTTAAGCTTTGTAATTGAAGACAGAAACTGCTGGTTCAACTTGTCTTGGAGATGTTTTTTGGATTTTTTACTCAAAACGCTGAGAACTTACGCACACACAGCCTGCTGTTACACGCACTCACTCATTCCATTCCAATAAGAAATATAATGTTTTGTTTGGATCAACGTGGAAGTGCTGAAACATCTACCAATGGTCGTCCTGAAACCCTGGCGGGGTGTGCAAGAATATAGTGTTGTTGTTAGGGATATGGTTATTACTGCGATGGTTGGTTGAGAAAGTTCTTTTTTTTTCTTCTTCTTTTACATAGGCAATTTGCCTGTTCTCCTTTAATAAGTTTTTCTGAAGTTGTCGTTCCATCGTTTCCTTGATCTCCTTCCTACTGGTGACTTGTCCCTTGTGATCCTTACTATTCTCCTTTTCTCCATCCTCTCAATATGTACATTCCATTTCGCTCTCCTGCTTTTTGTCCATTTATTGATGTCATTTACACCGCATGATCAACTTATTTTGTCATTGCTGGTTCTGTCGAATCTTGTCTTTCCCTCAATGGACCAAAGCGCTTTCATTTCGGTTGTTGTAGTGAGTCTGTTTGTGTAAGTTGTTTCTGGTCTAGTTTCAATCATGTATGTAAGGGTAGGTTTTTTAACGGCTTTGTATATCCTACTTTTTGTCTCCTTGCAAAGGTACTTATTAGCCCATATTGTGTTTCCTAAACAGCCCGTGATTCTGTTTGCTTTCTCCGTCTGTTCTTTTACTTCTTCTTTCAGATCTCCATAGCTGAATATTAGGATTTTTAGATAGTTAAATTTGCTCACTTGTTGTATAACAGTTCCGTCTAATTTTTGTTTGCATCTTATGGGGTATGGGGCTATGACCATGCATTTTGACTTCTCGGCAGCGATCATTATGTTGATTTTTTTTTCCACTAGGTTAAATTGATGTAACAGTTTTTAAAAATCGTCTTTGTTATTTGATATTAGGGCCGCGTCATCTGCGTAGCTTACAATGTTAAGCTGTTCATTTGATATCCTTTTTGAGTTATTACCTGGAAAATTATTTCATCCATGAAGATGTTGTATAGGAGAGGGCTTAATCTCCTTGCCTAATGCCGTTGCTTATTTGTTTTGATCACGTTGTGTGCGACTTTTTTTTGTAATAGATTTAGTGCAATTGTACTTTGTTAAACGCTTTGGTTAAGTCTACAAAGCATATATACGCTGGTCTTTTCTTTGACCTGGCGTAGTACAAACACTTCATCGGTACAGGATCTTCCACTCCGGAAACCCTGTTGTTCATCGGTTAAGTTGGTGTTTTTTATTATTTTGCTTGCAATTAGTTTGGATGTTAGTTTAAGTACGGTGTTTAGTAGATCTAGTTTAGTTGGGTATTGTGTGTTTGGTTAATACTTTGTTTATTAGCTGGGTAATTTGCTGTGTTAATGCCGGGCTTCTATATTTTAGCAATTCATTGCTGATTCCATCTGGTCTTGTTGCTTTAAGGTTTTTCAGTTTCTTGATTGCCTCTGTAATCTTGGTCTCGTTTCTAATTATCTTATCATCCGTTGTTATATTGATTTTTTGTTGTTGTTCTTTTGTTTTTGTATCTGTGTTATATAGTGCTTTAAGATACTCGATCCATGTGTCTTTATTTTGCTTCTTTGGTCTCTTATAAAACGCCATATAGTTTTTTGGGTTTCGTAGAAGTCATGTTTTAGTTCCTAGTGTTCTGTATTGCTGATACGCTTGCTTCTTTGCTTTGCATTTTTTTACTTCTTTAGTAAACCATGGTGTTTTCCGTAAGAAGGTATTGTGGGTATTTACTTTTCTTCTCTCGAACGCTTCTTCCGTTGTTTGCAGTATGTTTGTTTTGACCTTATCCCAGCAGCTTTCAATGTCATTTTTTTCTCTTATACTGTTGTTCCGTATCTTTTCTAGTAGCTTGGATTTGTAAAGTAATCCTGTTGTTTCATCCGCTAAGCTTTCCACTATGATCTTGGTTTTTGTCGTCGACGTTGGGGTAAGCTTCTGTCTCCTCTTCTTTATGTCTAGTTTCAGTTTGCACATCAGTAGGTTGTAGTCACTGCTTACATCTGCCGATGTTAAGCATCTTACATCTAGTATTGGTTCAGGTGTTATTTTCCGGTTTGTTAGTATGTAGTCAATTGTAGACTTCTGACCCCCATTTGTTGCTGTATGTGTATTTATGTTGTTCTTTGTGGGCAAAGAAGGTATTGTTGATGCGGAGTTTGTTCAGTGCGCACATGCTCATTAGTAGTTTTCCGTTCTCGTTTTCAGTAATCTTATTAAAGCGTTGCTTAATTCCGGCTATCATTTGGTTGCTGATTCTGGCATTGAAATTTTTTAGTACGATTATGGGTTTGTCCTTTTTTGTATAGTCTAGTGTTATCTGTAGGTGGTTATAAAATTTTTTTGTCTTACAGTTTTTTGGGCTATATATACAGATAATATTAACGCAGTTCTTGTTTCTCTTCATTTTAATGTCAGTATCCTTTCTGAGACATATGTTATGTCATTGATTTGATCTGCAAACTTCTTGTGGATTATTATTAAGACACCTTCTTTTGCTTTTGTAGTTTTGTTGTTCCCGCTGTATATGAGTAGGTATTTGCCCAAAACTACCTGCCGTTTTTTTGTGGGTTTCTTGGACTGCACATATGTCTATTCTGTTTACCCTTAGTTGATTTTTCAGTTTTTGGTCTTGGATGTTTAGTGACTTTATGTTCCATGTGGCCAGTCTTAGGGGTTGTTTTGGTCTCTTTATTCTTTTGTCCTGATTCATTGTATAGGTCGTCGTTGTTGTATCAGTCCTGTTCCAAGGCGGTGTATTAGTTCTGTGGGCACTGTCTTTTTTTTAACCTAGGGCAGGTTGCCTTAAAACCCTCTTCCTTTATCCGGGCTTAGGACCAGCAACGTGATCCACGCAGGCGGAGTTGCTTGAGGATGTTACAGAAATGTAATATGATTGGGTCACCTGTTGGCAGTAGACTGTAGAAAGACTTAATGTGTTGGATTTATTTTTTAAAAGTATGATGAAAACGCCTACCGACTTGTTGCTCTTGTACAGCAAACCGAGATAAATTAAGATCTGAGTAATTAATTTTATCAAAAATTTTTTGTTAAAATTACAAACGTAGTAAAGTGCTGTAAAAATTTTTCTTAGAATCTTTTTTGAAATGATTCTATTTTTTTTAGATAAAAAGAAGGAACCATAACCCATGTTGGACATGCGTTTGTCAGTATTGGGTAATTGATTTTTGAACAGTTGCAACTTGTTGCTAGTACACATATTGCTGTTTTTGCGCAGCAACAAAATTGAAAGATTGTTAGCTATTTTGGTCATACTCAATATGGCAGTTGTGTGCAAACTGAAAGTTTATTTTCCGTCTAACTATATTTCTAGGTACATTACAGTACCGGTTTGTGAAATTGGAGCGCCACCCTAAAAAACTCCTGCCTCAATTACGCAATGTCCTGACTTACAAAGAAAATTTACAAACATACTATTTGATGATATCAATAATATTTTCACTAGAGCAAATTTAGTAAATATACGTTCAAAATTTTTAAAACTTAGTACGGATTTAAGTTTTTATATTTTAGATAATAAAACAAATAATACTAACCCAAACAATTTATTTGCTTCTTGCCAATTAAACGTGCTGCAGGAACTAAATAGCAATATCCCAAGATTCTGGAAAATTGAGAGTATCTCAGAAACAAGTTAAATTTTAATTAAAGAAGCCAACTGTGAGGAACACCCTTAACCAACCTATTAATTGCGATGATACAGTCAGGTTTATTGCATAATTGCTTTAAAAAATTTATCTTAAACTATTAGACAATTTTTTAAAACTCGCAAATGACGTTTTTTAAATCAAAAATTACTAAAAAATCACAAAGCAAAAACCAAGTACGTTGTGTTTGTCTAAAAATACTTAGAGCTTGGTCATATGACAAGGACAGACCCACGCTACTAAGGATTTATCATATTTTCTAACTCACTTCAACTGCCGACAACTAGAGTAATTTTTGACGTTTTTTTAAAAACCACAAACTACCAATTGCTAAACAATATTCTTATGTAAGGCCAGTATTTTAAAATGACTTGTTTAGTATTTTTGTAAAATTTTGATTGCATAAAATACGTATTAAGCGCGGACATTAGCAAAATGTACTGCCAAATCTTTATTAGTTTAAAAAATACGGATTATCAAAACAGTTTTGCGTCAGACGAACCCATAATAGTGTTATAAACACGTAGTGATTAGAAGAACTCGTTTTTCAAAAATCAAAAATTTATTTTTTATTGTATAAAACGATCGGTTTTTACATAGATAACCCTAGCACTGGTTGCAATGACGCGGAATGACATAATTCAACATTCCATTAAAGATTTATATCTATTTCTAAGAATTTTATGAAGCGTTTGGAGTCAAGCAAAGATCACTTAGTTAAAGATTGCAAGAAATCTGTGAGTACAAAGACTAATGGTTTCTTGTAATTGATACTTTTGGTTACAAGTAACCTAGTAGAATTGCCAAGTGCCACAAAACCATCTTAAGTAACATTGCTTATATATTTGACCTATTAAAGACTTTTTGTTCTAGATATAGTCGAACCTATCTCAACTATTAATTGTTTATGAAAACTTTAAACTCAAACTTTACGGTTTTGTTGATGTTATTGAACTCGCGTACGATGCGTGTGTGTATATGCGGGAATTAACCGTGGGCTAAAACTAATAAATTAAAGGTAGATAATCCATATTAAGTTTTGCATTGTGTTATTTTTTTGTTTACACTGTACGCAAAATTGTCTAAAACTACTCAATTTGCTTTAGACACAACCCCCGGAACGGTAAACTTAAAATAGCAGACTCGTGTCGGGCTTAAAAATAGCTTAATCCTTCTCAAAAATAGGTATTGAATACTTAAGGCCGTTCTCTTTAAATAAAAGCTTTAGAAAGACGCGTAAAACAACTAATGCTTATAGATGCGTGTTTGTATGCATGCTCATAATGGCAGTGTATTGTAAACTTGCCGAAGATCTGACAACAGAAGTCTTTATAGCGGCACTCAAACGTTTTATATCACGTATGGGTTTACCTCATGACATCTATTACAACAACGAGACAAATTTTATAGGTGCGGCTAATAAAATGCTCAAAATTTAAGGAAACCTGGAATTTTAATATTCTAAGAGCTCCACATATGGGAGATTTAAGCGTAATATTTTTAAAATTATTGGAAACGTTTAACTAAAACTTTGACACCACTTTTGCTCAATCTTAACAATCTGGAATATTTGACATCTGATCATTTTTTGGTTGGTGACTACCTAAAGCTTGAAGTAAATCTAAAAGAAGAGAAAATAGACAAATTGTTACAAAAGCAATACATTCAAACGTTTTAACACGAGTTCTGGCAGAAGTAAAGTAAGGACACCAGCTACAAGTACGGCAAAAATGGAAAACGTTGAATAGCACTTGTCTTTATGTTAGAGATTTAATGCTGGACTACGAAGATAACGTTCTTTCTCGATGACAAGAGACCGGCAGTGCAGTTAAGTGTTTTGCCCAGTGAGTTTTTTTAAGGCAGCTGTATATAAATTATGCATTTTAGATTTCCTTAAAAAGAGTATTATTTCAAACAGCAGTTAGTGATAATTTATTCTAATACTACAAAACGTAAAAAGCAAATTATACATAAAGATTTGGAAATGCCCAAGCTAATCTCTTTGCTACCCAAGAATGAAAGAACTTAATTTTCTGCGCAAAAGTGAAGACCACAGTTTTCTGAAACGCTGATAAATACCCCACAGTTATTATGTTCAGAAAACATATAAAGCACAGTCTTTCTATAGTAGTCAATAAATGCACCCACCTTCCATTATCGACAGTATTCCCAATGTTTTATTTTTTTTAAAACGCAAAAGAATATGTTGTTTTTTTACCGAATGATAACTTAAAAATGGTTTTTACGTTAAAACAAAGTTTTGTTTGTTCTGAATACAATGGAATGCTAAAGATGAAGAAACAAGTTGATTTTATAAAAACAATTTTATTAAAAAGATTTTGGAGTACTTTAAATTAATAATTAATCGGATTAACCTTTAAAAAGGTTATTCAAATCTGTTAAATAAGTTACTAAATTTGTATTGTTAATGCGACGATTAATAGTAAACTTTTTACTATCTTTATTACTTTAACATCCATCGTTGGAGTTAATTATAATTTGTTTGAGCAAACAAGGGACAAAGTGACATCACGCCGGTGGATTTAATAAGTAGGCCTACTGATGTATTTAATAATTTACATTTAATAACTTGCAGGAGCTTTTACTTCACCCATATAAAATGCGAAATGAAAAAGGGCGTAAACAAAAGCCCGTAATAAAGAAAAACATAAGCCGTCTAACGCAATTTCGCTTGCCAGAGATTTTCGCACACCTTTAACAAGCCGAACTGTAAATGCCAAGCGGCTATAGCAGAACATCAAGACACTTTTGGTTAATGAAGCACCTATTTTACATAATCTTGATGCCTCGCGTGCTCATTTTAATATCTTTAAAACAAATTTCTGGTATGCAATTTGCATTTAAATCAATATACACATAGCGGACAGCGCGCAGAAACGAATATAAATAAAACAATCACAAATGAAAACCGCCAAAAACTATATTAACAGTTTAAATTATCGGTGTTATGTTAAAATATAATTTATCAGCGTACACGATGACAGTCCCGATAAATAACAAAATAAAAGTGCACAGAAAAATATAAATAATACGCGTTATATATGGATGAAATAAAATTTTATCATAAATATTAATTACACACAATTTGCTGGGGTATTATATTATTTCGCTAATTTATTTTGTTTCACCTGTACGCTGTTCTTCATTAATAATATAAAATTTATGTGCGCCCCTGATGCAAACATAAATCTCTATATATAGTATATAGCTGGAATCGTAACGTGTGGCGAAATATCGACCGGGCTGCAGAGAGATGCCCTCCCAACTCGCTCTCTCCCACTACGCACCTGTGCTCTGGCTCACGCTGTAGCCCACAGGTATCCGATGTGGTTCATGTACAGAGAGAGAAAAAAACCTGGAATGAGATTTAATATTTGTATTTCCTGCCATCCATAGTTACCAAATGGTATATAGATGTTTAAACATGGACCTTAATTACACCGTCTCCTATAAAGTGGATACGACCGTATTCACAGTCATAAATGTAAGTTTCTTTAGCCACTACAGTGACCACGGTATTATTAATTTGCTCTTTTGAATTAAATAAGTTTTAACAAAATAACATTACTTTTTATAGCAGTTAAAAAAGCACTAGTCTAGCCGTGACATTAAAATTAATTGTAAGCAATTAGTTTTTTATGTTGCATTAATTTAATATTATATCCTTAATATTCTTTCGTACACAATTGTATGACATTTATATTGTAATTCTAATACATTAATAACCTAACATAAATCACTTTTTATCTTAAATGACAGTCTGAAATGTTTTAGAATGGATGGATGATAAATTAATGTTAAAACATATTGATTTCATACAATTTGCTGTAAAATATAACAAAAAATGTTCGTCCTTGAAAGCATATCAGCAGCAGCACATATCTTTTGTCTGAAAACCAACTTAACCCAGATATTAATTATTAATTTTATTGATGAAATTAGTAATTAATAATCGATCTCAAATCGGTTTTACTTAATTGTTTTTAATAATTGCATTTCAGAATTGATACGTTTAGCATCAATTATGATAATAATAAGGTATTTTTTTGAACTAAGATTCAGCCGATTTATGTTTTTTGCCATTCTCTTGCGTGAACTTCACGAACTTATAAAGTAGTCTTTTTCGTCTTAGAGTTTGTTACTGTACTTTGATGCTTGACGTTTATTGAAAGCCATTGATTAAATTTATTTATCTTGCAACTGGAAATAATAACGACGCACAGATTGGAACCACGTGGCTTTGCCTCGTTTGCCTAGTAGGTTTTTTTTTGGTTAAAACAAGTTTCAATTTATCAAGCTTTGCTTTTATGAGTTGTTAAGAGCAGGAAATTTTCACATTAGTTCGTAATTCGCAATTTTCTTAAAAAGTATTATTCATAACAAATTCAAAAAACAAAATTTATATGTAAAAATGAACAATGAAAAGCATGATTATTTCTTAAAAAAAAATTATTTAAAATTTTATTATTGTTTCTAAATGAATAAATTTACTATAAAAATTTATTTTGGTTTTATGCTCTAGAAAACAATTACTTAAATATCAATTCCAATATTTATGTTGATAATCAGTTATTTGCGAAATTAAGTATTAATAATAATTGGATGCGCGCGTCGAAAATTCAACGCGTTGCTCGCATGTAGCGCTTTGGCAAATTTCAGCAAATCTTATAGAAGACGTGTGAATATATTTGGGGCGTGTTGTTGTGTTTGCATGGGCAAAGCATTGTTATAGTCATATTATAATATTATTATAGTAAATAATAACATTATTCTGGACGATTCTTTACGTACATTGCTATAAGTAAGCAAGATATATAGTGCTAGCTAAAGATTTTTCTGTTACTTTGCTTTACAAGATTTTTTATTATTAAGTTTTTTTATGTATATTGCTAGCAAGCAAGGGCACTAAAATCTAATGCAGCCCTATAAAAAAGAATCTATTAAAAAAAAAAAATCATTTTGTTTAATTTAAAAAATAAATTTAAAAAAAAATTGATAATCAAAAAAAAAGTTAAATATTTGATTTTTTATTTTGTTTAATTGACAAAAAACAAACAAAAAATTTAAAAAATTTAAAATTAAAAAAAAAACAAACAAAAATTTGACAAAAAAATGTGGTTCTTGTTACATATCTTGCTTGATAACAAGATGACTATCTACCAATATCTTCTTTATTGCGCGTTTTACAGCTATTTTACATTGCCCCAGACGGCTTATTAGGCTCCTTCCGAATCACCCCGGTGTATAGAAAGCAAGTTGTTATTTTGGTCAATGTCCATAAAGAATTGGACAGAATATCTAATAAATTAAATTATTAGATTATAAATACATACATTATATGCATATACATACTTAATTTTTATTAAAATAAATAATTATTTTTATTGCATACGTAAATAATAATGTTAAATTAAGTAATAGTAACAGAAACGAAACAAACACTACAAATTACGCATCCAAATGCAACATTGGAACATGCCGATGCGATCACCTCTGTCTACTCTAGAACTCCTTCCATCGTTTGTTTGTTCTTTCTTTGGGCGGTTCTTTCACAAGCATGGGAGAGCAACTTCTATTTCACATTATCTGCATATCGGGTTGTTTACAATGCTCTTAGTACGCATGTGCTTTCTTAATTGAGAGTGCTTAGTCAAAATTCTTGTTATGGTTTGCAGTTTTTCTCTGGACCATCTCAAGTAGTAGTCGGTCGTTTTGGAATTTGGAAAAATTATTGCTTTCTTTGTCTGTCTACAATCCGGGTTCTGTTGTAAATGCATTGTCTGTATTTGCTTTAGTATGGTTTGAGACTTTGGTTGATCTTCTGCGCGCTAATCCATTAGCCTTAACGTTACTTATTGCGTTGAAATGTCTTTTCACAGCGTAGATTAATCTTATTTGAGAGAGCTGCCAATGTTAGGGTTCTATGGCATTCTAGTATTAGGTTTGATCTAATTTTAGGTTTGTTTATAGCTAAAACTGCTGTTCTGCTGTTCGTTAGCATTTTCCACGTTTTAAGCAGATATTTTTTGGGTTACTTTTTTTTTTACCCCATGGGTTATTTTTGCTACCTTTTCCTAAAGGATTGTTGTATGTGTCACTGGTGTTAAGGATATTATAATCCAAGACTTTTTAAAATGGTCACATCATATTGCGGCTTTAAATGCAAAACTAAACGGAGTGCTTTATTCTTTGAGATTTATAAAAAAGTATGTAAGCAATGACGTTTTGAAGACAGTATATTATGCAAACTTTCAATCACTTATACGTTTTGGCATAACATTTTGGGGAAATGGTTTTGATTCAAATTCCACAATTATTATACAAAAACAAGCTGTGAGAACAATTATTGGATTAGATTTTCAGCAACCATGTAGAGGTATTTTTAAATAAAACAACATTTTAACTCTAGCTGGTTTGTACATTTATGAATCCATACTATTTTCACATTAAAACTTCCAAAAATGTTTAGATTATCTTATTACAAATACACTAGATTGATAAAATACAATATACCAGCACATATACTGACAATGTATGAAAAGAGATGTACATACTTTTGCATTCAGTTTTACAATATACTACCAGATAAGTTTAAGTTTAAGCGTATATGATTGTTTAATAAATTTAAAAAAGAAGTGTTTATGTACTTAATTAATATAGAACCATATTTGGTTAATGAGTATTTAAATCATCAGTGATTTTTGACAAATTTTTAGTTTCCAAAGTATTATATAATTTTTGTATTATATTTTGTATACATTCTGAAATAAATATAACTATAATAATAATATTATTATTATTATTGAGATGTCTAAATTTTGGAAGTTTTTGAGCTATTTGTGAAAATTTTGCTTTTGTTGTTTATATGTTTGTACATTGTAAAGTCTTTTAAACAAAGAAGGGTAGCGTGATATCTGTTTGCTTTCCTAGTGAAAGTTTTTTTGACAGCTTTTTTCAGGAGGATACACTGTTTGCCGGTCTTTGCCGCAGTGCACCAAGGTTTGGTTGCATATAGACGCAGTGCTGGTAGATGTTGAGGGATGACAGACACAGCATTGCTTCCATCACTGCAGTCGGCTTTGTTTACATACTGCCGGTTGGTTTGTTGAAGTTTTTTTATTAATTCTTGGCCATCAGACTAACTCATAGGTGAACATGACAGTTGTGTATAAGCAGAGTATCATCTTTTCCATGTCTTGCTCACAGCATGTCTACATTTTCAGAACGAAATTTGGTAAATTTATTTGGATTTTTTTTAAATTTTTTTTTAATAAAACCAGTTTTTTTTGTTAGTGGGTTAACTGTAAGCGCCTGGTGTTTGCATTATTTTTTTTATAATTTTTAGGGAAACAGGCTGCAAATTAAGTCTTCAAACTTGCCACTTGGCAGACTAGTTATATTATCTGCGTAGCCAATTGTGTAGAAACCACGGTGATTTAATCGTTGAATTAGGCTGTCTACTACTTTATTCCATAATAGTGGTAATAGTACCTCACTCTGAGGGCAGTTTCTGCTGTCTACAATAACTTTTACTGTTCTTTAGCATGTGTTAACATTAACATTATTTGTTAAGAGTGCTGTTTTTATGGAAGGTAATTTTTTCAAATGCGTTTTTTATGTCTATAAATACTCCTAGAATGGATTTTGTCTTGTAATAATATTTTGATCTGTTATGTTGTATAAAACCAATTTTGTCAATCTTTCCTGAGTGTGTGCGAGTTGATTTGAGTGTATCGGCGTAATAATAAATGCCGATTCTCGAACTGACCCTATTGTTTGGATTAAATGTTACGAAAATCAGAAAATTAAGTTTAGAATTTTATTTAAGCTTGACAAAATTGTTGGAATATTTAATTGTTGTAATTTTATTATTTTTTTGTGAGAAGAAGAAGTGAGAAATTTATTTTTGCTTTAAATGTTTTTATACCTTTTATTAGCTTTTTTACTGTTCAAAATTAGTTTATTCATTTGGGTTGTTGTTATGTCTGAATAAGATAACTAGCTATGATCACTAATTTTTATATAAGTTTTGTTTTTTTATTTTAAAAACGTTTTATCTTTGAAAAAAACTAAAAATTGTTTTAAAACTTTTCCCTTACCTACCGATTTAATTTCAGATATTAAAGTTAAATACTTAGCATTAAGTTTACAATTTAGTACTTTAAACAATTTTCTCTGAAATGGTCTGGCACAAAAAGAATTTACAATTTTTAGAATAACTTTTAGATGTATGATGCAGTACATGTTATGTGAGGAAATTAACAGCAAAATTAACAAGTGCGTAGTTTGTTGTTATAGACGGACATTATGTTTGTCTGACCTTCGCTTTGGTTGCAAAAAGCCTTTTTGTAGTTATTTTCAAGATGAGGTCCAGGTATTTTATTTCTTTTGTCATTCATTTGAAGTGTGGCTTTATACATTTTCAAATTATTTAACTATTTGTGTTGCTATCCGTTTAGCTCATATAGTCTTACTATATAATGTGATTGTTATAGCTTTGTTTATGAGCCTATAGTTTACCCAATATTAAACTAGAAGTGTCTTTTCTCTGTTTTTCATTGCTATGGCGTTAGAAATATAATTAAAAAATGTTATTAGATTAATTAAGCAGATATTAGCTACCAAATTGTATACAAACTTATTTTTTTCTTTGCATAAACGCATCAACTGGATAAAACTTTTGCATGATTATGTTCTTGCAGAATCTCACAAGTTTTGAAACATTTTGCCACTGAAGTTGTTTGTGTTATTAATGAGGGACTGGTTCTTTATATAATATCTCCGCAGCTTAAACATACATACTATTTCTTAAATTTTTATCGGTAGATATGAATCTGTGATTGCGGTATATAAAACTTTAAACAACGATCAAATTAATAACTACATTCACTCACGAAATTATAAATAAATAAAGACAAAGATTTGGGAATTTGAGAAATTACAGTTGTCTTGTACAAGATCTTATTAACTTGAATTTATTGAAATTTATAGAAATTAAAAAAAAAAAAGAACTTTCGTCGACAAACACTCAGAATACGTTTAGTACATACTTAAAACTGCAGTTGCAGTTTAGATATTTGATCAAAAAAAACTTTGCAAAATTTTAAAGAGCAATTTAAAACAAAAATTGTAAGTTAAATTAGATTTTTTTAAAATTAACAATGTTACGGCATTTTCAATTTTTAGGATTTTAGGCTACTTTCTAAATGGCCTACGCTCACAAAAATTAAGGATGGCTATATAAAAAATTAAGTTAAAGTATCAAAGATTACAAAAATAGGCTGAGAAAAATAATGTTAAAAATTACCTAATAAATGTGATCTTTTTTAAAGAGTCAATTTGAAGATACTCAGTGACATATGTAATTAACACAATACAATGACATTTCAAATCAAATTTCTTAAAATTAATGCAATTAACCATAATACTAATAGACATTACAGATGTCAATATAGAAGACAAAGACCTTTCCAACAATAAAAAAATTAAACAACAACCTCGTACTGTAAAACATTCTGCCGTTCTATAAAAAGTTAAGTTATTCAAATTCTAATAAAAAAACTAATAATAAAAGCTACATACGTCAAAGAAACGATTGTCCAACAACTATTAACCGACTACTAATTATCATTCCTAAGGAAGAAAGCACACACATCTTAGAAAACACTAAAGAAAAACATTGCACTATTCTAAAAGAACTAAGTCTACTCACCATATCACACTTGTGTAGCATAGTAGAAAGTTACACAGTCTACAAAAAAAAAGAAACAGACAAACGAACCGTATTTTTTACCAGCATTACTGATAAAATAAAAAAAATGTAAAATAACGTTACCAGCTTGCGGTTAAAAAAATCAATCTTGCAGAAGTATTAGGAAAGCAAATAAAGAACTTTCAAATACAGCCACTAGAACCAATCCAATCATCAAAATACGCCAATACAACTTTGTGTATAATAATTGGAATTGTTGTTGCGTATATCCTACTGCTGAGGATAGCACTTAAAGAAATTGTTTTAGAATCATTTCAAACTAAACATGAAGGAACCTCAGTCCTTTGGTCTTAGATGGGAGGAGTTTAATCATATAGGAATCACAGGCCCGCCCTTACAGAAATTTACTCAGCATTTTTATAATAATACTGTAATAACATTAATTAATAATCAGCAATATCTTGATAGGAATATTGCAAACTTGTCGAGCATAGGACTGCGCAATGGTTGCATTTGTGGTATATTGGTTAAATAGGCCAGCCAACATCGGACGGTATTTGATCTCTTGCTGTCAGCAGCTAAAAACTTTGTAGGGACGGGTAGGATTACGTTAGTACCTGGTCTACTCTATTAGTTGTTACTTCAAAAAATACAGCAATAGCCTTGGATGGCCGATGCGATGGTGGGCAACTTAGGCTAAATTTTCAGGGCTTATCTGATAACAACTTGGCAAAAACATGGACTATTGATACGGTTAAATTGGCGGAATAAGGCCTTGCCTGTTCTACTAACCAATTTAATCAACCAAACATTGACATTGACTTAGTTTGTGGCTTAATAGTTAATTTTAAAACAATAATGATCGGATCGCGTTAATCTAGTAGATTCCGATTATTATCTTGATCATTCATTTTCTGACCAACAGGGTGTTTGTGCCTACATCTACAAACAACAAGCATATTCTAAATTGGCAAGGTACGAAATTCAAGATATTGGTTATAATAGCATATTTCTTAAAGTAAATCTTTCCGATAAGACTATTTTTGTAATTGGCATATACCATTCTCCAATCAAGGCAACTCCCAACTTTTTTGATGACCTTTCTGAAAGTATTGATAGGCTTCTTCAAGTTAATCATAGAAAAGTTAAAATAATTTTGTTAGGTGATTTTAATGTACATAATACTGAATGGTTAAGCCACTCATTTTCTACAACATTATCCGGACAAGAAGCTATAATTTTAGCTGCTTTTTATAATCTGACTCAACTTATTCAGCAACCCACATAGTTTCCTTGTGGTGTAACAAGATTTGTGTCTTTCAACTATTCCAGAGATTACTACAACTAATGTTAAGGGTGCTTTAGGAAATTCTGATCATTAACTTATTACTTCTGTTGTTAAAACTTCTCTTCTTATTAGTACTAAACTTTAACCACGCTTCATCTATCATTATTCTAAGATGAACATAGTAAAAATAAAATATTTTTTTAATAATTTTGATTTTGATTCTCATTGTTTATATTCTAATGATTCACATATTGCAGCAAAAAATTTTGCAAAAACTATTCAAAATGTCATCGATAAATTTGTTTTGTTTTCTGTTGTTATTAAACAAAAATAAAAGTACTTGTTTTTAGTTCAGACAAAACAAATAAAAACCAAAAAGCATCAGTAATTGTTTTGAACAGACTAAAAAAGATTATAGGTTAGCTTGTAATTATTGTGACAATCTAATACAATCTGAAAAAGATGGATTGGCTGCAACATAGCTAATCATATTTCTCAGCTTTCTATAAACAACAAAAAAATTTATAAAGCAATAAATTTATTGCAAGGTAGTACAAATTCTTTAATACCCCCTTTTTGAAATGATCAAAACAATCTTGTTACTAATCTAAAAGAAAGAACAGATATTTTTGCAAACAAATTGCATCTAACTCTACTATTATAAATCTTTTCATTGCTGTACCTAGAATGCCGGCTAGTGAAAAAATAATGGGTTTAATAATTCATTTTAGGCAACAGGTTGTCAAAAGATATCTTCTTAAATTAAATACCAGAAAGGCATCAGGTATAGATGAAATTTTTCTCCCATTTTGACCAAAATATTTGCCTTATAATACAAAAATGAAACATTTCCGAACTGCTGGAAAATTACAAATGTTCAACCTATTCCTAAATTGGGAGAGAAGTCTGATTTTTCAAATTTTAGACCAATTGCATTATTGTCCAATCTGTCAAACTTTTTAAAAAAATATATTCATTTTTACATTGACAAGTTTTTAGAACAAAACAACTTTATCTTAGATACTCAACATGGATTTTGATCAAAACGTTTGACAACAAATGGAATTCTACTTTGAGCAAACAAGGAAAAAATCTTACAGTAGCTCTAGACATTTCCTAAGCGTTAGACAGGGTGTGGCCAATCCAAAATTGACGAATGACTTAGATACTTTACAACAAAGGTGCAATGTTGCAGATCTTTACATTTTTATAGATATTTTAAGGGACATTGTTTAAACAAATTACAAGACATTTTGCCTAGTAAACAATTATTTACTTGTAATACAAGGATTGCTAGAAATTCTAACTAATATTTACTGACTGTCAGTCAGACAGTTCAGAGATGTAGGACCGAAACTTTTAAGAGGGATTTTTTTTAACCGTACTATTGACAAATTTAATAAACATTCAAATTTAGTATTTCCTGAGACATACGAGTGGCACTGCTAAAGTTTGCGGAATCAAGTACTGCCTGTATTGCCAGCGTTCTGCGATTGTCATATTTGTAAAATTTGATGTTTTTTACCTATAATTCAGTTGACAGTTTGATTTCAAACTGCTCGGTTTTATTTCAATAAAATTTAACGAGAGTAATAATTGTGTGAAAAATGGAAATTTGGAATCGTGACTTCCAAGTGATGATTTTTTATGATTTTCGATACGGTTGAACACCGCAGCAATGTGTGGAAAAACTTAGTTCGTTATTTGGTGATGAAGCACCATCCAAAACTATGGTTTACAAATGGTTCGCAGAATTCAAGCGTGGAAGACCAACGTTTGATGACGATTTTTGCGAAGGTTGTCTATGCACTTCTGTTGTCGAGAAAAATATTTATGCATTTGCATGTCAGGAAGCTTTGCAGTCGTTGGATCTCACAAGAAGAACAAAAACAATCACGTGTCAAGTAGTGCAAGGAAATGCTAAAAAAAATTGAAGTTGGTTGTTCAAATTTGCTATATAACATCGTAACAGGTGACGAATTTTGGATATATTTATATGAGCCTGAAACTAAACATCAATCGACTGTATGGGTGTTTCAAAATAAACCTACCACAAAACCCACAAAAGTGGTGCGTTCACGAAGCGTTTTGAAAATAATTATTCTTTGTTTCTTTGGAAAAACGGGTCATGTTGCAACTGTTGCATTACAGGATCGAAGGACAGTTAATGCTGACTGGTATACTTTAATTTGTTTGCTGGGAGTTATTGCTGAAATCAGAAGGAACAACATAAACCGGCGAATCATTGTTCATCATGACAATGCAAGCGCTCACACAGCACGACGAACTGTAGAGATTTTGACCAGTAACAACATCCAATTAATGAATTATTGCCCATATTTGCCTGATTTATTGCCCAATGACTTCTTCCTATATTATCAAAAATAATATGCGCCCCGAGCGTTTTTCATCGCCTGAAGAGCCGTTGAAGCATTTAAATCACTTGTTTTGGAGGTACCTCGCTCAGAGTGGCAAAATTGTTTTGAAGATTGGTTTTATCGGATGCAAAAGTGTATAGATTTTAAAGGAGAATATTTTGAGAAGCAATAAAGCGATTTACATAACGTAATGTGTTTTGCTTTACATTTTCCGCAAACTTTGGTAGTGTCTCTCGAAGCCACAAATATTCAAAGTCAATGTTCACAGACAACTTAAATTTAATCTTCAATGTGATACTTTTAGCGAGAGTGGTTTTACTTGTTGATATTGAAAGGTTTTTTTATGTCGCTGTGGCATATTATGTAATTTCTAAATATCACATTTTGAAACTTTCTTTTTAATTAATCAGCACAATTTTACAATTTAAATACTTTTAAACCATTAACATCAATATTTAGAAATATCAAATAAATGATTTTTTAAAAAGCCGTTTGTGTTGGTTTTTTTTACAAGTTTGAACATTATTAGAAAACAGCAATGTTTATTTCATTACTTGCACAATTAATTCTAACACCTTATTTAATATTTTTATAAAAAAATTTAAATAATTATAAAAATGATTTTATCACAATTTTATTCTGATTTTTGAGCCTTTTTACAAAATAACACAGTTGACTTCTAAACTAAAAATAGTAGAACTTTGAGTAAAATAGAGATTATACACTAGTCGTACTTTTGCATTTACACATTTTATAATATTAATGTATACGTGTATGATTTATAAATAAAGTATCTTGATGACACATATTTAAAAATGTATAATATTTCTGAAATGTATGATGAGTGTGTAAACACATGAAACAAAATAATTAACATTGTTTCCACATCAAAATCCGAACAATTAATTTCTTTGTGAAAATGTGTGACTAAATAGTTATAATTAAAATTAAAGCAAACTGGAAAGTGTATTTGCATAGCGCAAATGACTAATTGGCTCAATTACAAAAGTTCTTCGTGAATTTTGATAGTAACGCTAACTCATACTAAAAAATATATTTATAACTTAATTACCCAGTCTCCACGGAGTTTACATTTTAACTTATTTATCCTATTTGTCACTCGGCGTAAGATGCGAACGCTTTGTTTTCGGTTTGTCTACGTTAACTTTTTCTGTCTTTATATTTATTTAATTTTTTTAACGTAGCCAACTTTTTTAAATAAATATCTTCATTAAGTGAAGTGGACGCTTTTTCTTGATTTGCAAAAAATAGGCGTCATTTATTTGCGTTTTCAATGAAAAGAAAAAAATGGCAACCATCACATTAATGTTCATTAGCATCATTAGAATTAAATAATAATTTTACATTTGCGTGCGGAGCAAATGGCGCGACACTTATTTTATTAATAAAAATTATACAGAGGATATTAATGCGAGCTTTATTGCTGGTTATTTTTTATGCCTTTATTTTAATTGGGCGCTTTAGTATTAATATGAGAGGCTTAAAAAATAATTAGCTATCGAAGTTAAGGGTTTCGCGTGACTGCGCTCTATAAAACAAAAAAAAATTAATCTCTTTTTCAATGATTTAATTTAAAATTCATTATAAGACCGCGTTGGTAATACCAAAAATCTCCAGCTGCGGAACTAAAATATGTTATTTGTTTTCGAACACGATACATTTATCTTCTACTAAAATTAAGACGTTATTTTATATGGTTATAAACAACCGATACCTACAATAGAAAATATTGTTATATTTTCTTATATCTTCACGGTCACGTTTTAATAATTTCTAACTAAAACGATTTATCATGTACCTAAAGTCTATTATCGCATATGACTTTTCTGGGAATGCATTCAATGCACATAAAGATCTATAAGGGGTCGATGGATTACTTTGAATTGCAGAAAGGTAAACATATGCAAGGACACGGTTCTACAACTGGAATTTGAATAAAATATTTTTCCGTCTATATAAGCTCCATATATAAGATTGTTGGCAATGGTTAAACGAAACATGAAATATGTAATTCGAGATACTGAAAATTCTCTATACCTGGTACATACATATTTAATAAATCCCACACATAGTATTAGATACGCAGTTGATTTATTATATACGCTATGTTTGGGTATTAAATTATCAATCAAGTTTTATATCATTTTAAAAACATGAATTCAAGATTTGCATGCCGTATACAAGCGTATCAAGTAGCAAAACTTTATTATTTCTTTTCTGTGAATTACATCCTTCACGATCGTTTGTTTAATGCTATTCTTTTTCTAAAAGTTTTGTTTTTTATTGAATTATATGTTGTAATATATGTAGGCGCTTGCTTCTTCGTAATACGTTAGAGTGTCAAGTTCAATAAGATGATATTCTGTGTTTGGTTAGTATAATATTAATAAATTGTAATAAAAATTGATGTTAGGATCAAATAAATTACCGTATAGTAATATATTTAATTGAATGTTAACATTTTACAGTTGGAAAACTACACTTTTTAAAATTATTGACAACAATATTTAGTAGTTATTTTTATTAGTACAATTTTCAATTATTTTAAAATTAAAATAATTACATAAGTACATACACATACTAGTACGAGTATAAAATCTTGCAATATATTTACCCATTATAACTCATTTGACTCATCTCAAAAGTTTATTTTTAGGTTTGTTTTGGCATCTAATTTTATGATAGATTACTAAAGGTATATATATACTCGAAGTAATAATGACGTTTTTTTTTTATTTATATAAACTTATTACTATTGAAAATTTTGAGTAGTAACGTAATTTATACATGTTTTGAGACGAGCAAATATTATACTTAAAATAATCTATTTTGTTCTGTAAAAGCGTCAAACTATAGTTTTTATTTTTTATTTATTGCCCTAGCATTCTTAAGAAGTATATTTGGGGTATTGGGGTAATGGTAAAGAGGTAGTACTTTTTAATCTTGAACGGAATAAACGATCAAAGATTCAATTTACCGGTCTTTGCATGATACCTAGTTTTCATTTTTGTGGTGCCTTGTTTGTGTTTAGACGTTGGCTATCATCGTGTCGGTAATTTGGTGGTATCTATCTTGACCATTTGCAGCTTGAAACAGTTCCTCAATGTTGCGCAGTCATGATAGATTTTTGTTTTCTATCCATATTTTTCCTATCTGCCTTCTCTTGTACGAGGGGCACTGTATTATATTTGTAAAATTTGACGTGTTTTGCCTATAATTCAGTTGACAGTTTGATTTTAAACTGCTCGGTTTTGTTCCAACAAAATTTAACGAGAGTAATAATTGTGTGCAAACTGGAAATTTCGAATCGTGACTTTCGAGTGATGATATTTTATGATTTTCATACAGTTTAACACCACAGCAATGTGTGGAAAAACTTAGTTCCTTATTTGGGGATGAAACACCATCCAAAACTATGGTTTACAAATGGTTTGCATTCAAGCGTGGAAGACCAACGTTTGATGACGATCTTTGCTAAGGTCGACCATGCATCTCTGTTGTTGCGAAGACTATTGAAATGGTTTTGTCAGATTGGCATGTCACCTATAGTGAGATAAATGCATCCTTAGGCATTGCAGCAAAACAAATACATACGATTTTGCACAATCATTTGCATGTCAGGAAGCTTTGCAGTCTTTGGATCCCACACAATTTGAAAGAAGAACAAAAACAGGCACATTTGAAGAGGGTCGTTTAAATTTGGTATATAACATCGTAAGAGATGATATCTTGGATATATTCATATGAGCCTGAAACTAAACAACAATCGATTGTATGGGTGTTTCAAAATGAACCTAAACCCACAAGAGTGGCGCGTTTACAAAGCATTTTGAAAAGAATGATTGCTTGTTTCTTTGGAAAACGGGTCATGTTGCAACTGTTGCATCAGAGCAGGGTTTGGCAAACTTATTATGTTGTAAATAAGGAAATATCTTTTGTACTTGCATCAAAATCCAAAAAACGTTGTTGTAACTGTAGTTTAACTTCAGAAAAATATATTCGCAACTTTTTTTTTAAATGAGGACTTTGCGGCCGATTTAAAAACATATCGCCGGCCAGATCAGGCCCGCGAGCCGTAGTTTGCTGACTCTTGCATTAGATGATCGAAGGACAGTTAATGCAGACTGGTATACTTCAATTTGTTTGCCAGAAGTTATCGCTGAAATCAGAAGGAACAACATAAACCGGCGAATTATTGTTCATCATGACAATGCCCATATTCACCTGATTTATTGCCCAATGACTTGTTCCTATTTTGACATATCAAAAATAAAATGCGTGACGAGCGTTTTTCATCGACTGAAGAGGCCGTTGAAGCATTTAAATTACTTGTTTTGGAAGTACCTTGCTCAGAGTGGCAAAATTGTTTTGAAGATTGGTTTCATCGGATGCAAAAGTGTATAGATTTTAAAAGAGAATATTTTGAGAAGCAATAAAGCAATTTACATACCGTAATTTGTGTTTTGCTTTACTTTTTTTGCTAACTTTGGCACTGTTCCTCGTATAATTAGGCGTAATAGATGATATATTTTGATTTTCTTATTTTTCTTGTGTGTTTGTTTTTTGGTTTTTATTAGATTTAACACTTTTTTGTATGATGTCCAAGATATTTTTAGCATGTGGCAATAACATTAGCTCAAATGCTTTCAGACAATTCATGATTGTTGTTTTTAAATTCTAAATTTTGCATTCATACAACAAAATAAGTTTTGATTATTTATTTTTCCAACTGCTTTCGATGCGGTTTTCTTGATCTTGATCTTTAATTCTTTGTTGAAGTTTGTTTTGCTGATTGCGTTAAATAGACTTTGCACATTTTTAAAACTCTTGGTTATTATGGCAGTATTTTCTGCAAATTTTATCTTATTAATGTTTTTTCCTCCAATCTTTATGTCTTCTGCTACATTGTTTACAGCTTCTTGAAAAATCAGAGTAGATATTAAATAATGTTGGCTATAAAATCATCCTCACTTCTGGGTTAGTTGGGACTTTGATTCAGGATACTTGATTATAATACTGTATAAAACTGTTTTGATAGCCTTAAATCGTGGTTATTTAGTCTTATTGTCTAGATATTCAAAAAGTAGCTTATGGTGGATTTGGTCAAATCCTTTCTCATAGTTTATGAAGCAGACATATACGTTCTTACAAAATTAACATGTGTTTTGTAAGAGGGTTTGCATGCAGAATAGCGTTTGTTTTAATTTGTAGGCTTTTTTCGAATCCGATTTGTTTATCTCTTATATTGTTTTTGCATAGTGAGTTTATGCGGTTTTGCATTGCATTATACCACTCCTTCAACCTTTCTTTTTCCAACTTTTTTTGTATCTGCTGTTGCGCATAGCATTGTATAAAGTATGTTAACTGGATAAACTTTTAGTTTTTTGAGCATTGTTTTGTTCTGCCCAATTGCAAAATAAAACTAGTTGCAGAAAGATGCTTTGATAAAAGGAATTTAGGCTTACACCCGTACAAAATTTAATTGATCTAGGAGGTCAAAGTTCATGACCATAGACAACGCTGTTTGTTTGCTGACTGGAGTTTGAGTTGTTTGAAAGAGGACCCCAATTTTGACGGAAAAATTATTTTAGCGACGAGGCGCATTTTTGAATGAATGGCTATGTTTACAAGCAAAATTGCCGTATATGGGACGACACCAACCCACACAAGGTTTATCAGGTTATAATGCATCCTCAAAAAGTTACCGTTTGGTGTGAATTTTGAGCAGGCGGCATTATTAGTCCGTACTTTTTTAAAAACGACGTTAGTGAGGCGGTTACCGTCAACGGCGAACGCTACAAAACGATGATTACCAATTTCTCATGGCCCAAATTGAACCATATGAACTTAGGCAACATGTGGTTCCAGCAGGACGGCGCCAAACTGCATCTCTCGAATCCGTGCTATCATAAAAAGCCGAGGCGGGCATTTTAACAATGTCATATTCCACAAATAATGGCACACATGGGCCTTTCAAATAAAAAAGAATTTTGTTAACACCTTACACCCAGCTTGTTTTATTCCATTTCAACATCTACCCTTCCTTATTGAAAAACCTACAAGATTGATACCGGGAACGCTTTCCAATAAAACAGCGCTATAACTGCATTTTGCTCTATATGTTAAAGTCGAAGAATGAGGAACTTGATAAAATGTTGGGATTCGTTGATGTGAAACTTGACAACAGTAGTCTGCTGGTGAGTATTACGGTCTTTCACAGTCCTTTTCACAAAAAATAAGAGAAAAATGCTTGTGATTTATTTACAGGAAACTTTGTTACAAAAATGAACGTTTATTCCCTTTTACCACTAACCTATAAAAATGAGACTGAAAAAGATTAGAGCCGTTGTAACATAAATTAAAAATTAACAAGTATATCATAGTCTGCCAGACTCAATTTAAATCAAAGTGGGCAAAAAAATAAATAAGCTACCAGAAGTTGCAGTTATTGTTTCTCTGAGTTTATTTGCTTAGTTCTTGGGTTGGTTTACATTCTACATGTCTGGTGTTGCATATACATTAAAAAAACATGTTTAGGCAAAAGCACTAGATATACACAAAACGACAGCATTTTTTGCGTAAGAAAAAACTCTTTAAAAAGCACTGGGCAGCTCAAATTGTTTAGTAGTGTCTGGTTTTTACTGACCAAAAACCACACTGTTTTCTAAGGTGGTTTACTTCGCCTCTTGCATTGGGGTTTTGTTGTACAACTATGTGGCTTTGCTCCTTTAGCAGCTCTGTTGCTTTTATAAAATATTTTTTGCAAAGGAATTACTTTCAACTCTTCGGTAAGGTTGTGTTTGTCAAAGGAGGCGGTGCGTTGCAAAACAAATTACGCATTCACTCAGAAAGTGTATCGGAGTCTTATCTTCTTTTATATACCCGCTGCATAAAGGATCTGTTTTTATTTCTTTTATATGTATGTGTTTGTTAAAACCAGTGTCCAGTCATCAGTTCTGTGAGCATTTGCAATCTGATTTAACTTATTTGTGTTATCAAGGTTTTGATAATTTGCAACAGTCTTGTTAGAAATGTTTTTGAGTAAACCAGTTCTTTAGAGTTTTTTTTACAAATTGCCGTGTTTTGCTTCAAAATTGCTGCGGATTATTTTATTTACAGGTCTTGTATGATACCCCAAAAGCAGGTTCTGGTCTAGTACTGTGTTGTAACTAAAGCGGTGCTGGTGTTGTCAGCGCAAGTTAGATGGGGCTTAAATAAACACCTTAACTTTATAACTTTGGAGATTAGAAATGTTAAAGGAAAATTTTTTTTGGAAAACGCAACGACCCGCTTGACTCTTTACTCTGAACAGAAGGAGGTGGATGCAAAAAGATGCTCTTGGACCGGGCGCATCAGAAGCTATTTACGGTACTATCTAGCAAATGTCTCTTCTGCTTTCTCTTTGGGAAGCTGGTTTGTAATGAGGTTAACTTTTATTCTCTGGTCTTTTAGTATGCGATACCGCTTCCGTATTGTTTTTGCAGGTTATAACCAATTTGGATATTATAACTAGCAATTGCAGTGCTTGCTATGTCGCTTCACTATTTGATAAAATAGTTATTGTTGTGCCTGCGTCTTGATTATGTTCCTGGCGCACTCTATGATAGCCACCCCTGTCTGGAAAACTAAAGCATATTAGCTCAAGGGTCTTTGTCCTTGTAAATTTTAGTTCCGGTGTTATTCTGTTCTTTAAATCTATTTGTGTTCCAGATAGTTCCTTTGACTGTTCTCAAATATTTTTGTTTGTCTATTTTTTGCGCAGTTATATTATTACATTAAATTTTTTTCTGATACATTGACTTTTTATAAAAGCCAACTTCATCATTAACTTTTTTTTTAATGCAAAACGATTGTTATGTTAGGTCTGTGGGTCTTGAAGTTTACCGTATGTTCATTTATCCGCAGAAACAGTAATGTTTTATCAATGCTTTTGTCGGTTTTTGTTTTGTTTTAATATTAGCAAAGCTTTATTTAATTGGGGTCTTGTTTTCCCGTTAAAATAATATTTATATTAAATTTGCCATTGAGAACATCAACACGCTTTAGTCAACTACAACAAAATTATTGCTTTAGTTTGTCAAGAGCACGTAAAGTAATACATTTAAGTAAGATGCATATCATAAAGCGTCATATGATGTCAAATAATATAAACTATGCATATAGTGGCACAATCAGCAATTTACTCTTTTCTTAGGTCTATATCCATTGTCAATTACAAACAAAATAATATATTGAATGTTTTTTATATATTTGTATTATTAACCCAACAAACAAGTTCTTAATGTATCTTAAAATATTACAAAAAAAGAATTAAAAAAACACAATAAAGTAAAATCTTAAGATACACTAGTGGCGGCCATGGCCGCAACCTAACTAATACATACAGCACATGAGTGAATCTGCTTACATTTAAGTTGTTTTAATACTTTTTTATTTGTTAAAGTTAAAGTCAATTTACACAATTTAAAAAATACAAAACATTTTGAGCCAATGTATGAACTTTTTGATCATTTGTTAAATAATTTAATAGGATAGATTATTATAAAATTACTTACTTTAACAACTTTGTGAATCTACACATGAATCTGATTTCAGAAATTTTATTCTTAATAAACATTTAGACGTTCAATCACAAAATTTTCTACTTTACTGAAATTATTCGGTGCTGAACAGCTTAGTCATCTATGCCAACACTTTGCTCACTCTCAAATCTTTATGCAAAATTTTAAAAACATTTGTTTTTGATATTCCTATTCTTCCAGCAATATCTGAAACTTTTATTTAGCGGTCAATTAACACCAAATCTTCAAGTTTTTTAATGATTATATTAGTTCATGCTTCCAGAAATCTTTTTTAATTTGAGTTATTATAAATGGAGTTCTTGTCTCATTTGAAATAAAATTAATTATTGACTTAAAAACAAAAGGTTTTACAATAAGAAGATCTGTTTTATCTGTTGAATAACAATCCTTGAATCATTGACATTTGTTATTAAAAACTATACGATTTTTGAAAATGGTATAATACACGTTCCAACAACGTACAGAAATACAGAAAATTTATTATAGACACGGTGGAAATTTTGCCGAAACAGTTTTCTGAGTTTGTAGTGTTTTTGATCGGTATGAATCATTTTTTTTTGAAAAACATTGCCGTTGTTGCTAACAGTGTTGCAGAAAACCCATGTTTGTTTACCACAAGACGTTTACAGCAATTAAGGATCTTACGCTTTTAATGTAAACTGTATAAAGATCTTAGTCTAGATACTTTGAATTGGAGCTGTAAGCAAGGATTCCTGATTTTTTTTTTAATATTTTTTGGCGACGCAGCCTATTTCCGGCTCTGTCAATAGACATAAATACCGCATTTGAGATTCCGAAAAACGAAAACTAGTTACTGTTTGGTGCAATTCTTAAGTTGGCGGAGTCTTTGGACCTTACTTTTCTGAGATTTAAAGTGGTTCTGCAATTACAGTCAATGCTATACTATTGTAGAATGTTAACTGACTTTTTTTAGCTTATATTGGACAACTTGGGCAATCTTTATTTTGACTGCACGTGAAATTTTCTGGGCGCATTATTTTGCAAAACTTGGACATAAATAAGCCCCCTAGAGTCTACGCTAATGCCCCACAAACAATTCCAGCTCTTAAAGACAATACCTTAGCTCTTATTTGCCCGTTAGAGGCGTTAGAGCCTCAGTTGTGAAAAAATGTCTTGCAAAACTGTTGTTGGATATTATTTTCTACAGTAATCGCAGAGTTAGTACTTTAAATTTAAATTTTAAAAGTGTACTACTGAAAAATAAATAAATGTTTTCTTTATAAAATAGCAAATGAAATAAATGAATATTTTACAAATATTGGAAAAAAAACTAGCAGAAAAACAACTCTCAAGAACAAATGAAGAATCAAAAACTACAACAATAAAAAGAAAAATAAACAACATACACTTTGATTGCACATCGCAAGAAGAAATAAATAAAATAATCATAAAATTGAAAGACAACAAAACACCAGGTTTTGATAAAATTACAAACAACATAATAAAACAAAACAAAACCATTCTAACACCAATATTGGTGAACATAATAAATAAAGTTATCGAAACAGGTATCTACCCATGCTACATGAAACAAACAATAATAGTGCCTATACATAAAAAAGAAGATAAAACAAAACCAGAAAATTATCGACCTATATCACTACTATCAACACTAAATAAAATACTAGAAAAAGTGATTCATACCAGACTAACTGAACACATAAACAATAACAACATAATATTCAAACAACAGAATGCGTTTCAACAAAATTCTGGAACACAAACAGCTGCATATGATCTCATAGACCATATAAAGCGAAAAGTGGACCAAAAAGAAACTGTAGTAGCAATGTACATCGACATGAAAAAGGCATTTGATACCATATCCAAAACAAAACTTATTAAAAAACTGGAAGCAATTGGAATAAAGGGTAAAGAACTAAACCTAATAGACACATACCTTAAAAACAGACCACAAAAAACAAAAGTAAACTCTACAGAAAGCAAACCACTACAGGCTGATTACGGCATACCACAAGGAGGAATATTGCCACCGACACTATATATACTATACACGAATGATATTTTAGAACTTACATTACATGGAACACTATATGTATGCTGATGACACATGCATTATATATTCGGGAAAAGAAAATATAGAATTAGAAAAGATCATTAAAGAAGACGTTAAAACCTTAGAAACATGGTATTACAACAACTTACTTACTATCAACGAGACAAAAACAGAATACATGATTTTTAACAACAAACAGGAAACCCCTGTAACAATAACAATAAATGGCAAAACTATAAGACAAATAAAAGAAGTGAATTACCTGGGTCTGACTATTCAAGAAAACCTGAAATGGGATGCTCACATAAACAAACTTGTGAAAAAAAATTCTTCAACAATAGCGGCTGTAACAAAAATACGAAATTACCTACCAAAAAACTCAAAAAAATCAGTTTATCATGCAATATTTGCATCACATAACAAGTACCTAAACCATATCTGGGGAAACACAACCAAAAAAAACATAAACAAACTACAAAGACAACAAAATAAATTCATCAAAATTCTATACACACTGGACAGAAAAACACCTTCAACTGAACTATACAAGGAAGAATTAAATATAAATAAGATGATAGACTTGAACAATATACTATTGCTATATAAAATAAATCACAAAATGATAAAAACCAATATAAAAAGACAGTCAAACAAAGAAATACACAACCACCAAACAAGAAGAAAATCGCACATAAGGACTACAAAATATACAACTGTTAAATGCAGACAGACACTAACAACAGAAACTACAAAGCAATACAATAATCTGCCAACATTTATAAAAAGTCTTAATTACATACCATTTAAATTAAAAATAAAACACATGCTACTACACGACAAAATATAAATTAAATAAATAAAGAGAACAACTCAAACAAGCCTTCAATACCAATAGCCTGAGACGGGAATAAATACCCACAAACCTCAGGACGATGAGAGAGGGACGAAACCATTTTTTATTTTATTTTATACATTAAATATATATATTCATTTTATCTTAATTTTAATTTGTTGCTAGACATTGTTTTATAATTAATTTCTAGTTTAATGTACATATGTAATAATATTAATAATAAAATTCTTACTTATAATTAAATTATTGGAAAAGTTTTTAGAATAGGCTATTTTCTTCGAGTTACTACATTCATTCAATAAAATTTGATGATGCTTCTGTATTTAAGTTGCAAATTACTAATATGCTCTTATTTAAACTGATATAAAAGTAAAAAATGTTAAGCGATTGGAACCAAACTTGGAAACTTAGAGTTGACACTATAAAATATTATCGAAACTTAGCATAGCTAGGTAGATAACATAAAAACTTTTTTCAAAACTTCTTCAATGTCTATTAAATTATTAATTCTCAATCGACATTCAAACACAAAATTGTAACAAAATATCAACTTTCTATCTTTTATTTTGTATTTGACTGAAAATTTAAATACTATGTTTATGTAAACTATTATAATCTGTATTAAAATGCGCATAACAAGGCTGTATAAATGTAGAGAACAAATTGGTGGGGCGGTAAAAGACAACATTAACATTATTAAATATTTTAAGAAGTAAAGTGCACAAATAGTAGCTCATAATTCACAGCTACACTGGCGCCTGTCCTATCCTAAATTAAATAGTTTTTTTTAGTAAAGAACATTGTAAATAAATGAAGTACGTATAATTATTGCGTCCGACTTAATATGTATTCTCGTTCTAACATTTTGTTAAATATATTCGTAAAATTCAAGTTAAAATATTTTCTATTTGTTTAAATTTTGTGTAAATATAAAACAGGTAAATAAAACAAGAGTTCCTTTGAACATTCCTCGTTAGCCTTTTTTATATATTAAATGATACAAAAACAAAAGCTCCGAGTGGTTGTTAAAAGCAGCTCCTGTTTTTATATATACCTCTAATTAATTCTCATAACTTTTTGTCCTCATTGTTATAAATATTGCAATTAATCACAGCAAATTAAACAATTAGGCGATTAATTTACACACATTTTGGGCCGAGCGTGTAATTTTAAAGGTTAAAAGGGTAATATTTAGTGGCAACATTAGATTCCCGTCTCGTTGGGGGGTCCCATGAATTACGACTCCTCGGTGTCGACGTGAGCACGCCTCCACAAATTAAAAATGAAATAGTCTCCTCATAAAATATATATAACACAAAATGTAGCCGGAGCTGGAACATACATAGGATAAAAAATTGAGCCACAAGGATCCTTGATTACGAATTCATAATTAGACCGGATGTAAATCACAATTAACATATGCCGGGAATAATTTTGAGTTTAATTTGTTGTGAGGAGGGTTGTTTTTAATATAAATTTATATGAATATTTATAAACTTTCAGTTTATTGATTTAGTTTTTCAGGATTATCTTGTGTGGTCTGAGAAATTTAACATAATTTAACTTAATTGTAGTTTAAATAAATTTTTCTTAACTAAGACTATATTTCACTAAGAAAATCGGAATTGATTCAATCTCAATGATTCAAATAGAAAAAAATACGACGCTACATAAAAATAAAGATTCCGTGTTCGTTGTCACCATCCCACCCTTTGGTGTGATTTATACCCTGTATCGGCACTTAGAAGATGAGCAGATAACATGACACACATTCCTTATATCACTTCCTATAACAAACGAGAGCTGTTTTTTAATTAGTCCAAATGGGCGACCTCAGATATTTTTGATAGCCGTCCACGGAGGGTTGTAATCATCATAGGAATCTATCCTTATATATGATCTAACGGTTAATTAATGCCCTCTTTAAATTACATGTAACCGTAAATCAACTATTTATTTTATGTAATTAATTCCGAGAAAAGCATAAAAATACACAGTTTAATTAATTATTATCGATTGAATAGGCCATATTCAAATGGTAGATATAAATTACTAATTTATATATTTATGGGAAGCTCATTAGATTTTTATATTTATTTGCTTGAGAATATTTAAATTTTATATTTTATTATAGTCAGGCCGGGATCGTTGTTTAAGTTTTAATTAATTGAATAGGCACCAAAGCAAGCCAGTAGCTATTTTTTAATGGTTGATAAGGTGAAACGCAACAAATAAAATGGTCGGAGTTGCTTAACAAACGATTTAATTATTAACTGAGTTATGGTTAAAAGTATTTCAATTTCTAAAATTTACCAACGTGTTTCCAAAGCAAGTTTTTTGGTTTTAAATAAGCTATCGTTTAATTATATATTTAATTACATAGTGTTTGTTATATTATGGAAATTTGGTAATTTTTTTAATAAGAGATTCTGTACATTTTTTATTTCTAAGATTGATTCTGATTTTTTTTTTAATGAATTTTATTTTTATAATATGCAAATAGGGCAAGCAATTAATTAATAAATTAACAAACTCCTTAACAAATTGAGAACATTTTCCTTCAATCATACAGATTTATTTTAAGCAAGCAGGTAAAAAATGATTGTTTTAGTGACAATAAGTGGTGATACTTCTACCACTTTTACAAACACTAACAATATGTAGCTTCAAAATAGTACATCTATTAAGAACACTTCAAGACTTACTTAGTTGCTACAACATAATAATAAGTTGCACTGCGGGAATTTTAATTTTTCTACAAATACTAACAATATGCAACTTCAAAATAGTTAAAAGTTAAAAAAAAATATATTTATGATTATTTGAACATTGTGGATCTAATAAGAACAATTCAAGCGTTGCTTAGATTAGTTGCTACAACTTAAAAATAAGTTGCAGAATATGTAGTTTTAATATAGATTTTTAATAATTTTTCGAATTTTATGAATTATGATTTTTTTAATTTTGTGCAGCTATTAAGAACAACAAGTTTTACATAAATTAGTTGCTACAATTTAATAATTAGTTGTAGCTCTAAAATAGTTAAATAAAAATAGTAATTTAAACAATTAATATAATTTTTTTATTTTTATGAATAATTTTTTTTTTATTTTTTAATATTGTTTATTAATTTGAAAAAGTTGACCTCTTTAAAAAAAAATAGATTACCAACATTTTGGATCTTAGAATATTGCCTGTTCAAAATGACACACATTTGAAGGTCAGAAATTTTACAATAAAACGTCTTTTTCAGCTTATTTTGTATCTCAATTTTTGGGCTTCTGGAAAAAGATAAAAAGGTCAACGATGGCTCAAATTATTTCTTATTACATAAAAACCAATATTTTTATGTTTAATATTGTGGCAGTCATTTTGATATATTAAGCTTCAAACATTAATCCAAAAAAAACCGTAAATTTAGCAGAATTGCAAAACTTTGCTTTCTTTAAACCGTTCTAACTTTGTCAAATCTTAACAAAATTTGATCTACAAGGTCTAGATTTCTTCGTGTTTAATCTTTTTTTAAAGTGATCACACAAGACTTATAGAATCAATACGTATACACCACTAATTTGATGCAGGAAGTTGCACATATTTTTGCGATTTTCAATACTTGTAATTTTCAGGTCCCGAAAAAGCGCTGTCACCCTATGTTGATTTTAGTCTAAATTTCAGTAAATACTCTTTAGACTCCAATAAAAAAGGTTAACTATATGAGGAATGGTATATCGGGCATTATCAAAAACTTTTTAATATTCAAAAATTGACAAAATTGGCAAAACGCTTATTTTTGTATCTCAATTTTGGGGGCCTTTAGCAAAAAATAAGAAGGTTTCTCGATGGCTAAAAATATTTTTTATTACATGTACTTTAAATCCGATATTTGTTTATTTAATGTTGGAGCAGTCATTTTGATATATCAAGCTTCAAACATTATTCCAAAAAAAACCGCAAATTTAGCAAAACTGCAAAATTATGCTTTGTTTAAACCGTTCTAATTCTGTCAAATTTTAAAGAAATTTGATCCACGAGGTCTAGATTTCTTTGTGTTCAATCTTTCTTTAAAGTGATTACACAAGAATTCTAATTAATAATTCCTTTTTTTTGTCGTATTGAGGTGTTGGCCTCAACAAGTGGCCCTTAAGAATGACTTACGCATGGCAATATCTTCCGGTTTTCTTCTCTGCGTAAATCTAGTCTAGATTTGGCAGTAGTTCGAGGTAGGCTGGTTATTGCCTCGTGAATTTTCACTCAGAACCTATGGCACGCATGCTGTTCCCGGCTTTTCTCTCTCCCTATAGCCCCTACCTTTTTTCTGTCCATTTTGTCTTTTTTTTTATCCTTTTTATCTGCATTGACATCCAGTTTAACATTTTTTTCTTTCTTCAATCCGAGTGTTATTTATTCTATCTATCTATTCTGGTTTGTTTTCAGATGTTTTCTTAGGTCTTTGTTTACTTCTTCTTCATTGTATCCTCTTTCCATCATGAATAGTTTATGAAGTTCCATTAGCTGTATTCTTATTGGCAGTCCTAAATTTTTTAGTTTTACCTTCAGTGATATCTTTGTATCTCTATCTGGATTACTTCTTTGTGTCCTCTCGTTGCCAAGTATATTCTGACCATTTCAAAAGTTGCGTTATCCGTCAACCTTTAGATAGCGTACCTAATACTTGGTATTTGCCTTGTTATTTCTGTTATTCTGCATTCCTTCAGCATTTCTTTTCTCCTTCTCCTTATTTCTGCAATTTCGTTTGGAATCGTAGTTTCTGTAATTGTTCTTCTATTTTCTTCTATTTCTTGGCATGCATAATTGTTCTGACTTTCCTTATTTCTTTCAGTTTGATTTTTTTCTCTGTTTTGTTGTTTCCATTTTGCCTCTCTTTCTTTTTTTTCTTTTCTATTATTTTGTTTGTTTGTTTCCATTGTTTGTTTGTTTTCTTTCTATATTTTTTTATTGTTAAACTCCTCATTTTTTTTCTTAGTACTCTTGTTGCAAAGTTTCTTAGCGCTTTCCACTTATTTTCATCTCTTAGGCATTTCTTAATGATTGTTGTTTTATCCACTTTGCTTTCTAGTATTTTTTCTAGTTATTTTCTATCTTTCTCCCACGCTTCGCATTCTACTATTGTGTGTTCTGCATTATCGTGTGTTTTTTCCTGACAGAATATACATCTTTCCTGTTCCTTGATTTTTTTAAGTTTTTGCAAGAACTTTCCAAAGGCTCTATGTCCGGTCAGTATTTGTGTTGTATAATAGTACGTCTCGGGTTTGTTCTCAACCCACTCTTTTATCTCCGGGATTAGTTCTCTTGTCCATTCTTCCTTTTCTCCTCTATTCCACTGTCTCTGCCATCTTTCCATTGTCTTCTCTGTTGCTTTTATTTTAGCATCCATTTTACTGGTTCTTTCTTTTATTAGTTTCTTTATTTTTATCACCTCTACTGCCTCTTGTGACACCGTTCTGTAAGCCCTGCAGATCCTTAACGAACTGGCTCTTGTAGCTTCATTTATTTCATTTTTGTTTTTTTCTGTCTTCATTGCTTCTCCCCATGTTTCTGCGGCGTATAACAATTTGCTTCTTGCTGCTGTTGCTATTAACCTTCTGGCTTCTTCTCCTAGACTTCCGTTATTTGTCATGAGTCTACCGAGCTTTTTCTCCATTTCCTTTGTTCCCATGACTGCTTCCTTAACCTGTTCATTCCATCCCTTTGCTTCAAGTGTCACCTCAAGGTATTTGATTTTTTCCTTATGGTTATCACTTGGTCTCCTATCTGTATGATTCCTGTTCCTCTATTAGTTCTCTTAGTCGATAGCCAGGCCGCTTCTGTTTTTTGTGTTTCTAATTTTAAACCCTTATTTCTCATCCATAACTGTATCATATCTATTGCCAGCTCTAGTCTTCCTTTTAGTACATCCATTTCTACGTCCCTACCTACTAGTGCTACGTCGTCTGCAAATGCCGTTATTGTCACGCTTTCCGGCATCCTCATTTGAAGTAACTCATTATAAACAAAGTTCCATAGTTTTGGTCTAAGTGCTGAGCCCTGTGATACCCCTCTCGTAAGTTTGAATTTTCCGTTTTTGGTCACTAGGTTTCTACCCTGTAAGTAGCTCTATATGATCTTGATTGTTTACTTTTTTAGTTCTCTTTTTTTGACATATCAGCCTAAAAAGACTATTAATGCCTTGGTTTACCTAGTGGAGGCGATTGACGTGTTGCGTTACTTCAGCGGTCAAGGATACGCAGCAGGCATCGCAAGGTAATGTGCGCTTTGGTTAAGCGTCCCAGAACGTCATTTGTTTTTTTCCAAGGTTCGGGAATTGTCCTACCACGTGAGGTGCCGTGGGTGCTGGTGTTTGCTACAGGTGCGTGAGTCACTTCTAGAGCGTTTGTCGGTGTGTGCAACTAGAAAGCGAATACCGGGGGCATAGCAGCGGTCGACGTCGTTTGAATTTTTAAGCCAGAGTAAAGCTCGTTTTTTTTTGTGACTTAGGAGGAGAATCTTCTAAAGACTTAAAGTGTCAGATTTAAGCTTACGAGGAAGGTGTCTACCGACTATACTCCCCCTGGTGAATTGCCCGGAAATTTGAGACCGTTTGGCTCATGAACTTTCCGTTTGATAGATTAGAAAGACAAAAACTAGTGTCGAAAGAGAGAGGTCTGAGACACCCTATCGGCTGAGGAAAGAGGTAAATAAATTAGATGATGTTAATTAGAGCTTCGTTATCGTGCTACCGGCGTCTTTTCATGATGTTGTTGTAGGCAGCCAGTTTAGTGGTGGCACTCCGATGTAGGTATCGCATCGCATTCGATAGCGAAATGACGTCAGAGAAGTCACTCGATCGCATTGAGTTTTGGTACTCCCATCTGCAAAAAACGTATATAGAAATCTTCGCTCGGGAATAATCGGAATCGCTTTTTAGAACGTGTGCGATGCATTGTTATAGAAATGCCGTAGACAAGGATGGTAAATAACAGGACAACTCGATAAGTTTTGCGAGCATTTAAACCATTTAAACTTATTCCGAATAAAATTTCTAGCGGCAATATTAACATTTATTGTATATATTAATATAATGTCAAATTTATATTTTCAGTTCTTATTTCAATATTTAATATTCACAATAAAATAAATTATTTAAGAAATAAAAATTTCAGTCAACCGTTTTTATTAAAAAATATACAAATATCATTTTTATTAAATTGTTATTAATGCTGTCCGAGTTATTTTTTCTACAACAACGTGTTACAAGGATTATAAAAATATAATCCGTATTAGCTAAATATTTATTTTATTTTTTGTTATAATCTTTATTATTCTTTTTGTAGTTTACTTGTCTCTAATTTTGTTTTAGACTTCCAACCAATGACGGTCTGGAGTATATTAATTTATTAAATCAATATACATAATATAATTAATTAAGTTAACAGTTACTATGTTATCATTTATCATGATAAAATAATAAAACAATTTACTGTGTTTTAGCTTGCAATTTTCATTCTTAAGAATACATTATAATTAATGTGTTTGTAATAAAAGTTATAATAAAAACAGTAAATTGTTTAATTAATATATAATTTAAATCTTATTTAAATAGAAAATACAAGTTCTATAATATAATGTATACATAAACAATAAAATTATTTTTTGCCATTTTTCTTTGGTTTTATTTCCATACCCTAAACTGTTTAAAGTATTGGTTAAATCGTTCCACATCGCACTATAATTTTGCCGGCTTTGAATTGTTGTAAACTTCATCGTAACAAGCTGTAGATTCTGTTCAAACCAAAATCTAATAAAATAACACATGTTGATGGTCTTTGTTAAAGCGCATTTTACTCATTTTAGTTTCATTTTGAATAGTCGGTACGTATGCGATAGCTTTACTGGTATCGTTTTCGTTTCGATGCGATTCCTAACAAATTTAAAGAGAAGGGGCATGTCGATTTACATTGGAGTACCGGAATTCTATTCATACGGCTATCGAATCGAATACTACGTCACGATGACGTCAGGCGATTCGATTCGATAGCGAAACGACGCACGGGAGTTCCACCACAGGGTTGAGAGCGTTCCGGCTCTCTAGGGCCAGTGTAGTTGTTTCTGTAACTGATTTGGGTTATTGACGGACGCCTTCACACAGAAGGCACACACTTACGCATTCACCCAGAGTACCCTTTACACGAACACTCTCACACAGAGCGTGGTCCCCGGGAGGACCCAGGTGATATGATGATAGGTGTCCTGTTGACGGGTACGCATGTCATGGGATAAAGGCAAGCCTCTGTGCTGTTGTTGGATGCCGAATATGGATCTTGGAGCATTGTTGGATTGTCTTTTGCAAGCCGGAGGCGGAAGAATTAGTCGTAGATAGAAGGGCTCTCCCGGAATGAAAGATAGTGACGGTCGGACGGAGTTTCAGTCGTTCCGGAAACTGGGGCTTTGTTTGTCGGGAGCTGGAAGTTGACGTTGCTTTAGTTAGTTTAGATTTTTGGCATATTAGTCTAAGAAGACTATAATAATAATAATTGTTTATTTCTTGTCTTTTGCCCTTGAACATTCTACAACTTACATATACCATATAACTTATTTCATTACAAATATAATATATAATTTTAATAACCTTAAACTTTGTTTTTAATTAATTATTTGTTAATTCTGTTTCATTTTTTTTTCTTCTTTTTGTTACCGCCATCATCCATTTCATTCCTCTTCCATCTTCTTTCAATACCTCATTTCTTCCCATTTGCTCTTCTCTCATCTCATTCCATTTTAGCATATGTTCTATACTTTCCTTAACTTCTCCAAACATTCTACACATTTTTTTTTCCTCTTCCATTCAAAATTTGCACACTTTTATTTCTACATCTAAATCTGGCAATTATTTGTTTTTTCATTTTTCCATAGTTTACATTTTTTAGGTACTTTGGTAGTGCATTCGTTATAATGTGTTTATAATTTGAATTGTACCTAGATTCATTTATTCGTGTTCTTCGTTCTTGCGCTTGTATATCTGTATCTCTCATCATAATTTCCTTCTACATACTTCTATCAATTCTTAATCTTTCTACTTCCTCACTAGCATATCCATTCTTCTTAAAATATTTTTCTCTGCATGTTTCCATTTTTCCGCATTTTCTTTTTATTTTATTTTCATTTTCTGTTTCAAGCACTTTTGTAATATTTTACATTCATTCCATTCTCTTACTCTTTCTTCATACCTCATTGCACGCTTTTGTGCTTCTACTCTAAGAAGACTATTAATGCCGAGATTTATGAAAACAGGAGTAGTTTAGAATTAAAAAGTGTTCACTATGGAAGCCACTATAGCGTAACTGTCTGTCACTTGCGGCACAGAGTTTGTTTGAGATGGTTATTTCCCGGGTTCCGGTGACAGTTTTGCTGCCTGTTTTTCTTTTGGAGGGGCACTTGTACGAGACACTGTTCTTGATGCGTCTACCGGCACGCAAACTTGGTGCACGAAACATTGCAGTTCGGTGGCGAGTTGTTTGAAAGCACTGCTATGCCCATGGTATCTTTCAGATATCAACACACATTTACAAATACCCAAGATGACATAATAACAACGTTTTGGGGCATATGGTCACATTAACATGCGTGGTAATACATGGCATATTGGCGAGGTTTATAGAACCGTAACATTTGTCTATGCTTGACCCTTGGCCGCTGTGATTGTTAGATTGAGTTTGAATAAATTATTAATTAATTTTATAATTTGTTTTATAAATATAGTTTTGCAATTTTTAATAGTTTATGACCGGACTAAAAAATAAAAATTACAAAATTGTATACGTTTTTTTCCAAAATTGTCTTTTTAAATATTTTGCGACCGAAGACCTAAAAGCCTAGCTACGCTACTGCTGACATAATTTTGAACAGAATCTACCTGGAAAACCCTGCTGTCATTCTAAACTACTTATTTGTGTAAAGCAGGATTTTTCTATTTTGCTGCCATAATAAATAAATCCACGAATAGACTCGGATTTTCAGCACGGCATGCGGTATTTATTTTCTATAAATTTAACACTTTTTATTTACTAATTAGTAATGATAAAAATGAAAAAGTTAATTCCATACCAAAACACAATTGTTTTTATATTTAATTTCACATTATAAATATAAATTTTGTTAACATAGATTTTATAGGTAAGGTAGCGGGATTTTAATATTTTGTAGTTTGAGTAGCCAGCCAAAAAGCTTAAGAAACGTTACTGATTTCATTTTCTTTTTTGGTTTTTTAATTGTTTTGTCAAGTACTATTATAAATAGTAATAGGCTCAACATTTTTATTTTACACACCTTGTTTTAAAGTTTTTTTTTTCTGACTTCTTATTATTTGTTCTTATTATGTTTGTATTCTTTTTATACACATTTTTTATTTTTCACTGTTTTGTTTTAAAATTAAAATCAGTTCTTGGGCACTGCTTTCTCGTCTGAAACCGCATTGATTTATTCATTTTTTTGAAATTAATTTAACCTTGAATTGGGCTGAATACATTTGTTATTGTGATTCTCTTGTAGTTGTTGCAATTTTTTCTATTGCTCTTTTTGTATATATTGGAAGTATGACTCCTATGTTCTATTCCCTTGGGGTTTTTTGTTCCTAATTATGGTACCTAAAAGATCTTTTAATTGTGTTATTTCTTCTATTTTCATGTGTTTCATCTCTGGTGATAGGGCAATTTCTGTTGTTTTTTTTGTCTTTAGTGTTTATACTGCTTTCACTATTTTTTTTCATTTATTTCTTTTATGTCTGACTTTCTCTGATTATTTTCTTTGTTTTTCTATGTTTGATTTGTTATATGGAGACATATTTGCATGATTTTTATTTTGTTCTTAATTATATTTTCTGGTTTGTCTTATTGGTTATATTCTTTTTATTGTATGTTATATAAAATAATTTTTGATTATGTTTGTTATTTTCATTTATAGTTCTACCAAATTTTATCCATAAATCTTGTTTTGCTGTTTTTTTTTTGTATTTTGTGTGTTTTATTTTTCTATGTCTTCGACTACCATTTGGGTTTCTTTGTTTTTTTATTTTTAGGCAATGGCGATTGACAGACTGGGATAAGAATTCACTTTTACGAGTAGAAAGACTTAATTCCTCGTTAACCTTGTGGTAAGAAATTCTTTTAAAAGCAAATGAATTCTTCGGGATCAACGGTATAGAGATGGAAAAGGCATGACATGGTATCGCAAAAACAAGTGTCTGGGAAACGTTGAAAGAAAACAACATAAATGTTTCTAAAGATAAAATAAATACCGGACGTTAAATACTTCCCCAATTGGATCTTCGGAGAAGGCAGTATAAGAAAAAAAAAATGATATGAGTAGGAAAATAGAAAGAACTACAAAAAGAATTGGAACCGGAAGATTAACGACGTGAAATGATAAGAAATAAACATAATAGAAATTATTAAAACAAAATGAAAATAATTGACTTTAAAGCAGCAAATTTTATTTAAGTAGATAAAACTAAATTGGAGCAAAAGTGCTAGTGAGTAAGATTATACAAGTGTGTGAGCAAAATTAGTGTAGATAATATTATTGCCAAAATGATTAAATTGTTGCCCGATTCAGCAATTAAAGCACTGACAGATATGATTAATGTTTTATTTTAAGCCGGCACATTTCTATTAGACCTTAAAGCAGTTTGTATCAATCTAATTTACAAATAATAATTCTTTATTTACGGTATAAGTAAAACCATTCACATCTACATAAAAATACAATGAATATAAACAATATAATACATATATAAAATAATCAATATAAAAAACAGAAGCAAAAGATCGACATAAAAAACATAATATAATATAAAATTCATAACATTTAATCAATATGACTCAATTGAATCTTAAACATAGATTTAGAACAAAAAAAATTGAAATTGTTTGTTGATCAGTTTGCAAAACTAGAAATTCTACCAATGGGGTTGTGAAATCCATAATTAGTAGAATGTGTAAATTCTCTAAATAATAAAGTCTGCCTGGTACGTCGTTTACTAATAGGAATGTAGAATGGAAGAGATACAAGTAACTCAGGACAGTCTACTTCAGACATCACAAGACCAAGCTAAATTGAGAGATCAGATCTTTTGCGCTGTTTTAGTGACGGTAAATTGTATAGTTAAGCAATGTAATAGCGATCAAAATTAACCGACAATATACCAGATTTATAAGACAATAGACAAAAAAATTTGTTTTGAACACGTTCAATATTCTGACTATAGATTTTATAGAAAGGGCACCAAACTGACGAAACCTACTCTAAATGAGAGCGCACCAAGGCACAGTATAGTAATTTAAGAGTACTTGGAGAAAGATCAGATGACATCTTATATACAAACCCCAGCATTTTTATAACACAATCACACATGTAGCTGATTAGCTCAACAACGTAAATTTAAAATCAAAAATTACACCCAAGTCTTTAATTTGTGTCACTTGTTGTAGCACCTTGTTATTGATACTATAATTGTACGAAATTTTGCTAAGCGTTCTATTAAAACTGATTGCAAAACATTTATTAACATTAAACAAAAGGTTATTCATAAGACACCAAGCATTAACAGAGTTTAAATCTTGTTGTAAAAGATTACAATCATCGATTGATAAAATACTTCTATAAATTTTTAAATCATCTGCAAATAATAGAAATGATGATGAACTAATACAGTCAGAAAGATTATTGATAAAAAGTAAAAATAAAGTTGGTCCGCAGTAAGATCCCTGCAGAACACCTGATGGAACTAAAATAGGCTGTGAAAGAAAGTTATTGATTTTTACACACTGCGTTCGGTTTTTCAAAAAGCAAAATAACCAAGAAACCATTGCATTATGAAAACCTAAGGCACGAAGCTTATCAATCAAAATATTATGGCTCACACGATCAAAGGCCTTTGAAAAGTTGGTGTAAATAGAGTCAACTTGAGTTTTGCATTCAAATGCGTTTAAAATGTAATTTTCGTAAGAAAGTAGATTGGTAAGTGTAGATCGACCCTCACGAAACCCATGCTGTTCTTCTACTAAATTACTTTTGCACATCCCATGTATTTGGCCAGTTATAATTTGATCAAATAATTTCGGAATAGCAGATTGAATGCAAATGCCTCTATAGTTTGTAATATTTTCTTTAGCACCAGATTTATGCAATGGCATAATATAAGTTTGTTTCCATACATCAGGAAATTTAGTTTCATTTAATGAAGCGTTGAAAAGTAAATGTAATGGTTTAGAAATTGAATAAATACAATTCTTTAAGAGCATAGAAGGAATACCGTCTGGTCCAGTACTAAGATTAGATTTAAAGCTTAAATTTCCATTAAAAATATCTAGTAAACTGACTGAGAAATTTGTATGAATTACATTTCTATCAAACTTAAACAATGGAGTTGGATGAATTTAAGAATTATAAACGGAAGTAAAAAAATCTGAAAATTTGTTTACAAGATCGATTAATACAGGTTTGATCACCATAATACATTGTAGCTGGAAAAGCATTAGTTTTCTTAGCTTCATTTACAAATCTTCAAAAATGTTTTGGATTAGACCGAATGTTATTCTCAGTGAGTAAAATGTAGTTTGTAAAGTCGTGCGTTCAGACTTTTAGATGAAGTCCGAAGAGAATCAAATTCATTGTAATCAGAAGTTCTGAAGATTTAAACCGTTTATGTGCTATTTTTTTTAGTTTACATAGTAAGTGAATTTAATTTCTTGCTAAACCAAATAGGATTTTCTTTTTAGTTTAGTAAGTGAATTTAATTTCTTGCCAAACCAAATAGGAATCAATTTCATAATACAAAACAGATTAAAATAAATCAACACATACATTAATATCACAGTTGTTAAAAAGAACAGACCAATCAACGTTCAACAAAAAATCATTGATTGCGCTTAAGTCGGCACATTTAAAATCATTAAAAACGTAGTTACAGTTAAAAATATCTCAAGAAGTATCACATTTGACATCTATCACACAGGCATTATGATGTTGACTTATATCTAATAAAACATCCACAGCATTTATCACAGTAATATTATCACAATCATTAGTAAAACACAAATCTAAAAATACATCCATACTGTTTGGTATGGTTATACATTGAACACAGTTTAAAAATCCAAATGAGTTAGCAACTAAATGTCCAGGGTAGTTTTTGTTACAAGTAACTCCAGTTCCAAATTCATCATTGAGCCACGTTGCTTCTGGTTAATTGTAATCTCCCAGTAGAATTAGTTTACTATTAGGAAAGACATCAGCAAAAGATTCGACAGAGTAGCAGTGGTCAGCATATTTATCAATAACCGAACGAGGGAGTAAATAAACTGCACCAATTATGTACGACACAAACTTAAAGTTGACAATTACAAACACATATTCAACACTTAAATATGGCTTATGTAGTAATGTACACTTTAGATGACTTCTAATTGCAATTAATACGCCTTCTCCGCTTAATTTAGGGCTAGTTAAATTAGACCGATCACATCTAAATAGGTTATAGCCCGTTGGTCTTAGTTTTGAGTCAGTGATGTCTTCAGATAGCCAAGTTTCGGTTAAAACAATAATGTCATATCTTGACAAAGCTACAGCTAACAAAAGTTTTTAGTTTGGTTTTTATACCTCCAACGTTTTGGTAGTAAATTGAGAGGCCGTTGGTATTCCTTGAGACGGATCCAAATTGTTGAGCTAATTTAACTCCGAAAATTCCCTGCAGGAGTTGCTGGTAAATTTTGTGGTTGGCATAGTCAATAAATTTTTTGACGACAATGTTTGCCGGCCAAAAATTTTAGAAAGAACTAAACCAGCTTGATTGGCTGGAATAGATACTTTAAAACTGCTGTAATTTCTAGATCTCACTACCAACTCAACAACATCAATCAAAACAGATGGTAGTTTAGCTTTGATATAGTTTGCAATTTCAGTTTTATTTGTTCCACGCTTAAGTTTTGACACATGAACATATGATGGAGGAACGTAGGCTTGTAGCTGGTCATTGTCTGAACCACATCCAAAAATTGTTGGAGTTTTGTGCTGTACTCTAGGTTTAATTGATTGTGAACTAATAGTAATGGTAGAAGTACTATATAGAATTGTTTTTGTCGATGGCAATTGAATTGAATCTGTATTAATAACAGACCTAATAGAAGTAGGTTCAAGTAGACGGCAAGATTTTAGGTCTAAAATTTCTATATTTTTCAGAGCTATCTTTTCCTCCAAATAAGAAATTTTGTCAGTTAAAAGTTTATTGTAGAGCGAACTTCATCTAACAATACTTGATACAACATGATGTTTTCTTTGTATAGTTTGCATAGATCAGATTCCGATTTAAAATCAAATAAAACACCACAATGACATTTTATGTAGCGCATAACACAGCTATTATGGAAAATAACTCCACAACCACTACAAGTAATTCCAGATTGTGCTATACTGTTACACTTACAAAGGCCAGTCATCGTAAAAAATGTAAATATAAATGTGAATAAAATAAATTATGTAGGAAAAGGTTTAAAACAAGGAGACAAATTTTACACCGGTACGGTCTATCACCTGGTGACTCACTTTAAAACAAACACGGATAGACTACGGAAAGGTTACAGTAGAGACAACGGGACAATTAAAAAGAAACTTTAAACTAAAATTGTAATATAAAATTACAAATTAAAACTTTATGTTACGCCACTGGTACGAATAGTAAGAAAATATGCAACAATAATTATGGTTAATTTATTAACAACAATGCACATCAAGAATATCGCTGTTATAAGAAGTTAATAATTAGCATATACAACTACTTACACAGTAAAGACAAGATGTGCCAAGATTTTTTTAATTAAATAAACTTAACACACAAAATCACAATAGCACCAAAATAAAAACAACACACGACACAGTGGCGTTACAATGAGGTTGATAATTATTTTTCAATTTTTTTGCCAATCTAACTCTGGTCAGAACAAACTTGTTCAACTACAAAAATAATTTATTTTTTCCGTTTTAATATGGTTTAAAAAAATAATAGTACGGATTAATTATAAATTAATTTTAACACCAATATTTTGTGATCTTTCAAAAGCGATTGTGTTGATTACAAAATACTTTTGTATAAAATAGAAATAAATGGGTTTAGAGGTACATATTATCTATGGTTAAATAGTTACTTAGAAAATCAAATTCAAAAAGTAGAACTACATAATATAAGGTCTAATTTTCTATTCAATAATATAAGTGTTCTACAAGGATCCATGCTAGGGCCAATTTTTTTTCTATTTTAGATAAATGATATTGTACTTTTGTACCAAAAATATATAATTTTCTGATGATATGTTTAATCATCAGTTATTATATAAAGCAACGTTTGTAAAAATACTGCATTGCTGGTTTGCCAAATTTAACAAAAACCACATTAGTTCAATTTACTTCAAATATCCGTTAAGAGGTAAAATAAATATTAATAGCATAACATTTGTATACTCTCAAAAGTTGCTAGGTTTATTAATTGATAGTGATTTAAAAAGGAACAGGAAATGTTTGCTTAATAGTATAATAATATTTGCAATCAAAACAATAAATGCTAATGCAAAATTATAAAAATAATCCTTAAAGCAAGCATAACACAAACGTACAAAAAATAATATATATTTGTCAAAACCAACTGAAAGATCTTTGTTATATTTGAAAAAGAAATTTTTAATAAACTTTCAGTAGAGATTAAAAATTGACCAATAAAAAATTTAAAAAAAAAAACTAAAAAATAGTCTTTTATCACATTTTTTTAATAATTTAGACAACTTTTTAAATTTTGCAGTTAAAACTGTAATCGTTTTATGTGTGTATGTATATTTTATAGTAATACCGCCTATACAACAATTTTGATGATATTTTGGCTCAATTTCTTGGATCATTAGCGTCATTTGTTTCAAAAAACATAAGAGAAATAAATCCAACGGCATCAAATTGCATGATCTTGGTGACCAATTCACATCGCCACGACGCAAGGTAACTTTGTTTTATGTGCTGTGTGGTAGTTTGCCCAGTTCTGTTGAAACCACAAGTCTTTGAGATCTATTTATGTGTTACGGTAACGAACGCTGTTGACGTTGGCCGCATTACCTGCCGCATCTTTAAAGAAGATCGGTCTAATCACTTAGCTAACCCAAAATGCACACCAAACAATGGCTCGTGGTTGATGCATGGGACGTTGAAAGATTGCTTTTGGATTTTCAGCTTTGTTAATGCAACAATTCTGTTTGTTGACATAACCTTTAAGTTGCACTTTACCTGAGAAGATGTTTTTCTTACAAAAATCACCATTCATTTGTTGTTGCTTTAAAGACTATACTGTGAACGTTTGGGGCTACTCCATAAGCTACCGGTTTCAAAAATTGTATCCAATAAATTTTCTTAGCATTCAAATGCAGATCTTTAGTCATTATTTGTTGTGTTTACAGCTTCATAAAGTCTTAATTGCTGAGAACGATGGCAACTTGAGGTGGAAGAATTTTGTTTAAAACTCTCACTCACTAACTGCAACAATTTATCTATTACATCGAGCTTCACGAACACAGACAGGTTTCTTCTGGATTTGAACTAACTCAATCGCTTCAAATTTTTCAATTCTTTGGACAATTATTCAGCGGGAAGATGCGTCATGGTGACCAAATAATGTACGACATCTTTACCTTCTCTACAAATTTTACCGTTTTGGTAGTGTATTTTCACTAAACTAAATGTTCACAAATGACAGCTTAATGGGACACCTTATATGTTTAGAGATGTATACCAAAACGTTTCATGTTATTTATTTACTATAGATCCTTATAATTTTTTTTTAAATTTTATAAATGCTTTAGTTTCTAAAAACTATAATCTACAACTTTTAAAATTAAGATCATTTATACAAGACACATTAGCATTATTATTTATAGAAACAACTAAAGTTGGATCGGCGATTTTAATTCTAGACTTTGAACCTAAATATATTTTTTTATATATATGTTGCATAATACTCAACTTTTCTAAATCTATTTAGTTGCAAGTTGAGTTTTATTTGCAAGTACAATTGAATAACAAAAAAATGGATTGCCAAAAAAATTTAGTACGAGATTTGGTACGAAACGATGGTAGCGCGACGAAGGTGCACTACAAGGTTTAGTTCATATTTGATTTCATATTGGGCTTTAGATATGTATTTTCTTACATCATTTATACTCTAGCCAATTAATGAATATTAAGTTTAAATTTGAAAACGAATTGTTCAACAAACTATAAAAACAGTGGTCAAAGCTACAGAAAAATGTAAAACAGAAAGTCCATAAATGACAGCAAACAAAAAGAGAATACATATTTATGATAGTCGGTGATATAAAAACGGGTAGTTTCGTTCATCTAATGTTTTGAATTTTGATTAGGTGGTATATCCTTATGTAAATCAAAAGAGAAATACGGTAAATAATAAAAATTGCTTCCCGGAGCATATGCAAAAGGCGACAGAACGAGATTCCCGGCTTCATTAACATTCATAAAATGTTCGAGCCGGCACGATCCACAAATGTAACGCCGCCCGAAAACCCTACAATAAAAACAAGAAACAATACGGAGCCGATTATTAACGGAGATTTCTGACATTTATACTCTCCGTTTTACTTACTTGAATTACGTCCATGATATACACTGTTGCATTTTGATGTTAATGAGCGTTATAAAGTGCCCTCGTAATAACTACCTAGGGTGTACAGAAATCAGTCGGCAGTATGCCTCGAAGAGCTTTTATTTATAATGTTGCTTCTATACCGGTGAAATGCTTTCATGCAATCTAATAACACAGAAGATACGAAGCTGTAATATTATTCGCGTTTAATATCTGTTCAAGACATACGTATATCATTTCTACAGCAGTTCAGATACCAAACGTAAGACATGAAAGTACTAATCTGAATATAGATATTATGGTTTCATAAATTAATTTGACGTCTACCTCTTTGTCCTCATGCTTTATTACCCATTCATTTATAACTAATATTAATATTTCAGATTACATAAGACATACATGCTCCATATTAGTGTATAAATTAAATCTCGTATTCACTAAGAGGTAATTTTAATATGTGGAATTAATTGCTGCGAGCTCATTCAATTAGGTGGCAATTGCTAGTTGTGATTATGAATAATATCCCAACTAAAATTTCAAAACATATATTTTAGCTGAATTTAATATCACGATGGTTGCAATTATCGTAATGATAATATTATCGCTTATACTATTCATTAGAAGCTTTTCACATATGTATGTATATAATATAAAATGATGAATCAAAGCACGAACTGAGTTGGTGTACTGTTATTATATATTTGCATAATTAATATAATAATGGCTTGAAAATTTATCCAATTTTGATGTTTTGAAAAAAACTACTATAGACTTAAAACAGCATGTTGCTGAATCACTCTTTTCAACAAGTAACTTTTCCATCCATACTTTATACATCTTTGCCGCAATGTACTGCTTAATTTCTCGATTATAATGGTATAGGGCCTTCTATACAAATCATATTTTATTTAACTTGCACTATTTAAAAACTTTTTTCTAAAATTAGACCTATTTTATGTTTAAGTTTAATACACCGTCTTGTTGTCTGTTGGCAAATAAATCAATAATTATTTTTTATTTTGTTCAATATTTAAATTCAAGTTAATAGCCAAGTATGTGCAGCACAAATTAGTCAATGCTTTTATAATTTTAAATTATATTGTTTGTGGCTGAAACGTATGTCAACGGACATTATGCATGTATAGTAGTAAGTATCTGTCTTTTACTTTTATAGCGCTGATAGTAAAACTTAGTTTTGCTAATTTTTAACTTGAATGATGCAATGTTTATATACCAGACATATTCTATAGGGTCCAAGCTTGGTGATCTTTGCTGGATCGTTTCGGATGAATGAAATTAGAAAATGTTTAATACTTTATCAATGTAACGGCGCGCGTTTAATGTTTAAACATCTTCCGTAGCATATTGCCCTTCAAACTACTTTTAGGAGTTAATGCCGTGTAAAAATGTAGAACAAATTTTAAATTTTATTTTTGACCTCTAGATCGTCTAACCTATAAATGTTCGTCATACGCCAAATTTGGATTTAATACGTTGCTAAAAACAATTTCTGCTTATTCAAAAACCCAGTTTTGTATGTTTTGACACCACTGCAGCTTATTGGCTTTATGCAGGTCTGTTCAAAAGAGAGAAACATTAAGACTAAAGACCAATTGTTTTTACCTAGTTTATGGCTAGTGTTGGTTCTTTGAATGTCAATATTTGCATTCTTGTATCACTCTGGGATGTCCACTGCCTCTACGACGAGCTTATACATTTTCTTTCTGATAATCTCTTCAAAATTGGTTTTTAAAATTTGTTCTACTTTAGATCGTCAGTGGTTTTTTAATAAATTGAAATAATCATCATCTTCCAGCACCTTGCATCTACTGCAGGATATAGGTCTTTTTCAAAATGTTTTATTCTTTTCTGTTTTGAACAGCTTGTACCCAGTTTGGGGCTACTCTTTTCAGGTCATTTGTCTATCTAGTAGGCGGTTTATCCTTGTTTCGTTTATTTTTTTATGCTTTTATTTTAAGATTTGATTGTTCCAACGGCCGTCTGTATATCTGGCAAGGTCTATCTCCATTTCAGAGTAGAGATTTTCTCGATTATGTTAGCATGGCTTGCTCAATTGCTCTTTGCGCTACTTCAACTTTTCAGCGTAACCTTTAGTTGAAGTTAAGATTTTTGCTTTTGTAAGTTATTATTAATAGGACGCATTGTTTGTAAATTTTCTGCTTTAAGCATACTGACCTTTGTCGTGTTTATCTTGAGTTCTACACTTTCCAATGCTTTTTAAGATTGTTTAGCATAGTTTTTGCATCCCTTATAAATTCTGCTATCAAAACCATATCAGCAAATTTTAAATAATTTAGTTGTTCAACGTCTATATTTAATTTGTCCACCTTTTTCGATTTTAAATGTGTTTGTGTTTGCAAGTAGTTTTACATTTGCTGTTGCATTTGTATAGTTATGCTACATCATTTCTGTATAACGATAGTTAACCTGGCATTTTGGGGCTAGATTGAAAATATTTCAACTGTATCGAATACCTTGTAATGTACTCGATGCCCTCACTATAAATATTTTTTGTAGAAATTTGTTACTTTGTTATTATTATAATCAAATGTTGATGCATAGACATTCAGTTTAAATTTTAGGTATGTGAATTTTTGTGGTTGTAATGTGCAAAACATGCTTTTTTATAAAGAAACCTACTTTTCTTGCATACTTATTGTACTCTCCGTTAAAATAAAGGATATTTCCAAAATTCAAAGTTGTCATTTTTTCTCTTTGCTACCTTATTTCACACAACCCGACTATATTCTATTTTATGTGTCTTAGCTTTTTTTCAAACTTGTTTTTGAATTATACGTAGCAATATTTAAAAAAAATATTTTGTTGTTCAATGGAAATTTTTATAGTTTATTTTTTGTCAATGTACATTAATATTAAGATTTAAGTTATTTACTTCTCCGCTATATGTTGACATTGATCGAAGGACTATTGAAAGTATGTAAAAGCATAGTTCTTTTTTTTTAAGTTATCAAGGTACTTTACAACTATAGCATGCTAGATACATTGCTAGAGTTGAGGTTGTACTAAACTGTAAAAAAAGTTTACACAAACTAGCATTTGAAGACTTGAGGTTGTATTTGGCAATACGGCCTTGTAAAGGGTGTTTTTTTAGAGGTTTTTTTGGAAAGATCATTTTATGTCATTACTGCTTAAATATGATTTGGCGCATATGGGCTCCATGGCTGTTTTGGAAATCCAATTTTTGACCATTTTTTTGAGCAGCCGGGGCCGTATATTGGTTGATCCAAAGTTGTTGGTTTAATGGCGTACACTAGCGACTTTACATATTCCCACAGAAAGTAGTCCATAAGTGTGGAGGTCAATTCACGGGTCTGTTACGCAAGATTATGCGGTTAGCAAATGTTTCCTGCAATAAATTGATTGTGTCTCACGCTGTGTAGCATGTTGCGCCGTCTTATTGGAAGCAAAAGAGGAGACATTAACGCCATTCAAATGGGGAACAAAAAAGTTAATTATGGATTGATAGCGCTTTTCATAGACTGTCACGTGTTGGCCGGCATCAGAAATATGGGCCAATGATTCCATCAACCCATAAAGCACACCAAACAGTGTTTTTTTGTGGATGACACGGTGTCTCAATAATGGCTACTAAAATTTTCCTTGCTTCAAATCCGGCAATTTTGTTTGTTTACGTAGCCATTGAGCCAAAAATAAGCCTCATTGCTAAACATTTTGGTGAAAATGAGGATTAAGAACAATCTTGTTTTTGATCTGTTTTTAGTCCATTTTCGGTCCATTTTTGGTACATTTTCAGAATGTACGACGTATATAATGGTCACGCAACTTCAGCTCTTGCACAAGATATATCTTGTAAGCTCGTAAACCGAGATCTTTTTGCAAAATCTTCTATAAGGTGTTTGGACACAGCTCCAATTGCTGTGAACGATGGCAAAACGACTCATTTTGGTCTTTCTCAACAATTTCTTTGGTGCGCACTGTACGACGTCTCTGCGGATGCACATGATCAATCAGACTATGCGTAGTGCAAAAACGATCCATGGTTTTTTGAATAACTTGCTCGGATTGTCGATTATGTCAACCGTAAAATGGACGTAGTGCACTGTAAGTTTGACAAACTGAACCACGACTTTTGAAGTAAATTTGCAAGCGTTGTTCTGGCGTAAGTTTATTCATGATAAAACGGCAAAACATATTGAGCAGAAATTAGCTGTCAACTATCAAATTGATTGTCATTAAAAACAGTGTTGCCAGGTTGAAAAACAAACTTCTAAAAACACACCTTATAAAGGGTGATTTTTTAAGCGTTTGGTTTTTCAAAATTTAAAAAAAAGCAGAAAATTTTCAATATTGAATGAAATATTTATTTGGAGCGATACATCAATGTCTGCCATTTACTTTTTAAATATTATTTCATGTATATGTTGCCCGCGGCTACGCCTAAAGTAGTCCATCCGTAAGTTTCAATTTTGGCATACTTTTTCCAGCATTTCGGCTAGTATCTCACCAACGGCAGCTGTAATGTTGTCTTCCAGCGCTGCAATTGTGGCTGGCTTGTCCAAGTACACAAAAGACTTTACGTAACTCCATAAAAAATAGTCTAGTGGGGTCAGATCGCAAGATCTTGGCGGCCAATGGACTGCTCGTGAGATTCATTGCTTACTAAACTCGCTTCTCAATTGGTCCATAGTATCACGTGCCGTGTGGCATGTGGCACCGTCTTGTTGAAACCGTATGTCAACTAAGTGATTTTCATTATTTTTAAAAAAGGTACGGGCCAATGATGCCGCCGGCCCACAAAGCAAACATCAAACAGTGCATTTTTCAAGGTGCATTGGCAGCTCTTCAACTGCTTTTGGTTGCTTGTTAGACCAAATTTGGCAATTCTGTTTGTTGACGTACTCTTTGAGCCAAAAATGAACTTTGTCGCTGAAGATAATTTTTTTGATAAAAAAGTGGATCTTTATTCAACTTTTCTAAGGCCCATTCAGCAAACAAACTACGTTGTGGTAGGTCATCCGGTTTCAGTTCTTGCAGCAGCTGTAATTTGTATGGTTTCATACCGAGGTGTTTAAGTAAAATCTTCAAGGTGGTCAAATAACACAAGCCCAATTGTTGAGAACAGCGACGAATTGACATATCGCGATCTTCATTAATACTGGCCGATACAGCAGCAATTTTCTCTTTGGTACGCACTCTCCGCATATGAGTTGGTGGATTAATGTTTAATAATGTGAAACTGGTGCAAAACTTGGTCAAAATAGCTTAAATAGCTTGTTTGGTGAGTTGGTTATGACGACCATAAAAAGGTCGTAATTTGCGAAACACTTTTTTTAAAGAGCACAAATTTTTATAATAAAATTCAATGATTTGCAAGCGCTGTTTGTTTGTTGGTCTATTTATGTTGAAATGGCAAACCTTACTAAGCATTTTTAGCATTGGCACATGTCACGAATCACGCATGCCGTATAAAAAAATTTATACTGAAAAAACAAATAGCAAAAAAATCACCCGTTACATAACAACCGCTGAGAGCATGCTATGCACTGGCTTTTAAGGCCTTGGGGTAGCCCTTGAATTTTAAACAGTTGTTGAGTTTACACTGGTTAGTAAGGTTTTGGGGTTGTATGTAGAAAACAGTACAGAAGTATCGAATTAGTTAGATGACTGTAAGTGGAGTTTTTGCGATAACGAGACAACTTAACCATTTATTTTACAGAAAAATCTTAAATTAGTTAATTAACTTGTTTTTAATAATTTTGTAATAGAAAATCAGTTATACAAGCAGATGTAACAGAGAAATAATTGGTATCAAATGAATTTTACAATTAAAAAATGATTTTACGTTCTAAATGATGTATGTATATATAGTTTTGTGTGTTTATAAGTGCAAATCTAGTATCAATAAGCTTCAATAAAATAACTTTTTTTTTTAATAAACATATTAAAAAAAAGTTATTTACTACCATATCACATAGTTGTGTGAGACTGCCCCTTATAACTTATGGTCGTTGCTTTACTGCCACATTATCTCGCTTACAACCTAAACTCTATGCCCACGGCATCAGTTATCTTTTTTTCTCTTACTGTGCCATCTGCTACAGTGTAGCACTATGTGTAGGGTATATCTCTGAGCACACAGTATATGCATTTGTCACTGACTCTTAGTATAAATCTATGCAAATAACTAGAAAAACACTCGTGTTTCGTAAAAAAATAGATACGGTGATATATAATAAAACCGTATTTTTGTTTAATTTTTGAAAATATTTTTGGTACCAATGGTTTTGTCCAGTGGCTTGTGTCGCTGTTCTTGTTCCATTTGTTTATCTTTTCCGGTTATTTTTTTTTTTGCTGATGTTATGCTGAAGTATTTGAAACTGCATTGGCTTTCTATGGTTGTGTTCTCAACACCGTTTACGGATACTATCCTTCTTGCGCTATTTTTTCATTGATGTTTTTGGGCACATCATTTCTAAATTGCATACCTTATTAGGGTGACCCTTTCTGGCATAAGTTTATGCCGGATACTGTCATAGCTGACATTCTATAAAGTTTTTATAACCTTTAAGAGATTCTTGCAGAACCTACCTTGCAATGTTTTTTTTGTGTTTGTTATTGTTTGCGTTTGTAAAAGTGTTTTTTTTTCAAAACTTGTTAAGTGTGTTGAAGTGGCAGTGTATTGCAATTGTCTGTAAGAATTAATTTTTTTTAATTGATATTAAAAAGTAACACGACTATAAAACAATATTTACGCTCTCTACCTACACGTACCGTTTCCGCAGCATATTTTAGATAACTTGTAGTTCTGCGGTAAGTATATGGCTGCATCGGTGTTCAATTTCGTAACCCATTATAATTTCTTTGTAACTAAACTATGTGTTGGTTCTTACATTAGGATGTAGTGTAAATTTTGTTTTATGCATTTGTTGAATAACAAATATGTCGCTCTTCTTCCCTTGCCGAGTTTTACATGCATGATTTTGATATGCATTATAAACACATAGTTTTGGTTTTGTGAACTACTTTTTTGAATAAGTAGCACTTCTGGTGATTTGGGTAGTCTTTTAACTGGTAACCTTCTTTTCCGTACTTGTACCAGGAGTCAGCACAGTTCCTGGATGTATTCGCAACTCTATTACATTTGTAGCGTTTTTCAGTTCATTTTTTTCATTTGATTTTTCTAATCATATCAAAACCAGTAATCTATACCATTATAAAGATTCCAACTAATATAAGGTTTTTCAATAAGAGGTTTCATTTTGATATTTAGAAAAAATTATTATTTCATTGTAAAGAAAAAGATATTCTATTAACATTTGAAAACGATATTAGTTAAATGGCCGCCACGGTTACGATTGCAGTACCACATTCTTTTCATGAAATTTTCCATGAGCAATTTGCACATTTGCGGCTGTATGTCTTCGATAACTTTACGAATTCCATCTTTAAGGTCTTGAATCGATTGTGGAGCATTGTCATAGACCTTATTTTTCTCGTGGCCCCACAGAAAAAGTGTAAAGTGTTAAATCACTAGATCTTGGTGGCCAATTGTGATCACCTCTTCGAGAAATAACACGGTCAGGAAACTTTTCTTGCAAAATTGCGATTGTTTTGTTGCTTGTGTGGCACGTAGCACCGTTTTGCTGAAAATAAACGTCGTCCACATCAATATCTTCCAACTCCGGCCATAAAAAATCATTAATCATAGCTCGGTAGCGCCATCCATTTACTGTAACAGTTGCACCAGTTTCATTTTCGAAAAAGTAGGGTCCAATCACACTGCAAGCCCTAAAACCGCACCAAACAGTGACACGTTGAGGATGCAAAGACTTTTCAACCATCATTCTTGGATTTTCTGAGCCCCAAGTGCGACAATTCTGCTTATTAACGTAGCCTCTGAGGTGAAAATGGGCCTCATCACTGAAGATGATTTTTTGATGAAATTCCTGATCATTTTGATGCATTTGAAAGACTTAATCATCGAAGATACGACGTTTATGGTGATCGACCAGCTTGAGTTCTTGTGTTAACTGAACTTTAAAAGCATTAAAACTTAAGTATTTTTGCAAAATACGGTGTAATGTCGTTTGTTGAATGTCTAATTCCAAAAATCGACGAGGAATCGACAAACTTGGGTTTTCTTCAACACTACGGGCATTATCAGCAATATTCTTCGGTGTTCTTGAGCGACAAATTTGTTCTAACTGCTCAATTTTTTGCACCAGGTTTACTATTGCGGCCGAGAAGGTGCTTTACGGCGACCAAAAAATGGTTTAGTTTTGCGAACTGTGACTGAAAAATTTTCACCAATTTTGTAGTATATTTTAATAATTTCAATGCGTTGTTAAAGCGTGTATCGTTTCATTTTTAATAATGACGTAGTTTTTACATGTCAAATGTCAAAAGATAATAATTTCAAAATTGACAGCTGCCCAAATAGCCTGCTATTCAAAATGAAACTTCTTATTGGAAAACCCTTTACAATCTCTAAATCATACAAGCTTATGCTTGAAATAGAACTCTAACTCTAAATCATACAAGCTTATGCCCATGCCTACAAGCATCACTGAGTTCATAGAAATAGAACAAATCTACAATAACATCATCGCCGTAAGAAGAGCCAAAAACCACAATTTTTAATTGTTATAAACAACTGTAATTCTAACCCTATTATAAATAAAAAAGAGCAGCTGCGGAACAATGACAGCTTTGGCTTAGGCGTCTAAATTGACAAAGAAAAACGACTTATAAACTGATACTTTTTTTATATAAAACCTAAACAAAGAAGACTGACAAAGTCAAAAACACATTATACTACGTGTTGGCAAACAAAAGATACATCGTTTCAGATATATCAAACTTAAACTTATTAAACACTGAAAATCATAAGAGCAAAAATAACTATAAACATCAGATCAAAAAGACAGAAATTGATACAACAAACTTACTAACCGGATACCTAGCTACTACAATAAAATTTAGAAAAATACGCAATAGAACGGTCAAAGAAGTTAACTTCTAATCATAGAGTAGGCGAATTGAATTGAATTTAGATGCACATCGAAAAAAAAATTAAAACTAATGTATTAAAGGGTCTTCCATTAAGAGCGCGCCTATTTAAAATGTAAATAAAACGAGCAATTGATGAGATATCAAAAATACCATTAAGAATGGAACAGAACATCGTTCAGATGGCCACTTCTGTTGGTTTGTTGCTGTAGACCACTGACTTAACGTAACCCCAGAGAAAAAACTCTAGGGGCGTTAAATCGCACGAATGAGGCGGCCAATTGGTTGGGCCGTGTCTTGAAATAACACGGTCTCCGAACTTAGTCATTAATAAATCGATTGTTTGGCCGGCTATATGGCATGTGGCCCCGTCTTGTTGGAACCACATATTGTCCACATCGAAATCATCCAATTTGTCCGAAAAATAATCGGTTAACATGCCCCGATAGCGATCGCCGTTAACCGTGACGGCATTTCCTGCATTGTTGAAAAAGAAATAAGGGCCAATGACTCTGCCGGCATGAAAACCACACCAAACAGTGAGTTTTAATGAATACAAAGGTGACTGGTTGATTTCCTGAGGATTTTCCCTTGCTCAAGTGCGACAGTTCTGTTTATTAACAAAACCGTTTAGCCAAAAATGAGCCTCGTCACTCAGGATGATTTTTTGATAAAAATCATTATCCATCTCCATCTTGTCTAAGGCCCAACTGGTGAAATTTCTGCGCAGCAAATGGTCATTCGGTTTCAATTCTTGGGTTAGAACGATCTTATACGGGTGTAGGCCAAGTTCTTTCCGCAAAATCCGCCACAATATTGTTTGGCTGATTCCCAACTCCTGAGAACGGCGTAAAATTGATTGTTTTGGTTGTTCGGCTACAGAAGCTCGTACAGCGCAAATATTTTTTTTTGCTCTTGGCTGTTCTTGTTCTTTTCGGCACGGGAACATCCAATAATGAGTAGGTTGACTTGAATTTAGCCACTAAACGAACCACAGACTGTTTATCCGGACGATTATAACGACCAATAATCGGAGTCAACGCACGTAAAGTTGCGGTGACCGAACTCGAATGTTCGTAATAAATTTAAATAATGTGCAAACGTTGCTCACACGTGTACTTCACCATGATGAAATGGTATAATGTCTTGAACAAATTGACGTTTATAATATGGAGCTAACTTCACACATGTTCAAATAGCAGCTGTTTAAAACAAGGGCGTCCCTATTGGAAAACCCTTTATATACAAACAAGAACGTATTCGACATGCCAGACAAGAAACCACATGAAAAACGGAAGGGCACCAGGAAAAGATCAAATAACTTGCAAAATACTAAAACCCTAAAGTCAAGATCTACTAGAAACCCTAAATATTCTCCAGAACAATTTTCTGAAAGGAAGGAAATTTCCTGAAACATGAAAACGTGGAAGTAATTATTATACACAAGATAAGAAACTCAAGCAATCTACAAAACTACAGTTCTATAAGCCTGCAAGCGCACATCTATAAACTCTTTACCAATATTATCACTAAAAGGATTACAAATCTAAGAAGCAAATTAGTTTTAGAAAAAGCTACAAACAACAGACCATTTATATTAATTTAACGTCAGAGTATTTCTGCTGCCAAAGCTACTGTAGATCATCTGCAAACGATCCGGAGTTTACTAGAAAAAAGTTTGGAATACACACGGTCTTTATCGACTACTAGAGGTAGTTTGATTTCATAGAACTGGATGCAATTTTTAAGGGCATGGACAATGCGAGAGTCGACTCAAGATATACCAACCTCTTAAAGTAAATATACCAAAATGCCACACCACAAGTAAAGTTACATAAAGAGATGATCACCGACAAAATACCAATCTACTAAGATGTTGAACTGGGCGACACTATAGATACACTATAAAACTTGGCAAAAAAAATTAAACCGCCGAAATCAATGGACGCATCAGAATGAGCTGGGCTACATTTGGCAAACTTGTATTTACTTTAAAAGTAAAAGACATATAACGCTTGAGGTCTGTCAGTCATAACCTATAGCTTCAAAACAATGAATCTCACGGCAAAGAGAAGTTAAGAATCACGCAGCGATTAACGGAACGTACATTGCACAACAAAAGTTTGAGGAATTATATAAAAAACACAGAGATTTGCTGAATAAACTTAAATGGAACTGGGTAGGGTCTGCAAGCAAGACTCAACAAGATGGACAAGACGAGTAGAGTAAACTTTTTTAACTAACCAACTATTTATAGTTTTACGGATGATAGCACTCTCAATACTTTTATGAGATTAAAACGACGAGCTATTAAATGCAATTTTAATTTTAGTTTAACTGTTTTTACTACTAGAGAAAGAAACTATTATTTTTTAATATTTTTTTAAATTTATATTTATTTAATTTTTTATAAAACTAATTAGTGGAAAAACAAAAAAATATATACTAAATGATAAATTCTGTATTGTTATAATTTGAGACATTTTAATTGTTTCATTCAAATTTTAAGCGTTAAAATGCAATAACAAATTTAATTTTAATTAAAATATGTATTTATTTTGTAATAATGTACTTTTTACATTCATATGTATGTACTGAATTTATATGAGATTCGATACATACTTACAAAAAGTAGACTCCATAATCGCAACATAGCTTCCCAATAGTAAGACATAAATATGGCATTTTAGATGTGCATGAGCGTTGCATCTTTGCCAAATTGTGTCGACAATGTTATGAGAGTCATCCAAGATCAATGCTGATAGAAATCATTGTATTATAACAGTTTACAAGGATTGAGCGCGAATCGTTTCAAATAACAGGCTATATAACTTTGTCGTGATGTATAGCTTTTGAATTTCAATGAATTCTTAAAAGTCACGTAGCCCAGTCTTGTGTTTGGAATACGAGAATTTTATATCGCTCTTTTACAGCCTGATAAAATAACAAGATACATTATTATTAAAATAAAGTGAATAAACACATTGTCTACGCAAATTTAGAACGTAATTAAACGCGTGTTAATAATTAATTGTTGAATTGAAATCACACTGAGAGAAATCAGTGCATAATTAATCAATAGAACTAAGAGCCTTAAGTAAATGTCTTGTATAGAATTAGATTTCCTTGATGTATTGTTAAACAAGTTGGTTGAAGTTTTGAAAGTAGCTAACTTCTACTTGAACAATGAGGGCCTTTCGAAATGGTGTATATAACTATGGGAACCCTAAAACAATATCATTTGCTTGGGGTTGGGGTTTAAAGAGTGCATCATGTAGAGCTCGTACGGTAAGTAACAGTGGATGGAGGAAAGGACTTCTTTTGGGATGCACTCGGTGGAAAGGCCGCGGGTTCTATTATGAAACGGAGCTTTGACTGTGTAAAGCTTTTGCCACTACACTTGACTATCCTTACGCTACGGACATAAATCGCAACTACATTTGCAAAATGTACGGGGAATATATTACTTAGTTATAGCTTATATTATACAATACCCAGCATACATTCTAAGATGGAATTTTCACGCTCCCCTGAACTAACCCTTTATTATTATATGCCAAATAAATGGAACCATAACCATTATAAGCAGCTTAGCTTGGTTAGATGGAAATCAATTTACAAGATAAGAATAATACGGAATGTTATTAATTATCTAATAAAAGAATGTGATTTATAAAGTAGTGAGTTTTTTTTTTAGTCAGATTTAGTTACAGATTTATGAAGCTACCCCAACTGAATTGATTATTGTTTTCTACATGGTTAATTATAAAATATACACACAAGTAAATATAAATAGAAATGAACTCGAAAGGATAAAATTTATGAGCATTTTATAAGAAACAACATTGTTCTTATATAAAAATTATTAGTGATATCTCTGCCCCTGCGGATAAATTGTGGTAAATATCAAATCCCGGCTATAAATCTTGCTGCCACGAGCCCCGGAATGACATTAACGAGTACACGGCGCCTTTCAGTGTGAGCTTATAACAGGTAAGTGGGTAACCCCGTAGTTACCTCCATCGTTTAACACGAAGCCGTCCCTTGTCCTATCTAATAGAATGTAAAAGATACCACGTGGGTGGCGCATCATGTTGCTCTTCTCATATTGTTTATACATTATGTTGCATACCTATATTTGGTGGTAACTGCGATCACGACGTTAATTTTACTTTGTAATGATAAATAGATAGAATATTAAATATGTTTCGGGTCGCATATAAAGAATTATGAAATATAACGTACAGATTGTTAAGTACGTTTTATGTAAGTGACTGTTTTATATGTCATTTAACTAATGCAATCGGTAACATAATATTATGGACCGTGAAAGAATTTTCAGCCGCTTTTGGTTTGGTACTGGATACAGGAAATGTCAGCCATATATTTGTTTGTATATAGAAATATATCATTCACATCCTACCTTTATCCTGATAACACGTCGGCCTTCATTGTGCGGGAGATGGAAATGCCGCTGAGCCTAAAAATACGTAATCCTGTAACGGAGATGATTAATTAGGGAACTTATTAAATTTTTTTGTTTTAACATTTTTTTTAATTAGCATTGTATGGAAATTGGGATTAGTTGATGCGCATATAATCTAACACGATTGGAAATACAGTGAAATATGTAAACCGCTATGACAAGCTGAAAAAATGTAATAGTAAGATAAGCTATGTGCAATTCCACCCTAATAGTTATTAGATAATGTTTTTTTATTATAACTGTTTCACATATAAAACATTTATTGGAGTTTAGACAAAAAAGATATTTAAACAAAAAAATATATACTTATAATTTTTGTGAGGCAATGCGATTATTGTATTTCATTTTTTTTTTATTGAATTTGCAATTTTTTTTGGTAAACATCTTTGCAAACAAATAATGTATTTTCTGATATAACACTTTAAAAAAATAATTTGATTTTTTTTAACTTGATGAAAATAATCTTAAAAAAATTAGCAGCATTTAGTTAACAAAATTTTAAAAATATATTAAAGCAGTGATTCCCAAAGTGCCCCCTAGTGGGCGCTGAACCGATCCAAGGGGGCGGTGATGGCCACTTTTATTTACTCTATTTTACGAAAAAGGTAAAAACATTAATACATATATCTTTCTGTTTAATTGCTACTAAAAATTAAAAAGTTCTAGGGGCGGCTAAATAAGTTTGGGAACCAGTGCATTAAAGCAACACATTTTGATAGAATTCAACTACCCAACAAACTTTTATTGACACCAAAGCAGACAAAAACAAATTTTTGCAGCTCCACCGACACAATCCACGTTTAGTATTTGTAATACAAATTGACTTCGGCAATAATGTTGGTCTAAAAGAAGTCTTGTACAAAAAAAATCGGTTTGCAAAAACCGGCATAATAAAAACTACAGGGCATTAAAGTCTTTGTATGGTTCCACTAATCAATGGATGTAACATTTAAGTTTACGTGGGTAGAAAATCTTCTGATGTCCTTTTGTTTACAGCACAAGCATTTGTAGTGCAGGATTCTCGATGTCGGTCTGAGATCCAAGTTTTGAACAAACTATGAAGCTCTAGTGCGCATCTGCAAAGTCTTGCTTTTGAAGGCCTCAAGATGATTGAGGTGGCAGCCTTTCCTCAAATGGGGGAGGCGTACGTGATCATTGGTCTGATGGTCGAGGTGTAAAGTCTGGTTTTATTCTGGAGCACTATGCTACTATTCCGTTTCGTTCCGTTTTAGCCATGCTGGTTTTATCCAGTAAGGACTGTATATGGGGCTTGTACCCTTATCAAAGATTACCTCAAGATACTTGGCAATGTTGAACCACGGTATGGGACCGTCATTAAAGCTGACGTTCTCATGAGGAGTGAATGACCACCGCCGTTTGAAGAGAATGGTCAAGCTTTTTGTTGGGTTCACTTTGAAGTGCTATTTGTCCATTTAATCTTCCAGATTGGAAGTGGTTTTTTGAAAATAAAAGGTGACCAATTTGGTTGGCATTCAGGAGTAGATAAGTGCTGTGTCATCAATATATTGAGCCATTTAAATTTTGTGCATGCTTCCCAAAAGCATGTTGCTACAAACAGGTTAAAAAGGTGCGACGAGTGAATGAAGCCTTGAGAAACTACAGCCTTGATCTGCCGTGAGATAGAAATGTAGTTTTCAAGTTTAACTGCTAAACTTCTGTGGTTTAGATATAAGGCTAGCAGCCTTACAATACGCAGAAGAAATTGTTGCCTGATCAGTTTTAGGAAAAGTTTCTTATGCGGTTTTTTTGTCTAAAACCTTTGACATTGTGGTCCGCCAATCGTTTGAGTTGATTAACACTTGAGTGACCTGTGAACCTATGTTGGTGGGAGGGGAGAAGATTGTTTAGATACGTGTGCTCTTATATAATATCCAAGATCACTTTCTCTATGACCTCATTTAAAGTGCATAGTAGGCTTATAAGCCAATTGTTTTGGGGAACATCTTGTTTTTTCCAAGTTTTGCGATGTTGACCATCAGAAAGTACCTTGCAATGTTACTTAGGGTCATTATTGCTTTATGCGAGAAAGATTTCAAAGCTTTATTGGGAATTTTATCCGAACCAGCGGCAGAGCGCGATTTGAATCTTTTAATAATTTCTCTGATTGAAAAAGGTCTGGCGCTGTCTAGTGTAGTGTCATTGTCAGAGGTTTCAGAAAATCTCTGATTTTTTTGCAAACCCTTTAGATGTGCTCCAAATCCTTGTAATCGGTACCCAGTTCGACGTATTTGTGTTTGAAGCTGTCTGCAAATACTTTGCACTGTTTTTCAATTGTGTATTGCATCCTATTCTCACAGTGAATGACGGGAATGGTAACCCGTTTGCTGCTTTGAGGATCTTTTACATTGGTTGTTTGTTTTCCGTGAAAGATTCCAGTGTATGTTTTGAGCACTTGTTTTTGTGCTCTCTTATGGCCGTTCTGACTTTGTTGTGAAATCAATTTAGGATCTTGGGGTTGTCATACCTGGAATCGCAATGCTTTTACCATTTATGTTTGGCGACATTTTTTTTTTGGATCAACGCTTTTCTTTCTCGTAATAATCTTAAAGGGTTATCGACGCAAACCTGAAATAATTTAGAAGCCTTTTTGAGGCTTGTTGAACTTGAGTAGTGAAAAGTTTTTTTGAACGGTTTTTAAAATTTTTTTAGTCGTTTGTACTGGGGTCAGGCTACCAATGGTATCTTTCACGCATTGAGAGAAGAGAGTCTAATCCGTCTGTATAACGGAATTTTTTTCTCTTGGACCTCCTTCCGAGTAGCTCTAGTAGTACCGGACTGTAATCTCAGCTTAAGCCGTTGCGTGTTGTTATAGTTCAGGAGCTGATGACAAAAAGTGCAAGAGTTTTGGCAAGTCTGATATTTTCAGATCAGACTCAATTGTGGCTATAGAACGCCTTTGTAGAGTCTGCACGGCAGGTGTCGAATTGTTTTAGAAAAGCTGAAAATTTATTGGCAGATAGTCGATGCATTACAAAACCATTACAAAAATTAACTTAATGCAAATGATTTGGAAAAACTGAAATTTGGGAATATATCAAATTACGTTATTAAATTCACAAAACAAACAGTCATACATAGTTTTCATAGAACCCAATTAGTCTAATTGGAGTCGTGATAAGGCGCACGTTAAGAAATAAATATGCATTTATTCATTGGTAAAACCAAGCAGCAGTCAACCAATGCGTCATAGTTGCCACAAATACGTCACGGCATCAGTTTGATAAAACCACTTGTTCCGTTCCTACGTGCCACGTGGAAAAAATTTTATCATCAAATTATTTGCATTGAGATAGTTCTTGTAACATGTACGCAGCTGTGCTGACGGCGTGCGTTTGATTATTAAGTTGTCTAACTGTTTGAGTAAGGTTTTGTAATGCATCGACTATTTGCCGATGAACTTTCAGCTTTTCCAAAATAATCTTTGGGTACTAATTAAAATTACATTTTTTTTAACGTGCCAGTGCCAGATGTCTTGACACTTGGCGTGATGACTCTACAACGGTGTTCTATAGCCAAAATACAGTCCGATCTGAAGTTTGATATTCAAACTTTCCAAAATTCTTGCATTTTTTTGTTACCAGCTCCTGGACTATTACCAGTGCGTATGAGATGATGTTTTTTAATATTGCTACGTTAAGAACGTCCTCTCGGTGACTCGAGGTACTATGAAAAGTGGGTTTGTCTGGACCCAGGACTTGCAAAACTGTTTGTTCAACGTAGTCAAACAGAGCTCAACCCTTGGCGTTGGTTATTAGACTATATATTTCTTGATTATGCTTCAAATTGGTCTCTCGCAATATTGTGAGATGTGGGTTAGCATAAAACATATCAAAACTAGCAGTTTTGATGCGGTTTTGCGGACGAATGTAACCTGAAGCAATCCTGATTGTGCCAAGCCCTGGCACAGTCATTACTATCGCGATTTGCGTAAGATTAAGTCGGGTGTATCCACTTAGGAGTGATTTAATGTACTTTTTACAAAAATCAAAGATTTACGTTTTGTGGGTACTACTGGCAGTTCTAAATACGTAAAAATATCTGGGATTCTCAATGTTTGATTGAGTTTGTGGACCAACTCTCACACCAGCAGGACGTCGAAGTTCTGATTGAAGAAGAACTCTTTCGTTTTACTTATTTTTTCTGTAATGTTGTTGGCATTTCAGAAACAGACTCGGAGTAATAGATTGTCTGGTGTATTATCCATTTTTAGTTGATAAAAGTGGACAAGATGTTTGAAATAAAAAAAATTGAGATTCATTTACCTCTTCAGGTTTACAGCAATTTTGCTAGTTGATGGCTTTTATTGTGTTAGAAAAGCAACAGCCAATGCAAATAATTTATTATTTGCTGCAGGATTGCGAAAGCCTGCAGGCATAGACAAGAAAGAAGGATTCTGTGCCAGCGTAAGCTTGGCTGCTGCTTTGGAGTTAACGACCTTTCCAGGAGCGGCTATTGCTCTTAGGTATGCCTTGCATCTCTTGTAGTTGGCAGGATGAGGGCCTGAGCACAGAGCTCACTTTGGCGGTGGTTTGTTAGGGCAGGCCACCGATTGGTGGGGCCTCTAAAATATTTTGCAGACCGGGTCTGGGCTACATTTGTTTGCAGTGTTTGTATTTTTAGCAAAGCTGACACTGTGGAATGCGGTAAAAATTTTTGTTATGTTTTACTACAATTTTGAAACCAAGTAAATCTGTTAAGTTTAAGATCTCCGCGCTTTTGGCTCTCTTTATGTGTTGCACGGCGACCATGGAGAATCTGATAAACGGATTCCGTAGTGAACGTTGGTGGGTTTAAAGTCCCGTTTCTTGAACGCTTTACCAATGTTTTTTTTTTGGTGAGGTAGGTTGGAACCTTGAGCATTATTACCTTAAGGCAGCGTTTCTCCAAAGTCATTCAAGTGTGATCCTTGGGGTTTTGAATTTAAGATGCGCAAATGCTGCCCGATGGTCGGCGATTGTAGCAGGAATTATGCAAATGTTGGTAGATTGGGAGAGGCAGAGGCGTAAGGCTTTTGTGATTTTTGGTTTAAAAGGCCGACATGATAAACCAATAATGGCTGTTGGTTGCAGCTACTGATGACTGCTGTAGTTTGGTTAAAAGCCCTTTAATGTCAAAATTGGAAGTTGACTTACTCTCGGTTTTTTGTTTTGTCTTTTGAACTAAGTCGAATACCTTAATGTCTTTTTCTGCAAAACTTTCTGCTGGTTTCTCCTGCTCGGTAAGGTCTATCAAATTTTTAATGTTGGTAATTGCTTTGGTTTTATGGAGGTGGTTTGGAAGTTTTCTCTTGTTGTTCAAAGGTGAGTTAACGGATCTGCGTTTTCTCTTGCCACCCTCTTGTCAGAGGCGGTTTGCACTCGGTTTTTTAGTGGAGGCCGACAGGTCCATAGTTTCAAGCACTTTTCATTTTTTGTCAGGAGCGGAGGCCGCGATGGTGTTGGCCTGGGAAGCGATTGTGTCGGTGAGTCTAGCGTCTAAACTTTTGAAACGCGGACGACGAATTTGCAGAAGAAGTTGGTCGAGAATTTGATTCCGAACGAGAAACCTGAGACGATTACCTTGCCTGGAAATCTCTCGAGCCTTGAGAACCTGAACCAGACACGGACGAATACCTGGAAGAAAACTCTGAGCTAGAAGAGTGATCCACGCGGCACGCCGACGGCTTCACTTGTTGCTGCTGTGCACACCATCAACAGTGCATTCGTAAGGGAATACTTAAACCCTAACGAAAGTGACTTGAGCAAAAACGATACCTTTGACTACTCCAGCAAAGATGACGATTCAGACGAAGATAAAGTTAGAAACGCAGACGAGAAAGACGGCGAAGGCGAACCCGACCTGGTAAACTCAACAGAAGTCGACGCACCTTACGAGATCTAAGTTAACCACGAGTCATTGGACAAAACTGTTGACGTTCTAGCCTCGACCGGAAGTGTCGGTGTACGACCTGGTCGCGTTCGATCTAATTGATCTGAGCGAACACATTGTTTTAAGAGCGGGAGCCTGTCATAGGCGTAGCTTTAAAACGCACAAAATTCGGCCACGCAAACTTTTTACTAGCCAGTTCTACCGCATATTAGACCACGCAACATTGACTTTGCTTTCACAACAAACACCAAACGATCAGGACAACTGCTGAGCTGTATCCACCGGCGCGCAGGGCCAACGTCCACCTGTTCTAGGACGACTCATTCCCTGGTGGGTCACGCTGCCGACCTCTGTCGAGACCTTGCAAGCTCAGCTACATTCGACAACCTCCGCCCAGCGACCTCGTAGTACCATGGAGGGTAACCACTCCTGAAACACGAACCCCATTGCAAACCCCCAACAATAATAACTCGTTTTCTCAGGCACAACACTTGCCCTGACAAGAACTGACGTCAGTCGATGCCTCCTCCGCCGCCGACGGACCTAGTCCGGTAACATTCTTTTGTTGATTTTATTGGTTTGTTTGAAAGCGCACGGACCGCCGTTAAAACGCCATACACTTTTGGTTAGTAATCCATAAGATGGTGAAGGAGCTGAACCTGTGGAATGTAGCAAGCGCCATTTTTATGTGTCTTTACTTTAATCTAAAGAGTATTATTAGACTAGAATAATAGTAAACAGTGAAATATTATAGCGTTGAGTTAAAATATTCTATTTATTAATCAACGATTATAGTTTAAAAAATGTGAGTCTCATCTGTATGTTTTTACTACACAGCAGTCCAGATGTACAAATTTGCATAAATTAAATATAAATTTTATATTTTCTTTAAAAAGTCTATGAAACTGATTAATATTTACTATTTTGTATTGTTATTGTTTCATATAATACTTCAATAAATTATATTTATTTATATTATTTTCACAACCAGTTTTATTATTTTTATAAATTTTCAAGTGATTATATAATAGAATAATATATAACATATTTGATTGAAAATAAAATAAATAAATAAAAATAATTTATTGAATCATTATATGAAACAATTATTATAATAAAAAATTATAAATAGTGAGAGCTAAAATTGAATTTAATAATATGAATAATACTAACTAGATTATTTAAATTTATGTGAACAATTAAGTAGTTTAATTTATTACGTATAATTATATTAATTGTACAGTAAATATTGAAAGTTTTTTATCACCATATTTATTTTAAGTTCTAAAAACTTGTCTGGAAACTTGATAATGTATTTTCAATTTCTAGTGCCTCGCTAAACCTTTACAAATATTTACGAGCACATCTACAGTTCCACTCTTTGATGGGAAATTGAATATTGTAAAGGAAGTGGTAGAATAAAACGACACGGAAATAAATATTGCTATACGATTGCAACTTTCCACATTAATTGCAAAATGCGGCAAACATCAAATAAAAAAAGTAATAATAGTTTACATCGTTTATAAAAAGAATATAGATAGTATAATTGCATATAGAATGAAATTAAATTACCCTTTTGTGAACATAAAACACACAACACAAAGGAGATATAATAATTGAATTAAATAAATGAAAAGATCACTGCTATATAATTAAAACTTAAAATTAATAAAGCCGGACTAATTAAATTATATAATTAGTTTCTTTTATCTACATTTATTGCATTTAACAAGCAATGCTCTTTTTTGTTAATTGTAATTGGAAATTGCTTTGAATGCGATTCTTTTGTGTTTGATTAAATGGAGAAATTAAAAACTCCTTATATCGTCAATGAAAATATAAAAACATATATACAGAACGCTTATACGTATTCCTGAAATTGGCTATCGATAAAGTCAATTGGATAGAAAAAAGGTCTAACAATATAAAAGAATCGAATTGAATACTGACTTGTTGGTCTAGACGTATATAAATCTATGCTTTATATCAGCAGCAACAGTTATTAATGGGGAATAGTATATCTAAGCCTTTGCGTTTTCCCATCCATGCATAACCATGAGCAACAAAAAATTGGTGGATTTAGTACAGACAAAGTGATGACTCGTAAAATTAATTACTAATTGGTTTAATAGACAGATTATATTGGTTCGGTAATCTGTTTCATTAAACAATCAAAGTAAAGGTGGGATCCGATGTATAACAATTTTAAAGTTGGGGTTTTAACGTAAAGCTAGAAGAATTTGTCTATCAGTTTAGTAGAAAGAATGAAACAATAATAATTAAATATTGATTTAATTATTCAGAATAAAATTTTCTTTTTTTAATTTTAATTAATTACAAAATAAAAATACCTTTGAATTTAACGAGTAAAATCTATTACATGAATAACGAGATTTAAGCCGTCTGTAATCATTGACCTTGAAGATTTGCCAATTATAAGTCTGGGAAAATATTGAATTTAAAAATTTATTCTGTTTATCAATAGACGGCTAAAAAAATTCTTTTATAAGTAACGGTTTTACATCTCTGGATTATTAGTGAACATTTTTTTAGATGGCAATATATCTTGTATTTCTTTTAAACAATCTTCATAAATATATCTGCAATATTACGCTAATGTTGTAAAGTATAACTAGTAATACCACTTATACTACGAGAGATGTTGATTAAGTTTTGCTAGGTAAAAGTTATAAAAACAAAAAGTTAATGTACAATGAGTATTTTATTTTTTAACGTAAGAACTATTAACAAGAACACATTTAATTCAACAATTTTCTAGTGACGCTATGCTTTTGAAAAAGAAAACTTTATTGGTAATTTTGCAAAATACAACTCCACAGTGACGTTATTCGATAAAAAAAAAAACTAAAATAACCTTTTTTTCAACCGGGTTTAGTTACAATGTCGTTAAGCCTAATGTCACTATAGGATCTTTGTTCCAAAGACCAAGTAATAGTCAAGATGGCCATAATAAAAAAAACTATTCTCCGATTTGGATACTTCAAAAAGCTGATTGCTACAAACTGCAAATCTGTAAGTGCAATGTTAATTCACATTGCATGAGGGAACACTAACATTAACTGTTTAACAAAATAAAAAAAAAAAAACTTCAGAAGCCGCTAAGGAAAAATTGCGCTACAAACCTTAGATTCCTGCTAATAAACCAAAAGAGATTACGCATAGTTGGGCAAAAAAAATTTGCAGAAGCTACTGCAAACCCATTTTGAAAGCTGTACGCTAGCAAAAGCTCCTAACCAAGAAGATCTTAAAAAGGTTAACAATAAAGCTAACAAAACGACTGGACAGAATGCCACTTTTGAATTATTTGAGTCATCAGGAATTGAAGGGATCTGTCCTATCTTGTCACAGAAAGGGTTCGGTGCTTTTAGAAAACTTTTAAATTAATTACTAACCGGTTAGAAAGCAGTTAAGGTGGTATTTATACCAAAACCGGGGTCCGGGACAACTTACGTATGCCTTGGTTAAATCTTAAAATTCAATCATTATCAATGAGCAATCAGAAAACAAATGCATAACAATTTTTTATGAAATATTGGATTAATTTTCTGTTCAAAAAATGAACTGTAACATTCACATTATAAGTATGGGGCTAAAATTGCTGGCGTATGCTCACAGAGTGGTATGTTATCACTGCTACTGTGGTGCCTTGTCATAGTCGGTTTACTAGTTACTAAATAATATGTACATCTTTGTCTTAGGCTAAAATTAAAAAGGTTAGATCATCTGTATCTAATTTTATCTAATAAGTGGTGCACGTCTTTTACAAGACAAAGACACCAAAAATTTAAAACTCTTAAATTGTACAAAGCTATACTTTAAATAACACATGAAGTTAAGAATTTGAAACTCACGTTTAATACCAAATTAACCTTTCATACTCATCTAGATAATGTGATTTTTTGAAGGTCAACTGTGTACTCTTTGCAACCAAATTATTAATTGGACAAACATGAGGACTAACACCTAATATGATTAAATAGTTATTAACACCCATCATCACATACGGAAAAATTTTACTATAGCACTAGATCCGTAATATACAAGAGCCGATAGACGTCAATCACATTATCACTGTGCAAGCATGCCTTAATCTTTCAAGAAGAAATAACTGCTATTGAATAGTGTTTTCCCATTTTCCGCAGAAAATTTTGGAAAATCTAGGGCGGGATTGTTTTCTACGGAAAATTTCTTATAAGATACACCTATTTGAATATAATTGGTGACTATTTTTGGTTATTTACGACACAAAAACAGAAAGAAGACAAAATATTCCTAAAAAATTTACATTTACACAGTATTGCACCTACGGATTATATTTTGGTACCCTAAACATGTGTACAAAATTTGAGCAAAATTGGAAATAACAATGTGGAGACGGTTGTCCGAACTATCTTGGAATTACCCATTTATTTGTCTTAAAGTTGCAAGTATTGGAAAGAAAACTTTTAAAAATTGTAAATTTTTTTTTTTATCTTTGAATCAACAAGTTTGAGATGAACCACTTTCTATGTGTAGTTTTTGGTGACATGCATTTTAGCGGTTGCATTTTAAAATTTGGTTTAGTAAACAACATGGGATTGACTTCTTTGTAACGTTCTTTTTGGGTGATTAAAAAATTAACTAGGTAGTTGTCAGCGGTTGTCCGGGTTCAATCAATTTTTTAAGTTAAAATATTATATTTAAAACCAACATTAAATTTAATATTAAGTTATTTTCTTTAACATATTTACATACAAATACTTACAAAAGCAACTCTTGCAAGACGGGACTACGAGCTTTTTTTTGTTTTTCTGTCACTAAAAACTAGTTTAAGCAGATCCTACTATAACATGGCTATCTTGAGATTGTTTTCTATTTATGTTTGGTAGACGTTGGGTGCTTAAACGTTTCCAATCTTGGGCTTAGAACTATGCCCCTTTCTATGTCTTTTTTTTTCAGGTGGGTTTTCCGTTTGCACATTTAATTTTGACTTCTACTTTGATTTGTGGAAATAAACGTCAAAAATTAAAAAACGCCGTGGAAAATAAAAAAGTGTTTATTGTGGTAAACCTCTAAAGGAGCAACTTTGGGTTGTAATTGATTAATAGAGTTTAAGGTAGACTTAACTGCCTAACTTTGCAAAACTGAGTTTTAATTGATTTGTGATATCTGCTGGCCTTAAATGTTCTACCCAGCGTAATTAAGCTAAAAAAGAAGCACTTATGTCTAAATTTATTAGTTTTGACAAAATAAGTTTTTAATATTTTTTATAAGCCAAAAATATGTATTACAACATAAAAGCTTACCAAAAAGAATAAAATTGAAATATCGCTATTGGATAGATTTTGCTAAAGCTAACAAGAAGTTTTAATGATCTAGGTGGTTTCAACTGTAGCCTGGTTAAAATTGTCTATTAGACAAAATTGTCGTTGAGTGATGTTAATTTTGATCCAATAGGTTTAGTATGCTTTTGATTTTGCTAATCTAAGTAAAAGTGCATGTACCGCCAACAAAACGCTTATTGCAACTCAATTGTACTTTGTTTTTTAATTAATTATACAGGTCAAGATGTCAAAGACGTTTCTTCCATGATAATGTTGGAGGCGGCCCGGGAGGACCTACGTGATATGTTTTGAGTTGTACGACGTGAGGAAGCGTAAAATTACTCACAGTTGCCGTACAAAATGTTTTCTGTTGGCGGGAGTGCAATCAGTGGGATAGAGGCAAGCCTCTCTGCTGTTGTTGGATGCCGAATATGGATCTTGGTGTGTCGTTGGGTTGTCGTTGGCGGAAGAATGAGTCGTAATCGGAATGTTAGTCTCAGGACTTCTTTGCCGTAATATCCGTTTTGGGGCTCTACCAGAATGGAAGTTAGTGACGGTTGGACGGAGTTTCGGTTGTTCCAGACACTGGGTTTTGTTTGTCGGGAGCACGAAGTTGACGTTACAACTCGCTTCAGGGCCTGCGGTGGTGTTTTTTTTTGTGAATTAAAAGGAGTATTTTTTAAATACTTAAAATGTTAAATTATTTCTCACAAAACTAAACTTTTTCTGGTGAATTGCCCGAAAGTTTGAGACCGTTAGGTAGATAGTGAAAGACAAAAACCAGTGTCAAAAAAGTGAACAGATGCGCCCTATAGGCTGAGGGAAAAATAGGTAGGTAATGTTAATCAGTTGATTAACCGGGCGCTTGTGTCGTGATACTTCCTTGTCTGGCTCGGCAAGTCGGGTCAGATCAGGATTGGAGTAAACCGCGAAATTGTTGAAGTATTTTGCGGCCAAAGCTTCAATGTGTCTGTGCAATAGAAGAATTTCGAAATAGCTTTAAATTTTACAATTTTGGACAAACTATGCTGAGGAGCATTGCAAAGCTTTGAAGCGACTTTAGTTTATCAATATGCTTGTTTGCGTCGGTTTCCCAGATGAGGCACGCGTATGTTATCATGGACCTGTAGTAGACGTGTACATCCAGATTTGATTCCAGAGAGATAAACCACTGTTCCGCCGCAGCATCAAAAGCAGAAGATGTTTTTGCCATTTTGGATTTGTCGAGAATTGACTGCACTTGTACGTGAGCCCGTTGTCAAAGGTTATCTCCATATACTTAGTAGAATCGGACTACGGTATGGGAACGTCGTCACAACACACGTTCTTATGAAGGGCGTTACGTCGCCGTGTAAAGAAAACGAGAATAGAGCTTTAAGAGGCTACTGCCGTGATATCTCGCGTAGTAGAGATGTGGTTTTGAATTTTAACAGTCAAAGTTTTGCGGTTTAAATATGAAGCTCATCTTTATAAAAAGCAAAAAAAAATTTGACTGTGGAGTTTGTAAAGAAGACCTTCAAGCCAGGTTTTGTCGAAGGCTTTTTCCACGTCGAAAAGGATTATTCCTGTGGCTTTTTTTAACCTAAAGCCTTCAACAATGATGTTTGTAACTCGATTTAGCTGATGGACCGCTAAATGTTTTCATTGAAATCCGTGCTGGTGAGAAGAAAGTAGATTGTTAGAATCAACGTGATCTTGAATTATGTCTAATATAACTTTTTTCATGACCTTACTCAATGTGCATAGTAAGCTGATTGGTTTTAATTTTTGAGGAAATCGCTGGTTTTTCCTAGGTTTTGGGGTGTTGATAATTAAATTATAGGAAAATGCTTGGTACAAAGAATTGCATTGGCAATATTAGTAAGAACCATTATCATTTTGTACGAGAACCATTTAAGCGCTTTATTGGGGATTCCGTCAAAGCCATGAGCAGACAGGGTTTTTAGGTTGTTGATAGTTTCTTGAATTTAAGACGGTCTAACGCTTTGCAGCGGCGCGGCGTTGTTTCAGAGTTTTTTTAACCACCCGTTCAACCTTTTTGACTTGCTTCAAATCCAAGTTATCGTTCGGAGAACATCGGAGTTCCAGGTTGTTTGCAAATGCTTCGGTTTTTTTTCAATCGTGTACTGTAACTCATTTTTGCCGTGAATAGCTGGAATGGGGACCAGCCATTTTTTAGGGTTTTGGAAATCTTTCACATTGGATGGTTATCTTCCGTAAAAGATTCCAAAGTATTTTTCTAATACAAACTTTGTGTGATTTTATGGCTTTTCTCACTTCACCGCAAAAGGAGTTCAGTGTCAAGCGATCTAAAGGGTCGCGGTGCTGCTTTTTTACGTCCCGAGATAACCCAAGAGGATTATCGACGCGAACCTGAAGGGAGTCATGCGACCTTCGTGAGAAGAAAGGCCAATCCATGCAAACAACAAAATTTCTTTCTTTCCCTGGTGACCCTCTTCCAAAAAGCTCTAGCAAGACCAGAAGGTGGTCGGAGCTCAATTCGTTGACTACTCGGATGGTGTGGTCAAAGTTGACGTTTTTGAAAACGACCACATCAAGAACGTTCCTTGGTGTCTTGCATTGTGATAGAAAAAGGGTTTGTCTGGACCAACCACTTGTATCTCTCTACCTAGTCGAGCTACGCCAACCTTTGGCGTTTGTCTGTAAACTGTTCTACGGCAGGTGTTTACAGTTGAATCTCTCAGCAATGATTGTGGGAGATCTCGGCTGAGATAGCCAGATGAGATTTTAAATGTCCCTTAGCCTGGCACAGTAATTACTATCGCATTAGATTCAAGTAACGGGAGTGTTGACCTCGGAGTGGTTCAATGATTTTTTTGCAAAAATTCAGTAGTCTTAACGATTGTGTGGGAAAGTGGTTTTTTTTGTTTACCAACATGATGTTGAGGTTCTTTTGGATGAAGTTCCACCTCACCCATTTTTTACCAAATTTTAATCATTGTTCCGTGTTAGCCATTACTGGTTCTCAATTTTCTTATGAAATTTATTGAAATCGTTCAACAGGGCGACGATCTTTTTGTTGCCCACAGCCGGGTAAGATACCGGCGGTGCCATTGCACTAGCAAACGGTTTATTTGCTTCAACTACAGCAGTATCTGCATATGTTTTTTTATAAAATATGATTTCATCTTTAGTGTTTTTCTTTATGTAACACATTTATTGTTCCAGGTTGATGAATACATAGTTGTTTGTTAATCTGTAGTTGGTACCCTGTTTGTTTTGCTTTTATCATCACAGTTAAATGCAATGGTGTGGTAGCAATAACAGTGATTTTAGGGCAGCTATGAGCTGTTTTTGTTAATAGCAAGTACCCATGTAATAATAACTGCAGTAGGCTGTTCATGACAAGGCACCATAGTAATATATCACCATCTTGTGAGCACCCACTATCACCTTTTGCTTATACAGTCTTATTAAATAATGTGATTGTTGCAGTTCGGTTCTTGAGCATAAAGTTTACTTAACATCAAACAAGAAGTGCTATTTTTTTGCTTTGTATTGATGTGGCAAAAGTAGTGTTGTCAAGAGCCCTTTCAATGTCTAAACAACTATTGTATTGCTGCAGAGGCAAAGTCTTTAATTCTTGTCCAGTATACACCTGTTTTTGCATAAAACTATTAAGCTGGCTGTGAGGATTTTACATCAAAGCCTTCTTAAATCAGCTAGAAGTTTTTTTTAAATTCAATTCTACAATATAATTGTTCAACAGTAAACGCACCTATAGCTAGCCTAATATTACTTGATCGCGTTGAGAATTTAACCTCTGTTGGTTTCAATGTGTGGGCGCATACACTTAGTCACGTCATAGTTAAACCCAATGTTGGCTTTAGTAATGGGGTCGGCTTTAGAGTTAAAGAAACCTTGTTTAGTTATTATTTACTTTTTGTTATGTCTGTTTTATTTATTATTATTTTGGGGTGTGAATATATTGTTATTTTTATATTTAACCTGAAGTTTTTTATTTCTTATTTGTGGCAGCCAGAAAGCAGTTTAGCACAATATGGATAAGATTAACACAGTTTTTTAAAATTATTTATGATACTTGATACAATTCTATTTTTAATCATTTAGTAGCTGCTACAATTATTATTTGGTATTTGAATATTTTTTATAAAACCCATTTTTATTACATCATTTATTAAATTGATGATTTATATTCTAATTTTGTTAACCACTGTTCGTGTAAAGCAACAACACAATTAGCATTTAATTAAGCATATTATATAAAAACGGTTTTCATGTAATCTAAAATGTAAACGCATCCCCAGAGTGCAAAGTGCTTATTAAAATATTACAACATTAATATCCTCAGGAGTAGATTAAAATCCGAAAACGGCCAAACTATAAATCAAATAGTTTGCAAAGTACGAACGTTAGCCTACTTCTACAGTACGTATTCTCTACACAACTCTTTAAACTTGATGAAGTATTCTTTTACTTTGCCGTTTCATCCAACTGCTTCAATTTATAAAAAAAAAAATAATAAAACTCATCCATCTAGAAATTAATTTAAAAATGTATATATAAATAACACCATTGTTTCTATTCATTTTTATTTGGGTTAAATTAACAATGTAACCTAACCAGGCTTACGCTAGCATAATATCACTACAGTCTATAAGTCATGTCTCTCGAGTCCTGTAAGGACTGTCTATGTTACGAGTAAAGAGAGAATAAGCAGAATATAAGAGATACTTTTGGTATATTTTACTCTCTTGTTCTCACGACTTTGTACTGTTTCATCCTGCTTAAATTGCCTACATAACACATCTTAAGGGAACTCGCCTTTTGTAATAAATTTCACAAACATAAGGCTATAATCAGAATTTCTTCTTGCGAAAATTTTCTCCCAACTTGTTATAATAACGAGAATAATTACACACAGACACACAACTAAAAAATAATGATTGTTTTACCAACTCTCATAATTCATTCAATTATAACTAATTATATTGTTTTTGCATCTAATGCATTCCATTTAACGGGAAATTCAATTTAACTGCATGACTCGTCAATAACGCATTAATCTGTACATGTTTTAAACAGAATACGTAACGTTAGTGGAAAAATTAAATACACATAGAATCCATTATAACAAATTATTGTTTGTAAATAATTAATTGGTTAGTTTAACATTAAACGCTGTTTCCATTGGTGGTAAATTTATTGTGAAATTACAGCCAGTATACACTTGAGTTTCAATTTAACTGAATTAACTCAACTGTGGAAATCATGTGCTTGGCATTGCCTTGGTTCAAGATGGTACTCCTTATTTGCAGTCACCTGAGAATCAATTCGGTGGATCACAATGGGCTAAACGGCGCTTGAAAGATATAGGTTCGCGTGGAATTGTGTCTCAAAAGGTATTGAGGGTTTTGATTGATATCCACATTCTTGAATTTAATCCATTGTTATGAAGTTGCACAATTTGATACATGAACATAAAAATATTTTATATTTATATATGAAGCGTATAAAAATGTATGAGGCCAACAAATTATTTTCTACATAAAATAAATAAAGCTTAAAATGATAGGAAATTTGATGATTCAATTTCAAAGTATCTCGGTTGAGCTTTAGAAATATTTAAGAATACATCTAAAGTTACTATTTCCACTCAATTGTGAAATCGAATATTATAAATAAAATAAAATAATCCAAGTGATTTTTCACAGACGTATCATATTTAGTTTATAAAACGAACAAAGGTTTATAATTAAAAAACATTGAAACTATTGCACTCGTATATACTAAAAATATAAACTTTATTAGTACAAAAAAATAGTTTTTAAACTGCACATCAACCGCTCATGTTGTACATAATATATTATTAAGTTAACAAACAATATTTAAACTATTACAATGTTATAATTGATTTTTCATTTTAATTAAGATACAAAACATATTAAGAAGTGATTAAATTAATGTTATTAATGTAACTATTGCTGCAATGCACAAAAAAAAAATGTTTCAAATTGGTTGTGTTACTAACTTTTAATAATTATGACTATTTGGCTTGATGGAATTTGATGTTTTCTGAAATGATAATGGATTTTTTGATTGTATTTTTTTACTTTAGGTGTTTAAAAAAGAATGTAAAATATTTAAGGGGGTGGTAGTACGAACAAACAAAAAAGTCTTAATGGGTTGTTATAGCAACGGTTTTTGAGATATGGAACATTATTTATTTTTATTATTCTTTTTTCCTCCATTTTCAGGATGCTGAAGACCCGCAGTTTCTTGCCAAAATTCTTTTTACAAATGAAGCCAGGTTCACACAAAATGAAGTTGTTAATTTTTATAATGCACACCGTTGGGCCGTCAAAAATTCCTATGCTGTAATTGAATGTGGATATCAGACAAGTTTTTCATTAAACATTTGGACGGGTATTGTAGGCAACAGGTTTCTAGGTCCTGTTTTTTTACCAACCTGATTAACAGGCTTACCTCAACTTTTTGCAGAAAACAATGTATGATCTTTTAGATGACATTCTTTTAGGTCATAGGAAACAAATGTCGTTCCAGCATGATGGTGCTATAGCTCATTTTTTTATTGTTGTTAGAGAGCATTTAGACCAAACTTTTTCACATAGGTGGGTAGGAAGAGGCAGACCAGTTTTATGGCCAGCAAGATCGCCTGATTTAAACTCACTTAATTTTTTCTTTTGGAATATTTGAAATCATTAGTGTATGTTACTCTTGTAAATAGCCTTGAGGAGCTGCAGTTAAAAATTAATAAAAAATGCCGAGAAGAGTACGAATGTCCTTCAGACAAAGATGTTGTGTCTGTTTAGAAATGGAAGGAGGACAATTCGAACATCTCCTATAACTCTGTTCTTTGTAAAAATATATAAAAATAAATATTGTTCTATACCTCTAAAACCGTTGCTATGACAAACCTATGTTTATTAAGACTTTTTTGTTTGTAGTGGTTTGTATTACCACCTCCTTAAATATTTTACATTGTTTTTAACACTGTATAAGCAATTTACTTGTTGCCAATATTGCATATAGATGGATAAATAAACTACTTTAAGAGATGCTTGTGTATAGGTCTGCACTTGGTGGCAATAGCTGGTCAGCCATTTGTTTTTTGCTTGTAGATACTAATGTATGTTGGTGGTCTTTATGTCTAGTTTAAAAAGTGAACAAGTTGAGCAATCGTATAATTTTTTTAATTATAAAATTGATTTGCTTAACAAGGTAATTTTAAACGTAGGTAATAGGTTGTATGTCGTAATTACAAACAGTTTTTAAAATTACATTTAAATGATATTTGATATAGTCAAGAGTTGATCTACCTGGTAAATATATTTAGATTGCGGATTACACTCAACGAAGTTGATATACAATTTTGCGTTAGTCATAATAGACATTACAAAATATAAGTAAAATATAAGTAAAATAATTACTTAAAGAATGCTGTGTATTTGCTTACTGAATAAAAAGCATTGTTAACTAACAGTAATTTGACTTTTTTTTTAAAACATTTTCAACAATTTGCTACGTTTTATAAAATAAGATACCCGCATAGTTTCGAGGCTTTTGGTGTTTTTGTTAGTACCAGAAGTACTTGTGTACGTGGTATTGTTGGTCTCAGATCGTTACTCTAGTGTTATGGTCATGTACATTGTTGTTACGTAATGTATTATTTTTGTTGTTAAATATTTGGCTTAGCAATTTATATAACTAAATACATGTTACTGTAAAAATATCATTGTCTACGAATGCAGTTTGACATGATTCTGTACTATGCTAAATAATAGTCGAATAATTTTTTTGTTATTAACAAAAATTATATCTGCTGCTTGTTCCCAGACTAGTATATAATAACTATATTTTGGTTGAATTCTTAATCTTTACTGGTAAAATGTCAACAGTCTTTAGCAAAAATAGTAGGTTTATTTTTGTCTACTATCACAAAAGTTCTTTTTTTACAAACTCTCTGTTTAACTCTCTTTTTCAGTTATTTTAGTTTTTATCTCATATCATCATCACCCAGCAAATTGCATCTAGATTTTCTCAATTATGTTACGTATTCTTGTTTTTAGTTGGATAATATTGTTCATAATTTGGTCTTGTGTTGATATGCTTGTTTTATTGCTTTTTGCACTACTCTCAACTTTTAAGCAAATCTTTTTGTTAGAGTTAAGGTTTTGCTTCGCAACTTATTACGGTAAGTTACCTGGTAAGACGTATTGTTTGTAAACTATACGCTTAGGCATACTGGTAACTTGCTTTTGAATATATTACAAAGTTTTCTATTCGAATTTTATGGACAAAATATTTATAAGCATCTGTATGCTCTATGTTATCGCCGTAATAGTGGCCCGCTACGTACAAGGTTTGTTATTACTTCGGTCTTAATCTCTTACATTGTCTGCTATCAAAACTATATTGTATTTTTTTTATTAATTTAGTAATTTACCATCTACCTTTACTCGGCAAGAAAAACATTTTAAAAACGTATTCAAATACATAACACTTTCTTTGATTTTAAATTTGTCGGTGTTAGCATGTAGTTTTATTTTAGACTTATTGTTGCATTGGTATATGCTTTAAGGCTGCTTGAATTACAAATATATCAATTGTATCAAATGCTTTCTGGAAGTCTATGCAGGTTAGCCTAAGAAGTTTGATGTAATTGATGCTTTTTTTATATTAATGTTTTAATTGCTTGAAGGTGATCGTTTGTGCTAAGCCCTGCTTTGAAATCAGTTTGTTTTTAAGTTGATAGATTTCAAACATAACGCATAGTTGCTTTGTAAATATATTTTTTTTAAACTTAATCAAATGCGACAAAAGACTTTGATTGCATGTAGTAGTACTCTGCCCTCTAGTTCACACTGCATTATTGTTTTATTATAAAAAAGCATTGCTTATAATAGTTAATGTACTATATACATTGTTACTTACGCGCAAGTATAGTGTCTGAGATTGTGTTGAGGGTCGATTGGTAATCAAATATTAATAAATTGTTATAATATTTGATGGAATCTGTTGGTAAATATAGAAATTGTTAAGTATTTGTGGTTATTTTTATCTAACAAGTACCATGATAGCAAAAAAAATAATTACTTAATTGCTAGGGATACTATAACGGTGTAATTTACAGCTGTTAAGTTATTAACACATAAACCAAGTAAAATCTTGGGGGTGTGATACAAAGTATGATAATGTAATAACGATTAATATTACATACTGACAAAATCTTGAAGTTGTGTGCTATTGCAATTAAGCCCTTTTCGTAAAAACCATTGAGAGCATGCTGTGCACTGGCATTTAAAGTTGCACAATAACTGCAAAGTTATTTGCAGGGCACACTGCATTAATAACAAGCACAAGCACAAGCATTAGAGTATACTTTGGAGTTGTATTAATTAAAAAATGCATTGAGAATAAGGTTTTTTTATTATTAATACTCAAGTTATGCTTTAAAGGTGTATAATTGTGGTTATTTTGGCAATGTGACCTAACGGTGGTATACCTGGATATTTGTAATTTGCACACTGGTTAGGGATAGGGGCGTAAAGTTATTCACACATGGACCAAGAAGAATGTTAAAGGTGTGAGACAAAGTATGATAGTGTAATAACAATTATGATTACACACTGACAATCAAAGTCTTGAAGTTGTGTAGTAATGCCGCATCTGGCATTGAGGCCCTATACGTAAAAACCGTTGAGAGCATGATGTGCACTGGCATTTGAGGTCGCACAATAACTGGCAGATTATACTAGTAATAAGTTATAAACATACTAGTATTAAAGTATACTTTGGGGTTGTGATAAATAAATAATGCAATGGAATTAAGGCCTTTATTATTATCGATACTTAAGTTATACCTTAAAGCTGTATGATAGTAAATTGCACAAACAACAATTATGAACAAATTGAGCAAAAAGGCAAGATTAACTGGACCGACCAAAACAAACAGCAGTGGAGCAAATTAAAAAGCAAAAAGGAAAAAACTAGTTTTTCAGCAAAATATGAATTAGCAGCAGACAACGATTTTACTACAAACGGCAATACATGTTAAAATGAATTAGTGTTTAATTAATTAATATACAACGTACATTCTGTTGCATCAGTTATAAAATATTATAACAAAAAGGTCTAATACGATTAATACAAAAGCAAAAGCTTATTGATAAATCGTTGCTATAAAAACAAATAGCAAATACTGATAGGACAAGTGGATTTTTATACTTACAAATTTTACAATAAGACAAACAAAACTAATAGCTGTACAGACTCTACTACTAGCATAGATGATTACAACTACATTTAATAACAGAAAAATTTAAAGTATTTGTTCCATTTACTGTTTGTTATATTTAGATAAGATTTTGTAGCATCATCTAATATTTACCTTAATAAAAAATCAATACATTAGAAAAAATCATGTTAGAGTTAGTGCGAGAATGATGTGGCTTAATAATCTACAAGCTGACTTTTTTTTCAAACGTGTTTTGTTTTGAAAAGTAGCGTATACAATTTATTAATAAGCAACGTCGATTTAACCTTTTATCGATACAACCCTAGTTTGATGATATTTTTTCACAAATAATCTTTCCTAGAATGTGGTTGCTGTATTGACGTTAGATAACATCGGAGAAGCGATACAGTAGCTTTTTTAAAACATTTTAATTAATTTTTTAAGTGATGTTTGTTGCAATATTATTGTTACTCTCAGATAGCAAAACCTTAATTGTAATGATAGACAATGAAAAATGATGTTATTTATTTTGATAAAACCAAAAGCATAGAAGTCAAAGGTTACAATGAAAAAATAAAAGATAAAAATTCTTAGATAATATTCTGAGTTTTAGTCAAAGTTGTTTTCTGTGGGAGTAAATATAAATTTGTTTGTTTCTTTAATGCTAGAACAATAAATTAATTATATTATATATTATTTCATTTTTCAACGGATTCTTAACACATTTGATAATAAAATTTTAATCAATATTGTAGATATAACATATCTACTATATTAATTAAAAATTTTTCACTATTATTGTCTTAACACTACTATTTATTGACAGTTCAGAGCTGTTTCTCTTAAAACAGAATTATAAATATTTTTGACAAATAAAAATACAAATGTACTAATTGCTTTAATGACAAGTAGATGGCAAAATTGGCACATTTTGGTAATATTTTCTACTACTTAAATTGGTTGAACATAGAACGTCAAGGTCAAAACCTTATTATAGTAGACATAAGCAAAAAAAAATTGCTAACAATATTCTCGTGCTTGTTTTATAGAATATTAGAAAATAAAATAAACAAATGTATTCTTCAAAATATCGATATCATAAAATATAGTTGGGTTAGAAACCAAAAGAAGTAAATGTAATGGGTGTTGAAAATGATTCATTACAAGAAAAATTGCGTCAAACGCAAGGTAATAAAACATTAAAAAATGGGTCTGCAGTGTAGAAGGCCTGCGAGCATTATATGTCTTTTCAATGTCTTGTGAATAGAATTTAGCATTTATGACAGTTTATGGCCAGATTTTGTTTTTTTTTTTGTAATATTTTTAATATTTTTAAAATTTTATAAAAAAACTATACTTTTTAAGAGTTGTATTTTCTGACAACTGTTTAAAATTTCAAGACTGGGTTTTGCATTTTTCAATTTTAAATACGGCATATTTGGAATTTTGTGAACAGAGTTCTGCATTATGCAATTGTGTTTGGTTAAGTTTTTGTTTTTTTTTATGTATTAATACTTTATGACCGAATTTCACCATTTTTGAACATATATTTCTTACAATATTTTCATAAATAAAATATTTCACTTTTTGACGGACTTTTTATGGCATAATTTAAGTGTTTTATGACAATATATTGATGTTTCAAAGTTAGGTTTTGCTGTTTTTGTTTTTAAATAAATTTTGCACTTTTTAAATGATTTTGGCCGGGTTTTTGTGGTTTCATATATATTCTTTAATTGTAATTGTTTTATCGCGTACTATTGACATAAAACCGTTTTTAGCTTTATTTAGAATTAGTTGGAAATATCGTGTTCTTGTGTACCAGTTCAAAAGCGGATTTTAAATGTAATGCCTTTAAATTGGTCTGAACCTACAACATGTAGTATTTTTGCTGATTTTCTTTTATGGGCTGTGTATTGAGAGATGTTTGTTGCAAATTGCGAGTTGTGCTTTTAAATTTAGTTCAAACTTTTTAAATTCTTTGTAGGTGACTCAGAATGGTTCATACATACATACATATTTTGGTGCTACTATGAGTTATTTTTGAGATTTTTTAATAAAATTTTGCACGATTCAACACTTTATGGCCAAATTTTGGTGTTTTCTAACAGTATTTTGACATTTTATAGCTGGATTTGGTTTTTTCTGACAATATTTAGATGTTTTGCTTAGATTTTAGAACTTTTTATAAGTAGATTTTGTAATTTTTAACTTTTCAACAGTTTATGACTGGACTAAAGAAAATACAAAAATGTGCACGTTCTTTTCCAAAATTGTGAAAGAACTTTTCTCTATATTTTGCGGTAAAGTTCAAAAACCCTAGCTACGTCACTGCTTACAACATTTTGAGGTTTTTTTCCAAAATTTCAAGAAAATCTTTTTTCATATTTTGCGGTAAAGCTTAAAAATCCTAGCTACGACACTGCTTATAAGATTTTGAGCAAAGTTACCTAAAAAGCTCTGGGTAGTCACTAATTAATGCTGATGATAATTAAAATATTAAATAATAAAGTATATTTCATACAAAAACACAATTGTTTTTATTTTTAATTTTACAATATGGATATAGTAACTTTTGATAATATAAATTTTATACCGTACTTATCTGCTTATTTTAAATTATATAATAAAACAGGTAGAGTCGCGTGTTTTAATACATTTGTATGTTGGGTTGCCAGCTAAAAAGATTAAGAACCGCTGCAGAACAATCTAAAAAAAATCTTGACTACGTTTTTTTAGTGATAAACTTAATAATTTTTTTAATTAATTTAACTTATTTATTGGTTACAATATCATCATTATAAATTTTTTTTCTTGTTCTTCAGTCTGTGTTTGTCTACTGCTAGATGTAGGCCTCCTTCAAACTGGTACTAATCTTTTTTATATGGTTTATCTATTTTTTATGTGGTCTTTTTCTCTCGCGATTGCAGCACGCTTCTTGGTCTTTGTTCTAGCAGTATGAGTATGTTTGTTGGATTATGCTTTTGATTCTATTGCTTCTTTGTATATCTTTATCTTCATCTTTTCTTTTTTTAACTTAAGCCTTTGCATTTTTCACCGTTAGTCTCATAGTTTCTAAGACATAAGTTGTGATAGGTAGTATGCACGACTATTATGTATGTTGGTGTTTTTGAGTATGTATCCGAATCTACCAAACGCTGCTTAGTTTTGTCAAATCTGTTGTGTAATTTCTGCAGCTTTGTTTGATTTGCTAAGTTTAATTAAATGTCCAAAATATACATACTCGTCTACTTGTTTTATATTGGTCTTGTATTTAGTATTGACCAGCTCCCAAGCTCATAATTTTTGTTATTTTGTCTTGGACAAGTTTATCTTTATCTAGGCAGACCCGGTTTAAAACTATATTTGCTTGTTCTAGCATGTCTATTAAGTTTTTGATTAGAACTATATAATTATGTGCAGAGGAAGAAGCTATGCGGGTAACTTGCGCATACATGACAGTTTTGGCAAAGGCCTTTCAGGTGGTAACCAAAGCAATTCCGATCGATCTGCTGGTGGAAGAGAGGAGAAGATTGTACGAGAGAAAAGATTCAGCAACATCAAAGGTTAAACTTGAAGAGAGGGAAGAAACTATCAACAGATGGCAAAGGTCGCACAGTGGACCAAGCGTTTAATTCCAAACGTAGGAAGCTGGCTAAAATGCAATTAAAGAACAACCGACTATTTTCTGACCTAAGCTTGAACAGGGCACGGCTTGTACAAATCGTACACAAAAGAATCGGCAAGGACGAAACTGATACGTGCAGATACTGCAACAAAGTGGATGACGTGGAACATACGCTTTTCGAGTGCTACAGGTGGGTAGTAGAAAGGACAAACCTAGAGTTATGGTTTGGGAAAAAAATAAACGCAGAGAACATAGTGGAAACTATGCTGGAAAACAAAGAGAATTACGAACATGTCTGACGTACCGTTGGCAAAATTATGAAGAAGAAGGAGGAAAAAGAAAGAAGTAAAAGATAAAGACTGGGCCGTTTTGAAGGCATACCTACACGGTAATATTCCGAAACGTCTTTAGAAGATGAGGTGGTTTAGTGCGTAAACCGTGTCTGCACAACCCGCACGGGAATCGCACACTAAAAAAAAAAAGAACTATATAATTAGCAAACTTTAAGTGGTTTAGGTATTTTCAGTCTATGTTTATATCTCGGTTTTTCCAAGATAAGTTTTTGAAAATATCTTTTATAGCTAGAGTAAAGAGTTTTGGTAATATTGTATGTACCTGTCGGACTGTTGTTTAAGATTATATTTATAACTTTGTCTGATAATGAATTTACTTTATTGACTAGGTGTTTTAAGGCTTTGTTGATAAATATTCCTACATCTCTTATTGTGCCTTTATTTTACTGTTCTTTTGGTACAACATTTGTTCCAATTTTAAAATACTGCATTTTTTTTTATACAAATTTTGCATAAACTCACTTATTATATGTTTTAGAAAAAGCTTGATCAAGTTGTTGTATGTTGTAGGATACTATTAAGAATTTTTTGTTGTTTTTTGTTTGTGTTGATTGGATTTGTTAACTTGTGTTTTTTATAGAACTCATAAGACGGATTGACGCGTTGGTTGGAGATAGTGGGTTTCTAATAGAGACGTTGTAGATACTGACAAAGCCTAGTATCTGATCTACCCACATTCTTATATTAAATGTAATTATGGTTACATGGACACTAACCATATATTAGACTAATATCCTGAATTAATAAATGCCATAATTTCTTAAAATGCTCTGCCAAAGCTTGGGCTCAAACCTGCAACACTTTATGCGCCAAATATCGAGTTAGGTGCTTCATCCAACTCTCCACTTGAACGGTGAATAGCAGTTAAAACGCCAAGCTCGCGTGTTGGCAAGTCTTATATGCAATTTTGGATTTATCTTATTTTTAGTTTATACATTTAACCTTACCAACAAGGGTGCCTGCGAAGATAGTTTGCTCCGACTGTCATTACTTGCGTATCATGAAACGTACTAAGCTTTCTTGTCGCGGCTTGGTGTAAATCCCCAATACGAATTGCATTTTCTTGATTCTTGATAGAATGGTTATACCGCCATGACTCGATCGCCAAAGCCTCAAGCAGCACACCGATGTCTAAAGGTGGTTGAAATTACATACCTTACCCATCATTATAATATGAAACATTATATTTAAATAATCATTAACAATTAACAATTTATTAATTTTGGTTATAATACTCCTACTCTTTTGATGTATGAACAGTTAATGCAAATTTATGTTGTTTTTTATTCATTATTGGTGTCATTGTGCCAATGCATCATTACTTTACAAGTTGAAATCAAAAATTGCAATAATTAATTACATAGCAAATATTCTTAAGTTGCAGTTTGTATTAATTTTTTTTTTTTTTTTTCATTAAATTTAGCCTCTAAAAACTAGTCCATCTTGGCATCACATTGGCAAATAGAAGTTTAATTTGCAAAAATAGAAGCCAACATTTGAAACGGTGAAAAATAATAGATTTGGAAAAAATTTATTAGTTTTAAAACAAATAATGGTAATACCTACAATGCTTAATAAGAAGTAGATGTTGATATTTTAACTTTATTGAATAAAATATAATAAACATATTTTTCAAAATGTGAGAATAATTATATGATTCAGAAATATTGTATATAGAAATACTGTTGCTTCATATATAGTTCATAATGTTCATGTGGTGTTTTATACATATAATATTAAATTCAGTTAATAAACTTTTCGAATGTGACCAAAATGAATGTATCATTTAATTTATTGCAAAGACTGTCCTAAAATAATTCCAAATGACAAAGCAAAATTAGCAAAGTTCTTAATGACCTATGTTTGTCATCTTTCATATACGTCTGTTTTGTTAACTTTTACACACAAACTTTCAGGCAGTATGCAGCTTATTTCAAGGCGAATCCATGCGTGTTTAATCCCCATTTGGTTGGATTTCTAAAGCCACAAAGGGGCCAGAATGCAAAGTAAACATGTTGATGAGTGTCTCTCCCAAATACATATGTGCGATTTATTTGTGTATGTCTTTCTATAAAAGCGGCGCGTATAAATAAGTTAAATGGGACGGTAGAAGCATATAAGAGCACAAGAATACCCCACCTACACATAACAAAGGGGTCCTTCTGCCGTGCTGATAGCTGTAATATATAGGCCTTCAGTGTGAGTGCACCCTGACAGGTTACCATGTCAAACACAAACTGGGAGAATTGAAAACACAATCGTTTTATATTATTCGCTCGCACGTGAATCGGAACTTACCCCGATTTTCTACAAAAATCAAAACCGATATAAATTTGTATTGAAAAACGTGCAATAGAGTTACAAAAGAAAACGGAAATTGTGCATATAACTCTACTGTTAACAAACATTCATGTATTGAAACTAAAATATTCAGCAAATATTTAAAGAATAACATTTCAATAACATTAAAAAACTACCTATAAGTATATTTGTAAAGTTAATATAATCGATTAAATAAATTTATTTTATTATTACAAATAAAAATGTAATTCAACGTATTAAAAGTTATAAACTTAAAGAAAAGTTTTTGCTATTAATTCTTTACAATTATTAATTACATTTCCGGAGTGTATAATTGACCTATTTTATTAACCATAAATTTATTAGCAATTTTCATTTAGTCTTACGAAGGGCATTCTAATTAAATCTCAGTACGTAATACATTTAAATTCAAATGTTTTTAGATGTTGACAAGTTGTCTATAATTAACAGATAATTGATCAATGATAACGATAAATCAATAATTTGAAGCATTGCAGCATCATTCTAAGACCGACTACCTGCCAAACTTTTTAACAACACAATGCCTTTTTTGTGTTTTAAGAAAATCACTGGGGACGCAGACTAATGAAAGTTTGAACTGGAACCTAGGGGTAGTATACTTTTTATTTATTAGCTCAGAACGGTAATTTAAAGTCAATACAAGGGGAGAATTCTAAAGCCCCCAGTCATTATAAAATACAATGATTAATCTTATATTGAACTAATATATTATTCTATATAAAACATTAGCGTATTTAATTATTCGTATTTCTTATTAAGACTGTAGAATACTTCGAGCCGCACGAAAAGCAGAAATTACTAAATATTTATGCGGGGACTGTTTTAAAATTGATGCATTCATTACCTGTACAAGGAACCCTCACTGCCATTTAAACTTTTACATTTCGCCCGACTAGTTGAAGAGAGAAGGCGGGACGCGAAAAATAAAATTCAATGTATGTATTTTTGATGCGGGCCCGTCTTGAAAATATACCTTCCATCGTATATGGCTGCGAGAGTAGGTTCTGGAATGGTATCAGTTATTGAAGCATAATTCGCCAGGTGAGGGAGTTCATGATTTCTCTACGGGTTAATATAAATAAGACGTGGAGAATATACGGTCTTATTACAATTATACTTTTATATCTTGTTATGATATGTACACAAGTACACATGAACTCTTATTTGCTCCTCATGTTTACAACTCTACGTATGGCCAAATATGGACGTCAAGTTTATGTTCAATAACAAAATTTAATAGATATTAGAAAGTAAATTTCTAATGTTAAAGTAAATATAATTGTGTTCCCATGACCATTTATCTATAATTTACATATGTTTAATGGATTGAACTATATTGCTGTGTTTTTTTATTTACTAAGATTTTACTATTTCTATTGAAGGTATTTAATCTTTGATCAAATATTGATTTCAAAGTTTAATAAATATATTTTATTTCCAAAAAAATTAATTGGTTAATAAGTACTAAACTATAAAAAAAATTAATGAATGGTTTAATTTAACCCAAATTGTAGGTAAATTACTAGAAGCAGAAGAAGAAGTTTAGAGATAGTATGTAATAATAAATTATTATGTAGTTTTACATCAGCAACATTGCATTTATTCTGAATCTGGTAGCCAGACAGCTTAAGATGGGATATACAGAAATAAGGCATAAACAGTACATATGTTAAAATATAGTCATCTGAAGTAGTGTGCAACATATGAACAACTAATTAGAATCTGAAATTATTTTATTAATAATAAAATTTTATACCCATGAACCCATCGGATCATAACTATACATCTTAAACCAAATAATAAAACATCAATCAGAATATAGGAACTATAGATATTTATGATTAAAAAAATTATACTAATTATTAACATCAACGCTAACCTTAAAAGATTTATATTATTCTTGTGGTATCATATCCTCATTGGACGTTAGCAATTGTTATGGTTTATCGACCAGGTCCCCTTCTTCTTTCTACTTTTTCTTGTAATATAGTATTTATAGTATATTATTAAGAAATTGCATTGAAGAGTCCTGATTTATAGTCTGATATTTAGTTTTAAATTATCCAAAACACATCTGATGTTAAATGTAATTCTTGTTTTTTGAATTTGGATTGTTATTTTTGTAGCGTGGTCTCATTCTGAGTTCAGATTGCATCTCAGATATGTATTGATTTTTACCGGCTATCATTTCTTGCTACGCAGATAGAAGTCAGCGATTATGTTGTGTTTGTTGATAATCATAATTTTTGTTATTTTTATATAAAAACTTAAATTTTATTTTATTCTGCTATTATATTGGTTAGTACTTGCAGTTATTGTTTACTTTTTGCTACCAATGTAGAATGATTGGCACAGCAAATGTTATTAATGTTTATTTCGTTAACAATTAGTTTTTTGTTTGTTCCTCAAGTGCTTCCCTAAACAGCTTTTCCAAATAAACATTAAACTTAATGGCTGCTAAAATGCATCTTTCCTTTTTGAATGTTTTTTGGGACAAAATTAAGTTTTCTGTTCTGATCGTTTCATTTTGGTATCAGTATCATGAGTTTTTTAGGTTTATCTATTTTAATTGTTTTTGGTATACTAATCAGCTTATTATGTTTGAAGTTATTAAGCGCCTTTGAATAATCAATAAAACAGGCCTATACGTTAGTATTAATATTTCTTGTTTTCTGTACGCTGAATAAAGCTTATCTTGTACTAAACCTGCTTTTGAAGCTAAATTGCATACTGTTTTATGTGTTTTGTAATTTTTCTATATACTATTATTTTTTTAGAAAATTGCTCATAATGCTAATTAAGCTGTAATTGTCACATTTTTTAGCTTGTGCGCTCCACTTTTATACAAAGTAAGATCAATTATTATATATTTGAGCCTTTTTATGGCTGTGATCACTTCTTGTTGAGTGATATATGGTCCATTTATGACATTTTTCATTGTTACAATCTTAACCTAACCTAACCTAACTTATGGTCTAAGCATCTAACCACGCTCAAAAAGGAGTGCAACAGCGCTAACAGGAAGAAGATCGACCTCGCTAATTAAAAGAATTGATGTGCAAAATCCTGCAAGATAAGACAGCAAAGTTTAAGAAGGCAATAATGTGGGTAAAAAATGAGGCTAGGAAGTAGCTGCTAGATGAGCTAGAGAACTACGTGTGGAGTATGGGGTATAAAATTGTCTTGGACAAATTTAGCCTAGCAGTTGTTCCCAAAGCACCCGTTGGATTCACCTTTTACCCTACAGGAACTACAAGAAGCGTCTGCAAAGCTCAACGACAAAAAAAACCGTGACCAGACCGGATACACCCCAAAATTGCGAAAAAGTGGTAAAAGCAGTACCTGATATCATCTTAAGGGTAATGAATTAGGAGTTTCACAATTATAAGTTTCCCAAAGTATGGAAGCAGTCGAAACTGGTGCTGCTTGAAAAATAGCAAAAAAAGATAATAGATGCTGCTAAGTATAGGCTGATCTGCTTAATAAAATTACATATTTGACAGCCAGGTTGAGTTTCAGAAAGAAAAGTCCATCATTGATGCCATAAAAAAGCTGATGGACACGTTAGAAAACATAAAAAAGCTAATAAGAACAGGAAAAAGTGTATGTTTACCACGGTCGACATTAAAAACGACTTCAGTATTGTTCTATGGTATGGGGTAGTACATACGCTGATCAGTATTGGAGTGAATAAAAGGTTTATCAAACTATCCCAGAGCTACTTCTATAGTAGAAATCTGCTGATAGGAAGAGGAAAAAAAAAATGATGATCACGTGCGACGTGCCAGAAGGCTTGATCCTGGATCTTCTACTGTAAAATATTTACTACAACAGTGTACTGGGAGTAGTCATGCCAAGAGAAACTACTCTATTGTGCTTTGCAGATGACACCGGCAATATCACAACGGCGGAAGGGAAAGAGGAACTGATTATGGTCACTAACACGGCTGTAGTGAGGATTAAAGCCGAAATCGTCGGGTTAGGGTTAGAGCTAGAGATTGCCGCCAAGAAAACCGAGGCCGTCATCCTGTACGGTGGCAAGAAACTAGTAAAGGCGGTAATTACGGTAGGCGATGCTGATATAACAACAAACGCCGTAAAATATCTTGGTGTGTGGTTTGGTCGGAACACCGGAATGACCGTCCACATAGGCAAGACGGTAAAAAACGGTAAAAGCATCCGAGGACCTTTAGAAGGGAATAGAAAAATACTGGCAAGAATGGTGCACTCGATAATGCTGTACGGTGCCTAGATGTGGAGAAAAACTCTGAAACACGATAAATACAAAGGCACGCTGTTGAAGGAAATTGGCGCTAAGAATAGTTGGCGGGTACAGAACCATATCTACGAAAGCCATCCTCGTGATTGCTTTGGTTATGCCGTTTCATTTATATGCCATATATCTTTGGTTCTGTCGACTATTACCTGTGCCAAATCCTGAGCGGACACGGATGTTTCAAGAGATTCCACCGTACAGACGGCTACTAAAATGTAGCTTGCAAAGTGGAGGACAGCCCAGAACATACATTATACAGTTTCTTCAGATGAGCCGCGGCTAAGGAGTAGATGGAGAACGAGACAAGTGCGGTCTTCACTCCGGATCACACCGTTGTGTACATGCTTTGCAGTTCCGAGGATACAAAGATCACGCTAATTGGATAGAGGGTTAAGTGAATGTGGTGGGATCCTATACAACTTTGTGTTGATTGTCTGCAAGTATTGTTTTTTTTTTCTTTCTTGATGCATTGCTCATGTAAGTAATCTGATTTTGCTTATTTTATTTTTTCTTTGATTGTTTTATTTAGTTTTTTGTATTCCAGTTTATCCCTGTTTTTTAGTTGTTGTCTATCTTTTATTAAATATAATGTTTTGTTGTTCATCCATTTTTTGTTTTTTGTTCTGTTGTCCTGTTGTTCTGTTGTCTTGTGATTTAAGATTATTGCTTATTGTTGTGTTTATTATACTTTTCATGTTTTCCCATTTGTTGTTTATTGTTTTGGTTGGACATACTTAAAATGCAGCTAAGTTTTTGTCTATTTTTTGTTTCACTTTTTTGGTAAATATTGTCTCTTTTAGTAAATTGATGTCTGCACACTTAAGTATCTGCTGTTTAATAGTTGTTTTCTTGAGTCTTAGTTTGACCCTTGATATGTTTCTGTGGAAGTTATTAAGGTCTGAAATCTTTTGTTGGCCATTATGAAGTAAAACATTCAATGCATTTCAAATGATTATAAACAATATAAAACAAAATATAAACATTTTTTAAACAAAATAATTAGTGGATATAGTAAACAGACTGAACGCATATACCTACTTCACTCCGCAAACAAAAGTCAAACAAGAGAAGTTGAAAAGTATTGTTTTGAACATACTTGCTGCTTATAGGTGCCACTTAGAAATTGCTACGTTATCACGTGGATTGTGGCTACTATGGTTGCCGGCTCTGGATTGTAGGTTTTACTTTTAAAAACAGGGGAGATTGGGCTCTACTGGAATTATCCAGAAATAAAAACACTTATTAACACGTTACAAATATTTATTTTGTCTGCTCTTGCGTTACTTTGAGGCGAGCTCACACGTGCTTGTTGGGAAGATGGAAACACACACATGTTTTTGGCTCCGTTAATGACTTAACACGTACTGACTCTCTGACTTCTCTGAGTCGTCTCTTCTCCTTTTTACAGGATAAGTCCAGGTGGCGCTGAAGAGAGCTTTCGCATATGCGCACACTTAACACTTAACTTCAAGCACTATTTACAATAATATAGGCCACACTCTACACCACATACAATTACCACGTCACAGCGTGTTAGGGTTTATTGAAAAGTATGGTAGCATTTAATTTAGTTTTTAAAGTTGCAATTCTCTACGTATTTGTATCTTTTGGGATGGTAATTAGTGTATTATTTTTTTTTACAGAATTGCGGCAGTTTGTTTTTCTTTTTTTATTTTAGCAGCTTATACCGAACCACATCATCGTCCGTTCCTTGTCTTATTTTTGCGTTGAAGTTGCTTATTAGAATAAAGACTTTTCTATTTTTAATATTATAGAATACTTTTTTGAGATGTTTATAGAAAGTTTTAGTTTCTTTCTCGAATTTGTACTTTGGGTTGTTAGCGCGTATGCAGCTATTACGTTTAAGTTGCATGACACTGCTCCAATCTTCAACATTACCACTTTGTCAGCAATAAGTAAACACCCTAGAACTGGGCTTGATATTTGCTCGTGTGTTCTTATTGCCATCCCGTTTTGATGGTATGTACTATATTTGCTTGCATAATAAATATTATAATTTTTTACTTGACATTGCCCTATTTCTGACCTTCTGGTCTTATGTCAAAATGTCTATGTGTAGCCTTTCTATTATCTGTAGAAAGTTGTGAGTTTTTTCTGTTTGATACACACTTTGCACGTTTCAGGTTTTTATTCTTAGTTGTGTTTTGTATAAGTTGGTTGTTTCCTACCTTGCTTCTGTCTATTGGTATTTCTCAAAATCTTTTTCTTTACTCTGGAGTATTTTATGCTGAGATTATTTATTTTATGGTAGTTTTACTAGGAATATTTGCTAGATATACGGTTTTTGGTTTGCCAACTTCAGTCTCCTGCCGTTGACCAATGCTTGATTCCTCTGCTTTTAAAGGCAATTTCTCATACTCAATCTTTTGCTAGTTCTTCCACCCGTAGCTGTTGGCAAGTAAACTTTTTATTTCGACAGTTGCTTTGTCTCTACTTACCCGCTTTTACCGCTTGGAGTGTAGGTAAGACCTTTTGTCATTTCTTAATCTCTCTAGAGTTTTAATGAGCCGTAAAAGAACATAATTGTTTTAGCTTAGGAAATGTGGTTAGTTGGTTGTTTGGCATAGACACAAGACTACACAAAACTGCAGAAAAAAGTTTCACCGCGTTAGATATTACAAGCCTAGGTCTTTTATGCATAAATTGCACTGTTTATTGCGCAATATGATGAACGCAAGAACTGCTAAGCAGGGCGTCTAGATTCAATTCTCAACAGCGGCAATATCTTATTTGTTCAATATATTTTGATGCGGTTGTTTTCTTTCTATAGTATCTGCCTAGAATACTCTTCAAGTGATATAGTTTAGATTTTACGTTAAAGTGTAGATTCCGCATGTTTGTAAACTATTATTGCACAACACAAACATACGAGAAGGATGTCTACGCTTATAGCCAGTACGGCATTATGAGATTTACAAGATAATTTTATTACTACCTCAAGATACACTTCTCAATCAACTTTTTTACCAAATTGGCCACTAACTTACTTTATCATAACCCCCTGAACCTTCCACCGGCACTAACTTTCCACGAGTTAATACTGCAACAACAATTTTGCTAGAAATATTTTGAATGGCGGATTCCACGCATCTTATAGTTGGTCTTTATATGACAATAAAATTTATATTACAAACTAGTGCTTCCAGTTCCCTTACCATTGTCTCAAGTTTTAATTGCAATTTTAATTCTTTTAATTTTACGCTACAAGCTTCTACTTAAGTGTCTGTGTCATTTGTTAGTTGAATTCTTTTTCGACATCTCTATTCGCAAGCTTTTTTTAAGAAATCGTTTAGGTTTTAACTTAATATAGTTGTTTGTAGCCAGCAGCAGAGATCTGTTACTAACGATCTGTTACTAACGCTTTTATTGAAGATCAATTTCTACTGTACCGGTGTTGTCGTTGTCGCCAGCGTCCATCTTGACGATTTGGGACCCTACGTTGGGTGCAAAAATTAGAGGTAGCCAGCCTACTTAAACAATTGCAATCTAGTTAATTGGCATCCCACTAATGGTGATGTAATAATACTATTTACATTTCTCTATCTATAATTTCTTATCAAGATAAGTATATACATAAAATATTAAATAATATATTTTATTTTAGGCTCACCCGTAATAAATAGTTGCGTCAAATTGTAAGTATCCATTGGATTTGTTTATTATTTAACATCCATTAGTATCAATTTTTCATGTCTGACAGTATTTAAAATACTGATAGTAACTGTTCGTGTAAGGTGTCCATTATACTTCAATAATTATTCATATTTGCTTCACAAAAATGAAGCTACATTACAAACTCGTCTGAATATTTATTTTTAATAAAAGGATGAATCGATATAACTTATTTAGGAGGATTAAATTTAAATAATATATATATATATATATATATATATATATATATATATATATATATATAAATTATTGATATATGATCAAATATGTTTATTATTAGATTAATTAATGAGTAATTAATATGACAATGTCGGAGACATTGTAAAGTTGTTTTCCAAAGGATAATGAGTTGGCAAGATAAAAGTTAGCTTAACCTCATTACATTCGGCATCACAAATAACAATGAGATAATTACAATTCGATAAGGAAAATTAATCTACTTTGTAAGAATCGGTGCGGCTTTTGTGTTTCTTCATATTTTTTAATGTCGGATCCATCAAAAGAAAACAAGCACCGAGAGATCTTAAATGCGATTCGAACCATACAATTGTACAAAGATACTTCAAATGCAACAATTTATTGTAAAAGAATTATATACTTCATATATAAGAACACAATGTAAATGGATATATCAAAATGGTTTTAGATTGATTATATTTATAACCCCGTACTTGTGTTCATACATTGATTTCATTTTCCATTAAATTTGATTTCTAATCCTATTATGGTGATATTAAATTATTAGAAAATAAAAACTCATCATATGATGAATATATATTGAATATTTATTCATGACACAAAGGTATAAACAGATGAATGCGCTACATGAAAAAAATAGTTAATAAATATGAAATCTGGCCGAATGTAGTGCATATCCCAGTTGGTCATCTTCGGCGTCTCATGTATTAGCGGCAGGGCTTCCGTTGTAATCATAACACTACATTATAGCGGCATGGTTGTGTGGGTGTAAAACATATTCATTATCTTGTTTTAAGATGCGATTAGGTGGGCGAGTGACGTGAATGTGATTAATAGATTCTTAGATGGGAGATGCCAACTTTGTTCAGATTTAACGTTTGTCAAAAGTCTCAACTCGAATGGCATGTTAATTTAATCACATAGGAAATGTGTGTGGTTTAATGTAATTTATTTGTAATTTGAAGTGTAATTAATCTGGCTTGTAAACAATCTGGTGGTTTATCGTGATGAGTTATAAAGAAAAAGCCGCAAACTATTCATGTGGATTATTAACGATAGAATGTAATAGTGGAAATAATATATCTAACATAACTAGATAATGGATTTCTATTTAAATGCATTCGTTAGTGTCCAAACATGTAATAATTAATTAAAAAAAAAATTTAAATTTGAATTAAATATATTGTTAAGTAACATAGGTTTGTACAATTTTTCTTTATAAACAAATCTACGGTTTTCAAAATATGTTTAAGATTTCTGTACAGTATTAACAATGTTATTAGAAATTAAATGTCAAAGCTTACTTTTTAACTAAATTTGGTAGTTATTTTTAGTTTTCGTATTTTAGAGCTGTGTCTATAACGTAATTTAAAATAAAATTGTATATAAAAGGTTGCCAAACATTACTTTACAATTTAAATTGGCCGTCAGATATACCAAACTTTATGGATAGTTTTAAGGAAAGATTATCCATTAAAGAACACATATTTATATTTTTATTGTAAAAACACATTTCTAAAATGAAGAATGTTTAGCTGCAACTGCAACTACACTTTTAGAACACAGTTGGCAACATCAATAAAAGTTATTGAAAATTTTATTCAAAAATTTAAAAAATATGGGCCAGTAAAAACTAACAGACAACATGGCTACAATTATGGTGTTTGATCATTGGTGCGGTAAGTGCTACAAAACTATTAGTTAGTAAACTTTTACAGCAAGCCAACATTAAAAGATTCAGTCTGAGTTTTTTTTTTTAAGTTTATAAGATACAGTTGGGTTAAGAATTAAGGCTAAATTAGCACGTGTCACGTCGTATGTTTTAGAAAAGTTTATTTCAAAATTGTTGGATACGTAAACAAGCAAAATTACAGAGCCTGGGGTAAGAAAAATTAAAAAAAAAACAAAAAAATTGTGTGGTGTAGTTTTTAAATTTTGCAATCAAACTGTTTCTCAAACAATTGGCATCTTTTATTTTTTTTTACAAACAAAGTAAATATTTAGTAAAATTTACAAGATTAACCATAAATCAAAACCATCATGTTTCACTTGGCAGACCAAGAGCTGGTTTTTGTTTTAACTTACACTGGAACCTGACCTGTTTTATATCAAAAGAATGAACCCAAACCACAATAGTTTAGAGCTTTTATTTACAGCACAATTCATTTATCCAAAGCCGCCTTAGATAGATTAAGCCAAGGTGCTTACAAAGTTTTAAAAGATTCTTAAACAAAATAAAGACACAGTTTTTGTATTTTTGTTGCGTCAATTGACGTCACTTTTGCTACAAGGCATTGAGAATAACCGTAAGTATTTGGGTTGACCTTTTTTGGAAGTAAATTATAGTACGCTTACACTAATGCAATAGATTGTTTTTTTTTTTGTAATGTTTATTAAGCTTAAATGTTTAGGTTCATAGATCTTTGCCAGGTTACAGTTTGCGCACTAAGCCAATCATTGTCATGCTCAAGTTGTTTGTAGTTCTTTGAGAGTTTATATAGTGTAGCACTGTGTAATTGCATTACACAGCAGGAACTTCTTGATGCACGGTTTGCCAACCAATAGCCTTTCCTTAGCCTAATAGCAGTGTCCGTTTACTGTTAGTGTTAGTCTATTAAAGCCTATCCATTTTGCAGTTATACCGCTTTCTTGGCCTTACACTATAATTTGGTTTCCTGGCTTGAACATTACAGCAATAAGTGGAAGACACAAAATCAATATCTGCGCAATAGCGGAAAAAAAAGGAAAAGTAAGCACTATATTAGGAAACTAGCAGCATCAGAAGTAGGCATAATGCTACATGAAAGATTCAAAAAGAACTTCAGCAACACAAACTATATAACATAACAGTCAAATTCCTAAAAACAAATCTTACGCATCCAATAAGCCTATACGCACCTGACACCAGCAAACCTTAGGACAAAATAGATACTTTCTATCATAACTTACAATCAGTGCTATAGAGTATACTGTATAAGACAAAATAATCCTAGAAGATTTTAATGAAAGAGTTGGCAACGAAGTGATACTTGGAATTAAAAACCAATTTAATAAAAAAACTTTAAATGAGAGCGGTGACCTACTGATACAATTGTGCACTTTTGAAAACACCAGAGATCAAAAGTAAATAATAGACTACATAATTATAAACAGATATATTCACTCTTCTAAAATATAAAATTAGACATCGGAATCATAAGCAAATGTTGAAACCAATCATAACTTTGTTGTGGCAAAAATAAGACTTGCTTAACACCGAACAATCTATCAGATTAAATGTAGAATCCCTATCAGACAAATTAGCAATACAGCTCAACTAAGACTTAAAAAAATATCACAAACAAAATTGACGTTGTGACGTCAATAAGACAGCATGTCAAAAACTAAATCCAATATGATAAAAGCCGCAGAAGAAGCACTTGAGAAAAATAGTGTATAAACTACCAGAAAACCAAACACAAAACCTTGGTTTACAAATGAAATTGAGCTAATAGCTGAAGAAAAATTAAAATTGTAATTGCAGTACTAGTTTAACGCAATTACATATAAAGAATACAAACTTGTACAAAATAGAGTCAACCAAGGAATCCAATCAATCAAAAGAGAACACTGAGAAAAATTCTTTTTTAAATATGTAAAATGATCTCTACGTGGGGCAGAATAAAGTGAGGATATGCTAAGGAACAGGATAAAACCAATAAACAAATGCATATAGACCACAAATATTACCTTGGAAGATTAGAAAGAACACTTTCTAACTGTACAGCAAAGAGGAAAACAACTGAGAAAATACATAAATGATCAAATATAGAAGAGACACAATAATGGACAAATTACATACTTTAAAAAAATAATTACACTCAAAAGCGTATCATCTGAATAGAAAAAAAGCATATTAATATCAATCTTTAAAAAAGGAAAAAAACAATGCAAAAAACTTAAAAAAAATCAGCCTCTTAGCTTTGTACTAAAGCTATTTACTAAGGTTTTGACAAATGAAATAAGTTTGACTTGAATTTGTCAAAACCAAAAGCCCATATAGCACAAAGGTTCTCAAACATCCAAAAAATTGCCTCCTTACAAAAAAAAATAAAGATAAACAAGTGTTTACGGGCACAAACACTGTTGCGTCAGCATATACCCCTGCGCCTGCAGATATTGCCGCAGCTGCTAACACCGTCGCGCTTGCAAACACAGCCAGGCCTTTAGCCACAGATAGCCAAAATAACCAAAATAAACGTTTTTCTGGTGTCTATACTTAAAAACTGTCCAAGTGCAAAACAAAAGCAATCAAATTTTCAAACTTGTGGAACTGTTTGAATTTAAAATTTTATTTAAATTTTTAATTTAAACAGAAGCAGAAAAAGAAACGGTGGTACAGCTTAATGCACGCGCTGCTAAAAACACGAGCTATCTTAACAAAGTGCTGTACTACAAACCCAACATGTAGGAGATGCGCCATAATTTTGAATGTCGCAAGAACACACAACCAAAGTGTGTTCTATGCTCAAGGCCTTGCCCAATTAACTATCTACGTTGCAAAACCTACCAAAAATTACGGGAAAGTCAGCATTACTTGCGACCGGTTATAGCTAAGGTTATTTGCGTCTAAATAGTTGAATTTCAGAGCAAAATCTTCTCAGCCACCCCAAATCTCAAACGTTAATGTACTTATTAACGTATTAACTTATTAACGTTAAGTTATACTTCAAATAGACTTCTGGAATGCTGATACATATCAAGTAAAATGGGACAAGTAGTTCTTCTCTCAGAAACTAATCATAGAGCGTAGCACCGTTTTAGGTTCCTAAATACTTTTACGTATTTGAGAAGTCGTAACATAGAACAGATTTGTAGATTTTTGCAAAAAGATTGTTAAACCACTTTAAAGTTACCACTCCAGACACCGTCAAGCTTGAAACTAACGCGATTGTTGCTAAAGTGCCTAGGTTAGGGACACTTAAAACTGCGTCAGCTTATCTGAACTCTTTTAACTTAATAGATAATAATAATGACTTTTATTAGAAAACAAAACGCGGTCAAACGCAACCCACACCGTAAACCAATAAACATGATTCACCGACAAGTCAAAAAAGTTATTAGGGCACACAAAAATAAAAACTAAGAAAAACCTCTAAAATCTACTACAAAAGATAATCATCTAATGTGGCAAACTACAAGAACTCTCCGAAATTTAACAAAACCGTTATCAGCAATCTCTTTAAAAGGAAAAGACTGGAACTTTAATGCACTCCAAATTTGAACAACAACAAAGATTTTGAGCATATAGAAAAAAACTGGAAACCAAGAAAAGTAACTAATAAGTTTTCCAAGAAAGTGCTCAATGCCACAGGAAATAGATAAAAGTAAAACAAATTGGAAAACAATATTAGATAGAAGACAAAGAAATTAAGATCATATGTTACTCCGTCAACGCAGTTATAATATCTGAAGACAACGATAACCTGCAAAAGCTCCTATATAAATTTGAACTAACAGTAAAGAAATTTAACAAGGAAATATCTGTAAAGGAAACTAAATCACTTACTGTGTCTAAAATAACACAAATATGTAAATTGGCAATCTACCATCAGAGTGTAAAACAAGTAGTAAGTTTCAAATATCTTGAAAAAACTATTACAAGTAACAGGGATCTGAGGAAGAAAACAGAAACTTAAACGATAAAAGCATTTTTAATTTCTGGATAATTACAAGATATAATATGGAAAAACAAGCTTATGAGTACAAAAAGTAAAGTATAAATCTATAAAGTTTGCGTAATGCCAAGAAATTAAAGCAGATAATACAACAACCAAACAACTTTTAAGTCCAGTAGAAGTGCAAACATTTAGAGCATGAACATGTTTTAGTTTATTTGACTAAAAGAAAAGTGATAAAATAAAAGATGCAGTAAGATAAGCCTAAAAGAAAGTAGAGAAGTCACATGAAAAGAATGCCTACAAATCGCCTGCATAAAATTGCTAAAAAAAAAAGCCAAATACAACCAGGCCTCCCGAAGCAATAATATAAGAGCTGGAGTTCAGCATCTCAAACATTACTATTCCATATTGTTGATGAAAACATAGAAATTAATTTTGACATATGAAAAAAAAGGTCTAGCAATGCAATAGTATTTTTACTGGTGGTAGTACTTCTGTCTATAGTTAAAAGTATAAATGAAAGTAAAATTTGGTCCCGATTAAAATTGCTTCCAAAGGGTTCACATACTTTACGTTTCCGCTTCATGTCTTGTTTCCGTTAGTGTCTTCCGTAGTTTTAGCAAATGGTAACTTGTCTTAAATTGCGTTGTTTTATTTGCAATACCTGTTGTAAACTATTAGCTTCTTATGTTTATTACCAGGGCAGTAGCACAGTGATTGCCGTTTAAATTTGATCATTCCGGCAAGTTTTTCTACTAGCTAGTAAATGAAATTTTTTATGCATTTATGTTCATAGCCATGTGCACATTAGTGTTTTATCTACCCCGTCATTCTGGCAATAAGCTGGTTTAGTTATTTATTGAACACGTCTGCAAATTTTTATATTACAAATTTAAAACCTGCAGCGCCAGGGAACGCATTCCGTTGCACCTGTTCTCTAAGGCTGGCTTTTAGCGGTAGTGTAAGCTGCAATTGTACTGTTTAAAATAAAAAAAATTTGATTGTGCCCAAATATTTAGTCTTTATCCAGGTGAAGTTTGTAAAAAATTTACATAGCTTTAGACCGTTTATTTGGTAACTTTGTCGTTAACCTAAAAGTTTGCTAGGGTCAGTTAGTGCAGTATGGGTTATTTCAGCTAGGTTAACTCTTACACATTTGTGAGTGGTTTTACCAACTATCAAGGCAATTCTTTTTTGTATATTTACTCAAGACCAATGGTCGATTAGGCCGGTTGATATGTAATTGTTACTTGTTGCCAGCCAGTAGATTATACTTTATTGAGGAAGTTAGTTTTTTTTTAATTTATGATATATAAATTGCAACTTTTTTTGTTTTTTTTTTGTTTTCTTAAATTATCTAATTTTCTTTTGATTTTGCTTTTCATAAGGTAATGCATGTTCTGAAATTTTATTACTTCAACAATCTATTGGACATGCCAGTTCAGAAGGTTTACAAGTTAGATGATTATAATATTTTTTTGCGTGACCAGCTTGTATAGTGTAGTTTTCTTAAAAAAAAAAGTTATTACCAATTTTTAAAAACCAGAACAAGATTTGTAATTGTTTGGAGCAAGTTTTGTTTAGTTGTTTTTTAGTCGGCTTTTAATTTGTCATATGTTTACTTTTGCTTCTAGTTGCCATGCCATAAAACTTGGGTAAATATACTTTATGTCTAAGTACTAACAAAGCAATGACAAACTTGTACTTTAGCTTTGTTGCTATTTGCCAAAGAAACAAACAAACGGTGAAATTAGCAAAACAATTAAAAACATTGTACATATAGAAATAAAAGTTCACATCCAAATACGGAATTAAGATAACAATCCAATGTTGCAGCTTATATATTTAATTAATGCAGTAGTATACACATACTTAGCAACTAAGATGCGCCATTTTAGTGTTCAATCATTTTATTATATTGAGTCAACCAATGTTTTTTTTTAATGCTTTACAATGGTCCTTAGTTCCGAATTTTTATAATAAAGAAAAACCGTCTTTAAGAAGTTTGCACCAGGTCATTCGCAGCACCTCAACTTCATCATTTGTCGAAACAACACAATTATATTTACAAACAAGTAAGTGCTTTTCTTTGTGTTCCCATTTCCTCGTTTCTCGTGTTAGTAAAGCTTCGATCTTAAAACAATGCCTCGTTTAACAGAACCGCAACTAATTGAAAAACAAAACGCGTTTTTAATGCAGCTAACGTCATTCGAACAATTTATAAATTGTTTTGTCAATAAAGTGATGTTGACGTCGAAACAATATCGCGCCGACTCAAAAGGTTGCAAGAAAATGCAGATCAGTTTGAGACAACTCAATCTTCAATTGAGTCAGTGTCTAAAGATATTAAAACTGAATTCAAAATTCGAATTGAATTAGAATCATTAATTGATATATTTTTGGGTGCCGCGTCTGCTCTTATTAAACCAAAAGACATTAGAAAAGAAGAATCTATTAATACGGACTCATCTAAAAACATTAAATTACCCACAATACAATTACCTTCATTCGATAGTGATTTTACTAAGTGGCGTTCATTTGAGGACGCATTTAACGCGGTTATTCATGAAAATGGTTCCATACCGGAAGTTCAGAAATTGTGCTATTTGCGATCTGCCTTAAGCGGTGAAGCATTAAACACTATTAAATCATTAGAAACTACTGCATCAAATTATATGGTCGCGTACAATATGTTAAAAGATCGATTCAATCAACGTCGAAGAATTATTTACGCACATTCAAAAAATATTTTAAACTTTGATTTTACTTCACTAAAATCTGCCGCTAATTCGCTTGAGCAATATATTCGTAGTATCGAATCATTAAAAATATCTCCTGAAAATTTTGAAGTGTTCCTTAATCCTCACATTCTATCAAAACTAGACAAAAGAACTAATACTGAATGGGATTTATATATGAATAATAATTTTAAATCCGATGATTTGCCTAATTGTCAACATTTAATCAAATTTCTTTTAGAAAAATCGTATATTTTTGAAACAGGTAGATATCAGCCTCAAAATGTATCAAAAAATAAATCACACATAAACTCATTCACAATAACATCGAAAAACTCACATTCTTGTCCAGTGTGTAACAATACACATTATATAAATCAATGTTCCGAATTTCTTGAAAAATCTATTCAAAATCGTTTCAATTTAGCTAAAATGTTGAAATTATGTTTAAATTGCCTTCGAAAGGGTCACAATGTAAAAGAATGCAAGTCGTCTGCATGTCGCAAGTGTAAATTATCACATAATACTTTACTTCATTTTGAAAAATCTGTAAACAATCAATCAACCGAAAAATCAACTAAACCTTCCGCAGTAGTCAATTGTTCGACGATTAAAAATAATGTATTTTTATTGTGTACTGCTTAAGTCAATGTGTTTGATCAATCTGGAAAGGCACACCAAGCTCGTGTTTTATTAGATTCCGGGTCACAATCCAATTTCATAACAATTTCATTAGTAAATAAATTAAAATTAAACAAACACTTACTTAATCATACAGTATCGGGAATAAATCAAAAAATGTCACATATTAATCATTGTTTTACATTAAAGGTATGTTACCTAAAACTTCATCATTTGCAACTGAAATGTCGTGTTTGATTCTTGACAAACTCACAGATAACATACCTCAAATATCGTTTGAAAGATTTAATTTTAATATCTCATTCAATGTTTCAATTGCTGATGAAGAATTTCATCAGTCAAAACCGATCGACATACTCGTTGGTTCCACTCTTTTTTGGAACATTATTTTAGATGGTCAAATTATCATTGAAAATTCTGATTTAAAGATGCAAAATACACAACTCGGTTGGATCATTTCAGGCATCATACCAGTTAATTATTATCAAAACAAAGTTGTTTCTTGTTTGTCACTGAATTCACAATTAGAAAAATTCTGGCAACTTGATAATTACGAGAAAAATTCAAATTTTTTAACACCAGATGAAGAGTTTTGCGAATCACATTTTAAAACCACCACTCGTCGTGACCAATTGGGTCGATTTATAGTCTCAATTCCATTAAAACAAGTTCAGTATGAATTAGGTGATTCACGCGCACAAGCCCTGCGAAGATTTTACAGTTTGGAAAATCGTTTAAATAAAAATCTTACTCAAAAACAAATGTATTCAGATTTTATAACTGAATATATAGATCTGAAACATATGTCTCCCATTTCTTCTAAAAACGAAAAACACGAATATTTTCTTCCGCATCATTGCGTTACTCGCGAAGATAGCATTACAACCAAATTAAGAGTAGGAGGAAGATTAAAAAATTGTAATCAAAATTTTGATCAAAGGCGACGTTGTTGGCTTTATTCTATCATAGAATAAACTTGCATTGTGGTCCCCAACAGCTTCTTTTTATGTTGAGACAAAACTATTGGCCTGTAGGAGGCGAAATTTAACTAGGCAAATTGTAAGAACATGTGTAACTTGTTTTAAATCTAACCCTAAACCATACATCCAAATGATGGAAAATTTGCCCGAACATCGAGTCAATCCATCACTTCCATTTTTAACCAAAAGCGTGGATTTTGCTGGCCCATTTAAAGGACACGAACGACGTTCTCGTGGAAGTAAAACGTTTAAATATATGCTTGTTTATTTATCTGCTTATGCACTAAAGCAATTCACTTAGAAGTAGTATCGGATCTATCAGCTCAAGCGTTCTTAGCAGCATTTCGCAGATATATAGCGCGACGAGGTAAACCTAACAAAATATTATCGGACAATGGTACCAATTTTGTTGGAACTAATTCAGAATTAAAGCGCCTCAAAAAAGAATTTATCACTTGGAATTTGGAACTTGATAGCGCCATGTCGAATGAAGGTATTGATATAACTTGGGAATTTATACCGCCTAAATCTCCACACTTTGGTGGAATTTGGGAAGCTAATATAAAAATGATGAAACGGCATCTCACTCGCGTAGTAGGGGAATTAATTTTAACTCATGAAGAATTTGAAACGGTTCTAACACAGATTAAAGCTGTACTTAACTCGCGTCCTTTATATCCTCTTAGTGGCGATCCACATGATTTGAACCCTCTTACCCCGGCACATTTTCTAATTGGAAGACCACTAACAACGACATTTGATAAAGACCTCAGCAATGTACCAACCAATCGTTTAGTGACATTTCAACGTATGCAGCAATTAACGCAGCAGTTTTTGGCAAAAATGGAAACGAGAATACGTAAATCACTTGCAAACACGTACTAAGTGGCGTAAAGAAAATCCACACCAGCTGAAAGAAGGTCTGATGGTTCTACTTATCGAACGAAATGATCCTCCTGCAACGTGAAAAATGGGCAGAATTTTAGAACTATTCAAAGGAAGCGATGGACATGTGCGTGTAGTATCACTGAAAACTGCAAGTAATGTTTTTAAACGTGCGGTCTCAAAAATATGTTTGTTACCAAATCAAGGTGACAATTAAACAATTATTTTAAAAGAAATTAATCCTTTTAAGGTGGGAGCATGTTGGCGCCGCCAAATTGTATTATTATTTAATACGTTTTATTATATCTAATTATTTTATATTTATGGTTATTGTGACATCCGTTTGTAATTATATGTTTTATTTGTACAGATGTATTTATTTTTAAGCCTTTATACCTGATTAACCCTTAAATTCCCAGAAATATGAATTTTATTACTCGTTGTTAAAAACTAATCATTGCACCCTTTTTTTCCCCCTGTACACTTTTACCCATTAATAAATTGTATATATATTGTATTTTATGTAAAATAGAGTTAGTTATTATTGAACTTGCAATCGAGCAGCAATAAATACATATAGTAAGAAGACAGCGTTTATTATAAAAACCTACCCAATCTACCTAGACCGCGTAAGGAGGGACGTAAATTCAATTATTTCCACGTGGCTAAACCACTTTGTCTATATTCTAGCTACGCAAAAGTAACTTATTTCACAAATTCAGCTGTTGCACTAGACAAGCTCGTAACTAATATCATATTATAAAATACGAAGTTGTATCACTTTCTTCATTAAATCTATAAGAAACAAACTTGGTCATGTTTGATTACTTACAGAACTTTGAAAGGCCGGACATACTTTTGTTACACCCTGTATGTAGTACACACAATGCAGGTTCACCGATTTAAATTGGTTTTCTAACTAAAATATACAAACTTTCCAAACAAAACACAATAAGTCAATTTTCAACATAATGTAACAATTTATTATCATAGAATACATTACCGCAACAATTTTTTTCTGGTGTCATGCAAACGTTAACAAACTCGCATGTATATGCAACAACTATCGCATGTATAAAATCAACATTGAATTAAAAGATTTAAATTTTGATGGACTAGTGCATTTCAGCGACCGCATTTGACAGCGCAACCACAATTATATACGTGGAGTTGACGTCCCAATTTACCAGGATTCAATCCCATATGCACTACACATGTAATATTCACGTTGTACGATATATAATACTGGATAAAGACAGCAAAAATATATCCGACCAGAATTTATATAGCACAATTAAATGGCAATCAATCAATCTCCTATAATCTCTCTTCAATAATACGACGCTGCGCCAGCTGGGTGCATTGTGATTGAATGTCGGCCTCTCTCCTATACCGAAATGCGGTTTTGTTATGCCCACTCCGTCGGATCGGTCAGTTATATACATTACGAAATATCCATAATATTCTATATAAATTATTGCTTTAAATGTTCGATATCTGGATTGGTTGGATTTATACTCTATATAAACACATTGTTATTGACACAATGGAATATTTTATGTGCCTCAATCGCAGTATATACCAATCAACTATGAACGTTATAAAAAGGAATGTACAGAATTCATATATATATATATATATATATATATGTATATGAAAAAAACGTTGATAAAATTATTAAATTGTAATCATATAGAAACTCTTTCTCAATTTAAAATTTGTACAATAAAATCCAATTTCTACAATTGTTTTAATACTAATCTTTAAATATTCTTCGTTTCTTAAAATAGGTGTTAGGAAATATGCACAATTAAGTATTATAAAAACAATTTAAATAAATAGGTATATGGTTTCAGCTCTCAATTAATTATAACACAATATATAGGGTGGTCTATTCAGTGGTCCCTTTTGAAAAATTCAACAAAATAAATAAAAATCAATTTTTTTCGGTATTTTATTGGTTTATTTGAAAGAGCAAACCATTTCCATTATTTATGGAACATGATTTCATTCATACCTCGGTTGGCTTCGCAGTAGCCCATCCCGTTAATCCAGTTTTCCAAAATCTTGGTGACGGTTTTTGGCTCTATCTCACGAATGGCTAGCTTGATATTTGCCTTAAGGACCTGAATTGTTAATGAATTGTTTGCATAACATCGGTTCTTTACGGCACTCCACAAAAAAGAGTCGAACGGCGTCAAATCGCAGCTCCCAGGTGGCCAATTGACATTGTCAAAACGGCTGATAACAGGATTACCGAACTTGGCGTGCAAAAGATTGATTGTGGCATGACCTATGTGGCACCGCTCCAAAATCCGCACCAAACTGTCACTCTCTGAGGATGCATTGGCTTCTCAACAATCACGAGCGGGTTTTCCGAAAGTACAGTTAACAATACAGTAGTGTCAGTGTGTTCGTTCATGTATGCGTACACATCAGTTTGTTAGTTTAACAAAGAAAGTGCCTGATAAATAGTGTAAAAACAATGAAAACTCTAATTAAGTGACTAGTGATAGTTAGTTAACACTCCTTCAATCTGCGGGCGGCACCACGCACCCGCAGAAAGTACAAAGACTTATGACCCAGTTCCCGGTCACTCACCTCTTTGTTTGAAGCTACATCTCTCAAACAAAGGAACCTAGACTTTTAAAGTGCAAAATGCTAATAAACATTTATGTGATTAGTGATCTTACATTTACCCCTCCAACTGTGTAACCCAGCAGACCTGGAGACCATTGGCATGGGGAAAAATTCCCAAAAGGTCACAAGTCTTTCACTTACCAGCTGGATAAAACCATCAAAGCGGTTATGCACAACGTCCCTGAAGATGTTTCCTGCGAGGAAATGAGTGAAGCGCTAGAGGCAAATGGTTTTGATGTTAACGCAATTTCAAGGTTGCATAACCTTACCAGAACTTATGATACGTTATATATTCAGTTAAACAAAAATGATAGAAGCGAAAAAGTAATTAACGTTTCAAAAATTCTCGGCCTCAAAGTCAAAGTCGAGGTTAAGTTTAAATCTGGTGAACCGGTCCATTGCCATCATTGCCAAGCCTATGGCCACGCCGCATCGATATGTACCAACGACTGGGTGTGCGTTAGGTGCGCCAAGAATCATTCTTCAGCACAATGTCACCTTACCTCTGCAGACAAGGAGAAAACAGTCTGCGCCAACTGCAGTAGTAACCACCCCGCGTCATACAAAAGTTGCCCGGTCTATCAAAAGATCAAACTTAAAACTAAACCTAAAGGGCAACCTCCTGTCAAAGTCAACTACGAAACCCCTAAACCACGCCCACAACTTACGACGTATGCAAATGGTGTGCAGCCACAACAACAATCAGCTCCGCCCATGGAAGCAAAATCCAATTTATAGCTTGATCTTACTAATGCCATAAACAACAGTAGCAACGACCAAGATTTACTTAAATTATTCTTGGCAGTTCTTCTTAAAAATCAATAATGGCAATTCACAATAATATATTATCAATAGGACACTGGAACACCAACTGTAGTGCCAAATACCCAGAACAACTGAAACTTTTTATCTTGGATATGACATTGATATTATGCTATTGTCAGAAACTGGATTAAAACCCAGAGACAACCCAAAATTCCCCAACTTTAACATATACAGAAATGACCAAATAAACCAAGTCGGAAGCACAGCCATAATTATAAAAAGATCTATTGACCACTCAGAAATTGATATCCCAAACTTCACCAACCTGGAAGCAACCTTTCCCCTATCGGCAAAATAATAATTTTCTTAGTATATTAACCTCCTCCTAAACTACTATTGGAAAACGACTTAAAAATGGCATTCGAAAACAATATCCCCACCATTATTGGGGGTGACCTTAATTTTAAACACGTGGCATAGAACTGTCGCGGCACAAACACGAAAGGCAGAGTCTTAATCAAATTTATGGACCAGAACAATCTTTCCATACACAACCCCAACATTTTATAGCTACGCAAGTCACCCGCCCGATATACTTGATATCGCTGTTTCAAAAAAACATACTCAACGCCACCACTTCCGAAGTGTTTAACGAAATGAACTCAGACCATTATCCCGTTCTACTAACCATCCATGGCATTTTGGCAGGAAAACAAGATAAAACCTAAAAACAAACAAACTGGAAACAGTTTCATCTGTTTATGGAAAACGATCTCGGCCCTCTTCCAAAAATCTGCTTCCCTCAGGACTTAGACGCTGCTGTTGAACACCTAACTTCATCCATTCAATCTGCTCAAGATAAAGTTTTCAGCAACATTATCATCAGAGATAATAACGCACTCGGACTCTCTCCATTTCTAAAAAGACTCATAAGGGAGAAAAACATTGCCTGACAGAAATTTCAACGCTCTAGAACTGCCCAGGACAAACTTATAAAAAAACAGACTAGAAAACAAGGTTAAAGAGTAAATAAAAGCTTTTAAAAACCAGCAGTGGGACAACCTTTTCCACCAAACAGACGACGAAATGCCCAAATCATGGCACATTTTAAAATGTTTAAGGAAAAAACATTAGACCATCACTACCATCCACGGGCAAAACGGGCTAGCACACACTACTCTAGAGAAAGCTGAAGCTATTGCATTGTCTCTTGTTGACCAATTTAGCCCGGTATATAACATTCTAAACGTCGACGTAATGGAAGATGTAGAAAAAGAAATTGAACACTACAAAAATATTGCCGAAGATGAAGCAATACCATTCACAAATCCTACGGAAGCTATTAAACATACTAACCCTAAAAAAGCTCCCAGACACGACAACATATCTAATGCGGCTTTACAAAACCTTTCTAGGAAAGCCATTGTAGGCCTCACCAACATTATCAATGGAATTTTAAGGCAAGGATATTTTCCCCATAAATGGAAACATGCCATTATCATTGTTTTTCCTAAGCCAAATAAGCCTAAATCATTTCCACAAAATTACCGCCCGATAAGCTTACTACCTACATTCAGCAACATGGCAGAAAAAATTATTTTGATTCACTTAAACATCCATAGTGAAACCAATCAAATAATTCCTAAACACCAGCACGGCTTTAGGAAACAACACTCATCCGTCCACCAACTGGCACGAGTGGCAGACCACATCACTAAAGGGTTCAATAACAGAAAGTCAACTGGAGCAATCTTTTTTAACAAAGAAAAAGCATTTGATAAGGTATGACACGATGGCCTGATAGCCAAACTTTATCGTGCTAAATTTCTCTACCATCTGGGTAGACTTATCAAAAACTTTTTAAATGACAGAAGCTTCCAAGTAAAATTTGCTAATACGCTTTTCTTTGTTAAACCTATGACAGATTTCCCAAAGCTCAACTCTATCTCCAGCACTTTATAACATCTATGTCGGAGACATCCCATCAACGACGAACGGAACCATTTTTGCCTAGTTAGCGGACGATACGGCAATTATTCACAGAGCCACCTTGCCTAAATTTATTACTAAACACCTACAATAAGCTGCAGACACCATAACCGAATGGACCAAAGAGTGGGGGATTAAAATAAATCCTTTCAAAAGTCAAGCTATATTATTCACAAAAAGACGAATAACTCCTTATCGAAACATCATCATCGACGGCATTCCAATATCCTGGGCTAACCAAGCTAATTATCTTGGCGTAACTCTAGATAAATCCTTAACATGGAGAGTCCATGTTAATAAAATCAAAGATAAATTCAAAGTTTCAATGATTAGTTTGGCACCTCTACTAAGACACAAGAAAATGAAACTAAGAACAAAATTGACGCTTTATAAATCCACCATTAGAGCCCAGCTATCCTATGCTGCACCGGTTTGGGGAACGGTTGCCACAACTTACTTCAAAACCCTAGAAGCTTGCCAATCAAAAACCTTAAGGATGATTACCGGAGCTCCCTGGTATATTAGAAATATTCATTCTTGTCAGTGTGCACCGTACGACAGCGGGGACCATGTGTGTTGGCCGCTAGCATGCCAGTCTCCCAAACTTTTTGCAGAAGTTTGCGTAAAGCACGTGCGGTGGGGGCTTAATTTTGGCCAAAAATTTTTTTTATTAAACGCACTGTTTAGGATACACAACATTGACTTTGGAAATAAGTTTGCAATATTTCCCAACGTTGTTCAAGAGTAAAGCGATTCATTTTGTTTTGCGGAGATATGATACTGACTTTCTGTCAAGATTTCCTACGGGTAAGACCTGTCACTATCAAAATAATAAATGATTAAAAAGATACCACTAGATGGACTACCCTTTATACACTTAAAGCAAACGGATGGAACAAACAGGTTAAGGAAGCGGTAAGAAAACAAAGAAAATGAAAGGAATGCCGAACAAGAGAGGACTAGGAATATGAGCAAAGTGTTTAATAACAACTGCGGCTAGAAGTAAACTATTGTATGTTGCAGAAACATAAGGGACGTCTTGAAACTAAAAAAAAAAAACAGAAAATAAAATAGGAGAAGCCACAAAAGCGAGCTTGTTAAGGATCTATAGGCCTACAGAATGGTATTGCAAAAAACACTAGAGGTAATTGCGGTAACACTACCCGCAGATTTTTTGGTAAAAGATTAGACATAAAGAAAATAGTAAATAAAGGAACTAGTAAACAAGAAGCAAAGAAAGAGAGATTACGATGGAAAGACGGCAGAAACAGTGGAAATAAGGAGGAATAGGAGAATGGACAAAAGAACTAAAAAACATATGAAGAGCACTAAGAAACTATGCAAAGACAGTACTGATTTAAAAGATATAGAAGTTTAAAGCTTTAAGATTTAGATAAACCAAAATGGAAATTTGTAATATCTTTCAATGTATGAAAACAAATAATTTTACTACTAGCCAGGTTAGATGTCGTTGCATTTTTACAAGTTTGAAAGTTTGTATATATGCAGTCCTTTGTTTTATCACTTGCAAATACGTGTTTTTGTAAGTATGTACTTCTGAAAATTCAAAGTTTTGTAAAACCCCAGTTTTGAAAGTCTGTAGATTTGCGTTTATGTAGATTTACTACTATCAAAGTTAAATGTTTTAAAAAGGGTTTGCAGTTTTTCAATTTTGCAAGTTTGCAAATTTACTGTATTGCGGGTTCGTAGTATTACTATTACCCAGAATAAATGTTTTGAGAAGATTTTCATTTTTGCGATTGTTGTCAGTGCTACTCCAAATCAGAATACAATAAGAAAACCCGTAACCTCCAAATAAAATGGAGTTTTTTTAATCTTTTACAACGTCAAAATATTTTTTTCTACTATTTCAATTTTTTGTATAGTACAATTTGAGAATTAAATTATTGAAGTGCGTATCTGAGGAAGATTTGGCGGGTTCAACCTATATGTTTTTAGATACGGCTTAGCTTTTTAATGCTTAACCAGTTATTAAAACAAATTTATTTCAAAATTTTGAAACGGTGCATACAACTGAACCGCAACTTAATAAATAATGTTTATATATTGGATATAACAATTTAGTTATTATTGATCAATATTTGTTTTTATTTTGTTTTATGCTATTAAAATATTATCAGGATTTTTTTACAAATTAACTATATTGTACACTGATAAAACATTTTCCCTTTGTGACCCATATAATCTCGTCGGCTTCTGAGCACCACCGATACGCAATGTCTATTGCAAGTTGTTTCTAAATGTGAATTACGCGCAATTTTTCAAAGCTCAAGCACACAATGTTCTAAGATCCATCTAAGTCAAAGTGGGACTTCTAATCTCGTTCCTTCTTAATCAACGGCTCTTATAAAAGTTCGAATGGAATAGGGATAAGTGGAAATGGCAAGAGCTGTTAAAATCAAAATGAGTTTTCCTTTAAAATGGAAGAGATGTTAATATGGCAATTAGGAGTATGTTTTCTTATTATATTAAAAAATGCCCGTACTATTTAGTAGATTGGATTAAATCCCAGTTATAATCAAATATGGAAAAGATCAATCGTAACAAACAATAGCAATTAGTAAATTATTAGACATAATTAAGATGATGTAATTCAATTTAACTTAATTGTTAGTACATTGAAATAACTAAGGTTTTCATCCAGTGGCGTTAAACTTCTCATTACACACAATCAAGGAGGGCATATCTACTGAGAATACGAATTGTGGTTAAAAGGGGTTGACACTGTTCAACGAGTATTCCGTTTAAATTAATCCTCAAAGTACAGCAGACATTTTCAATTTCACATTGTTTGTATCACATTGTACACAACAACTTTTTTATTGCACATTTCTAATAAAGTTATTTTTATATTTTTACAATGTAACTTTTGCTATAAGTCCAGCAGCATACGTTGCGTGTTTTATTAGCCAGATGACCCAAATGTTGAGTGTAACATAATGATATTAAAAAAGACGTAATGAGAGCATGTAATCGTAGGAAAAACCAACCGTAGTAAACCCCCGAAGCACCCCTGTAACACTGTGATGTCGGAGGAAATAGAACATAGCCGGATACTTCAAACAATTGTGCCGAGAAATAATTACACGGGCATCTGGCTATGTCAGGCCTAGGATAATACAGAATGCACACACACATACACATACGAAACACATATACAGGTGTGTTTGGATACAGGGTGTCTTATTTTCCAGTCGACAAGGTTTAATTCGAAACTACATGAAGCCAAGTATTATGTTTAAGCTAATTTATTCTAAAGTATAAATTTAGAATAAAAATAATAAGACAAGTTGGTTAAGTGCTTTGACTTTTGATAAATTATTACTAATATTTTTAATAAGTTAAAATCAATTCTAATATGAATTAAAAAAAGTTTACACAATGCTGAAATTAAATCGGCAACCATTGTATGTATGTGTATTCCATCAAACGTCGGTTTTAAGTTTAAGAAATTTTTATTTATTGCTTTGCGGTTGACATATGAGTAACTCTCTTACAACAAGAGCAACAGATTAAATGCAACATTTTTAGGTACCTTTAATCTGTTACTTTACAATCAATAGTTGTGTCAAGCTATGCATAGTTATTTTTTGGTTGTAACTTAAATATGCCAGTTATATCACAATACGCACTTAAAAATGTATTTTTTGTGAGTGAGTAATCAGTATTTTAAAAAAATTGCTAAAGTAGTTAGTAGGTAAATACCAAATTTTATGACATTTTTCAGTATGGTATCCACGGGTTATCATGTTTTTTCAATAGCATAGTCATAGTTGTTTTTTGTGGATGGCACTTGGTTGCAAATGTGACTATTGTTATCTACTTTCAATCTGATCAACTGGCACAGAACTCTGCATTATGAGTTGTCTCGTGATTTCTTGTATTTTTGTTATTAGTTTCTACAAATAGAAGCTTGTAATGTACTAATTGTCTTGTTTATGCGGTTCATCCGTTATTTTTGTTGCAACAGTTTTGGAACTTTTTTTAACTAATTACAGTCTTCTACTTTTTACTCAACTTGCTTCAATTTCTAAGATAATTAATTTCCAGGTACAGAAGAAGCCACTTTTACAAATAACACTAATTGTACAATGTGCAAAACTACTCTTATAGCTGCAAGCCCGGTTTTTATAATCTAAACTTATTTTTTGTTTACAATTAGATAGTGTAAAAATTGCAAAGTTGCAAATGGCTAATAATCAACTGAAATGCGTCAGCGAGGGCGGTAAGTGCAATACTACCAAGCGCATGTAGAATTTTTTTGAATTCTGTTCTGGGGTCCAGCATGTAGTGCAGGTAGCGTTTCTCGTTGTAGGTAGCCTGGCGTTGTTATGCCTCTTTGGTTATGTCTTAACAATAATATGTTTGGTTTTCTTCCAGTGGAAACATTGTTCCTTTGTCTATTGTGGTCTTAAAAAATTGGTTTTGAAAATGCGGGTTGTTGTGAAACAGGAGTATTTCTGTATATGGATAAGATGGTTTTTCAGTGCTTGGACGGTAATTTAACTGGTTGTTGATGGCAGTGGCACGGCTTTGACCCATTGCATGCACAAAATTCATTATAGCAAAGGTTTCTTAATTTTTGGTTTGGGTGGTGTTAAAAGGTCATGTCAGACAACAAAAAATGTGGGTCTTCATACCTGTTTTGACTTCCGGTCAGTGATAAGAGTGCATGATGGCCATATGGGTTTTATCCCGTCCTGATTCTTGACTAGCATTTGATACTGCCAGCAAAGGTGCGCAGCAGTTTACCTTGCTTTCCCAGGAAATGTTGCTGTCCATGTCACGTGATTAGCCTAAGGGATTCTAACCGTTACCTATATCCTTAGATAATGCTCTGCGTCTGAGGGCATCTTTTTAGCATAGGCGTACCATGACAAGTTTGTTTAAAGTGTTGTTGTGTCAAGCAGCTAACTGTTAGTTGTCCGTTGTAATTTTAAGGTAGTAAAAACCAGTTGTTGGTTTAGATAGCAGAGTCAACTATTTCATTTCTTGGTTTTCTGGATAGAACGTCGGATAAAACACTTAAGCTTTTTGAGTTGTGTTTAACAATAAAAGTAAACTTAGGTAGGTGTTAATTTGGCATTAGCGTCAATTGAATTATTTACCTAGGCTAGGGTTCTATTGTCGGTCAACAACGTAAAAGGCTCATCACGGTAAACTGATAGGTACCTTCATCCGATGTATGGCTTGTGGTTTTCTTCCATTGGAAACTACCAATAGTCAATGGTAAAGTCAAACTTTGTAAAAACTTGAAAATTTTCAAAGTTGTTTAGGATCTTTTGTACTTTTGGAAATAAGAACAATTTGGCTTTGGCCTGGCTTACCATCCTTTTTGTTTATTAGAGCCACCGGGTGCAGTAAGTGCTGCTGCTCCTTTCAATTATTTTGTTAGTAAGTAACCCGTAGATTTGTACAAATATCTTTTTGGCAAGCATTGTAAGTGTATCAAGAAACTCATACCGGAGTTTTGTTCACTAGATCGATTTGGTGTCTGTCTTATTGGCCATCGGAACAATGCTATTATTAATTACCATGTGAAACTCCTGAAGTAGGTCTGCTAATTAAGCTTGGTTTGAAAACAAGTTGGTGGGAATGTTAATTTTTTTTGTTGTTGCGACCAGTATATGGCAATCCAGCAAGTTTGTTTTGCTTGCCACCAGCGGACGTTTTGAGGTTTGTTGTGAAAAATCAGGACAGGTTATGAAATTATGAGCTTCAGCGAGAATGAAATGTATAGTGGAAGGTCCAGAGGCTTGTTGATAAAACTAGTGATATGACTGACTAATCCAAGGAGATGGGATCCAGGAAATGGGGATGCTACTGCCTATCCAACTATAAAGCAGATCCTGGATTAAACAGAGCTAATTTTTTTTTCTTATTATTAATTAATTTTATTTAAATAATTCAATCATTCAATACCCCTTTTTGTAATCAGCACTTATTTTAAATAACCCTTTTCTATATGACTTAAGTTTCCGTTTACGTTGGGCAGTAGCTTTGCCAGCGCCGTATTAAATGCTTGGTTTTGAAGCAATCTTTATTATCTAAACATTAATTTCTATCTCTCCAAGTTACTTTTTACCGTATAGGACTACCACTTTTGTTTTTTATGGCCAGTTTATGTTCAATCATCTGGTTTATTTTGTAGTGCGCTTTTTTTATAATCCGATTTTGAGTTTTTATTTGATTTATTTTAGACTTTTTCCTTTTGGCTGCCAGATTTTTTTTGGATTGCAATCTTTGTTTTATAATTAAACTTGTTTTCTGCTTTCTGTTTTTTTTTTTTTTTAGTTTGTTTTACAGGTACTTCTATTGCCTTTGCTATGGTAGTGTTGCTTAAAGCTTGCGTTCTAATATTTAAGTTAGAAACCTTGTTTTTACTTACGTTCATTTTCCATCCTTCTTTTTCGATATTTTGTTCTTTTGATGTTTCTGAACATTACCCTCAAAATAAATGTTTTAGTGAGGGTTTAAGTTAATTTCGTTGCTTATCTTTTAACTTTTAGTTTAGTCCAACATATTGGCACACGTTATTGTGATGTTGATGGCTAATTTGCTTCCTTTTTTATTATTTTTTGATAAATTCCAGACTAGAGATTTGCTGTTGAAACCCCCCCAGTTAGGATCTTTTTGTTGTGGCGTTTAATACTGTTTACTAGGTATTTTCCAGTCTTTAATGGATAGGTTTGGAAAGACGTAAGAAATAAATATTGTGTTGTCTAACACTATAAAGAAGAAGATTATATTACTAGTGGGTTTTCAGGTTTTTGTTGAAGATAACTATAGTAGCGTCCTTCTACGGGTCTGTGTGCTATGTTAATCAGAAATTTGCATGGCTACCATATTAGCTTTGTTATTGTCTGCGTTTTGAAAAAGTTAATCTATTGCAGTTCAGTTTTTACTAAAGTTTTTTACCAGTTTTGGCATGCTATCTCATAGGCCCTGTGGTCTTCCTTCTTGCAGATGTAATAATTTTTTGCCACATTAAAGTATAGTTTCTCCGTTATCTTTTTTTTTAAACAGTCTTTGGCTTTGTGCTTAAACGTGACGCAATTTAGACATCTTTTTGATTTTTTGCGTCAGTCCTGTGATGTTGGTGATTTCTTAGGTTATATCCTTTTTAGTGACACTGAAATCTAAATTTTTAATAAATACTGATACTTTTTTAGTTCTGGACTTTTGTTTTACTTTTTTTGTGATTTTGTTTCTGAAGTCATTGCTTTCCGCAGAGGTTTTAATAGTTTTGAGTCGTACGTCTTCAGTTTTGGTTTATTGGACAGAATTTAATTGTTTGTTTTTAGTAAACTTAATAACTGCAATTTCAATAACAGCGGCAAATGATGTAAGAACCGTTAGTGTTCTCTTTTGAATTAAAAGTAAAAATATTTTCTCTTACTTTGACTTTGGCTTTTTTTCTTCTTTTTATAGGTGCGTACAGGAAGGAGGTAGCAAAAACCGCTACATTAGTAGCTCCTGGTTTGAAGTGTCAATTTTCAAAATAGTAGCGAAGAACTAATCAGCACCAATTCATTACTAATTAGTAAAAACCGCTCCAAAAGTAGCAGTTTTTCTGTACGTTCAACTCAATATTGATAGTTTCACTACGTACATAGCCTAAATATGTTGCATTAAATGTATTTCATGTTATGTCATGGTACGTAGGTGACATAGGCGTCAGTTTTTGAACCCCATTCTAAAAAACTGAGCATTAAACAACCTTCTGTTTGCAAATTTGTAGAGCCAACCTTAGCTCTACTATTAACTTTGGCATTATATTAATATAACGTAATTGGGAGATTGTACACCAATATTTAATTTTTATCTATAATGATATTAATAACCTAATTTTTACGGTATGATAGCTCAGTTATAGAGCGTTAGCGTAGCACGCTAACAGTCCGGGTTCGATTCCCGAAATATGACTAAATAATAACTTGCTCATTATCCACCGGGGTGATTCGGAAGTCACCTAATAAGCCGTTGGTCTCATCAACCCCCTTCAAACATGTCGTAAGACTTCTGGGGCGATGTAAAATAGCTGTAAAAACGCGAAATAATAATAAATAACAATATTGCAATAAATTTACATTTTTTAACGAACAATTATAATCAATTACTTGCTTTAGCTTCTGTATATTTTTTTTATGTATAAATACCACCCTGTATATACACCTGTCGGATGAACTAAACCAGACCGACGGGTTCATTCAAACAATTCCCTCTTTCCAGGATCAATACACACATTATATTCTTGTCACACGGCGTATCCGTTCACCTATTTTTACCTTATGTAAAGGGTAAATTCATTTGCTTATTGCGATTAAATTGAATTCATGAAATGTATATGATGAGATCAGATAATCCATTAGTCATTACGCATAATGGATGATAAATGAGACCGACATTTCTCTAAATACAATACGTAGTTCCGTTTCCATTGATGGCGGCACAACAAATATTATATATCATTTCCCGTTTAATACTAATTGAATCCCCATGGAGGTTTGGAAAATAAACTTTATAACTTGGTTGAAATTTTTATCAGTAATATGGCCGATAAATGTGTTGAAAAGTTGTTGGTGTCCACACTAATTCTTTAAAGTGTTTGAAAGTAGATTTTTCAAAAGATATACATTTAAGGGGGCCACCGGTCAGACTCTCACGTCTTGCACAGTAACAAACGATCATTCTCCCTAGTAAAAAAAAAAAAAGAAATGGAACTTGAGATGGTCACAAGATAAATTCTGGACGGAATAAGAAAAAAGACTCTTCGGTCAAACCGAAATGTGATTAAGCCAGGAACAAAAGCAACAACAAATGTTTCTCCTTAGGCGGCGTGTATTTTCCACAGCCGTAAATCGCATTATTGACGACGCATTGCATTCTAAAAAGGAAACGACTTTTTCCTATATTTTATTTCACTGTATCATATTTGCTCCATTTCATCCGGTTTAGTTAAAATATGTTTGTCTATGGCATCATGTATCAAATTTATGTACTGGTATTATAATCCGAACAGAAATATACAACTAATTCTTAACACAAAATAAAATTAGGATTTATTTCCAATACACTGGCTCCATATGTTTTAGTTTTGTTTCTCTTTGGGGTGACATTATTTTATTGAAAATAATTTATAGTTAAAGTTATTGCCGGTTATAAATTATGCTTATCATTCATGTGGTGGATGCTTTAGCCATTACTCATATAACAAAGTATGTAAACATAGTTGTTCTTAAAACAAAACACTCTAAGTAAATAATAATTATTTAAAAAGGCTTCCGTGTTAAAGTACTCTTGAAATCTACACTAAAAAAAATAGTTTTACAAAAATGGCGACTACGATCATGCTTTGTTGAAACTAATGTAAGTTAAGACAACATTTAATTATTAAATAATTTTTTTTTGTATAAAGTAAAAACGTTTATTTTTATTGCGAAAATTGTTACCGCTATTTCGTGATAGAGGCAAAAAATTTGTACAACTCCAAATACACCAACCTTTAGGTAAGTACAAGATGTCCCCAGAGACCACCTGGTAGTAGTTAAGTAAAGGTAAGTGAAGTACAGCAATTGTTGGAAACGATGTGAATAGACACTTCGCGTCTTAGTTTATATCTATTATGCTAATAATATGAGTATTAAATATTTCTTTAAGGAGATATTTGTCTTTTGTGTTCACCGGATTTAAGAGATGAGCTACATTGCCACAACTCACGTATAAGTTAGTAGCATAGATATTGCTCTCGACAGGTACGTTAATATTGAAGTCGGGTACCAATTAAAATTGTTGTAAGGGGTAACAAATAATACTTCCCAGGATTGGGAGTTGCTCTATGGAGGTGCTAGACCGGGTAATTATTAGAGAGCGAGGTGAATCTCTCTGATGCAGCTATTAGAGTGAAAGCCATCAACTGTTTTAGGTGTATGGCGATGTTGGAGTCCAACAGTTTAGTTAGTTGATGTGGCGGATACATTTAATCAATGAATACAAAATATTTAGTTTAAATTTTGCCGGTTTGATTCCTTTATAGACATTGAATGTATTTTTTTATAGCTGAAGAGGAACATTTTCTAAAGACTTGTTTGATTCATTCACTAAAAATTTCAAGCTCCTGCAAACTAACACACCAAGAAGTATTAAATTTTGCATTAATTTGCCGTTTGTATTTAAGAATCTAAACGTCTTGTTCTGCAAAAGAAAATGAATTAAGATTTGAATTTTATTAAAACAGTTGTTTGCTATGACCAGCATGTAAACTCTGATGGGGTTGAGATCCGCATTAAATTTTAAGTGGGTATTACAAATGTAATAAAGTAAAATTTTTGCAGAGTTTTACCTTAAAATGATTCTATCAAGTTAAGATAAGAAGCAGTAATTACACTTAAGTTAAACTTACATATGTATTGGGCGTACGATTGTTTTAAGAAATTGCAACTTGTGATGTTCTTTAAAATAATTAAGTCAGAGTATTGCTAACCATCTTGGTCTTACTAAATATGTCCGTTGCGTATGTTTTGTTGTTATTGTCAACATACTTAATAAACGTGATGAATAGTATGTCAAGTCATGCAAGTTAAAAAACTTTTGAAATAAAACTTCTAACTCAATTGTGCAAGAAGTAGATAATAGAATTTAAGGTGTAGACTTTGACACCAGACTTATTAAAAACTTTATTTACATGAAAAATATAACACCAGTAACAAGTTTTAAATAAAAACCAGTTTTGAACTGATTGGTAATTCTAGGTCTAAAATCATGATGAAAGCCTGTTGACCATAACAGGCTTTCATCAGCCGTGTGGTCCCGGACTCTATCCAAAATCACAGTTTTTGTGTTTTCATTTAGAGTTAACAAAAGACTAAACGGGCAATGTGTGATTAAAATTACATTAAACTTTTGCATTAAACACAAAATGTGTCGGTCTTTATTATTGCATTTTTAATGTTTGTAAGAAACATCTTTGTAAGAAACATCATTGTAAAAAAGGTTTCAAAATCTTGTTTAAAATGCAATTGAGATCTAGTGCAGGTTTGAGATGTTTAATAATATTTTTCATTCTGTCTTACTTTCATGTAGACCTTTTTTACGTAATCAGCAAATGCATTGGTTTTGCTTCTTAAAGTATATTTACTGTTTTATGCCATAATCGAAAAAAAATACGCTTATTTAGCTATCATCCACATCAGATTATTATTTTAAGGGTAGATGGTCTTCACTAATTTTTGTACTTTTTAATTGGTTTTTTAACTTTACCATACCATAGAGCCAATTAAAAATAAAATTATTGCCATTTGTGTCTGGCTAAATTCTAAGATCAAGTAAGTTTTCTGATCTTTGATGAAATCCAAGCAATTTAATGTTATTTTTGGTAAAACTTTAGTAGACTTTTTCATTGCAAGCAAAATGATGCAATAAAGTCAACGATGGCGCTGTTAGCTTTTTTACCCGTTTGAATATTAGGTAGTAATCTGATGTTCTCTTCTAGCACATAAAAAGTCAAGGACTAATCTCATCTCCTGTAGAGATTTAAGACTACTATTTTTTTAATAAATAATCTTTGGATTTGTTCTACAGGTAATAAGAGACACTATTATTGTACGTTGTTTTATTATAGATAGTGTGTGCCTGCTTGGAGTATGTGTGTCTTTAGTATGTCTCAGTTTTCTAAATAAAAAAATAACACAAAGCTGGACAGCAGCTAGTGTTATTTGGTGCCCAAGGTACGTATCTTTGTTGATTTTTTAAATAAAACTTTCTATTTGGTGAGCTTGTTGTCGGGAGTCATAATCTTGGTATTTTTCATGTTTATTTTTAAACCCACCGACTTGAATGCAACATTTAACTTTTCAAACATGTTTGCTAGATCTTTGAGGTTTGAATTCAGATTGCAGATGGATAATGTGTTTGCCGTCTATGTTTAAAGCAAGCCTAAATAGTTTGGGTAAAATTGTGTCTTCCTGTCTCTTCTTTGTCTGTTTTAATTTTTTTTGTACTTAGGTTTTTGTTTACAGTCACTTGCAAAATGCTATTTGTGTAAATTTATTTAAGCAAGTTGATATTTTGAATCAATTCTGGAGTCAAACAGCTTGATGAAATCAAAAAAGTGCACTACGACACGTCGTATTAAGTGCACTTTTTAATTAGTGTGGTTTCTATGTGGTCTATTGCGGTTAGTAAAAATTTGGATTTGTTGGACTTTTTGTTAGTAAGTTTTACATATGTGAGAGCAAACTTATAGGTTTGTAGTTTTTAATGTCAGTATTGTTTCCTGTTATATGCACCAAGATGATTTCCCCATTTTCACAGCTGACGGTTATTTTTTCTTTGTTGATGCATTTATTGGGTAGTAGTTTGACCGAGTTTATTAAAAATCTTGGGCGTTTAGTAATCTGAATGAAAAAAAAAAACAAAAAATGATTTCTAAAAAAAAGAAGAAGAAGAAGAACTAACTTATATTGGGGTAAGGGTAACATCAATAAAAAAATATTATTAGTTTAAATCGAAACAGAACAAAAACTTGGTTCAATAAAGATTGCAAAGATAAAAAAAAATGAATTGAGAATAAACTTGAAGAGGAACAAAACATATTCCAAAAAGCTGGAAGTTAGGAGATATAACGCCTATGTATATATATAAAAAAAGAAGATCCTGCTAACTAAAAAAGCTTTACGTTGGTGGATGCTTTCTACAAATGAATGCTCCAATTAAAAGTAGAAGAAAAGCAGAAGTACAGGCAGTTTTAGAAAAGGAAGAGGAACAGCTGATTACCTTATGGCTCTAAAATATGTAATGGATAAAAAGTTAGAACAGAGAAATGGAAGGATATTTATCCCATTTATCGATTTAAAGGCAGCGTATACACAATTGTCAGAAAAATGCTTATAGAGTGTTTGAAAAAGAAAGGTGTTTCAAAGCAGGTAATAGAATGTAGTGAAAGATGTAAAGTGACTAGAGGGTTACGACAGGGATGTCCGTTCAGCCATTTAGTATTTAATATATGTATACATGGCAAGTCTGGAAAGTGTATTATAAACTGGCCAAGCTGGCAAAGTAGTAATTGGGCAAAAAAAAGTATGGTTGCTAGTATACGCTGATAATGTTGTAATCTAGAATAAAAACAAGCAGCATGAAAAAAATTATTAAACTAAAAAAAAAAATTTGAACAAAGGAAATTGGAATTAATGTTGACCAAGTTTAACGGATGCTGTTTAGAAAAAAAGAAGAAAATGCAAAACAGAATAGTTTGAATGGCCAATTGATAGAACAGGTGAAAGTGTTTAAGTATTAAGGATTTATGTTTGCCAGTAATCTAAATAGGTTTAATAGAGAGCATGTAGACATGTAAATAAGAAGCATGGGTAAAAGCTGAAAGATTTATGAATATATAGAAAAAAAAATTCAAGAATAGTTTTAAAGTAAAAATGATAATTTGGAATGCATGTATTAGAAGTGCTGTGTTATATAGAGCATAAAACTGGGGTGTGAAAAAAAATCAATTGATAGAAGAGGTACAACTGATTTTTTTAAATCGAGCGTAAGGTGTAGAGCTTTTAACACTTAGCTATACAGTTTTGCAGGAAACCATCTGGAAAATCAGCTGGTGGGAGGATCGATGAAAATATACTAAAGGAAATATTAAAGTTAATGGAAATGGAAGAAAATGAAAGTGTATGTGTGACAAATTTTAGTATAAAACAAAAAAAAATTGTATAAAAAAGTGGAATATCAGTGAAAAGAGTAACAAAGAGTAGAAGAATAAGTAAGTGAGACGGAAAGTTAATGAGCAGACTAAAATAGGTAGAACTGCAAGGATAAGCAAAGAAAAATTAATGGTAGCAGATACAATGCCAAATATAAATGCATTTAAGAATATAGTAAACTACCAGCCTACTTGCGGAAAAAACAATTAGAAGATGTTAAACAATTGATTGCAAGGTTTAGGTGTGGAAGTAAAAAGAGGGTAATAAATATTGGATGAATGAAGAATATAAAAAGTTTGAAATTTGTAAAAATGGACAAAAAAACTTGGAATCATTGGGTGAATGAGTATAATGGATATGAGGAATGATAATGAGCAAATGCAGGCAAGGAAATGGAAAGAATGTTTGATTGAGACTGGGAAAGGGGTGAAATTATTTAAAAATATTAAAGAGGGCAAAGTAAATCCAGCTTTAAATTTGTATTATTATTATTTTTTTTAAGTTAAAAATTTTGTTTGTTTGTTTTTATTAGTCTAAAGAAGAATGTTGTTTTATTATTTGAGTTTACTATTAATGTATGTATGATTATGTCAATAAAGGTCTTTATTATTACTAGTTAGGCCTTTATCTTTGAGCTTGTCAATGCAGTAGCATCGTTTAGATGCATTAATAAATTATTTACTCTAAAACTTGTATTGTTTTTAAAGTTGTATGTTGAAGATCAACGGTAATAACTTTTAAAATGTAATTAAACCATCTAGGTTGGTTTTTTACTGGGTTCAGAAAGGCTTACGTTAATGCTTTATTAAACAAAAAAAATGTTTCTTAAATTATAGTTTAAATTCCCAATGCATAAGACCTGAATCTGAACCGTATATATGCCAAAACCAAAGTGCAATAACAATTTCTAAATGTTTGCATTATAAATTCTATTGCAAATGAGCGTTGAAAGTAAGATAATTCTTAGAATCACGCTTTTCAAGAAGCGCGAATAGAACAAAATACTATGTTATATTATCTGGATTTTTAACTCTAGTTCAGTTTGTTTAAGCTTTTTAGAAATGTTGTACTTTTTTACTATATAGAACATTTACAGACATCACGAACAAACAAATTATCTGTTTTGTAAATACTTGCAGACTATTATCACTAAAATTAGACTTAGAATGCAGTTTTAGCTGTTCTATTTGAAAATGTAGCTTAAAGACTGAACACTTTTCACAATAAAATGGTTTATGTATTAGTTGCTACTAAACTATAACTAGGTGTTCAAAATATGTTTAATGATATTAAAGAATAATTAGAACATCATACACTTCTTAACCGTTTTGCAAAAACTAAAAACTTAAAAACCAGAAGTTAACCAACATTTTTTTTGTAATAAATGGTGTTTTAGATATTAAAGCTGCGGTGGATGGCCCGTATCGTATCCTTCTCCATACTGTTATCTGAGGTGGTGAAAAAAGCGTACTACATTTTAAAACATATACAACTTGAGGGGTGTTTAACTCCATACTATAGTGCACTATTATGCACAGGGTAGAAACATCAATTCAAATTGCAAATGCGTTTTAGTCCGCAATGGTAATAACCAGTTTTTGCTTTTTTTCCCGTAAAAAAACAAAAATAAATCAAGAAATAAAATGTTTCGTTTTTTTTTAAGACATAAAAAATTATGTATTACTTTTTGGTCCATTATTTCAGAGTGGGCAAGCAAAGCAATAAAAAGTAATCAATGGTAGAGCAATCGTGAAAGCAGTCCGGGGTTTGATCTCCAAAATATGATTGAAATAATAACTTGCTTTTTATGCACCACTCTAGGGTGGTTCGGAAGTCACTTAATAAGCTGTTGGTTTTATCAAAAAATTTTAATGTGACGATGTAAAATAGCCGTAAAAAGCACAATAAAAAAACAAATGCCAAAAATTTAAAACGATAAAAGTTTGTTATTTGTCATAAATGTTAGTTGTATGATTTGATAATACTATATCATGAGATACAAACTTTATCTACAAATAAACATAAACAAAAAAAAAGTATTATTTTACCAACAGCATATTCATTGTTCTTTTTGTATGTAATACAACTAAAACCTGCCACACAATCGATTTTTCATTTTCGGATTTTTTTTCTGCTGTATTGTTAAAATTTAAAAACCTTAAAATTGTTATAATTTGGAAAATAGAAACTTTCAATCATGTCTATAGTTTATTTCAAAGTACCAAAGAGATTTCAATTATCAACTTTTTAAATTGATCTAAAAATAAATTCTGCCTGCAGTTCGATTTACAATACCGCAATTGATGTTATTGTAATATCTGACATCAAAGATATTTCCAACCGTAACATTAGCTTTTTAAATTATTATCACAGTTATATCGCATCTATTTCATTACGTATCCACTTGTATTTAGTTATTATAAAATGAATATTATATTATAATAAACAACTTTTAACAAAAGTAAATTACGTCATCTAAACTGAACCAACACACGCAAATTAAAAAAAAAAATGTTTACGTTTAAATTATAGTAATAAAATATGTACTTATATTATTATATTATTTATTATTTGGTAATATGTAATACATTTTATTTTTTGTTGCAAACACTCAAACAAACAAAAGCGGCTCAGTGTTAAACTTTAATAAATATTCTCACTTGTCATCATAATTAAAGTATAGGTCCCTAGGCAATTAACTTATCTCTTATTATTCTAATTTTGTCTCAAGGAATAAACAAATGCGGTCCTGTACTAATTAATGTTTATACTGTAAGTAACAACTAAAACCACATTAATTTACACATGTTTTAGCGTACAACCACATCCCGCATTCCCTTGTGCTTTTATGGTTATATTCAAGCTGTACTCGAAAATTTATATAAATATTTATGACAAAAATTAGTTTTCTTACAATAATATCATCAAACAAAGGAAACAAAGAGAAATAGTTTTATTAAAAATAATCGACGGCGTTTGATTTTATAAAATAATAAAGTATGTTTGGTGTGCCAACAAAACTTGCATTAAGGGCGCGGTTTAAGCAGAACTCACGCAATTTAATCACTTTTTAAATTCTGTTTTTTGCAACGTGTAGAGAATGAAATCTCCAGTCTAATAAAATAAATAAAAATTAATGAACCTTCAATTTAAACTTTGAAATTAAACTGTAGTTTTTTTGTCAAAATATTTGCTTAAACTTTAATAGTCATACTTCATTGAACATTAAATTTAGTAGACTTGTATTGTGCTATAAGTTATTTTTCTAAAATAACAATTGTTATAGTTCTGCTCGTAGTTGTGAAATGTGAATGCATGATAAAATGTGAAACTTGAAATTTCCGCGTGTATTAATTTTTCTAATAGTTTGGTACTGCTTCCACATTAATTAAAATCCTGAGTTTCTGTACAACCACTATTATTGTGCAAAAGATATTATAAATGTTTTCAAAAATTGGGTTAGATATAAAATGATAATGCAATATACAGTAGAATAGTTACCACTGCACCAAATAGCATTTAAGAAATTACGTAGCATACTACATTCCTTACAATACTAGACTTCCGCCAAGTTGGTGTAAAGCGTTTACTCTGAACTGGCTAAGAATTTAAACTAGAAGCAAGATTTTTAAGTTTAAATTTTTTGATACAATTAATTCTGATTATAAACCAATGCAATAAATAAAATTTTAATATTATTCTAACACAATTTAAAATTATTCTAATATATTAATCATTGTAATAAACAATAATTATTAAATGAATAAACTTATAAAGTTCATAAAAATAAAATATGCTCATTGATTTCAATAATAAAAATATTTGTTTGCGTTCTGATTGATCGTAAGTTAATTACACATTCATAGATTCATTCTATAAATATGCGATAAGAATTGATTATATTGTATGCGTTCGGATAAAAAATAACACAATTTGTATTCCGCATTGTTGGAAATTTTATGGAAAATACGTGAACGCGAAATATATAAATTAGCAAACTCCCGGTAGAGCTATTTATCTCTTAAAGCGAAAAACCACTTATTTAATCAAAACAGAACAGAAAAAATAAACATCACAATGCGAGCTGCATGCGGATTTAATTTAGCGTAAAGTCAATTATTCTAATGGGGGAAAGAGCGCCGCGACGGCATTAATGCTTGACTCGGACTCTGCACGATCCGCACTTTTAATCGCATTTATCCGTGCAACGTACTTATGGATAGTTTGTTAGTGCTGCGGCACACGTGTTAATGCAGTTCATATGTATTTTAGAACGCGTCGTGTGTTGAGCCCGGTCCGGAATTCGATTCCCGGAAGTCGCGTCCGCGGCGACGCCTAACGTCACCGCAGGGAATGATCGCGTCGGCACGTGACTCAGCCACATGTAATCTAGATTTAACCCACATTTTTCAAGGAAGTGCTGAAAACTTTAACTTTATGACCACGGCGAAAATTGTAGAGCCATAAATATAAATACCGGGTACGGGTTATATTATGAAAGCATGCGGCGCGGCGGCCGACTCTCAAGTCTCAACTGAAATGAGAAAGTTTTTTCATGCGGTGTGAAAATATCTTGATTGGTTGCCTTTTGCTACCTGGCAATTTTGTATGAATTTATTTATACACGTGGAAAAAAATCTTCTCCAGTAAAGTTTCAACATGTTTATCCAGTATAAATATTTATAGCAGCTACTATATATTAATTTGTATGGATTTAAATAAATACGTTTCATATTTCATACGTATTTTGCTTGTCTGAGCGGTACAAAATAATAAAACAACACGAGATACTAACCTACATTTTAAAACATATTTGTCATGCCCGAGTTCACATTATATAAGGTTAGCTATAATAACAACGTACTTTTTGAGGTTTGTAGTTGTAGAAATAAACTTATTTATTTCAATTATATTTTATTATACAATATGCAATTTATTTATGAAATATCGTATTTTTCCCGCAACCTAAAATTAAAATTTTGAAATAGTGCTTAGATTGTAAAAGAAATATAGTTTTTAAACACTAATATGATAAAAGGAATTTATTTATTATTAATCTTTCTACTAAAGACATTGATAAACAATTACTTAAATAAGAAACAATCGTATATGTTGGCTTTTTCAGCTCTCACGCCTTTCATAATTATAGTTTCGTGCTGACTGCATATTGTCATTAAGTTAAAGAATTAACTGAACGTGTAGGAAACTAAACTTGATGTTTTTTTTAGGCTAGGAGGAGAATCTTTCTAGAAACTCGCAAAGTGTCGGATTTACCCTCACCAGCGCCTATCGACTAAGCTCCCTCCGACTATGACTGCTGGAAGTTCGTCTCTACTGTTACAACTTACATGGCCTGCCTGACTGGTTGTTTGCTAATACTAGGTATATTTAAATAATGCACATTTGTGCCAACCATATAAAATAGTGAAGAGTAAGTTCTACTTCTAGGTCTGGATTTCAGACTGACAGACAGTGTCTGAAAATATAAGACATTTAATAGAGATTTGGAAGTTGCAACCAGCTTAGCAAAGTTATTGTTACTCGCTTGCAATAAGTGGAGTAACAGCTGATCTTTAGCTGAAAGTCGTGGGGCGCTAGGCGCCGGTTTTGCTGCTTGTGTGAAGGATTTCTCCTTGCGAGCATTGGGAGCGCTCCGAAGAGGAGCTTGAGACTGCTTATAGGGCGCAGGTGTCTTACCGGTGGCCTGGCTGTTGCGGTCTTTAGTTTTTGATAAACTAGACAGCCCTTGTCTTGCCGTGTGGGGCCTACCATACGCGACGCTTTTAGCTAAATAGCCGCTTTCTTTAGTAAGAGTGCAACTGGCGCTTGGATGAGCTCCAGCGCACTTGATGCACTGATATGGTGCGTTGCAATATTATTTCTCTATTTTTTGTTTCTTGGGGAAGCTGGACGTACATCATCTCTGCCTATGCATGTAGTCGATGATGGAGTGTACCTCTGAGCAATTACCCCGGGTAACGAATTTTACGGTTTTTCTGACCCTAATTGATAAGTGTGGAGATAAACTTTGTGTCTCGTGCAGTAGCCGATCGCACACCTAAAATTGTCCTGCGTTTAAGGGCGCAGGCCTATGTCATCAACCACGTTTACTGCGCGGTTGAAGATTATTTTGAGTTATTTAAAAGTTGCCCTAAATACTAATCTTTGTCATAAATGGTAATTGGAAAAGGGCGGCGTGCATCAGCTCCTTCTGTGGGCGCTGATTGGTTAGAGTGGCCTAAGGAGCTAGTAACCGGACCAGAGTTGGTTGTCTGCGCCTTAGGGGTCGGCCTTGATGAAGCTGAAGGCATCTGACGTGAGGTTCCGGCTGAAAGCTTTTTACAAACAAAAGTAGGCTCACCCAATTCCTTCTTCTGCTTCTTCTTGTTTTTGGAGTATACCACATTGGTAAATCTTTCTTTGTTGGTCTGGGGTTCCTTCGGAGTGTTGACGTTGCTCTCCTGCGAGTTTCCATTGGTGATTTGTTGTCGGTACTGAAATCAACTTTTGCTTGGTCTCTTGAGTAAGGTGGCCGGAGGTTAGGCTGCAGCGGGTGGGGGTGATGGTTCCATCTTTATAAACTCGGTGGGAGAAGTTAATGCTAGGGACGCCGGTGACTTGTCAGGCTGATTGACATGCCTGTTGACCAGCGCTATAGTGGGCGCGTTGGAGGCGGCGGAGCTGGTCTCTATTTTCTTGGAAATGATTTTGCGTAAGGCGTACACGGTCTTGGTGAGGTCAAGCTTGCTCTGCTTGATGTTGTCGGCAAGGCAGTTGATCTGTTCGGAGTTGTCCTTGACCATTCTGATGATGGTTTTTTCTAGGTTTCTTTAATTGGCGGCTTGGCTAACCAGCTACCGCTGCATTTTTTGAAACTTGACGTGGAGGTAGGCGATTACCTTGGTCATCTTCTTTTGCTGAATTGCTTGTTGTTGGTGGATCCATCATAGAAGGAATTTAAGTTAACCGAAATTAATTAATTAATTTACTTGAATTAATTAGTTGGACTTGTAATTAAACGCGTCAAGTCGTCCGTCGTAGCTTTGTGGTTGTGCAATTAGAATTGCATTTATTGATGTTGTGTATTCGGGGCTGCGAGTTCGTTTCAATCGGGTTTTGGTTGAGACGTTTGCTTGGTGTTGACTTGTCGGCTGCTGTTGCAACTTAGTAAAAACCTAGAGGTACATGGATAGTAAAGCAGTTTCTTATTAGTGAGGCGTAGTATGCATTCTCAGACTAAATGTCTATGAAAAAGTCTATTTTTGCAGTTAAACAAAGGTAGGCTTAATTGTTAAAAAAAAAGCTAATAATGTATATTAACTCGGTTTTCTTTGTTAAAGTTTTAACTATTTGTTTTCTTCAATGCTTTAGCCAATATTTGTTGTAATATTTTCAAACTCGGACAAAGCTGCGTTGTTAAAAAAGTTGTCAGGTTGTTTTATTAAAATGATTTGTGTTTTTAGTGCCGATTGTAAATAAAACAGCATACTTAAGAAGCTGTGCATCAGCTTTTTTTATAGCCATTTTGATCTCATACCAAAACATGCGGCAGAGTTTTTGGTACTAAATGTTAGTTAAAATTACTAAAAGGTTGGTTTACTTCAATCTTTTTCTAATAACACATATGGTGACATTTGCCTGTCTAGATTATTAATATACCGGTATAGCTTTTAGCTTAGTTGGTAAAATTAATTAATCTTTTAGCAATAGATAAACTTTCCTTACGTGTTGTTGTTTACGTACTAATATTGCCATAGTTTTTCAATGATTATAATGTATTCCAAAAAAAATTGTGTTCCATTTTGTTGCTTGACTACTTTTATTACTTGTTAATTGTTTGTGGTTGAGTGGATACGATACAAGGAAAAAAGGAACAGGGTGCAAGCAGAAATACGACAAATAAAGACCGAATACTAGAAATGGAACATGATAAAACAAAGGAAACGCGAACTCAACAAATATGTAACAGTAACAACTATCTCGGAAGAGGCATGGATAAACCACTTTAAAGATGAGACTCAACACCAGGAAGAAACAGCAATGGCAGAAAGAATTATTCAAAAAAGGCGACAAAAAACAACCAGGAAACTGCAGAAGAATAATTCTCCTAAGCGCCGTGATAAAATTATTCACAAAAATCATATGCGGTATCATCTTAGAATACATACTTATAATGGAAAAACAACAGGGTTTTAGAAAAAGCAGGTGTACCACAGACGCCATATTCATTACCCGACAAATAGTCAAGAAATCAATCGAATACAAAAATCCGGCGTATATGTACTTTATAGATCTAAGCAAAGCATTTGATCGAGTGAGGCTATGTGATATCACAACCATATTAAGACAACTCTCTAAGCCCGGTACTCTTTAAACTAATTATGATTAAAATAATAGAAGACGTTAAAAACGCGGGGCATGGTTACAGAACAAACAAAAGAGAAATATCAACACTGTGCTACGCAGATGACGCAGTAACAATATCAAAGAACAAAGATAAATTATAGAGACTACTTCATCAATTCTACCAAACGTTTCAACATGTAAATTGCGACGTTACAACATGTCAATTGCGATAAGACAAAATCACTAGTTGTAGCAAAAGATCTCAGAAGATGCAAACTTGCTATCAACAACAAAATAGTAGAACAAGTGATGTTCTTCAGATACTTAGAAGTAGAAATAACCGCCCATCAAGATAGGAGATCTGAGGTAAGAATCAAATAGATAAGGCTCCTAGAATAGCCAGATGCTTAAAAAACAGTAAATGAAAAAAACAGTTCCTAAAAATAGAAGCAAAGACCAGAATATATCAATCAGGCGTGAAACCAATAATTACATATGCAGCAGAAACCAGGGCAGACACCAGCCGAACTAAGAGCATAACCCGGCAAAGATGAGAACGTTCCAAAATATCACGGGACACACGCTACGTGACAGAAGACCCAACTAAGAAATAAGGCGAATGTGCGACATACAAGACATAGTAAGATGTACAAGGCAGAGACGACAAGAATAGAACCAACACATAAACAGAATGCAAAACAACAGAATTGCTAAAACTGCAAAAGACATAAAACCACACTCACACACCAAGGCCGCCAGGCAGACCACCAAAGAGATGGAAGGACAGTTGGGTGTCGACATTACAAGGAACTCCTTAAAGCTGGAAAAACAGGTTGAAAGCCTATTTCAAGAAAAAGAAGAAGAAGTTTTGTAAACTTCCTTTACAGTAATCTATTTTGCAAAACAACAGAGGCGTTAGAAAAGCCATTTGGAGTTTTTTTGAGATATTCTTTATAACTTTTTTTTTCTTGGATTTTCAAGCAGTTTGTTAAACTTACTATTAAACTAGATTTGTTGTGGTTGTCTGCCTGGTAGTATTTCAAGAGTTAATTGGAGTTTAAAAATGTTTTATTGTAGCATTGTTTTTTAGGCAAATCGCTGTTTGTTGACTGTTAGTCTTGTTAAAAGTTTATTAAAAGATTCTCTACTTTTTTTTAATTATGACTTTTTAACGTGTATGTGGGGCATCTTAAGTTGTTGCTTTGCTTTCGGATTTTAACTGGATTCATTGTTTTTCAATTCTCCATCATTTTTTTTTTCTAGTTGCATCAACTTGTAAGAGTATTGGTTTTCTACAAACTACGTTGGCTTCAAATAGCTATCCATAAACCAACCGGAATCTTTAGCACGTAGTTTGACTCAGCATGGATTCGTTGTTATACATCAACTTACAAAAATTGTGCGCAATAATTTTTGCCTTCTAGCATAATAGTCCAAGAGCTCGGAGCAAAACAAAACTATAAAAGTGAAAACGTTAGTTTTTTAATATATCATTTTAATAGTGATACACATTAATGTACTACGGTCAGTCAAACCTTTGTTGGAACAGGTGCTATTGGCGCGTTTTTTAGTGTCACATTTGTTAGTTTTTATACATATTTTTTTTCCGTCCTTATATACACTTGACTGACTACTATAATTTTTTATTATACGTAATATTTAATCAGCGTGCAAAATTTTAGCCTTTTTAAAGTTACTTTACTACCTGGGTACTCACGAAAAGTTTGAAGGCGCACCAATAGCACCTGTCCCAACAAAGGCTTGTCTGACTGTAGTATGTTAATGTGGATCACTATTAAAATGGCGCCGAGCTTTTGGTTTATAATCAGATAATCCGATTGGAGTCGATTCCTTTAATTTTTTTCATAAATTATTTTTTGTTTTTTTATGTTATTTTTATTAAACATGTGATATCTAGCGTAAACTCTTAAACACATTCAATGTTTTTTTGACTAAAAAAATTACTTTGTCTGTCAATGATGCATAAATCTAAATCTAAAAAAGCGTTTTTTGATAATATTTTAAAAACTTGACTTTTCTTTTGTTATAAAAGACAGCTTTGTAATTAAATGCGTAGACTCAGACATAGTGCCACCCAACTTTGTCAGCTCAGTAAAATTAATGCATGCATTAACCAAATTTGATCCTGCAAACTTTCATAGATATTGACCAGTAAAATTACCAAAACATTAGCTCTGACCAATATTTTTGAGCTTGGTAGCGCTTTAGATGTAAGGAACATTTATGTTGACATATATGTATATTTTCTTTACGCTTTACAACATGTTATAAAATTTTAATTTATTTTGGATTATTGATACCAAATTATCATTTTTCTAGTAAGTACCAGTGCCTTTTTGAAACGGTAATGTTTGAGAGTTTCTAAGAAATTGCTAGGTTTTGGTTGAAGAGGTCCTTGAATACGGAATACGGTGTATCAAACTTCAGTCTACTTTGACGTTCAAAATTGTTAATAGAAGACGTTAAATGACTGTCAAAAATTATATGTGAAGTACTCACGGCGTTTTATTAATATCAACTTAGCTACCTTGTCAAATGTTTGCGGCATAAATGATTCAAATATATACAAACTATCTATTATTTCAATATCGATTCCCGTTGGCTTAACTGTTTCAACATTTGAATTTAATATTTCGCTAACTTGGATTCATCAGCCCTTAACAATTTACTAATGCACAAAAAAAGAGCAGGCGGCACAAGCGCTAACGGAAACGACAATCAGTGCTCTATCAATACGGATTGCAAGTAATCAGTCAAAGACGTTTTGTTTCATTTTAAAAAGTGCTTTTTTACTTTTATCTTTATTGGTTTAAACTTTTCCAACTCACTGATAAGAAATTCAAAACTTTGTTTTGATTTTGATTGAACTTTCTAGAAGTGAAATTATATTTAAAAAATGCTGCTATACTAGTCAAAATGTTTAACAATACATTTTTATTAATGTATTCACAAGCGGATTTAGTGTATTTTTTATAGTTTTTTATGGAGATTTTTGTTTTTTTTTTAAACAATTCTTTTCTGGGTCATTAAAGATATTTTTGCAGTAAACCATGTCGGTTTACTGCAAAAATATCTTTAATGATGAATTTTTGGCAAAATGTTGGTCTTAATGTTGTAAGTGCCCATCATATCAATAAAGATTTGGTTTGTCAGATACCAAATGCTCTTTGACAAAATTCAGATATTAAAATCGTATTGTTCTTCTGCGTTTTTATGAGATTGCTGACTAAATGAAGTCAATGTAAAGTTCAAAATCACTGCTGCGTCTTGAAAACCAAAGAAACAAACTGATGAACTCATAGTACCGTAGGTAATATTGATTTGTTTTCACATGTTCCTCTTTCAAAGTTTTTTTGCAACATTCTTTATAGTCATCTACAATTTTTGGCAGTATATCGGGTAAGCCAGTTCGGTTCCCAACAATAACAAAAAATTAAATATCTAAAAGTTAATCCAACACCTCAAGATTTGAGTGGTGTATAGTTATATACTGCTCGAAGTAAAGTATTTGTAACGCAGCGGTAGTAAAGTTGCTACCAACGATTATTGTGGTCTTTTATGTCTTTTATTTTATTGAATTTGTATTGCAATTTTTTGCTAAGGAACGTGACAATTTCATTGCAATTTTAGCAATTTCATTTGCCATGATGAGCGTTTTATTTATTATTGCATATGACTTTAACAAAAAAATGATTCTAATCAAATAATCGACAGTTTGAATTTTGCTACAACTGTAATATCAAAAATGTAAAAATATGCAGTAATTTATTGAAAAAAAAATTACCAAATTTTCACAATAAAATGAACACTTTGTACATTAAAAATATATTTAAACAATAGTTTATTTAAAATCAAAAAACTTTTATAAAAAAATTTACAGTTGGAGAATTATTTAGGTGGTAATTTTGACTAACCCTGTATAACCAATTAAATTTTCATTTTAGTTATTTAATTCAATAATTTTAAAAAATCACCAAATTTGTTACAATAAGTTTTATGTATTTCTTCATACAATGTTTAACATTACATCATCAATAATTTCAGTTTTAAAATTAAATTATTATATTATATTCTTAATTATAAAACATCTAACTCCTAAACTCATTTAATTTAAAAAAAAAGTATTAGAAAAAAACCCTTACAAAATAATTAAACATTAATGGTCCTATTACAAAGAGACAATGCATTGTTTGTTTCTTTTAAACAATTAATATAATGAAAGTAGCTTAACATCTAAACGCGCTCTTGGCAGTGCGAGAAGAATCCTCATTCCAATTTCAATTATAATTTTGCACAAAAAAATATATTACACAACTGACAGCTCACAACGGAGTATAAAGACGAAAAAATGCCGGTCTCGTTATTATTACCATCTTGTTTTTTTCGACCGTCACAATTTCGTCTACTGTTAATTTTTACGTTTTGCTCTCCTGTCATGTGCATTAAACTGACGCAAGTGAATACAATCTTCATTATTTTTAATGGCTTATATACCCTTGTTATATAAATAACAACACTGTTATGAGTTTCTTTCAAGTATACGAAGCACGTAATTTAGTTATATTATGTTTTGCTTATAGATTCAAGTTTTAAACAAAAAATGATTTATAAATTGTTTTCATGTTTGTAGTTTGAGATATTTTGATGATGTATTATGTCACAACATTCATCTATTCAGATGTATGAAATATAATAACATTTATTTGTACCGTGTTTCTAAACTGATAATATTGAGAAAGTGATATTTATTTACAAAAACCATTTTATTATCAATAATATATTTTATTTTATATTTATTTTCATTTTTTATTAATTTGTAAGTTATTATTTATTATATAATAATTAACACATACTAATTTAAGTAACTAAAATGCCCACTTATTGTGGGCTAAGTAGAAAAAATAGACAAATTGATTTAAAAAAAGGATTTTTTTGTTTTATAATTCAACCGGATGTTGCCATTGACGTTGCTAAGTGTTAGTGTTGGCATGGGCCGTAAAGACCTACCTGACTTATTTATAAGCTGGTGAGACTAGTGCTACCAGTTCAGAACACAAAAAAATATAAATTAAATTACAAATTAAGCATCAGTCATTATAAAATAGTTGTATTATTATGCGCAAGCTATTGTTCAAAATGTGGTTATTACTTAAAAACTATAAAATATGTTTAATATCATAAATAAACATTACAATGTGTTAAACGAGGTCAGGTTAAGGCTAATCCGAGTTAAGCAAAAAAGCGTCGCACTACCCACATTTAAATATTATTTTCTAGAACATTCCTTCTGAAAATTTGAATGAAATAAAATTTTCCATATATTCAGCACATATTACATAATATTTAATAATAAAGAAAACATTAACAAAAAACGACACATTTTTTATAACTTTTGCTCTGATCATTTTATATAAGATTTTTTCAAAACTATTAGATAGAATTAATTTTTTTATTAGAGTCTACAAATTGAACTAATTGTCATAGCTGAAAACTTTCAAGAATATTGCACTAAACAAACAAAAGCTACTCAGGCATAGTCAACAAAGCCATCTAGTATACAGTTAGGGTCAAAGTCCTAAATGGCATTGAAGCTGGAATATACAAAATCTAATACCGTGAAAACGGATTACGCTGTCTATGGGCAAACTTGTTTTTCAAACAAAGATAGCTGTTACCAATAGGTGAGCCAGAAACATAATTGAATTAGGATTATAATTTAACAAAACAATAACCAATGTGTTTGATAGCTAAGCAACATTACAAGCACGTAATACTACTAATAAAATCTAAACTGGTTATAGTTATGGTATAAACAATATGGCTACAAATAATAAAGTACACCTAGTTTGTATACTAAAAGACCAGGGTATAAAAGAAAACCTCAAGACTAATTAATTTAAACCTTATTTTGGGACCTCAATCAAAACTACTGGAGCCTGAATACATGCATACATACAACTAAAATAAGAACACTCCTATGCCGCGGATATTGAATGATTAGAAAATAAAAAGACTTTATTATATCTTTTGAATGGATCTAAAGCATACAATATACAACGCACAGTTTACTTCGGCAATCACAAACAAATTAAATAAAAAATGAAAACAATAACCTGGCAAAAGATTCTGAATTTTATTGAAGAAACAGAAACTGCTAAATGAGTAACTCGTAGAGTAGAACAATCATAGGTGCAGTGAAGCTTTTTTAATTTAAAACATTAAAAATAATTTTGTTAATTATAATAAAGTATTTTAGTAGTTGGCATACTTACATCAGTTTTTATAATTTAAAAAACAACAAAAAATATAATTTTTGCTCAAAATAGTTTTCTCTAAAAATGTTAAATGATTGAATAAATTTAAGTTTTTCAGTAGGGTCAGCATGTAACGTACACGTGTTTTATAACATTAAATTTTAATACATCAAAAAAAAGCAAAAAATAACGATACATTTTTTTATTATTTTTAATTTAAATCAGCTTTTATGACTAAAAAAGAAACATAAATCACAATTTATAAGTTATCTGCTATAATATTTTTGTATTTATTTTTGTAATATTATATTTATTATAAAATTACAATATTGAAATATTTTTAAATTTTGGTTTTTGTTTTTCTTTCTATAATAATTAGCATTATAATAAACGTTAATTTTTTGTCTTTTGACTTTAAAAAATATACAGCTTAACATAACATTTACTATATAACAATTATTTGTCAATTTTCAATTTCATTTCTTTTTCATCTTCTTTTAGTATCTCATCTTATTGCATTTTTTTAGCATGTGTTCTATATTTTATCTAGCTTCTCCGCACATCTTACACATTTTTTTTTCTCGTTCATCATCATCATTTGCACCCTTTCCTCTCATTTCTACATCTGAATCTTGCAATTACTCTTTTTATACATAATTTGCATTTATACCTTTATTTATTTATCCGTGTTTTTTTTATTTTTGCTCTTGTGTACTTCTATTTCTCATTATAATTTCTTTCCACATACTTTTTCTATCCATTCTCAATCTATTTACTTCCTCACTAGCATATTTCCTGTTAAAATATTTTTTTTAGTAAGTTCTCAATTTCCTACATGTTTTTTTATCTTTTCTTTATTAATTTCTTTCGCTCACTTTTTCTTCTTATCACACTTAATTTATTCATTTTATCATCTTCCGTTACAATGTATGCTCATTTTATTTTTTTTTTGCATTTACTTTCAACCCTTTTTTTTTCTTAAATATCTTTTTAGACATCTAATCATTTCCTTACTTTCATTTGCATTGACAATATATTTGTCTATAGTTTTTTACTTTGTTTTTCTTCTAGTACCATTGTATGCTGTATTTGAAGCTATTTATATCTTTTGTTTGTGTATTAAACATACAAGATTTACTCTCCAATGACTATGAAAGTTTTTCTTTCCAAACTTGATTTATTATCTCACTCAGTCTCTTAATCACATTTTTCTGTTTCTTCTTGTTTTTAGTTTTTTAATTTGCTTTCATATCAGTATTTGTATTATAGTATTATCTACATCTCCTAATGTTTACTTTGAGATTGGGGTTATCTGCTTAGTAGGTTGTGAGTCAGGTTTTTTGGTTGATAATATTATAAAATTAAAAAAAACATGCAGAGCGAATAAAATAGGGAGCAATTAATAAAATCAAAACTTACCCTCCTTATCCCCTGTTAGGCGCCAATTGTTTATTTTTTGTTCTTTCTAGTTTAAAACCTTGTCAAAGTTAATGAGGTCTAAAATAAACAATTTTGCTGTGATGCTGATGATAATGATGATGTGTTGGTGGTGGTATGGCGGGCAAGCACGTGTTTGCATGGTCAACAGCTCTTCTATGTTTTTGGTTTGTAGTTATCTGCTGCTACATAAAAGGTGATTTATCACTCTTCATTTGATTCAAAGCTCAAAAACATAAACTTTTATATTTTAATAGACCTGCAGTTAACAATCTGCCCTTGGCAGCACTCTCCTCTTAGTATTGTGATCAATTTGCTTTTACTAACAATCTGCTCTTAGCATTGTATTCTTTTTGCAGCAATCTGTCTTTAGCAGCTTACTACGTAACCATAACTTCACATAACTTGACTATTAGTATTAACAATTATTATCTTGGTTATTAATTGGCTGCTTGAGTGTGAACAGCATGTTTAATGAGCGGCCACGTGTCGTATTGGCTTACGTTTGACTGTTTCTATGTTACTCAGTCTTTTGATGTGTTTTTTATTTATTTTATAGATACGCATAATGTCTATATGACACTGATAATAATTCTACAGATAAAATTTAAAACTAATAAATGCTGTATTTTATGTAAATTGTCTTTTCATCCAGTAAGAGACACATCACTCGTGTTTCAAGGTATGCACCCATCATCACTGTGCCTAGGCGCCTAGCATCTCACTGGTCGAAGAGACCATTTACATAAAATTACAGTAACTATTAAACAATTTAGGTCGAAGGTGTTAACGCAATACCCCCTATTAGGAGAAACGATGAACTGTTTGTGTGTGAAGGAGACTGTAATACACTTCAATCCTACACGGACAGGCAACGGCATTTTTGGCGCGTTTTATTTGAATCAGATGACCAAAACAAATTATCATTTAAAATTAATAAATGATGTATTTTATTTAAATTGCCTTTTTATCTAGTAAGAGACACATACACTCGTGTTTCAGGGTATGCACCCATCATTAGTGTGCCTAGCCGTTCTTAGATAAATTTCAAATGATTGATAACAACCAAACACAATTACAATTATTTGTTTAAATTAATGTTTTAATTAATTAATAAGTATTTTAATATTTAAAATAGTGACGGATAAACGTAAGTGTTTGTGCCAATTATTTTGTGCTACGCTTCTAATTGCGATGCATTTGGATTACATTTACTATCAGTTATGTAGATTGATATAAACAACAATTATAATCAAGTTTTAAAATTAAATTTTTCCTGGATTGCATTGTAGAATAAATAAATACTTTGTATTTATTCTACAATGCAATCCAGGACTCACAAGTCATGTTACTACAATGAAACATTTGTATAATAAGTTATGTTCAAAAATTGAATTAAATTAAATCAAATTCTTATTAGTTAATTCAAATCTGATAAGAAAATTAATAAACAAATAACATTTAATAACAACTTTTTGTTTATTTGTAGAAATAACAAGACTATTTTTGATGATTGGATATTTAAGATCGATAATTTTATTTTATTTCCGCTTGCGTTTTAAATGTTAAAACACCTTCACTGTTTTATCTATCGCGTAGATAATAAGCATTTTGAAATTTTTTTTTAATTTCAGCTCTGTATTATTTGATATTACATATTTGTCAAAAAGGCAAAAACTTGCAAATAAAATAATATTTTTCTGAACAATTGGCACATAAAACATTTATATTACACTGACTACTCGTTGGGTCAATATAAACATCTTTGACAAAAGATGACAAAAGTTTATGTTGAGCAAACAACATTTACATCAAAACTGATGTAAAATATATAAATATAAAACGCTGTAGCAAGAATAAGGTGCTATAGTCAAAACAAAAATAGGTCTAGTCTAAAGGGTGGGCCATCACAAGGAATCTTTTTAAAATGTTAATAAAACACAAACGGCTAGATGGAATTTTATGATTTTGAATTTATTTTGTAGCCAAGAGTATCTGGTTATACATGGAATATTACATCAGCCAAATGGCTGCCACGGCTGGCCTTACAATAGTTCATTTTCTCGACCCAATTTCTCAAAACTTTTTCCAACTGCGGTTCTATCTCAGCAATGGCATTTTGAATATTGAGTTTAAGATTGTCAATCGTTGCTGGATCGTTGGTATAACAACGTTCTTTAACGGCATCCCAACAATAAAAGTTTATGGGCGTCAAATCGCAGCTCCTTGCTGACCAATTCACATCTTCACGACGGCTGATTACACAATTTTCGAACTTTGACCGCAATAAGTCGATAGTTTTGTTGCTAGTGTGGCATGTTGCCCCATCTTGTTGGAACCAAATGTTGCCCACATCCAAACCAGCAATTAGCTCCCAAAAAAAATTGCTATCATGGTCCTATAGCGGTTTTCGTTGACCGTTTTGCCAGATTCAAAGAAACATGGGCGATGATGCCGCCGGCCTATAATTCGCACCATACAATCACTTGTTTGGGATGCATTGGCTGCTCAACAATTACGTGTGGGTTTTCCGATGCCTAAATCCTGCAGTTTTGCTTGTTTACATAGCTTCCGAGGTGAAAATGCGCTTCATCGGAAAAGATAATTTTTTACCAAAATTCACCATCGGCTTTCAGCTGCTCTAAGGCCCAATTAGCAAAGTTGTATCGAAGTGGAAGGTTAACTTTCTTTAACTGCTGTGTTATTTGGACCTTATAGGCAAATAAACAGATGTCTTGATGCAAAATAAGCTTCAAGGTAGTGCGACTAATGTTCAATTGCTGAGAGCGATGACGAGTCGATGTTTTTGGGTTGGTTTGCACACTATGAGCTACAGCAGCAATATTTTTGGGTGTACGAACCGGACGAGCGTGTGGAACTTTAGTACGGTTCACCAGCATACAGTTTTACAAACTTTGTGCACAAATGTTTTCAGAACACTTGCATATTCGCGACCGAATATTGTACGCAATTTTTAATCAGATATCAAATATCATGACAGTAAAAATAAAGTGGTAGTTCAAAAAGATTCTAAGAGATGGCCCACCCTTTACACACCACAATTTTGGACGTACAATAAAAAAATCGTTTTTAATTTTAGTCGCAAATTAAATTAAATGTAACAACAAAATTGTATCGGTAAATATTCAAACTTTAAAATCCTGTATACAATTTTTACTGTACTTTCAAAACTGTAACCTGTAAAAATGGCTAGACATTATACATCCAGATCTGTTCCAAAAATAGATAGTTTGTACATAATCCTTCTAGCGCTTTGTCATATCAAATTATTTCTTAAAAACCCTAAACACAATAGCTTAGTATTTTTTTGTAATAGAATTTTATTCCAAATAACTAACTCACGATAATATGATTTATGACCTACTAAAATTTAAAGTTTGAGAGCTTTTATCTAGATTTGTTACAAACTTTCAAAACTTAATAGACTAGGCAAGATTATTTAAAAATAGGGTTTTATTTTCTAATAATATAAAATGTAAAACCAAAACCAAAACCAAAACCTGGCATAATATGCAATAACTGCACAGTTATAGCTACAGAAAAATCAAATACTATATTAAAATATTATGAATATTAAAGACCTGGCTACATCTGCAAAACATTAATAGTCTTTTTAGTCTGTTGTGCCATAAATCTATTACTAACAGATGTCGTTTATAAATATATACAATTTACTAAAAAACCCAAATACTGCCTCCGAGCACAGGACGTACATCAAGGAAAACAACGCAAACAACGGAAAATAATTATAAATCTATAGACATGGAATGAACAAGGTCTGAGTGCAACACTGATAGAAGTGGAAAGAGAGATTGCAAAATTAAAAATGGACATAGTAGTGCTAACGGAAAAAAAATAAAATTTTTTGTTGTGTTAAAAAATCAACGAGCAACAGACAAATGTATAAATGAAAACATATTACGAGTAAACGTCAAAATTATGCAGCATTCTGGGAATATATGAAATTTTAAATGATGAATCCTGTGATACAAAAGACAAATTCTTCAATAAACTACTAGAAGAAATCCAGGAAATTGGAGGAACACTAATACTGTTGAGGGATTTTAATAGTCGCACAGGGAAAGCAAATAGTGATAAAGTTAAGCACGGGCCAACAAGAAGACAGAGAAAAATATTAACATATCAAAAAAGAAATGAGACTAATATTACAAAAGAAAAAGAAATTAATGTGAGATAAGAACATACAAATACAGCAATGGGTAGAACACTACAAAAAACTGCTTACGAAAAACAGATCTTGACTTTTTACCGCAATATCACCTACACACGGCAAACCAGTAAAAATCACGATAGCCATGCGCAAACTTAACTACTAAAAAGTAGAACACATGAGCTATTCACAATAATTACAAAAATATACAACCAATACCTAAATGGACATCTTGTAATGGAAGAATGGAAGATGGCATATATATCAACAATACATAACAAAGGTAGTAAGAAGGAATGCGTTAACTACAAGGAAATTTCAGTAACAAACACGTTAAGTTGACTTCATCGAAAAATACTAAGAAACTTAATAGAAGAAGAGTATAGCGGAAGCAAACCTTACCTAACCAAGAAACACATTTTACATTTATCGATCTTAGAATGGTTTACGATAACATTTCAGTAAGAATGCTTTGGAAAGTAATGCAAAAATCAAACATTAACTATACACAAATTAGAGCAGTAAAAAACGTGTATAAAGGCTTAAAATTTACAGTAAAGATTAATAGAAAAATATTAAGAAGTTTTTTTGTGTAAATAAAGGAATGCGTCAGGAATGTTGTTCACCGACTTTATTTAAAATATATGTGGTAAGAACACTTAGAAAATGGAAAAAGAAGTGCAATGAGATAGGTATAAAAATAGGAATAACATGCTTATACACATTACAATTTGTCGACAATTAGGTAATAATTGCCAACGATATAGACTACTCTGAATACATGACAAAAAAATTACAAGAAGAATACAAAATATGCTGGCTAGAGCTAAACAAAATATCTGCTAATTAATGGAATGTTAACAAACTTACACTTAGAAAACAACGAAACAATAGAGGTTTTCGAAAAATACACTTACCTAAGAATTATTTTTAACAACAAAGAAAATGACGATGATGAAATAACAGAACAAATTACACATGCAAAAATTTTTATTAGATGCGTAAATAAAGTATTCTTGAGTAAAAAAATTGGAAAAAAACAGAAGTATAACATCTAAAAAACGTTAGTTAAATTATTTCTGATATACGGTGCAGGAACATGGCGGATAATCGAGAAGAACAGGAAACGATTAGAGGCAGTAAAGATGGACGTGATGAGAAAATCAGTGAGAGTCTCACGACTAGACAAAATAAGAAATAACAAAATACGCAATCAAGTGGAAGTTGAAGGCTTAGTGCACATAAATGTGGTAGCAAAACAACTTACCTGGTACCGCCATGTTCAAAGAATGTGTGAAATTTGATTACCAAAAAAAGCAATGAAATGGGTCCCAGCACAAAGAAGAAAGAGAGGAATACCAAGAAGACAGAAGAAAGAAGGAATAACAAGAGCGATGAGCGCTAGAGACCTTTAAGAGGGACAGTGAAATAATAGAGAGAAATTGAAACTGGGTATCAGACAACGTCGACGGATGTTCTAAAACCGACTATATATAGATATCATTACACAACTACAATCTGTTAAGTACACTGCGCTGCAGCAATGCGTTTAAAATCTTACAAAATTCTAATTACATTTGTTTTTATTTCCAGTAACAGGTATTTAATGGAAGATACATCAATGAAGTTTAAAGACAAGTACAAGTAGTTAGAACATACAAAGTTTTAAAATAAGAGAGGCATTTTTATTAATTTGTAAATAATAAAAAAGTATTTAATCTTAATGGTCACAGTACAGGTAGGACTAAAGTAAAAACGATTATTTGTTTTAAAACTTTAAGATCCTGATATAAAATATGTTGACAAATAGTATGCAGTTTTATTTTTTACTAACTACTTTTTTGTAACAACCTGTACATTAATTGTAAAAACGCCTACAAATCAAATAATTTTTATTAATTAATATATTAAATAAAAATACAATAAAAATAACGGCATTATTTTTAATATTATTAATCCATATAGTTAAATATAATAATATTGGTTCTTATCTAGTTCCTATAATCCAATTTAAAAATAAACTAACAACAGCCTATTATTACACCAACCCAATACCACAATTTGTTTAAACAGTGATTAGTGTGATTACAACCATGCAATTATCACAGCCTTCCATAAATTCCACAAACTTCTTACCCACTGTTATTAAAGTGATTGCCTTCATGAACGTTAAATATACCATATTTTTTATTTAATATAAAAGATTAAATATAATCTTTTATTAATCTTGAGTGTGCGTAAAACACGCCTGTGCATGATTTGTAACACTTCCCAGCCATATATTTAGTTATTTATAACAGTTTTACGTTATTTATTGGAATACTCTATTACCACAACAATATGATGAATTTTTTAAACCGTAAAATTGATTGTAATTGCTTTATAAATGCAGATTACACTTGAAGGGTTGATGCATACAACAGTGTCCTAACCCACTTTAAATTTGCTAAAGCTATTAACAGGCCAATGCAGTAACTAGCACTAGTAATCATATCAAACATTATCCCATTATTTCCCAGAATCTAGGTTAAACTAAATGGGACAGTTTAGTTTGACCTACATTATTATTTGCTATAACAAATTTAAATTAGTTTAATAAATTATTTATAATTATTGTTTTAAAATATAATGGAATTTGGTTCATTCGAATAAATTATATCGTTTTTGCCTTCTGTAATCTCCATTAATCTCCAATGATATATTATTTTATAAAGTCGATAAATCGCTGACATTTCAATATTTCAATATTTTTTTCGTCTCATTCAATCTATGTTTGATATTTTATTCCATTAAACATAAAATATGGTATGATAATATTTTCAGATATTCTTAAATCAACTTTACAAACTCCATCTCATGTCTCATTGATATATTATGTTGAATCTTTTTGAGTCCATAATGCAGTAAAAATTTTTTTTATCGAGTAGTATTTGTTATTTCAAACTAAAAAAATAATCTTTTAATTAAGAAGTAATGTAGACAAAACATTATTTAATATATCAATAACCTTAGTAATATATTATTTCTTTAATTAATTCAAAAAAGTTTTCAATTTACAATATAAAAACATTGTAACTAATTAATTTAGTTGAAAACAAAAATACTGCAATTTCGGAAGGAGCAAACAGAACTAATAATATGAGGCTAATGATAGTTAAAAAACACTTCCACCAGAGCACTACATTGTAGAATCAAACTACCATACACAAACTTTTGTTTGTTACTTCAACAAATAAAATAATTAAAGAAAAATTGGTTTTATACTTAGTTCTCACCAACCTGGTCAAGCAAATTATGTTGTGAGGCGTGAGTCGATTTTAGCAGTTGAAGCTTTTGTAAAAGAAATTGCCGGATTGATAAAATTGCTGAAGATTTGAATATGAACCATGGTTCTGTGCACCGCATTATTGTCAACAAGGTGCAAGGCAATTGAGAATTGAAATAAGGACGTTTTGATACTTGCTGTCATATTTTTTTTATTCTTTTAACTTAAATCCAAGCAATTATCAAGTTTTTCTCGTTTATTTGAAAAGGTATTTGGTGGAGAATCGTCGGTGTTATAATAGAGTAATTCATGCGATGCATAAATGTGCACACAAACAAACAAAATACTTTTTGTGTATACCAGCACTTCCACTTTCAAAACAGTTCAAGAAGTGGATAAGACATAATAAGAACTATGTTAAAAATGTAATTGTTTTTAAAATAGCTTTACCTGGACTCTAACTTGTAGGTAGGGAATGGTAAAAACTTTTCTCAAGCGCAACCTTCGGTACGCCGACGACACGGTACTGCTAGCAGAATCGAGCAATGAGCTCACAGAAATTCTCCTTAAATTAGAAAAGGAGAGCAAAAATTGTGGTCTACTGGTTAACTATACAAAAACAAAAATAATGATTATTGATAGAGCAAACAACAACCAGCAACGCATACAGCAAATAGGGCAATGTAAAGTAGTTAACCAGTATATATATCTGGGGGCACTTATATCGAACGAAGGAGGGTGTACACAAGAAATAAAAAGAAAATGTGAGATCGCAAGGCGAGCAGCGAAAGGGCTGGAGCATACATGGAAAGATCAAAGTATCACGCTAAACACAAAAAAAAAGTTATAAAAACATTAGTGTTCCTCATGATTCTCTACGGCGCCAAATCATGGACAATGAAAGCCCAAGATTGAAGTAAAGTTGATGCTTTTGAGCTTTGGTGCTGGAGAAGGATACTTAGAATCCCGTGGACGGCTAGAAGAACCAATGTATTCGTTCTAACCAAAATAAACAAACCACAACGGCTATCAAAAATCGTATACTCGCGGATTCTAAGTTACTTTGGTCACATTCAACAAAGCAAAAATCTGGAACGGCTCATAGTACAGGGCAGAGTAGAAGGTTCCAGGCCAAGAGGTAAATCTCCTCAACGTTGGGCTGATCAAGTTAAAGAAGCCACCTGCTTAACAGTCTATGATGCAGCAACACGGTCACGCAATAGAGAAAGATGGCGTGGCGTCATCAAACGGGCCACAGCTAATTGAAATGACATGTCAGTCACGGTCACGACTCCTCTGACAAGAGAAAATACGAAGAAGAAGAAGAAGAAGAAGTCATAGCAAAACAAGCACTAAATTTAATGCCATTATATTTTATCTAGAGACCAAGTAATTACCAAGATAGCTATAGTAGAAAAAATAACTAGGAAGGAGATTAATCTCGGACACTTAGTCTACAATCAACTCTGTCCTTCGTCACCAGAAAAATCCAGATGCTGATTACTAGCGGAACCGCTGTTACCCAAAAAAAAAGACTTTTACTGTATAATTTAGAAACCAACATAGTTATCAAGAATAAAAATAACGTTTAAAAACGCAATGCAATGTAACGTTATAGACCTAGCACTAGCAAATTATAAAACAAGTGAGTTTGATGGACGTTTGCTGTCTGACTACGCATACATTCAATTTAACATTAAAACTAAAAAACGTTTGGACAAAAACACAGCAACGCAAGACAAAAATAACACGTTTGTTAACTCTTTAAAAGCATTTTTTGAAAGAATCTGCACAAACATTGTCAAACATAACACCAACAAAATCACTTTGTAAAATAGCAAGTTTGACAAATCAACGGCGAGCACTAAAAAACTGTCAAACAATGCCAAAAGGAACAATGACTCATACCAAACTTGCTGCACAGCATATAACAATCCTATAAAAAAACAATAAAATACTATTGAAGGAAATACTGTGAGGACGTTCAAAACGTACTCATATGTTCTTGGATCCAGAAAACAAATATTGCACTCCAAATCCCAAACAAACAAAAAATACACAAAATTGGTCAAAGAAATTGTGCAGTAGCTATTGAAGACAAACTTCCCAGGCTTTACGCTGGCAAAAACTTCTAACAAAGAAGACCCTCAAACAAAAATGACTAGGCAAAAACAAACGCCATAGTAAACAAAGCATATTAAAATGGGAAATTGGCATGTTTAAGTTATTTATGTTACCAAAAACTGATGTAATGTATCCTATTTTTGTTATAGACTTAGCACTAGCAAATATAAAAAGTTTTTAGATTTATGGCATATCAGCCTAAAAAGACTATTAATGTTAAATATAGAAAGCACATGTTGCTCTAAGAACATTTTTATTTAGTCTTCAGAGTTAGACAGTAGTTTTATATTTACCAAACAAACTGAAGAACAGTTAAGGTGGCATTTATACCAATGCCGGAGCAACCCACTTATTTCCAACCTAAATCTAACAGACTAATCAGTTTGGCAATTTGTACACTAAAACTATTAACAAACATATACAACTCGAAGCTCTTAATGTTATGTCTGCACTAATACCAATATGCATATGAATGAAGAAAATTTTGCAGACTGGCTATACATGAGCTAGTTACCGAGTGTATAAAGACTATACTAATTATGGTTTCAACAATCCACTCGGTAGAATGTGTAGATTTGCAAATAATTTACCAACTGATATTAATGTATTTTGTGTCTCTAAATCTACGTTCAGAAGTCAGCTAAGTCATGCTGACTAATGTCTAATATGTGCGCTTTTATGAATGGTATATTTGTATTCTTTATTTTTGTATTGTAAAACATCATTGTTTATGTATATTTGATGTAGATGTAAATAGTAAGATTATACCGTGAATAAAGTATTATTATACACTGCCAAAAAATTGCGCTGCAAAACTTTTTACAACACTAGCTTTGCATCCATTACCACAAATATGAAAAATAGTGTTCAATATTAACTAAACTGCGTGCCCAAAAATTGAATGAAGCCGAGAGTACACATGCTATGAAATTTGAGAAGTAGCTTGCATGCTCAAAAATGGCGTGTGCCAATTAATGGCACAGTGAGAATACATGTGCAAGTAAAATTGCATGCAAGTTGCTCATGGCACGGCTGCTAAGGTAAGTAGCTGGCAAGCGGGGATACGTATGCTTGTCAATTTTTTACAACTGGCGAAGAACATAGAAAGAGTTCGAATTAAATTAAATGTTATATTATTATTGTCATAATATTATTCATTTCTTCTAAATTGCTCAAATTTCAAAAACATTCAAAATTTGTATATAAACTTAATAGTTTTTATCTTTCTTTTAATTTATTTTGAAAACAAAATATAAAACAAAAATATAAATTGTTACCTCCGTGCCAGCTACTCTCTACTGGCATGCCAGTACCCGTCGTGTTCGTTTATACATGTCTTATGGCATGCCGTCCCCAACCACCTTACTTGCTCATTGCATGCCAAAAAATCAAATCTTTTTGCATGCCAGCTAGAGACATGCTATTGACAGAATACACGTGCTAGTAGCTGTTATGAAATTGTGCAAGTAACTGGCATGTGTATTCCCGGTTTTATAACAATTTTATCATACAGTAAAAGTGTAGAAACTAAATACACTGACATATGTCTACTGTAGTACCATGTTCATAAACAGCCTAATGCAGCTACTAAATTGCAAAGACGTCTTTGTTTTAGGCTACGCCAGTCATCTCAACATCTAGGTAAGCAAAAAGTTTTAAGCATCTGTATATAACATCATGCATAATGCATTAATCAAAGTAGAAAGGTGTTTCAAGTAGAAAATACTTTCAATAAACCTAAGCAAAACGACAAATCTTTCTTATTAAATCAACAAAACAGCAAAAACTTACAAAAACTGAAATATATAGAACCACACTGCCAATAACAAACATATTTAGAACTCAAGCTTCTTACTAAACTGGTCTTTCATACTCTGTGGTCAGCTCACAACTTGCATAGAGAGAGAAAGAAGAGTTAGACGTTGCAAAAAAAAAACCGTGGCATCCCTGTTGCGTGCGCTATTGGTGGATAACCGTAGTTAACTACCTAATGATGTTGTAATTGGAATTTTCTTTGAGTTCTTAAAGACGATATGTTTTCCAGTATTCAGTTTGGTTGTTGATACCACTTGGTTTTCACCTAGTGCACGTATGTATATTGGTAAAGGCGTTCCCAATCAAAGACGTCTGGCAATCGTATGGAGTAGATTCGTAGCTTGCAAGAGTTTATTCAACATAAAGACCTACCCGCAACCAAGTGTTTGCACGCCCCAAAAAGTAGCTGGAGTCTGTAGTCTACGTAAAAGTGATGAAACAGCTTTATAATTTGTCCAGTAGGTTTTTTCTAGAAGTAAAAAAAAAAACCACGGGAAAATGTGCAATGTCGTTTGTAGTTGCCTTGGAGGTACGGTGCTTAGGACAGTTGTTGGTATCAGAAAGCGGTAGTAATTGTAGTCAGTGGGCATAGCGGTAGTTAGTTGTTTGTGTTTCCGACTAGAGTTTTTAGCAGTCGGAAGAGAACTTACATTAGAAAATGCGAATGCGGTATAGTGTTCACATCTCAGTTGGTAAAGTTAGGATGCATAGCAATGGTCAGATTGTAGTAGAGATATTTTTAGAAGTTATTATTAGGTTATATAGTGGCTTTTGGTAAAAACGGTTTACATTCTGGTATATATCCTTTTGCTTATGCTGTTTGCTAATCACTAAAGTTGCACAGTAAAAGTTTGATAATTATACTCTTTGTCAAGTTTTCATTAATTGGTTGATAAAATAACACTAGGTAATTGACTGCTGCTACACCAAGCAACAAATACTCTGTGTTTGTACACCCCTCCCCCCCCCCCCTCAGAGTTTCAAGACAACCACTGGTAGCTGTTATATGCACTTCCACTGTGTGTATGAGTATTTTGTGTGATTACGTCCGTCAAAACATTTAATACGTTTATAAAACGCATTCTAACCACCGTAGAACCACTTCCAAAGTAGCCGCACCGCTCCCGGACTTGACCCTGCCGCCCCCGCTGCCTTTTGCAGACATGAACTGGTAACAAATAGAGCCCAACAAAGCTTTGAATGGCATGCTGGCTTTACAACAGTCGTTCAATAAATACTTCGAACGCTACAATATTGAGTTGCTACTAATCAAACTTCCGGTGACTCAAAAACGTCACAGACTATATCACAAGTAGACTAAAATGACTAAACTGTGACCTGGAACTAATACTCTCAATCAAGATCAAGTTTATTTGTTGATCAATACAGCGTCAGCGCAGTTAAGCACGATCAACTCTGACAACTACTATAAGAAACAACTAATTGTTGTGTAGCGCAACCATTTGCTTGTGGAATGAAATCAAGTTGCTATTATGGCAACTACAAATCCAAATGGCAACCGTCTGTAAAAGGAATTTGAAAAGGTCCTGAAATTCACACCAAACATACCTGAAACCTACAAAGTAGTTTTTGAAGAAATCAAAAACAATCTTTCACAACTTCTCATAAACGCACAAGAGGTCCACATTGCCAAAGTCGTTACTACTATGTACCACAAAGAAGCGAAAATCTTCAGCTTGGTGTTAATTGCAGTCCCTACAATCAGCGATATAACCAAACACGACGCCATTGACAAAAACCGCTTCACAGATACCGATTGTGATGACAGAAACAGAATTTTGCATGCAAGAAAAACCAAAAAAAATTCAGGCTGGAACATTACCATCTTTCCTCAAACCAGACGCACAAGAAAACGTTGCAAGCATTATATGCGTAATCTACACCCGTACAACCATCATTATTACAACCGTTACTCCCGCTGACAGAGACTATGTTAAACTGTCCGCATGGAAGCGCTAGCATAGCAACGAACCTTTGCATATCAGGTTCCAAACACTTGCAAAAAAAAAGCAACTGTACTTTGTGCGTACCCGCGCTGCCGTACCGCAAGTCAAATAATTGTGCGCAAAACGTAGAAACTTTGGAGCTGATGCCACCTCAAAACAGTGTGCCATAGAGAACGCCGTCTGAACCTGGACTGTGCCTAATTTAAGACAACTCGTGCCGCGAGTGCTTAAACTTTTCACCAAGTTACCCAGACATAGTAAAACTAGTGTGGACACTCCCTTCTCCGTGCAATAGTGTCAAGAACCAAGTCGAACTCACCAAGATCCCATTGCCTAACATTGAAATGAAAATAGAAGCTCAACCTTAGAAAGTAGGGGAATTGATGCTGCAAGTAAACGGTGCAAAGTTGTACCAATAGCAGCCACAGACTGGATTGTCTGTCTGTTGCTAACACTTAGTGCCACTACCGTCGCTGCTGCAGTTTCCGCAATGACCACCCACAGTGTAGTCAACCTCCACTACATTTGACCCTTGGAGATTCCAGAGCAAACACCAAACACTAACACTATGTGTTTTCATACCCCGCCAAAATTACAGGACGACCACTGGTAGCTGCTATATGCACTTCCACGGTGCACCAAACCAAACAACCTAGTTTTGTGTGAATATGACTTTGGGTGAATACTCTGTGTAAACACGTCCGTCAAAACATTTAATACGTTTATAAAATAAACTCCAGCCATCGGAGAAACACCCCCAAGAGCAACCGCGCCGATCCGGCACTTAGATCCGCCACTGCTGCAACCATTTGCTGACGCAAACCGGCAACAAGTACTTTTTGCACCTAAATTAATAATCGGAAAGACGTTTGGAGAATGACTAGTTGGCTATGTGCTGTAGTAAACATCACGTACAGAATGCTCATAATGTTAATAACAGGAGCAATGAAAATAACTTTTACAATAGTCATGAAAACACTGCTAATACAAGGCAAGACAAGCAGCCTACCGACTATAGATAAATAAAACCACTGCTCACACACCGTAAAAAAATACAATAAAAATTAGATTCAGATGGACATACAAAAACATCTAGGTACAATCAATGGAACTATCAGATATACAGATAAGGTCAAAGATGATAATGATACCGGAGCTAAACTATTTAAAAGCAAAAACAGGTAAACTACATTATTCTTGAGAAAACATTCTTCAGTTTTCTTAAGCAAATATAGCTACCATTAAATGGTGAGCTATAAACACTTTAACAAACAGTTAACTATTACATTGAACAGCCAAATAGCACTAAAGGCAACATGCTAACCAGTAATAAAATCCAAACTGGTAATAGACTTCTTGATCAGCTTAAAGGCTTCTAACAATAATATAAGCCTGATCTGGACATCTACCAACCAAGGTATAGAAGGGAAACTTTAAATCTGGTCTTGCTTTTCAGGTCCTATACAAAACCAAAAAATAAATTATAATAAACTTAAATCAAATCATAGCATCTTGTGAGAAAGCCGCTGGAAAATAAAACACACAAAATTATTCGTAGCAGGACCATCACAAATAACCCAAATAATGGTAATGCAAATGAGTCAAACAAAACTACTAGAGGTCTAATAACTAGAGGTGTATAATAGTCTCAAACTCTCAATTTATGGGAAAAACATTGATTTAAATAACAATAAAAAAATATCTGCGGGCATCATATCAAACAACCTGCAAGGAAGTACTACACAGTAAAGAAGAGGCGGCTGCAGTTCAAAGTTTTTCTTAGCCCACCAATTTATAAAACATAAAACCACAAAATAATAAATTGTAGCAAAAGAATGTCAGCAACAAAAACGCTGTGTGTACAGTTTTAAGCAAGTCATATACACAAAAATTGAAATGCCTACTACATGTTTATCCAGAGGCAAGGTTTAAACGGCTAGTAGGACCATGTCACATCAACAAGTGCAAGATAGCATAAGTTAGTTCATAGCGCAAATTAAGAAACGGGAACGCCAGGGTTTCATAACCGTTTAGACAATTAAAAGAATTCTTATATCAAATCTTAAGGTATCCTAAGTATCTCTAAAAGTAAGTATGTCTGGAGAACAATTGTGAGATAATGCAGAGGCGTCCGCTTGGATATTGTCCGGATTATGGGATATAAGATACATATAAATTAAAGTTGTCACTAGATAATCAGAAGTGATCAATCGCTTAATGATTGTATCTAGAATGTTAAGCAGATTAATTAAATATTAAAGGACTTTTAATTAATTTGCCATAGTTGCTCTTGAAATACCTATGTATCATATAAAGTAATATTTACGTTTTGTAAATTGTAAGGTTTATAGATTTTATGGCCATTGTAAAACTCAAAAATGTTATAATTTTTTTATATATGATATTGTTGCATTGAATGTTTGTACTAAATATTTACTGCAAAAATAAAAATATTATTAATTAAAAGTTCAATGTATTCTAAGATTTAAAATTATTTGTAGTTGCATCTAAATTTTCAGAAGTATTGCAAGCATCATTAAAATAAATTCAAGTTAATAATGCAGATGCTCAACTATGTATATAAATATATTTTTTTAGTTTGTATGCAAACTTATTCAAATCAGATGCGGTTTCTTTAGGTGCATTTCCTATATAACATCGCGGGATAGTATTATATTTGATATTTGAAACGTAAAAATCTCCGCATAAATCGAAATGCATTTCGTAGAAATGGATATAATAGTAAATCTAATGAGCACATTTCAAGTACCTGAGCATCGTGAAAACTTTGACGGAATGAAATAAAAGTTCCGCATATCGTAGTGACATACTTGACTAGGTAATTCTGCGTAAAGTGCTGCTTAGAATTGAAATAATCTAATAACATTATACAAATTTTATAACAGTATTAATCGAAATTAATGTGAGAAAATTAAATATTTGACTTGTAATTAAATATAATATGGTATTAATGAATATGTAACAAGACATCGTTCTACTTAAAGGAAATGATACGGTCCTGTTAACCGATTAAAACTCAGGTAAGCAATTACTAAGGTGACTTAAGTGGCATCCAGTCACGCACTCTTCACGCTCTCGGCTAGTTAGCATCTAAATACTGGCAATTTATGCCCTACCTTATCATTATTGCGAGCGCGCTCTACCTATACATTTGATGCACACAGACTCGATTTTATTCAAAACTCCATCTGCATAAATTATAAAAGCACTATAGATATTGCAATAAATTTGCACCTGCAGCATCCCGGCGTCCATAGTTGAAACTTTTTACATGTATAAACAGCATTACAAAATTATTAGTACTTCACCGATGATTAAACACATTTAAAAATGCTTTATGTTAACAAATGAAAAAGTTTATGTTTTGTTGTAAACATTTTATTATTTAATGCAGTATAGCTTTTTTAATTATTATAAATGAACAATTTTAAATATGTGCATTAGTTTGAATTGGCATATATCCATTAATTTGAGTAATATACTTTTAAAACAACTGTAAAATCATTATATTTGTTAGTCGGAATCAATTAAACTTGAATTATATGTGAAAATATTTTCACCAACTTTGATCCATTAATCTTTGGAATGCATCCTGTCATTAATATAAAGTACGATTTGATTGATTGTATTCATGATAATTAATTAACTGGCCGCTACAATTAATATTCTGTGTTTTACACTAGAAGGCCTTCAGACGTATAAAAAACTAAAGAAGTATTTCATATTTAATAATTATAAATTCTCAAAGCGTTTTATATAAATTACAAAAATATTACTTTTGTTCTTTTTTTTATTAAATGCCTATATATAGCTAAAACAAGTTAAACTCTTATATTTAGCACAACTTTTTTTATGAATAACGTGTCTTGTTAGACACGTAAATATTCATTTACATCCAGAGAATTAATTAATTTTATTTAATTAAATTGATTTCAGGTTTAATTGAATCACTTGTATACATTTATATCTAATCTACAATAAAATTGCATTAATATGGAAATTGTCTGAGGACTCAATTCGGATTCACTTTCACAGTGAAAGTGCCTACCGTTCTCCAGATCGGAGACACATAAATGATCATGGATCTGATAGTAGATGTATAGAGCCAAATTTTGTTCCGAAGCGACAAGACACGTTGGAACGACGCATTATCGAAAAAAGAACTATTTTTAAATTCTGGCTTTTTCAAGAATAGACTTTTTAAAATTTTTACTTGAGTTCCTTTGTCAAAAGTAATTTCCAGATACTTGGCATTATCAGACCACAGTATAAAAACGTCAATGAGATGAACTTTCTCATGGGAGGTGATTCGTCGCCGTGTATCCAAATTCACTTTAACTTGCTGTTTGTTTAAAATTTCTTCTAAGTCGGTGATGGTTTGTTGTAATTACCATGAGTGACCTTGAAGAATATAGATGTATTGCGTTGTCAAAATATTGAGCTATTTTAATCCCGTGCGCTGACATTGAAAGGATGTCAGCAACAAACAGGTTAATTAGCAGAAAAGAGAAAATAGAACCTTGAGGAACTACTGCCTGCATAATATGCAGAGGAAGTTGTTCCTAAAAAAACCAGAGAGAAGTCTCTTGTGCCAGACCTTGTCAAAGGATTTTTCAAAGTCAAAAAAGACTACCCCCGTAATCTTCTTTTGTCTAAAACCTTAGACTATAAGGTCCGTCACGCGCTTTAATTGATAGACAGAGTTAAATGTTCCCATCTGAACCCATGTAGGTGGGTAGGAAGAAGATTGTTAGTTACCTTGAGGTCCAGGACCACCCTTTCTATGACCTTAGTTAAGCTGCATAGGAGACTGATAAGTTATTTTTGGAAAACTTCCTGTCATTCCTAGGTTTTAGGATACTTATCACCACTTAGCTTTTTTATTTTGTAGGAAAGTGCCCGGTTTAAAGAATCGCATTAGCAATATTGGTAAAAGCCATTATTGCTTTAAGCAAGAACAATTTTGTTTGCTCTGTTTGTCATTTTATCGGAGCCAAGAGCAGTCCAAGTTTTAAATATAATGATAATTTTTTTGAAAAAGTCAAAAGCTTTCCAGCGGCGCGTTTTCCTCAGCGGCTTCTAGAAAGTTTCAGACTTTCCGGTAGACTCTATTGACGAGTTTGAAGCTGTTGGCAAATGCTTCAGCTTTTCTTTCAGTAGTGTATTGGTTTATTCCATAATACAAAAGAACTGATAGTTGAGAAGTTTTAGAAGCTTATTCCGTGGAGGATTTGGTTAGTAAAAAGTTTGACGGTTTTTTTGATGTTCTTAACTGTTTTTACTGAGACAAGCCTGCCAATGCTTTCTTGTAGAGATATGCATTTTTCATCTTACCCGGTTGATCTTCTTTAGTAGAACTGCAGTATTACTGGGTTGTGTTTGAAGCTAAGGTCATTGATGACATTTACGTCGATTTGAAAGTTAAAGTTCTTAAGTATTGCTACATCAAATACGTCCCCGCCGTTTTGATGCAATTTATGGGTCTAATATATGCCGATGTAATTTTTATTGTGCTTAACCCAGACACATTTACTACAATTGCGTTTGATTCAAACAAGATCGTGTCGGAGGTATCCACTTTGGAGTGGTCCAATAATCCTTTGGCAAAGATCAGTGTTCTACGTTTTATGAGTACTTCCGACATTCTCAACACCGGAAAACACTTATACAAAGCCGGTCTACGTTGTCTCTGCTCTTTTATCTTAGAATATAACTACCTTTCTCCAATCGTTTTGACAGTTTACTAAACGCATCTCTTGTTTCCACCCTTTTTCTGAATCCAAATTGTTCTTCAACTATATTTTTTTTTATGATTGATTTTTAAGTTTTTTATTTATTTATTACCATTAACATAATTAATCCGCGTGCGTGGTTGTTGGGTGGACCGAGTAGCTCAACGACCACGTTGCCGGTCCCAAACCCGGATAAAGGAGGGAGGTTTTAGAACAAGGCCAGCGACCTGCCCTAGGTAAAAAATAGACAGTGTTCACAGAACCAATACACCGCCTCGGAACAGGACTGACACAACAACAACAACGACCTATGCAATAAATCAGGACAAAAGAATAAAGAAACCAAAACAACCTTTAAGACTGGCCACATGGAACACAAAGTCACTAAACAACCGAGACCAAGAACTGGAGAATCAGCTAAAGGTAAACAAAATAGACATATGTGCATTCCAGGAAACCCACAAAAAAGGAAAAGGGCAGGTAATTTTGGGCAAATACCTACTCATATACAGCGGGGTCAACAAAACTACAAGAACAAAAGAATGTGTCGGAATAATGATCCTCAAAAAATTTGCAGATCAAATCAATAACATAATATATGTCTCAGAAAAGATACTGCCACTAAAAATTAAGACAAATAAGAACTGCGTTAATAGTATCTGTATATATATAGCCCAGAAAACTGTAGAACGAAAGAAATCAGAGAAATATTTTATAACCACTTACAGATAACACTAGACAATACAAAAAAGGAAAAACCTATAATCGTACTAAGAGATTTTAATGCCAGAATCGGCAACCAAGTGATACGCGAAATTAAACAACGCTTTAATGAGATAACTGAAAACGAGAACGAAAAACTACTAGTGAGCATGTGCGCACTGAACGAACTCCGCATCAACAACACCTTCTTTGACCACAAAGAACAACATAAATACACATACAGCAACATTTGGGGTTAAAAGTCCACGATTGACTACATCCTAACAAACCGGAAAATAACACCTAAATTAATACTAGATGTAAGATGCTTAACATTGGCAGATGTGAGCAGTGACCACAACCTAGTGATGTGCAAACTGAGACTAGGCATGAAGAAAAGGAGACAGAAGCTTACCCCAACGTCAACAACAAAGACCAAGATCATAGTAGAAAGTTTGGCGGATTAATCAACCAGATTACTTTACAAATCCAGGCTGCTAGAAAAGATACGGAACAACAGTATAAGAAATGAAGATGACATTAAAAACTGCTGGGATAAAGTCAAAATAAACATACTGCAAACAGCGGAAGAAGCGCTTGGAAAAACGAAAGTAGTTACCCACAATACCACTATGGTTTACTGAGGAAGTCAAAGAAAAATGCAAAGCAGAGAAGCAAGCGTATTTGCAATACAGAACACTAGAAACTCAGCAAGCATACAACCATTACAAAAGAATTTGAAACAAAACACATGAGACTGTTAGAAGAATAAAAATAAAACACAACAGAACATGACTTCTACGAAACCCAAAAAATTATATGGCGCTTTATAAGAGACCAAAGAAACAAGCCAAAAGAACTAGTTAAAACGAGGCAAGACACATGGATCGAGTATCTTATAGCACTATATAACACAGATATAGAAACAGATAATCAACATTAAGAAATCACCATAACAACTGATGATAAGATGGCTACCAACAAAACCGAGATTACGGAGGCAATCGAGAAACTGAAAAACCGTAAAGCAACAGACCAGATGGAATCAGCAATAAATTGTTGAAGTATGGAGGCCCGGCATTAACACAGCCAATAAACAAAATATTAACCAAACACACAATACCCAACGACTGGACACTCTAATATCAATGTTTAAAAAGGGTAATTGAGAGGAGCCCAGCAATTACAGAGGTATAATCTACTGACAAGCCAATTTGGCTTAGTGGCACTAAAAAAATAAAACATTAAACATGAGAAGAACATCGAGGGGGTTGGTTTTTAGTGAGTACACTCTCTTCAGAACAAGAGGAGGAGTCCCACACTCCGTCCATAAATGGATTTTCCACCTCCAAGAGAAAAAAAAAAAAAAAAAAAAAAACACCGTACTTAAACTAACATCCAAACTAATTGCAGGCAAAATAATAAAGAACACTAACTTAACCGATAAATAACAGGGTTTTTGGAGTGGAAGATCCTGTACCAAGGCAGTGTTTTTACGACGCCAGATCAAAGAAAAGGCTTTAGAAACCGACGTACATATGCTTTGTAGACTTAACCAAAACGTTTGACAATGTACAATTGCAATCTATTACAGAAGAGAAATATCGCACACAACGTGATCAAGACAATTGAGGACATATATAACAACAACAAAATGCAAGTTGTAATCAACGGCAAAACCACGAAATCAATAAAAACAGACAACGGCATTAGGCAAGGAGATTCACTAAGCCCTCTTCTATTAAAAATCATCATGGATGAAATAATATCAAATAACAAAGACAATCTTCAAAAACTGTTACATCAATTTAACCTAGTGGCAAAAAAAAAATCAAAATGATGATTGCTGCCGAAAAGATAAAATGCATGATTATAGCCCCATATCTCATAAAATGCAAACTAAAAGTTGACGGAACTGTTATACAACAAATGAGCAAATTTAACTATCTGAGAATTCCAATATCTAGCTATGGAGGTCTAAAAGAAGAAGTAAGAGAACAGGCAGAGAAAGCAAACAGAATCACAAGCTGTAAGAAACACAATATGGATATAAGTGCCTTTGCAAGGAGACAAATAGTAGGATATACAAAGCCGTTATAAAACCTACTCTTGCATACATGACTGAAACAAGACCAGAAACAACTTACACAAACAGACTCGCTACAACAACCAAAATGAAAGACAAGATTGGACAGAACCAGCAATGACGCAATAAGAAAATCATGCTGAGTAAACGACATCAATTAATGGACAAAAAGCAGAAGAGCGGAATGGAATGCACATATCGAGAGGATAGGTAGAAGGAGAATAGTAAGAATCGCAAAGGACAAGTCACCAGTAGGAAGGAGATCTTCAGGAAGACCAAGGAAACAATGGAACGACAACCTCAAGGGAACATATTGAAGAAGAACAGGCAAATTGCCTATGTAAAAGAAGAAGAAGAACATAATTTTGTGATCTACCAAGCTGATTGTGTTATAGTGTTATAGTCGGTAGGAACTGCGTATGTCATCTGACGATAGTTTTTCGGCCAGCTCGTTGCTTTCAATAACTCGGCGTTTAGACAAAGCAAAATACCAAAGCTGGGCCCTAGCGGATTCACTGAGTACACAGGCTTTATACTCAGAATGGCTCTCAAAAAGTCAAGGTATATACAAAACAAACTGTAAATTGGCGTCTTATTGTATAGCAAGGTTTTATGTACAAAGTGGCTTCTTTAGAGAAAAACCATAAATGGTCGTACTTTTACTAACAAAAACTAAATAATGGTAAAGCCATTTGTTAGTCGGTTTTCAAACCATTCATTTACAACCGCTGAGAAAATGGGTATATCTGTTCTATTTTGTTCTGTTTTTTAAATAACTTAATATCAACTTTACAATGTTTAAACCAAATCAAAAACAAGCATATTAATGCTGACAGTATTCTACATGCTTCTTATAAATACCACGTTTGTAAAACATTTGTTAAAAAAATAATTAAAAAAAATAAGAACTTTTATAAATAATATTAAAAGCATTATTTAATAAGTGATAAAACATTGAGAATTAAAGTGTTCTTTAACTTAAACTTAAGCCAAAAACTGACATTTTAAACTTTTATTTTTAAGTTTACTTTTCACTCATATTCTCATCGTAACTCAATTATCAACTAACAAACTTTTTTTTCTTACTTTATAATACTTTGTCAAAACATCTCTACATTACAAAAACCACATAAAATTGACATCCATCACGATTAAATTATTATTTAAAATAAATGAAGAACAACCATTGTGATTCAAAAATACCCCTTAAGTTTTATAAGGTTCATCTCTCTTAACTTAATGTACAAAGCAACACTAGTCAATTTGAATAAAATATCTTACTGTGTCTGTGCTAGTAAATTACATTGTGGGCCATCTTTATCGGTCTCTCATGCAGCTAAATGAAGAGCTTTTCAACGTGATTTTTCACAAAGGCTACTTTAAAACGCAGAGATTTTTTTATTAAAAACATAAACTATAATATTAATTTAATAGAGTTTATATACGTGCAAACTCAATTATGCTTGTAATATATTTTATGATTTAAGCAAATTGCTATATATTTTAGGCTAATACTAATTCGATTTTCATGTCGCTAGTTTGTAGTTCGTGAAACTATCCAAGAAATCTGAAACACTTTAAAACTTTCAAGGCTTATCACCCACTCAAATATCCAATTATGCCAATTTGCATTGGTTTTGTAGGGTAATAGAAAATTTGATTTTAATTAAACTGAATGATTGTTAAATTTTTCATTAAACAGATATGAAAATATTTAATCATTTAATTTACATCATTTCTATTATTAATTTATCTTTAATATTGTAACAAGGTTAACGTAAGTACCTTGAAATTCTTCATGCAAACAATTAATGTAATAACTCTTGTTGCCAATATTGTTTGTAATTCGCAACCATCAAATCAAGCTGTCTTTACTTACTTATACTAATACCTTATTGTGGAAGTACTTACATCAATCCGACTTTACAAGTATTGTTTTTATGTAGAAACTATAGAGAATAATGGAGTGTTATCTGGAACAATTTAAGCAACTTAACAAAGTTAAATACATTTTATAATTTAAATTAAACATTTATAACAAAAAATCGGTTGCTATTTTCTATTATTGTTATTTATCACATTTATTTAAAAACTTGTAAATTAAAAACATAATTATTACAAAGAAATAAACTATGCTTGCGACACAGTTTTCCATAAACTAAACAAAAATAAAAATAAAATATTAAATAAACAAAAATAGCTTAGTGCATAAATTTTCAAATTTTCTAGTTTTAAAATCAGAATAAACATAATCAAAGTTTATTTGATAATGTAAATGTAAATGTTATGTAATTGCTTGTTTGGATAAGATTAGTTAAAAGCTATATTTGAATTTAACTAAATATACCATTAACGCATTTTGTATATTATATTAATAATATTATTTAGTATGTATTATTTAATTATATAATATAGACTTAAAAGGTTTTGCGTGTAATTTGATCGATTCTGCAAAGTTTGAGGTGTGGTAATTTAATCCATATAATATTCATAGTCAGCTTTAACCAAAAATAATTTAATATAAATTTTGTATGCTAATGGAATCCCAAATATAATCAAACTAAATTATAAACAAATTAATTATGGGCACGTGATATATTCATGATTGAAAAGTATGTAATTGATTTATACCTAAGTAAATATTAGTTGAAACTTTTGGTGTAAAATGTCATCAATGTTTCAAACAACAAATTAATTTACAATTTCACCATAGACAGACAGATCTCTGTTGTCCTAAATAACAGGTTTACTAGAAAATACTACATTTAAAAACATGGTATCAAATTTATAGAAGCTTCATCTCGGTTACTGATACTATATAAAATACATTTCTTTTTATTTGCTTTAAACTTTATCTATCTCGGGTGGAGGAGGCATTTGCATATTTATTGGATCAGCGTGATTATTTCACTGGTTCGATCAAACTATTTTAAACTTAGTATTTTCAATGTAACTTGCTGCATATCTTTATCTAAAGAATACTTCAGAAGTAATTAAATATCTAAGAGAATCTTACAAAAATATTAACTCAACTGCAAATGGAATATAAATTGAATCAATAAGACAATTGAATATATATTGTTAAATAATGAAACTACAGTTGACATGCTGTATATCGTTAGGTAACTTAATATAAATGCTTATTTTATAATAACAAGAAAAGATTAACTTAAAAAATAATTGACAAAGTTGCGGATTTCATTAATATACATGAGATATAGTGTAAACCAATTTTAATCATATACTCTTTAATATACGCATTGTGCTGTGCTTACTTTGTGATTATACTCAGTAGACGCACTACCTAATGCATTGACCTTAAATGTTAACAAATAACATACAAATAATTTGCATTGCTCTAAAGCAGAATTATTTAGCTTCAAGCATTTTTTTTATAAAACAAGTATAGTTCTTAAGTTGGTTTAAGCAGTTTCATAATTAACCTAAAATGTGGTGTTTTTATAATTCAATATTATCAAAGCTCTACAACTGATTTCTGACAAGTGTACTACATTGTGCTTTACGTTAGCCTTACTTTTTCTTTGGGTTGGCCGTTCCAAACAAAAGAAAAGCAATAAAATCAGCAATGTTAACAGTAAAGAACAACAATACAAATACAGCCAAACTAATTCAAACAAATTGTAGAAAAGATAAAAATAGATATCTCAACAACATCGCTGCGTATGGGCATCTAGTATACTCATCAAAATCCTGGTATTAGGTATAAATCAATTATTTTAGCTCATCAAATTTTACTAAAGCATTTTCCCACGCATAGCTCAGATTGATCAAAGCAAATAGTGCAGTGAAATAGATTTCTTATTTTTTGTTGAGAACATTCTCTACACCAATTTTGTAAAGTTTTGTTAATTTCATCTTTTAGTTTTTGATCAGTATTTTAGATTTGTTAGGACGTAAAGGACTTGCCACATTATCATCCATCTTCACTGACAAAAAATATTTCTATTCCAAAACTGTAACAAACATGCTAACTTATAACCTCTATTTAAATGCTAAGAGTAACAGCATGCTTTCTAGTATAACAATACATAAGTATTACGCATATTGGAATAGTTGTAGCTCGTTTCAGATTGGAGCCATATGCAGCAAACGTGTTAAAAATCTGTAATAAACAAATTTTGAACCGCAGACAACTTATCAAAAAGACCAGAGAATAGTATAGTACATCTGCGTCGTAAATTATGTAAAGGCATTTGATAAAGTAAAATGACAAAAACTGTGAGCAATTCTAAATTAAATAATAACTGCGTATCTTTGAAATGTAAAAACCATGCCAAACCAACGTTAAACTGGCAACTACAAGGTTGTAGATTATTTTATCTACCTAATTGCCGTAGTCAACAATAAAGCTTGTTGTAAAGCAAAAATACAACGCCAATTCAGCTAAGAAGGAAAGTTATGTCTCAGCTAATACCAATATGGAGAGACTACAACGTAACAAAGAACACCAAAATCAACCTCGTCCAAACACTCGTATTTGCTGTGTTCATGTACGGAGCAGAAACGTGCACATTGCAAACTGCAGATCGTCAACGATGTGATGCTGGTAAAAAATGCTAAAACAAAAATGAACTGCAATGCAAACTATTGTATCAGTGCTTATAAAGATTAATATCAAACAACAACTTTTCAGTACAGTCTATTATTGCATTGAAGTATTTTGGTCATATCGCAAAGGTCAACAACATGTAGATAATTATAATACAAGCCAAACCTGACGGCAAACGGAGAAGAGGGAGATACAATACAAAACCTGTTTCATTCAAATATTGAAACAATAGTCCGAGAAACAGCAAAATAGAAGCAGATGACGTAACATTTTTTAACGGGTAATAGTGAACTAGAAAAGGATAAATAGAATTAGAAGAGATGTTACAAACATGTGCCACTACACGTTTTTATGTGGGTTCAACAAAGTTAAAAAAATATTTTTTTTCAACTTATAAACTTTCTCCAAATATAATATTTCTTAAAGATTAAGTATGGTAATATGGTTAATTAGAAGCTGTTCTTTTTGCTATTTTTATTTTATATAATATTGACTTTTAAAGATTTGTTGAAAATTAATATTATTGATTTGGTCCTTCTATAAAAGAGGATATTAAAAATAAAAGCTGCGTTCATATAACTTTTAATAAACATTTATTTAAATAATTAAAGCCATAAAATCTACATACAGACGTTCACAAATGAATCTGTCAAGATGCAAAAAAAACAAACCAACCGCAAACTTTGATAGATGCGTCTCTAGTCCTTGGCAACACTTTACTTTGGCCTGGATTTTTTTAAACTGAGAGCAAGACTAACCCACCTTAATCAATTGGCTGGGTTGTCTATTCAAATGGTCGGCAGAGTCCTTAAAAGTGAAGGAATATGCAAACACTTATTGGTTTGGTGTACGTCAGTTGTTTGTTGTTTGGCTTCATAACCAATAGGGATTCAGACAAATAAATTTTAATCTCTCAACTATGCAAAACTTTAAAACCAATTTATCCGATAATTCTTTGAATACTCTAAAAATCAAAGACTTAGTGATTGCGTCTGCGAATATCTAATCAACGTTCAAAACTATTCCGCTTATGGTGTAAAAAAAATAAAATCTGTGGGGTTGAGACAAAAAGACAAAGATTAACGAGTTTTTCCTTTTTCCGACAAAGCAAATACTTCATGTGCTGAGCCAGCAACTGTTAACTCAAAACAAAACCAAATCAATGCCCCTCTCTCCCAAAAGTGGCAAACTCTAAAGTTTTTGGAGATTTGCTCTTCCACGTCTGAGCCCTCATCTGGACAACCCAAAAAGATGGTAAAAGATACAAAAGGATAACCCAAGATCTCCTTTTTACCGAAAAAACGGAAGGACCCAGCTATAAGGAAGTTGCCTCATTGCACTTTTATCTAGCGGTTGCCAGCTTGGCTCACCTCTTGGGTAAAACCAGAAATAAACAGGTTAATTTAAAAAAAAGAAATTTGCTTTTACCCAGAAGCTATATATAGTATATAGTGTATCAAGAGCCGAAAATAGGTTTTAGCAGCCCGCTTTTAGCAGCACGAACTAACAAAGCGAGTGAAGCTGATAAAGTAAACGGCTACTAAAGCCTTTTAGCACAAGTTACACTCAATATATTTTTGCCTGTCTCAATTTAAAACATTGTTTTTAATGTTTATTATTATTATCTGTCACTACTGTCAGATTTTAAGGTATGACGTCATCATATGAAATTGTGATTCACAGCCAATCAAATACTGCGAATAGTTTAGAGGCCCAAAACCAAAAAGGCAATTTTTGGCCCGTATAAGATGCTTTCGGTAGAGGCTGATAAAAAATATTTTATTTGCCTCAGGCAAAACACGATTCGATTGGCAAATCAAAACTAGTGGCTCAAAGTCAAAGACAGCTGAAGAACCGACTCTTTGTTCTAAAAACAGTTGAAAAAGATGTACAAAATGTAAATGGTAAGGGAAATTTGCTGAGTCAAATAACACTCAAACAAAGCCTGGATACACTACTGTCCCTAAAACCGACCGATGACGCTACACATTAAAATTGCAATGCAACCTGCATCATTATCAAGCAGCCGTAAAAACACTATGCTGCAAATTAGAGGTGACGTAAGATACAATAACCCTAATTTAAAAACCATGGATTATACACACGAGAGTATGTGGATTGGGCAAACCAACGGTACTACAGCTAAAAGATTTGGTGCACTATGCTATGCAAGGAAATGTTGACCTCATAGTTTAAAGTGACGCCAACTTCAAAGATATAAATGACATGGGTAAGCAACTTCACGGTTTTATTATTAAAGGATGCGGGAAACTTGCTGATTTGAAAGGTCAATAAAAGAAAAAGTATTTCACATATTGATTTAATTTTTTTTTATTGTATTGTACACATCTTGAATTTTTGTTTCAAGTAGTTTTAAAAATGACATCGGACAAATGGCAGCCCTTATTAGTAATACACTGAACCACCTGCTTTTTTTGCTTCACTCTTTTAAGCGTATCGACGGGAATAATGGCGATGGTTTGGCGAATGTTGTCTTTCAAGTATTGCAGGGTCCGTGGTTTGTCATTGTAAACAAAGGGTTTGAAATATCTCATAAAAAGAAGTCGCTCTTCAAGGAGATTAGGCGCTCGTGGGTGTGTTCTTTCAAAAGTTCCATAGAAAATCTCGCTGTGTGTGCCGTGGTTCCGTCTAGCTGGAACCATACGTCTCCAAGTTCCATTTCTTCGAATTTTGGGAGAAAAAATGCCCTAATCATTTCTCTGTAGCAAACTACATTCACAGTAACAGTGTGTTCTTCTTCCTCAAAAAAGTAAAGTTCAATTATCGAAACTCTCGACAATGCACACGACACAGTAAAACGTTCACAATGAAGTGGCTTCTCATGAAGTTAACGAAGATTTGCACTACTCTAATAACGCATGTTTTATTTGACTTGAGCGGTAACAAAACTTTAAGACCTCCTCTTTCAAACGAGACGCTCCCTACCCCTTTTTAACCACGTTTTGCTTATTGGCGCCCAATTTAAATCAGCAAATTTTCCTGCCGCACCTTGTAGTACTAACGTAGCGTTGAATTAACTTTTGTTACGTCTTGCAACCAAATCTTAATAGATATTACAATGGCAAATGTTAGCGTTTTAAACAAAATCCACAATTGGTACGTATCCTACGTTGGTCTCATGTCATTTAACCGATACACCCAAATAATCATTCATACACTCAAGGAAAATCTACCAAATCAGCTCTACATCATGGAACTGACCAAATCAAAAGATAAAGTAACGCTAAAAATACCAGATATGATAAAGATTATAGCAAATTTTAGATTTTTAATTGAATAAATTATTTAGAAAATAAAAATTTGCAACCAGAACATAGCTGAAAAAAAATAAGTTTGGAAAAATAAACGGAAACTCTATATTTAAAACTATTGGAGTTGGTCTTGTAGAGGTGAATGAGAATTACGATTTAAAGAGTATGTTATATAAACTTTTAAGCTAGTACACGCACATTAAAAATAATTTATAAAACTATGTCTACAAAAATATGTGAATACAGAACTAAATAATGCCAAAATTTTATATTGTATTGGCGGCTTTACAGTCTAGGTGCAAACATGTAGCAATACAACAAGCAGTGCTTAATTTTGCACCATTTAAAGCATATAATTTTACAAAAAAAGTAGACGCACAAATTAAAAAAACTGGAATATTAAAAATTTGAGGCGTTGTTTGTGCATTAAAAAGACCAACGTTTACATATAGTTCATATTAAAAACAAAAAAATTGCAAAAATTAAAGAAAAAATGTTTTGTGTTTATGTTTTGCACTGCCAAATTTTTAACGTCAACCTGAACATTAACATTAAACATTCTTTCTATGTCTTTGCAATATTGCTACAAACTGTTACAAATTTTTCTGCCAAAAGTATCCAAAAGTGGAATAATCTTAATTTATAATCTTTAAGTCTACCAGTTAAACCCCCGATAGTTCCCAAAACAGCAACTAAAATATGTTAACTTAAGCCTTAACCAAACTGCAAAAAAAAATAATAAAGTTTACAATCTCATCAAACTATTGTACCATCGTTGCGACAAAGAAAAAAAAACCCAGTTTGGAACCGTCTTAAAATCTAAAAAAAAGCAGTTTATGCAAACTGTATACAATAAACAAAACGTAACATTTTTAATCCACAGAATATTTTCAAAGTTTTCCTAAATAATAAATTCATCTTTAACTAGAAGCTGCCGTATTTATTGCCAGTCGGACTTGAGCATTCCGCCAACAAAAGTTACATTAGCAATAGTTTCCTAAAAAAATACGCAATACTAGACCTTACAATAAACGCTTTGAGTTTTTTTAACTATCATCATCATCATCAATCACCTTGTAACGTCCACTGCTGGGCATAAGCATCTCTTAGTTTCTTCCATGCTTCCTGTTGTTGCCCTGCTTGTATCCAATTGGATGTGATTCGTTTTAAATCGTCGTTCTATCTGTCTCTAAAAGATCTCTACTTCTATAGGCTTCTTGTCTAGGCCTCCATTCGATAATTTGTTTTGTCCAACTGTCATCCGTCATTTGTGCTACGTGGTCTGCTCAATTTCACTTCACGCTGGCGATCCTTTCTACCGCATCTGCAACTCCCAGTTTTCTGCCGTATTATACCTAACCTAACTTTATATGGACCGCTCCATAGCTTGCTGTATGACCTTGATCTTGTATATAGATTTTTTTGTCAGTGTAAGCGTTATAGTTCCGTACGTTAGGACAGGTAATACGCATTGGTTGTTCACTTTTCTTTTTAAGCATATGGGTATTTTAAGTACGTGTCGCATTTTACCAAAAGCGGCCGAGATTAGTTCTACACGCCTGTAGGGTTCATTTGTTTGGTTATTTCTACCGGTTCAAATCTTGTGTCCAAGATATATGTATAAGACAGTCTGCTCTAGTTTTACATTATCTACTGAAATGGTTTCACACAACACCAGGTTGGTCATAATTTGTGTTTTAGCGTAGTTGATCTTTAGGCCAACTTGGTGTGAGGCAGAGTTTAGTTTTTTGAGCATTTTTCTAGCTTTGTCAACATAGTCTGCTATAAGCACAATATCATTGGCAAACCGCAGATGGCTTAGTTTCTTTTCGTCGATGTTAACCCCCAGATGTTTAAAGTCTATCTTCTTAAACATTTATTCAAGCAGTGTGGTAAATAATTAGGACGAGATGTTGTCTTCCTGCCGTACCTTTCTTTCTATGCTAAATTTGTTGGTGTTTTCGTGCAGTTTCACGCATGCAGTTGCACTTTTGTATATGTTATTGATTAGTGCGGAGTATCTGTCTATACGGCATATAGGTAGTGCTTCAATTAGTTTTTGTTGGTTTATGGAGTCAAACGCCTTTTCTTAGTCGACGACACATTTTTCAACTAGTGACTTGACTACCTGTAGGTGGTCGTTTGTGCCAAAGCCTGCTCTAAAACCAGCTTGCTTCTTGGCTTGGTAAAAGTCTAGCTTAGAAGTTAATTGCTTAGTTATGTTCTTCATGAACAGCTTATAAATGTGTGAAAGAAAACTGATAGTGTGCGAGGTTTGTTGGGTTTCCTTTTTTGTGCATGATTTTTGAAGCACTTGTTGAACAGAGTGTAAAGTGCTTAGATAAGTTTGTTTGTATTATTTGTTTGTATGTGTCTGGTTGTTTAATAGTTGTCCATTTATTAATTTCTTGTTTTTTGGTTAAGTTAGATCTTTTTTTAATGTTTAACACTATCTTTGCCTTGACCATACAATGATTGCTGCCAACTGAACATTTGTTTAGTACAGTGACATTTTGTATTATGTCCTTCCTGTCACTTATGATATAGTCTAGTTCACTTTTTGTGATTCTATCTGGGCTCCTCCATGTCCATTTCCGCGTTATATATTTTTTTTTTTTAATGTGTTTATTGCGTAGAGATACTGTAGTAGAAACTGTAATAGTAGGATTTCCCTTTTATTCCTTTGACCAAGTTTGTAGTTTTTAATGGAATTTTTTTCTTCTTGTTGTTTTCCGACAATTTTGGCATTAAAATTGCCAATTAGAAGTGTGAATTGGGCCTTAGAGTAGCTCATAGCTGTGGCAACGTCTTCATAGAAACTCTTGACTTTTTTGTTTGTGTAGCTTGTAGTAGGAGCGTATACTTGCACGATTTTAAAATTATACCTTGGTTTATTTTAAATATTAAGTAGGCGACTCTTGAGTTTATGCTTCCAATCTCAGTGATGTTCTTGGCATGATTTTGGTAAATGATAAAACCAACTCTTCTTAGGGTGGACTCTTCTTCTCCTCTGTAGTAGATGATGTTTTCTGATTTTAGTATCATTTAGCCTTCACTTTTCCTCCTGAGTTTACTAATACTTACTACTTCCCATTTAATGTGTAGAAATTCTTTCTCTAACTCTAGTAATTTTTCTTCGGTTGACAACGTTTGGATGTTATATATGGCAATTTGCAATTTTCTTTTCTTGTGGTAGCCTGATCTAATCCGGGAATTCTTCGCATTCTCTGTTCTCTGTCTATGCCAATCGCTACCGTGATTGGTAGATTTCAAACTGCCAAACAATGAGTGCCTTGTACTGTTGATGTCTCTCATAAGGGGGTTTTAGCCGGTGACCTACCACGCTGGCAAGTGCGGATTGATAGGTGGGTGACGTTTACTTAGTGTGTGGAATTACATTTTCTTAATTCCTGATTGAGCGGTTATTTCGCCGCGACTCGGTCGACAGAGCCTTGTTTGTTATCTAGCAGTAGGTACCAACGTGTAGGTGAAGTTGTCATTTGAGAAAGAATAAAGATGTTAGCTGCCAACTCCTTGTGAAGTCAGCCATTCATACGCCACTGCTGGCGTCTTAGCCTCTTTCTCTGCTTGTAATGTTGGCAACTTACATTACAAGGGACCTACAGTTTTAAGTGGATTCCGAACCACTGGAGAGAATTCATCACTCCATCAGAAAAGGTTTTAGCCGTAAAACCCCACGCTGGTATATCACGGTATATGGGAATCAAACCCACGATCTTTGGTACAGTGGCCGGATGCCTAGACCACTGCACCAACTCCTTACCCACTTTTATTTTAACCACCTTAAAAAAATTAAATATACGTCAATATATATTCACCACTACGGCGCTACACAAGTAACTAAATAAAAACCTTGTCAATGCGTTAGTCGACGTATTCCATTATAAATCTTTACAAGTTGCTCCAAAGCCATTTTTTTAAACCGACTTTAGAAAAATAAAAAATACAAATAACGTCAGTACATCCAAAGCAAAATACGAGTTAGCCCTAAAACGCCGTTGAACCTATTAAGAAAAATTAGTTGGCTTAAGAACTGAAACCAATCTATCATGGATAACAAAAAAACTGCTACTAGATCTTGGAATAAGATAAAGTTGACACAAAATAAATTTTAGTAATAAGGCACATTTATACTTTAATGACTGCGTCAACAATTAAAAATAAAAGGGTAAGAAATTGATTTTTAAGACGGACCTTCTACAATTGTAATGGTCAACGGCATAAGAATGCACAAAGCAAGAGAAACCACTGCATAAAGGATCCTTAAGAATTTCCTTTGTACAAATCATAATGAACATAAAGAACAAAGTACAATACGAGAATTACAAAATAGAATAAACAACAATTTAAATATCTTACAAATTATACAAGCTAACAATGCAGAAACAAGTATTAATTTTAACTTAAAAACTCTAAAACAAACGTAAAATATGCACAAAAACAAATCTAGCAAAAATAATTAAAAAATAAATCTTTTTAATACCATATACTCAACAGAAACACTAACTGACGATTGCTGACATCAACCTTTGTAACACTTCTACTCAAAAAAACAATGACAAAGTTATGTTCTGACTACCGTACAAAATGCCTCATGAATCACTAAAAACATTTTTTTAAAATGATGCAACACAGAACCCATGGTAAACTAGAAAAACAATATCAGCAAAATAGAGTTTGAGTTTAACTATGATCTCAGTATTAGAGCTCTAAACGTCCTGATGTAGAGATGCCTAGGCATGAACCAAGATCATATACATATGTTTTATTAACTACAACAAAGCATTTGATAAAGTTTGACACGACCGCTTTATCTAACTATTTAAAGAAAAGAAACTCGACACCTGAGACCAAAGAATCTATATGACAATCAAAAAGCAACTGTACAAATAGACGGCAGCAAACAAAAGAAATAAGACACTGAATCCGACAAAGATACTTTCTACCAGTTACCCTATTCAACATACATATATGCAGAAGAGGTTATGAAGGCAGCACTAGAAGACAAAATAATAGAAGTAAAAGTCAATGGCATACTTATCAACAACATAAATTATGCTGATAACACAATTATAATTGCAACCAACTGAAAACACTATACAAAAATCGTTAACAGAATAACAGAGACCAGCAAGTGGGGACTATTTTTAAATACAAAAAATACTAAGTTTATGATGATGACAAAAACAAAACAAAACAAAACATACACAACAAACCCATAGAAAAAGTTACAAAATGCAAGTATTAAGGTACATCCATAAACCAAATCAACTATAGTTCAGAACAAATAAGAATAAGAATCGCAATAGCAAGAACAACCATCATAAAAATAAATAAGGCATTATGCAAAAAAGACCTAAGCCTAGAATTTAGACTAACAAATTGCTACATAAATAACATAGTATTATATGGAGCAGAAGCATAGACAATGAACATTGCAGACATCAAAAAATTGGAAACATTTGATCTACGGCTTTACAGAAAAATACTAATATTTTCATTAATATAAAGTAATTAGAAGAATAAAAAAAAAGATAAAGAAATTATAGACATTATTAAATTACAATATCTAAGACACATGATAGTAGAAAAAAACCACTTTTTTCAAATAATAATACAGTGAAAAAACAATAAAATCAAAACAATTAAAGAAAACGCCACTCATGGTTAAACACCTAAGAAAATGTTTCAGTTGCACTACAAATCAGTTATTGAGTATCTGTCTCAAAAAACCGCCTAGCAATGACGATTGCCAACCTCCTGATTGGAAAAGGCAGCTAGAAAAGAAGAAACTTCTTCTTGTGGAAAAAAAGCTTATGTAAGCTTGGGACAAATCAACACCTTAAAAAAGAAATAAGCCCATATGTAAGTATAATACTAAAAATCACACATCAGGGGGTTATTTGATGCGCTCATACTATAGAACGGCACTGAACCAGAATCAACCAACACCAATTGAAAATGATTAAGAAAGCAAACCTAAAAAACTATTTAAGATATGAAAATGAATTAATAATTTATTCAAAATCAGTCTAGATACTAGTCTTTTGTTGCATTATTTATATTATTTAAGATATAATATGTAGATCAAAAATAAGAAACTTAATAATGATTTAAATAAAACACGATGTACACCTTAGAGCCGACCTGAGTAATAATAACTTAGTTTTATTACTACATTCTATTTGTATTTACCTGTATTCACCACATTGTACTCGTTTATATTTATAACAATTTCCATTACATTTTATAAAAAATTTATGTAATATCCATGATATAACAGGTAAATATGAAACTCGATAGTATAAATAATTGTCTTTTTATAATATTTACATTAAAATGAAAACCGTTGTAAATTGGTTGTAATGTCACAAATCAAATGTTGATGGCGTTTCCCCCGTCAATTATTTGCCAATTATTTCTCAATATTTGCACACGCAAAATGTCCAAATAAAAGTTATTTGTGCTAACGCTTTAACAAAATTAAATATTTGTCTGCTGAAATGAATGTTTATAATTTTGTTTTCATAATGAAAATGTCCGCATAGCAGCAAAATTTTGTACGCACAAGAAAAGCCAACACTATGCGTCCCGAAACACACACAATGTAAATTTCGTTACTGCAGGAAAAGGGACCTTGTTACATATTATAGTTGTTACACATTAAAAACGTTATAACAATTCTTTGTGGAATTACAATCTCCATAGAGCCGTCCAGAGGGTATGAAATGGTTTATATTGTTATTGTTATCATCATCAGTTGCTTTGACAATGGAGAAAGTTGCTTCAGGGCAAATGTTGTGATTCAATACATTATTGTATCAATTACATATTATAATATTATTTTATTTTTAATAATAAAAATGCATTTTTTTACTTATAATAAAACAATGCAATTCAATGTATTAAATTTTATTCAATGTATGTTCTCTCATAATTACATTTTCCAAAAAAGTCCAATAGCATATTAAAATCGATAATATGATTAAATGCAACGTCTTAAATTTTCGAATACAATCCTGTACTTTTAAAGGGTGGTTATAAAGCAGGTTATGCTATCTTGTCGGTACAATAATTACAAAGTATATCAGCACAGTTACGTTATAAACGCAGCGGTGGCGCCCATTCTCTTATTTTACAAATCATGTTTTGTGATATTAATCGAGATCAACCGATACCATAATACTTATGTTTACATCAACAAGTGGATAATTACATCAAACCCTTTCACACATTTTTTTTAATAAATACCAATTTTCAACACCTTTTTTTATATTTATTTCTTGGGATGTTAAATTATAGTGTGCGCATGAATACATAATGTTCAATCGCCAATAAAACTAAACATCATGCTGAAAAGCAGCTTTGTATAGAACATATAGTTTGCAACTGTAGCTGTATCTCATAATCCAAACTTCCTTAAACTAGTTTATACACGTCCGCAAGCGTTATTAAAACTTTATATATGATTAAATTGTTAAAAACTTAAAGTAAAGTTTATAAAATGTATTTTTAAACGAGATTTTGTTTGAAATCATTTATCCGGTATGTTTAAATGATCGAATTATCGTCGGGTCTATAAAGCCCCTTTTCACATAACAAACACTTATGAACTTCATAAGATATCTGATCATATACCAAAGACAAAGGAAACTTGAGTGGTCTGGATCATTAATTATTTCTTGAATCTGTACAATAATAATTACTAAAAAAATGCCTACATAGTGATATAATGTAATTAAATTATACGTGCTTCAGCATTATTGAATACAAAACAACAAAGGAAAATTAGAGAAACCCTGTATGGTTGGTACAATTGTTAGATTAATGTCATTAATAATTTGGTGATTTAGGTTTTAATTTGTTGACCGATTTTGAGTTGTTTCTTACTTCATCGTTAAACATATAAGTAATAAGTTACAATATTTACAAATTTACAAGATTATGTCTATTTATTATTTACTCATAAAACTATAAATTGCAAGGTTCTAATTGAATGACTGATTTTTTGTAGTTTAGTTGGTTGTACACTAGCAAGACAATAATAATAAGTTTATATTGATTTTCAATTCTAATTTTGCTGCTCTATCACTTGCAGGTCCTCATTTGAAATAAACTAGAAGATCCGCTTAATCGTAACCGAGTCAAACTTGCCTGCTATAAATTAGCGTTTGTTTTTGTGATTAATGACGTAGTTGCCGCAAGCTGACAACAAGAAAAAAATACTCTGCACACGCTAGGTATACAAACTAGTTCTTAGTTTCTGTACTTTCCTCTTATTTGAATATTCTGATCACGTAATACCAGTTTTAATTTTTACACTTGTGACTTTACCCAAAAGTTATGTTTTGAATTGATGATAAATCTTAAGATCCTCGGTAGACTATTTTTTTCTCGCAGCTATTGTAGCACTTGGTTTGTACTATTGACGGCTTGATAGAGTTCTTAGCTCTTAGAATACTTTCCTTACTGCTCTATAAGTTATATTTGCAAGAGCTGCTCTATAAGCCCAGCTGTGATGGTAGATGTTTATTTATGTACATCTCCTGTAAGTTTGACTATGCCAAGATCTCTAACCGTAACTACTGCACTAATCTGCACTAATTACACTCTTTGTTACTATTTGTTCAAAAGAGTATATTTGTTAGTGCATCAAAAAAAGCATTCAAAATGTGGCTTTAGAAGCAATTGATGAGCATTAAGTAGTCAAACAAGATCTAGAATGAAGAAATGTTAAGAAGAGCATAGCAGGAAATCATCAAAGGAATAGTGAATGCACATCCAAAAAGAAGAAGGAAGGAATGCAAGGTGACTGATGTTCTATGCAAAGAAAAAAAGCACTGTAAATTGAGGAATGTTACAAAAAAACAAAAAAACTGAAAAAAAAGACACGTAGGACCTTGAGTAAATTCTATATTTTTGCAGCATGTGTTATAACGGAATCTGTAAATTTGTGTCTGAAGTTGTTTTGCTACTAATGCTCCATACAACTTGTTTTGTGTCTTTTTGATAGAATGTTTCTAACAGTACGTTATTACCAAAAGAAGGTTTAAAATATCTGATCTAAAATTAAATGTTTCAACAAAAAAAAAATATGTAGCCTTAGTAGTTAGTTAGTTAGTAGAGTTGCAAAATCCGCAAATCAAAATATATTTTTCTATTTATTTTTTAGTGTAGCTTGTTGCTCTCACCTGTTAACCAACATCCCAAATTTTTGATATTCTTGCCAAGACTAATTTCTTAAGATTTGTGGTCTCAGATTAAAATAAGAGATGTATTTTAGGTTGGTAGTAAAAATCTTTGATATTATTTTATTTCTAACTTTATTTTTTTTGTGACATTTTATTATGTAAAATGTTTGGTGCCAAATGACAAAATAAACAAATTTAAATTATATTATTACTACGTTTTGGAAAAAACTTGAGCTGGGACATAAATACCAATTGAGCTGAGCAAGTCAAGACAATCAATAATCCCACAAAGCATTTTAAAAACTAATGTTACGTCAAAATTAAAACGTCTTAATTCCGTGTAGCTGCCTGCAATGTTGCATTTAATTGCCAAAACAACGAAACTTTTTTTGAATCTGTTCGATTTTTTTTTTTACTGATTTTGGGGACAGTTTTAAAACCATTCATTCTAACCACAATTTTTCTATTGTCAAAAAAACTATTGATAAGTTTTACAGACTTATGATCATTATTGACAAAGTCAGTAAGTTTTTAATTAAAATACACAAAACTGATTTGGACTAAGTTTAAACTCTGTTATATACTAATCATAGTTTAAGCAGAATATAAAAGACAGACCTTGTAACAAATAAATTGAATTTACCGCCAGTTCCTTTATTTTAAAACATAGAGTTTTCCGGTACTAGTTCGGAAACCGCTCTTGGGATACGGGAGAAAAAACTCGTTGTGGAAAAGTAGCCAAACACGGGTATGCGGCCGACGACATCATCGCTGTACGCGGATTTAATAAGTTAAGTTCAGTAAAAGTTAATAAAATAAAATTTATGTAAACAATGAAAAGTTTCTCTTATTTTCTCCGCCCCCCCCAAAGAGTGGCGCCCTATAAAGAGCACCAGGAGGAAACAATCTATCTCGCAATTCCTTCGAAACCCCACCCCTAAGCTACCGGCCGGTGGCTATATTTTCTAACAAGAATAAAAATGTCTATTGGTTTATCAGGGAGAATTGGTTTAAAAAAAACTTCTACAAGTTATCAAAAACCTAATTTCATCGGTGAGTAAATCGATTTTTGAAAAAATGTTTTTAGTATTTGTTTTTTACGTAACTCACGCATTAGTCTCCAATTAATATAGACCAGAATTGTTAATCTTGGTAGTCCTTGTTAGAGCCCCAGTCTGCTAAGGTTGATAAAACTGGTCCAAATGGTACTTTTTTGGTAATTTTTTGGCAAAATTATTAATCTTTACCTTTCAATTTTATTTACAATAACAAATTGCATTGAGTAAGTTTAAAATTTTTGGGATAAATCTTTCATTTCATCTAAAAAGTAGATTATAAAATCGATTACTTTTTAATTTAATTTACATTTATCATAATTCTTATAAATATACCTTAAACATTTTAAGATGAATACAAAGAGAATTTCCTGAAGCTTGCTTGATCTACAATCATTTCGGTATTGTATTTCCTCAACAAATTGTACAAAACACCGTTGCAACGCAAATAAATCAAGGTTTAGAGTGATAATGAAATGAAAAAATCATTGCAAACACTACTGTCATCATTCTTCAAAATTTTAGCAAATCATTATGAGTGCATGCTGTAAGTTAATGGAAAAATGTAAAGGGTTTACCATAGATGGACAAGCTCCATTCTGTTGATGTTCTACACCTCCCCCGGGTTGCTTTACGGCTCCTCGACCTTCACCTAACCCAAAACCCAAGACACGTCACTTTGTCCCACAGTATCAACCAAAATTTAAGCCAGGATGTTACACCGCATGCAGACTTAAGAATTTCAGAAGTTTAAAATATCTCTGATAATATTGCCTAGGTTGCTGCACGCGTCCATGCTGCAAACACGTTCCATGCTCGCCATGTCGCAAGTATGACTATCTTTGTAAAGCGGTTTGTTTCGATCATCCAGAAATGCGCCCATCCGGAAGATATCCTCCAAATATTTACAAAGGCCCTAAGACATGTTAATCAGTATATTGTCAACCGCCATTTTTATACATTGTAACTACATTTTATTTATTTTTGGAACTACCCAAGATTTAAGATTAAGATTAAATCAATTATGTAAATTAAATCAATTTAGATATTCGTTGTTTAGCTTGATTGTAGTCAACAAAAAGAGGATATAGGTTTTTTTTTTAACCATAAAGTAAGTCAATGCCTATAATAAAATTATACGTGCGTATGAGAAGCTCTGTTATGTGCAAAATTAGTTAATTGAAAACAAGCCAACATAGTAATCGCGCGTTTTATACTCGCCGTCAGGTCAGGATTAGTAGTTTAATTGTTTGTAAGTAAGTAGAGTGCATTTTATAAAGAACAATGTATTGTGGTTTTGGGGCGAAGATTTTGGGTAGGCTAAGACACTACTCTTCAGTAACTGAAACTGTTTTAACTCAAAAAAAGTTTCTGAAGTTCTAGATCCAGCTTCCATGCAAAAAAGCTTTGACCAAGTACAGATAGGCTTTCCACAAATGATGTAAGCAGAAAGTTAGAATTTAAATCAACTCTACCACAATAAACCTAATTTTTAAAAATAAATGTTACAATTTAATGCACAAATAGTATACGTCAATCTTTGGCCTGTGATGCAAATACTTAAAAGACTATTGCTTGCTTATCGTAAAGTTATACTTTAGAAAACACATTTATTGCATAAATTTATCAAAACCAGTCCTATTCATTTGTTGTAAGTAATTCATTAAATAATACCTTATTAAATTTATCAATTTACAGAATTTGCATTTATTATACTAAATTTACTAAAATTTGTTTTTTGTTACATAAAATTTATCAATAAATGCTCAAAACAACTATTTATTAAGAAAATTCTATTAAAAAAGCATATAAAATATATTTAAAACTGCTATTTACACAATTTTTTGCAAATAAATCAATTGCAAACAATTGATCAACAATTCTGCACAAATTTGGTTGTTGCAAAAATCCAATAATTGCCTTGTTTTGCTTTATAAAAAAATCATTGAAAATTACTCAAACTACAAACTTTATGGGTAAAATATATCAGAACTGTGCAGAACATATTTATTGTTTGTTTGTTTATTGTTATCACAAATTTTACAAAAGATTTTACCACCAAAAAAATGCAAAAAACATTTACTCATAAAAAAATTATTTAAAATAGTTTTAAACACATGTGTTATTCAGTAATACAGCACACAGCACAGCATTTCGCAAATTTCAATTTAAAAAATCTTTTTAGCACAAAATTGGTACAAGCCACCATTTCTCCTACATTGTATTGCGCTGTAAAATCATTAACGTAGACGGCCGCACAATGCAACAAAGCATGCATAACTCAAACCCCAACTTTTTTTTTTAACATGTGGTAATAATGTGACAATATCTTTGTTAAGATTGTAATTGTAATGATTCCGTTTCTAGGTTTTGCAGAGTTCTTATAGCATTTTTTTTACTTAATTCACTAAAATCTAGCCTAACTTATTGTGGCAGAACATCAAAAGAACTTTCATGAGTTGTAACTCCGTTAATCTTGCCCAGGTCAAATTGTGTACTAGTCTAATTACAATAAACAAACGCAGATATTCATTTTTAGCAGATTATTAGAATATTTAAGATTGTCATTACTTATAGACGTATTTAAAAAATGTAAGCATTAACGTTTGGATAATTTTTTTTAAACTAGCACCAAAAAACAAAAGTGATATGTTGGTAAAGAATTTGTCAATGTTTTTCACAGAAATGTCTTAAAAATAGTTGGATAGAGAACGGAGTAGATAAATAATCTCATAATCTAAATACTTAAATTTTGTTAAAATATTTGCACCAAAAATAAGTTTGAATTACATTACAAGAGAAAACAAGCTTTCATATTCATTAACAAATTAATAATCTTTGCCATAACAACATGGTCGATGCCGTTGCAATTTTTTGTTTATTGCCATCACATGCGTCTTAGAACCAAAGTTTTCTTGTTTTACGCCTTGTTTTGTAGTAAATTCTGCTGATTCTTCATTATATGTTCTCACTATGTTTGTATTCTCTTCATACATGTTCTTTATAAGTTTTATCGTTGTTTTATCATTGCCCATTTTCAGAAACTTTTTTTTAACTTTACAAAGTGCCTGTTTTTGTTTTAATAAGTTTTTTGTTATTTGTCTTAATGTAAAAACTAAGTCCTGTGCGCATCTTCCTCTTCTGAATCCACATTGGTTATCCTCTGGTGTTTCTTCAAGTTATTCTCTTAATTATTTTTATCAACTTTTCTTGCTAGGATCTTGCTGACTACGCTTGTTTATTGAGATTTCTTGGTAGTTATTGCAATTTTTTGTTTTACATTTGTTTTATATTGACTTTTATATTGTTTTGGAGGTTTTCCGATCTTTATTATTTTGTTTAATAGATCGTTTAATTGTGTTTTCTTTTTTTTTCTTGTATTTTATAATTTCTGGTAAAATTTTGTCTATTACTTCTACATTTCCGGTTTTCAGCTTTTTTACTGCCTCCATTATATCTTCTTCTATTATCTCTTCCCTATTCCTTTTGTATCTATCTCATCCTAATTATTTTCTTTAACTACCCAGGTCTCGCTTTCTTTTGTTGTTTTGTGTGTGTTGTCTCTATCTTTGCTTGATTCTTTTTTTGTTTGTGATTATATTTCCTTAATTGTCTTTCATATTCATCATATTGTCTTTTTTTGTTTAAAATGTTAAAATGTTAAAATGTTAAAATGTTAAAATGTTAAAATGTTAAAATGTTAAAATGTTCCGTAGAATAACTTTTGATTGTCTTTGTTGTTCTCGTTCATAGTTCTATCAAATTTGATCAATGATTTTTGTTCTGCTTCTTTTTTACTTTATTTCTCTTTTTTGTATTCTTTGTAGCCCTCCACTTTGCTTGTATTAAATTATCTTTTCTACCAAAAAAGGTTTTTATCTTTTGTTGTTCCGTATGTAGTTTTTCCGCTTCTAATAAATTGTTTTTGTTTTCTTATTTTTTCTAAATAGTTTCTTTTTAGTACTTCTTGTATTTGTGTTTGTTTGGCTTTTACAGGTTTTATTAAATTATTTAAAACAGTCAAAAATAGACTATTTTCTTTATAGAAAGTTTATTATCCGGCCGATTTTACCGAAAAAAAAATAGTCAACTCGCTCATTGTAAATATAATTATGCCATAAAAATAAAAATACATCATTTCTTTCAAATAACAGTGGAGCGATTATTTGAAATTTGTCGCAATGTTAAATAATTTCACTCCCAAGCTGCTAGATCAAAATTAATGCATTGTATTTGTGAAAATGGTTATATTACTAAAACAAAAGCGACGACTTAATATTCTAGAACTGTGAATCTTTTGCAATTAAGTTTGTCAATATGCTGTAAGAATTTCAAGAGTACATACTTTGCGAGTTAATGCAGATTTTTTATTTTTTTTTTTACTTCTTATTCAGTTTTTCGTTTTTAAAGGGAAGAAAGATGTGAGTATGAAACCAAAATTTACATCTTAGCAAGGGCTTTGAAAAAACATATGGGTTAGATGCATGACTTTTTTATATCAAAATTCTTCGGAGATTGTGTCGAGTCGGAGATGAAGATTTCTCTATGAATACCACTTTTAGTTTTGCACAAAAAGGATTTTGACTAGACTTCGTTAAGAACTACAAGAGGAGAGTTGCATAATAGTAATACAATCCCGCACTGCAGGTATCGTATGCAAATTAAATCAAATCAAATGCACTAGTTTCTTGCGGTGAAACTGAAAAAACAGTATTATCTTAAGCGTAAACTAGAAACTTACATCAAAAACTACAAGATTGTGAAGCCAATTGATAAATAAATAAATATCAATTGTTTTTTTGTGAACTATTTACCTAAAACTTAAAAAGGTCCAAAAGTTTTTTAAGATTCTTAAGATGTTTACTTAAGAATCTTAAAAAACTATCTTCCCGAAGACTTTTTTTATTCAAACTTTAACAGTTTGCCTAAATAAGAAATAAATTTATGTAAACAAAAAATTGTTACGCTGTTAATTAAAAAAAATCAAAAATTTCTGAATCTTTAAAGAGCTATAACTCTTAGGTCATTATTACTCAATTTGCTTGTAGTTTCTGGCATTCATTTATGACTAGTTAATTCGAGACTCCTGTATGTATATAAAAAATTCTTTCTTTTAATACTACTATTGCCATCTATCACATTACTGTATAACTAAAATAGACTCCGTAGTTTCAAACATTTTTTATAGATGTCACTACATTGACAATTTCAAGGACAAAACGCAAATCATTAAATATTATAGGTTAGAGTAAAAATAAACAAACTTCAAAATGTTAAATACAAAATATTTAGTTAATCTGGCCAAATGTTTTCAAATTAGTAAGCAAATCCCAATTAGACAATTTAGTTGTGCATTGCAAACTAATAAAGGGCTTAACGATTTAAGTTCTAATTTAATAAATAGGAATTTAAATGTTGTCTTCTTACCAATTGTTCGAAATTATGCTAAAGGAAAGGATAAGAAAAAAGATAATAAAGGTATTAGAAAAATATTGTTATATAGTATTTTTTAAGTTATTTAACATCAATCGTATAATATAATGTTCATCATAACATTCGTTGTTTTTATTTTTTTTAGGAAAAAATAAAGTTCAAGTTAATGAGAATCAATTGAATGAAGTAATAAATGTCGATTCTTTTAAAACTCACATGCAAAAAGCAGTTGAATTACTTAAAGATGATTTCGCTAAGCATTTATCTCTTAGGTCAACATCTGGTAAATATTAATAATATTACTAACAATATTTATTAAATATAAAATATTACATAACGATGTGGGTAATCAATTTTCTATCGCAAAGGCTGCAATGAAACATTTTTGTATTTAATTTGTTATTATTGTGTAATTATTTATTATTAATGAATATTATTCTCCGTCTTATTTTTAACTAATAAATTTAATTAACATTATATTATTTATATTACATAATAAAAAAAAATCAAATGAGCACAGAATTGGTGTTTAGAAAGCAACACTTTTCTGACCGGTTAGAAATATTTGGTTTTCAAACTTTTTAAAAGTTAGAAATTGTCTTATTACTAACTTATTGTGAATACAATATATATTTTTAGGTTCAATCGAGTCAATAATGGTAAATGTTGATGGTCAAGATCACACACTACAAGAACTAGCTCAAATAGTCCGTAAAAATCCTAAAACTATTGTTGTAAATATGGCAGTCTTTCCTCAAGCTATACCAGCAGCATTAAAAGCAATACAGAAATCGGGAATGAATTTAAATCCTCAACAGGAAGGCACGACACTTTACATACCAGTACCTAAGTAATAAATTATCAAAGTAAATTTTTATATATTTTATTTTTTTATATTGCAGGGTAACGAAAGAACATCGTGAAAATCTATCAAAGAATGCAAAAACATTATTTGTCAAATGTAAAGATCAAATCAGGGATGCTCAAATTAAGCAAACAAAGACATTGAAGAAGAAGGAAGGTGTATCTGCAGATTTAATTCATACTGTTGAACAGCAAATTGTAGCTATTGCTGATACTTACATAGGTGAAGCCGAGAAGATTTTAGAAAGCAAACAGCATGAATTAGTTGGGAAAGATTAATTTAATATATGATGTACAGAGAGTGTATATATAGTTAATATTTTACATTAAATTATTATTTGTAAAGTTAATTTGATTTTTTAGATCCTTGGTAGTAAAATTACAAGATTTTGTGGAATAGTTGTAACTTGATGGACCACAGACATAATAATAATAATTCTTAATTTACGGTATAAGTAAAACCATTTACATCTACATAAAAATACAATGAATATAAACAATATAATATGTATATAAAATAATCAATATAAAAAACAGAAGCAAAAGATCGACATAAAAAACATAATATAATATAAAATACATAACATTTAATCAATATGACTCAATTAAATCTTAAACATAGATTTAGAACAAAAAAAATTGAAATTGTTTGGTAAATAGTTTGCAAATCTACAAATTCTACCAATGTGGTTGTGAAATCCATAATTAGTAGAATGTGTAAATTCTCTAAATAATGAAGTCTGCCTGGTACGTCGTTCACTAATAGGAATGTAGAATGGAAGAGATACAAGTAACTCAGGACAGTCTACTTCAGACATCACTAGACCACGCAAAAATGAGAGATCTGATCTTTAGTGACGGTAAATTGTATAGTGAAGCAATTTAATTGCGTTCAAAATTAACCGACAATATATCAGATCTATAGGACAACAGACGAAAAAATTTGTTTTGAACACGTTCAATATTCTGACTATGGATTTCATAGAAAGGGCACCAGACCAGACGCTCAGTATAGTAATTTAAGACTACATGGAGAAAGATCAGCTGACATTCTATATACAAACACAAACCCCAGCATTTTTATAGCACGGTTACACATGTAGCTGATATGCTCAACAAACGTAAGTTTAAAATCAAAAATTACACCCAAGTCTTTAAATTGTGTTACTTGTTGTAGCACCTTGTTATCGATAATATAATCGTACGAAATGTTGCTTAGCGTTCTATTAAAACTGATTGCGAAACATTTATTTACATTAAACAAAAGGTTATTAATAAGACACCAAGCATTAATAGAGTCTAAATCTTGTTGTAAAAGATTACAATCATCGATAAATAAAATACTTCTATAAATTTTTAAATCATCTGCAAATAATAGAAATGATGATGAACTTATACAGTCAGAAATATCATTGATAAAAAGTAAAAATAAAATTGGTCCGCAGTGAGATCCCTGAGGAACACCTGATGGAACTAAAATAGGTTGTGAAAGAAAGTTATTGATTTTTACACACTGCGTTCGGTTTTTCAAAAAGCAAGATAACCAAGAAACCACTGCATTATGAAAACCCAAGCCACGAAGCTTAGCAATCAAAATATTGTGGCTCACACTAAGGCCTTTGAAAAGTCGGTGTAAATAGAGTCAACTTGAGTTTTGCGTTTAAAATGTAATTTTTGTAAGAAAGTAGATTGGTAAGTGTAGATCGACCTGCACGAAACCCATGCTGTTCTTCTAATAAAATACTTTTGCACATCCAATTTATTTGACCAGTTATAATTTGATCAAATAGCTTCGGGATAGCAGATTGAATGCAAATGCCTCTATAGTTTGTAATATTTTCTTTAGCACCAGATTTATGCAATGGCATAATATAAGTTTGTTTCCATACATCAGGAAATTTAGTTTCATTTAATGAAGCTTTGAAAAGTAAATGTAATGGTTATGAAAATAAATAAATACAATTCTTTAAGAGCATAGAAGGAATGCCGTCAGGTCCAGTGATAAGATTAGATTTAAGGCTTTTAATTCCATTAAAAATATCTAGTAAACTGACTGAGAAATTTGTATGAATTACATCTTTATCAAACTTAAACAATGGAGTTGGATGAATTTGAGAATTATAAATTGAAGAGAAAAAATCTGCAAATTTGTTTACTAGATCGTCACCATTAATACAGGTTTGATCACCATAAATTGTAGCTGGAAAAGCATTAGTTTTCTTAGCTTCATTTACAAATCTCCAAAAATGTTTTGGGTTAGACCGACATGCCAGTCATAGAACTGAAATTTTATTTATAGAATGTCAAAATAGCAAAATCCGACCATAAAGTATAAAAATATTGTAAGAAAGTACTAAAATTTACCATAAACTGTTGAAAACTGCAATTTATGAAAAGTCAAATGGCAAAATTTGGTTTTAAGATGTTTTCAAAATCCGGCCGAAAACAGTTGAAGTGCAAAATGTTGTTCATAAAATGACAAAAATAGCAAAATACGTCGATAAAATGTCAAATAATTTTCAGAAAGCATACAAAATTCAGCAATAAATTGTTAAAAAAGTGTAAAAACTATAAAACACAAAAATATTGTCAGAAAAAACTAAAATCAAGCATAAACTGTTGCAAAGTGCAACATTTTTTAATGAAGTGGCAAAAATAGCAAAATCCGGTCATGAAACATTAACATATTGTTGAAAAGAACCAAAATCTGGCCATAAAACAACAACATATGGTCAGGATACACTTTTTCAAAAAAATTGTAAAATCGGGCTAATTTAGTCATTAACTGTAAAAAAGTGAAAACTTCTATTCATAAAAAGTTAATAATAGGTAAATCCGGTCATAAAAATTAAATATTTTTAGATCAAAATTCGGCCAAAAACAAATAAAATCCGCCTATAAAATTTGATCATAAACTCCAGAGAAGTGTAAAGGTCTGTTCCAACATACGATTTGGACAGTTTGCAAACCGTCCAAACTGTGCACACAAACAAATATTTGTTATCCTTAGGCAATCTTTTATACACAGTAATTTGTTTGTGTGTATAGTTTGAACGGTTTGCAAACTGTCTAAATCGTATGTTGGAACAGACCTTAAAATTCTAATCAAACATAGTTAAAAATAGCAAAATCCAGTCATAACATAAAAATACTGTCAGAAAGTGCCCAAATTCACCATAAACTGTTAAAAAATACAACATTTCACTTATGAAATGTAAAAAATAGCAAAACTCATCAAAGCGGATTTGCCCTGAACAGAAGCATTTTTACGATTATTTGCCAATCCCCCCTCCCCCCCTCCATCGTTCGTTTCAAAAAGAGCGGAAAAATAAAAAAATCGTAGAAGCAAAACAATTGTTTGTGCTTGACCCTTGGTCCCTGTGATTGTTAGATCATTTTCACATTTTTCAGAAATTAATCATAAAATCGCAATTTTGTAAAAAGTTTACTTACTCAAACTAAAAGTTTATAACTAAAAAAGTATAAAATGTCTTTCTGGTATCACCACATAAAAAACGTATAATAAATATTTTTAGGAGTATCAGAGTTTATATTTTCTATAGAACATGAGTACGGTCAGATGGTTTCTACTTGAAAGTTACTTCTTTCTGCAAGCATTAAAAGTCAATATGTCAATATGGTCAACATTATGATGACATCTAATCTTCTAATGACACTTGGGTGGGTAAGTGGAACACTCCAATTTATGTTTACCGTTGAGTTTGAACTGGAATGCCCATCCACTCGCCCAAGTATTTGTTATCAATAGATTGGAAGTTTCTTTTCCATGCTAGTAGTTTAAATTGGACTGCATACCTACCCACCCAAGTGTTTGTAGTAAAGAGATTGTAAATTACTTCCCTTTGCAAGTGTTAGAAGTTTTTGTCAGACAAGAAAGAGGTAATATCTAATCAGTTGATGACAGACTCTTAGACGGCTCAATAGAGACACTCTAGAGTAAAGTTGTTTTAAATTTAATTCTTTTTTCAAATAAACCAAATTTTTTCTTTATTTAAAATGTTTTTGTATAATATAATTCTACATACGAATACTCTTATTACTTGAATTTAACAAAAAATCAGACTAATTTTTATCAAATTTTCTTAAAAAAAAACTAGGTTTTTTTTTCTTTAAATAAAATGTTTTTAGAAGACAATTTTACATATAAATCCACTTATTGGTATTGTCCAAATGATTAATTTACTATCCAAAAAGCTAATTTCTTGGACTTAATAAAAGTACGAAGAAATGTTGTTTCAAATCCAATTTTCTCAAAATCCCCTTCAATAAACTATTTTTTTTTTAATAAAAATGTTTTCAAAATTAAATTTTATATATAAATCTAGACTAAAACCTATTGGTATTGTTATATATATTTTTCCATATAATTCCACTTACTGCTATTTTTAAATAATTAATTCAAAAATTTAAAAAAAAAAATCCAATTTTCTCAAAAATAATTCACATTATCAACAATATATTTGTCCTCTCGTAATTGACTGTGCAAATATAAACTAAAAAATATCGACATTTAATGTCACTTTAAAAATATGTTACAGTAAACAAATAAATAAAAAAATTACTTTTAATTTGTCATTTTGTGATTAACACATGTTAATATATATGTATACTTACCTATTCTAATACATAACTGTTTGAACCAACAAGGAATACAGTGAGATCAACAATAAATGAGGATTTTCAAATATTCCTGGGAAATTTTTTAGTGTGTGTACCAGTTTGTCAACCTGTTTCCCTTGAACAAAATAATATTCAAGTATATTAAATCGATTTAACTTATTAAAAAAACCACAATATATTTTAGCATTTATGAGAGGTTCAAAGAAAAACTGAACCCTATAAAATAAAGTTGAAATAAAAAGCTTTGTTTATTAATTATGCTAAATTCAATAAAACTAATTTTTTGTGAAAAAAAGTGCTAATTTGCCAAAAAATAAGATAATTCTAAAGATAGGTCCTATGTGCCATTGACTATATCCTATCATACAAGCAAACTTTGTAAACAATCAGGCAGATAGGTAATTATTTGAAAATAAAGTCTTGTTTTGGTATGTGAAGGGTTCTTTTTAACTTTGTTACTTCAGCTCCTCAAATGTCGATTTAGCTTACCATATTTTATTCATGAGAAAACAATTTGTGCTATCTATCCGTAAACATTGCTTGTTTTACAGAACTAAAAGGAAGTATGAAATAATGTAATAATTTAGCTACTACAAATAAAACAAATTAATTGATAAACAGTCCACTTCAGCTCGGAGCACCTCAATATTATAAACCAATTTATCTATAGTATTTTTAAATGTAAAATCTATATAAAATAAAACTATGCATTAGTAAAACAATTAATTAAGTAATTATAAAAATGAATGAAATTTTATTTATTATTAAGAATCCAATACAATACACATTTAATGAAAAGCATCCCGTTATTTATTGTGCCGTGACTGCCTCAATAAATTACATTAAAACAGCCACGGCAATATATCAGATATACCGAAGCAAAAAAAGGTTGTTGAAAACAAAATTCTTTCAAAACAATCAATAAAATTATTTTGAAATTGAAACAAGTCATTTATTCCGTATCCATTGCTACTGCTACTACAGGATCCCTTGGTGCTGGTGGTGGTTCGTCCCCCGAGTCATCACGAGGTGCAGTAGTTTCGGCATTACCACCTCTGCGTTCTTCACCTTCGATCATAGCCAAATAAGCAGCCGTCTCTGCTTCATTTAATATTTTAAACTCGACATCTTTACCTACATATCCAATAGATACATTTTTAGTATTCAAATCAACTTCATTAGGTAAAGTATCTCGTAAAGCACGTAATCCATGTTTAATAAGATCTTCTAGCTCGCAACTGTTGAATTCATCTAATTTCTTTTCCAAGTATGTACGTGCACTTTGGGATCTAGCTCCGATAGACATAGCTTTACAATCGAAATAATTAGCAGATGGACAAGTTTGGTAAATATGTGGCCCCAAATCATCGTAACCAGCGACTAATAAACCAACACCATAAGGTCTCCTATCGTAACGTTGAGTGCAAACTTGCATCTTATTGCCTAATTGGCCGATTAATCGATTTATTGGTAATAATGAATCGTGAGAATATTTATAATTCAGACATTCCGTTCGCATATAACGGCTGAGGATTCTCGCATCGGCAGTTAATCCAGAAATGGTGATACCAATGTGGGAATCAATTGGAATTACCTTCTTTTGATGAGCTGATAGTTCTGATGAAGCTCTTTTTAAGGCTATGATGACTGCATGAGTTTTATTTTTCAAACCTACTGTTGCAGATCCTAATTTCACTGCCTCCATGGCATATTCCACTTGGTGGAGGCGGCCCTGGGGGCTCCACACTGTTACATCACTATCGTACTGATTTCTGAACATATTTAATAAGAATAATAAATACTTTTCTTTAACCGGTGATTCTTGTTTGTAATGCTGTGTCACTGCAAAACTGCTAATAATGCTTTTGTCACAATTGTCACGAGTATGCAACCAAACTAACTTTACAGGCTGATCATTTATGTAGTAAAATATTCCCTAGAAAATAACACTGTCGCCAATAGAAGCAAAGTAAATTATTTTATTTTATGAATTTCCAGAAAGTGCACCGTACATTTTTATTCATTTGAACACTGGAAGCACTGGAGAAAATAACTACATAGAAATAAAAGAATATTAATTTTTTTAAATCAATTACATATATATTTTTATAAATATAAAGTTGTGGCTATTGCTACGTTTATTTCTAAGTTTTACAAAGCGCGAATATAACATATTTATGTTAGACCAGGAAAGTTATTCTGCAACATATGCGATCTTTTTTTTTTACTGCGGCAGCATCTAGTCAACAAACAATGCAAGTCAGATAAGCTATTTATTAAAAGATTTGCATTGAAATCATTTTTATTTTTGTAAATACAGTAAAGTTGAATTTTAAATTGTATTGCCATAGTCATGATTAAGTCTCAATTAGAAACTTTTGTCGAAAAATGTGCAAAACAAAGTAAACTATGTTGCTTGGCGTTTTAAAGTTGAACTAACGTTAAACTCAACAAAATTGTTTGAAGTCGCAAAAGAACTACAGCTGAAACCTTCTAGTGGTCAAGATGATTTTGTTAAGGCATGGGCAAGAAAGATTTAGAAGCCTAAGCGCACAAAATTGCGAACTGTAGTTTTGCAAGTAAAATGTTAAATAAAAAAATTGGGCTGGTACATAAAAATTATTAAAACCCAGCCAAAGGTTTACAAAGAATTTTTCAGCTTCAAAGCTTTAAAGCTGTATCATTTTTGTACATCCTAGGATAATATTGCTGTTGCCGAGAAACGCCTACGATTGAGAAAAATCAGACTTGACAAAATCGATTCAAACAATAAACCTCACAAAAACCAAATTTTCAAAGTATTTAAAAAACTTTGTCAGTTTAATGCTTAAAATGTAAAATGACAAAAAAAATTGCAAACATAAGTCAAGTGTTACATATGTGACTTAGTGCAAAACGTTCTACGGTTGTAATATTTTCAAACAAAAAGGTTATTTTGCACCGACGCACCGTATGCGTCGGTAGCACTGAACGTGTTAAAGATTTTTTACACTTTTGTAGTGTACTGAACATTTTTTTTAATGGTGTAGAATTACCGGTTTTTTTCAAGTAATAAATTTTAATTTTCCAGAAACTTTATAATTTATTATCTCGCTTGTTATAGAACTTTTACTACATTTTTTTAACTTTTATCAATAATATTGATTGTAAACTATAATTCTTTGAGTTTATGCGCATAGGTTAAGAATCACCCTGTATATGAATATTGAATGAAAATTTATAAGCTAAAACTGTGTATTATTCAGTGTGCACATTGAATCAAATAGAAATCAGTTTAATCAAGGGTCAGAGTCCAGCAGAACTTAAGTTTAAACAAAAAATAAAATTAGACAAACTGAGAAGCTTTGGGTAGAAGCTTGTCCACAAACATAACAAGATGAACAGGAAGTCTAAGAAGAGTATCGTAGTTGGTCACAACAGGTCTTGTAAATGTAGCTTTGTCTCCCTACAAAATTTTATGCAAAAAATCTGGATTAACTTCAGATTAATTTAAAAACTATTTACAAAAACTATTATTTTTTCTGGATCTCTAGGATACAAATATTAAAATATTAAATAAGTTGCAAATGATACTCATCTCTTTTATATTTATGTAATATACCTTAAATTTTTATACTTGAAGTTGTTGAGTTTCCGTTCGAAAGCTAAGCCTAAGATTTAAATCAAATAAACGAAGCATGCGGTTATTTATTATTCTTTCAATAAGATTCTTATTTCTTTTTGGCTCAGTATTCTAATTCAAACTAAATTCACAAAAACGTCGGTGAATTTCAATGAATTCTTAGACATTTGATAATCTTCCGTTTGAAAAACGCCCAGAAACTGTAACGTTTCCGTTACAATATACAGTAGTCCGGTTATAACAAACCCGCTTATAACAAACTCTCGGGTATAACGTACTTAATTTGAAACAACAAAATTTTCTCATAAATTCAACGCTATTTTTTACTGGTTATAGCAAACCCGCTTATAACAAACTTTCAGATAAAGCGAACCAAAATATATCTAGCACAATTTTCCTGTTACAACGTACTTTTCCGGGTTTATTTTCTGAGGTTCCCCGGTTTATGGATTTGCGCGGTATTTTCTTGGAAGTATTGTATTTTGTTTACATCATTAGGATGTCCGTTATTTCATAAATCGCAATTTTTTTTTAGAGAATTAGTTAAATGTTTTCTTTTTATAATAAATAACTATTTTGAAATAATAAAACTCATTGCAAGCAAATCAAATTATTTATTTGATTAACATGGGAAAATCGTCTTTAAACGCTCAAAGTTTTTTTTTACAAATCGTAGGTCTTTGTTCATATTTGTCAACATACCGTTTTTTTTGTAAAAACAATCCTAACGTTACTTTTAACATAAAATAATAAATACATAAAACAAATTACAATATTTTTTATTACCGTTTATAACAAACTTCGGATATAACGAACTTGTTTTGGTACATTTTTCGAGTTCGTTATAACCGGACTATTCTGTAACATAAATTATTTGTATAATTACTTATAGAAAGAATGAAACAACAGTCATTAAGCTGAACATTGATTTTATTTAATATCTACAAAGTAAAATAAAGTCACGCCACGGCGCAGTAATCAAAAAACTGAATTGAACATCTGTGTTTGCTGTGGTAGAAAAACCTAAATGGAATAAAAATAAAAATAATTTATTTAAACTAATGTGCTCTGTGGACAAGTAGTGCAATCCAAAAAAAAACCTTAGAATTAATTACAACTTTCATAACTTTTTAGCACGTTTTGAAATTACTAAGTGTAGCAGTAGTCACAAAGTATTGTTGGTTGCATAGCTTAAAACAAATTAATCATTATTTACTTTTAGGAGTAGCCTATCAGTGAAGCATTTTAGATTAATTATAATTAAAAGTTTTGTGGATGATTGTATTGCCAAGTGAGCTAAGCAACTCAATTCCACTTTGATATTGATAATATTATTAACAGATTATTTTGCTTATATTTTTATAATAAACATAATAAAATTGCATAAATTTTGGCAAAAATGTGAATTTAATATGTAGAAAATGAATTTAATTGGTAAAAAAAATAAAATTGAATATATTTTCAGTTCGTCAATTGCAACGGCATAATTTAATGCTAGCGAGTTGCAGTGCAGATGCATTATGAGATTTAAAAAAAAAAAAAAAGTTTTTGTCCTATTTTTGTATATTTATTGTTATTACCAAGAAATCTCTTCAATAAAACTAGTAGCAAACTGTCAATTCAAAATTGCTAATTTTGTGTAAAAATATAGTGTACAACAAATAAAAACCATTCATCTGAACATCAATTGTGTACCTACTACAGCCAATTGAAATTTGATAAATATTTTTGATTGAAAACTAATTAATCGATTACCGGGCGTTGCAGAGATCTAATACATACGAGGCTTATAAAAAAAAAGAGTTTTATTTTAAAAACTATTTTATAATCAAATGCTCCCCTTCAATGTACTCTTCTCCCTTTGCCACACACCGTTCTATTTGTTGGTAGTCTTTTTTTGTAAGACCACTTACGAGCTCCGCCGATTTTTGCTTCAACTCTTCCATTGACTCAAACCGGGTTCTTTTTAAGTCAGACTTGATCTTCGGAAACAGAAAAAAGTCACAGGATGCTAAATCAGGCAAATACGGCGCGTGTTCGAGCACTGGAGTGCCTCTAGTGGCTTAATAACGCTTCACAGACAGAGTGTTATGGGCGTTAGGCGTTATAGGTGCGTTGTCCTGGTGCAAAATCCACGACTTGTTTTTTCACAACTCCGGCCGTTTGACCTTCTGGAACCCATTCAGTCATTACGATGCCGTTGATGTAAAAAAAAAACGATTAAATTCTTTTTATTTTTTGATTTTGAGATCCTTGCTTTTTCTTTCTTAAAGGAGTTTTCCAGTGCATGGATTGCCGCTTAGTTTCAACTTAACCTAACCTAACTTAACCTAACTTCTCTAGAAAATCTGAGTAAATCTGTCGACAAAAGAGCATTTGGTCAAGAGTCAAATTTTTTGAGACCTACTTTGCACATACTTTCTTCATGTTCAATATGTCATGTAAATTTTTTCTGGCAGTTTTTTTTTTGGTGTTTACAGTCTCAGCAATCATCCGATTTTTGTCACTGTTTGCGGAGTTGAAACAGAGACAGATCTACAACAGATCTACATGGACCTTAGTCATCTTTGGTGTTCGGCCTTCAGAAAACCGTTGCAAAACAAGTGCACAAGATAGAAAATTCTTACCATAGGCCTCTTTCAACAACTTATAGCACTCAGCCGGATTTTTTTTATTTAACGAGAAATTCATTCGTTGCTTGTGTTTTTTGTCACACATTGTTATCGGCACAAGAAAAAATCACGTTTATTTCCAACCTCTATAGAAAAAATACTACTATAGCAACAAAAACGTGTTTTTGTACTGGAATAGTAGACACTTTCAGCTATCCAACGTTGCATTTGCTCCTTCTCCCTTTTTGTTGTATATTCAGGTACTACCACCAAAGCAAACTTTTCTAAAATAACAAACTGATTGGAAAACAGTAAACAATTCTCAACAAAGGAAACGTATCAGGCATGTTTTTTTGAGTTGAATTTGGTGCAGCAACATTAAGTTATAGGTTATTATACTTTTCTAAGTATATTTAATCGGAAGTACAATCACCATTTATAACTATCTCAATAAGTAAACCAATTAAAGAATGTTTAAATGTATTTGAATGAAAAATAATCAATAAAAAATGCTGGAAACATTTCTATTTATACTGACTTTGCTAGGTGCTCAATTATCACTTGGAGCGATCACGCACGACTTTAGTCTGTTTTTTCCCGTAGGAGTTTCTTGGAGTTGTACTTACAGGTCGGCTGGGTTGGCGTAACAGACACTTCATAACGCAGCTATTTTTAACTTAAAAAAAAGATGATAAATCAAATCTCTTGATCTCTTGATGACAACCCAACTGGTTGCGGTACTCAGTTTTAGTCATTTGAAGATTCAAGTTTTTTCGTTTTGCAAATGTCAGTTGTCTTAAGCTTAAAAAATGAGAGACAAATTCAATCTCTATATAATACATAGTCCCTTGGGTGGGCAGGGCACTCAGTTTTTAGATTGCAAATAAGTAGTTTTAATTGGAGTGACCCACCCAACCAAGTGTTAGTCAAACTTTGTTTATAAATTGCTGTCAAGTAGTTTTAAATAGAGTAACCCGTCCACTCACTCAAGTAATAATCTTCCAGAAATTAGAAGTATCTCCTCTCTGCAAATATTAGCTGTCATAAAATTAAAGAAAACGGGTAGCAGATCTTGAGATCTGAGAACCAGTGGTGTGGGTAGTTGAGTTAACTTAAATTTTGGTGTCCTGGGGTACTCTAATTCTTGTCTCCCGGGTCCTTACCCGGGAATACCTTATTCCTACCTATTCTATCAAATATTAAAACATTGCATTTTATTGTATTGGTTGAATGTAGAATATTTATATATTTTATACAAAACAAAATATTGTTAGAATTGCTTGTCTTTAGTTTTAAGAACTCAAACCACCGGAAAAGTACAATGTTTTTTTAGAATTATAATTTGCAACTTGACTTTTAAATAATTAGTGGTGTAAAGTAATTATCATTCCTACTGTCGATGAATTTTAGAAATATGAATGAAAAATTATTTCACAAATTCTCATCAGTAGATATCGGTGTCACCGCATTATTTGACTTCAAATAATTGATTAACACTAACTAGCAAGTTAAAAATTTAAAAAATCTTGTTTTCCTTGTTTGGCAAAAGAATATTTTTTTAATAATAACGTTCACTAAAATTTTGATTTCATTATATTAAAAATTATCAATGTCATACGTTTGTCTGCTGAAGTTTATTTACATATTGTTTTTTGCTTATCTAATCAATGATATACACATTTATATTGTTTATTAAAACATGCTAAATATTTATAATAAAATTAATATCACTGTGTAATAAATATGTATGTATTTCGTAGAAATAAGCTAAAAAAAATCTATAAATAATTTTTACATTATTATGCTTCACCGATTGCACATGGTTTGTTATTAAATATTTATTATTTTTAACTAAAAATTATGCTTTATTTGTAACATTGTGAACAAAAAACAAAAATATTTATCTGCGTACACATCTATGAATATTTACGTTGAATTTTTAATAGAGCATAAATTTTTGTGGAGTAGAAAAAAAAATGTCTACTCCTTACTGTCATGTGCAACTGATCTTGATACGAAAAAATACGCCATTTTATAAGTTTATCTTCTTTATTGGATAAAGTTAGTGTGGGTGAGTAAGTGAGTGCGAATTGGCCGCAGCCATTAAGGCGTGTTGAGGTGTAATCACAAATTTAATTGTGTGTAGTGTAATCAACAGTGACGTTGATTGGGTGTGTATTTCAATAGTAGGCAAGCTTGCTTTAAAAGGCTTCTATCCTCTTCCGTGCCGTTAGTGTTATTAGGAAACCCCAAATAGGACAGACGTATAGCACAACCCGTCCGATAGTTGTTTTGTACAACAGCAACTTCTTTCTGAGACTCATTTTACTTACTCATTTTACTTAGCGAAGTAGTTGTACCTGATAAGTTTGTATATGAGCCCTTTATGCCAGACTTTATCGAATGCTTTCTGACCATTAGATGTTTGTGGAACGTCGAGTGTTATGATCAAAATTTGAACTGAACATTGTGTTTGTCTGTGTGTATTTGTAGCTTTACCAGAATATTTTTTTCAGTTACTTTGCCAATAGTATCATAGTATCAAAAGACTTATGGGTCGATAGTTTTGAAGAACCCTTGAATTTTTTCCTGCTTTAAAAAACTTAAGTGGCTCATACGGAGAACTAACAATGTTGGTTAATGACATAATTGCCGTTTGTGGGAAAGTTTTTTGTATCATTTTTGAGATAATATAAAGACCAGGGGCTTTTATGGTGTTTAGAGATTTTACTACTTTTTTGATGCGTGAAGAAGGCATATTTATGTACAAATAAATGTACATGTTTCACGTGATTGAGATCTGCATCCTGATAGTTTGTAGAACATTAAAGTTTTGAAGGACATTTGCTAAGCTTTGCAGTAACTTACAAAGCTCAAGACAATTTCTTTTCAAACGCTTCTCAATTTTATTAAAGAAACGGAACTACTAGAGCTGCACAATAGGTCAAAGAGAACACAGTGTTTTGTGGGAGTTGGTCTCATTGCTTTCGTTATTAGCAAACGTGCTAATCTTTGTATTTTACCTAGTTTGATTTCTGTACACAGATTTATTCTTATATAAGCACTTTGTATGTGATGATAAGTCTAGCCACCACAGTATATATCTACTTAGTCATATCAATTGTTAGTGCTTATGCGGATGGCTTTTTTACTCAAATAAGTATAAAAGTTTAGTTTGATATCAAGTGTTAGTTCAGGTACTTTAATTCTTTTGTATAAGGCTTCATACATTTTCAGATTGTTTAAACTTGAGTTTACTGATAGTTTCATTTTTTTGCACCACGTTTCTACTTATTGACGTAGTCATGTTATTCAGTAACTTCAGTAGACCGTCCCAGACTCCACAGTAAATGTGAAAACACACCGCTCTGTAACAATATGTTTTGACGCACTTGACTTTATAATTGACAGTACCGCTTTTGCAAATTTTAAAAAAGACCTCGAGACAACAAAACTTTGAAAATCTAGTTGTCTCGTTTTTTTTTTTTGCAAAAAAGTTAAAACTAACCTATACTAAACGCCTATTTTTGGTTAACCAACAGAATTACCCAATACGGGGAAGATTAAGAAATGACAAACTATGCAAGCCATATATTTATGCAAATTAGGAGTTTGCTCTCGACAACATTTTGCGTGCTGCAAAAAGCCAACATTTTTGTTTTGTTGTTTTTTAGAATGGAGAGCGTCAGTTTTGTCACCCAAAACCGCTTTATGCCAAAGATGAAACTGAAAACTGGAAAGCCGCACATATCTCAAAAATGGCGTTAATAAAAAATATGCGCAGAAACCAAAAATAACTTTTTTTGGAAATACACATTTGATGCCAATTTTAGTTTGAATAAAGTTTTGACTTTTTAATACCAATTTTTATGGAAATATTTACTTACTACATATGTCAAATAGTTGTTGTGATAAAAACTCAACCGCTCGAGAATATGAATAAGATTTCCAAATCGGCGACTACCAGACTAACAAGTTTTTTAACTTTTTCAAACTGAGTATCTAATATTTCAAACACTAGACAATAAAGACAAAATACTGCAAAAGTTTGATAATAATTACAGCATCTCTGTTTGACTAGATTCTAGATTTAAAATTGGAGGGTAAACCAAAGTCTACTGCACGTAGGCCATATTAGGCTTTTTGTACAACCACCCTATGTGGCTGATGTATGCAAGTACAACGTTTGGAGGGGTCTGCCTTATACTGGCCATGTCAAGCCAGCAGCTTTTCAACATAGACTCACTATCGTATAAGAAGGCCGGGCATGTATATAGCACGTGCTCGATCGTTTTGTCATCCATTTCACATCCTTTACACGTTGAATTGTCTCCAATACCAATCTTGTGCATGTGTTTGTTTAGTTGGCAGTGTTCTGTTAAGATTTCTGTTATAATTTGTTCTTTCTGAACAGTTCTAAGTAGTAATCGGCTGCCCTAGCATTGTTTTCTTTGCCTACCTGCAGCTCAGAATGTCACCTCAACGTCTTATTAGTATGTGTTAATTTTTAGTAGGTTATTTAAGCTTTTGAGTGTTAAAGCGGTCTAGGGTTCAGGTCCACACGTCATAAGGGTTGATCCTTTATGCGCTATTCCAGTTGCCTCAATGTTACCTACTTTGTTGGAATGTCTTTTTACTCAGAGCTGCTAAACTAAGGGCACGACGACATTCAAAAATTAGCTTTGATGTAATTCTAGGTTAGCTTATAGCAATTAGGGCCGTTCTATTATCCGTTACTTTCCAACTATTTTTGTTTGGAAGATATTCGTGTGTGCTTCTAGTTGTAAAGATATTTTGAGGTCCAAGTTTTCTAAGAAGATTTCCGCTTCAGAACCTTTGGTTTTTGAGCTATCCGTGTTAATTTTAATTGAATCATTGACCACGTTTTGCTTTTGTTCATATGTGTCTTTGAAGCACAGAAAAAAGTGACATGTTATCTGTTTGCGCTCTTAACAGAGGTGTCTTCTTAACAACCTCTTTTAGGAGAGTACAGTGTTTGCCAGCCCTCCTTGCGGTGTTTCAAATTCCAGCTGCAATCAAACGCAAAGCTGCCATTCCATTGTGGCCATTATATGAACAAAAATGTCAAGGGGCGGCAGACACAACATTGTCTCTATAGCTGCAGTTATTGCTGTCCGCATGTAACTTGTTATACTTAGGCATGCAAACGTTTGCAGATTTTTTTGTCAAGCTTTTGGCTAACACTAATAGTGCCTCGTATGTGAGCATAGGTCTTATGATGGCAGTGTACAGCCGTAGCACTATCTTTAAAAACATTCTTCATGTTTTCCCACAGCTCGTCTTCATTGTCAAAAAAAACATATAAACTTTTTTGGATCTCATATTTAGATATTTTACCTCGGTTGATAGCGGTAGTGTGGTGTTTAAGAGTTTTGGTAAGGTTAAATTTCCAACCAGTTTGGTTTTCAGTTGTTATGTCATCTGCACAACCAATTGTATAGAAACCATAATTATTCAGTAGCTGTATAAGGATGTCGACTACCATATTTTATAGTTGTGGAGATAGTACACTTCTCTGGGGACAACTTTTAGTAACAATTTTCCTGGCCGTCAAATCTTCTACAGTAACGGTTTTTTTTTTCAACATGTGTATTTATCCATACACTTGTTGTGGGTTTTAGCATGTGTTGCAAGAGCAGTTCCTATTTTTTTAAAGATGGTATTATCAAAAGCAAATTTAATATCGATAAATACAGTCCGTTAGAAGATGTAGAGCCAATTCGATAGATCTTTCTTGGGTGTATGCATGTTAGTTTGGGTGTATTAGCTTAGTGATAAGAGCCGTTTCCCAAACTGATCTTTTGCACAATTGTTTTAGTGTCTTTAAGAGAAAAGACGTGAGGCTGATTGGCCAATAGGATTTATCTCGTGCACAGTTTAATTTACCAGATACGCAAGTTAGGAAAACATTAAAACGTCATAGTTTATATCCAACCAGTCTGTTTAAGTCTTCTTACTTTTAGATTTTGCTATTTGTATGCAATTCTGCCGCGAAATCATTTAAAATCACCACCTAAGGAGTATGGATTCTATTCACGAATGAGTCAACATTTGGATTAATAAACAAAAAAAATAGTCACTTTTGGGGTTTAAGAAAACCACACAAAATTGCAGTGTCAAATAGTTTTTCAGTAAGTTTTTAGTGTGGAGTTATTGATAACATGCTTAGTAGTTTATTAATAAAAAAAAAAAAACATTTAACCGTCGATAGTTTTCTATATTTTATTTGGTAGGATTGTTAGATGATGATTGTCTGGCAATCAGAATAGTATGTAGTACTAGCACGTTGATGCTTCTCCGCAATTTGCGTTACTTGTAAGACAATTTTTGAATCATTTGTTTGAATGGCGTGTAATTTGTATGAGAAAACAGTGCCGCTGGACCTTTAAAATCTCCGGACTTAAGTTTTTTAGATTAATATTTGTAGCGCTATATAAAAAATTTTGGTATACAAACACCATCAAAGACGGTTAAAATATTTTGAGGCAGCAGAACTAATTTGGAATCACAATGATATGTTACGTAAGGCAACCAGATTAAAAAAAAAAAAAACTAAAATGTGTCTTGAAAGCAAGCAACACTATAAAAATAGTTCAAAATGGCCACCGTTCTATCAAGACACATTTTGGCGTTAATCTAAAATAAAAGCAAACATTGGTTTTTCTGAAATTGTAGATATTTATTTAATAATAATTAAACAGTCTGTATTTTAAAAACAGTTTGCTTTAGGGCATAATTAAATTAGACTTTTAACTACATTTGGTCTAAAGATTACGTAAATAAAGTTGAAATTTTAAAAGAACACTCTAAAAAATGCTCAAAAATTTAGAAATTATCAACAACATGAAAAAAAAAAACCGCAATGTTTAAACATTATAAGAAACAATAATAAATAATTTTGCAACAAAGATGGAAAGAATAAAAGATTTAGGCAAAAGTTGTAGTTAAAACAAATTTATGTACTTATAAAACACTTAAAAAAAATTGGAAAAAACTTGACAAAAGAATAATGTCAAGTTTTTAAAAAGCAAAATTTAAAAACTTATTTTTTTTCGAAAATTGTAGCATTTTCAAAGCATTTTGTGGATTCTCAGATACATCTGACAGCTAAATATGACAAATTGTTCTAAACAGCGTTTATGGTTCTATTGTTTTTGATAAATGTAATTTATCCAAGGTGCAAAAATGAAAAATCGTGCAACTACCTCTAGTTATTTTTTTATAATAAAATTATAATCCTGAACGTTTGAAATTTTTTTTGAAGTTATACAAAAATTAGAATAAATTGTCTTATGCATCGATATAATTCTTGTAAAGCTGCATATATTAGTATTACATAAAATTCAGGTTGATTAACAATATTTGTAAATTTAATCAATAAATATTTAAATTAATCAACAACAAAAATGAATATTTTAAAGCTTTTGAATGTAATATCTTGTACCACTTTACATCATCTCAATCATTCTTGACATGATTATTGCAATTTCAGCAAAAAGTATTCGCTGAATCGATATCATTTTACTGAAGATTTATTATCTATCGTTTTAAATAATTTTTATTAACATTTACAATGTTTTAAGTTTATCGATTATAAAAAAAATGAATTTATAACTTTCTGATTAACTAGGTCAAGTGTACTATATTAATTTATTAAAAGAAAATAATACAATCTTGCTTTTAGTAAACTCCAGCCCGAAAATAATTACCCAACCACATTCTTACGAATCATTTTCTCCTGAACTCCGACCTAGTTAATATAACGCTCTCGGTAATAATATTTATAAACACCGAGTTAAATAAAAGTTGAGCCCTCGGATTGAAATTTACCCCGACCCGAACGAGACGAAAACGAAAGAAAGGAAAAAAAGGACGCAGGAATATATATAAAAAAAGGAAGACGCGAAAGCCGCAAGAAAAAACCATATCTCAGCGGAATCTTTACCCTCGCATTCAGTAGATCTTTGGAAAGAATACGGCGAGCATTGGCGTCGCGTATCAATGTGGGAGGAGCGTCGCGACGCCTGACGTAACCACACCCCCATCACTTTCGGCGTAGGAATACAGCGATGGCGGGTTAATTGCGATCGCCGCTAGAGGGCCAGACAAAGCATGTGCCCTATCAAGTGTATAGCGGATCATTGCGCTAAATACTCGATTAAAAAATTAAAATAATTTCATTTTTTTAGTGTTGGGTGACATCAATAATTATGGGTAAGGAATTGTATGTGTTTATTAATTATTTGTAGTGTAATTATCATTGCATGTTTTAAGATTATATATACTGATGTCAAGAAGATCTATCCAGATCTTGTCCATAAAAATACTCATTATAATTACTTATTAATATAAATATACAGTTTTTAAAGTAATTTTCATAAATAATTTGAAAAAAATTAACTACCAAATAATAATGAATGAGATCTAAATTCCAAACAAATTAATATTTTTTTTTAATTTACGCATGTTTTTAATTAAAACATTTATTAACTAATTATAAAAATTTAACTTAAAAAGTCTTGAATACCAATTATTTAAAAATATCAATCTTTAATTAATTTAATTTCAAAAGAACAAATTGTTTTTTGCTAATCTTTTTTTAAATTAAAAACATTAGATTGATTACTAGGTAGTATTTATAAAAAAGATTATATCTGGTTTGTTCATATGCATGCAGTTTGTAAAACATAATAATGTTAAACAAATGTGTAAAATGAAATGTTGATGAGTAAATTCATTATTATATTATAAAAATGTATTTAAGTTTGATATAAAAAATTAAAATTAATTTATTATTAATAATAAAGTACATTTAAAGAATACATTTAGTTCAATATTTTATTAATAGCAATCAAACTTAAAATTAAACTATGTTTTGTGATTTTTATTGATGATTTTATTAACTTGTTTTTGACATTTATATGACTACTTAACTATATAGTTATAACAATTAATAATTTAACAATAAAATCCTTACATATTTTGCCTGGCAATGTTTCTGCATATATCCTTTAGCTAGAACTTTAGATTTTATTGTTGTAACTTACTAGTAGTTATTATCTTCGATGATATTTTTTTTTAAACATAGTTAAATTTTCTTATTGTCTTTGATTTACTTTTGCAAAGATTTTCTTTGCTTTCTATAATAGATTAATTTTAAGTTTATTATTTGCAAACCGCAACAAATCTATTTAAACAAATTTAAAAACATCTGTAACTTTTTGTGTTATCAAAAGTTAATATTTTTTGTAATTTTTATTCTAAATACTTACAAAAAATTACAAAACAAAAAAATAATATTTTTGATAAAACACACAAAGGTTAACATATAATTTTTTTTAAATTTTTAAAATTGGGTTTATTCTAAATTTTTTAAAATAAACGCTCTTCATTTACTTGTTCTATTATTTGATCAGTTTTGTCTTTAATTTTGAAGGAATCTATTAAGATTGTTTTACTATTTATTTTATAAAGTTTGATTTCCAATAAGAAATCATATTTTAATTATTAAAGAAACATTTTGTCATTGTTCATGATCAGCCGGTTTTAGCTCTTGCTTCAGCTGCACTTAGCATATAGGCTAAGATCTTTATGCAGTATGCAATAAAAGCTGGATTCTGAGATACTTAATTGCTGAAACGTCTTAGGATAGACAAAACTGTTTTTTCTGCAACACTATTAGCGACATCAGCAATGTTATAGGGTGACAATACGAGTTTAAAATGGTAGTTTTACATTAGTAACTTGATCATTTTGCTAAAATTTTACAATTAGCTATACAATGGCTTTGCGGGAAGGTAATTCATACTGACCAAAAACACCACTAACTGTCTCGACAAAATGTTCACTATGTAGTCCCTTCAAATTAGATAAAAATCGACGATTTAGAAAAATTTTACTCACAGCTTAGCGACCTGTACAATTAGGTGAATTTTGACTGTTTGAAGACTATTTTCATTTAGTGCTGCGTATACTAAATGGGTGGTTTTGGAGTAAAAGAATTTTTGCGTTTTTAAATGGTTTTTTGCGTTTTTAACAAAAACTATGCATTTTGGCCAATAATTATTTTCCGCGCTTTCTAGCGGAAAAAACGAAAAACTATAGGAAAATTCAAATGACTTATATCGATTTCAAATTTTTTGCTCTACAACTTTTAATAGAAATAAACCATTAAAAAACGCAAAAATTTATATATATTTATCTATTACTCCAAAACCACCCTTTTTCATGCGTGCGCTAGGTGAAAATAGTCTTTAGACAGTCCAAACACACCGAAGTATTCAGGTCGTTAAGCTGTGGCTAAATTTCTCTGAAAAATTTCTAATTTGAAGGGACTGTGTACTATATACTTTATACTATGTTTATAATGAGTTTTTATTAGCGTATGTTGTACTATTTTCTTAAATTGTATAATTTTTAATGACAATCGTCAAGGACTCAAAAGTACTATCCAACAAGTTAAGTTGTAGTTACTACAAGGACAGTTTCAAGTTCTTGAGCTACATTAAGTTAATTATTAAGCTGTGTTTATTTTTACTCTAGACCTCGTTCACTGCAGAAAATATCCTCTTTCTAACAGCATTAGTGCCGGGCAAACTGAAACAATACTCCACAAAAAACAGCCAATTTTTGTATGAAACATTTTGCTGGTTAAAATAAAATTAGTAAATAAAAGTAACATTAGCGCTCACACAAGCTCTTGCCGCGGCGTTGCTTTTAAAATTTTGCGCACAAAAATTTATTGAAAGACGCTTACGCTGATAGGAGGATAGTTGGGGGGACATTTTTATCAGGGGACAGCTGTCTTCAAAGAGGTGCCCCTTCAAAGTGTCCCTCTTTGGTCAATTTAAACTAATACCAATCCAGGAGCCTTATTCTGGCGCTCGTATCCACGTGGATATTACGTCACACCGGTTGCTAAAAACGAAGTAGGTATTGATAGCGGTATTCTGGCGATGTTAGCAAGGGCAATTGACGTCATAGATCGTTCAAGGCGTTGCTATTGCTTTCACCACCTCGGGAGGTGTTGCTCATTCGTTTTCAATAGCGCTATAGTGTTTATAGCAGCCTTCACTCTACAGTTTGTTTATATTTTATATAAAAGTTTTAAATTAAGGTAAATATATTTAATATTATATTATTTTTTATTCACTTATGTTATTTGCCTATATAATATGTATATTATAAAAATATTTTTTAAGGTTATTTTATAGAATTTATTATAATATTAAAGGTAGAAATAAAAAGTTTGATAATCAAATTTGGTTTGCAACATTAAAAATTATTTAAAATTAAATATTTTATTAAGTGTTTAATATACTGTCTTGCAACTACAATTTTTAATGTATCGAGTAATACCAAACATTTTGTATGTAGTGTTATATTAATTGAATATAATATATGTTTTTTATTTGTTCATACATAAATACAATTAATATATGTTTTTTAGATTATAGCCACTTTGTGACAGTCGAAAGAGAAGATCGTAGAAGAAATATCTAGGACTGAGTTTTGCTCGGATAAACTTATATTATATATGTATTTTTTGTAAAATAAACTATGATTTAATAATAGACTTTAATTATTTACATTAATTAAAACTGAAATAGCTATAAATGTGATGAACACATTGATTTAAATTTTATTTATAATAAACATAATATGTTTGACAATATTATTATACCGTTAATCCAGTTTTCAAATTTATTTTCACATCTAACATCTTACATTGCAAAAGTGAGGCGAGGAACACTTCTAACATCTTGCATAATATCTTTTTAACCATTAACTAGAAATATTCATTAGATAATTTTTAGGATATAATTTATTACTTTAATTTTATTTTTCTTATATTGACACATAATTATTTAAAAATATAAATTATTAGATTAGTTTTATTAATATAGAATATACTCCATATAAATAATAATTTCATGTTGACCATTTTCTCATATTTTCGAGCTCAAACACAATAACAAACCTATCATATGTTTAGTTTAATAGATGGCGCCAGCCTTTCTTTAGCAATACCTTACAATAGCAACAGAATAAGGCGCATCAATATGTGACGTCATGAAAATATTTTTCAACACATGCTCTTGCCATATAAAATAGCAAGGGCAACATATTGCTAACGCCAGAATAACGCTCCAGGAGTGAATACTTTTTCAGTAATCTTTCTTGATTGTTTGGAAAGGTAAAACAAGATGTTTAACTGTTATGACATCTTTTATTGTGTATATTTTAGTTAAATAAAATAAATTTAAATTTAATAAATGATGTATTTTATGTAAATAAAATAACAATAACTATTATACAGTTTATGTATAGAAATGTGTCAGTGGTCCCTATTAAGAGAAATTTAATAGTCTGACCAAGGTAAACATATTTTTTCACGGTATTAAGAGCAGTTTTTCCTGCAGTTTGTTTTATATCATCCAATCATTTTTTTGAGTTTTTTTACGCTCCTCTTTGTTAACCGTTCTTGTTATTGCTACTTGTTTCAGCCAGCTCAACTTGAGTTTAACTATTTGTTTTATAATATCTTTTACTTTTGTTACCGTTTCTAAGTTGAGGTTGCTGTCTTTAGTCTATATGTGGTTACAAATAGGATACAGGTGTTATACATTTTTTTTTTAAATTTATTGTTATGTTTTTATCTTTAAAGATATGATCTATTTTCTTATATGCCGCTCAATTTAGTCGTATCCTCCTAGTAATCTTGGCAGTCTAGCTTTCTTTGCCTATTTTAATAGTCTGGCCAAGGTAAACATAATCTTCCACGGTATCAAAGACGTGGTTATCTACTGTTATGTGTAGTTTTCTATTTGTCATAATGTTTATTCATTTTTAATCCTATTAGTTTGAATGCTTTTGCTGTAGTTGGGTTGTACGTTCTAATTTGTTGGGGTTGTTGCTTATTAAGACAAAATCATTTGCAAATTGAAGAACGTTTAGGTATACTCCTATGTGATTATATCTTTTGTGTTCCAAGATAGTCTTTTATATACTTCCGTCATGACCAAGGTAAATAACTTTGGAAAAATTGTCTTCTGTCATTGAATTCTATTGTATTGCGTTTTGGTATATGCATTTTATAAAGTTAAAGTGTGTAGGGTCTATCCTGGTTGCGCCAATTGCTGTTAAAACGTCCACGTTTCTACTGAATCAAATGCCTTGTGTTAATCAATAAATGCAAAAAGAAACAATTTTTTTATTAAGTTACGGATTGTTTGAAGGTGGTTGGTAATACTGAATCTTTTCCTAAACCTTGCTTGTTTGACCGGCTGATAAAAATTTAGTTTTTTGAATATACGGTATATAAGATCTTTGTTAGAAATTTGTAGAAATGTAACAGTAAACTTATTGATCGGTAGTTTTCTATATTAGCACTTTTTTTTTAAACAGAATAACTTTTGCGTGCTGTTATGTGTCTGTCATATTTTTTTGGTGAAGACTCTTATTAAAAAGTATTCTGATTGCGTGTTTTAACACCACTTAACCCATTTTTACCATTTTGCTCTATTTTCACCAAGCAATTCTCTGTTTTTTATCAATATTAGGGATTTTTACAGATCCCACATTTTGCACACCTTGTTGTTGTTGGTTTTGAACAACACATGTCGTTTTTATTTGTAACGACTATTTTTTCTGTATTCTTCATTAATGTGGTGTATGCTTTATGGTGTTGTTACGTCTTTTTAGATTTTTTTGCAATTTTTTATTGTTTAGTTGGTTATAATTGTTTAATTTTTTGATTATGCTTTTTTGCTTATCTATTAGCTTAATCGTGTCTGGTTTGATTGTACCATTTTTGTTTTGTTTTTTCTTCCATGCATATTTTTTTAGTGGCATTTTGAACGCTTTCTGTTAATTTCTGCGCCTGAGCGTTTATTTCTATGTGCAATGGCTTGGTTGTTGTTTTTAGTTTTGTTTTAAGTATCTCCTGGTACTTTCTTTGCTTTTGTACAATGTCTCTCATTGTTGATCATTGAGGTTTTACACTAGCTTCTTACGTTCTATATTCATGTTAATTTAACTATTTTACGATCACATCGATACATTTGTACATATTTCTTGCTTGTTACTAAAGATGTAAACAATTTTGTTTAAAAACATTTATTTTTTTTTTTAATTTTAAAATGTGTTATTTAAGGTTTACTTAATATGTCACATCAACATAAAAATACTTTTAAATTGTAACGAGTAAAACCACACTTACTGAGAATATATTTTGAAGACTAGATTTAAGCAGTCTGTGAACATTGAACTTGAATATTTGCGGTTTACAAGTTTTGGGAAACACCAAGTTTGGAAGCCTATTCCATGTGTTAATAGTTTGGTTAAAAAAGTTTCTCTTAAAAGTTTTGGTTTTACAACTGTCAACAAATATTTGTTAAAATTGTTTAGATGCATTAGTCAATTTTGGTTTAGTAATAATTGCGGTTTTTTAGGTCCATTTTTTTTATATCGGTTTTTTTAAATAAATGTTTATACAATAGAGGTCTTTATTTTGTATGTAGTCTACTAACATTTTTCTTTTATCATTTCTATATCCTAGTCAGAAGTTAATTATGTGTTCTTATCCTCTTTTCTTTATTTTCAATTTTTACATTGAAATCACCAATATCTGTACAATAACTGGTGTTTCTTGCTCTTTTTGCAGCTGTGATGTCTATATAGAATTGTTTAGTTTTCTTAGTTCTCTGATCTACTGCATTGTATAACTTGAAGGATGTACTTTTTATTTAATTTTAAGATACTATTTATATTGAGCACGTTTCAGTTACGAGATGATTTATATTGTGTTGGTGTTGTTTTGGTATATCATATGACCAAATTTGAGTATAGTTGTCTTCTTGCCAAGTAGTCTTGTTTTACATATTTTTAATATATTTATTTGTTATGTTGGATCTCGTGTTCTAACAATGCAAAGTGATTGTCATAAATAAAAAAAAAACATAAAACGTAGGTTTTGTCTGTTTTTAGTTATGCTTATAGATGTCCAAGTCGGATTTTTGCTTTTCTTAGAATCTATTAGGAAGACTAGCAAGCCAGTGTGAGATTTTAAACGTTTTATACTCACCTGGGGTATATTATTTAGATTTGATATTTTTATCATGTAGAAGAATTTGGCAGTTTAAACCGTCGCGTTTGCCAAGTGTGTTGGTGAGTTCTGTTCTTAGGGTTTAATTTAGCTAACCAATTTGGAAACAGACGCTGCTTGTAGCTGTCCAATCTAGAACAGACGTTTGAGTTACTCGAACCCATCTTCTTACACAGGCAGAATTCAATTTTAATTTTTTTTAAATTTGAACGTTTAAATTTAAAGTTTTTAGATATATCTTAGAATTACTATTTTATGTCATAACAAAAAGTTTTAGTTTGTTAAAACTAATTTTGAGTAGTTGCATATAGTATTTCTTGGAAAATAATGAATTTAAAATCTTATTTTATTAAAAAAAAACTTAAAGATTTTCTTCAATGATCTGTAAGTAAATGAAAGTTAGAATTGCCTGCAAACCTTGTAGTACTAGTAAATATTTTTTTAGATAGCAATATGTCTTGTATTTTTTTAACAATGTCTTTAGAAATATTTAATGATGCAATAATCTGTTTTATGCTAATTTTGCAAAGTATCTACATTCCGTATTGATTTGAATAGCTTGGTTTTGAATATAATTTAGAAGAGATAATGTAATTTTAAATACTTGTCTTTATATTTAAAAACAATATTTAATACTAAGGCAGATATATTGTTTTATAAAAAGTTTAAAAAAATATTTGATAAGAAATTTAAGTTTTTTTAGATATTTAGATAAGTTATATAAACATGAAATGAATTAATAATTTATTCAAAATCAGTCAATCGAATTACAGCGGCCAAGGGTCAAGCATAGACAATTGTTTCGGTTCTACAAACCTCGTCAGTATGCCTTGTACGACCACGGCATCGCATGATAGCGAAGACAATTTTGAATAAATATTTTTGTTCTTATGAACACAATTGATATTATAAATAATCAAACGAAAGACTGGTTTGCCATCTAGTTGCAACTTTTCATACTAAATTGACTGCCAATTGCATAAATGCTAAAATGATACCGATTAATGCGGACATTTTAGTATGAAAAATTGCAACTAGATGACAAACCAGTCTTTCGTTTAATTATTTATTATATAAACATGTTTATTTTAAAGAAGATTATGTAAAATTGTAACCTCAACAAGATAAATTGAGGAAAATTTAGATTTGAATATAATTGATAGTTGTGACCTTTTTTCGTCTTCATCGGCCGTATACCAGTGCCGGATTTAGACTTGATCCAGATACTATATGTCAGTGCAAATATGATTTTCGAATACTTAAAGGGCTAAACTGAAATACAATTAAGAAGTATATAGATAGTGAAATAATAAATCTTTAACTTAAAATCATTTTTATTTATAACAAACTTAAAAATGCAAACTGGTAAAAAAAACATAAGTTTTTTTAAAAGGCAAAATTTATTATTATCTAATCTCTTGCAACATGTTATAAAGATTAAAAAAATATATTAAACTAAAATTTATTTTTTCTTGCCTTTACCAAAGTCACTGAAAACATTATCAAATGATAAACTGCGAAGTTTGTCACTTTCTATGCATAGGTGACTGAGAGAACATAATTTATCTTAAGTCATTGTTGTTTTAAATTTATTTTTTATTTTCTTTAGCAGAGAAAAAGATCTTTCTCCAGAGCAATTTGCAACTATCATACTAAGAAACAATTTCAAAATTGTTTTTACATTAGGAAATGTTGATTGGACAAGATCGTTAAATATTACCCTATACAGATCCTGATGTGGCAGACTATCATGTTCAGCTGAATTATAGATTTCACTATGTCTAACATACTGATAAAAATGCTTGACTTTTCCTACAAGATTTATGTCCACATCTTCAGGATATGTTTGCCATAAAATATAAACTCTTTTACAAATTTCTTCTTTTGTAGCTTATTTTAGTTAAGAATAAAAACTTTTTTGCATTATGCATCCATCACAGGTATAAATGTTTTGATGTCGAACTTGTTTCTTAGCTAAAGATTCTCAAAAGCATCATTTTTGTCATCATTGATATGCTTTCTTCTATATCTGCTTTTCTTGTAACCAACATAAAGCAATTTTTCTTTAGCTTTTTCTTCAAAATGATCAAACATATTCCTTTAACAAAATCAGAAAGTAAAACCTTCAATTTTCTACATACATTTAGACTAATTTGAGGGTCTTGCAATAATTGACTAGTCTTGTAAAATTCATTCAGCAAGTAACTCCACAAATATAATTCCTCCATTTTATTCAAAATGTTTATGGATTAATTTCTTGTTTTGCCTTTCTGTGTAGTATCAATATACACTTGATGCAATGCAGAAATTATTCTATCATAACTATCTAGTATTGCACTTGTAGCCATTAAATATGCTTCCCAACTTGACAACAAATTTGGAACTTTTAAATCATCTTTGAAGAATGACAACAGTACTGCCCATCTATGTGTAGATGAAGATTAGAAATTATATATTTCTTAAACAATTCCAACATGCATATAAACAACAATCAACTGCTGTTCTACCAACAGAATTTAGGGAATGACCAGCACATGAAATATACTTAACATACTTGTTAATCTTCAATATTATTTCTTGCATACTCTTGTATTTGCCAGACATATTGGCAGCATTATCATACTATCATATGACTGGCCTCGACACTTACTAAAATCTATTTGCACTCATTTGTAAGGTAGTTGTGCACCATCTTAGCCATACTTTTTCTACCCATCACTAGGAAAGTTGAAAAACACAAAACGTTCAATACGAAGCTTATCATTTGGTGAAACATACTTTACAATATATAGGGTTATTTACCCGAACACTTTTTCTAACAATTTTGAAACGTACGCGCCAAACAACACGCTAAAATTGTTCAAATAACCAAAACACTGTATGCTGACCGACGTGTTTGGCGCGTTGACCGTTTTTGAACACGCCCCAAGATTTTTGGGAATTGTCAAGAAAGTGGGGGCCCTAAGCTATAACTTGCGTAGCTTATCTTAAATCTTGCACTGCGTATACAGTCTTAATTAAATTCCGAACCACTGGAGATAAAACTTGAAGATTTTTATAAAAGCTTGAATACTTTTTGACCAAAATTATATGACATTGTTACAAATAAAATTATTAATAATTTTACATATCCTTGTAAAATATAAAACATTGTATGCACCATTTTGGGTCATAACATATCCAGCTCCGGGTATTATAATCATTACAACGCACTTGCATAAATAACTATTAAATTACCTTGCAATAATTTTATATTTTTTAGTTTTTGATATTTACGAAAAGCAATTAAATTTGATTGATTTCATCCTATTTTTTCAGTATATATTAAATTATTGTAATGTTTTTAAATTGATTTATAATCCTTAAATTAGTTTGATAAAAATTTCTATTTTAATAACCTAAAAATACTTTTAAATATAAGAAGTAAAACACATTTAATGCGAGATTTAAACAGTTTGAAACAATGACTTTGAATAGTTGCGGATTATAATTTTTGGGAGTTTGGAAATTTATACTCATTTTAATGATATGATAAAACAATAACTAAGTTTTTACCACAAATACTTATTTGTTTTGTCAATATTTATTATTTAACAGATCTCAATTTGTGCGCATCGGTCAGTGCGTTTCTAGTAATATTAATGTTTTGTCGGGTGTTCCACATCTTAGACCTCTATTGTTCAATATTTTTATTAATGATGTGGTCCACTGTATTTCTAATGCACGTTGTTTATTATTTGCTGACTATTTAAAAATCTTTATGAAAATTCTGTTTTTGGATGATGCTGGGCTACTTAATAAGGAAGTACAGATTTTTTCTAGTTGGTGTCAGATTAATAACTTACTACTTAATTTAAATAAGTGCAAAGTGATGACATTTACTAGACGTTAGTTTACGGTGATGTATGGTTATTCTCTCATAAATGAAATGTTGTCGAGAGTCAACAATACATTACGTTTAATTCAAGCCTTTTATTTACACTACATATCGACAATAGAGAATGAGTTTTTGAGTGTTTGGAATATATGGATTAAGAATAAAAATAGAAAAGATTAAAACATTTTTTGTTTGTTATTTGGGTTTGGCAGTAATAGAAAAAAAAAAAAAATTAAACTACAGAAGTAAGTTTTTGTAATTTTTGGAATAGTTGAAAAACACATACAATAATTTTGGTTTTCTAAAAAGTTTATTATGTTTTTGTATAAAAAACCCTTACAAAACTATTAAAAAAATTGGAGTTTACAACTTTATTTAGAGAGCATATATTTCTTAGAGTCTAATTTTTATTAAATTTATATTTTGGAGTTTTTTTTTAGCTCTAAGGATATATCAAGGATTTTCCAATAAGAAATCTCATTTTGACTATAAAAAAAAAACATTTGTTTATTCTTAAGTAGTACAATTTTTTAATTTTAAATTAAAGTACAAACTCTGCATTTACTTGTGGAGAATGATATCCAGTAAATGTCCATTTCAACTCTGTTTGCAAAAGGTTATTCTTTTGAAGAATCTGGCTACTCGAATATTGTTAAAGAAGGTTGGAATTGTTTTTGGGGTATTAGCGTAGACTCTTTTTTTATGTCTGTTTTGTAAAACTTTGCACTCAAGAATTTTTTTGTGCAGCTCTGCAATTGCTTTAGGGCTTGCTATTCAACAGATCAAAAATTTTGCAAAATTTAAAATTGGACTTTTTATAAGAAAATCTTATATAAATAAACATGCGGCAAAAATTCAAGAGGTTATTCCGGCTCACCTCAACCAATCCAGCAATCTTTGTATTTTGCTGTTAAATAATCACGAGCAACCAAACTAAAACGTGGTGATGCACCATTGTGCATAAACTACATTCCAGTTCTTGTTGCCAATGGTACATCTAGAAACTGAGATAGCTTGTGTTCAAAAAAGTTGCAACACACCTCGCCGGTAAATCTTTCTGGTACAAATACTAGTCCAATTAGACAGTCGGATACAATTCCAACCCAAAGATTTAAGGAGAACTGATGTTAAAAACGATCTTCACATACCTGATGCAGATTTTTAACTGCCCATTCACGGTTCTTATAAAATTTTTTTATTGAATTTCTTGAAAAACTAGTTTTATTGATGAAAAGAATATTTGGCAGGAATTGAAGAATTAATACTAATGTTTGCAAAAAACATTGACATAACGTAAAGAAAAATTAGCAGGTAGTAGTGCCTGAACACGCTGAATGTGGTATGGATACAACAAATTGCTCTTAAGAATTTTTAAAACTGTCCAATGACTTATATTCAATGTATTGAGTATTGGCAATTTTTCGCATAGATCTTCCTCTATCATGTCCAGCATATTCTGTTCCATTGTACCGTTTTTATTGTCATTGATCTTGATCTGTTTAGCCCTCCATTTTGTTTCAATGTGCCTGTTTCACAAAGACCTCAATGAATGTTTTCGAAGATTTTACGGTCGGGGATATTAGGAAACCGTTCAATGTACAATCGTCTAGCTTGTAATAATTTGCCATCAGCAAGTACATGAAATGCATGTCAGTAATCTTAGTGTTTGTATAGTGATTTAATTTAATAGAGGAATTCACTAACTATTAAAAACACGTCAAACAGCTAAGCGTCACTCAATCTAATCAACTGCAACCGATACATGTGATGATCAATGACAAGACGTATTCAAATAAAAACAGTTAACAATTTTTTGTACTTGATAAACTCATTAATTTTTTGTATTCATACTCATTGGCGTACGCCATACTTTTATTTAGATTAATGATTTAAACAAATATCAAATATGGTTGACGCAAATTTTGTTCACCCTGTATATTTGAAACAAAAGGGTTTTTCAGAAATTATTGTAAGACAAAATATTCTTAGATATATTCTGGATTTTATATGTTTTGGCATATGTGTTTTTATTTGTGGTGCAATTGATTTACATTTGTTTGAAAAGTCCACAATATTCAAATATAGGTATAAATTTTTTCATCAGATTTTATATTTATAACTTGATAATATTTTTGTCAACTATTATTTTAAACTAATTATTGTTTGATTACTAGTAGTAATCACATATTTAGAGTCAATGCATAATTGGAAAACACGCAATGTATTTAAAATGATTGTAATTTTTTTTATAGTTAAAAATACAAAAATTATAAATACACCACATAATATGGATAATATTTATATATAATTAACCGTAGCTAATATCAATTCTAGTATATTATATATCATTCATTATGTTTCTAAATAGCTATATGTAATACCAATATAAAATATGATTAAATATTAATTAATGCACAATGCACATTTTTATTAAAATAAAAAATAAATAACATTTTATTTATTTTTAGTAACTTAATAAAATGTTAATAAATACTTATAATAATATCTATGCAATATTCTCTAATGTTCGAAGTTTTAAGCTAGTTTAATACTATGTGTAATAGCAATGAATTTTAGTTTCTTATAAATCTTAATACTTGTCACATATTGTATTCTTTCGGGGATGTTTAGCCTATATTTTGGTAATACGTAGCTTAGAGGGGTGTGCAGATGAGTATAGGGGTAGTAGCTAATAGCCAAAGAGCCGAATAATCGGATCGCGAGGGGATTATTGAGCTTAACTCTAGCGTGATTAATTGATTCATATAGCAGACAGCCCTGTTATTATTACAGGGCGTAAATAATTCAGACGGCTTACAGGTGATATAAAACTTTTACAGATCGTACGTTCACTTTCATCATCAATAATAACAACAACATTTAATGTAAAATATAGAAATATTTTAATTTTGTTATGATTTGGTGATGTATAAGAACAAGCAGTTATGATTCGGTTAGTTATTGATTATTATTTGATACTTAAAAATATACAAAACTATATTTCTGGAAGAAAATTATCAGAGCTTACTCAACAATATAAAACTTTAATTTGCAACACTAATTTTGAATAACTTTGAAGTGTTAAATATTTTTTTGTTGGAATAATGAATATAATTTTGCCAAGTAATTAATGTATATACTGTAATAAACTATTAGTTTCTTCAAAGTTATTAAGTATTAAGATATGGGTTGTTAAAGAACAGTGAATAGAATATTTTTAACAGTATTGAACATAACACAAGTTACTTAGATAGTTTGCTTTCAAACCTGTTTGTTTGTCTGAACTAAGCTAGATCATGTTCTGGTGTTTGTTTGTTGAACTAAGTACATAACTAAACATGAAGTTTGGAGATCAACGTACTTAAATATTCAAATTCTCATATCTCAAATACAAACTGTAAAGAAAACAAAATGGAAAAGTATTAATAAATAACGTTGACAAACAGAAAAATAAAGCTTATTGCACAAAATTAGGTTTTAATTGAAATTTAATTGAAAAAATCCACTATGCATATTTAATTAAATAATGATTTAATTTCTTATCATAAAATAACATTTTTTGTTAATATATTAAGAATGTATAAATGCAACTTTTGCTGGACTAACTAGCATGGAATCTGTTTGTTTATGGTCATTGAATTTATGTAAAGTAATCCGAGTGTTATACTTACTCCACTAACATTTTAATTAGACAAACAAACAAAACAAAAACTCCGACTAGTATAAAAGTAGTATATGCTTAATATTGAATTATTTGTAATAAATGTATTCAAATTAAAAACCAAACAATAAATGTATGAATAGAACATATAATACATATTATAAATACTTTTTTAAATTAGTAGTTTTCAAAGTTTATTTAGACCAATTAATCAATCTTTTTAAACATTAAAGCACATTTAATACTACTATTGCTGTGGCAATCACCTTTGATTTTTTAAAACCATTTCTGTTTAAAAAGTTTACCATGGTTATCTGTTGTATGTCCTATGTGTTACTTCTATACCTTTCATAATTTTTTTGTACAATAAGCCATATTTTAGAACATTATCCATTTTACATTTTTTTGCTATTTTAGGTATATTTATCACTCTTTTAATATCTTTTCAGTTAATAAGTTTTTTTTTAACGCATGCTCTATAGAGACTTTTTTATGATATATTTATATGAGGAACAAGACATAATTCACGATAATCTCGTTATTACTAGAAGCTAATTGAGACCTAGAAACTTTTTTTTGCTATTTATGGTTTTTTCTACGGTTTTTATTTATTTATTTATTTATTTACTAGTCAACAAAAGCCATTACAAAATAAGTATATATTTACAATTTAAAAAACATAAATTAAACATAAAACAACTAATATTAAAAATAAGAATAAAACTTAAATAGTTAGAAAATTTAAAAAAGGTCACGTATGGGTGACAAGTGCATGTCTCAGGGTATTAAAAGAATCTTTAAAAAAATCCACTTTAACTTCGTTGGCGTGCCGCAAAATACGTGTAGATGCAGAGTGCACCGCATAATCAGTGCGTTTGAACGGTATATGAAATAAATAGTCATTGCGTAAAACTCGAGCTAGGACATGAATACCTATAGAGCTGAGCAAGTCAGGACAGTCAATAATCCCACGAAGCACTTTAAAAACTAGTGTCACGTCAAAATTAAAACATCTTTTTTCAAGACTGGTCATGTTAAATGTAGAGAGCAGTTCTGTGTAGCTGCCTGCAATGTTGCATTTATACGCCAAAAAACAAACAAACTTTTTTTTTAATCTGTTCAATTTTTCCTTTACTGACGGCGGTGTATGGTGATCACACATTGGAACAATACTCAAGATGAGGACGTACTAGAGCGTTGTAAAGGATAATTAGAGTACGATGGTCACAAAACTCCTTAGAGTTACGCTTGACAAATCCTAAAAGTTGATAAGCTTTAGCCACAACAGTATCGATATGTAGTGTAAATAAAAGGCTTAAATCAAACGTAATGCCTAAATCACGAATAGTGTTAACTTTTAACAACATTACATTCATGAGAGAGTAACCATCACCGTAGACTGACGTCTAGAAAATGTCATCACTTTGCATTTATTTAAATTAAGTAGTAAGTTATTAGTCTGACACCAACTAGAAAAAATCTGTACTTCTTCATTAAGTAGTACAGCATCATCTAAAGACTGAATTTTTATAAAGATTTTTAACATATAATATATAAACAACGCGCATTAGAAAAACAGTGTACCACATCATTGATAAAAATATTGAACAGTAAAGGTCCAAGATGTGACCACTGTGGAACACCCGACGTAACATTAATATTACGAGAAACGCACTGACCAATGCGCATAAATTGAGATCTGTTAGTTAATAAGGATTGAATCCACAGCAACAAGGTGCCATTAACTCCAATACTACGTAGTTTCATAATTAGTAACCTGTGGTCAACGGTATCAAAAGCTTTTGAAAAGTCAGTGTAAACTGAATCTACCTGGAATCTGTTTTCGAGCGCATCTGTTATATAAGATTCATACAACAAAAGGTTGGATGGTGTCAATTTGCTAGTTCGAAAACCGTGTTGATTGAGAGCAATTTCAGATTGCAGAATGGCAGTCTATTAACAGGTAACTAACTTTTCAAAAACTTTTGGAATAACTGATAAAATAGATATAGGTCTATAGTTTGTTACATCATTTATAGCACCGGACTTATGAATTGGTGTGACATAAGCTTGTTTCCAGCAAGTAAGAAAAGTACCCATAACCAGAGATAAGTTAAATAAAATCCATAAGGGCCAACAAAGAGCAAACGCACATTTGTTGAGAAAAAAAGCCGTTAATCTATCAGGCCCTGGACAGTTATTGGGTTTTAATAGTGATAGTTCGTTGACAACTTCTGATATTTTTAAAACAAGATGCGATTCATTTATATGGGTAGGAACAGATGGTGAAGAATATGTGCTGTGTGGACTCATAGATGCCGTCAGCGGACTGTAAACTGACCCAAAAAAATCAGCAAAGAGATTTACAATGCCATCAGTAGTGTCAATTTGAGAATTACCATTTGTGAAAGTAGATGGTATTTGATTACTGCTACGTTTAGATTTGACGTGCCCCCAAAAAGCTTTAGGATTAGATTTAATCGAATCTTCCACTTTCTTAATGTGATTAGAATAACACGTATTAGCCAATTGCTTACACTTATCACGTATTGAACTAAATTTGTGGTAGTCAGCTGCTGATCTAGACAGCACATTTTTTTTAGAAAACACAAGGTCTTTTAGCTCTCTTGTAAACCATAAGTTGGGCTTTCGGACAATTTGTATTAATAAATCATGGCAGGTTAAATACTTAAAATAAAATAATAGTGTTGTAGGTTTCTTACAGTCGCGGGCAAAATGAACAGGTTTTTGAGCAATGATAAAAATACGTAATTGTCTTAACGGCGCTGTAAAGTCCCATTGCTTTTAAGTATGTAAAGGTTGATTCAAATAGACAATAATTAACTGGTAGAAAGTGGTATATTTTTAGCTTAATTGTCTTAATTTAGCGTTCTAAAAGCAGCAGTTGCTACTTGTTTACTATACTACATATGTTTTCTTATGTTTCCTTAACAGCTGTCAAAGTTGATTTGTCAAAACAAATACTATAGTGGACAATTTTAAAAAGGCGTCATACTTAAAGTGATTACATAATCCCATTCATTTATAAACTTTCTGTACATATCAGGTGCGTGCATTGTCATTTTGTAACACTAACCTTAAGACTAAATGGTTCTTCTTTTTTAAATGTTTGGTAGTTGCAAATGAGACAAATTACTTCAATCGTTTTTTATTTAAACCCAAGTTGTTAATCTTTTCTAAAAACACAATTTATGCTAACTAAAACAAAAAGTTTTCAAGTAGTCAATAAGACAAATTGAAAAACAAATTATGCAAAAAACATGTTAAATATTTAAATACCAAAAATATTTATCTTAAATTTTTATACTATAATCTACTGAAACAATTTGATTGTTGTTTAAGCTAATAAAGCTTACTTATCCGTCCTTCCGTTTACAAGACATCTGTGGTAATTGAGTAATTTATCAAAAGAAACGTTAGAAGCCTGTTGCAAGCTAGGTGGAGTATATAAGACCTTCCACAAAATAGCCTAAATACATTTTTGGGCCAAATTTCGATGTAATGTTACTTGGTAAATTCGTATAAAAAGTGCATGAAGTAGTTGAGCTAATACAAAATTAAGGTTTTTTGTACGTGAATTAGTGTTAACTTGTTTTTTTAATTATATATTAAGGATGCTTGTAGCAAATTTCATTAAACATGAAGCAAATGAATATTTGATAATTTATATGAGATAAATGCGTTTATACATAATTATTTTTAATAATTTTATGCTATATTAAAAACATAGGTAATAAAAAAAATTACAATTAAGTACAATTTTAATGCAATAAATTGATATTTTGACAATTTTTTGATGAATAATTTGCAATAAATGAGTTTAGTGCATTACTTTTATGTATTCATGTAGTAAATATGATGTGATTTAGAAAAATTTTAAAACAGGTAAAATTTTGATAATAAAAAAAAGTTTACATTTTTCTAAAATTGATTACAAAATATATATTATTGAACCAGTTAATTGCGAGGATGGAGACGCTATAGATACTGACAAGGCCTAGTATTTGGTCCACCTACACTTTCATATAAATTGTAATTATGGTTATACGGATACTCATTGTGTATTAGACTAATGTCCTGAATTTTTACTTTCTTCCTTTTTGTTATGTAGTTGAGTTTTTCTTATTGTTTGAGTATCATCTCTATTTTGAAGATGATCAATTAATATTGCTAGTTTAATCTTTGAGATTGTTGATTTAAAGAAATGATCTTGTGACTTTTTTATCTACAAGTTTTTTTTTTCTACATTTTTATAATGACTTAATAGTAGTATTTAGTATACTTTGTACATATACATTATTTTTTCAATTTCTTCTATTACTTTTACGTTTGTTACTTTTTTACCCACAAAGTTTGTAGGATTCTGATGTCTTTTTTAGTCAATACTTTCATTATTCTAAAATAAACATAATAAAAATGAAATATTTTTTTAATAGTTTTGATTTTGATACTCATTACTTACGTTCCGAGGATCTAAATAGTTTATATATTTAATATAAACTTCTATCAAAACATTTTTTAACAAATTTTTAGGATGTTAGTCACTTTTGACAAACATGGATAAAATCTTGGAGTAACTCTAAACGTTTCCAAAGCATTTATTGTGATGCATCTTAATATTATTAAGGAGCTTTAGGTTTTAATCACAAATCTGCAAGTCAACAACAACTATATATTATAAATATTGGTGTTATTGTTTTTGTTTTTTTGCCAACTTTATTTTTAATATACATTAGTGAACTTTTTTAAATAATCAAATGTCCTATTCATAGTTTTGCAGATGAATAGCACTCTTTATAACTCATATTTTCCAAAAACTTAGTTGACAAATATCCAAAGTATGAACGGTACCAAATATTAAACTAAACTAAACAATAAATATACAAGGTGTTTTAAAACATGTGTCGGAAAATAAAGGGTGGGATTTTTTAGCTAATTATAAGAAAAAAAGTTCTTATAACATGGTTCCCCAAACGCACCGTTTTCGAGATACAAGGTGTAAAAAAAATATTTTTTTAAATTTTTTGAGCATCTCTCAGGAACGGAAAGAAAAAGTAGCTGTATGACCACAAAACCTTTATTTTACAAAACTAAGTAATAATATAGATAACAAGAAAAATTACAAAAAATGTTGAAAATGTCCTCCTCCTACGGTAACGCAGGATTTCAACCTACGTCTTATGCCCGTACTAATAGTCGGAGATTAAATCTCGGATTAATCCTGGATTCATGAATCCGAGATTCATTTTGATAGTCGTTGATTGGTTCTAAGCCAATTCACGTATATTGTGACGGCAACTTTAGTTGCATTTGGTCAATGTATTCCTCGCTTAATTCTCGGATCGAGTTGAAAACTATGCAACCATCAATATTCAAATAATCTTGGGTGGTCCCAAGATTATTTGAATCTAGGATTATATTGACGGTTGCATAGTTTTCAACTCGTTTCGCACCGTCACAATATCCGTGAATTAGCTTAGAGCCAATCAACGACTATTAAAATGAATCTGGATTCATGAATCCAGGATCAATCCGAAATTTAATCTCTGACTATTAGTACGAGCATTAGTGACTGACAAACCCGTTCGAAAATGCCTCGAGTGTATCGTATCGTATTGCAGGATGCAATAATGCGATTTCTTAGTTCTTCATCAGTATTAACTGATGTAGTGTAAACTAAACTTTTTAAGTGACCCTTCAAAAAAAATCCAAAACATTTAGATCTGGAGACCGAGAAAACCAAGCCTGTGGGCCTTCTTAACCTATCCAACGGTTCCTATACTGTTCATTTAAGAATTGATGCGCAACTTAACTAAAATGTGCTAGAGCACTATCGTGCATGAACCACATTTTGTTTCTTAATTGAACCGGAGCGACTCTAAAAGTCCAGACAGCTCCTTAAAAAAAAAATACGATATGATTGACCATTTAGCATTAACGGCAAAACATATGGATCTATTAAATGGTCTCCTACAACACCTACCCAACATTAACGGAAAATGTTTGCTGATAATGGCCTTCTATTATGGCATGTCGATTTTTGCCGGCTCATACATGATTATTATTATAATCGCACCGCGAGAAAAATTTGCTTTGTCCGAAAATAAAATTTGTTCTAAAAAACGAGAATTTTGCGCAATTCTTTCTTGAAACCATTGACACATAGCCAATCTTTGCGTAAAATCCTCTGGTAAAAGGGCTTCTACTCGCTGTATGTGATAAGGATATAACATCTGGCTTTTTATTATCCTCCACACTGTAACGTAACTAAGGTTTAGGTTTAAAGCTATTCTTTTAGTGCTAGTTGATGGATCGTCTTCAATTTCTTGAAGAATATCTTCTTCAATTTGTAAAGGTAGCAGGCAAGGTCTCCCATTTCCTGCAGCTTTTTTATGTACAATTCCAGTTTGATGTAGACGTTTGTGAATACGAATGAATGTTCTTTCATTTGGTAACTGTCGATTTGGAAACCTTCCTTGATAAGTTCGACAAACTTGCTGCATTTTCATCGACAACGTAATAAACAAAATGCATATCGCACATCTCGGTATCACTGTAATTATTTATTTAGCTATCACCACGCAAGCAAAATACTAAGAATTAATAAATATTAAGTTCCCGCGATATTGACTCCTTTTGAAAATAGGTTATTTAACAACTAAACGACAATTGTCAATAACTCAAATGCATAAAACAAATGCATTAACGCTAACGACTAGATCTAAAACAAATGTTTTATCAACAACAAAACATGTTGGTACTTTTTTTCATGTTTTCTATCATAAAATGCCATATTTCTCTAAAACGGTTTACGTTAGATCTTTTGACTAGGAGTACCTTTTTTGTGTAGAAAACATTAGTGGTTTACAATGTGCTTTTAGAATGCCAATTTCTAAAGTGTCATAGAAATTTGAGCCATAAAAACTTCACGCAACCTTAAAATCTCCGTCAATGGCACATGAAAAAAATTGAATAAGCGCTTAAAAAGTAGCTAATATTAATGTTAAAATGTGTACAAAAGCTAAGTTTTGTATCTCAAACGGTTCCTTAGATATTGTCAAAAATAATTAAAAAAAAATTTTTACATCCTGTATCTTGAAAACGGTGCGTTAGCGGAACCATGTTAATGTGACCTATTTTCTTATAATTAGCCAACCAATCCCTTCCTTTATTTTCCTACACATGTTTTGAAACACCCTGTAAATATGTATCTAAATTTTATTAGTTTTTTTCTTCTAAAAGTTACAATCTCTAAACTATATACAAAACTAATGTTTTTTAATAGATTCTGATCTGTCCAACTTTTGCATACATATATTTAAAACATATACGTCATTGTATTGAATGTAGTTTCTAAGTGTAGAAAAGAGCATCTGAAACTACACTATTTCTTCTAAATTTTACTCAATAAAAAGCTATTTGGATCATTGCCAATCCAAAACTTAGGTACATTGGCGCAATGTTGCAGATTTTAGCATTCACTACAGTAATTTTCATAAACATTGTTCAAACAAAATGCAAGCAGTTTTAACAAATATTCATTGACAGTGATGTAGAATCAACATTGTTAAGAAAGATTTTTATCTAGGCACATGGACTAAGCTTTCACATTTTGCAATTTTCAAAACTTATAGTTGCAGATATTTAATGTCTATGTTTACAGACTGCTTAAATCTTGTCTTTAATGAGATAGTTTCAAATAGTGTGGTTTTACTTGTTAAAATTCAGAGGTAATTATATGTTGTTATGTCATATTAAGTAACTCCTAAACACAACATTTTTATTTAAAAAATTGTCTACAGTTTATAAAAAAAGCACAAAAAACTAGCAAAAAAACAAAAAAAATAATATGTAATTAAACTAAAATTAGAAGAAATGCAGCAAATGAAATAAAATACAAAGAAAAAAAATTGTATCTTAATATAATATTTTTACCCTTGAATACTAAAAAGTATTAAATAGATTCTAAACATATAGCACAAAACATAATTGCTTTCTCTGAGGCGGTTGGTAATGAAATAATCTGTTGAGATCAAATATCTATGTCGCAAAGACACTATACTTATGATTAACTACATATAACTAAAATAAATTAAAAATATAAAAACAAAAATAGATATATGGAATTATAGAATGTAGATGAGCTAAATAAATAAACGGTAAATGTGAAGAAATTGGTTGAAGTAAGAAAAGAAAAACATATAAAATAAATTTTTGTAAAGCTAGAGCAAAAAGCAATGCAAAAACAGAAAAGAATAAAGCAATAATTAGAAACAGTATTTAGCTAAAAAAACAATTTTATTGTCTATCACTTTGCTAAGTTAGTTTGATTGGCTTAAATACACAGTAATTGATTAATTTAATTTATTTTTGGATTTTTTGTTTTCATAACCTCTAATAACTTTTTGTTTTTTTTATAATAAATTTCATTTTGTTTCAAAAGTTATTTTTTTTTCTTTGTTTACTAATTAGAAATTTTGCAATTTAAATCAAATAATAACTGTTTGGAGGCATCAATTTTTGAACATTTTCAAATTAATAATACGATTTCTGCGCAAAGACGGTACATCTAACTTATAATTATTTGTGAAGTTAATTCAACCTGTTTTGATAATCTTATGTAAATTATACTAGGTCTTGTCTAAGCAGATTATTTTTATTCCGTTTAGTAATGTTCGTTTGCATCGCATAAGTAAAGCCATAATAAAGCTTTAAATTTAATTTTGGAGTAACTTGCACCGCAAATTTTGAAGTCCAAAACTTTTTAATTTGACACTTGTCGTATTGTATAGGAATTTAACTAGCTCTCTTTTTTCTCCTCAGCCCGTATTTGTCTACTGCTGGACGTAGGCCTCCTTTATATTGTTCCATTGCTGTCTTTCTTGCGCTTTCTGATGCCACTTTTCCTGCGATCTCTTTAATATTGTCAACCCATCTCTTTGCGGTCTGCCGGTTCCTCTTTTGGTGGTTCTTGGTCTCCAGTGCGTTATTTTGTTGGTCCATTTTTCGGTATCTTCCCTGGCTACATGCCCTGCCCAGCTTCATTTCAATTCCGCCATTTGCTCTGTCACGTCTTTTATTTTGATTCTTTGCCTGATTTCCTCGTTTGTGATCATGTCCCTCAGGCTTATGCCGAGCATTGCTAGTTCCATTGCTTTTTGGCAGTTTCTCAGTTTGTTTGCACTTTTCAACGTCCATGCCATAGTCTCCAGCCCGTATGTTGTAACAGGCAGTATGCAGGAATCGTATACTGTATATGTCTCAGCTTGCTAAATGCTGCCCAGCTTTGTGTTATTCTTCTGGTAATTTCTGCTTCTTGATTTTCTTTTCCCAGTCTTATTTAGTGCCCGACTTTTTTGATGTTATGGCCGTCTATTTGGTGCGGCTGTTGTTCGGGGGTCATATCTTGGTCTTTTTCATGTTTATCTTAAGGCCTATCGATTTAAATGCTTTGTTTAGTTCTTCAAGCACGTTTGCAAGTTCTTTGAGGTCTGAGCTAATCAGGACAATGTCGTCGGCAAATCGCAGGTGGGTGAAAAATTTGTCGTCTATGTTTACTCCTTTCCTTTGCCATTTAATTTTTTTGAAGATGTCTTCTAATTTTGATTTTGTCTGTATTTAGGTTTTCGTCTACGGTCACTTGAAAGGTGGTGTTTGCATAGATCTGTTTAAGTAGGTTGATGTATCTTGAATCGATTCTGGCGTTTTCCATTGCGGCAAATACCGCCCATAGTTTGACGGAGTCAAACGCCTTCTCGTAGTCGATAAATGCTAAATGCACCGGGACCTTGTATTTAGTACATTTTTCGATTAGTGTTATTATGGTTTGTATGTCGTCCATTGTGCTGTATTTTTTCCGGAACCCAGCTTGCTTTGGCGGTTGATAGAAACCCAGTTTGTTGGTTAGTCGGTTTGTTAGAATTTTTATCATTAGCTTGTAAATATGTGAGAGCAGGCTTATGGGTCTGTAGTTTTTGATATCGGTGTTGTCCCCTTTTTTGTGCAGCAGAATGACCTCCGCATTTTTCCAGCTGTGTAGTAGTGTTGTTCCTCCCATTTTTAGCATCTCGGCTGTTATATTGTCATCTCCCGGTGCATTGCCATTTTTTAGCTGTTTCAGCGCTTCCTTGATTTCCGCGGTGTCGATTTCTGGTATATCTTCTAAGTTTACGTTTTGTATTAATTTCTCGTTTTTTGATGGGTTTTCTAGTTGGGATCAATATAGGTTGGGGTAGAATGTTCGTATGGTTTTGAGGATTTTTGTTCTGTTGTTTGTTCTAATGTCATTCTTGTTTGTAATCTGGTAGATTTTTGTTCTTCCGCTTACCTGCGTTCTTTTGAGAATTTTCATGTTTTTGTTGTTCTCTATCGTGTCTTGTATGAGCTCTGTTTTTTGCTTCTTATTTTCTCTTCTGATTTTCTTGCAGATAGTTCTGCATAGTTGGCGGTATTTTTCTGTATCTTGTTTTGTGTTTTCTCTTATTTTCATCAGCTTAATTGTGTTTTCATTGAACTTTTTGTTTTTCAGTGGCCTTATTTGCATACATATTTTTTTGTTGACAGTTTGTATGCCACTTGTGATCTTTTCGTTTAGTTTGTTGATACCCATAGTCTTGAGATCCAGTTGTTTTCTTCCCATTTTCATTTCCATTGCCTTTTCGTATTCCTCTTTATTTTGTTTCAGGTAGTAGACGGTGGGAAAGGCTGCTTTATAAACATTTTCCTTTTTGTTAGTCTTGTGTTTATTTTTAGACTTGCTCTCAGTAGTCTGTGATTGCTGCCAGTGTGAAAGCTATTCAATACGGATACATTTGTGATGATTTTTTTTTATTGTTGGATATCACATAGTCGATTTCGTTTTTTACTGTGCCATTTGGGCTTAGCCATGTCCATCTTCTTTGTATTGGTTTTTCGAAAAAGGTGTTCATACAGAATAACTGTTGGTCTTGTAAGTAGTTGAGCAGCATATCACCTCTATTGTTTCTTTCTCCTGATCCGAATTTTCCGATGTTATGTATATCTTCGTTATCTTTAGATGACTTGGAGCTTGTACCTTTTGTTCAGTTGCAGGACGATGTATATCACTCTTGCAGATATAGATTTTACTTTGCACACTAGGTGTTGGATGTTTTTGTTGATCAGTATCCCCACCCCGCCGAGTCCGATGCAACTGTTTGCCTCGCTGTTGTATTGGTACATGATGTTAAAACTATAGAGATACGATCATCACCCGGACGCGTTTTGGTACGTGTTGCGCACCGCGTCATCAAGAGAACCTGGCGCGAGAAACGTGCAGGTATTTATATGTTAAATGTAGTTATAATATTATGATGGTGTATATTTTATTTATTTAAAGTAAAATAGAACAATAATTTACAATAATCTTAAGAAAATTGAATTACTGTAGTAAACAGAAACAGCCGGCAGGTCTCTTTTTGCGTCATCGGCCGCGTCATGTGACTGAAAAAGTGGGAGAAACCTGCGCTTGATCTTGATCTTTTAATATCATGGTATTGGTACAGTGCGTGTTTTGATTTTAGGGTGGTGAACTTCTCTCCAGGTAAGCCTGTTTCACATAGACCTATAATGTGCAATTTTATTTTTGACGTTGCTTCCTCGAGTTGGTTCAGGTGTTCTTCGGATCTCATGGTCCTTATATTGTATGTCGCTAGGAATAACGTGTTCTCTTTTAGTGGTCTGTTCCGTGTTCCGTGTCTTGTTGACTTTGTCAAATCTGTGCCTCCTCCAGAACCCATGTGACTGACTGTTTCTGGTGAATCAGTGGAAAACTGTTAGTTTTTGTCTCTACTTCCTTGGGGTAAATTGTTGTAACGATTTAACTTGTTCATTTTTAGTTAAGAATCCAGCGGGATTCAGTTTAAAGGGTGATTGGCATATTTTTCGCCACGCTCGTTAGCGGGTTCGTCTGAGTGAAATTTTATTTTCTAAATTCCAGGTGTTACAGTTATACCGCTGTAGTTCGGTCGTCAGAGCCTTGTTTGTTTTCTAGCAGGGTGTACAGGGTGGACTTGCCACCGCTCGTGCAGGTAAGGTTGACATTTGGGATGGCATTTGGACCTATTCTGCCTTCTCCCCTTACACCCCATTTTTAACTAGTACATTTTGTTAATACATAGTGAATTTTATAAAAAACGCAACACTCAAAAATTGTTGATTAATTTTAATAAAACTTTTACAAAATGTTTATTGTGATAAAACAAACAAATAATTAAAAGTTAAAAACAAAAAACAGAAATATATTTTTTTTCAATAATGAGTTGTTCTACCATGACTTGTTAGGCACTCATTTAAAAAGAAAAGCATACTGTCAATGAAATAATCAATTTTTTTCTGCGGTTTACCATTCCAAACTTCCTGAATCCGCAGCTAAAGATGCTGCATGTTGTTTGGTGGGTGTGGTAATTTAGTCAGCCTTTTACCGATCATATCCCAAACATGCGCAATGAGTTGGGTAACAAATCTGATAAAAAATGTTAAATGACGCATTGTGAGCCCAATTTGGTTTTTTGTGTCTCCATTCTAGTTTGCGGTTACGGTAAAGTAGAGTAAAATGAAAACACAAAAATGGATGGTACGAATGCAGTTTATAAGATTTTGTCCAGCAATAAACAGATGAAATTGACATTCCGTGTCTTGCACTTTCATCCAATCTATTGCAATTGAGAAAGTTGATGAAAATTTGTTTCTTGTAACTAAAAGGCTTAAACGGCGTTCTTTACGATATGTAGTTACCCGGGGACGTCCAGATTCAGGGTGTTTTTTGTTGAACTCTTTCATTGAATCATCTGGACCAATATTTGACTACCATTGCAACATCACGATTTACACGGCCAGCAATATCTCTAAACAAAAGTTTCTTTTTCACCAGCAATAGTGGACAAACTAATAAAAAAATTAACTGTTATTACCATTACCTTTTTTAATAATTAACATAAAAAAAGATAAAATAAATGAAACGGACGGTGTAATACAAACTTGTTTGTATCACCGTCCGACAGTGGCCTTGTAAAGGTTGAAACATGTTATTAAATTTAATCAACAATTTCTGTGTGTTGCGTTTTTCTTAATAAAAGACAGTATATATCATAATTAAGAAAGAAAGAGCCATAAGTTAAAATAGATTTTTTAGTTTTTATTATTATCAAAGATGGAAATTATAAGGTATGGATTTCCACGCCGTATATAATACGCTACTGAGCACTTTACTGAAAGCTAAATATATCGGCCCTAACGCCCGTTTTATTTATCTGTTATGTAAGTTATTGATTAGTTACGTGCTCTGTAAATGTAAAGATTTTTTTAAAGAAATATAGGTGTATTCATGCTAGTTATTAGAGATTTTCTATTTGACAAAATAGTCGCACTTGGTGGCACTAATTCAGTGGTTTTTGAATTTATATGCCAAACGCTTCTTATATTTGTGATGTGTTTTTCAAGGTAGTGAACGCCAAATATTTTCTGGTTTGTCTGTTAGGTGTGCGACTCTCTTGCTCGAGATATTTAAAAATCTAAAAATGCACCGGGTGCATGAAGCGCTCAAATAGAAAACACATTATATGTCACGTAATTATTGAACGCTTACAATGTTTTTATACGGCTAGTACAATTTAGTAGAAAAGGGTATCTGTATACAAGGTGTTCAAAAAAGAATGTAAAATATTTAAGGGGGTGGTAGTACGAACTACAACTAACAAAAAATCTTAATAAACATGAGTTGTTATAGCAACGGTTTTAGAGATATGGAACATTATTTATTTTTATATATTTTGCAAAAAACAGTGTTATAGAAGATGTTCAAAGTGCCCTCCATCCATTTCCAAACAGGCACGACATCTTTGTTTGAAGGACATTTGTACTCTTTCTAAAACCCTTTCATTGGCTTGGATTTTTTGGTTTTTTTTATTAATTTTTAATTGGAGTTTTTTAAGGTTATTCACAAGAGTAGCATACACTAATGATTTCAAATATCTGCAAAAAAAAAACTAAGAGAGTTTAAATCTTGGTAGCCATAAAACGAGTCCGCCTTTTCTTACCTACTTAAGTTGAAAATTTTGGTCTAAATGCTCTCTAACGGCAATCAAAAAATGAGCCTCCAGCTCCCATTATGCTGGAACCAAATTTGTTGCCTGTGGGCTATTGGAATGTCATCCAAAAGATCATACATTGTGTTCTGCAGAAAGTTGAGGTAAGCAGCGCTCGTTAATCGGTTTGGTTAAATAACAGGATTTAGAAACCTGTTGCCTACAAGACCTATCCAAATGTTTAATGAAAAACGTGTCTGATGTCCACATTCAATTACAGCATGGGGATTTTTGTCTGCCCAACGATGTGCATTATGAAAATTAACAACTCAATTTTGTGTGAACCCGGCTTCATCCGTAAAAAGAATTTTGACACTAAACTGCGAGTCTTTAACATCCTTGCGTAGAAACCAGCAACAAAAAATCAAACGTACCTGATGATCAGTTAAATTTAAGGCCTGTACTTGTTGTACATGTTATGGATAGAACAGCTGCTTGTGGAAGGTTTTCCAAACAAGAATAGCACCAATTTCTATCTTGGTTGATATTCTCCGCACACTCGTTCCTGGATTATGCTCTATCCGTGCTATAGTTTCTTGTTCTTCTCTAGGAATAGAAACCGACATTGGTCTGCCGGAAAGATAGCACTGTTTTTGAAGTGAACAGGTACCTCTTAATCTCTGGTGAATCCTTCCAAACATACAATGTGAAGGAATCCGGCGATTTGGATAAGGTTCTACATAAATCGTCGCGCTTTGGTGGTAATCTCATTAGCACAATCATGCATGAAACGCATGTCGGCTAGTTCTGCATTAGAGTAATCAGCCATAAGAATAAAAACTTGTGCACTAACAACAACTGTCAAATACTGAATGTTTATTCCACAAAACATCAACCAATGATATATATGATAATATGATAGGAAAATGCACTTTTTTTTTTAAATAAAAAATGAAAGAAAACAGAATAATAAAAATAAATAATGTTTCATATCTCTGAAACTGTTGCGTTGACAACCCATGTTTATTAAGACTTTTTGTTTGTTGTAGTTTGTACTACCACCCTTTAAAACCTTTTACATTCTTTTTTATCAACCCGTATATTTCTAAGACAGAGAGAGTTAGAGGTTATGTTATTTTTTTTGAGTGCGGTTGGTTTTGGCTCCTTATTGTTCTAAACGACTTTCAAAAACCTTTTCCTTCGATCATCCTCACAGAAAAAATAATGAGTGCTGTTAGATTAGGGACCTAATTTTTTTTTAAATTATATTTCATCATCTCTTCATTTTCTAACAACAAGTACAAGAACAATAAATATGCAAAGTAAATCACAATCTAACCAATAGAATAACTCTTTGGTTTTATAATTTGCTTGCTTTTACATTATAATAGTTGATGATGAGATTGATATTTAAGTATAGAGCTGGATTTAGTCAAATTTACTGATTTAAATATTTTATACGGTTTTAAATAAATATATTACAATTCTCTAATGTCAAAAAAATAATTAGTAATAGTTAATAATCTTATTGGCCCATCATAATAGTTATATAATTCTTTACTTGACAATCCACTATTTGAATCAGTATTAAAAATGAATAAAGTATTTGTTACGGCTTATGATGCTACTGTTACTTATGATAGAACAGCATTTATTTTAATTTTATTGATCATGCAACCCACTTACCAACAATAGACAATAAAATTCAAATATCTTTAGACAAACTCTACGTTCTTGTATACAATTACTTACTGCACATGTGCAGTAAGTGAACGTTATAGTGTATTTTGTATTGTCATGAAAACATATAATAGTTTGGTAACACCAACTTACTGATTCTATCAACAATGTCCGTAAGAAACGTAAAAAATATGATAATGTAAAAAGAATCCAAAAGAGTTAATTGATAATTTTATTAATTGTTATATTATATATTTATTATATAATATATTATATACTAGTTTATTATTAGACGACAAATTAATATCGTAATTCTTATTGCAGAAATTTCAAGTACAATCAAGATTTATAAACAATTTTATAATCCTAAATATTAGCAACATAGCAAATATATTTTATTTATAGATCAAAATTTAAGTACACCCACTTATTAGTATTTGAATATTTTTAGTAACAAACAATTTGAATTAGTTGGTTTGACTTCTGGAGAAATTTTGAGATATACTCGTATTAACAATTACGCGTACAGTTTAGAACTTTTTTAAACAATGAAAAGGTTTTACTTTTTAGAATAAATTTAACAAGTCTCTTCCATCTATTGCAAAAGTTGCAAGGTGCAATACAAATAAGTAGATATATAAATAAATGATATCGAATGATGCTAAGCTGGATTTATTATTGATGACGATTAAATTGTAAATTATTTTAATGTTGAACATATATTTAATATATTACCATTATTCATGATTACCTTTAAATACTTTCTTAATTTTTAAAACAAAATTCAGTTTATATTATCTTTGTTTATTTTGTAAAACTATTACTTATTTAAAATAAACTGAATTGATTTAAAAAAATGTGAAACAAATATAATATAAAATAAATAAAATATATTTTATTTCAATCCTTAAGATCATTTAAGTTAAGTCTTTAAAGTGTATTTACAAATAGTAAAAGATTTAATAATCTCAAAAGTTATGGCTTCATACATAAATTGTAATTAAAACTTCTTGATAAATCATAGGTGTTAACGTGTATACAAATTCAGAACGTGTATTCTAATAGTTTACACGTGCCATTGACAAGTTGGTATTTAGTCAGGAGTAAACTTCGATATTTGATAAGGTGTAGACGTGTTAATGGCACTTCGAACATCGAAATTTTAATAGTTATGTCATCTAGCAACACCACGTGTTTAACCTTATGACTTCAGAAATAGACTAAGTCAGATGCACGAAACGGAACACGTGTAAAATATTACCGACACCTTTACATATTTGTTTTGATTAGTTGGGTAAATTGTTGAGACAACAGTCGAGACAAATATTTTACATAATCCATAAATTAATTAATATTTAATTAAAACTTGTATTTATTAAATGAAAATAAGGCAACTAGTATTAAAATTACGAATAATAATATTGCTACTATTTTAATTGCTCTACATATGCAGCTACAGGATGACTTTACACTTGATTCAGACATAAATTCAATTAATGAACGTGAAAGATTAGCATCCATTCCACGTGCTTAATACTCTGAAACTAATACGATTCTAATGGTAATAAATTTACGATTAAATATTGACCGAATAGATCAGGAACACTTGTTCGTAAAAATTGCGTCCCTATTCGGGCCAAGCATGCTCTACATTGGGGTTGATACTGCTAAACACTAATAAGTATGACGTTGCATGAAATTGTAATTTTAAAGAGTTAAATGAGTAACAAAGGGTTTAGTCTGCGGATTATCACCCTAACTGACTTTGAAGCCGAAGATTGATGAACTCGTACCGCAGGTGGCTTGTCACAGATTTTATATATTTGGCATAATTTGTTTTAGTAATGTGTAAGGCATTGTGTATGTGCGTCGGAGGAATTAATTTTGAAAGATTAATTGAGTGTAAAGTTGAATCAGTATTTAAACTATTACAAAAATGCAATGTTGTGTATTTATATGTAATGTAGTTGTGTTAGTTATGTTCTATTTTGTACATTTAACTACATTTTATCTATAAAACATAAATAAAATCAAATTGCGTTTTAAGTAAATCAATAAATTACATTTGAGTGTATTATTGTTAACACAAATAATAATTTAAATTAAATTAATTTTTGTTGCGTCTTTATTAAAACAAAAAATTGGGTAAGAATAATGTTATAATGGGAAGCCAAGAAATAATTGTTTGTTGTAATTTTGTATAATATATTATGTTCTCTCATTTTATATTACAATATCGGTAACTAAAGATGATATATTACAAATTCTGCACTTATCTACAATACAACTTAAAGAATTATTTATTTAAACATTTCTTTCAATTTTTTTTACTAATAATATAATGAAGTATTTCATTACGACATTTTAATGAGTGACAAAAAGTTATGACTTATTTTATATTCGACAAAATTAATAAATTCATTAGGATTCCTTCAAATTGAAGGGGTGTAAAATTTTATATTCTAGTAATGGCATAATTGCGTTTGTCTAAAGTAAAAGCGGAAGTTAATAAAGTTTTATATGAAATTTTAGACATGTGGAAATATGTAATAAAATGTTATTTTGCTGTCAAAGTTCACATAATTAGATTAAATGTGTAATTTTTAAATTGGTTATTAAAATTAAAAAAAACTGTCAAAGAAAATTATAATTAGTAAAAACAATTAAATATTTTTATAATATAATAACTTTCAATTTTTTAAACAAATTAGTGCTGAAAACTTATACGAGAAAATTGTAGTTATTGCTACAAGATGGTACTACAATTACTTTACACCACTTATTTAATTAAAAAGAAGTTTGCTTTTCAGTGTTACAAAACAATAACAATTCTATCAAACTGAATACGGCAGATTTTTATAGCATTTAAGTAGTCTACGAATTGTCCCGGGTTAAGAAGAGCTGTGATGATATACATTTTTTTGTTCAATTTTATTTAACATTTTTTCAAGTTTTGGTTAGCTTTATAATGACTTCACAATACCCACTTTTACTATCATTTGTTTAAATTGACTTAACTAATATAGAGTTTTGCTCGTTTGTGAACAGAACATAATTCTTACAACCAAAACAAGATAAGTACAATTTTGTCATTTTTGATACAATTTTGTAATTATTTCGTTATCGTTTATATAAATCAGTTTCTTTTCTACTTCATTTTTTATGTAATGTTAAATTTAATATTTAAACTATAGCATTCTTACTCATCTGGTTTTGGTTGTAATTGACAATATATTATATAATATATTAAACAAACAATTGTTTACTCTTTTCAGCCGCAGGTTTGGGTCCTATCTGTGGAATGTGTTGCAGACCAATCAACGAAAGATTTCTACTCCGAGTATCAGACATCTCTTATCACGAATCCTGCCTTCAATGTTCTGTGTGTTGCGACAGATTAATGCAAACTTGTTTTGTAAAAGATTCAAAACTGTATTGCAGAATAGATTATGAAAGGTAAGGGATTAAATTAAAAAAATATGTTATATTTCTTAATTCAAAACAACTGAAAAAGACATATTGTAAGCTTATAACAAAATGCTGGTTTTTCAAGAAAAGCTACCCTAAACTTTATAATTTTATAACTGTGTAATCATTAAACAGTTTTTACCTTTGTAATAATGAGAACAATAATTTTTGGTTTTAAAAGAAGCATTAACATTATATAAATACAATTAACCATTTTTTAAATTCCCAAGACTTGTTATCACAAATATTGAGTGTTTGGGGACAAAGAAATATGACTGTTGATTGTTGCCCAAAATTAGACAGTTTATTAAAAATACCAACAAACATTTAACTTACTCTAATGTTAGAACATGGTTCACGGTGTTTGCTTTAAACAACAAACTTATTTTAGTTAAAAGCTCGGATAGAGATACCATACTCTTTATGTGTAACAGTTGCAAACACTTGTTATACCCAGCAGAATCAGATTACAACTTTATAGTGTTATTTTAGAATAAGCATGCTAAACATTAAACTGTCAATCTCATTAAATACTAGCTTTTTGAATACATATCCAAATATTAGGCAAAGTGGAGCTGGCTGAAGATAACCCAGTATTTAGCAATTTTATTTCAGACGTGTTTAATAGTGATAGGTCTGGATAACAAGAATGGCATGGAAGTAAATCAATATTAGCTAGTTTTAGCTAGTTCCAGAAATTTTATTTTAACCTTTGCTGTATGCGGCTTTGATTATCCTGTAGAAAAATGAGTTTTTAATCATCATAAATAAGGCAATTAACAATGGTTCTAAAACCGCAATTTGCGTTTAATAATTCTTGTGATGGACATTAAAAGAGACTTACTTTCATAAGCGATTGCTTCCCATACGATCACAACGCGTGTAAGAGCTGTATGTTGTTCCACAACAAATTGTAAATTTTACTATCCTTCTTGGCAACGTCTAACCATCTTACGATCATTGTGCGCATACAAAGAAAATATTGATTTGTTAAAAATAAACTTGCTTCTATTGATCGATTCATTGTAGTCTTAATGTGTTAAGTGAGTTTAATGAGTTAAGGACATACATACCAGACCAATTAATTTAACTCTTTGGTAAAATGGTCAAACTAAGATTTTTTGGTTACTTAAGTTTCTCCAAATATCTTTAATTGCTCTTGTTAAAAATTTGGTTGCAAAGAGCAAAGGCTATGAGTTTTTGGTTTCTTTTTACTTTTGGTGAGTAGTATATGTTTGCAACAAGTTAGGTACAGTTTTACTACGACCAGGTTTAATGGGCTTTGTCTTTTAAAGTTTAAAGGGCTTGGAAACACCTCGGTTGTATGCGGAAAATTTCGGGAAAACAGTATTAAAGAATTTTTGAATGTGTTCAGAAGAACTTAACAAAACAAAGAAATGTTCCCCCCTCCTCCGCTAAAATAAATGCCATATAGAAATTCCAATTATTAAATTACATAAAGCTTTGCATAGTATTTGGGGTGAACTTGTACCACGACTATGTTTGGAATATTCAGACTATCTGGCAAGGTCCGAAGAATTAACCATTTAGACTATAAAGTAAGCAGAGGTTAAAATTATATAATCATTGCCACTCGCTTGGAACAATAGAGAACCATCAGATTTCTATACATAAGATTCCGTAGCAACTAGCACGCAGTTTGTGGTTTTTTGGAAAATGTAAAGGTTGGGCTTGAATAAGCCCAGGCGTACTTACCACACTCCCATGATTTGTTGCACCTAGATGCCGTGTGGCCATACCGCTGGCAACGATGGCACTGTGCAATTTGACTACAAAAAGTACTGAATGGTACAAAATAGCCCGCAGATCTTGGTGAAAAACATAATCTCTTGGCTTTTAGCTCCATGAGGCAGCTAGACATACAACATTGGGCAGGATTTCTCGTTCCTTGGTCGAGGTCGGTTCATACCCCCGAGCAATGAGCTCGGCTTGTACCACGTCTGTGGTACAATCAGGTTGATAGGTAAAATACACTACTTTAGAAGTAGTGCAGTGCTCGATCACAGCACGTAAGAGGATGTTTATGGATGCCATCGACTACGTTGACGGCGCGGTCAATGGAGATGTTATTCGATTTGAAAATTGTCAACAGTCCTGAAAAAAAAGTTGTTTTCCGGATGGTTATGGGAGGTGAGCGACGTGAGCCGTGGGAGCCGGTGAGTTAACGGGACAAGATGGATGGCTTAACAATAATTTTAGCCTGTCTTGAGTTGGCATTCTTACACAAAATATTTTGATTTTGAATCATTAACTAATAACAACAATAATACTTTTAAATAGTGCTTCAATAATTTTTGTGCCGGGTATACGGTTGATTTAAAGTTGAATTTTTAAATGCAATTTTTGCCCAGTTTTCTTGCTGTCAACTGGAACCAAAAAAATATTGGCATATTAATCCATTTGGCAACAAGAAAATTGAAGCAAAAACTTTTTGTAAATCTTCTTCTCTCACTGTTTTGTAATATTTTTGAATTTGTTGGAACTTTTGAAAACATAATTCCAATTAACAGCAAAAAAACTTGAGTACCACTTAGCGTGAATCGGCTTGCAGCAATATTCAAATTCTGTACTTCTCCATAAATAATACAATATGTTAAGATATTTATTGTCACTGCAATAGTTATTAGGCATTGGTTACAAATAGGGTTTGTATTATCTGGTTACTATAGGAGCAAAATAAAAAAAAATGTCTAAAAAAAACCACAGGACTATTAATTGGACCTGTGCGGATTTTAGGATTCTATCCAAAATTTGAAAACAAATAACAGAACAACTTGTATACCTAATATCATATGTTAAAAAACAAATAAAAACATAACGCAACAATGTTTCAAAAATCTGAAAATGAATGAAGCACACAAAGTTACTCCCAAACCGGCATAATGCAGATAAGTCAAACAAAACTGCAAAGGCTAATAACTAATAATGGTAAACAAGCATATAATAAAAATTATACAAACCACATTACATTTGCTGAGCGAGTGCAAAACTTTTTTTGGCAAAAACAAGTTTACCAAAGAAAAATTGTGCTGCGATAAAGAATTTGTACTGTCAGATCCATTAATAGTTGAAGAAGTTTGTTCGAAGGTAGATGCGGCTCAGTGGAAGATAACGATGCATAAAGAAATGGGAAGGTTTTAGGAGAATAATGCATGAGACCTAACAGTTCTACCGCTGGAAAAAAGTGGTTTTTTAAAATAAAATTCAATAGTAAAAACAAAGTGCGTTAAACAAAATTTGTAGCAACAGGTTTTACTTATAGACCAGAAATTGACTATAATAAAACTTTTGCTTTTGTTGTAGATACTCTACCTTAAGACTCTCAACAAGTTTATTTGTAAGTTTAGAAATTAGTCATTTGGATGTAACCACAGCTTTTTTAAATGAATGGTTGCATGAAGACGTGTACATGTTTTGAAAAACCTTGTACTGAAATGAGAGTTTGTAAGTTTAATAGAGCAATTTATGATTTCAAGCAAGCTTCTAGAGCATGAAACAAAGAAATAGACAAGATTGTGTGTAAATTATTACACATGAGATCAAAAGTAAAATCTTGTGTTTACATAAAACAAAACAATGATCAAGCGACATTTATGGCTTTTTATGTAGACAATTTTTTTGTTTTTTATAATTAAAATTTTTGCAAGAAAAACTAAAATTGAAGTTTAAAGTTGAAGATTTGGGCAAAACAAAAAAGATTTATGGCATAAAAATTAAAAAAGAAGATAATGGAAGTATTAATTTAGACTAGCAAAACTATGTTAAGGAATTATTATTAAAGTTTAATAAGAACTGCAAGAGCTTTATGTATTTGGCTATTTTGACACGCCCGGGTATTTCATAAGCAGTCAGTTATCTTAGTCAGTTTAACAACTGTTGCTATACACAACATTATTGGAAACAGGTGAAATGAGTGCTAAAATACTTACAAGGTACTAAAACCCTAAAAATAAGTTTTAGTAAGAAAGATAGTAATCTGGAAGGTTGTGTAATTGCCGATTGGGCTAGCAATAAAGACCTGAAGTACTGCACTGCATTCAAGTTTTCAAAATAAGCAACATTTGGGAGAGTAGCAAGCAACAAACAGTCTAGTATGGAGACTGAATATATGTAAATATTCCAAAGAAGCCATATCAAATAATTTTGTTTATTTTAGGTACTTTTTCACTGAGGAACTAATAGCTAATGTTTTTACCAAAGGTCTAAACACTACTAAACATATTACATTTTGTATGCAATTAAAATTAACTCAATTGTAATAGTTTGCCGATTTAGCACGAGTGTAAAAATTATATATCTAAAACAATACTAGTAACGCCCTCAAAAATCAATCACTTATAAAGGGTGTTAGGTAAACATGCATCAAAAACTAAAAGGATTATTCCTTGGAATATTTAAAGAATATTTTGTCCTATAATAATTTTTGTAAAAAACTCTTTGTTTCAAAGATACAGAGTGAACAAAATTAGCGACAGTTACAATATCAAAAAATACATGTAAAGTTGCTAAATATACAATAAATGTTCAAAATGACTTTCTCTAGCTTTGATACATTGGTTCAATCTTTTTCTCATTGATTGTTGAACTCTTTCAAACACACCAGGGTTGTTTCTAATTAAGTTACACCAAGCAATTATCCAATTTTGCAAGTGGTCCAAATTTTTCACTAAAGTAGCGTAAACTAATAACTTCAGATAGCCCTATAAGAAACAATCCAGCGGGTTTAAGTTTGGGGATCAAAACCATGCGTGTGCCTCACCTCGACCAATCCAATCTCCGTATGTTGCTGTTATTAAATACGAGAAACCAAACTAAAATATGGTGGTGCACCATTGTGTATAAACCACATTGCAATTTTTATTGTTAATGGTACATCATCCAGAAACGGAAGTAGTATGTGTTCCAAAAAGTTGCAATACACCTCGCCAGTAAGTCTTCTTGGTAGAAATATTGCCCACAATTCCAACGCAAACATTTAAGGAGAACTGATGTTGATCTCGACGTTTGTATAGTGTTTCATGGTAGAGGAATTCACTAGTTATATAAGACACGTCAAACAGCCAAACGGCACTCAATCTAAACAACAACCGATACATGTGATGATCAATGACGAGACGTATTCAAATGAAATCCACTTGTACATTAGTATATAAAACAGCCTTTTAAAGTTATCGTTAACATTTTTTTGTACTTGATAAGCTCATTAATTTTTTGTACTTGATATACTCATTGGCGTACGCCATACTTTTATTTAGATTAATGGTTTCAACAAATATCAAATATGGTACCTGTATCTTTGAAACAAAGAGGTTTTTCAAAAATTATCATAGAACAAAATATTCTTAGAATGGGCCATGGAATAATCTTTTGAATTGTTGCCGCATGTTTACCTAACACCCTGTATAATGTATTTTTCTTGTTTACTGCTTGTATTACCCTGAAGTAATAAATGCTATTTTATTTGCAAAACCTCAAGGTGATCACTTTACCCACAGCGTTTTAATATGTATGACCATCTTCTGGCCGACACAACAGAGTCGCGCATCTAATTTCTATTTTTACAAAGCTTTTGCTATGATTTAGCTTCACATCCACATCCACATCCACATCTTTCTTTTTTTTTAAACAATAAAAATTAACGTAAATAAATAAATCTTTTTTATTTTGCAAAAGTACGTATAAGATCATTTTCTCATAGCATATAGAACAATTCAATTCTAAAGTAAGGTTTTTGCTTTTTTTATAGTCAGGGAGTTCTTACGTAGATTGTTTGCTGACGAAATCAAAATGTGCGATTTTATTACATCAAAGATTGTAATTAAAAAAAAAACATTAATTGAAAAGAAGAATAAATATTTTTTTGTATTTTTAATTCTATTAAAATTTTTATAATTATGCATTTTACATAGTAACAAATCACCTAATTAGTATTTTATTTTTCACATTTTTCACATTTTTCACAAATTGAAACATTCTGAATGATTTTTTATTTTAATATGTAGTGTAAAATTTACGAATAATTTAGTCATTTAACATTTTTTTAAAGTACAATTTTGTTTAACATTTGTACAAAAATTGAATTTTATATCGTCAATTCAAACAAACAAAAAAACTTTTCACTTGAAAGCACTTTGTATTTCATTTAGTATATCAGGCATTTAGTTGTCCCATCTAATCTAGCTTTTGTTATCAATCAAATTTAGTTGTCATTGTAATATATTTCATAATTAAGTTTGCTATACTTTGAATAGTGGTATTTAATTTAACCAAGAATATATTTGCATTTATGAAAATCATTCGGATTAATTATTGATATATATGGTGATTATTAAAGTCCACTTGTATGTTTAGTTTAGAAGTTTATAATCTAGATTTGGACTTTAATATTAGATATTTTTAAAGCACTACTAAAATGTAGATCAGTTAATTAACCTTCATAATCCACCATGAATATTGTCGTATGAAAACATGTCGTTTTGCATATTTTCAATAAAGGATATTATCAAAGTAACACATAATCTTGTAGAAGCTCCGATATAAAATTAATTAAATCATTCGATATTCGAGGATTTACATAGTTTATAGAAATAATACGGATATAACAAAAGACATGTAAGCACCTAATAAGAAGTAGGATCTCTCCGTTCATCCCTAACAATATAAACCACGGCACGCGATGCTATGAAACATATTGTGAGGAGGGAAGCAATATGCTGCCAGCACCCCTAATCCGGGCACACATATGGGGTAGGCCGGGACAAGGAAACGGCACAATAAAAGCGGCATCATTTATTGAGATATATTGGAATCAAATTCTATTGTGTTATTGAAAACACATTCCGAAAGATATTTACAAATGCGTTAAATAGCTTGTTTTGTTCAGTCGACTTTATAGGTTTGTTTTATTAAAACTTCACAAAGAGAGTGTTTACTTTATGTATAAATAAAACATTGCAGCTTTGACTTTCCAATACATTTTCAATACAATATATTAGATACACCGTTCATTTCTAACAACTGCATCGCTTTTACTGCAATATTGCTTTATTTCATGCTGTATTATTAAAAGAATTTAATATTATAATCTGAAAAATATTTAGTTTTTTGTATTGATGCAGTTCTCATATGAAAAATAGTTTAAATTAAATATTTTTCTTACATTGTTTGAATAGTTTTTTTTTGTGTGTTGCACTTTTGATGAAATAAATGAAAATTCTATTAAAAGAATGTATTCTTTCAAGAAAATCCATTTTGCAGTGACCTGCTTTTTTAAATAAATGTTGCCGTTTGCTTGAAACCATGTCAGAGTCAGACAACCTTCGGCACTGAAAGCAAATATTTGGAGACTTCGACGGAAAGTTACAGACTTGGAGAAATGAGTTTTTGTCAAAGACCTCGCGATGTTTAACTTTTCCTCTCTGGAACCCTTGATCGATGATGCGGAAACGTTCTAATTACTTCCACCGAATTGCTTTACATTTTCATTTAAAACCAAACAAATAATCAAAATGCTTGAAGACGCATTATTAAAATAGTTTATTGGCATTATAAGAGCCACTTTGTATTATATATGAATTGCCATCAATTATAATAAAATTACATTTACAGCAAATATTTAGTTGATTAAATAGATTTTAATTGAACTATTCGATGATGTTGACATGCAGTAGCAACATGTAAAGTTCTTCAATCAAAATTCCAACTGGCTAATTTCGAATAACAAATCATGGAGTGTGTGCTATGTTTTCCTGTGAAAATATTCGTTTCCAATTTCGTCATTCATATTAAGCGGTTGTAAATATTTATATACGCCGCTGCATGGTTTGGTTAAGATATTCAAGTCCCTTGTATAAACTTTGCCGTCGAAACTGTCATACGTCGAAGTCACGTGCTTGCCTCAGGCCGGGTGGGTTATTGAGTCCACGCTTGTGTGATGTCCTAAAGTAAACATTGCTCTCTTTCAGTGCTCACCAAAGCGTGTGAATCCCAAATTTTAGGAATAGGAAATGACATATTCCCAGATTCACACAGTTTACCAGTCAATGTAATGATAATAAGGATTTCACAAAAGGATTTATGTGTTTAATCTTGCCAACGGCAAAACATATTTATAAAGACTGCTAAATGAGTTATTGTTGTTTAATAAAAATAACTCTTGATTAATGGCATTTATTTTTTTGTTGTTTTAAAGAAAATGATTAGTTAACTAAATGTATGCATAAATTAGAGAATAAAATTAACAAACCTTATAGACCATAATTATAGGAATAAATGTATTTTTTATATGAAAACATCAGTTTTAATTTCTGAATAAAATCTACGTTTATACGTTTAAAACTATTTATTGCTCAAACTGAAAAATAAAAATAATTAGCATTCAAAAACAAGTAGCAGTAAATACATGATCATACATTGATACTGATTTATTTAAATCCTTACATAAGATTTTAGTAATTTTTATAAATCTATTTAAAAACTTTGAAAAACTTTATATTTAAATTTATTTGTATTACTTTAATAGTTCTGTGAAAAATATTCAGATTAAAAATTTAAGCAATATTTGGATTAATATCTAGTTTATAACCAAAACAATATTATAATAATATCAAACTTTAATTTTGCCATATTCAGCCATTTGTTTTAGTAAAATATAAGTGCTAAATAAATTAATCTTACAAATAGTATTAACGTGTATTTTTAATATCTAATATTAAATGATCATAGTATGACAAAACAAACATAACTATTTTTTGGTTTAATCAAAACTTCTTTAATTGTTTAAACATTTTTTGACTCGACCTCGCAAAATATAAAATTTTAAGTAAGCTGTTTTCAAGCTATGAAGCTTCTAATGTATTATGATATTTTTTATTTTTTTTACCCATAATGTCTTTTATTTGTTCTATTAAGAAACCATGACAAGGTTTAATACAAGTTTTTTTTTTCTAAATTCTATTTTTTTCTTAAAATAATTGGCAATGCCCAACATTTTTGTAACAGTATATTTAGGTAAAATAAAAAGAAGACTACTTAAACAATATAATTTATAATTTTATTGCTATTAATAAAGTGTTTCTGAACTCACACATTACCAAATAAAGCAAATATTAATTTAAATAACATGTATGATTAACAGCGCTAACAAAAGTTAAGCAACGGCCGCTTGCAGTTACGAGTTGGATGGGTGTTCCTGACAAAGTGATGCAGAGCGTAACGTTCTTTTTGAATAGATTCTTTATTTCATATACGCATCCAAACATATCATACACTTTTCTTTTCTGTGATTCGGGGCCCTTGACACCTTGATTGTCTACCCCGAATGGAAAATGTTTGAAAAAATGTTATTCATAATTTTTAAATGTTCTCAAGTATCACAAAATAATAGAAAAATGACTTACAACGTTCAAATTATTAATCTTAAGTTAAGTAGATTCCAATTCCAATTCCGACCAACAATGTTTTAATAAACCGATAATTTGATATTTGTTACTTACTCTATAAGCTTTTTCTTTTTCAGGTGCATATTCGATTTTGGATTTTTGCGATGAGCATGACTATCTTTATTTCATTGGTTGCTATTCTGAAGAACTCCTTTCACGTTTTCCCGTACCACGCTCTAAGATTTTACAATCATGATATTGCTTTGAATGATGGCTTGTAATAGGGCTTACTTGTTCTCGTTTCTCATAATGTAGCTTAGATATTGAAGTTTGCGGGTTTTGATAGTGTCTATGATTTTTGTATTTTTCTTTATCCTTCGGAAGACTTTTATGTTTGTTACTCTGTTTTTCTAAGATATTCACAGAATGCGTCAATATAGCCACATTTCAAAGGCTTTCAGCTTTTTTGTTGTTGTTTCATTAAGTGTCCAGACTCGACTCCGTATAGTAGTATTGAGAATATGTAGCACCTCAACATGCGTATTTTGGTATCAAGATGAAATTTGTGGTTTTTGAAGGGATTATTTATTGTATTGAAAGCGGCTCAAGCTTTCCCAATTCTATTTTTTATCTCTTGACTATTATTTCAGTTTTTGTTCACAATTGTGCCTAAGTATGTTGTTTGCCTCACTCTCTCTATTTGTTGATTTTGAACGTATAGATTTACATTGGGTATTTTTTCTTTGTTCATGACCATGAATTTTGTTTTATTGCTATTGATTTTAAGTCAAAATTTTTTACTAGCCGCTATAATTTTATTTAATAGTGTTTGAAGTCCTTTAAGAGAGTCAGCAAATATCATTGCATCGTCGGCATATCTGATGTTGTTTTGCTCCGTTCAGTAAGATGCCGTTTTCTGTGTTTTCTAGAGCTTCTTTAAATTTGTTTGGAGTACACATTAAACAGAATCGGCAAAAATATGCACTTCTGCCTTACCTCTTTTGCTATTTTGATGTCATCTACTTGTTCATCTTCAATTTTTAGAGATGTGGTCTGGTTCCAGTACAAGTTGGTAATGGATTGAGAATCTTTGGCGTCGATCCCTACTAGTTTTAAGATTTCTATCATCTTGTGTAGTTGCTTCAGATCAAAAGCTTTCTGGTAGTCAATTAAACATACGTAGATATCGCAGTTTACGTTTTTGCTTTTTTAAAAAAGCACCTTTACTGATAAAAGTGCTTCTCTTATGCCTACAGCATTGATAAAGCCAAATTAGTTTGCTGAGATTTGTTTTTTGCATTTGTTGTAAATTTTCTTGTGTAATATTTTAAGGAATATTTAAAAAAAAAATGACTCATGAGGCTGATACTTTTATATTTCTCACATCTTTTTGTTTCTACTTTTTTTGGTAATACAATGAATTCTTCAACTATTCTTTTGGTACCCGAGTTGTATATTCTATTAAATTTGTCTGTGAGACTTTTGATGTGCTTCTCATTTAATAGTTTCAGGATTTAAAGTTGTATGTTGTCAAGTCCTGTCGCTTTCCCGTCGCTTTCCTGTCGCTTTCCCATCTTTTATTTGTTTTATTTCTGCATCCACTTCCACTTCCAGGATGTGCGGACCTGTTTTTCCTTTGATGATTGGTGTTGCTATTCTTTCTATATCTTCAAAAAGTTTGTTGAGATATTTCCTCCACGTTTTCTTTTTGTCTTTTAAATTTATGATGATCTTTCTCTCATTGTTCATCACCTTTCCAAAGTTTTTTTTTTTAATTTTACCAATCAATTCTTTAATTCTTCTGTGTACATTAAAAACTTCATATCTTTTCTGCAGCTCTTCTATCTCTTGGCATGCTTTATTTCTTTCTTTATTTTAGCCTATCTGATTTTTTGCCTAATTTTTTTGTTAATTTTTTTGTATTCTTTAGTGTAGTTCTTTTGACCTCTTCTTAGTTCTATTATGTTTATTATTTCCTTTGTCATCCATGATTTCTTTTTTTTTTCTCTTTTCCTTCTTGCAACTATTTCGAAATATTTTATTTATGAGTATGAAATCGACTTGATTTTTGATAATATGTCCTAGTCTGCTGAGTGAAGATTTCCAGGTATAGAGTTTTCTTGAAAGCATCTTAAATTGTGTTTTCAGTACGACTAATACATTCTCTTTAACAAAGACTTTCATAGTATCACCTTGCTGGTTTCTCTCTCCTTATTCTGACTTATATCCTGTACCAAGTTTTGAGTTAAAGTCCCTCATCGTAATAGTGATTTCCTGTTTTGGTAAAGTTTGTAATAGATCTGTAATGACTTCATAGAACTCTTTTATCTCTTTATTTGGTTTATCCGCAGTTGGTTCGTAGACTTGGATAATATTGATGTTTACGGGAGTTGCGTTAACTTAAATCAGTAGAATTCTTTCTGATACCGGTGTGAAGTTTTTTACTCTTCTAGCCTTTTGTTTTGTCATAATGACGTCAACTCTATGATAACAAATTAGGCGTTTCAAAATAAAATACTTTGTGGTTCTCTAAATCTATTGCTCCTATGCCCTGCCACCGCATTTTGCTTATCCCCATTATGCCGATATTCAGTCGTTACATTTTTTTTAGTTTGTTGTAGATTTTACCTGCATGTGCCATTGTTCTAACATTCTACGTAAAAATGATCATTTTACTTATTTTTCCATCTATTATTGTATTTCGTTGGTTCTTCACTGTCTCCCTCGGAGATCCAAATGGAAGACTTGAAACTCCGGATTTAAATTTAGGGCTGAGCATACTCATGTTCAATTTACTAAGACTTATCTTCTTGGATCTTTAATGCGGTAGTGTTCAAACTTCTTTCTTATCTTTATGCCATTCATTGCATTGGGTCTCCTTCTGCAGTCCATCTGTCTTAGTGGCCGATTTTTTAGCTCTTGGACAAAAGAATGCCTTACTTCTTGCAAATTCTTCTATCCACAGCTGTTGATACGAGATATAGATGGCACTGACACAAACATTTATAAACGTAACCCCATCTCCACTTGACGTTTGAAACTCAATTCTAGAATTAGCAACTAAGCCTTGCATCAGAAAAGAAAAAAAGATACGTCCAGACACGCGTTTAGCGCACCCTGGATTTATCAGGTCTTCTGTTTATTTGTTGATAACAGGTCTAGATTCTTTACTTTTTTATCAGACTCAATCCTTTTAACTATCATCTTTGCATAGTTATGGATTCTACTCCAGTTCCAAATATTATGTAGCATTATATTTACAATGTTGTCTTTGATGTATAAGTTTAATTTTATTCTATCTCGTTCTTATGTTTGGTGTCTTGTTTATATGAGCCTCTTCTTTGTTCTACCATGAGATCTATAGGCATAACTGATGCAATAACCAGTACAGCCTCTGTCAAAACAGTCTTATAACTACTAGTAACTTTTATAGCAACTTTTGTTTGTTACGCCACCAATTATAGCAGTTTTTGTTTTGTTAAGGACGGTCCTTCTATTCTGAAAATTAATCTTTCTAGAGCATTTATAACTCTTTCTGCCTTTCCTGTGGTGTTTCTGACATAATCTTTTATCATGAGATTGTGGTCAAACCACACCCACAAATATTTGATTGCGTTCTTAGTGACAAAGCTTGGTTTTTTTATTTTTAGAGTCAGTTCTTTTTTTTTGCTGCCCACCGTATAATATTACAGCCTCGGTTTTCTGCTTTGCAATTTCTAAGCTTTTTTGCTCTAACTTTTAATTAATTTCTTAAGATTAGATTTGCAGTTGTTACTAGATTTTTAGACAAATTGGATACTACTAAGGCAGCAGTGTTGTTTGCTAAACATACCAGATTCACCCCTTTTAATCTTTTAGTTTATAACATTTTATTGTATTAGATATTCTACAAAAGGGAGCCTAGAATAAATCCTTGTAGCACATGACATTCTTAAGCTTTTGATGTTTCCAGTTTTTATGTTTCTATCCAGTTGGATATGATTGCTCTGAGTGCAGGACTTATTCCTATAACATTTAGGGTTTCTATGATACCTTTCCAGGGCACCGTGTTGAAAACATTACTTATGTCCACAGTTACTAATATGCAGAATTTCTTGTTTCTTGTAGCTTTGTTGGTGGCTTGCAACTAGTTTCATAGCGCCAATTGTAAATCTTCCCTTCATGAACTCCACTTCAGTCTTGAGCCTAGACACAATTATTTGCTCATACCATTTGCCAAAACCGTGTGTTAAACATAATAGTCTGTAGCTTGCTGTTTTGTGACCTTTGGTAGGTTTTTCCAATAAGACCAGTTTGGCTTCTTTCCATCTTCTTGGGAATTGAGATTTTCTTAGTTCCTGGTTCATTATATTGAGCATAGTCATGGTATATGTTTGTGCCTTGTTAGGTTTAACTTTCATGGCAGTTTCATTCAAATTCTTGGTTTTAGATTTAGTTTCTTGGCCACTATTGTATAGTACCCAAACATTATAATTTATATGCTTTACTCTTAGCTCCTATGATGGCACATTGAAACTCATATCTCTCATTGAGTAATTGCGTCTTAGTTCCTTCTTGTTTGCTTTACTCAGGTTTGAGTTACAGTAGCCTGTATTTGTTGCCTTTTTAGCTTTTCCACACTCTGATTTAAGCTTGTGTTGTTCTGGGCTCCACCAGTATATCTTATTTCTACTCGTCTGGCCTTTGACTCTAGCAAAAGAATAGTATGTTGCATTATTGATCACAGTGGAATAAATAACTTGCTTACAAATAAAACTTTGTTTTCACCCACCCACATAACCGTTAATTATTAAGAGATTTATTGTTGTGCAATTCTTTCATAACTAAATCCAAGCACACGAGAGATGAGACATCAATTGATCTCTTTATGACTATCACTTGGGCGGGTGAGAAAAAATAACTTACCCACAATACCAACATTGTTCCCACCCACTTACCCAAACGTTAGTTATTAAGAGATTTATTGTTAAACAATTCTCTCATATCTAAATCCAAGCACACAACAGGTGTAACAAATAATAGATCTTTTAATCTTGAAAAACGAAATAATCGTTGGGCTTGTGCATACGCGTCTTACAAGACGCGTATGCACAAGCCCAACGATTATTTCGTTTTTCAAGATTAATATTTAATCACTTGTGTCATGTATTAATGGACATTTGTTCTAATGTTTAATAGATCTTTTGATCACTAACACTTGGACGGGTGGCTAGGTCACAGTTAACTATTATACAGTCGAGGCTATACATCCATTCGACAAAGATAGTGTCCTTTGAACTTTGATAGGCCTTCCTCATACTCTGGTCTTGGCGTTAAAATTGCCCGCAATTATTAATTGTTTATTATGTGCTCTTATGTTATCTCCTAATTCACTCAAGAAAGTTTCGAATTTATTATCCGGTATATTCAGTGACCAGTAACGCTAGTATATAATTGTATCTTTTATTTCTATCCCCACATATCCAGCATCTTTGTTATGTATAATGTAGATTTTCATGTTTTTGTTATAAAACTTAATGGCAGTATCCTGTGTTTTGTCAACTATCCATGGACCACCTTGTGTCATCTTTATATTCGGTTTCAAAACAATCCCAATATCTTTGATGTTTTTTTTAGTTTTTGAGATTAATCTTAAGAATGAATATTTTAATTTTTTTTAAATGGAACACCTTGTATATTTTTAGTTTTTTTATGTTTTTGTTTTTGTTATTTGTTTTTAATGTTATTGTATTTTATTTGTTTGGTTAAAATAAATGTTTATGTTTGTGAAAAAAATTTCTTAACTTGAAGTTCAGTAGTTTGCTTATAACTTAAAAATGATGCATTTTATAAAAAAAATATTCCAAAAAAATGCGCCATCAAAAAGTTAAAAATTATATATAAAAAAAATTACAGACATCTAAAGACACTCGCAGACATCCACAGACACTTACAGACACTCACAGACACTCACTTACATTGTGAAGGTATATAAAAATAGACATTCAGTCACCCGCAGACACTTACAGACACCCACAGACACTCACGGACACCCACAGACACGCACAGACACCCACAGGCACTCACAGACACGTACAGACACTTACAGACACTTACAAACACTTACATTTGTGCAGGTATATAAAAATAGGTATCCGCGCCCCAATAATACTTATAATTGCTTTTATGCAAAAATTTGTTATTTGTTAAGAAATTAATTTGTTGTACCACACTATAGAATTATCTTAATACCAAATTTAAAACATAAAACTAATAATAAAAATAATTTTTCAAAAATATTTCAAAAATAAAAAAAAAACATTTTAATAATTTAAATTAATTAAATAAATTTTGTTTGTATGGTAATATCTTATCTCTAATATAATTCCTACTTCTGTGAAGCGTTTTATTGAGTCTTCTTTTTTATGTTACAAAACTTTCTGAAAGTGTTATTTCCGAGAACGTTATCCCCGAGTGTATTAAATATGCAGCACCTGTAACTCGCAGGATATGTGTATTTGTGACACACGCATGGGGCACGATCCTGAACCACCCTCACATGTGACGCCATGATCCCCACCTCAACTATATAGCTTTTTAACTGTGATATATCGCGGGGTTGATGCGTGTAGGGCAAATTGTAACCTCCGCATTGGCGTAACACGCACATATTCATTAATATTTGCAATATTCAATACAACAATATTTATTTCATATGCAAATAAATCCAATAATATATATATACGAGTAAATATATTGAAATATATCAATTTAATTATAGTAAACAACATATCAAATTGATTTTAATAATAAGAGATTTATTTGTTTAAAAGTATTATAATTTATAATAATAACAAAAAAAAAATGATTAATTGAAAACTTATTGTATGTAATAACATAAAATCTATTATAAATTACTAAAAACAAGTATTATAATGTATATATGCTGGATTATAACATTCAATTTTATATATTTTTTGATTTAACATTTTAATTTAGTTGAATCAAATCTAAATCAAAAATTTTGCAATTAAATATTTATTTAAATAAACAAATCAAAAGTAAATTATTATATAAATGGGATATGTATAAAATACCCTTTATGTCCTCTGTTTAACAAAACCTTGGTCCCCTTTTATCAAAAAACAGTTTGTATTTTGTATTATACGCCACTGCACAGACCTTAGCCGACTAAACAATACAGGAGCACGTGTGCTCGGGGTATAAACGACGCCGCAATCATATATTAATATATACGATGCGTCAAAACTGCTGTATAATGCGTAATGCCCTACGATTCAAATGATCTAGAATAGATGAGCATGACCGCATATTTATTAGACAAGTCGTATATTAATATGTTAATTTATCATTTGTGCCGAACAAGTGCGGAGTGAAGAAAAAAACATGTGTTGAAATAATGTTGCTAAGAAAAAATTTCATAGTAGGAATAGTAATTTTAATTCTAATTGCTAAGCTAATACAACTGAATATTCAGATCCAACTACTCTCAATTTAAAATTCACCTTGCATAGTCGCATTTTATAAGGTTGACCGACATTTACTTCTTTACTACTTGCTAGTAAACAGAGTAAATGTTTACAAGACGGTTTTGAAGTAATTTGAAGACCAATAAGTTGATTAATGTATCTACTTCCTTGACCTAATTAACATACAAAATTTTATATTAATAAATAGAATTAAATAGTGTTAACCATTGCCAATCATGATATTTAAAAAAATCTGTGTAACATTTATTAGGTATTACTAAATTCTAAAGATAGCATGTCACTTGTTGTGGTTTTCGATTCTATTTAATTCTAGGTGATAGATATAAAATGAATTAGTTATTGTATGAATGGAAACAAGTTTGAAAATTTGCAGAATCTTAATTATAAATGGTGAATCGTCATTTTCTACAAAGTACAGGAATAAAATTATTGTTTATACACAAAACAATTTAAATATATTTGATTTTTTTTCTCTCAGCCTGTGGGTGTGGACGGCTGGACGTAGGCCTCTCCTGACTTCTTTTAATTTCATTAATCTTTTGCGATGTAGCTCCATGTAGATCCTGTTACTTGTTTGACGTTGTCAAAGTATTGTTTTTGCAATCGTTCACTGCACATATCTAGTTCTACTTTAGTTTTCAGCTACGTCCGTTATTTTGGATCGTCTTCATATCTTTTTGTTGGTATCTTTATCACGTGTGCTTATATCTGTCGACGCTAGACTATACGCAGTGACGGGTAGTATGCGCATGTCGTATAATTTTTGTTTAAGGCATTGGAAAATATCTTGTAGCTGATCATCCTGTATCTCCTCCTGTATCCTGTATTATCCTGTAGCTGAGTTTGTTAAACGTTGCCCAGTTTTGTCGTATTCTTCTGCTGATCTTTGCTATTTGGTTTGCTTTTTGTTGTATTTGTCGACTTGCTTTAGAAGTTGGATATCCGTTTAGTGTTGTATTATTTTTCAACGCATGATCTTGGTCTTTTTTAGATTCAAGTGCAAGCTTACTGATTTTGATATTATGTTTAATTGTTTGTCTGAGCTTATTACGACAATGTCGTCTGCAATTCGAAGGTGGTTTCAGTGCCAGCTGTCTATGTGCCTGACATTTCCTACTGAATTTGGTTAAAGATATCTTTGAGTGCAAGAATGAACAGTTTAGGCAAGGTACCTTCTGCCACTCTTTTCTATCTTAGTCTTGGTGGTATTTGTGTTTTTGTCTGTGCGAATATGGAAACTTGTGTTTTGTATATTTGTTTTATTAGGTTGGTGTATCTCGAGGTGGTTCTTGCTTTGTTTATTGTAGCAAAGATCTCTTAATAGAACCGAACGACTTTTGTAATGAAGAAATGCCAAGACATAGAAATTTGAACATATGTGGGAAGAGGCTGGTTTTGTCTTCTCTCTTATGTGTTAAAATGACTGCTACATTTTCCCAGGTTCTCTCTTTTAGACATTTGTATATATAACTTCAGAAGATATTTGATCTTTGCCTGGTGATTTGTTGTTGGAATGCCTTTTGTATTTTGGACGTTATAGGATTAAAATTAGAAAAGTTGTTTGTTGATTTTGGCTAGTTTACCCTACTTTCTTGATGTATTATTTAATAGTTTCAAAATGATTTCCATAGCATGTTAAAGTTTATTTTAAAATTAAAGGGTATTTGGCATATAAAACGTCTGCCAAACGTGTCAAATTTTAAGAAAAAACATTTTTTTATTTTTTTTATAAATCGGCTATTCTTCGGTGTATTGGTCATCAAAACCTTGAAATTATAAACGTCAAAATCCTTGTAATAGTTTGCAAGTTTTTTCTAGATATTTAAAAATTGTAGTCGGCTATTTTGGGATTGGGAAAATCATTATTTCATTTGCCTGATTAAAACCTGAAGTGTTGAGGTTTTTTAGTAGTGGTAGGTATAAAGTTCAGACTGGCCTACACATCTTCAGGATTGATTCTTTGCGCGTCCAGCTATCAAACATAATGTCTCTTATTTTGTTGAAGTGTCCTTTCTCTCAACACAAATTGATGCTATTTACACGAGCTGGCAATATGTATGAAAGCTTGATAACACTCTAATAAAGAGTGGGCCAAGTAACGTTTAGAATTTGAACTACCGTTTATTTTGTTTTTCAAAGGTATAATGACATTTATGAATTGACAGAAATTTAATTATATGTTTGACATTTACGAAATGGGACGTTTTTCACTTGAACAAAGTTGGAAAATGAATGAAAACTTACTTCCAAAGTGGTGAGTCTTCTACTCAAACGGTAAGAAGTTTACATAACAAATTTGATAGAAAATTAATGCTGTTGCTCAGAGTGTGTGTGAACATGCATCAACATCAACTCGTCATTGTTCTCAAGAACTGAACATTTCTCGCACTTTTTTGAAAAGGTATTTGCGTAAAGACCTCATTTTGAAGGCTCACAAAGTTCAATTAGTCCAAGAAATAAAGCCTCGTGACCATTCAATGCGTTTTCAGTTTGTCCAATGAGCTAAAGATCGTTTGGCTGAAAATGAGCTTTTTTATCGAAAAATTGTGTTTTCCGATTAAGCTTATTTTTATCTCGGAGGCTATGTCAATAATCAATATTGTGACATTTGGGAATTAGAGAATCCACACATGACTATTGAACAGCCTATGCATCTACAACCAGTAACCGTTTGGTGTGTTTTTTGGTCCGGCAGCATTATTGGGCCTAGCAAAAGTTGTGCCATGCTAAACAAGTTTTTGTTTTCAAAAATTGATGAATATGAAAAGGATGACATTTGTTTTCAACAGGACTAGGCCACTTGTCATACAGCCAACGTAACTATCAATCTTTTGCGCACTGTTTTTGAAAATCAAATAATTAGCCAAAATGCTGATGTCATTTAGCCGCCTAGGAGCTGCGATTTGGTTTCATTGAATTTTTTTGTGGGAAAACCTTAAAAATAAGTGTGACGCTAACCAACTAGAGACAATTGATATTATAAAACACAAAATTGAAGTTGCCATTTATGCAATTGGAGCCCAAACAATCAAAAATGTATTAAAAAAATTGGGTTAATCGGATGGGTTACTGTCAAGCCAGCCGTGGCAGCTATTTAAATGATGTGTTTCATTCTTAAATAAAAATGTTCAATGTTTCTATTAATCTCATAATTTTGAAAAAAAAATTAATAAATTTTATAAAAAACTATTTTATTAGTCTTAATGTAATTTTCTTCTTTTTTTTAAATTTATTTAATTATTTAACGTCGGTCTATTTCTGATGCCAAGTCTAATCACCAACGCCAGAGGTTAAGACTACTACATCTGGGAGTTTTGCCGCAAATTCAGGAATTCCAACCTAAATTATTGGGTTCTTTATTGTGCTCGCAACATCAAGGCAGTACACGAGACCTACTAAATTTTCTCTTCTTATCCGAAAGAAGGCTTACTCATCACAACACATTTTTTATTAACCAGAAAAACTGACCCTCCAGATAGGGGGTTTGAGGCTCGAACCCAAGACCCCTGGTATAGCAGTCGAGTACGCTAACCACTACACCACCCGGGCGGTATTTTCTTCTTCTTTATCTTTGTGGTTAGAATTGCTGCATTCTGTTAGGATTTGGACGTTATTAGTAGGTATTTATCAAATATTTCTATCTTTCAGAAGGCAACAATGTCTATGGCCCTACTTGCAGTGTACCAGAAAATGGTTGCATTTAGGCGCATTGCTGTTGATGTTGCTACTTCCTCAATATAGATAGCTAAAAGTGACTTCAGTTGGCGTTGTTTGATGCCACTTAGGCATACTATTTGTTGCAACAGATTTAGTTGGTTTGCGGACATTTTTAGCTTAGTTCTTGGTTACCAGGCTAATGGCCCATAGGGTTTTGCATCAATTTTTTATTATTTTTAGAGTATTTTGTATTAAATTGCAGAATACGTCTTTAAATTACTTACAATTTATCAGAATTGTTTTACTATCTGCGTAGCAGTTGTGTAGAGACTTTAGTTATTGAGTTGTTACATTAGGTTGTCTACTACTATATTTCATAGTAGTGGTGATAACGCTCTACTTTGAATGTAACTTTTAACAACAACTTTTCTGTCTATTATATCACCTACAGTGACTGTTACAGCTATTTTTTTATTATGTGTTTTATACATCTAATTATTGTGGTCAACGCCATGTGTTATAAGGGCTTTTATATTTTGTAAAATACGTTTTTGAAATCTATGATTACAGCAAGGGTGAACATTTTATCTTGAAGTGATTTTTTGACTTAGTCTGTTACATGGTATACCATTCGCAAATTCTGTAGATGTAGATGTATGCATGTTGATTTGAGTATATTGGTGTTGTGGTAACTGCCGTTTTTCAAAATGTTTTTGCACAATCTCTTGAGTGTTTTTAGAAGAAAAAGGACAAGATTTATTGGACAATAGGATTTATCTAAGGTATAACCACATCGTCTTAGTTTTGGTAAAAATATAACTTTACTACTCATTATGCTATAGGAATGTAGCAAAAGGCAATGCATGCTTCATACATTCTCACCAGTTAAATTAGGATAATGTGCTTGTCCCATTGTAAAATAGAATTGTATAAAATTCCATCTAGTTTTTTCTAATTTTTGATTGGACAGGCTTAGCGCATTTTTTATACAAGGTGATGTGCAGCAAGTTAAGGATTCGTCAGTATAGTAGGTGATCTTAAGGATTTTTCCTGTGTGAACACCTACAAAAATAAGAAATGTTTTTTCCGGGGTAAAGAGTTTTATCCAGTTTACAAGTTGAGACATTTAAAATTAGCTTGCTAGTTTTATTTAAAGGGTTGGATTGGTTGCTCAATGCTACTTGGATGTATTTGGATACAGCTTCTTTGTAGCTGACTCTTATTATTTTTTTAAAACAGGGGTGATTTTAAGGCTTGGCACAGACATTTTGTTTTTTTTTTAGGTTTTCTAGCGGAAAGCTCAGAAATGGATAAATCTTTCTTGTTTTTTCTTTTTCTTGATGTTTTTTGGCACTTTGGACGGCCTCTCTATATGGTTAGCAAATATTGCTATTCCAACGCTAGAGGTGCTCGGAAACGGTGTGTTTGCTTTGCTGCGGCCAGACGGGTCTTATTTTGTTTTTTGACTTCAACACCACAAAGCCAGTTTTTGAAACATTTTTGTAGGATTTGTGTCGCAGAAGTTGCAGGTAAAGTATTTAAAAAAGATGCGTTTGTGCTAATATTGATTGTTTGCGGGGAATTTGAAGACGCACCCAATACAGTTTTTACCGAGGTACTCAAAGACGCGCTCTGTAGAGTAGTTTTTGTTAAGTTTTTATTTTTCATGTTGTATGCCTGCTAATTCGAAATTTTTAAAATTTTATTGCTAGAGCTACCAGAAAAATATGTTCCCCGGAAGTAAGTTGTACATAAACAAACGTTGCACAGCCCGCCTAATCCAGGCCAAAGTAAAATGTTGTCAAGCCCTAGAAACGCATCTCAAAGATGACTCCTTCATTCTCTCTTACGGATTTTACGCACGGCACAAGCCTTTTATAGTTTCACAACGCGACTACTACGTTGCGGAGGTGTTTGTAATTAAGTTAGAATTGTGTCTGGTTGCTTGTTAGCTTAAGATTATGATGACTTTTTTTTACCATAACAACCAATTTTTTTTAGGACGTTGTAAGGTTTTAAGAATAACTAACGCATGGCAATACCTTTTGATAAGTTCTGCTGTTAATTTGTCCTGGCCATTGTCTCTAATGTGGTACTAATTTGAGATGAGCTGGTTTCGGTCTTGCCGAATTCACGTAGTCTGCTGCGGCAACACATGCTGTCCCTGGCCCATCTTTCCTTATACCCATTTGTCTGCTTTACTTCTTACACTGGCATTTTCCTCTCTTTTCTCTCATTTTTGTGTTATTCAGCATAGATATTTGCATTACTTTTAAGTATCTTCTTAGTTTTTTTATATCTTCATTAACTTCTTCCTCGTTGTATCCTCTTTCTTTCATAAATATTTTGTGAAGCTCCATTAAGTGCATCCCCCGTAGTAGTCTTACGTTTGCTAATTTTACTTCTAGTGAGATTTTTGAATCTCTATTTGGGATTAGTTTTTCGTGTCTTCTGGTTTCCAGATATACTCTGACTATTTCAAAAGTTGCATTTTCTGTCAATCTCAAGATGGCGTATCTTTCGTTTGGAAATTGTTTAGTCAATTCCGTCAACTTATTTTCCTTGAACAGTTCTTTCCTTTTCCTTCTTATTTTTTCAATTTCTGTTAGTACTTATGTTTCAGTATATGTTCTTCTTTTGTTTCTCTGTTCACCTTCTATCGCTTCGCAGGCATAGTGGTTTTGATCTTCTTTAATTTTTTCCTCTTTATTACTTTTTTCCATACTCTTTTGCTTCTATTTAGCTTCTTGTTCCTGCTTCCTTTGTCTTTTGTGGTTTTTCTTTCATTTTGGTTTACCTAAATCTTCAAACTTCTCTATATTTTAATGATTGTAGATTTGTCTACTTTGTTTCTTAATACCTTTTCTAGCGTTTTCCTATCTTTCTCCCCGTTTCGCACTCTACTAGCGTATGTTCTGCGTCGTCATGCGTGTATTTTTGACAAAATATACATTTTTCTTCTTTATTTATTTTATGTTTTGTAGGTATTTTCCAAAGGCTCTATGTCCGGTAAATAGTTGTGTTAGATTGTAACACGTCTCCGGTTTTTTCTTTACCCATTCTTTTATTTCTGGTATCATTTCCCTTGTTCATTTTTCTTTTTTTCTTTTTTTCTTTCTTTCCACTGTCTTTGCTATCTTTCTATCATATTCTCTTTTGCTTGTCTCTTTGCTTTTTGCTTACTAGTTCTTTCATTTACCATTTTCTTTATACTTAATCTTTCTTCTACCATCAAATCTGCAAATAGTGTCGCCGCAATTACTTCTAGTGCCTCTTGCGACACCGTCCTAGAGGCTACGCTCTGAGATTTTATTGGGATGCGTTTTATTATCACTTCAAAAGAGCACATAGAGGTCATAAACAACAAAAATTAATGGCAATTGGTTTACTATGATTCTATTACTGTAGCTATAGGTTTAGTTTGTATTTAATTCTAGTTATTATACTTAATATTTTGACTGTTTTAATGTAATTATAAAAGTAATACTTAAGAGAGTTTTCAAAAACTATTTTACCCTATTTATTTATTTGCGTGACAATGTAGTTATTTTTTTATGTCAAATTGCAATTGATCAGATAAATATATGGCAATTATCAAATGTAAGTTAGGTTAAAGAGTAAACAAACAAAGATTCAAAAATAATATACAAACAGTCAATATTACAATAGAAGAAAACTATTGTTGTCATTACTGTATATTCAAAACTGACCAAAAATTGTTATGCCCAAAAGAAAGATATTTTTGCTAAAGTTTTGAAAAAATTTTAAAATCAAACTAATCAAACGTATTTCTATAAATAACAAATTTTAAAATGTTTTAAGAAAAAGTTTTCCTAAAGAATTTATTAAAGCTTTGGATGTGTGGACTATTTTGCTGAAACTACACATAGTCTAGTTTTCTTTTTTTAAGAGACAAACTTGTAGATTATTGTAAAATATCATCTTTTTTACACCGTCTATATTTACCTGAAGGTGTTTACCCACAATAAACTTAAGTTTTGTTAAAAAGCAGAGTTTTGCAATTTGAAAGACAAAAGACACGTTGCACCGCGGTGACCGGGTGGTTGTTAGAAAAATAGACCCTAAAGCAAAAGTTCCTAATCAAAGCAACTACTCCTTTTCGATTACTTTGTGACTCTTACTAACATAAGTAACTGGTAAAAAAAAAATTATTATCAAATTATATGTACAAATAAGAACGTTTTTGCTATAATACTACAAATCAATTGCGGTCGGAATGGTCTTAACAAAACTTTAATTAAAAAAAAAACGATAAAGTACAATTTACTGCAACTTGTTGAAACACAAGAAAATAATATTAAGATTCACATTATACTAGACAACAATTATAGATTTATTACTTATACCAATAAATAATGACACTGAATGTTATATTATAATCCTATTATTAAAATGTAACGTAATAGTAAAAGCATTTACGCTATAATGTTTACCAAATAATCAAATTATTATACAAAACGTCTTCATTCCAGATTATACATAAAAAAATGCTTAGGATGCTCGGAGAGAATCTCACCCGAAGAATTAGTAATGAGAGCCTGCGATAACATATTCCATTTGCGATGTTTTGTATGCGTAGTTTGTGGCATCAGACTGCAAAAGGGGGACCTCTACGTTATAAAACAGGGCCAATTGTTTTGCCGGATCGATTATGAGAAGGAAGTGGAAATGTTACAAGGATACGGCCACGGTAAACATAGATGATTTTTAAAATATAAAAAATTATTGATCAATTTTTCAGGTGATTTTTTATGCGACGATCTGATGCAATCTAATCGAACACATGATGGGAGGAGAGGTCCTAAACGACCACGAACTATTCTCACAACGCAACAGAGGAGGGCTTTTAAAGCTTCTTTTGAAGTTAGTCCGAAGCCATGTAGAAAAGTCAGGGAAGCTTTGGCTAAGGATACAGGGCTCAGCGTACGAATAGTACAAGTAAGTATCTATGTTTAACTGACAAGTTTGTTAAAATTAATAGATAGTAATCAGAGATTCTTATTATATTTTAAAAATAAGATATCTTTCGCAGCGGATTTAAACGTATTGATTAAATAGTTATTTGTTTTCTATGCGCGCAAAATGCGTGCTTTCTCTACGAATTTGATCAATTTGCTACAAGAGTTAAGCGGCAGCTGCAAAACAAAAGAAATAATCTTGAGTGTCATAAAACTTAACATAATTGCATAACTCGCGCAATTTAACTTATTTTTTAAATCGTTTTTTAATAAACCTATAACTGTTTGTTAAATTTTGAAATTGTTAACTTTTTGCAAAAAAATTTCCTTAAACTTTAAAAGTAATTATTTTATTACACTTTAAATTTAGTAGCTTTTTATTGTAATATAAGTTATTTATTTTAAATAACAATTGTCATAATTCTGCTCAAGTTGTGAATGTATGAAGTAAAATTATGATTATAAAGTTGGTAGCTTGTTGTCTTAGTATTTTGCAACATAATTTAATTACGTAATTTGTGTTGCAAGATACTAAAAAATTGTTAAGCAACAATAAGTATGATAATATTTATTTTATTTTATATTGCAAAGATATTAATCAAAACGTAGTTTGAGAACACCAAAAGCGGTAAAATCACACAAGAAACATAATAAAAATAAAAAATAATGATTCTATAGAAAACTATTTGGCTAATATTTAAAGTTTTTTTTTTTTTGGTAAAGTTTCTTAAATTTATAAATCAACGACAGGGATTATACAAAAAAATTATCTTGGTTTCTAAAACTTTTTTATTATCTTTGAAATATAAATTTTGGTGCAATCTGTTTACTTAAAAAAGTTGTAATCATATTATTACTAAAAAATACATTTAGTGTAACACATTTTTTACTAATTTAAAGCACTTTATTATTTTTTAAAGTTTTAAAAATTAGATAGTTTTGGATACCTAAATAAATTTAAAAAAAAAATGTTAAAATATTTATTTAAATTTATAACTCAACATATTTTGTTTACAAAATTTATTTCATAGTTTCATAAAATCTATTTATGTATTAAATAAATATAAATATTTTACAAAATTTAATACAATTTAGCACATTCCTTCCAACATAGTGCAGTTTAAAGTTAAAAAAAAATCTTATGGAATTTAAACATTGAAATAATACAAAAGCATTAAATGTGCGACTTTTATTAATCCTTCGTAATCAAATTAGCAGAGAGCACTATAGCATATACACGTTTCACAATCAAATGCCAAATAACAATGATCAAAGTATCTCTCTTTTCCCTCACACGTATCTAGCCATCTTTCATTTGGAAGTAATCGAATCACTTCCGGCAGGTTTGGTTCCAAAACCAGCGCGCTAAAATGAAGAAGATGCAAAAGAAAGCACGCCAGGACAACAAAGCATCCAAGGATCCGGAAAACGATGAAAAGAAATTAAACGTCAAAGAAGAGGAACAAAGTGAGTGCTAACTATTATTAATTAATATTTAATTAACCTATTTGTATCTAATTTGCGCTACCCGGTAACCTATTATGTATTTTTATGTAACAAAGGGGGCTTCAAGATTTAATTATTGAAGTATTTAATTATAAATCGGTCCGGTCTTGTTTTATACCTGTATCAATTTATATGTTAATGACTGACTAATTACAGTGCTTTGTTTAAAAGTGATATAATACATCGGATTCTATTTTGATGTTTACAATTTATGGAAGAGAAAGTTGTATTTAATTAAATAAAGTGTAGCTTTCTTTGAACAAACTAATATAATAGATGTATTTTTAATATGAAAAAGTGCTTTATTGTGATTTTTTTAATCAAAGATTGTTTAAACAATTAAAAAAGATTGTTTTGTATTTGAAGCAAAAAAAATAATCTTAGTTTATATTAATCAACATATAGTAATAACAAAATAATTGCAGTGTTTCTATAAGTAACAAAACTCAATTAATTAAAACAAAACATTTTTAACAGATATTTTTATTGAATAAAACGTCTACACAAAGTCTATTATTAACCTAAGATTTTATAATTTTTTTTATTAATTAAAAATATGAATAATTTGTTTTACAAATTACGGATTAATTTTTATTTTATTTTTTACCAAGATTATTAGATTTGTATCTTTCAACTATTCCAGAAATTACAACAACTACTGTTGTAGAAATTCTTATCATTCACTTCTAACTTCGGTTGTTAAAACTTCTATTACGAAACCTAAATCACGCCTCATCTATCATTATTCTAAGATAAGCATAGTAAAAATAAATAATAAATTTGAAATTAAATAATTTCGATTTCTGTACTTATTAAAAACTATTCAGAATGTCATCAGCTCGTAAACATTGTGACAATCTAATACAATCTGAAAAAGATAGGATTGACAGAAACAAAGCTAATCAAATTTTCCAGCTTTCCATAACTACTGCTACTTGCACAATTTTATACTAACCCAGTTACTAGCATGTGTATTCTGTCAAATGGCATGCAAGTCGATTGCACCAAATCAAAAAGATTTGATGAAGGTGGTGGGGGACGGTGAAAGGCATGCTATAAGACATGTATGAACTCACACAACAGGTACTGGCATGTCAGTGGACAGTGAAATAGTAGATTTTCTTACTCTATACAAAGCTTAGAAATACATATGAATCAACAGTAGCAAAAAAGTTATTTCCAATTTAGTTCTTACTGAAATTGAATTTTGACATATGGGTATCTTTTAATTAAATTTTGTTCTCAATTTTTGCATACAATTTATCAAATTTTTCTGGAAGCATTCTTAAATGGTTTCTATAACCACTTATATCTTCTTGTCGCATTTCTTTAACCAAACAACTGCTTGCTCTGTAATGAAAAGTTTTAGGATTTACTTCCTTATTTGATTTTGCTATTACCTTTTGCCTAAAACCTCACAAAATTGCAAAAAAAACAATTAGGTAGAATTTTGACAAATCAGAACGACGAATTCAAGATCAAAAAAGCCTAATAATGGCACAAAAATAACATAAAATCACTTTAGCTTAGTGTTTATTTAAAAAAGTCGTGAGTGAATAATGATTAGAAAAACTGCGCGCGTTTATTTTAAACAAAGCTACGCGTATTCTAGTATTAATTTAAATTGTTTTACTTAGCAATAAATTGTAAAATGAATTATAAATGTACAAACAACTAAAAATAAAAAAAAACAATAATTTCTAGATTAAGGACTAATTTTTCGATTGAGATCAAGTTGTAAGCGGTGGATTTAAATAACATTTTTGGAAAGCTAGTGTAGTAAAAAACACAATTTCAGACTTTGTGTAAAAAATTAGACAATTTTTATACGGTTTTTATACAATTTGGTCCAAAAACTGCGAATTAGTATTAGGTAAAGCAATGTTTTGATTAAATCTAAGTACAGAATTAATGCATTTGTTCAAACTGGTATTTATTATTTAAAATTAATAATTAATGTATTTTATATAAACTGCTTTTTCACCCAGTAAGAGACACATACACTCGTGTTATTAATTTTAAATGATAAAACCAAATGCAGCTTTTGTAACAAAAAAAGACATGAACCATGGTGTCTAAAATGCAAGAATTTGCCCACAAACCTATAGAAGGCATACCAAACATCGAAATTAAGGCAGCAAACAAAAGGTCAGGAGACATTGAGCCACAAATAACAAAATCATCTTAAATTCATTTACCTATCATCATCTATGACCATATAATTAACACATACCTTGACAAAATTAACAATCCAAAATCTATAGACAGACAAGACCTTATACAAAAATTAAAATCACGATTTATTGAGACTTACAATATAGTTAGTTAGTTTAGATTTATGGAATATTAGCCTAAAAAGACTATTAATGCCAAAAGTTTACAATATAGACACAATAGTTTCTTTTTCAGTCAATCTCATAAATCCTGACCATGCATGCATTTTTCACGGTCTCTATAAACGGCATACAATTTACCATTATTCAGTCCCAAAATGACTAGCATAAATATTCTATATTCCAACATTAATAATTTTCTTTGTAAATCCACCCTTGTTAAAAATTTTCTTATAAAGAAAAATATATCCATGTTTGTTGAAACCAAAATTCAACACATAATCCAAAATGCTTCCAACATTTTAAATTGTTATAATAGAGAAGGTTCTGTAGCAATGACACACCCAACTGTCCGTTTGAAAAAAAGTTAACTCTCCTAGCATTAACAATCCATTGAAAGGCTATCTCTATTTTGCAATCCCATTCCTACAAGATTTAATCCATATTTTCTTATATTGACCCAACTTCCAATATTGAAGATAACATCTTTGTGAAAGCTACTCAATACCCGCATGCTATAATCGTAAGTGATTTTAACATTAACCTAATGAAATCTTGGCACTTCCAACAATTTCTCTCTAACTCCAACTTTACCAAAATTCCTACTTCTGCAACATTTATAATGTCAGATAATCAATGTACTACTCCTGATATACTTTTTTGTACATCTAGTTTAAAACAACTTATCCAGTTAGTTAACGTTATTCCTGATCTCTGCTCCGACCACCTTGCAATATCTTTTCAAAACAGTGTACATCCCTTACTACCTCTTAAGAACAAGTACATCTATAACTTTGATAAATGTAATATAAAAAATGTGAATCAAGATGTATCCTCGTTCATCAGCTGTAATCTTGTCATCTTATCTAGTATTGTAACATCATTCTCATCGACTGTTTTGTCATCCATTAAACACAATACCTCTAAAGTTTTGAAATAATATTATAATTACCCCCTCCCTGTTTACATTCTTAGGTTAATAAAATACAAGAGACAATTGTACAAAGAGTTTTGACTGACAAACGACAAAACCTTAAAAAGACAGTTCAATAACCTTAACAAAAATATTCACGATTTAATACGTCAATACAGAAACGACAAATACATCACCGCATGCAATAAAATCAATGACAAACAAAAAAAAGACTATTTCAATAAAATTAAAAAGCTTACAAAATACAATCGGTTTAGCCAAATTTATTCCATTACTAATCCAAAAACAAATAAATGTTACTTGACAGATATCGACATCGCTTGTACTTTTAAAAAACATTTCAGTGAAGCATCTACATTTTCACACTCAGACAATTTTGACAATGACAATTTAAATATTGTAAATAACTGGTATGACAATTATTGTAGACAAACTCACGTTACACCAGACGACAAAACAATTGAGAAAGACGTTTACTACGACGTGTTAAATAACGGCAAAAACTTAGCACCTGGACGTGACCTGGTGACAAGAAAAATATTAAAACAGTTAAATGATCATATTTACAACTGTATATAATTACTGTTTTTTCAAACAATATTTCACTAAAGAACGGAAAATTGGAATTATTATATGTATACATATGTCCGACTGTAATATGTCTTATCCTTCCAGCTATCGTCCCATTACATTACTTCCTGTCCTTGAAAAAATATTATAATCTATTATCCAAAAGAAAATACTATTCCAATTTGGCTTTTGTAAATTTAGATCAACAACCCACCCAATCACAATTCTTACATCCAATCAACAAACTTCCCACCTTAAAAATAGGCAATAGGTCTCCTCTTTAAACTGTCTAGCCTAAACCTCACTTCTTACCTCATAAACCTAATTCATCAATTCCTAAATACCAAAACTCTTCAAGTTCGAATACGCTCCACTTACTCCCACTCGTCTATATAATCTTTTCTGCCACAATATCTACAGTTTTAACCCAACACATTTTGATCCAAACAGCTATATTTTGCAATATGCAGACGACACTACAATTGTATCCCATGCTAAGTCGTTAAAATCATTGGTTGTGCAACTACAAGCTTTGTTGGATCATACTGTTACGTGCTTTAATAAATGGCGCCTCCTTGCAAATCCACTAAAAACACATCTCCTTATTCCTTACCATAAATTATCTTTCAACTCCCCGTACATCCATATGAATCAACAACTAGTTCAACCATTACAAGTGTGCAAGTATTTGGGAATATTTTTTGATGCAAAACTCAAATTTGATTCGCACGCCTGTTCCCTCAAATCAAAAATCATCACCAGAGCAAAGCATTTCCGCTCACTTACATATAAAAAAAGAGGGCATTGATCTTAAATGTGCAACTTGTATCTACAAATCAATCCGTCGTTTTCTTCTTGATTATAGTTCGATTTTATTCTTAAATTCTATTAGTCCAACACTTTATAAAATCCGTCACCCAAATAATTTTTTACATATTCCATCCCACGAGCTACTATACGACAAAACAAAGACAGTTCTATTAGACCAACAATTACAAAAACTACATTTAAAATTTGCTAAAAACCCTAAAAATTACAAAATTCTAAATATCTTAATAATACCTAAAAATCCAGCAGTTGTATCCAAATTTAAAACCCTATTTCAACTACTTTACTAAAGTATCTGATCCTTGACTAATGATATGTAAGACTGCCGTTTCACTTACTCATTGTTTTTTTTATCTAATTGTATCAATTATGTATTATATAAGACCCAGGCTGAAAGACTACAGTCGATGGACATTTCACAAAAGATTTTTTTTTTTTTCGTAATTGTATTGTAAAAATAATGCTATATATGTTGTATATATATATATATATATATATATATATATATATAAATGATAAATTTGTTTTGATTATCTGATTTAAATAAAACGCGCCAAAAATGCCGGATTTAACTGTACTTCAGCTTTCCTTCACACTCAAACAATTTAACGTTTCTCCTAATTTATTAGTTTTTAGACAGCTGTAGTCTCGTAAAAAAAGAATTGAAAACGCGTTGCAACGTTGCAAAAGTAATTAAATAAACTTTACGTTTATTCTATTACTGACCAAAAAGATTCATAACATGGAAACCGTGTTGACTATGATGTTGGCTCATTACGCTCACCAACCAACCAATTTCTTAAAATTCGGACATTATGAGCAGGAGCATTATTATGTATTTACAACATGTTAAGCGTAAGATGTAATGAAACATTGTTTAGTATTTCATTTAGAACATTTGAGTATTTAATTGCTTTTAGTACTGGTTTAACACCACAAAAATTTTAAATCTCTAGTTTTACCAAAAACCTTAATTTCTAAATCGCCTTGAATTTTTGTTTGCACAACATTTTTTTTTATATTATTTATATTAAATTATATTTAATTTCTGGGCTATTTATTTAATGTAAGAATTACAAACTTTATAAATAGCATCCAAAATGATTTTTTTTTTATTTTTATGTCGAATGATAATATTTTGTTTTTTGCAAAAACACGGTTTTGGAGTTTAATAAGTTTTCAAGCTTTTTGCAATAGAAACCGTTTATTGTCAATTTAAGTTTCTTTATCAATTTATTTTGGATCAACCTTTGATTTTTCAATTTGTTTTTGATCAAACCGTAGAGAATTAGAAATTAAAAAAATTATTACGATCTGTTTTGTTTCAATCTACCATACCAAATTTACAGGAAATCAAATTAGCTACACCGCCTCTTCACAAAGTTGCCGATCTGAGATCAAAACTAGTGCTTCAAATTTTTTATGTTAAAAAAATGTTTAACCCGATTTTGTCTTCGGATTGTTAAAAAACACGACCTGAACATTGATCCAGGCGTGACTTTTTTACAACAACTATTATGCCTAAACGACTTGTTTATTTATCTATCTTTATTTCGTAACAACGCGACGGTGTAGATTTTGTCATATGCTGACACGCAAAAAAACGGTGCCAAATCCGAAAAAAGGCAGATATTGGAAACAAAACGTTTGTCCAGTAAAAAAGTTCAAGCAAAACACGCAAACAAGAATTCTTACAAAAAATCGCTTAAAAAAATGTTGCTGGTTTTTATTTGATGGTAGGAATTATTTGATTACTAGTGACACCTGAAAAGCACAAGCTGTGTACAATCATTTTATTATTAATTGAATTTATTATATAAGGTTTTAGTGCTTTTATTTTTACTGTAACAAGAGTGATTCAAAATCAATTGTTTATTGTTGGTTACTTAAAATTTTTACACAACAGTCTAAAATAAATTTTTTGAGTGTCATTAAACTTACAACTTGCGCAATTGAACTTCTTTTCACAATCGGTGGTTGCAACGTGTAGAGATTGATGATTCAAATGACATAAAATATATATCAATAGGTTTGATGGTTAAATGCTAATAAGAACTCAATTTGTTGTTTTTTTTTAATTCTATTACAAATCATTAGTATTACAGACGTTTTGACATCACCTAAAAGTCTTCTTCAGTGCTTAAAAATAATATAACCGACATATAAACTTAAAAAATACCACAACATATACAATAATTAATTAAAACCATACATACAGGGTGTCCCGAACTAACTAGTCATAAAATAAATGCCAGGAACTACAAGCAAATTGAGTAATATTGACATAATAAAGTAGTATATCATTTTTAATAAATTCGGAATTATAGCTAAAGTTTACTGAAATTTCTGATTTTTTTTAATTAACAGCTTTATCTTTTAATATTTTGTAACAATTTTTTCTTTACATTTGTTTGTTTCTTATTTTCAAAAACTGTTAAAGTTTGAATAAAAAAAGTCTTCAGGAAGATAGTTTTTTAAGGTTTTTTATATATTTAACCTTCTAGAACTTTTTAATTTTTAGGTAAATCTTTTTTTTTTTTCTTGAAAATTTGATTTGAAAACTTTTTTGTTTGATAAAAATCAAGTAAAACCAGAGGTCATTTTTTTTTTAAATGTTAAAAAATGTAAAAATATCATTAGCAGTGGACAAACTGTTTGAGTGTAATTGTGCTGCAGTATAAATGCTACTAACACTTAGCAAGCCAAATGTGAACCACAGTTTTTCTACCACAAAAACACAACCTATACTTTGCTACTAGTAGTAAGATAGTTGGAAGATTTGGAGGAAGTTAAAAATCTAGTTTCTGAAATATACTGCGGTTTGGACAGCATGTAACGTTGAACTTTGCATTTAATTTTGCAGCTTGCTTGACAGTCAACATCTTATGCAAATATAGCAAAGCAAACATTGTATGGTATATAAAATTCAAAATACGGTTAAGGCATAGGTTATGAAGCCATAATCCAATTTTAAACACACCAAAGTGCAATGCATAAGTATCATTGATTTTTTTTTTAATGCTTTTCAGTTTAACAACCAAGCTTAGTGCCAAAACAAACACTAAAAGTTTTCTGTTTTTTACTGTTTGACTCACTGCGCACAATAAAGACAAAATTCATTATTACAAGTGTTATGGGAAAAATTTAATAAAGTAAATTCACAACAAATTCTGATTTATTTCGAAGAAACTGTGGGTTTTAATGAGTTTACATGTTTGCCTACAACCAGCAAGGTACTCAAAAACACTTCCAGCGACTGCTGACTGATAGAGCCCCAACAAAAATGTGTCTGACTGTTAGTTTTGTGATTTTTATACATTAAATTAATGATTTTGCAATATTTGAGCCTTGAGATAACATTTGCGCTAGCATCATTTTTTTGACATGTAAAGTGTTGCGCTGACTTTACACGTCCCGTTATTTTGATGTCTGACTGTTGGGTTTGAGTTTTAGATTAGATTTATTAATAATATACAAATTTTGAGTTTTCCGAAAACAACTTGGAAGTGCTGATTAATTTTACATCTTTGCAAGCGTCTCAGCGCCTGGTGTCCCGACGGCAGTCCTGCTGACTCTAGGCAGGCTTTTTATGATTAAAATGGAACACAATTTTAAAATATCAAGCTTCCAAAAACTTTTTTTGACGCGAGCTCTCCGACTAATACTGAAAAACACCACATTTCAAAACTGACCCAATACATTTTTGTGAAATTTTTATTGTATCCAGAACGGAGTTTCAAAATTTAGAGCAGATTAAAAATTTTAGATTAACAATTTTGTTTTGAAAATATAATCTTTTTCCCGAAATAAAGTTTTTGCATTTTTTTTTTAAGTGGATAGCCTGTATTTTTTACCGCTGTTTCGATTTTAACGGACACACGAGTACTTTAACGTGTATACAAGAGGATTTTTTTCAATGTGCAGGTTTGCGGCCAATGAAGTGGGAGTTTTATTTTTTATAAACGGTAAAACGCAAAATAATTCTTTGCAGTTATTTTATGGACAATTTTAAAATTAATTTTAATTATTTCTGATATATATAATGCGCGAGTTACGTAATTTGTTCTCAATGTCGGTTGGTAAATAAGGTCGCTGTAAACTAAAAAGTGTGTTTTATTTTGACCTATTTTATTTAGTTCATTATTCTTAATACAGAGGTCATAGCAACATCCGGTTTTCATCATTCTCTTAAGAATCCTTACCGTTAGTTAGTAAATTATTTTATTCAGTTATTTTAAAATTAATTTACCCTCTCCACCACTACAAGTAAAAGGATAAATTTTACGATTGTCATTGGTTAAGTTTTTATTTTTTTATAATTAATTTAAACTTTTCCAAAACACGACTCTGTACTCTTACTAGGGCTATAGCTATTTTTTTTAAGTATCTTTATAGACAATTTTAGGTTTTTTTTTAAACTAAATTGTTTAAAATTCAACAAAGATATAAGGGTATTAAAATAGTCCAGTGACGTCACCAACATTTTTTCTTTCAAACTCAAAAATTCTACATGTAAAATTTATTTTAAATTAAAAATTAATATAAATTGATTGAAAACTTTATTGAGCCAACCTGACACATTTTTGAGCTTGCTAAATATTGCGATTATAAGCGTGCCACAAAGCAAATTGTGTTTGGTCGGAAATGAAAGAACCATATACAAATAAACCTGTCACTGTTCGTCAAAGTTGAGAAAAACGCAATTTTTGGCTAAACATGGTGTTGCCCAAAAGCCTGGTCCTACATTTTTTCAGATATATCTATTTGCGCATACTCTTATTACACATTCAACAAAAAAGGGCTTCTTTGTTTTGATAAATATTCTTGTATATAGAACTGTTCACACATCAATTTTACAAAAAATAAATCATTTTTTATTACAGATTTTAAAGCCCTTTATTACACAATCATAAGATTTTTTTACTTAAAAGTATATTTATTTATTGTCAGTAATATAACTGCATATCAGCAAGCAACAATTTTTTGAAAACTAATTTGTATTCTGACACATTTTCTACTATATGCAACTATGTGAATGTGAAAACAAAATGTACATCTTAAAAAATAAAGAGATATTAAAAAAATATTACTATCACTTAAAAAGTAAAACCATATTTCTATTCTTCTTATTATTATTATATATCTTTATTCAAAAGAAAGAAACGTACAAATATTTACATATACATACATACAGATAGATAATATTATTAATAGATCGACTTTAATCTTTCTTTTAAAATGGCCATCGACCGTAGTCTTTCAGCCCATGATAATATTTTATTTACAGAGAAAAAAAGAACTATTCTTCTTATTATAATTAAAACCTACATTTATTGTGGATGTAAATTAAACAAATTTGTATATTTTATTTTTATCAAATACTTTAATAACGTAGTTCCAACAAATTAATATAGAAATTATCGAAAAGAATAAGGCTGATGAGCTGATCAAACTAACTTTTTTCATCACACATACTAACAAATAACATTTAATTAATATTTTATAAATGTAAGTCATTCCAATATAAATATAAACCAGAACAGCGTTCTCTTTAATTGCACCCCTAAACATTGATGGTAGAGAAAATAAGTAAAATGGTGATCATAAACGCTAAACGTCGAATCCTGCTGCAGTCAGCAGGGGAGAGGTTAAAACGTCACCATGACAACAAGAGCATCCCTCTGCGAGCAGGATAATGTTAGCACGAAGACTTGTGTTGACAATATACACCGCACACATATATTGTCAGTGGAGCCTATTTTTTTCACGTTATTATTAAAATAAAAGTCGTATACTGGGTCCGATTTGAATAGAGTTAATAATAAAACATGTTGCAGTTTTCAGAATTTATTTCATATTAACTGTACTCTCGCATTGTTGAAGACTGTCATATAATTTGATAAAATCTAGTTTTGTGTATGATAAAGTTGAATATGAATGTAATATGAGTTTATTTATTTATTCTATTACATTTCCATACTTTATATTATGTTGGTTTTATAAAAAATAGTATTTTAATAAATTTAAGAATAAAATCAATATTTTAAGTTTTGGTTAATTGTAATAAATATAATAAAAGTTTGATTAAACTAAATATTTCAATAATATTTGAAAAAGTTGTAAAATATAGCAATAATGTTTATTAACGGATAAAAGAAAACACAATTGCAAACGTATAACATACAACAGTTTAGATTATTTACGTTAACATAATATGAATAGTTACAGTGAATTAATAATTTTATAATTTAATAAATTAACTATTATTTTTAAGTTATTAATGAAATGGTTGCTTCATAACAATTATTTATGGCCAACTCTGGTGTATTCTATTTAGCTTGAATATTTTTGTATCATAAATTTTATAGTACATGGGCAATTCCATTTCAAACGGACCAGAGCTGGGGTGACGGTACATTGAGAAACTTGCTCATGTATTTTTTTTTTAGTTTCTATAACTTATTAGTAGTCTTTTGATCGGTATATGAGAGTATGAAACCCATAAAAAAAAATTCTACAATTTTTTTAAGTTTTTTTTGTCGTTTTTTAACTTAATCGCATTTTTTGTTTAAAAACCGCAATTTTAACTCAAAAAAATAAATTTACTAATGAAATCGATCAGAAATTTTCCGTAGAATCTAAATCTGGTGCCATTTCAAGTCTATACCCTGTCTATAAGCCGCAAAAGCCATAAAACCATGTTTTTGTTCTCAGTGGGATGTGCAAAAAGGAGCATTTTTTAAATTTTTTTAACCGCCAAAGTTGACGTGATTTGATGTAAGTTAATTAGAATATATAAATTTGTTTTGTGTATTTGGGTTTAAAAGGTCTAAAACACAAAAAAACTGCAAAAATAAGCCTCTTTTTCAACATAAACTTTTACAAATGCACATTTATCAGTTTTCAGAGAAACTATACACCAAATATTATTAAAAAACTGAGTTTTGCAAACAATTTTACATAGAAAATAGTCAGTGTTGTGCTTATCTGACAATAAAAAACCCATCTAAAAAAAAAAAATGTGTTCAACATTTACTTTAATTTTTTTTTTTTTTCTTAAAAATTATTTGGATTATATTATTTTAAGCTTATTTCAGAAGTTTAACAAAGTCATCTTTTGTTGCTTGAACCAATTTTGGGTCATTTTACTCTTTGTTTGATAGTTTTTGCGCTTGCGGCACAAGTTTAGACTCGAGCAATCGGCGCAAAAATTAGAAAATATTATTATTTTTGGCATTCAAACATAAATCCTCCTGGCGCTTATCAAAATTTGTTAAAAAAAAGTTTTAAACCACACCCTAGTGTGTTTATAATATTTTTTGTGAATATAAAAAATAATTAATTTTTAACGCATTTTTTGTCTGAAAATTTTGTAAACATTTCTTTCTAGATGGATTTTTTTATAGAGGATGAGTACAACACTGACTATTTTCCATGTAAAATTGTCTCCAGAATCCAAATTTTTAATAATATTTGGTGTATTGTTCTTCTGAGCGCGGCTAAACGTGCATTTGGAAGAGTTTATGTTGAAGAATAGGCCTACTTTGCAGATTTGCAGAATTTTAGACTCTTAAAATCTAAATACACAGAACATATTTATATTTTTCAATTAATTTACATTAAAATACGTTAACTTTGGCGGTTAAAAAAAATTAAAAAATGCTCCTTTTTGCACAGCCCACTGAGAACAAAAACATGGTTTAATGGCTTTTGCGGCTTATTGACAGGGTATAGACTTGAAATGGCACCAGATTTGGATTCTACGGAAAATTTCTGATTGATTTCATTAGTAAATTTTTTATTTTTTGAGTTAAAATTGCGGTTTTTAAACAAAAAATGCGATTAAGTTAAAAAACGACAAAAAAACTTTAAAAAATCGTAGAATTTTTTTTTATTGGTTTCATACTCTCATATACCGATCAAAAGACTACTAATAAGTTATAGAAACTAAAAAAAAAACATGAGCAAGTTTCTCCCCCCCCCCCAGCTCTGGTCCGTTTGAAATGGAATTGCCCACATAGTAAAATTGAAATAATAAAATGCAGAAATTAGCTAATACATTGTTAGTGAATGTACAATTCGTCGATAAAGCGCTACTTAAACACTAACAAAAATGATTAATAAATTTTGAAAATTTATTATTTTAGATTTTGTATCAATTGTAAATCTAGTCTTCCAACAAGTTTAATACCTATTACATTTTTTATTTATTTACAGGTCCAATATCAACACCATTCTTCAATGATAGTTGCAGCGATACAGAAACTACAGGCGATGCAGAAACCTTACTTCAAGCCAGTGACAGCAAACACTTTTTACAAATTAAAGAAGAAGTGGAAAATGATTCGTCGTTTTTCAAATGCAATAACAATCTCACATTGAGACAATTCTCAGGTAAATATTTAATTTTATCTAAACATATTTATTTGCATCAGATTATCACCGATTTTATTTATAGGATTAGGCAGCGATAAACACAACGATAACTATATAGGTCTTCCATTTGATTCAGGACAACCTAGCATGTTTATGATTCCACCTATGGCACACCAAAACCTTCCACACAATATATTAAACCCAATAGATAGATTATATTCAATGCAGAATTCATATTTTTGTGCAGAGGAAGATAGCATGATGATGGAGCAATAAATTTATTGAATTTATTAAAAAAAAAACATAATTTTCATAAATTTACTATTATTTCCAATTGATTACAATATTCCTGACTGAACATTTATTTACTTCATACTACACAATTTATAGTATTTTTCTAAAAATGCACATCCTCGCTAACACTCACAAACAAAAATTGCCTATAAAAATGTATATGATTGTAGCTTTCTTGTTAGAATAGTGTATCGCGCTGAAACTTACTGCGCGATGTATTGTACATACTATATTATTGTATTTAAATTTGTCTGCCAAAGAAACACCATGTACAGTAATATGTGTAATTTATATTTATTTTCCTTGTTAAATATGAAATATTAAGACTGAACAACAACTGTATCTGATCCTATGTTTTCTTGTTTTAGCTTTTGTATGCCAAATTATAAAATATGTGCAATAATGATGTATATTATGTATTAATAAATGAACAAATAAATATAAACATTTAAATAATACTTTGTTATGTTTGTTCCCACCTACTCAAATGCATCTCTTACAAATACAACATATTGCTTTGCTGTTTAAGCAATTAGAGCAAATACAAAAAAATTAAAACTGGTTTTATTCAATTTGCAAGAACAATTTTGATTAAATAACATTTCTATAGACTAAATGTCTATCGCATTTATCTCCAGATGACATTCACTTTTCAGACCATTTGTCTTGTGGTTTAACCTTGTTAATTAAGTGAATCCACTTTACAGTTTAATTAAGTCACACTATTTATAAGTTTATATACTATGTCTTCTGGTTCAAGGACTAGATGGATTGATTGAAATTGTGTATTTGGTAAGTATAAACATTATTATAAAATTTATAACATAATAAAAAAATATTTATTGTAAAATCAATTGGCATGAATTGAATACATAGCATATTTATTGAATTAATCAACCGTTGGCGCATATGGGCCATGAGTGTTTATTATGTAATCAAATCAATCAATGTTATTGTAAAGTTATTCACCGTAAAGTAATTTATCAGTAAAAAACTTAATCGGTAGTGATTAGTAAAGTATTTACATTAAATATTTATCAACATATCTCTATATAGTTCTATTTTTATTTTAAAAATATTAATAAAACTTAAAAACAAAAAAATAAAAAATCAATAAATTGTTTATATTAATTTAATTTAAAATAGAAAATATATTTTAAAATACAAAACATAATTTAAAATGCAATAATAATTTAAAAATACTAAAAAAGTTTTTAGCAGAGCGTAGTTTCGATCTACGGACCTCTGGGTTATGGGCCCAGCACGCTTCCACTGCGCCACTCTGCTCTTGACATTACATGTTTAAAATAGCCGTATAGAAAGTCTAAAGTCACACACTACGTTTATTTATTCATTATGCAGGTAGCATTTAGTTTTTTAAACGCAACGTTATTTACATAATTATATAATATATTAATCATTAATTAAAATTATTAAACAACATTACATTGTTTTATAATATATTATAATGTTTATATTTACAAAATAAATTTAATTCAGAGTCAATATACGCAATAGCAACAAATATTTCTAAAATTTAACCAATATAATTTAATACAATTTTATTGTAATTAAATATTTATTAACAAACTAGTTTGAATATTCTACAACAAACAAGTTACATAATACATACTATATGTATATTTTACTGCAGCAAAAGCTTTTTTGATAATGACGTTGAAATAATCAAATAAATTTTCACTCCCTGTCAATGTGTAGAGTTGCCGCACATACAAAATTTATTAGATACCTAACTCACATGCGCGGCCCCAATTTACGCGTGCTGATGATATGCATATACATATAAAAATGTAAGAATTATTGAAAGACAATTCCAACATTAAACTAATTTATTTATAAAATATAAATTTTTTGATAATATAATTACTCGTTTGTAGACAATAAATTAATGTTTGTTAGTAAACAAAGAAAATCCCGTCGAATAAATTATACAACGCTAGATGTTTTAAACTGCCACCCGAGTCAGCAATTACACATACCGAATGTTGTTATAAAACTGGCAACCTAACCCGACACCCAAACTAGGTCTAATATAAGAAGAAGTCGTTAATATGGTTAACGTTGCACTTACGGATAAACAATTTTATCAATTATTGGAAAGAACAAATACAATTTCCACAATTAGCGAAAGCTTTACCAAATTTACGGCCCGATATAATGGCGGTAGAAACATTTATTGACAACATCACAGTTTTTAAAGAAATTGAAAATATAAGTAATATTCACTCGGCGTTGGTCACTAAAACCGCATCCCCAGCTCCCCTCAGGAGCTGCAAACAGACGGCCATCGGAGGCCAATCCTGCCGGCCTTTCAGGCCAAAAGGCAAAAGAGCCATCTGCCCAAAAACACCGCCCCCGCTCAAAAGGGGACGTCCAAAAAGGACTTCACCGAGGTGATTTTCAGGCCTGCCACCTCGGACCCAACCCTGCCGGTGATTCCATCCAACCTCTTACAACTGATTTGAAATCACGCCCGCCAGCATTTGTCCTAAATGACAAAGCAAAATTGCATGGTGCCGGCCTCTCTTGTCGACCACCAAAATGCCACCGCCTATCTGAAAGCCGACTAGGCGGACTTTCACACATGGTCAATCCCCGAGGAACGCGGCCTAGAGGTGGTGATCTGTGATGTGCTAGGCGCTCGTAGATCTGGGATTTACGACGTCCAACATTTACAGATGGGAAACAAATTTGTTCGTTTTTCATTAATATTGGTTCAACTACCAAAGTTGGGCAAAAGTTTCAAGATCAAAGATCTAAAAAAACTTCTCTACTTAATAGTCTCAGTCGAGCCAAAAAAGAGAAGCGGCGGCATTCTTCAATGTCAGAGGTGCCAGTGTCACGGACACGCCGCCAAAATTTGGCCAACTACCTGGGCTGCCCGGTATACGCTAGGATGATAGCGTCGATAAACAAAAACAAAAAGGCTACCAGGTCGGCGCCAAAAGCGGCGACTGCTCAAGCTCAAAACTCTACTCAAGGCACCGCACCCCGCAGGTCGACAGCCGTATCGGCAAACAGGTCGTTTGTCAGTCTGGTCTTTCCACCAGCTCCGCCTCAAGCGATTGCAAATGCAGATGCAACTGAAAAAATTGCCGCTTTCATCAAAGAATGCAACGATTTTCAAAATAAAATGCTGAGCAAACTCTTGTTCATGCAAACCCAAAATGAATAATACACCTGAAGTGTTATTAAGAGTCTGCTTTTGAAAAGCCAAATAGCATCCCAAAGAAACTGAGAGAGGTCGAGGATTTCTTTTTTGAAGAGGAAATTGATGTCATGCTCATAAGCAAACTCCAAATATTTTTATGTATAAAAGAACATCGGAGGTACACCGAAAGCGTGGTACAGTGATCTTTGCAAAAAGATCGCTGGACCATTCTGAAGTGGACACCCACGACACTTTGACTTTAGAACCTAATGCGATAGTGGTGAGGGTGCCTGGGATGGGCACACTTAATATTGCATTTTAATACCTCAGTCCATCAAACCAAATCAAAATAGCTGATTTTGATCAGGTTCTCTCTTCGCGATTCCCCACTTTCTTAGCTGGGGATTTTAATGCCAAAAACCCGGCGTGGAACAGTTTGACAACTAACGTAAAAGGTCGTGCTTTGCAAGACTACGTTGAGAGAAACGGTATTTGAGTCTAGGGCCCAGTAGAACCCACACACCACAGCTATGCTGGTCACAGAGGGGACGTTTTGGATGTAGCAATACTAAAAGACGTCAACTCTCAAATCAAGATTAGGATAATCAATGATCTTAGCTCCGACCACATGACGGTAATTCTGGAGTTCTATGGAAATGGACCCGGTGGGAGAAAAAGGAGAAGGAGAAGCCCTCTTCCCGGGGTACTTGGAGAAAAGCATAGAAAAACTTAATCCAGTACGGACGGTTGAAGAACTAGAAGGAGCCGTCAAACAGCTCACAGAGCTGATTTACAAAGCCAGAAAAAAAGCTTCTAAAACTTTTCAGGTTTGGGCAGATAATCCACTTGGACTATCACGCAAACAAAAGGCATTGATTCGTAGAAAAAATGCCGCCAGACGTTAATGGCAAAAGCATCGCGATCCAGTAGATTGAAAAATTCTTAACAAACTTAGTTAGGTCCACTTTAAAACAGAACAAAAATCTAAACTGGCAAAAAATAATAAAATCGACTACAGAGGGGAAAGTTCCAATACTAGTCATTCATGGTGAGAATAGGCTAAAATATAATATTGAGGGAAAGGCCGAAGCATTTGCTGACAGCCTGGAATTCCAATGCTCCCCCTTTTTTAACAGGGACACTAATCTGGAGCACATAGATAGGGTTCACCGAGAGGTCAGAGGATTCTTACGAAATGTCAACGATGATTTGCCGCTAAACAGCGTTCAACCGTCCCGCGTTAGAGAAATCTTATCTCGACTTAAATCCCGAGCCGCGCCAGGACCAGACGGTATTCCGAACAAGACGTTGAAAACTTTCTCGCACAAAGCAATAATGGCTTTGACCAACATTGCAAATGCTATACTGCGTACAGGGCATTTTTCGTCAGTTTGGAAAGACCGAATGTTTCCTCAAAATTATCGACCAATCAGTCTTTTATGCACCTTAAGCAAATTCATAGAAAATGTAATTCTGGACATTATCCAAAAACACGTCAAGGCTAACTTTCTTCTACTTGACCATCAACATGGGTTCCGGCGTGAATACTCTGTCGTTCATCAGCTTAATCGAGTGATTGAACACATTGTCGAAGGTTTTAGACTAAAAAAGTCCACAGGGGTGGTCTTTTTCAAAGTCAAAAAAAGCCTTTGATAAGGTTTGGCACAAAGGTTTGCTACTCAAACTGCATAGACAAAGGTTCCCACTGCGTCTAATAAGGCTTCTGGCGTCTTACCTAAAAAGCAGAACTTTATCAGTCAAACTCCAGAATCACGTATCCACCACTCGGCAGATTGAGTCTGGGGTACCTCAAAGCTCTCTTCTATCGCCTTTGCTGTTTAACCTTTTTGATGCTGACATGCCATCGGGCAGGATCTCCAGTCTGGGGGACAGCTACAAACACTCACCTCAAACGTCTTAAGGCATTCAAAATCTGACCCTGCGTTGGATTGTCGGAGCCCCCTGGTACATCAGAAACAAAAGCATTTACAACAATCTGGGGATACCACCGCTGCGACAGTATTTGGAAACTTTGGCTAAAAAATACTTTGCTAAACTCAGCACTCACTCCAACCCGGACCTGTCCAGGTTGGCTGAACCGGACAAGGAGCAACACTTTGTCAGGAGACCGATCAATCAAATCGCATCTTAATAAAGTTGACTTCCTACCGATCATCCCAGAGCCTATAGGACTACTCACCCACTTTCTTCCCAAGTTCATCTTACCAAAGGAAGGCTTGTGCCAAAAGGTACAAACTTCCACAGTTTGGTCGGTTTTTAGTCGATAGGCGCCTGGAAAGGTGAATCCGACACTTTGCCAGACTTTAGAAGATTTTATCGTTTAGTCAAAAAAAAAAAAAAACTCAAACCGCATGAGAATATCACCTTTAATTCCCATACCGTGGTCCAACACTGTCGCTCTGAAATAAAATCCGGCTTTACACCTCGACCATCATACCGATGATCACATACGCTTCCCCCGTTTAGGGAACGGCGACAAGAAACCACCTAAATTGTCTAAAAGCTGATACTCGCCCTTTTAGTTCTGTGATCTTAACAGAGCTAGCCTGGCTCAGCTAGTGGAGTAGAGTCGGGTAAACTAACTAGTAAAGTTCCCTTACAACAAACATAATGGTAAGAAAAAATAATAAACACTCACCGATTGACGTCACAATGATTACACGGATAATGTCGGGCTCCAATTGGTTTTTTCGGACGTATGGTGTCGGTAATGAGGTCCTGGTATCACCAATAAACCTATGGTTGGACGGGGAAAAGGATGGCACAAAACAAGTATGACCGTGAGTAATTCCCAAATAAATGTATTTGCTTATGTGCAAGTAGCCATACGGTAAAATATAAAACACAAAGAAATTAATAATAATACAATATAAAAACACAAAGAAATTAATAATATCGAAAATCAAAACTCAGTTGCTCTCACACACTCACTCTGAAAATAAACTAGATTTCACTATACATAAAAGGGGGATTTTAAATGAAAACAATAATGATAATAACTTAAAAATATGACAGGTAATACCACAATAAATAAGTTCTACAATTAGTGTTCCGGTTAGTTCTTGCTACACATTGGACTAATCGGTAGCCACCGCTCCCACAATGGGTGATTACGGACCAAGTCGTGGTCCACGTGTCACCGATTCCTTCCAACAGATTAACGGGGCAATTAACGCTTGATAATAAAATTATATGTGAATCCCACGTTGGAATCCTCGTAGCGATCTCAGATCCACGTGTCGGTTTCAATAGTAATATAATAATGTAAAACTCAAGTTAGTTAAATTTTCCGCTAACATCACACTTGGTGACGACAAGAATGGACACATAAAAGGCAAAGGGGGGCTCTAAAACTAAAGCTAGGCCTCCACTGGATGTACTCTTCTTGAGGGTCAAGTTTCGGCCAAGGACGCACTGTATGATACAAAACGGACGAATTGGAAAAGGCAAAACAATAGAAGAAATACGTACTTACATGAGAAGACATCAAACAGATTATTAACACAATCTTGAGTAACATCCAACCAATTGTGGATAGATTCCGCTTAACACGCGATATTGGATTCCACAATTGCCCTAATCCGCCTAGGCGATGCTTACTGGGAGAAAGTTGGATGCAAAAGACCTCTCGAAGCAATGATACTCCGGGTGCAAGTCAAGGATTTTCCCTGCGCATGTCACTCTCAGATAAATACGTATTTCAGGATAAATATGCACAAGACTAGTAGGAAACATGAAAGGAAAAGGAATAAACAAACAAATACACCGATAAAGACAATTAATCACGACGAGGGCTAGCGTAATTGCTCATTAAAATTCAAAATTACTCATTCTTAAGTTTGGGTACAAAAAGCACAACCCGGCAACGTAGCAATTGTTGGTAACCCTGGACATATGCTCTAGACAGTGAAGTGAGCAATCAGCAAACAAGATGGCTAATGTTTGGGTTATGAATGTAAATAAAAGTGTCAAGTGAATGTGGTGTTAACTGACAACAAATAAGGATTAATAACCCAACCGTAAGTAAATCAATTAATTAATTACTGTTAATTACTGAGCGCCTCGCGCGAGATCAGACTTCTTCACTGTGTAATTAGATTTTGTTTGCAGGTTATAGGGTATTGACAACCAGAGAAATTATGGGATTAATTAACATCCATAGGAATCAATAATTAAAAGGGACAGGACAGGTGTGGGAAAGGAAATCCAGCTTAAGTTAATAAGCACCGGCTTGACAGTCCTCCATATCAACGGTAAGTATTGTTCGTCATTCATTTATAATAACAATTAATAACCAATTGGTAATTTAACTAACTCATTAATATCATCAAACTTACAAATAACGTTACTACCTTTACTACCATTATATTAATTGCAACAAACCCCCACAGGCACCCTTCCAGCTCTGTCACGATGGGCAACCCATCAAATGTCGCAACCACACAGGAGGCCGATCGCAAAAGATAAGTAAATGCTTTGTATACAATGAATAATTCATATTTAAAAATTGTTTTAGGTCTGGAGCCAGCTTGGACCGTGACAAAGCTTTTCAAAGCAAAACTCTCCGGATGCTCACAGGAGCTCCATGGTACGTCCAAAATCTAGACATTCAGACAGACCTTGAAATTCTTCTACTTTGTCAACATAATAAAGCTTTAGCCAAAAAGTACTTCAAAAACCTTGCGATTTACTCCAATCCCAATCTGGCAAGACCAGATCGCAATTTTTTTTTCAAAAACGACCGGTAAATTCAATAGTAGCCGAGTTACTTCTTACGTAATATGAGTAAAACCACATCCAAAAACATAATCCCAACCTAAACAATCTCCTACATACACATCTATAAACGAAAAATACATGAGCCAACAGGGGGTTGTTCGGTAAGCACCTTTAGGTAAATCCGACACGTTCTGAGAACAAAATCTTTAGAAGATTCTCCACCGACGCCTAACAAAAAAAATGTTAGACTGACATTTCTACAGTATTAGAAGGAGATAGTGGGAAATCATCAAAAGCCAAACTGCTCAATGGAAAGACGCTATTTTACACCTATAAAGAATCTACACAAATGATAATATAAAATTTATCACAAATATTTTGAGAAAAACAAACCAATCGAGACAACAGAAATATTTTTGTCATAAAAACGCGCTATAATGTTCAAATTATACACATTCCCGCAGAAGCGTACACAAATCAATGTTTACTTTGGGTTATTAAATTATTTTATTAGAATTTTTTTTTTAAATAATATCAAAACTTTTGATTAATTACTTGCAAGAACTTCAGCAAGAAAGATTGAAGATAGTTGCATTAAAAAGCAAACCCAGACATCGCAGACATTGACTACAGTTTCCAGTCTGCTTAAACCACTTGCATGTTATAGATGCGGACGTAATGCAGTTGTGAAAAAGTCGTTATCCAACCTGTAAACCAAAAATGTCAATTTTATTCAAGATGCTGGCATTATCATATATTTACAGATTACTTTAAACCACTATCTACTGCACTTACTTTTAAATCTCTTGGAATCTTTGTAAAGCCATAGTATTACAAGATTGCCAAACACAACGTCACTGGATGTAATATTAAAATGTTTCACCAAATTTTTGGTTGCCACCCATGCAAGTCATTATGTATTTAGTGCCGTATTAGAACAAAAACAAAAAAAAATAACAAACATCCGATCAAGTATGCAAGTAGACTACTTACCAGCGTCAAACAAAATTACTCTACTACAGATCGCAAAGCTCTTGCCATCGTTTGGTCAATCAAATTTAAAGAATATAGAAGAATCTAAAGTACCGGTCATAACGGATCTTCAAACATTAAAATAGTTAATGAATTTAAAATTCAAAAGATTAACACGGGCGTTACAGTTACAGCTCTATAATTTGAAAATAGTATTTACCAATAAAAAAAATTATGCAAATGGATTATTAAAACCACCGTGCACTTTAAAATTGCAACTTTCTTGCAGTATTTGCAATACAATAATTGACTTAGCCACTAGGGAAGTTGCTAATATTTGTAAAGAAGAGTGAAGACATAGAAAAATTTAAAATACTTATTGTTAGATCATCAAACAATATTAGAACAAAATAAAAAATAGCATTATCAAATATGTTCAAAATTGCACACAATGTCTTGTACAACGTAGTCTGCGGGTAAAGTTTAACGTAACAAAATATTGTATTAAAAAAGGTGCATAGTTGTTGCATGAAATTAGAAAACAAGATTTGTTAACAGTGTTATTTGTTATCATTGTTTATAATAGTTAATGTACCATATACATTAATATTTGCGTGCAGGTAAAGCGTTTAAAGTTGTGTTAAAAGTAGATACAGATACTAGTTACAGATTGTTATAATATTTGTTGATTGAAAATATTGGTGAATCTTGGCCTTGCAAATTCTAAACGAGGGTTGCTATTTATGTACTGAGAACTGGCAACACTGGTATTGCCAAGTAAAATCTGACATTGCCATCGTAAAGTTTGACATTTTTGACGTTATACGTACTCAGAACGCTTTGACGTGCAAGCACTATTTGTGTTGTTTACAGTAAGCTAAAAAATTCATCTCGGCCAAAAGATAGAATTAAATAGCAAAAATGTTTGAGCTATGGTTTATTATAACTTTCGACGTGGTTCAAAGAGCCGTAGTTCGCTCACGGACAAAATTAAAGAAAGTCATCTAAAATTGGTCGTTATACCAGAAAATACCGATGCTGCGCAAAAACTAATTGAAGAAAATTGTCATGTGACATATCGCAAAACCGAGACATGTTTAAGCATTAGTATGACCAGGATACATAAGATTTTGTACGAACATTTAGGTGTTTGAAAGCTGTGTGCACGTTGGATTACATGGATTTGTTCACAAATGCTCAAAAAAATGGTCGTGTTGATTGGTGCCGTAAAATGATTACAAAATTCAACTGTGGTACATCCAAAGCCGTATACAGCATTGGCACAAGTGACGAGTCGTGGATTTATGCATATGAGCCAGAAAGAAAAAGTCAATTGGCAGTTTGAGTGTTTCAATGTGGAGAAAAGCCAACAAAAGTTGTTCGTTCTCAAAGCGTTAAGAAGTAAATGGTAGCGCGTTTCTTTACAAAAGCTGGACAAAGTGCTTTCAATCGCATGCAAAAGTGAATACATCTTAAAAGTGATTAATTGAAAAGCAATAAAAATATAATAAAAAGTTAAAATAAATCAGACTAACTTGAGCGCAACGCAGTAGGACAAGAGCGAGACAAAGAAAAGAGTCTCAGTAACTTTTTTGCAGCAAAATAATTTGTTCGGATAAATTGAAATCAATGGCAATTTGGAAACAAACTATTCCAAAGTAAATGTAATGTTTAATTAATTAATAAAAGATCCAATTGCACGCTGTGGTAAATGGGAGGTTTTGCGTTTGCTGCGTCATTTATATAAAACACAAATTTTAATAACTAAGCGTACAAAAAGTTTTTAGTCTACTTTTTACAGTAATATTGATTGGAAATTTTTATTATTTTCAAAATTTATCATTTATTTGTGTAAATTTGATTAAGCTCTTCTAGTTTGTGTGTCATCCACATACATACTTAATTTTACTTAGTGTTTTAGTGCACATTCAGCTTAAACTTTTCATCAGAAATTGTACGCCTAAATACGCATAACGCGCTCTTTACATATGTCTTTTTTTGTTTATTATATAATAACAGATTTAGATCTTTGATTCTTTTTTTAATGTTTAATCATTATATTATCTTTTTTATGTAAATATGGATTTTAATTCAGATTTGATCTGTGCTCAGCATTGTTTTAACTACTTTGTCCTTTGTTATTGTTTTATCAGTTTTAATTTCCAATTCAAGCTTTTGGTTTGACCACTTTAAACATTGAAATTATTTTCTTACCAATTTCTCTACGTTTTGGATTAGAGTTTTAGTTCTTCTGGTTTTACCGGTGTCTTATGATTATACATCTTGCCATTTTAAAATTATTGTATCAATCTTTTTTTTTGCTCTACTATTAGTTTAAGTGGCATTACTGACGCAATTACTAGTAGCCTCAGTTGAAACCGTCTTCAGCTTGTTATATTTATTGCAACTTTCTTTTGTTGCGCCATTGGCATGTTTCTATATTTTGTGTTTTTTTTTATGGGATCTATACAAAATTGTTGAATGTACCACCAAGCATAACAGCTTTTGTTTATTTAAGAAATGCTTATTTATACAAGGCATATCTTTTTCAACTTTTTCTGCAATTTTCTTCTCACAAGCTCTTCTGTACGCAAGACAGCTTCTTAATTAAATGTTGTGTACCTATCCAATTTTTATTCTACTGTTTTGTGTTAATTCGTGTGTGCTTACTGTAGTAAACTCAGCATAGCTGACCCTATTTCTAATGTTTTTGTTGTTTGTTTGATTCTTAATTCTGATTCTTAGTTTATCTACAATTATTTTAGATTTTAGTTAGTGTTTATTGTTTCTACATAGAATTTGACAATTTTTTTAATAATAATCAAATTTACACTGTTTTTTTGTTACTTGCCATATTTGGTTTATCTTAAGTGCCCTTCTGTTTATTGTTTATCTTGAATTCTTTTTGAATATGTACTTAAGAATTATTCTGTATTCCTTATATATTACTTGTTTAGCTCAGGAAATGCTGCTAATAATTTTTAAGCTTTTTTAAAGTTCTTTCTTTTATTTTAGATATGTTTTTGTATATATTCTCTATTGCAATATTTTTTGTAATTTTGTCAACCTTACTACTTATATTTTTTACATTTTGGCGGAGTTAAACTTATTTCGATTACTTTCATTAATGTACTGCTGCTCAAAATTGAGGGACTCTATTTTTAATCCAACAATTATTAATTTGGTTTTTCATTTGAGGATTTATTTTTTGCCACAAATTTATTCTTTATTGTTATCTTTTTTTTGTATCTCCTTCATTTCATTTTATTTTTAAACATTTCCTAAGCAATTTTTTATCGTTTTTGCTATTATCCTTGCAAATGTAGTTCTTATTTTTGAATATTTGCTAAATACTCAATATTAACCATTTTAACTCTGAAAGGTATTCAAGTCTATTAATTGCCTTCTTTGTCTTAGTTTGAATACTAATGTGCCTTTTGATTAGATTTGTTAGTAAAACATATTTCTTTTTTTTACTCCATCAATGGCATCCTTGATAATTCCTTTTTTTTTGCTGCCTAAAAGTCCATCTTTTTTTTTCTTCCTTAAATTTTCTTTTTTCTGAGTGTATCAGTTTTATTAATAGACCTAGATCTCTAGCATTGTGTGTAGGCCCGCTCCCTTCTTTATTTAGGTTAGGTTAAGATTTCCAGTATTTTATCTTTAAATTTATCTTGGATGTTTCTAGATTTTATACCATGTCTTGATGGCCCATAAAAAAAATGCCAAAATTATAACAATAAAAATCTGGGAAACTGTAGAGCGGTTTGATATCTTGTTTGTAAGTCCTCTTTTTGCCACTGTACAAGATGACTTGATACGTCTTTGGAAATTAAATGCCGTCACTAAATCAGATAACAAACTACTCCGTCCTATTGAAAATATATTACATTGTATATAGAGTATTTGCTATATGTTTTTATTAGACTTTGGGTCATCGTATTGGCAAAAGCTCATTAAACGCCAATATTGTTGTTATACAGAGTTTTTAATACTTAAGTCTATTAATTTAAGGTCCTTCTTTTTAGTTTTAAAACTGCAAGAGGTAGTTTTACTAGGTGTAATCGTATCTTAAAATAAAAACTTGCTAATACCTTAAAGGCTAACGCCAAATCTAAATAACCTACAAAAATTTTGTACTTTGTTTTCTATAAAGCAGTTGGCTTTTGCTAATTATAACAAAACGTTTCAAAATTTGTCTTTTGTGTAAAGAAAAAAAATAGTTTAAGAAGTTTGCATAACAAAATGCATTTTTAACTATAAAAAAATTTTAATAACAAAATTTTTAAATAATTAAACAAAGAACTTGTAGCGCCACTAGTGCAATTTCATGAAAAAGGTTTTATTATGTCAGGCCAAAACATTCTTTTGAGGTACACTGCACCTCAAAAGAATGTTATTGAATGCTATTGAAGAAGCGCAGTTTTGTACTAACAATTTGAAAGCCAACGCAATAACATTAATTATTTTATTAAATTACTGTTAAAACGCTAACGGCAATACTCTGTTTTAAAAAAGTTATTGAATGTCGTTGCTGAGTTAAAAAAGTAACGGTAAAGTGTTTTTAGTTTAAAAATCTTTTAAGGTCAAAACCGATTATGACGCTAGTAGCTTAGCACAAGACGGTCACACTAATTGTTGGTCAACTTGCTGCCCAGCTTAACCAAAATCGGTTAAAAAAATCTGCAAACAAACAAAAAGTGATTCTTAACAGCACCACTTACTAATACACCAGCTTGTTGTATCTACCAAATTGATAAAAAGTTTCTTTTATTGTTAGGCGTTAATCTCTTATTTTGTAAGTTTACTTCTATTACAGATTTTAGAGTTTACAACACTTGGTCCGTTTTTAGATGCAACTTGTCAACCAGTCAAGTCGCTTCTAAAAACTTGCGAGTTATGTATGAAACATTCAAAGCTTTTTTGTCGTAAATTTGAGTTATCTTGCAGTCACCTAATAACTTTGCCTACGTGGATTTATATGGTCTTTTTTGCCATCCATTAGAAGTGTTACTTTTATATTAATTGTTCTAGATGTGTTCAAAATGTTGGTAAATCTTTACTAGCTAAAAAGACTATCCTTAATCGTTATGAGAAGCATTATTTTTTTTAAGTCAGTATTTTTTCATTATGTCACCTTCAGTAAAATCTTATCAAACAAGTTATGCAAAAGAAAAAACTCTTCCGCATCTATTTATCTGGGTCCTTCCCCTATTAAACAAGTCCTCAAAAACTACCCACTTTGATTCCCATTTGCGTATTTTTTATGCTTGTAAACGATTGAAGAACCTAATTGTATCAAGGCAACCATAACATAAACATTCCAGCTTTACCGAAGTCAGACATAGAACGTGAGATGATTCATATTTTCCACTTATTACTTATAAACTTTTTTGAGTAATTGAAGCAGTTGAGTCAAAATGCATATAATTTGGGTCTGTCTATCCAATATATTATATTTGATTTATTTAGCAACGTAAACCCAGCAAAATTTTTGTTTTACTTACATATTTTTATTACTATTACTTGTCGATGCAGTTATAATTCTATGAACTAAGTAAAACTAGTTATTTTTTCATGTTTAATTTAAAATAGCAAACACCTGCATTCGATAAGTGCGTTTTACTTTTTTAAGTTTAATTCTTGTGATTTATATTTATTTTGTTTATAATAAATTACATTTACTTAGTTTTATTTTTATTTTGTTATTATTTTTAGTTTATGGTTACAGTTTCCAATCTATAAGAAATAAAATAGTTTGTGCCTAGTTGTCAATTTATTTCAAATAAATAAATTTCAAAACATTTTTTTTATAAAAATCTTAGTTCTTGTTTTGTAAACTATGAAATAAAAAAAACCTTCGTATCTCCTGAACCATTCAAGGTTCAAGTTTGAATAACAAATAATTTATAAATTATACTTTTCTGTGTTTTATATTAGACGATGATTTCAAAATGTAAAGCATTTAAAACTAATATATAAAGAAAAAACGGTTGCTATGTTCCGTGCTGTAGATCGCATAACAAACTAATGTGATAGCGGTTGTAATATTTGGTTAAATTGTTTATAAAATGCCATTTAAAGTAGACTACATTTTTAAAACTTTTAAGTTAAAAATTAGTTAATAAGTTTAAAATTAACTAACAATAATATAATTAATTGTATTAATGAATCTTGAGCATTGTCAAGACAATGCAATAAAAGAAAAATTCTATTATTAAATGTATTAATTGAATGAAATCAAAACAAGAGAGGAGTATTATATGATATAAATTAGTTTCTCGATTATGAAAGTCTGGTTCCATTAATTAAACTGGATTTATTTTTGTAGATTGTACCCGACAAAAAGAACAAAAGGTCAAAGGTGAATTCCTGCAAAAGAATAAAATCAACCAACAAAAACAAAACGGCCGAATGACATTTATGTTTTTAATTTAATATCGGTGTACCGTGGAGGCAGTAAGAATGAAGTGCACTCCCCGCGGTGAACAGCACACGCCGTAATGATCCCGTGGGCTGAAACAGGCTAAAACAGGATCGCGTCAAGCCATGTCACTGCTGTCGCATGTAGCACTGTCGCGCTGTCGCAGCAGCAGCAGCAGGATTATGATCGGCACTGAGCGTGCTGCCATTTACATGTGAATCATGCTGCCAGTTGTGTATTACTGCGACTTGCTCACCCGGAGAATTTTAATAGCTCGCCTAAATGGTTAGGGTGTCAAGCGGTATGCTAGACTAGAAATCCTGAACACTGCCTCATAAGATTTAAGATTACTGCTCAAGGATTAGATTAAAACTTAATAATGGATAACAACGTAACTTAGATGCCAGTTATAAACTACACGCAGGGTTAATGTTTTCGGTCCTACCGACGTACGAGCGAACCCCAGGCGACATTTCGCACTCTCGGTATTTTTTTATTTATCTCATTTTATTAACGGTCGTTACTTTATCTAATAAAATACGTCTGTCTAATTAAATTAAATATAATTGGTTTTCATAGAAAATATTGGATGGCTTTATTGACGCTTTCGGTAGCCGTTAAAACTGCTAAGATTGATATATTCATTATAAAATAAAATACACTGTATTTCAAATTCTTAAATTATTTTTAAAAATTATCCGTAGTTTTAAAACGTCAAATATTAATTTTAAACCCCTCTGTTTCTGTTTTCTGCTTTATTTCAATATTTTAATAAATATAGAAATTCAAGTGCATAAGAATTTGTAACAGTTGCAGAAAAATAAGAATCATGTCATAATTATATAATTTAATTTAAAAAAATACTACTTTAAACAAATCACTCATTTGCAATGTTTATCTTATAAGATCTAAATGTATATTTATATTACTACAAAACCTAAGAACACACATAAAGTATGTGTGTTCTTAACTCAATCATTAATTAGTTGTGAGAACAGATTTAAATATTTGTTAACATATTTTTTTTAAGTAATTAATATTGGAGGTTAGTTGAAGCTGACATGATTGTTAATTAGAAATGATTTAAATAATATTATTAAATAACATAATAGCAAATCAACTTATAATACATTAAAATTGATGTTCAAGCAAATAATATTACCTTATAAGCAGCAAACTAAAATCCTTTGATTTCAAATTCACTATGTAAAACACAATTTATTAAAACTTGATTATGTTTATTAATTATAAACCGCACTCGTTATTAATAAAATAGGGCATTTGTGTAATAATGCTTTCAATTTACGACGCACTTATGGGAACTGATCTTCAAAGAATGGATAAATTGATATGCAGATTTTATTTTCAATGATAGTCGAAAGTCGACTTAAATGGCATTGCAATAAAGTATACAATCGCATAAATTTATCTCTTTGTATTTTATTGATATTGTAAACAAAGCCGATAGGGTCAAAATAAAGAGATAGTCGATTGAAATACAGCAAAATATTGCACAGGTAAATAATTTTAATGTAGTTCTTAGTTTTATGCGTTAGATTTAATTTGTAAAATTAATATTGAAAACAATTTCAGAGTATAGAAAATTTTGACAAATTGAAATTATAATTTATTAATACTTAAAAAACATTAAAAATTAACAATAAACATAAAAAAAAAACACAATTTACGCAAAAAAACTCTGACTGAAACTGAATATTAACCAATTATTAGTATACATGGTGTTTCCTAACTGGAGGCAAAAAATAAAACCTTTGGTAATTTTTTTAATTTCAAATAGAAAATCTAAATTTTTTCTATCTCGCTTCGTTTTCGAGATAATAAAAAAATACAAATTATTTAGAAAACTTTTTATTTAGCAAAATTTAAGTAAAATATGTTGTGTTTGGAATGTGCAATGCAGCATTCGCAATTCTTTCTTGTAGCTGCTCTACGCTATTTATTAGCTCCGCATAAACCAATTGTTTCATGTGTCCCCAACATAAAAATGCAATAAATTTAGATTAGGAGATCTTGTAGTCTAGTTCACTAGACCTCTTCTACCAATTCATCAATAAATAAAATGAATCGTTGAGCCAACAAACTACATACTGCCCAACATGGTGTAGTGCTCCATCGTGCTTGTATCACATTCTGTTACGTAAAGCAAGAGGACATTGATATCCAGCAAATTTTTCAAGAAATTATGCGTTAAACTAGCATTTAAGCGATTTGAATTGGCAGTAGTCATAAACATAAGTATGCCGTTTTTTATAGCATATAAAATAAAGCTCATGGGTGTTGCTAAGATGATTCAAAATAATTTTGGAATTTATAAACCTCACCGTAAAATATTCAAGTACAATTCTATCAGTGCTGTATTTTTTTGCACAAAACTTTTTATTACTTTTTGATCTAAAAAACAGCTTTTTTTGAAAACTTTAATAGAAAACTGCTTTTTTTTAAATGTTAGTCTAAAACAGTATTTTTCAGTATATTTTCTTTCTTTTTTAACTTTTTTTAGGTATTTTAGCATTTTTTAACATAAAATTATTTTTTTAACACTTTTTCAAGATTGATTTTTTTGTTTAATTTTTAGTTTTTTTTTAAGTTTTTTTAAGCTTTCTTTCACAAAATTACGTGTTTTGATTGTTTTTTGTTCAAAAATGCAGTTTTTGTTAAGTTTTTATTCAGAAACAGCATTTTTTGTTTAATTTTTAGTTCAAAAACAGTCTTATATAAGTTTTGTGTAACTGTTTTTGCACAAAAGCACAATTATTATCACTTTTCGGTCTAAAAAGAAAGTTTTACTCAAAAACCGCATTTTCTGAAAACATTTTAGTCCAAAATTGCTTGCTTTGTTTTATTTTTAGTTGAAAACAGTTTTTTATAAGTTTTCTATAAATTTTTTGCACAAAATCATATTTTTTTAATACTTGATGGTCTAAAAAGCATTTGTTATTAAGTTTTTAGTCAGAAACAGCATGTTCCAAAATCCAAAATTGTTTATTATATTTATAGTTCAAAACAGTATTTTTTATGAGTTTTTTTGTACAAATACACATTTTTAATTATTTTTTGGTCTAGAAAGCATTTTATTTTGAATTTTTAGTCAAAAACAACGTTTTCTAAATACTTTAGTTTAAAATTGCTTCTTTTGTTTAATTTTTTGTTCAAATTATTACTTTTACTAAGCTTTTTTTAAATTTCTATCAAAATTATTTATTAATTTTTGGTCTAGAACGTATGTTCTATTAAGTTATTAGTCAAAAACAACGTTTTCTACACACTTTAGTCCAAAATTATGTTTTTAATTTAATTTTGAGTTTAAAACAGTATTTTCTATTGATTTTTTTGTATCTTTCTTGTATAATATCATATTTTTAACAATTTTTTGGTCTTAATAGCATTTTTTATTAAATTTGTAGTCAAAAACAACGTTTTCTAAAAATTTGATCTAAAATTACTTCTTTTGTTTAATTTTGATTTCAAAATAGTATTTTCTGTTGAGTTTTCTTTAACTTTTGGAAATCTTTTAAAATTGTTTTTTAAGTGGTACGTCTAACGTCCCTGCACTGCAATTCCTTTTTTCTATTGTGTACCATTGACTGTTACTCTTTTGGTAGATGCATTACTATAGTTATCTATAGTTATCAAAATCAAGTTCAGGTCCATTAAGCGGTGGTTTCTTATTTGCTAGTCCGCTTTAAGGTTAACTTCTTCTTCTTCTTTATCTGCTTTCTAGCCTTCTATTGACATCCAGCTCTACTTTCATCTTTTAGGTAGTCTGCCTAGAAGTTTTTTACTTTAGGATCTTTGGTTTTTATCTCATTTGACAATTCTGTTGTAGTTTAATCTATCCACATAGTCCTCTATTGCTATCTTTGTGATTTAACCAATCTAGCTATTTTTTCAGTATCTAGTTCTTCTTTGATATCGTTGCTTCTAATTTTATCACGTAGTTTACTAGTTCTATTGTTCTAAGTTTTTTTATTTATGTGCTCCTCATTAGTCCTTTAATTATAATATTTAATTAAATGTTTATGCATTGGTTTTAGCGGCGAGGGTTAGAATCGGCAGCACACAAGTTTCATAAATTCTACCTTTGCCCTGTTACCTTCTATACTCTAATCCTTTGAAATACAGATTACCAAATGTGCTCTTAATGTTCAACTACAAAAAATTAAACAAGAAAGTACAACAAAGTCTAATCACCATAGAACCAGAGAGCTATCTACTACAAACAAGTCTAAAATGACAGAAATAAAATTTTGATAAAGCGACTATCTCATCAAATTTACAATTTTTTTATAAATAATCTTACCTCAATAATCAATTCAAATACATTTTTGGCCGCTTTATTTACTTAGTCGCCGTGTGCACCGCTCACACCGCACAATATGTTACGACGGCCCTGGCAGTAGTTGCCCATTAAAAACTCCACACCATGTGTTAACTGAAAATCTTTGTTGGTAAGCTAGTACCCTATTTGCGTACAGATTTCCTAATGACCAGATACGCTTATTATGTATGTTGTTAATGCTATCTTTCGTGAACATAGATTCAGTGCTCTACAATATTGAACTAAAGAAGTTAAGATCTTGTTGATGTATTTCAAGAAGCCATTGAGAAAATGCAAGTTGTTGTGCTGCTTCGCCCGGTTATAAGTGTTGTACTTTTTAATAAAATAAAGATATGGGTAAAACATTTCCTTATTTAAAGTTTTCTAAACAAAGTTTTTAGATAGTTGTAAACGGGCAGAAAGTTGCCTAACGCTGACTCGTTCATCAAGAACTCCGTCAACTATTTGTTCCTCTTCTGTACGGTGTGCTGTTGATATAAACCTCCACTACTGCGATTTCCAATTTCAAATTTACAGAACCTTCAAAATGCGTCTAAAAATACGCGACGAGAAGGTTGTTTTTTGTCAGGAAACCTTATTGATACTCGCAACATGCAGCATTAACATTACAGAATCTGTAAACAAAAATGATATCTGCGTTTCTTAGTAGTTGAACAGCATTTATAAAAAAAAAAACGTTTTTGACAAGTATAAAAAGCTTGATAGCTAAACCTTAAACTATGTTCAAATATAATAAATTCAATAATTCCAGTTTACAACTGACATTAGCAAATAAGTTCAGCAATTTTTAAGTTGTTGGAAAATGTGCTCAAGAATTAAATTAATAATTTGCTGATCTTGAATATCCAATTATTGAAAGTAGTTTTAAATACTTTGTCTTGTCAATTCTACAAAAAGTTTTATTAAACTCATTGGAATCTATGTAAAGAAGAGAGAATAGTTGCGTTATTATAAAGGTTTAGAAAATCAAATTATGCGAAAAATTGCCTGAATATAATTTAATCAAATTTTTACACATTATAGAAGAAATTCCAATCTGTGCTCACAAACTTTACAAAAAATTCTGTAATAAGTCAATTTTCCGCAATTAATTTTTAAAAAGTGAAAGTTATTTTTTTGTTTCATTAATTTTTTACTTGTTAAATATAACTGCAAATCTTTAACCTAAAAAATATTGTACGTAATTTAACATAAGTGATAAGTGAAATCTTATTGTTTGGATATTAATTTGGTTGGCGTTTTGTCTCATAAGAACCAATTTTAATTTAAAAAACGGCGATGTATGTGTTAAAATGTTTTTAGAAAAGAAGGTTTATCAATATTCTTGTAGATGCAATAATATTTCAGTATAATATAATTGCTAATAACATTTTGTCATGCTAATGAGGGGACTAAATCCAGCAATTAAAGCTTTTATAAACTACATGACGTGTTGTGGGTTCTGGAATAAAATAAAAATTAATTTAATTTGATTGATGAATTCATATAGTAATAAATTGTAGCTGAGTGAGTGATAGAAAATATTTAATTTTTATTTAAAAATATTAATACAATGTAAATCCACATACCTTGTAGTAAATATAACTCTACATCATCTAAATGTAGTTAACACAATATTAAAATTGTAGCACTAACTAACTGGCACAAACAAATAAAAAACTGTTGCTTAAAAACAACTCGACGCATGCGCACATAAAAAATACCAGTAGTTTTTTAACCAATTAAACTACATATATAAATAATTTGTATATAGTTAATTAAATTTGTAACTTAAGTTGTGCCTGGTCAGAAATGTTGTAGAAGGTTACCTAAGCTAAGACCACGCGTGACCGTAAAATTTAATGCCGTTAACATTTAAGCAGCCGATTAACAACTAAGTGAAGGCTAATAGAAGAACTGTAGAAAAGAGAAGTATCAACATAAGTCAGGAAGATGATATGCCACTATCTACAGGATAGAACTATGGTGTGCAGTTTTGCAAAAACTATGAATATGACTTGTGAGGTCCCAAAGGGCTCCGTTCTGAGCCTCACCCTGTGGAACATTTACTATGATGGTCTATTGAGTACAGATAGCACATGGAATTAGCACAATAGTCTTTGGAGACAATCTTGCCACGGTAGTCAGGAAAATGGGAATAAGAAAAATAGAGAATAGCGTAAAGAAGATGGGCTTAGAGCTGACAACACAAAAGACGGAAGCGGTAGTCCTGGTGAGCAGAAGGAATAAAATAGAGAATAGGAAAAAACATGAAACGTGGAACCCCATTTAACTAAGATCAAACAAAAAGCAGAGAAACTAATAATGGTTTTGACACAAATCATGCCAATTGCGGGTGGTCCGAAAGCAAAAAAACGTAAACGTAAAGTAACTGTGGACTCGATACTGCTGTACACTGCGATTATATGGAAAAAGCAAAAACATTAAAAAACACTGAATAATCTTAGAAAGAGCTAGAAGGAAAATGGCAATCAAAACAGCAAGTGCTTACAAAACAATCTCGACTAAGGCTTTACAGGCAATAACAGGAACAATTCCCATACAACTTCTTGTTCAATTGTTCAAGAGCGAGCCAACAACATAGGAAAACAACTAAAAAAACAACAAAAGCAAATAGAACAAAGAAGATGGAAAAATGGGAAGAAAAACACCAGAGCAAGGGAGATGTTGCCAAATAGACGCAGTCTCTTATAACTGTGGTGCTCAAGCAGGAGGGGTAGTAGTTGGTAGAGAAAAGTGTGGTCGCTAGCGTATGCAGACGACATGGTAATACTAGCAAAAGAAGCAAAGGAAATGAAAGAGATGATAAAAAGTTTTAAAAAAATGTTTTAGAAAAAAAAGTTTAAAAGTTAATGTAGAAAAAACTATGATGATCAGAAAAGGGGGTGGAAACAAAAAGGTGGAAGACTGGAAATGGAATGGGCAAGGTATTACGGAAGTAAAATCTTTTAAATATTTGGGATATGTTTTTTGTACGAGTAACACCAAGAGAGTGCACATTAAAAAGATGGCTCAAAAAGCAAATAAAATAGTGGGACAAGATTGGAGAGTAACTGAAAAAAAAATTGAATGTATGAGATAAAAGAACTTATGTTTGATAGTTTAGTTAGGAGTATATTATTGTATAGGTCAAAAATATGGGAATGGAAGGAACAAAAAAAATTAAAAGCAATACATGTAAAATATTGGAAATGGGTGCTAGGTTTAAATAGAGAAATTCCAGCATATATTGTGCTGGAGAAAGTAAAAAAAGATAAGTTAAGAGTAGAAGCAGGAAAAAGAGCAATGAAGTATGAAAAAAAAAATGAAACAGAGACACAAATGTAAAATTTTAAAAGAATGCATGAAAGAGAAAATGAGAGCAAGAAAATTATTACAATAGAAATGAGTATGCAAGCCAAGAAATTGAAAAAATGAGAGAATCTGGGAGAAAGAAATGGTACAAAATTATAAAAAAAATAGACATATACAAATGCAAAAAAGGGGATGCGAGTGAAAGAGTCTAGGTACAACGCAAATTATGAACATATTATACAATGTGAATTGCCAATATACTTAGAGAGCGATAAATATAGTAAAGATGATAAAAAGATGATTGCAAGATTCAAATATGGTAATGAAAAGCAAGTGACAAGATTTCGGACGGAAGAAGATTTGAAAATGTGCAGAATGTGCGGAGAAACTTAGGAAACTTTGAAACATATGTTGAAAAAGTGCAACGAAATGAGAAAAGAACAGATAGGAATAAATGAAATATTGAAAGAGGACGAAAAAAAAGTAGAATGGATGAAGACAGTTAAAAAACAAAGAAAAGAAGTAGACAAACAGAGAAGAAAGTATTTTTAATTGTGTTAATTTTATAAAGATTAAGTTTTATTATTTTGGAAAATTGTAAATGTATTTGTAAATGTAATTTTCAAGATCAAAAAGCAAGAAATAAACGTATTATTATTATTATACCTGTGGTAATCTTGAGTAAACAGAAAACATTTAAACAATTTAAACTACCATTTTTCACAGATCCTTACAGGACATAGATGCTTTAGATTGTACTTAAAGAAAATGTGTCTCTACTGTAGGGAAACGGATAATTCAAAGCTTACAGGAACAGATAAAAGTCAGGAAGGAAATAACCAACAGCAATCTGACCTCATTTATAGTAGAAAGTGCAAACAACTGGAGAACTAATGATAAAGGAATAAGTAAAACAATGGCAACAACAAAGAAAAAAACTATGATTTGAAAGCTAAAAATAGAAAGTGTCTTAAACTTGTAAAGTAACACCACAACGTTGATTCCGCAAACCTAAGAAGATATAGAGATTCAAGATTATAGTTAGTATACGGGAAACCGGAACCCCCAAACAATGTGCGTAATGCATTTTTTTCTAAAAAAAAAATTAAACTTAGAAGTTTTAAAATACATATATGTATATGTAAATTCAAGATAATTCAAACTGTTGTCAATAAATCATAATTATACAACGTTTAGTTATAAGATCTGCTGATTTATTTTTGTAGTCTAACTAATTACCTTTATATGTAGTACAGCTAAGAACCGGAAAACGTAGCTACAACAAAATGCAATTTGTCTACTTCAACACGTGCTCGCCAACCATACCACCACAAACATTATCTAAAACCAACAGTTTGTTTATTGTTTTCTATAATTCCTCACAAACCAGAACGACAATAGATTAAAGATAATAAACTGAAAAATACAATTAGCACCTAACATAAAGGAAAAGAATCTTAAAATTTGCTTATTTTAACCTTTGAACAGAATTAATAACCCGGCCCACAACTTACTACGGGGTGATTCAGAGGAACCGCATACTTTTTAAACGCGCAGTACACAACAAGATACAAGTGAGAAAAACCGGTACAGTATCATTCAACTTTGCAAGTTATGGCATTGTGTGTTTGAGTACGATAATTTAATTAAAAGTAGTAAATTAGTTATTGAAACACAGCGTTTAACGTTGGTCGTCACAAAAGGTACCAGATTGCAATACCATCCTTAGATAGGTCAACAATTTCAAAATAACAAGAACTGTAACTTGACGCCAACTACTATTTGTGCTGCGCAGACATTGAAGAACCAGCGTTGTTGCTGCTTTAAGAATAAACAGTAGTTTGGTAAAACGCATTTTACAACTAGGTTTAAAATTTTATCCGTATAAGATAGCAATTGTCTAAGAGTTAGGTGAACGTGACTATCAACAACGTCTACAGTTTTCAAAAAAGTATAAAACAAAACGCAGTTTTACAAGAACAGTTTGGTTAATTAACAAAACTGCCAATATTGGGCTATGGATAATCCACAAGCAATGTGTAATCGGCTTTTACTATTTTAAGAAACACCCATCCAACAAATACTCTTAGGAAAATTTTTTAGTGCTCTTTTCACTTTGTTTTCCTGACCTAACGGCTTGTAGTTTTTATTGTCAAGTTTTCTGAAATTTCAGGTTTGTAAAAATAAGTCCTAAATATTGGAAAAGTGGATGGATGCTATTCTTTGTAAATTGTAAATTGTAAAATTCATTCTAGAAAAAGGTCATCATTTAAGTGATTTTATTTTCCGCACTTACTTAAACAAAATGGCATTTTGTAAGAAAGATTTTAATGTTAATAAAAAAAAATATGCAAAATTAACCAAGTACTCATTATTTTATTTTACCAAAATCTTCAAGTTGTAATAAAACAACTTTAGCAGCAAGTCTAAAAAATTGTAACTTATAAAAATACATTTGAATTTATTAACTACCTAAAAGTTAATAGAAAACCTAGCCAGAATATGATTATAATATGTTAATTTAAATTCTTGACAAATGTCCAAACGTCTAAATAAGTTAGTTCGGACAATTCTAAATAGCTTAAGCATAGCTCAAAACTGCTCCAATTTATTTTAATTTCAAACAAAAAATGTAACCGAGTTAATTTAAACTGACATAAATATCTAAAAAATTACTTAAGTTTACTTGGATTAGTCCAAATAAATTTGGTATTGTGCAAAACTGTTTCAGTTAATTCAGTTAAAAGTTTGTAGTTTTTAAGTTAACTACAGGGTTTTATAAAATATGCTCAAATTAAACTAAAAACTTTTTTCAAAAAACCAACAATCTTTGCTTAAATGATCTCAAATAGCATAATTTTCCAGAATGCATTGATTTGATAAAACATCTATGTTCTGGCTAGTCAAAGTTGTTGTAAAGTACTCCACAATCACAATATGCGTCCAATGGTCTATTTACATTTCCTGACCTATTGAGCAATACGTTGCAAAATCTTAAAATAATTTCCGGGATTTTTAAACATTTTTTTTGTAGTAAAGAATAATTTTGCTATTTATATTGAAATTACTTGTTATCTTAAATTAAACAAACTCAAAATAAAAACTGTTATATTAAAGATTTTTGTTGTTAAATTGCCTTTAAAATTATAGTCTAAAAGTTATATTTTTTTTTTTAAATATAAAAATAATAAAAATATGTTATACAAAATCCGAGACCATTGCTTACGTTATCCATAACATTTAAATTTCAATTCCTTCAGAACAAATTTTTTCTTATAAATATTTTTTAGGCTTCTTGTTGCTATAGACAAAGACATAGACAAAGAATAATTTAGAACAATATAAATGAAGAAGTCAGACTTGCAGACGTACAGCTACAAGATAGACAAGCAAAATTGATAATCAACAAATATATTAACGAGTCAAAAAAAGGTCACAGAAGAAAGATGGCTAGTGTATGATTGCAATATTCAGGTGCACAAACGTATGTAAAAGATAGAAGATATTGAGTAGATATAAACACAAGAAATTGTTGTACATGTAAGAAAAATATAGAAAAAACGTCTAAATATGAAAAAAAAAACGTATAAAAAAGCTTTAAAATAAATCTAATTATAAAAATTATTAATATTAACATTATAAAAAAATTATTAAAAAAATGTATTTGTACGTTATAATGAATAACATAACTATTTTGTTTTTGTAGATTAATACAATAATCATTTTCAAAACTAATACTAACAAAAAATGTATTATTTTTATATAAAAAAAGTCGTTGGCTGAAGTATAGTTAGTAGTAACTTTTCAGTTAATTTTCTAAACGTTCCATTAAGTATTAATTTAAAATAATAAAATTTAATTTATATTACATTACTTACTGACCAACAAAAAATTATTTTAAACTTCTTAATACAATAATTTTAGACTATTGTTTTTAGCGTTAAGCCAATTTTGTAAGTTACCATACTGTGTATTCTAAAAAAATCATCATTACATCTTATTAATTCTTTTTAAAATTTGTAAACATTTAAAAAAAAACATTTACGAAATGTCTTAATTTTCAAATGAGTTTTTATTAGTTTTTAAAATCGCAAAAAATATAACACTAAAATTTATCATTCATACGACAACAGATAAAATATTGATCACAATGCAAGATTAGCTGGTTGTAAATGCAAAATAAACATCATATATATATATGATGATTTATAATAGTCTTTGCTATATCTAAATACAGATATTTGTGCAAATAAAAACATATAATCAGGTGTATATACTTCAGAATTAATATTAGGAATATTAATTGGACACCTGCATCACAAAGACTCGCTCCCATACTCCACACGCTGATAACATATCTATCTAAATATTATCGTGGTTTGCGACAGGATAAAAGTGCAATTGTTTACATATATTTCTTTATTAAACTCTTGAAACGATTTGTTTTGCTATTATATTACAAGTCTCATTAATAAAATTGAATTGGCATTATCTAATGATAATCTATTTTTTGTTTTAGATCAAATAATAGTTTATCAATTTAGATATATTTATCATTTTTATACATTACATATTATATGGAATAGAATCACAGAATAATTCAATATTTACTTTTATAACTTTGTCATATCTTCATTGCGACACTTGGCGTAATAAACCTCATCCCATTGCACATATACTTTATGTGTATATTATTTAAATGACATGGGTAAGATGGGCATTTGAAAGTTTCGTAACGTAACGCAACCCACGTGCAGTTGTCAAAAGACACTTAAAACCGGAACTCGGAAGGTTAAGACCGTAGTCGAGAAAATATGGCGCCATGTTGGCACTGCAATAAGGCTTTATTATCCTTTATAAACAGGTAAAAGTGGTAAAGCAGGCGAATGAATGGCCTCTGCTCCCTACGCTCTGAACTTTACGACCGGCCGTTTAAACCTTGAAATGACAAGTGACGATCACAATATCTTCCAGGGACCTTCCACCCAGGAAAATTGAACCGTTTATGCGTCAAGATATAAAAGCGGTAATGATTTTTCAGCGGATATATTACGTTATTTATTACATTTATTTGAGGTATTATGGGCTCAATTCTGTTATGTGTAGTTTTCACTTTATAACAATATAAAAGGATAAAAAAAAACTTTTATTTTTTTAAGTTTTTATCTTTAATAAATTATATTAGTAGATATATGTAAACACATTAACTATATACAACAGTAAAACACTTTCTTAAAATGACGCGAATTTTGATTGGTGACTAACAAATCAGTAATCACTGATTAATCAATTTTGTAATATAAATGATATTAAAGTATCAAAACTAGTCTGTAAAAAACGTAGAATGTAACTAAATTTCAGTATATATCCTAATATAGTCAGCGACACTTTACTATTGTATTTAATGTTGTAATTTAGTGATATAACTAATGTAAGAAATAAACAAGTAAATTTTGCTAAAATACCTGTATACTATATTCTTATATAATTCACTATTTAAATTGTTTGCTAATGTACCTATTCTATTTTTAAGTTTTGAAACATTAATTAAACAATTTTATAACTTTTATAAAATATATTTTTTTTTTCAATAAAATTCTGAAAGCAATAACTTTCATTATATCATGTTCAGTAATGCACAAACAAATCTTCCCTATCTATTACCAGTTCCCGCACACAATTTTCTAGTCAATAGTCGGTCGGTCTAGTTGAACATTTGTATTTTGTCTGTGTATATTTTAAATGTTGCACAATTTGGAACAACCACAGTGGGACATGTAATAAATACAGAGCTATAAGTTGCGGTCCTGTAATAGTTTTACTGTATGTATGTGCGCCGTGCACTGGTGTGTGATTCGAAAGCCGATCGCAGCGTCGAAACAAATTTAGCGGTTGGAAAAATCATATTTTTGCACCATTTGGTTGTGTATGGACTCGATGGGGGGTTGCGATATAAACAGCCACTGTTTTACTAATATGTATACCACAAGTGCTAACAATGTTAGGGCAATAAAAATAGCTACCATTATGTTGTTCGGTTTTATTTTTTCCCGAATACAATTGTCGACGTTTCCATTCAATAGAGAATTGTTATTGTTTAATTGATTAAGCATGCCCATTGTAATTTTAAAATAAATTGGAAGTCCATTAATTTACGCAATGTATCGCTTAGTTGGTTAATAAAAAAGGTTATATTTTTATTATTTTATGCTATTTTAATTTGGTTTATGACATTTATTCTAATATAAAATCTTACTTACTACTTATTTTATACACACAATAGCGGAAAAGCCAATCACATAAATACAGCAGAAAGATGCATTTTCTGTAATAATAATCATTCTTTATTGACGGCATAACAAACATTTTACAGTTGCATAATAGATGTCTATAAACTATATAAATTATATAAAAAAATATGACAAACAAGTAAAGCATATGTTTACAAAAATAATACCGATATTAAAATGATGATACACAAACAGATAAAAAATTAAACACTGGTTTATTTGAGTTCTACAATTATTTGTAGAACAAAGTTAATTTCAATTAATGCGTTATTAGCACATCTACGTATTTTACTAAGTGGAATTTATTATAATAATTTGAGAAAAATTAAAAATGTAATATATAGTAGATTTTCAACAATCACCGACGTGATCTACTTTACTTTATACCCATATCGGAAAATAATAATAATAATAATAATATATGGCTAACACCAGTTTACAATTAATTACATGAATTAATAACTTCACAATAAAATAATAAAATAAAATTACAGTAAGAATACAATAATATACAAAAAATACAATTAATATCAGAATAGATAGACTATAAGTGTATTCAATATTATGTATAGTAACAATAAGGTATAAAATAAAATAACGTATTAAGTAATATATATAATACAAGCTGTTTCGTAAAAAACGCCGAAAGCTATAATTTTTTTATTTTAAATTTTAGACCCAACAAACTATATATATCTTAAATGGCAAGAAGTAAGCTATCTTTTGACGTTCTCAATTTGTAAATATATTTTACTTGTTTCGAGTAACGATATTTATTATTGTTATTTTAAATGGAACACCCTGTATATTTTTACATATTTTGATTCAGGGTGAAATTCTGCATACAGCAGTGTATTTTATTTATTTATTTGTAGACGGAAATATTAAAAAAAATATTATGAAATGTGCAAGAAAAACAATCGTAAATACTGAAATATTTTATTGAAAAAAAACTACACAGGTTTGCATAATCAGCTTCTTTAAAGTTAAAAAGCATTTCATTGCTTATTAGAGTATCTACATTAGAAAATGTTGGTAATGTACAAAAGTAGGCAGAATGGTGATGACCTGGAGCAAATAAAATATCATCAGCAAGACGTATTCAAACATCAATATTCGTAAAACACAAATCAAGAAAAATACTTTCTAAGTTAACTACAAAAACTAATTGATTTAAGTTTATAAACAAGTAGGAGTTAATAACAATTTCAGCTTGAAGACTATAGGTCAACATTTTGTAACTTGCTGGAGTCTACTTAATATTATTCAGATTGTGCATCATGTCATAAACTTGTAGTTACTATATTTTGTTCTCAATTCTTCTACTATTATACAATGTTCTTTATAAGTTGCAAAAGAACAAGAAGGAGGAATATAAATACCACCAATTACTAGTTTTATCAGACCTAACTTAATAGCAATAAAAATATGTTTAACTGTGCTGTGCTTTGAAGCATTTTTTGATAGCTGTAAGTATAGCACCATTCAAAAGTTCACCGTGAATGGTGCGTACAATTTGAAAAAAAAGCTTGATGTTGCAAATTGATAGTTTAAAAAATCTGTATACATCCAGGTTTCTGTTAAGACAATTACATAATAAATACAATTATTAACATTAAACATAAAATCTACTAGTTTTGTACGCATGCCTCCAACATTCTGATAATAACAAATTAGTTTTTTGAATCATTTTCAGAATTGATGTTAGATTTAACTATTTGAAGAACGCCATTGCGGTGTTTAATTACTAAGTTATTTTTACCTTTTGAAATTCGTTCATCTAAATTTAATTTAATTTTTTTTAAATACTTTTTTTCTTTCTGAGACCTATTACATCAAAACTGCAATTGTTTATTCGGTTTATTGGGACGACACACAGTACTAGAATTTTTTTTTACCAAGTTTAATTGATTTAATAGATTTAATATCAACTCCAAACAGTCCTAAAATATTGACTACTTTGTTGAAGTCATCTTTAGATTTATCTTCCAATAATATTGATTGAGATTCTTTAAGGTTAAATAACAACAGGTTAGATTTTCTGCTTTCTTTAATTTCACTAATAATTTGATATACATCAACCAATATACTAGCTTTTTCGGATATATGTTCCAGTTTATCTAAGGTTATTCTTAAAACAGTCTAAATAGACACAAATCATATTGTTTAATTTATCACTGGAATTGATTGCAGAAGTTACACTCAAATCTGCAACAACTTTTTGCCAACTTGATTTGGGGTTTCAGCTGTAGCGTGTTTTAGTATTTATATTTTTTTTATATGATAATATTATTTTATATTAATGTTAATTAATTAAGCAAGCCATACAATTTGTAGTTATGGTAACATTATTTATAATGAAAAAAATAATATAATTATTTTTATGTAAATTCACACATCATTTTGGATATTCTCTTTAACATTATTTTTTATAATGTAATTTATAAAATGTAAATGTAAAGCCTACAAAATTGGTGACGCCGACGAACGGATTCCGGCATAAAAGATTCAGACGAGCCCGAAGATGCGGAGGAACTGTTTGAGTGATTTTAGTATTTACAAGAAGACGGATAAGCAGAAAGGAATTATTTACAAGCATAACCCTGGAAGCTGAACCATCAAGAGGATACAGGTTTTGAATGAATTATAATAAGCTGTCAAACTATGAATTTTTATTGATGTATGTCAAAAGACATATTGGTATTTTATTATATATCTTTTTATATGTTGGTAATTTATTAACATATTATTATTATATTATTATATATAGTACCGCGCTGCACTACTACTTATTTTCCCAATTATTATTAAATTTTGATCATTAACCATAAACACAATGGTTAATGAATCAGACGAGGTTGAACCTGTGGCCGTTCAAGCAGTGAATTTCAAAATACCGCAATTTTGGGCTGCAGATCCAGAATTGAGGTTTGCACAATTAGAATTTTTTTTTTCTTGGCAGCGAGTTTTGTCTGAAAAGACAAAATTTGAGTTAGTCGTGTCTACCTTAGCTCCGGAGGTTGCTGTGGAAATACGTGATTTAATAATTAGCCTATAAGATTGTTGAGATTTCAGTAATAAATTCCGTAAATTCAATTTCAAAAGAGGATGAACAAAATTCATTGCGGTTGCAGATTTCAAAACTGGAGCAACAAGTTAATGACTTAACAAAAATTGTTACAACCGCTCTAAGGTCTCGTTCTCCTTCAAGAACAAGATCAGATTTGAATAAACATAATAATAAAAATTCAGACTTTTGTTGGTACCATTTCAACTTTGCTAATAAAGCGAAGAAGTATATTGAACCATGTTCTTTTAAAGAAAAAAACCCGTTATTCCAATGGAAGTTGCAACTGTTTCATTCGAGGTTTTACCTAGTCGTTTGTTTTATCTTTTTGATAAAGATACTAGACATAATTTTTTAATTGACACAGGTGCAGCAGTTAGTATTTTGGCTGTCAAAAATTAGTCAAAATTAAAATTAAATCCAATAACTCTTTTAGCGGCAAATAGTACACATATCCAAACATATGGATATCAAACTGTTAAAATCAACTTAGGGTTAAATAAAATCTTGTGGCGTTTTATCTTAGCAAAAATAGAAAATTCAATTATTGATGCGGATTTCTTAAGACACTATCATTTGATAGTTGATCTAAATAGTAATAGGTTAATAGATTCTAAATCTTTCAGCTCTTGCAATGGTGTTTTATCAAATATTTCTAAAATTTCTCCAATTTTATTAAACAGAAATTTAGACTCCTACAATAAATTATTAAAACTTTTGCAAAATTTAACTCTACCATTACAAATAAATGTTAAAGTTAAACACAATGTAACTCACTGCATTACAACTGAAGGATCACCTATATTTTTTAGACCTAGATGCCTTTTTTAATAGAAAATTAAAACGTCAAAATTGAAATTTCAAAAATTATTAGACCTTGGTTTTGTAAGAACATCTAACAGCAATTGGTCTTCACCTTTAAATATGGTGCCAAAGTCAGATAGTTCTTGGCGTCCTTGCGGAGATTATAGGGCTTTAAACAAATTTACTAAACCTGATCGTTATCCGGTACCACATATTCAGAATTTTACAAACAATTGTTTTAATTGTAATTTTTTTTCTAAAATTGATCTTATTAAAGCATATCATCAAATTCCAATAGATCCGAAAGATATTTCAAAGACAGAAATAACAACCCCTTTTGGTCTATTTGAATATTTAAGAATAGGTTTTAGTTTAAGAAATGCTGCTCAAACATTTCAAAGATTTATTGATAATACTCTTAGAGGTCTAAATTTCTGTTTAGCATACATAGATGACATTTTAATCTTTAGCAAAAATCAAGAGGAACACCTCATGCATTTGAAACAAATCTTTGAACGTTTAGATAGTAATGGTATTAAAATTAATCCTGATAAGTGTAAATTTGGAGTTGAGGTAATTACTTTTTTAGGCCATACAATTTCATCATCAGGTATTATACCTGCACAAGATAAAATTAAGGCAATACTAAATTATCTTCAACCAACAACGCATCGTTCCTTGTTACGTTTTCTTGGAATGGTCAATTTTTATCATCGTTTTTTAAAATCAAGTGCGAGTATTCTCACACCACTTAATGATTTTGCAACAGTTAACAGAGACTCTAAAGATCTACCTTGAACGCAATCAACCACTGATGCGTTTGTTAAGATTAAACAAGTATTAGGTCAACGTTCAATTTTGGTTTTTCCAGATGATAAATCTGAGATTAGCATAATGGTCGATGCTTCAGATTTTGCAGCGGGAGCAGTTTTACAACAAATATCTGTTGATAGTATTTAACAGCCAATATCTTATTTTTCAAAAACTTTCTCTAAAACAGAAAGAAAATATAGTACTTTTGGTAGAGAATTATTGGCAATTTTTTTAGCCGTCAAGAAATTTCGTTACCTGGTAGAAGGACAAGAATTTTTGATTTTAACAGATCATAAACCATTGATCTCAGCTTTCAAACAAAATTCTACTCATTACTCGTTTCGAGAAATAAGAAACTTAGCTTTTATTTCTTAATTTACTTCAGACATCCGTTATTTTAAAGGATCCTCGAATAAAGAGGCAGATGCTTTATCAAGAGTTGTGATAAATGAAATAGTTGATCCATTGAGTCAATTGAGCAAATTGCAGCTTTTTGATGAAGAGTTACAAAACCTACTAAATTCTAACAATACAAATTTGATTCTGGAACCACGACAAATACCAAATTTCTTGCAGTCTATTATTTGCGATGTTTCTCATAACATGGTACGTCCTTTTATTCCAAAACCATTACGTAAAACAATTATTAACAAATTCCATTCTTTATCACATCCTGGAATTAATTCAACACAAAAACTTGTATCTATGAACTATGTTTGGCCAAATATGGAAACTGACATTGCAAATGTCGTAAAATCTTGTATTGATTGCCAAAAAAACAAGACTCATAGACACACTAAAAGTCCAATTCAAAATTTTTATTTACCTAAATTTCGTTTCGAAATTATTCATATCGATTTGTAGGACCTTTGCCTAATTGTAACGGATATCGTTACCTCATGATCTGCATTGATCGTTTTACGAGATGGCCTGAAGCTATTCCTTTAAAATATATTACTGCTTTCAGTGCTGCTAAAGCATTTTTGAGTATTTGGGTTTTCCATTTTGGAGTTCCAAAAGCTGTGGTAACAGATCGTGGAAAGCAATTTCACTCAAACTTTTAGAATGAATTTAGAAAATTAATAGGTTTTGATCATAAATCTACTACTTCATATCATCCACAATGTAACGGATTAACTGAAAGGCTTAATAGACAAATTTAATTATCAATTAAAATATCAAAATTAACACCTAATTGGGTTGATGCGTTACCTTTAATTCTATTAAGCCTTAGATCAATTGTTAAAAATCCATTAAATGCCACGCCTGCAGAATTTGTTGATGGTACTACTTTGAACTTGTCTGGTCATTATCTGAAGTATACTGATCACATTGTAGCAACAACCGTTATTTTTAACGAAACTAAAAGAAACCATGAACGTACTGTTATATTGCCAAACAAGATTTACTAAACGAAATTTTTTTGTAAACCCTGATTTAGCAAGATGTTTGCATGTTTTTATTCGAAATGACCATGTAAAAAGTCTTTGGAACCAACTTTTTCCGGATCTTTTTTAGTTATTTCTAGAACGTCAAATTTTTTTATAATTCAATTTAATGACAAGCAAAACTTGGTTTCAATTGATCGATTGAAACCAGCTTATTTAGAATTGTCAACAATTTCATTTTTTAAATCTATGTTAAAACCCATTACTGCTGTGCCCGTTACAAAATTTGACAAAGCTAAAAAGACAGTTTCATTTAACCATTGTGGTTATTTTAGTGGTTAATAATTTTTTCTTTTTAGTTTTTTACATTTCTGGGGGAGTAGTGTAGCGTGTTTTAGTATTTATATTTTTTTATATGTTAATATTATTTTATATTGTTAATTAATTAAACAAGCCATACAATTTGTGGTTATGGTAACATTATTTATAATGAAAAAAATAATATAATTATTTTTATGTAAATCCATACACCATTTTGGATATTCTCTTTAACATCATTTTTTATGATGTAATTTATAAAATGTAACCTTTTACTAAAGAATTAAATGGAAATTTAATTATGGCTATCATTTGTAAACAACTAAAAGCCTAAACATCTAACCAAAATTTTAAACAGGAATACAAAATCTATATAAACTGTCATGTATCATACCTTCTTCCTAAAAATTAAAAACCCATTAGCTATGAGGTATTTGTTTTATGAATCAAACGTTTTGATTTTTAGCTGTGTTATATTTTTACAAATAAGTTTGTGCAGAATGACTTTATGTGCATAACGCACACTAAGTAATATATAGCTAAATTTACTAAACGTACTGACCTTTAAGTTGTTAAAAAATTAGAGATATATATGCAAAGACATTTAAAATTAACATAGTAAGAACAGTTTTGTTAGTATACAGACCAAGTATTTTGATTGTATTACTTTCCATTTAAAATGAAAGACAAAAAGTGTGGCCTAAAATTATACAGCAAAATTTATAAAGAAATCTGTACAACAATAAATTTATTAATAACAACTTGAAAATGGTTGCACTACTAAAAGTCACGCAGCACTGAAGCAAAAAACTACACCAGTTGTTGATATAATTTAAAAGACTTGATTCAGATATTGCCAATCAAAAGTATGACAAACATGTAAAAAAAAATTAACATTACTAAGAATGGCAATTATGATCAATGCTTTAGCAATAGAAAAAAAAAAACTAATGAAAATAAAAACAAATAAGATATTGCTAGATAGACAGACAGAATTTAGAAAAGAAATAAACCAAAAATAACATGTAATAATATAAATTATATGAAGAAAAAGTGTATGCGTTCTTTTTGGACTTAAAAGTGGCTTTTAATAATAATGTAAATGAAGAAAACTGTGCAAGCATCTAGTAATAAAAATTAAAAAAAGTATAAAATGTTTAATTAGTCCCATCTTGTTTGCAGCATACATTAAAGTTGAAAAAAAGTACAGATACCTAGATGTCGATTAAAGCAAAACATCAAAAGAATCTAACTAAATGTTTAAAAAACAAAAATAATGACGGAAAGGAACCGATTACATCAAGTAAAAAGATAGGAATACATATTTAAATATGTTTTTTGTACAACTAATAATAAAAATAAACAAATATAAGACAACAAAAGCAAATTAGAAAAAATCGAATGTATAAAAATAAAGATAATGTTAAATAGTTTAGAATGAAGTAGAAATTTAAATATAAAAAAAACAAAAAAGTTTATCAAACAAAACAGTAAATATAGAACTATCAGCACACATTGCAAACAAAGTTAAAAATAAATAAATTAAAAATAATAGCTGAAAAATTTGCAATGAAAAATAAAAAAATAAGAAATATATAAATAAATTTAAAATAATATTAGAGTGTATAAAGCAAAAAAAAGATAACATTTTTTTAAGTTAGAATTGAATATGCTAATAAAAAGTAAAAACATAAACAAAAAGGATACATAAAATGATTAAAAAAAAAATAGAAATATACAAACGCAAGAGCAATGTTTTTTAAACAGCTAACCTTGTAAAACAAGCAAATTCAATACAAATTAGGTTTTAACAGTCTTTTTTTGGTTTGTTCACTAGTAGTTAAAATTAATCAATAATGTTAAGGTATTGCTAATTTGAGGCATGTAGTTTCAAACAGTTTGTTAATTTTACAGTTGATCAAAAAACTTATTCTGAACAATTTTTTATTAAAAAGACAAAGTTTTATAAAATTCAACTAAGTCAGAAAGATTTGAAATTGATTTAAAAACAAAATGCTTTTACTAATGTAAAAAAAAAGTCAAATTAATTACTTTTACTGTTATAATGTACTTGCCAGAATAGCCTAGTTTTAGATAAGTTGGTTATTGCCTTACGGATTTTTACCCAGCATTTGCGGTATGCATTCTATTATTTTGTTTTCTTTTAACATTTCTTTTTTTATACAATTTTGTTTGGTATTGTAGTCTCTGTATATATATATTTTTTTTAAATTGGTACGTATAATTGTCCTGTCTTTTTTTAATTTCTGTTTTTAATTTATTTTTGTTGCTTATTTGTTTCTATTTTGCTTCTCTTGTTTTTTTTTTATAGTTTTTAATTTGTTTGTTGGTTTCTATTGTTTGTTTTTTTATATTACAATATTAATATAGTACTCTTGTTGCAAAGTTTCTAAGCAATTTCTATTTATTTTTCTTTTAGGCATTTCTTAATGATAGTTGTTTTCCAATTTGCTTTTCAGTAGATTTTTAGTTTTTTTTAATTTTTTTTCTACGCTCCGCATTTTACTAAAGTGTGTTCTGCATTATTGTGTGTTTTGTCCTGATAGAATAGACATTTTACTCCATACTTGATCTTTTTTATTTTTTGTAAGCATTTTCAAAATGCCTTAGTCAGTATTTGAGTTATTTAATAACACGTTTTCAGGTTTATTATCTTACCCATTTTTTAATTTTTGGGATTAGTTTTGATGTTCATTTTTTCTTTTACAAGAACATACAAATGGAAACAAACAAGCAAACTAATAGACCGCTTTGCTAACATACTAATAGATAAAACCGAAATAAAATACACGTGAAAAACATACATTAAAAAACTATTTTAAGATCAAAGACCAGAACCACCGCAAATGGAAGCAAAAACAGGCCCAAGTATTTTAACAGCAACAAACAGTAAAAAACACCATAAAACAGATCAAAGAGGGTAAAGTTTCAAGACCAGGTGGATTTTAAGCTTAATTTCAAAAACAATTAAACAAAAAAGGAATAAAATAGCTTACTCATATATTCAATCAAATTTACAATTTTGGTATTATCCCGCAACAATGGCTGAAGTCAGAATTTATTATATAAAAAGACAACAGCAAAAGGATGCAACAAATTCAGAATAATAAGCCTTATGAATCATCTGCTGAAAGTGTTTTTAAAAATCATATACAAATGGATATACAGGATAGTATATGAACAGCTAAAACCCACACAATTTGGATTTAGGAATGCAATAGGAACAAGGAAAACCTTATTAAGCGTGCAAGTAATAATTCAAAGAAACATGAACTGCGACGTATATGCCTGTGTTGTCGACTACAAGAAAGCTTTCGACAAAGTGCAACATCATAAAATTATCAAAATTTTGAAAAAGATTGGCATAGATGATAAATATCTAAGAATTATAACAAATCTTTATTGGAACCAGACGGCAAGCGTCAGAGTCGGCGAAGACCATACAGATACAGTAAAGATTCTACGAGAAGTGAGGCAGGGATGTATACTATTTCCTCTAATATGCAACATCTACTCTGAATATATATTCAAGAAAGCTCTAGAAAACGCACAAAAAGGAATTCTCTTGAAAGGAAAACGCATAAATAACATCAGATACGTGAACGACACAATAATCTTTTCTGACAATGCTTTAGACCTGGAACATCTCATGAACAAATTAACAAACAGCAGCTACAAATACGGATTAGAAATTAACACAGACAAAACAAAATTTATGATCATAAGCAAAGATAACACACCAAACCAGCAGCAACAACGTAGACTTGAACATGGTACCATCAAAAGATTCAATTAATATATACACCTCGGAATCATGATTAACAATAGATGGGATCCAGCGCAAGAAATAAAATGCAGAATTGAGAAAAGTAGAAACATATTTATTAAAACGGCAGAAAGTTTTAAGAGTTGAGATATATGTACATACACAAAAATAAAAGTGGTACGATGCTACGTGTTCTCGGTGCTGCTGTACGGAATGGAAGTCAGTACTGAGGCAACCATAAAAAGCTAGAAACTATTGAGATGTGGGTATACAGACGAATACTACAAGTGTCATGAAATATTACTAACGCCGTTATCCTAACTAGAATGGCTAAAAAAAAGAAATTTTTTCACAATCAAATCAAAGAAGTTACAATATCTTGGCCACATTACGCGTAATTCAAGCAGATATGGGCTGCTACAGTGCATCCTGCAAGGAAAAGTGGAAGAAAAAAAGAGAAGCGCCAGGAGAAAAAGGATCTCATGGTTGAAAAGTTTAAGAACCTGGTTTTCCACGTCAACAACAGGACTCTTCCGGGCAGCTGTAGATAAAAAAAAAATTGACAATATGATCGCCAACATCTGAAGCGGATAGGCACCTAAAGAAGAAGACAGTTTTCTGTGACACCATTAAGTAAGCAAGTTTGCTCTTGTATCTTTTCTTATTTTTTTCTTGTTTTTTGTCTTTATTGAAGCTTTCTATATTTCTGCAGCATATATTATTAACATTATACCCGATTTTCTATTAGGTTTTTTAGTCAATAGCCGGCATCATGGCTATTGACTAAGAGGTAACATGCCTCTGTTTTGTGTGTTGCTAATTTTAGACCTTTATTTTTTATTCATACCTTTATCATATCTATTTTCAGCTCTAGTTTTTTTTAATACTTTTATTTCTACGTTTTTACCTACTAGTGCTACGTCTTTTGCAAATGCCGCTATTGTCACATATTTCGGCTACAGATTCTACAGTTTTGGTGGTAGTGCTGAACCCTAAGGCATTTCTCTGGTAAATTTAAATCATTCATTTTTGGTCATTAGTCTACATTGTAAGTAGCTCCATATGATCTTTACCGTTTCTATAGTTTCTAAAACATGTTGTTAAACTTACAAACTTGTAAAAAATAATATACCCACATTAACTCTGCAAAGAATCATTATTTTGAGGAAGTTTTTTTGCATAACTTAAACAACATCTGGCAAATAACAACTTAAATATTATTTTTAAAGGTGAAACTAATTGCGGGCATTAACCTAGACTTTTTTCTTTACATATCAACCAACCAAAAAATAAATTTAACGAAGTTAAATTGCATGCTATGAGGGTCCGAGTTTTGCAAAATAATGCGTTCAGAAGTTTTTTTGTGTAGCATTGCAATTGTTTCACGGCTTGTTCAATATAGACCAATAAAGTCAGTTACCATTCTACGGTAGCAATCCACATTGACTATAATTGTAACAGATTTGTCGTTTTTAAAAAAATATAGTCATATGATTCTACCGACACTAAAACCACACCAAACAGTTACTCATTGGGACTAAAGAAGTTTCTTGACTAGTTTCAGGGTTTTTGGAACTCCAAAAGCAGCAGTTTTGTCCACAAATCCACTGAGATAAAACAAGGTTTTGTTGTTGAATAAGATACATCTTCAGCAACCAAAAAACAAATTTCTGCGTTGTTGGTTTTACTTCCTACGTCAGCTGCACTTATTATTATTAAGCATGTAGACTAAGGTTTCTATACAGTACAGATAATATATAAATTTATAAAGACTGAACTGTGAGATCTTTAATTGCTGTATTATTATATATTTCAACTAAAAACACCACAACTCTTAAAAAGTTTTGCAATTGTTGGAGCGTGTATTGTATCTTTTTTTTAAACTGTATAGTTTTTAATGACAAATGTCAAATATTTCTAATCATCAAAAATGCCACAAATTGCTTATGATATTATTATGTTTAAATATTAACTGAAACTTTTACTTTGTAGTTAATCAACATCAAATCTTTAATTTTGATGAATTGTCAGTTTAACATCTTTTACACTTTTGACTTAAAAATAAAACGGGTTATTTTTTATACTCTGCCACAATTCTCTTCATAAGTATTTTTGGGCTACTGTCTTTTTTCAATAAAAAATGTATAACGTTTTTGCATTCAACACTCATTCTATTTAAGTTAATATAAAAATGACAAATGTCAAGCGCATGAAAACAAACTTGGAGATGATACTATAAAATAAAATGTCACAGAAACTTAAAATATTTTTTTGCGATAGCGTATTGTATTCTTTTAATATAATAATAAATAATTTATTGTACAACGTCTACAGAAGGTCTATAGTAGTAACGTGTTTAAAAGTATAATAAACGTGATAAAAACTTCAGTAATTGTTTAATCTATAATCCAACGTACAACTTACACCTTACACCGTTTAAGTTGTACGACATTAAGAACGTTTGTAGCGTAAGTCAAAGTATAAGTTGGGTTGTCAAATTATTTTGTCAGAACAAATGTATTTTTATTTTTATTAATTATATTTTAATAAAGTTAGAAAAGCAATTTATTAAATACTAATATAATTTGTCTAAATTAATAAAAATACTAGCTTAAGGTATTGCAGAAAGTCGGTATGTATTGAGACAAAATCCACCAACTGCGTTGCGATCAGACTTTTGTTTTGGTTTTATTTAAGCTAAGTCTTGCAACTTGCATTTGCTTAGTGTACTAAGTTTAATAATAAACTTCTGTTTAAAAAATAAATAAAACACATTTACTATGTACTATATCACAAATATTTATTTGTATCCCCAGTACCCAACATTTAGAAATGACGAATAGTTACTAGTTTGTATATGAGCAGAACAAATACATTTATATTTTGCATACTCGAGTATTATGCGACATATTATACTATTGTAAAATGTTACAATATAAAAATAAACAACCGTACACTGAAAGTTTAAATGCTTTTTATAGTATATTTGTTTCACCCTTTTTAATTTAAACAAATTCAGGATATTTTATTTATTTACATTTAGTTTTGATATATATATATTTATAAATATTATTTTAAACAAATATAAAATAAAATTAAAAAAAATAAACATATAAATTTAAATAAATATATAAATTTTAATATTTTTCAATTTAATTATAATTGAAAGTATAATTATTTGTAAATTTTTTTGCCGGGTAATGCATTTCTCAAATATATAATAGGATAGCTTTCCTCTTATTTCTTAAAATTGATTACTATTGGAATAATACAAAATTTAATGTAATTGAATTTGACAGTAATTCCTGTTTATTGTGCACGGATGGGGAGATCGTGTACTCAATAACCAAACATTACCTAATACTAACATAACCTCACTGTATGTAATACTATCATTATGTATTGTTTGCCTAAGCTTTGTCCTTTGGTCCCCTTTATAGTTTCCAGGACCACTATAATGCCGAACAGATACTAGCTACAAGAAACATCACGTAATTTACAAGGTAAATGTGTTCCTGTCAAACATTTGCAACAAACAAAATGCACTATTTAAGCACAAAAAATAAATATATAAATATAGAACTGTTCAAATTGAAAGCCCCAAATCTTTGTTTGTGTAGAATATTTGTGGCCCGAGTCAAATAGTGCAATGTAATTTAATTTTCCGTCTCGTTGACGATGGTGAATGTGTTAACTCGTTATGTTTGTATGATTGCCCCGCTAATATCTTCATGTGTAATTTCATACGGTTTTTTATTATGATTATTTGATATATGATGGCATTGAAATATTGGTCACTGCAAGTGGGGTAACTTGATGTATTTATTATGCAACATATTTTGTATTAATTATTTTTCATGCTTTAATTGATGTGCACTTTTATTTACAAATTTATGTGGCATTGTCAGGTTTGCTGATATGAATAATAAAATATATTTTTTTATCAATCTCACTTAAAATATATAATAATAAAGAGTTTATAGGAAATTAAATTCTTATTTCTTCTTAATTATTTGAATTTTAACAAAGTTTTTTATTAATCTCTAACTTCAGTATAAATACACTTTCGTTACCCTTTCTACCACAATTTAGCACGTATTTCAAAAGTCAAGCTTCCGTCCTCAGTAGATATTAACTACGTGAGTAAGTCCGGACATGTCCTAAAAGTCTTTGTTGAATGTCTCTTTCTTTCTTATGTAAATAATAATATAATACTATCAATATTATTTAAATAATGACGTCAATAAAGATAGCATGTTGAAATTTATAGGATAAAAAATTCTTGTGCGATCGCGGTCTATCAATTTCTGCTAGTTAGTGAGTTGAGGACATGATGGCGAAAGTGGATGGCATAGGGTGAATTCCTACCCCTGCAATCCCACGGACAGTTCGGGGTGGCTCGAGAAGAATGCCCGGATCAGCCGATATTAGATTCTCGGCACATAGCTGCCCACCCGCCCCTATTTTTCTCCGACACGATGCGATATATCTGCCAGCGTTGAACTGAATTCTTATACCTCTTTAAAAAAATTCTTCTCTTTTCATGCTATTTTGTTTGTCGTGCAAGTATTCCCATGCTAACTAACTACACCCCCTCCATATTTGGAATAGAATAACTTTTTTTTTCGATGACAGATTTAATTTTTTTTTTATACAAGTAATAATTTATAAATATATTTCTTTTAACAGTAATAATATTTAAAAACTTATTTTATTCTAATAAGACATGTAAGTATTAATGTCACAAATTATGCAATTTATTAAATTTAGTTTAACAATCAAAATTTCTTTAGAATATCTTTATACTTTATCTGTCAAATAAAACATTACAGATTACTGGTTGTCATATATATAGAATCTATTTAACGTGGGTAATATAAACAGTATGTTTTTGATTAATTTAGTGTTTTATGCGTTAGCGTTATAATATGACTATAAATCCCACATTTAGTATGCATTAGTTATAAGAATAACTTTACTATTGTAAAAAATAAATGTAGGTCTATAAATATACAATATTATAGTTGTTATTGTATGGATAAAACAACACCATAATAATAATAATAATAATATTAATACGTTTCTTTTTTTTGGCAATGAAAATTATATTTACAAATATATTTATAATTTACCAAAATAATAAATCACAATTCTTATAAAAATAACACAATTATTTTTTTTGTAACCGCCCTCATTTATTCTTTCTTTCTTTTGTCTCTTTCAATATCTCATTGTTATTCTTTTAATTTGTTACATTCTTTTAACATATGTTCCATAGTTTCCTTAATCTCTCAGCACATTCTGCACATTTTCAAATGTTCTTTCATTCAAAATCTTGTCACTTGCTCTTTATTACCACATTTGAATCTTGCAATCATTTTTTTATTATTTTTACTATATCTATTGGTACATTGGCAGTTCACTTTTTATAATATGTTTATAATTTGCGTTGTACCTAGACTTTTTCAATTGTATTTTCTTCTTTTCTTGCGTTTGTATAATTTTGTGACATGTGTCTCTCCCAGTTTTTCTCATTTTTTCAATTTCTTGGCTTGCATAACCATTTTTGTTGTAAATTTTTTTCCTGATCTCCCCTAGCTTTCTATTTCTTGCTCTCATTTTTTTTTCTTGTACTCTTGTAAGTTTTTACATTTATGTCTCTGTCTATTTTTTTCTTTAAACTTTATTGCTTTTTTTCCTGCTTCTACTTTAACTTATATTTTCCTCCAGCACAATATATGTTTGAGTTTTTCTATTTGAACCTAGCACTCATTGTTTTGCCGTTTCCATATTTCTGCAATATCATACTCATAACTAAACTATGAAACATAAGCTTTTTTATTCTTATACACTAAATTTTTTTTTCACTTCTTTTCGAAACTTATCCACTACTTTATTTGCTTTTTGAGCCTTCTTTTTAACGTGCTCGTTTTTGCTGTTGTTTGTGCAAAAAACATATCTCAAATATTTAAAAGATTTTACTTGTGCAATACCTTGCTCATTTCATTTCCAGTCTTCTACTTTTTTTGAACACATTAACTTTCAAACTTTTTTTCTAAATTTTTCATCATTTACTTACTTTGTTCCTTGTGCCAGTATTACTATGTCGTCGGCTTATGCCAACAACTACACTTGTTCTCTACTAACTATAACCCCCTTGCTTGAGACAATCTCAGTTTTTCTTATACATGTAATATGTAAGTTGCAAACAAAGTGGGAGTCAATGAACAGTCCTGTCTTACTCCTTTTGTTGCCCAAACCATTCACTCATTTTCCCGTTAACCCTACTTGTTGTTTTTTCATACACTTCTTCTATTTTTCTTAGCAAGTGCTTGCTAATTCCTTTCTTTCTCATACACTTCCAAAATGTCTAATGCCGCCTTTAGGTCCAGGAATAACGCAATATACTTTTTTCCCTTTCTCTGCTATTTCTTTTTTAACTATATAATGTAAAAAATATACGTCTATCTCTATTATTTAACTCACTTAATCTCTCAATCGACTCTTCCGTACCATACAACCAGATTCACATACAAAAATACAAAAGCAGACAACCTCTGAGTCACCATGTGTGTTACTTAAAAAAAAAAACGCTACAAGATGTTTTCTCTCTAAGAAGACATCTTGAATAGAATTTTTTAACTGTTACAATTGATCAACCGTACTATGGTACTTTCTGAACATTGCCTGGTATTTTTCAAGAATACCAAAAATCTCTAACATCTTACAGTTTTCCAAAACAGAGATTTGTGGATAGCTTTGGCATTGTTTGAGCCCTTGCCTTGTTTTAGTAGTGACAGGATAACAGTTTCTTTCCAACATGTAGGGTAGACACCTTGTTTTCATATCAAATTATATGTATCTAGCATAATAAAAAGCGGTTAAATTGATTCGGAACATTATCCGGACCGGGTGCCGTAATAGCATTAACGTAACTGTGCTGTTTACAACCCTTAAAAAAATCTAGATTTTCTTTGTTTTGCAAAAAATTTGTCTGTAGTTTAGAATATTTGCCGACAGGTGCTACAGCCGGAAATTTTTTTCCGGCTACCGCAATGACCTTCTTTCTCAACTTACAGACCTAAGCAATCGGTGTGATTGTTTTTAGTTGAAAACGTTTATCGTAACTCAAAATAACAAGAAGATGCCAAAAAGTTCAGATATTCTTGCTCTCAAAGAGGATAATGTCACTAAGATGTTCACTGCCTGTACCCTTCAAGGCACTACCAAAGTTAACTTTTAAATAGAACAACATGTGTACATTAAACTGGTGCATTTTTTCTGTGTGCATCTTTAAAAAGTAATCTTTATGCAAAAAAGTAAACCATGACAAATTTCAACTTTTAAGATTTAATAGAACACGTGTCGCATTACCTTTGAATTTTCAAAATTATTATAATTATTAAGTATCATAGCTTCCAGATTTGAGTCAGATGCATATCTTGGGTCCCCAAAAAAGCAATTGAGTACTTGCTAATTAGGTTTCACATAAAACTTTATATCAATATACTTTGTTAAAGTTTGTTTTATTAACGTTTCTTTATAATATTTTAAATTTTAAACATAAAATTATACTCGTAAACAAAAATTATTAGAGTTTGAAGGTCTATATAGTTTTTTTAAATTTATGAAACCTTTAAAATTTGTAGCTTTGTAATAATGTTTTTTTAAGTAAGGTAATGGGTTTACTTTTAAAACTTTCAAGGCAGTGCACGTGTTCTTTTAATTTTTAAGAGCTAAAATTTAGCATGGGTTACTATTTTTGCATAAAAATCACTTTCTGAGGGTGCACCCAAAAAAATTCTACAAAAAAAATATTTAAGAATCAGTATAGTGTACATTCGTCATCTAGACAGTGTACATATCATCAATCTCCGCCGTACCTAGGATAAGTTGTTTTTGGTGACCGCACGTGCTGTAGCTGCCATTGAACATCTATCAGAAGTATTTGTTATCTTATTACGTCTATTTGGACAAAGTGCAGTTCTAAAATTTGCTGCACTTACTGGAACTACACCCTTTGCTGGACGTTTCACTCCTGGTGCATTCACTAATCAAATTTAGGCTGCTTTCCGTGAGCCTCGTCTTTTGATTGTAACTGATCCAGTCAGTAATCACCAATCCATAACTAAAGCTTCATAAATAAAAATCCTTGTTATGACCTTATGCAACACCATTTCACTACTTGGTTTTGTTGATATTGCAATTCCATGCAACAACAAAGCCGCACACAGCATTGGTTTAATGTGGTGGTCATTGGCACGTAAAGTTTTGCGTCTTTGTGGTAAAATTTCACGTGAACAGAAATGGAATACAGTAGTCGATTTCTTCTTCTACCGTGAACCTAAAGAAGCTAAAAAAAAGAACAAGCACATATTTCTTAAACCAGAAGCACCAATTGTTGAACCTCAAGATAATGATTAGACCACAACTGCTAACCCTAAAAACTGGGCCAAGAATACTTCCGCTGTTGTGCCTGCTGTTGCACCAGTTGTATTTAATGCAAATGAGGATTGGGCTACACAAGTACAAGATGGTTGGGCAGCTAATGCTACTGTCACTCAACTTGCTCAACCTAACTGGGCTACTGCCACTGAATCCTCCTGGCATTAAAGAGATGATTTTTCTATTTTGATAAATAAATAAAAACTGGACATAATCTTCTACAAAGCTTGCTTCTTGGCAAAAATTTTGAATTAAGCAACGGCGCTCAATTTCTTGAAAGCAACCATTTTTTCCTGCGGCTGAAATTGCTAAAATTTATTTTATGTCCGTTTTTCTGTTTTTCAGCTAATTTTATTTTCGATCGTAAAACCGACTAACCGCTAAACTTTAGACCAAAAACATTTGCTGTTTTAATGATACACATAGTAAATTTTTCTACAGCGGTTTTTACATTTGCACGTAAAGAAGGTGGGACTAAACTAGCTTAAAAACCATGCAGTCTGTGCGATCAAGGTACTATTTTAAAGAGACAAACTAGTTCGTAAATATTGCTGCCGTAAAGATCATCCAAAACATCCCGCAAAAGACGTGCGACAAAATGAAGAGACAAAAACGTTAAATTAATTGCTAAAACTTTAATCCATTGGCACTAAAATGTGTTAAAAACCCCATATTAAAAAGAACCGCATTGTTTTAGTCAAAAACTCTTTTACTAAGCAACCTTGCAGATTTTTGTCATAAAAATTCCAGAGAAGATTGAATCCAATCAAATTCTGGAAGATAAAAGTTGCAGATTGTAATTTTTTTTAAGAATAAAATACAAATTACAGTAGCCTAAAGTGGTTCTCAAGATTATCTCCACAAATAAAAAACTTTCTTTTAAAAAAATAGTGGCTCTACCTCTGGTTTAACAACGCGGCAGAACGTCAATTCTTTGTAGCCCTAAAAAGTTAATATTTTTGAGAAGATTGAAACGCTTTTTTTGAAGACACAGAAAGCGTATGTCTTTACTATATAATCTTAAACTCACAATACACCACTATTTAATTTAGTAAATAAAAAATAAATAATAAAAAAATAACACAAAAGAACTGTAAAATTAAAATTGATAATATAATATTATGAAAAGTATGTAAAGCCTAAAATTAAGATTACAAACAACAGAATTGTAAAAAAAAACAATGATTTGAAAGTTAGCTAATAAGCCGTTGGTCCCATTAACCCCCTTCAAAAAAATCAATAAAACAAAACGTAAATCCTAAAACTAATACCAAAGATGACATCGGGGATGTGAAAGACTGATGCCTGAATAAAACAACAAATAAAACTTAAAGCTAATTTTACAAATGATATTAAAGTTGTAATACACTCTAATGCTAAAGCCATACACTGAATAAGACTTAAAACTAATATCACAGAAACATCAAAGTTATAAATGAAATATTTTAATGCTAAGACCATAAAATAAATAAAAATAAAAAATAACACAAAAACCGTACAAAAAATAAAAATAAAGAAATATATCTTCCAAAACTAAGTTTCAAATAACTTCTATGATAAACGTTTTTGCCAGCATGATTTTCTTTTCCTTAACACTAGAGAATTCCTAGGTTGAATCGCCCCGTCCTGTTGGGGTGCCACTTGTAGTATTATTATTGAATAATATTAAATCCTATCACATCTACGAGAATATTATTAAACCTTTCTCTCTAGAAAATTATTGACACGTACAGCGTCGTTTTTAAATTAAAATTGATTTTTATAAGACAAAACGCCAACCAACTCAATATTCAAACGATAAGATTTTAGTCATCAATCTTTTTATACGTTTAACTACAATATTCTATGTTTTCATGTTTTTCGTTAAAAATTTGAAGTTATATTTAACGAGTAAAAAATTAATAAAAAACTAATTAAAAACGCCATTTTTTAAAAATTAATTTCGTAGAAACGATTTATTGCATCAAATTTCTACAAACGTGAAGACACAGATTGGACTTTCTTCTACAATGTGTAAAAATTTTATTCAATTATATTTAGGCGTTTACTTGCTGAGTTTGATTCTGTAAATTTTTATAATAGCGCAACTATTCTTCTCTTTATCCTTTTTTGCAACTAGTTGGGGCACTTCTACCTTACTTCTTTTTATGTATTTAGTGTCTAGTGCACCAGAACTTTGATATACAAAAAAAGATGTAGTAATCAGGTAGCCATATCTATTGATGCAGCCCAATTAACAACATCAACTTTCAAACAAATATTCCATCGTTACTGGAATATTGTTGTCTAACTTTGGTAGTGAACTAACTAGTGTTGATTTAAAAGCCCTTACAGACATATAGACATAATTTTTTGATTTCAAATCATAAAAAAAATGACGTTTTACTATACAGGTTGGGAATGTAAGAAAAAAAAAGTTAAAAGTAAAAACTATAATTGACAAAGAAAGGGTAACCAGAATACATTTAGTTTTGCTTCTCTTCATTGACCTAACATGGTTGACGCTACGTCAAGAGTTTAAACTCCAGCCAGCATGGCTCAAACAAAAGTTATTCAGCTCCCTTACCAGGACAAAGTAGTACATACGAGTGGGTAAAAACTTATTGTGCCTAGGTTTAACAGTTAACACGTTGAAGCAGTTTTTAAGATTTTGGTAAAAAACTCATTTCAAACAAACAAAGTTGCTTAAGTTGCTGTTTTTGTCAGAATACTGCAAATCCCCTTTGTAGGTGTTACTTTGTCGTAGTCAGGAAGATGAATAATTTCAGTTTGAGAAATGCCGGCGGAATTTTAGGAGTTTAAAGTCCTGGCAGGTCAATTAGCATAAGCTAAACAAAATGTACCAAAGCAATTCCTGCCTAGTCAGACGGTAATCGAAGCGGAAGACGGAAAACGTAAAGAAATCTTACACCATACCCTAACATTTATCCGTTCACAACTTGCAAAGCTTTGCAGTCAGACCATATATTATGACGCCAATGCATTACTTTAAATATCAGATCTGCGCGTATGAAAAACCTCTGCATAAAAGTAGCAAATGCAAACAGCCAATTAAGTGCGCCAATAGCCAAAAAAAAAAACATTTTTTGAGATTCCGTAATTGTCTAAAATTCAAAGAAAAATTTGATATAAAAGAGATAATGACAAAAAACTAACTAATTTACTTTAAAACACGTAAATTAGAATTAGTTCCTACACCAATAGCCAGAATATCATAAATTAAAGCTGCAATTGCATTAAAAAGCACAGTTGACGTAAACAAGCTCATCAATAAACTTTTACCGTTTCTTAATGCTGCACTAAAAATACACAGTCAGTTTCTTGCAACAAAGAAACCGCCAATACCGGTCATCAAGTCCAACATGCTCTTCGAGGCAACAACAAATTTGTTTTGGCAAACACGCTAAAGCAAATAGATGTTCATCCGTCAGTAATAAAAGTTTATTTCTTGCCTTGTTGTTGAAGTCAATGCTGACTATTATAAAAACAGCAATTTAAATTATATCTATTTTTGAGGTTATGTTCTGCCCGTTACATCTTTACTAGCAGGTCAAAGTAATCTATAATCGGATCTGTAAATTTGATTTACTTAAAGATTTTCATTATTGACAGATAAACCGACGTTTACTTATAGTAATAGTCTTATTAGTAACTTTATATTCAAACTTAATCTACAAACACAGCTTCTACTTTTATTGTTGTCTTTAAATTGGTTTTATAAAACATTAAAAAAAAAAAAAATCAAATATCCATATATTTTCATTTTTATTGATTAACAACAACCTTAAGTGGGTTTTGGCTTTTTCTGCGACTTTGTTCCAGAACTTCTGGTTTAAGGCAACTCTTCTCCAGTTGTTAATGCCTATTTTTTAGAGGTCTTCTTTTACTGCAAGAATTCATTTTTTGCAAGGCTTCTTTCTGGGTCTTGCTAATAAACCTAACTATATCTGTTTTGTGATTAGATGTGCCAACTCGTAACTTGCTTTTATGCACCAGCTTCCATCTTTGTTCTGCGTTAGCCCAAAAGTCTTTTCAAATTTTTTTTTTCAAAGATTCTGAGGAAATTTTCCTCTTTTTGATTTATCTAAGTTTTGCTAGCGTAAGTGACCACAGGTCTTGTAGGTTTTGTAGATTTAAAGCTTGCACGTTCTGCTCAGGATCTTTGAGTTTAGTAGGGATCTGTTGGTAAAATAACACCGCGTGACTTTCATGATCCTTATCTCGACCTCTTCTTCTTGTTTGTTTTTTTCGTTCAGTTGAGTCTCCAGGTTTGAAAAATTGGGAACACCTGCAAACTCAAAGTTTTCAACTGCCAGCTGCTGCTGGTTCTGACCATTTCTAGTATAATTTATAACTTTGGTCTTGTTTTCATTTATTCGAAGTCTTGCTTTTAAGGTCTTGTGATTCAGTTCTTGTAACGTCTCGGCAAGCGTATTTTCAGACTTACTTATAATTACTAGGTCGTCGGCGTAATTGCTTACTTGCCGTAGTTTTGTGTTTATCGCCCCTTTGCAGTTGACTTTTATTATTGCAGAGTGTAGTAAAAAAAAGTAGTAGGGACGATAGTGTGTCCCCTTGACACACTCCGGCGTTTATCTCAAAATACTCAGATTGACTTTCTTGTACTATACTGGGTATAGGTACTTATTATGACTAGACTTTTGTAAAGCTTTCCTCTGTTTACCTTATCAAAAGCTTGTTTAAAATCAATAAATAAACTATATATATATCTATGTTATATTTATAGCATTTTTTTGCTATTTGCCGCAGCATATGGATGTGGTCTGTCGTAAATCGGTTAGGACGGAAGCCACAGCCAAGATTCTGTTGTATATAAGAATCGATAGTATTTTATACGCTAGGTTCAGAAGCGTAATCCCCCTGAAATTATCACAGATAGTTTTGTTGCCTTTATTATGTATTGGGTGGATCAATCGTTGATTCTATTTGTCAAACATTTCTTTTTTTTGCTAAATCATTAAGATGAGGCAGTACAATCTTTCATGTAGCCTATCTCCACCCTTTTTTAAAAGTTCTGCTGTGATTGTATCGGAACCGAGAGCTTTGTTGTTTTTAGCTTTTGCATTATTGCCATGAATTCTTTTTTTGTTGGTTCTTTTTGTTCCGGATTTGCGGATTGTTACGTTAGACCTTCTTCCTTGCAATCATCCGTCTCTTGATGTAGCAAATCATAAAAGTATTCTTGCTACCGGTTGAGAATATTGGTTGTCTCGGTTAGTACTTTGCCGTCTTTGATTTTACAGCCCCACTGTCTAGGTTTAAATTCTTTAGTAAGTTTAAAGGCATCTTTGTAGAATGTTCTGCTGTCTTTAACGCTGTTGTGACTTTCTAACTTTTTGGTCTGCTTGTTTAGAAAGTCTCTCTTTTTTCTACGACATGGTATGGTGGCTTTCTTTTTCAATGCCGTGTATTTGTTATGTTTAGTCCTCGTGTTTCTATGTATGTATTGTAGTCTTGCTTTGTTCTTATGGCTATCCCACACTCTTCGTCAAATAACTCTTTGTTTCTTTGATTCTTTATCTTGCTAACGGTGTCAATACTACTTTAAATAAAAAAACAAGTTAACGTTAGTTTAAAAACAAATACTATTCAAAATTTTCAAATTAAGATTGTTCTAGATAATAATGATTTATTGAACATTTTCTATATACATATGACAAGTCTCAATTGCTATTTATGAAGATTAGACAACAAATCTTCTTTATCAGCAATTGAGACTTGTCATATGTAAATGGAAAATTTTCAATAAATCATTATTATCTAGAACAAACTTACGATACTTATAAATAAAAAACCGTTCATTTTTTAAAACTACAGAACTTTATAAACTTTTCTATGTAAAAACTTAATTTAATTATCACAAATAATAATTATTATATGAGATACTTATTCCTAGTTGATAAATTTTGCTGAATTTAATAGATTTTTTATTTGAGAATATTCTTTTGCGTTCATTTCAATTACATTCCATTCGCAGAATTTATTATTTTCCTTAGTATTAAGTTTTGTTTCAACAAGATTATTAACAGTGATTTTAAAATAAGTAGTATTTATTCATCGTGATAAAAGAATTTTACGAAAAAATAAAATTAATTTGAAAAATGATTGTATACCATTCAATACTGATTTTTATTCCAGTAACATCATTTAATAATAAAATTTTCAGTACACTCTAGACAAAAAGTAATTTAGGAATGTAAAAAAACTCTCATATTATAATTTATTATAAAATCATAGGAAAACATATATGTTGAAAATCAAGAACAGATTACAGAATTACTCCAATTTTTTGTTGTTGTTATTGTTAGGCTTTGCACAAGCGAAAGCAAGCATATTAGCATAATACTAGATGGTTAAATAAAGGGGTTACATAACCGGAAAATAACTGGGGTGAAGCAGCATCATCCCTACATTTAAACGAATAATAATTATAGGCATTATGAATCACGGGAGCCGTACATGTCATTGTGATGATTTATTTTTTTCATTTCTACTCTTTCAATAATAATTAACAGAAATGTTTAAATTAAATAATGATATGAATATAATAGATATAATAGAACAATAAAATTATAAGTTTTCTTAGCATAATTTAAATATAATTAGTTAGTAATTTGTTGTTCAAATCTATATTATAAATAATTATTGTTAAAAATGTTGCAATATTGATCGTATACTTGCGGTAAAGTTTGCATGTAGTTAGCCAATTCATATTGTTTATGTTCTTTTCTAAATTAAATATAGTTTTCGCCCACAACTTTGGGATGAAAGCTGCTTGCTTTATTTAAAGTTTGGTATGAATATTCCATTTATAATTAATGAAGTTTTAAATTCAGTGTAATTCTTCATTCTCTCTTAAATTGCTGATATTTACATATATTATTCATTCTGTCCCCTTCCAAATACAAAAAATGCAGATTATGTAATACGTAAAATAACAAAACATATATAAATAGTTCAATCGACATAATAGACTTGAAAATAAACTAATAGACGAATCAATTGGTATAATGGAAACAGGATGGTTCCATCATGTTTACGAAAGCGCTTGTTAAAAACAAAGCAAATACTTTTGTAGAAAATCTGGTTGGAAATGAGAGCACATCGGTATTGGTAGAGTTGAAGTGTACTTTCCCTCTGAAAAGTTGATCTCTAGTAAACGTTGCGTCCCTCTCGCCTCTTTCTCTCCCCCGGCTCCGCGTCTACCCACAGTAGTTTAATATCTGACTAGGGTGTAGTCATCTATCAGATCCTAACAGACAAGAGTTTTATTAAAAGTCGGAGCAAGCACGTCAATGGGCTGCTCCGCTGCTGGCAAAAGGGGCGAGTGAAGACGCTGAAACTCCAACTTTATATACCTTCATATATATAAACAATAAAATTTCGTTATTAATATTATATTTTATCATGTTCACAATATGCCTGAAATATATTTACAATTTATTACAAAAAAGATGTATTAGGTGACAATTTATAAAATGTCTCTTTAAACTAATTTTATTCAATAAAAAGTTACAGTTCTATCAACTTCAACAAATTGATTGTTCGTGCGATAATTTCACTTCAAAAACTAAGAGGTGATGGAAGAACTATCTAACAAACTCCCACAAAGCGAGGATGGGAGTGTCCACTGCATAGTGACCTAAAGTTGATTTAGTGAATGAACCACGTCCTAAAGTCAAAGCAAACAAAACTCCCCTTTTTACGTTAGAAACTTGTTCCGGACAATTCAATTCAGAGTGAATAGAGGAAAGATCTATTTGATCCTTTATTTTTAAATTCCACAAAAAATAAAAGTATGAGATTGATTCAATACTTAGATGATATAATGCAAATATCAACGTCAACAATGATATTCATATCTCCATATATGAGTCGTCAATATAATGCGGGCTGAATTGTCGGCGGGTGGCCCTGTGTATTAACGTGAGACGGCCGCTTCGACACACTTCGCATTCAGTTATAATCCTTACGCCAACAGGATGTGAATAAAGGATTATTAGCCTGTGAAATATGTTTATATCGTACGAAGGATTTTATTGTATGATGATATCATGGATGAGACTGCAGGGGGTTTGATGAGCAGATAATAATAAAGTCAGAGTTTAAATTGTTTAAAAATGTTGGGAGATTAACAAGAAAAGATGGAAACAAGGGGGTAGGTATAAAATAAAAAAGGATTAAATCTATTAAATGTACATTTTAAATTATAATCAAAATAGTTCAAACAATACCAATAATAATAATAATAATACATTTGTCATCATTTTATAAACTTTATTTCTTAGATATATTTATTACATATCAAAAAAAGGCAATGTTCAGCAAATTGCTGCTCTTCCACATAACCATTTAAGTTTTACAATAATTTTATTAATTTATAAATATAAACCTTCTGCAGTATAGCCATATTAAAGATGCATCTTGTATTAGATTGTTCCCATGTACTCAATATTAATCTTCTAATGTAAATACAGCAATTTCACCATAAATTTGTATTAAAGAAAATATTAGTCAACATGAAAAACCTAGACAGTTCATAAAAGGTCGGTAGATATTAAAACTTTTTGTAGGCTACACTGTTTGTGTATTTATTTAATGAAAGTTATAACTTAACTTAACCTAACCTAGTTCATAATAATTATAAATATTTTTTAAATATTTTGCCATAGAGCTGATTAATAAGCGAAATTCTATTCTTTAACGCGCATATTGTAATTGACTAAAAAAAAAACAATTAAATCAATTATTATAAACTTGCATTTTGATTTTAATAAATAACAAAATGCAAAATATATGAATAATTTGATTTGTAAAACTATTTTTATTACATTTGGTTTCTAAAACACTTACCTTTAGCTTTGTTTTTTAAACTTCGTTGCATGCATAAAATGTAACATTTAAAACTTTTTAAAATATTATTGCTATTGTCATAGTCAATAAACTATAGTAAAAAAAATGCAAAAAAGTTAGGTAGATATCAGAAATAAATCTTTGCAAGTATTTTATAAACTGCTAGGTTTTTTATGTACATATATCCTTAAGTCACAATCATCAAACGACATATGTAGTAATATAATTTATCATTATATATATTCCAATAAGAGGATTCATATTAATATTTAAAAAAAAAACGGGTATTTTTTAAGAGAAACCACTAAATGTTTATTTCATTGTAAAGAGGAAGGTATGCCATTAACATTTGAAAACGATATCAATCAAATGACCGCCGATGTTACGGTTGCAGTACCACATTCTTTTCATGAAATTTTCCATGACCATTTCACACATTTGCGGCTGTATGTCCTCGATAACTTCACGAATTCCATCTTTAAAGTCTTGAATTGATTGTGAAGCATAGACATTATCTTTTACGTGGCCCCATAGAAAAAAGTCTAAAGATGATACATCACAAGATTTCGGTGGCCAATTGAGATCAGCTCTTCGAGAAATAACAGGTTAGGAAACTTTTCTTGCAAAATTGCGATTGTTTCGTTGCTTGTGTGGCACGTAGTGCCGTCTTGCTAAAAATAAACGTCGTCTACATCAATATCTTCCAATTCCGGCCATAAAAAATCATTAGTCATTGCTCGGTAGCGCCATCTATTCACCGTAACAGTTGCACCAGTCTTATTTTTAAAAAGTAGGGTCCAATCACAGCTCCAGCCCAAAAACTGCACCAAACAGTGACACGTTGAGGATGCAAAAACATTTCAACAATCATTCTTAGATTTCCTGAAGTAAAAATGGGCCTCAATACTGAAGATGATTTTTTGATATAATTCCGGATCATTTTAATGCATTTGGTAGACCCAATCAGCAAAGATACGACGTTTATGGTGATCGACCGGCTTGAGTTCTTATGTTAACCAAACTTTAAAAGCCTTAAGACTTAAGACTACAATGCACACGGTTTCGATTCTTTACGTCACAAACTTGTCCCAACAGCTCAAATTTGTTTACCAGGTTTACTATTGCCGGCCGAGAAGGTGCTTTACGACGACCAAAAAGTGCTTTAGTTTTTCAAACTGTGACAGAAAAATGTTCACCATTTTATTTCAAAAAATAATAGCTTCAAAATTGACCGCTGCCCAAATAACCTGCTATTTAAAATGAAACTTTTTATTGGAAAACCCTTTACAAAGTGGTTTTGATATATGATAATAATTAAATAGCGCTTTTAAGTTGGACACTTTACTAAAACGTCCGCAATGCTTTACAGAACCGTTTAAAGAAGAGTCTCTGCGGTGCCAATGTCAAAAGACAAAAGAAGACGCGGTTAGCTAGCAAGCAAGCAAACCTTCTTCCACAGACACCTTTTGTGTTAGAATATCAACTTCTGCTAACCTTACATAGAAAATGCCCCAATCAAGTCAAAAGTCTTCTTAGAAGAAGGAAACCTTTAGACAAAAGAAGCCTTTCGAAACAAGGACAACAAAAAAAAAAGTTTAGCTCATCCACTACCAATCTCTTGACAATCACCTGTGATAACGATACGTTCTTAAGGTGGTTAGAAAAAACAATTTATAGCGTAAAACTACCGTGGCTCGAGTCAAATTTTAGCGTCATGCAGACGGATCACCTTTCTAGGTAGACAAAAGCCACTTTTTGTTTTTTGGGATTTTGGATGTTATTGAGACGGTATTGAGTTGCCTGAAAAGGCAAAACTAAAAACTCAACGTAAAGAACTAGAGTGTCTTCCATACTGCTAACAGTAATGACCCAAAAGATCAACTCTTCATCTTAGGCATAAAAAAGATTAATGTAATTCAATGCAACCTGCATCACTGTCAAACAACCGGAGCAATACTATGCCACAAACCAAAAGTAATGCAGGTTACAATAGCTATAATCCAAAAGCTATGAATAATTAAATACAGAGTTAGTAGAAAAATTTAAAAGAAATCTCTACAAACAGAAGTTTACATACCTAAGCATATAAGGTTTTTTCTTATGCCAAATCAACGTTACAGCTACAAGAATTAATTTATTAAACTCTTTAACACATTAAGTAATATTGTGTCTGCCATCCTTTAACGTCTATGTCAAGGAAGCAACATTAGTAACACTGCGTCTGAATACAACCGTACTTTGGCACACTGCAGAAAAGGCTGGTAAACATTGTTCCCTCCTGGAAGAAGCTATACAAAAACACCTTTACTAAAAGCGTAAACAAATATCATGCTACTTTATTTTGTATTTAAATGACCTTACTGTATACACACACATAAACAACAGGAACAAAGAGTGAATAAGGACAAATTCCTTTAAATCTACACCAATGGCTCAAAAACATTTTGAGGTTCTAGAGTTGAAATTTACTCTCAAAATCTAGACATCTAAACACATACAACTATACTTTAAGCGTAAAACCGCAATAACCAATGGGGTGATAAAAATAGTAACCAGAATATTATCTGGTAAAAACGTGCAAATTTTGACGAACAAAAAAACAGCAATTTTAACTATAAAAAAAACTAAAATTACATTAAAACTAATACTAAAACACACATTAGCATTTTGCGCAATTGTGCTAGGTGAAAAAGCACTCCAACACAATAAGTAACGTTAAGACGCACAAAGGACCAACCCTGTAAAGATCTAAACTCTAAACCGCATTACCTTTACTACTAAAAGCAAATACATACAATGCAACCAAAGCATAATGAAATAACAACCCGAGTTGTAGACAAACATAGACAGCAGCAATTGCCACAAATCGCAAAACGGCCGACTACTACTTGAAACTGTCCAGAAAAAAATTGCAAATCTTTACAAACATTTTAATAAGGCACTCTCAATTAAGAAAACACATGCATACTATGAGCATTGTAGACAATACACAAAGAATGTAAAATAGAAGATAAAACGTTCGAACACACATTTTTCGCAAAAAATAATATGTTAGGGAATACTGGCTTGACATGGCCAGCATAAGGAAAACCCTTCTAAGTGATGTCGTTGTATAAATTAATCACATAAGTTGGCTGTGTGTTGAGATGGTAAAGTAAGGTTTACTACTAAAAAAAGTTTAAAGGACCTAATAAAGCCTAAGTGCAAAAATTGTTTTACTTTTCTAGTCAAATCCAGAAATCCAAATATATGATTAGCCTAAACAACTTTTTGGAATCAAAAGCAAATTGCGTTACTATATCCATATGTAGCTGTTATTATTATTATAACAATAAATAACTTATTCAAAAAGTTACTGTAAATTTGTATATAAAATAGTTTAAATATAGATGTGCAATAAAAAAAATTAATAAAATTAATAAAATTAAGATTGATACGTTTGTTAATCAATGCATTTATATGCAACAGTAAAAAAATAGATAATGTAATTTTCAATAAAGATAAACTTTGCATTGAAAATGTGAAGAGATCGATACCGCCAGTTTTTGTCTTAAATTTCAAAAAAACCGATGCAGCTTATAACATAATATTATTATGCCCGTACTAATAGTCAGAAATTAAATCTCGGATTCATGAATCCGAGATTCATTTTGTTAATCGTTGATTGGCTCTAATCCAATCCAAGACTTATGATCTCAGGTTCTTACCAGCTTGATGTAAAACTATTTCTTGGATTTTAGGTTTTTAATACAAAAAACGAATAGTATTTTATTGTTTTATATTTCTTGGAGTTAATATGTATACTTTTTGTGAATTAAAGTAAAACATAGATTTGAATGTTCTTAAGCACTAATGAAGTAAACCGATTAGGTTTTTGTTACCAGAAACATATACTTTGAAATCAAATGTTTCTTAAAATATTGTGGTACTAAATAAAACACTGTATTGCTTGTAAGTGTTTATACACTTGTGGATTGTTCATAACAGAAGTAAAGGGTTTTCCAATAAGTTCCATTTTGAATAGCAGGCTATTTGGGCAGCTGTCAATTTTGAAGCTATTATCTTTTGACATTTAACAAGTAAAAAATACGCCATTATTAAAAATGAAACAAAACACGCTTTAACAACGCATTGAAATTATTAAAATTCACTACAAAAATGGTGAAAAAGTTTCAGTCACAAAACTAAAGCACTTTTTAGTCGTCGTAAAGCACCTTCTCGAGCGGCAATAGTAAACCTGGTGAAAAAATTTAAGCTGTTGGGACAAGTTTGTGATGTAAAGAATCAAAACCGTGTGCATCGCTCAAGAACACATGAGAATATTGCTGATGAAAACCCATGTTTGTCAATTTCTCGTCAATCTTTGGAATTAGACATTCCACAACCGACATTACACAGTATTTTGCATAAAGACTTAACTTAATTCAGTTAACACAAGAACTCAAGCCGGTCGATCACCATAAACGTCAAATCTTTGCTGATTAGGTCCTTTAAATGCATTAAAATGATTCGGAATTTTATTGAAAAATAATTTTCAGTAATATGGCCCATTTTTACTTTAGAGGCTACGTTAATAAGCAGAATTGTTGCATTTGGTGCTCAGAAAATCCAAGAATAATTGTTAAAGTCTTTGCATCCTCAACGTGTCACTGTTTGTTGCGGTTTTTGGGCTAGCAGTGTGGTTCTACCTTATTTTTTTTGAAAATGAGGCTGGTGCAACTGCTTCCGCGAATAAATGGCGCTACCAAGCTATGAATAATGATTTTTTGTGGCTAGAATTGAAAGATACGGTTATTTTTAGCAAGACTACGTGCCACACAAGCATCAAAACAATCGCAATTTTGCAAGAAAAGTTTCCTGACCGTGTTATTTTTTGAAGAGGTGATCACAATTGGCCACCGAGATCTTGTGATTTAAAACCTTTAGATTTTTTTCTTTAGAACCTCGTGAAAAATAAGGTTTATGCCAATGCTCCACAATAAATTCAAGACCTTAAAAATGGAATTCGTAAAGTTATCGAGAACATACAGCTGTAAATGTTCGAATTGGTCATGGAAAATTTTATGAAAAGAATGTGGTACTGCAACCGTAACCGTGGCGGCCATTTGATTGATATCGTTTTCAAATGTTAATGGCATACCTTCCTCTTTACAATAAAATAAATATTTATTGATTTCTTTTAAAAATAAAAATTTTAAATATCAAAATAAAACCTCTTATTGGAAAACTCTACTACAAGTAAATATTTGATGATAATATATATTTTTGTAACATTGTCTTTAGAAGTATCTATAAAAATGGTAACAAAACTAATTATTTCTATTAAGAAATGCTAGTTTTCCAAATACTATAGAATTAAAGAGTCTTCCAATAAAGTATATAACGTTGCGGCTTTGCTTGGAGGCTAGTATTTGAAAAGTTTAATTTTTGTTGCATAAAACTAGGTAAGTTTTCTAGATAGCGTTTCTTATGTCAATTTTGAAGGCATCAATTGTTTGCGGTTTATTTGCATAGACCTGCAATAATTTAAGATAACTCAAACAAATAAAATTCAAATGCGGTAAATTGCACAATCATGATGGCCACGTTGCAGCTGCTCAAAATAACCATGCCTCAAATTGCTCGTGTAGAATGTGTCACGTAGTGCCGTTTAGTTGGAATTACATTTTGTTGGTATTCATATTAGTTAGTTTAGGCCACAAGAAGTTGCTTATTATCAATCTGTAGTTGACGGTTATGATAATGCCAGCTTTGATTAGGAAGAAGTATAGTAGATTTTGCTTTAGCAAAATCCGTACCAAACAATGGCTGTGGATTAGTACCGCTCTAAATCCAACAATTTTACTTGTTCTTAATTTTTAAAAATAAGCCTTATGCTAAAAATATTTTTTTGGCAATAATATAAAAACTACTCGGAAATGTCTTATTCTGAATGAGAGCTAATATATTTGATTTAAAAAAATATTTTTTGACTGCTTATCGCCTAAAATAAATTAAACGTATTATTTTACCACTATTGAGTATTGTAGTAAGTACAATAATAAAAAAAATTAAAATAGTGGAGTTAGATGCAAATTGGTTTGCAAAATATCTGTTGGATTACTAACTAAAATTTTATCATCAATCAATTGTTTTAAAAAGGAGTTATTAAAGATTTTGAATTACCTTGCAAATGCAAAATATTTTTGAGTATAAACAATCAAAGTTTAAAAAAAAATATTTTTGTGTTTTTTGTAACTTTACAAAATTGCATTGTTAGGAAAAAAAATTAAAAAAAGCTTTTATATGTGCAAAAGATACCCAAAAAAATTCAGAAAGTGCCGTGCACTACTCTCCGAGATAAAAACTGTATTTCTTAAAAAAGATGGCGGGTATTTTTTTAAATAAACATATAACTATCTTATAATATAATTATTTATTTTATGATAAATAACAGCCATCTTTTTTATATCATAATCATAAAATGTGTATCACATTTTTTGTAAAAAACATCATTAAATTTTATTCTATTCTATTCTATTCTATTCGATTTTATTATATATGGCTAATCTTTTTTTTAAATTTTTTGTTAGTTAATTTTATATTTAAATCATTTGTATGTTATTATACAGCGACGTTTTTAATTCTATACTAGTCTTTATAAAGATTTGAATGATCCATTACTTTTTTTTAATCTTTTATATGCTATGTTAGGTAAAAAGCAACTTCTTTTTCTATAATAGAAAATAAGAGTTCATGCAACGAGTCTGTACCGTCAGTTAAATCAGCACATGTCAGTCAACTATTAGAGTTGTAGAATAATGCTTTGCTAGCTGTGAGACTGTTTAAAAGTTAGTGTAACTAATCAGGTTGTGTTAATAAATATGGCTATCCGGTTGCTGTTCGACAACAAATCGGAAATCCCAGTTTATTTCTCGGCAAAAAAGTTTGGCAATTCTATTTTGCCAAATACTGGTGCCAATAATAAGAAAACGAGACTTTCCCTTGATTCATCCTTGTTATCAGCAAAAAAACACTTTTAATAAAGTTAACCCCTTCCTAATAAGTAAGTGCTTGTATGAACTAATTGGTGATACTAAGGGCTGAAATTACAATAGTGGTTTAACTCACTCATACGTGGATTAATGCTAACTGTGGATTAAAATATCCGAATAGCTAACTGGCGGAAATGAGCGATTAACGATTTAACTAGCAGTTTAAATAACCTTAAATTATGTGAGTTATTACTTATAAAAAATGGGTGTATTATATTAATAGTGATTACTGGAAATTTACTATTGTTTATAAGGAGTTATCCATATTTATTTATTTGCAATTTTGTTGTTGTTAGATATTTAATATATTTATTAAATAAAATTTTAATGTCAATTTTTTGACGCGTCAATTTATAGGTTAAGATTTTAAATATTTTGTTGACATAAAATATAGGGACGATTGTAATACGCATTCCCACTAACTATAGATTTAAATTTTAACTAGCAGTTAGTAAACTTGCAGTTTAAACCACTATTGTAATATTGGCTTTTAAGATAGTCAGATATGGCTTTTTTGTAGAAACAGTTTTAACCGCTCAGATTACAATTTATTTTAAATGCTCACAAATTGGAGAATAGAACGTTTAATACAAATAAAGGTATTATCTGCAGAGACTTTTTAAATAGCACGTTTGAGAAAATTGTGGAAACTATAAGTGATCAAAAAGTAATTAAAGTGCGTCGTATCTCAAGCATGCAAAGCAAAAAACGCAAAGAAACGCCTTATCAAATATTGTTATTTAATCAAACACATCTACTACACTACTAACGTGAAAAGATTTTTTATATTCTTGCAGTTAAGCCATATATTACAGTGTCAATGCATTGTTTCAAATGTCAGAGGTTTGGTCAGACTGGTGCTTGATGTTCTGGAAAACCTCTGTATAAAAAAGTAACAAATGCCAACAGTCAATTACTTGCATCAATTGCGGAAGAGAACACTCCACAAGATTACGTAATTGTTTTAAATATAAAGAAGTATATACTATCAAAAAAATTATGACGTAGTTTAAAGCACGTAAATTGGTATCAATTTACATCAATAGCCAAAATAGTTTACGCTAAAGCTGTAACTGCATCAAAAAGCTCAATTTACTTATCCGAGTTAGTTAACAAGCTTTTAACGCTTTTTTTTGCTGCACTAAGCAAACCGCAGCTAGAAAACCGCAAAAACTAGTAATTAAACCCAATATCCCAATTGAAAAACTCACAACTAATATATGAAGTAAAATTTAAACTCAGGACCCACAGCATGAGTGAAAAGCATCCATCTAAGCAACTAACCCATGCTGCCGCTCTGTATTGTATTGTTTCCTAAGGAAGTTATTATTATTAAAATATTTAGCTTATGACCTTAGTAGTCAACATAAACTTAAAAATATTTGTAAAAGTTTATAATTTTCTACATTTTTTATTCTTTTTAAGTTGTCAAAATGCAATGCAGACATGGATCTGTACTTATACAGGGGGTTTCAAAACATGTGTCGGAAAATAAAGGATGGGATTTGGCTAATTATAAGAAAAAAAGTTCCTATTAACATGGTTTCACAAACGCACCGTTTTTGAGATACAAGTTGTAAATAAATATATTTTTTTAAATTTTTTGACGATATCTCAACGGAAAGAAAAAGTAGCAACATGATCACAAAACTTTTATTTAAAAAACTATGCAATAACATAAAAAACAAGAAAATTCACAAAAATGGTTGAAAATGACCTCTTCCTACGGTAACGCAGGTTTTCAACCTACGTCTTAGTGACTGACGTACCCGTTCAAAAATGGAGTGTTTTGTATTGTATTGCAGGAAGCAATATTGTGATTTTTTAGTTCTTCATCAGTATTAACTGATGTAGTGTAAACTAAACTTTTGAAGTGATCCCACAAAAAAAAATCCATAACATTTAGACCTAAAGACCAAAAACCGAAGAGACCAAGCCTGTGGGCCTCCTGGACTTATCCAACGGTTCCTATACTGTTCATTTAAGAATTGACGCCCAACTAAACTAAAATGTGCAGGAGCACCATCGTGCATGAACCACATTTTGTTTCTTAATTGAACCGGAACGTCCTCTAAAAGTCCTGGCAGCTCTTCTTCAAGAAAATTACAATATGATTGACCATTTAGCTTAAACGGCAAAAAATATGAACCAATTAAATAGCCTCCTACAACACTTACCCAAACACTAACGGAAAATGTTTGCTGATGATGTATGGAATGTGGATTTTTGTCGGCCTATACATGATTATTATGGAAGTTTATAATCGCATTTGTAGAAAAATTTGCTTCGTTCTTAAATAAAACTTGTTCTAAGCTTTGAGGATTTTGCGCAATTCTTTCTTGAAACCATTGACACATAACCAATCTTTGCGGAAAATCCGCTGGTAAAAGAACTTGTACTCGCTGTATGTGATAAAGATATAACATCTGGCTTTTTATTATCCTCCACACTGTAACGTGACTAAGGTTTAAGTTTAAAGCTATTCTTCTAGTGCTAGTTGATTTGATTTAAAACAAAAAACATCTTTTTCAATTTGCGGAGGTAGCAGGCAAAGTCTCCCATTTCCTGCAGCTCTTTTATGTACACTTCCAGTTTGATATAGACGTTTGTGAAAACAAATGAATGTTTTTTTTATTTGGTATCTGTCGGTTTGGAAACCTTTCTTGATAAATTTGACGTGCTTTTGCTGCATTTCCATCGGCAACGCCATAAACAAAATGCATATTGCACATCTTGCTATCACTGCAATTATTTATTTTGCTATCACCACGCAAGCAAAATACTAAGAATGGGCAAATTAATTGGGTAATAAAGATAATAAGTTTCCGCGATATAAACTCTTTTTGAAATAAACTTATTTAACAAGTAAACGACAATTGTCAATAACTCGAATGCATAAAACAAATGCATGAACAATGACGACTAGATCAAAAACAAATGGTTTTATCAACAACAAAATATGTTGCTACTTTTTTTCATGTTTTCCATCATAAAATGCCTAATTTCTCTATAACGGTTTACGTTAGAGCTTTTTTTGTGTAGAAAATATTGGTGGTTTACAATCTGCTTTCTAAATGCCAATTTCCCAAGAGTCATAGAAATTAGAGCCATAAAAACCTCACGCAACCTTAAAATCTCCGTCAATGGCACATGAAAAAAATTGAATAAGCTCTTAAAAAGTATCTAATATTAATGCTAAAATGTGTACAAAAGCTGAGTTTTGTATCTCAAACGGTTCCTGAGAAAAATATGTTTTACACTTTGTATCTTGAAAACGGTGCGTTTGCGGAACCATGTTAATGGGAACTTTTTTTCTTATAATTAGCTAACTAATCCCACTCTTTATTTTCCACACATGTTTTGAAACATCTTGTATATTGATATTAAAAATTTAGCCCAATTTACCTGTTTGATAATATTATATCATGAACTGAATAAAAAAGTTAATTTTGACTTCAGTTTGCATTAAGTGCAACTTTTTTGATACGTAAGTATTATTTAAAATTTTCATTTTTTTTTTTCTTGTTTAATTCAGGTTGTAGTTGATTTTTCTAATTATTTTTTATTATGATTGTAGTCTAATTTTTTTTACTAATTAATTGTAATATTTGGTGTTTTGTATGTTAATAGTTATGCAGACTTTCAATATATTTGTGTTTATACATTTTAAAACTTGCGATACTATTTGTGAATTTTATGTTGTTTAAAATCATAGTATGAATAAGAATTATACATTGTTTATAAAATCAATGAACTGTTAGATTTAATCTCTATACTTTTTCCTTTTGCAATTTAGCACACGGGGCTATATCCTCCCTTAATAAATCCATCAACACGGTATGTATGGGTTAGCGATAACGTGGTGTAACCCTCCCAGGAGACTCCCTGCTATAGATGTGTGTGTGTGGGCCTATTTCAATACAGTTTAGCAATATCGGAGGCGCGCGTATCCCAGTCAACAGTGGCTGCCACGTGGCATCGGTGAGAAAACATTCAATACCAGTATTTATGCCACGCGACCTGGCTATTTACAAATTGCCGGCGGTGTGATACGGATTGAAACAGTTCGACCCCCTGGGGGATAAATGTCATAGATATGAATCTTTAGGGACTCTTAAACGTTTAAACAGGCTTTATTAAATCTGTTGCTTATGGGTTATATATAGTCATCACCAATATTATGAATGTATAATTTGACATTACATTTATAAATTATAAGAAGTAAGATTAGTACGATATAAAGTAAAGGTATCTGACTTAAAATAAATAAATCCATTTTTCTTATTAAATTCTGTGTAAAAGATTGCTAACAAAAATTATAATAAAAAGTTGATTGTTAATATACAGCATTGTATAGAGTATAATGAAATATGCTAACAGATTACATCCAAGAACAACAAAAAACATAATTTAATATAATTAAGTATGATGTAATAAGATAGTTTATTGTATTATTTTTTCCCCTCCTATAATTTCCTTTAACGAGGAATTTGACGTATATTGGTGATTTTGTTATGTATCGAGGCCTATAAAGAAAACAATACTTATGTATCCGGATGATGTTATAAATTTTCCGATTTAATTAAATACGTGATAATAAAGTCAGCAGTAGGCAGGTTTATGGTTAAAGGTTCTGCGAAAGGCGGCTGTGAAACACACCACCAGCGCACCCAAACTTTGGTTAGCCACACTCCCAACATTGATAAAGTTAAGACTCATAACTATTAACTGATGTGAAATGTGACCGTTATGAATAATGGGCGACTAATGCCTCAGACACGTGACTAGTATTTGCCCACCTCCTCCGTATAATGTGCGCATAATATAGCCTCTCTAATGAATATTTTATTGTATATGGTGAATGAAGACCAAATTCTCAACTCAAATAAATTGTTAAATGATTTAATAGTAAGTTTTCGATACATATAGCTTTAGTTTGTTCGCTCGCAATTCGTTTATGTTAATTTAAATTATTAAACTATTATTTTAATTTTCAATAAAAAAATGTTTAATTGACCAAAATTGAACGTTTCAATAAATAAAAGTTTGATTACAATATAAACATTATTGCTGTAAAATATTTATTGTTGTTGTAACTAAAAACCCCCTTCTGAAATTTAATAAATACCGTATTATGTTATATTATTTGTTTAACTTGAACAAATAAAGTCCTTAAATAAGCGCACGCTTTAATGTCAATAGAGTGATATCTGATGACTTTTAGAAGTCGTGCAGGTAGCTAAACAACGGGGGTATCGTGTGCGAACATCTCTAATTTTTTATCGACGATCTGTCCCCTTGTAAAACATACAAGTATTATGTGAACCAATTGAATTTGATTTTATTTTAAGATAAGAGAACATTTAAAAAACAATGGTTCTATTATGATTGAATAAAGTGTTTACCAAAAGTAATAGAATGATTATAATATAAATAAAAAAATAGAACTAATCAGATTTTGAATTAAAAACTCTTTCAACAAACTTATTAAGTAATTTTCACATGCGTTTTAACATTGTATCACAATGTAGTATTATATTTGGTGATTTATTGCACCACAATATCAGTTTTAATATACAGATCTAATCTTATACAATAGTCCAACTAGGCACAAGTGCGTAAGGCCTACACACTTTTTAGACCCGATTTATTCAAATTTAGGTCTCTGAAATAAATATTAATTTGAATTTACTATTCTATAAAGTACATATAAATTATAAACAAATAACAGTAAAAAATGCTACTAAGAAAACGTAAACTTGACAGTAAAAGTCAATCAATCCTTAACACTTTTAATACTGCAAAGACAATGTTAATTGCAGATATGCACAAGACGGTAAACGCAATAGAACACCTAACCATATTTTTATGTGGGAAGCAGTGGACAATTAAATGTCCACTGCTTCCCACAAACGTAAAACCATGGTTTTTTATAAACTTACAGTCAGGCCATATATTTTAAGTTTGCATAAAAGTAGTAAATTTGTACTGCTAATTATGTGCGTCAATTGCAAAAAAGATTACTACGCAAAATCCCTTAATTGTCCAAAATATCAAAAGAAGAGTTTGTTATTAAAGAAATAATTACAAATACAAATTAAATTATTTCAAAGCACGCAAGTTGGCAACTGTTTTAACACTAATAGCCAGAATATTGTACGCAAAAGTCGTGCCTGCATCGAAAAACTCAGTGGACGTGAATGAGTTCATAAAGAAGCTTTTAGAAAAGCTTTATCTTTTATAACCAAGAACGTGGAGATAACATCCTCCACATACACTCAAGTTGGCCTTAAAACTGAATTGACAAAACCTGTTTTGGTAAATAAGCCAAAATAATTAGATATCAATTAGTCAGATCAGAGTAAAAGCAAGCAACAATGACGACAAATCCAGTTTGCCATCAGAACTTTCTGTTGTTGACAGTGGCAGCAAGAAAAACAGCAGAAAAAGAAATTCTGGCTGTAATATTAGTTTTAAGTTTTATTTATTTTATAGTTCTGGCATTAGAATTTTGTTACAACTTTGATGTCATCTGTGATATTAGTTATTAAAATTTACTTTTTACATTGTTTATGTTAAAACACTAAAAACTCTTTACAACTTTGATGTTTTAATTGTTAAGTATTAATTTATTTTTATAACTGTCTGTTTTAATTTATTCTATTTATTTATTAATTGTTTAAAATTATAAAAACAATAATACTAATAAACTGTTGTAAACACAGTTATTTTGAGCTGAAAATAACCTTCAGAACTAGACTCCAAAAAATTGCAATCCAACTTACCGTTCTAATAAAAGCCACAACACGCTCTTTAAAAAATATACAAAAACTTATTTTACATGTTTCAAAGCCCTAGTTTCTGGTGGACAATTTTAACAACCACAACTCTAAAAGACACTATCTTTTTAATCAATGCGACGTTGTCTTTTTCAACACACTATGGAGGTAGGAGTACAATTTTTTTGGCAATTGATTTATTTTTGTTGTCTCTACGTCATTTTATTAGTAAACTTTTACGGCTGCAATCATAATTTTATTGTAATTAAAACCATCGTTAAACGGTTCAAACAGTCTATTCTGGCATGGTTTATAAACCAGTCTGTTCTCACCACAGTAAAATAATGAAAATGTCAATAATGCCGTAAAAGTTCTTACTACTTATATTGTTTTAGCAGCAAAACTGTTAATACCAAAGGTCAGCTGACCGGTCCGTTAGTTTTCTAGTAGAACAACAATATTATAGTGTAGCTATAAAAAAAATTAAATTTGTATTGCTCCCATTGTCCTTAGAAGAGTTATAAGCGGCTATCATGGGTACTTCATTTGCATCTAGACCAGGGAACGTCTCTTATTGGCTTACCCAGCAGGTTCAATCCAGCATAATGGAGCGGTTGCTGGAAATTCACAATTTAGTATAAGAAAGCAGAATCTACTCAAAATGTTTGTGAGTAGCATCATTTAGTTGTTTCTAAAACCGGGCAAAGATTCAAACCACGTAAACAACTACAAACTAATCTTGCTAACTTAATGTTTCATTTTTATAGAAAGTGATTAACAATTGGTGTAGAGGCTAGAAAGTTAACTTCTAGCAGTGTTTTTTGACCTAAAAAAGACATAACCTAGCGTTGTAAAATTTTGCAGCAGCACGGAATGGAATAGAAATTGAGGGACCATATATATGCTCTTTTTTCTTAAATCTATTATTTGCAATTGCAAGTTTAAAGTAAAAGTGGCAACCGCTAACTTAAAGACGTTATGTCTAAAAAACAGTGTTTCTTAAGAGTCGACAATTAGCTTTACTTTTTTTTGCAATAGCGGTTTCAGTAGTTACATCTGTAAATAAATGCCTATACGTCAACAATTTGGTAATCTACATGGCAAAAGATACACTACCTGTCATAAACACGTAAACTCTAGATCACCATAGACAAAGTGTACAGAGAAGCAGAAGCAAGTGCGTGCATTTTTGCCGCCTCAAAAAACCTCACATAAACTCCGCGCTTGTTTTGCGGGGTTCCCTAATCACGTGAGTCAAAACAATCCGTTTCTTAAAGCACGTGCTTAATAGAAACCTTTTCTTTTTGACACATTTCGATGAATTGGTCAAGTGCTTAGCCAACATCAATTAGGGTGCGCAAAAAGAAGTACTATTGCGATTGAACAAGGCCTTGGTTTTGTCTTGCGTTAACGCATTGCATAAAGCACTGCCAAACGTTAAACGTCATCTCATAGCTTGTTTTTTTTTTGGTTCCAACTTGCAGAGCCAATCTGAGAATAAAACTCATGTACATGGTCGATCTGCTGGTCCAGCTCTTATAAACTTTGATATTTTTCTTAATATTTTTCTGGCCAAGTTTGGATAAAAAGTTATCTTTGTTTGGACGTCGGGTTATGTGGGTATTGATAGCAACAAACTGACCGATAGAGGGCTGACGCGGATCACAACATTTTTGTAAGACCCAATATACCCAAAAAATACCTTATTTCAAAAGTTATCAAAAAGTATGCAATGATTTTAAGAACAAATTAAAGAAACTTTTCGTAACGGTATAGGTGTAGCCGTGTTCGGTAAATCTTAACGAGAGAGAGAGAGAGGAATTTGCCCTATGGCACTTGCGTATAAGACATACTAACTTGAGCTCTTCGTATCTCTTGAGTAGCGACAAACAACCTGCATGCCCAATATGTCACAACCCTCTAACGGTAAAGCATATTTTACAATTTACAAATAGTAAAATAACACTTTTTTTCTAAAAATCTAATAACTATGCAAAATATAAAAAACTTTAATCCTATATTACAAATGAATTAAAAAAAAATCTAATATTACAAAACGGCATAAAGTTAAAGCTTTTATCAAAATTACAAACCTGCATAAAGTTAAAGCTTATATTAATATTATATTATTATTTTAAATAATAATTTTAACTGTAATGTAATTGATTCATCAATTTCAATGTACTTAAAAATATAGTTGCAACAAGTCATAAAAGCATTTATTCTAATGTAAACATACATAATTTTAATCAAGCTCTAGTTAATGAGAATTAGTGCATGCACTTCAAAAAACTGAATGTAGATTAATAAGTCATTTGGATGCTTGTATTTCATATAAATTACCTAAAAAATGGTTCATTTAAAAACTTTTTGAAATGATGAAAAAGGTAAAATTATTAGAGTTATTATTCACGCGTTTTCCATTCTTTAAAGAAAAATATATTCATTTAAAAAATAACTACGTTACGCTATTACATTCTACTAAAAGTTTGTTTCATAAAAATGTAATAATCAATTTGGATTCAATAGTATGTAGATTGTAAACACGTTGCTTAAAAATTGTTATTACATTAATACTCTGATAATCTGTAAAAACTAGTTAACTAACATTTTTAATGAACATTTTATTACCGTAACTGATAACTTGCTATCTGAACTAACAACTGCACAAAACAATAGAATAGAATAGAATAGAATATTTTATTGGTACGTAAGCCATATAAAACGGATGTACAAGTCATAATTACAATACAAAATAATAATTACAATAAAAATAATAAAATACACAAAGTTAAATAAAAAAACTATATAGGTAAATACATAATGATAATAATAATAATTTATTTACTTATCAGCATTTACAAGAAAAATGTTTACATAATTATTTACAAAAACAAGAACTCTAGTAAAAAATCACATCTATCATAAAAATAAAACAACATATACATACTATTACAAATAACATATTAAAAATTAAAAAAAAAATGGAATCCGTCTTAAGTTACTCTTAAAGATCTCATACAAAATGCTTACAAAATCAAGACAGTTTGACACATAATTAGCAAGTCGCGCAATTTGTGAAAGTTGTGCATGCCATAGTTAGTTCTGCTATATGGGACGTGTAATAAAGTACAATTCCTAACTACACGTGGAGGCACATGGATATCCATCATACCTAGTATTTGCTCAGAACAAATTAAATCATTTAATATTTTAAACACAAATTTCCTATCAATGTCATTTCTTCGTTTATCTAACGCATCTAATCCCATATAAACGATAGTACATTCAGGTGATAAGTGAACACCTGTTTGACTTAATTTGAATAAAACAAATTTGAAAAATTTATTTTGAATTGATTCTAATCTGTCGATATAAGTTTTGTAAGATGGGGACCATAATAGGCTACAGTATTCAAGATGTGATTTTACTAAGGAATTAATCAAGATTAGAAGAACTCAAACGTTGCTAAAATGGATCTCTTAAGAAAACCAATCATTTTATTAGCTTTATTAATTATAAAATCAATATGCAAATTAAATAATAATTTTGTGTGAAGCAATACTCTTAAATCACGAATTAAATCAACTTTTTGTAAGTAGGTACTGTTTAAAGTATAATCAAACATTACAGGAGACCTGCTTTTTGAAAATGCAATAAACTGACATTTTTTTTAGATTAAGTTCCATCCCGTTTGCTACACATCAATCATTTACCGTAGATAAATCATTCTGCATTGCCAAACAATCATAAACTGTATTAATTTTATAAAAGATTTAACATCATCTGTAAATAACAGATGGGGACAGTTTATTACGTTAGATATATCATTAATATAAATAGAAAACAAAATATGACCCAAGTGGGATCCTTGCGGAACTTTTGATGTTGCTTTAAATGACTTTGACAGATGAGTATCTATTTTAACTTACTGAATTTGTTCACTCAAATACAAAGCTTACCATTTAAGCAGTAGAATATTGACACCGTACTCACTCACTTTGTTAATTAACAAAGTATAATTAACAGAATCAAATGCTTTACTAAAGTAGATAAATATAAATATTATAGACTTTCCAAAGCTTTGATTATGTAATTAGTAAAAATAAACAGATTTGTTTGAGTTGACCTTTTTGGAAAAAAATCGTGTTGTTGATTAATAATAATATTTTTAAAAGCATTAAAAAAGTTAAATAACTTTTCAAATTTTAGACAAAACTGATAAAATTAATATAGGTTTATAATTAGTCACGTTTGATTTGGAACCAGATTTAAAGATTGGTATAACGTAAGATTGTTTTCATGACGTGGAAAATATTCCGGATGACAATGATAGAGAATAAATATGATACAGTGGGTATGATAACGTTTGACAACAGTTGCGTAAAACAATTATTTTGAGTTATCTAGACCAGGGCAACTATCTATTTTTAATTTTGTCCAAAAGCTTGTAAGACACAATCTTACGTAATTGATATATTAGATAAATTAGCAGTAGTATTTTATGTAAAAGATGATTAAATATACGTAGTAAGCTGAGAAATAATCAGCAAAAAGATTGGCAATATCATCATCAGTAGTAGCTGTTGCATTTTTAAACTCATTAAAGAAGGAATGCCGTATGATTTACTTTTACTATAAACAAAAGACCAAAATGCTTTTACTTTCTCAAGTATTGACTATTCAATATTGTCCAGGTACTTTCTATAACATAACAATGTTTCAGACTTGCAAGTAGACCTCATGTCAATTAATTTTCTGGAAAACCAGAGAAAAAAGCAGCAACGTATAGTGACTGTCCTTTTTGGTACATGTAGATCAATTACAAAATACACAATATCATAAAATACATCAACCGCAGTATTTGCAGATTCACAAATAGTAAGAACAAACCAACCAATACGCGCTAAAAAATTATTAATTTCTACGTAGTTAACACGTTTATAATCAAACATAAGGTAATTACCATTATTAAGAACATTACATTTTTCAATGACAAGACTAATAGAAAGAGCAGGATAATATCTATCGCAAAGAATGATAAAAGCACATTTAGAGACTAGCATATTATCACTATTAGTTAAACATAAATCTAAAATAGTATTAAAGTAATTAGGAATAGAATTGAATTGGTTTTAAACCTAAAGCTATCACAATAAAACGTTTCTACCATAGATGAAACGTTAGATGGAGTTAAGCCAGCTAAATTTTTGTCAGGTATCCATACGATATTGGGCAGATTAAAATCCCCTGTAACCACTACTTTGCAATCTGAAAACTTCAAGATAATATCTTCAAGCGCTTCAACATGACCAGCATATATATGCATGAGAGACCTGGGAGGTATATAACTACAGCATACAATTAAATCAGTTTGTCCCAAGTTAATTTTGACTATGACCATTTCTAGATTATGTTTTGAAGGTAAAATGGTAGATTTTATGTTTTTTTCTGACGGCAATTAAAACTCCACCGCCACTGCACTTGGAGTTGTTATTTTCAGTCCTGTCTATACGATAGACAATGTATCGGTCATCAATAAACTCACTATCAAATGTTGACGAATGAAGCTCGGTTTCAGTAAGACGGAAGAATATCATGTACTGAACATGATAATCTTCCGTCAAACAGAAACAAATAAAATCCACTAGATACATTAACAATATTTATATATTGACATACATTAACAGATTAAAATGTATCACAGAAATATTCATTAAGTAAATAGTAAGCTTTGCCTGCAAGCAAGTCTTTTACACTGTTGATTACTTATTATAATTTTTTTTTTTCAGCGCATAAAAGTGCTTGTATGTATTTTTTTTGTGAACTGTTTTGATGTCATTAACATTTCAGAATGCCTTGTATTTCAGTTATGATTGTTTGCCTTTGTAGTATAAGTATTAATATTACGTTTGATTAATAGTAAACATTTATAAATGTATAACATGGGAAACGTAAGTATTTTATGTAGAATCTAAATTAAAAATTGTTCTAACTATTTTTTTTGAGCAATAAAAATTCTTTGTTTGTTTGTTGAGTTTCCATATGTATACGTTTAAAAATCCTGTAGTATCTAAAGTTGATTTAAGTTGTAATATGGCACAATATGACTTATTTATTTTAGTGCTCACGTTATCTACTTGCTTTTCCCATCTCATTTTTACACCAAGATAAACACCTAAAAACTTTGTATAACTAACCGTATTAATATTGAGACAATTAAGATGGAGTTGTACTATTTTATTGACTTTACGGTTGCGGAAATACAAACATGCTGTTTTTTATATGTTTGCAATAAGACAGTTTTGTTTGCACCAACTTGTAAACTATTTAACGACAATTGAAATTGTTGATTTCAAAGCATCTGGAGTTTCTGCCAAAATCATTATAGATGTGTCATCTGCAAACATAACGATTTTTCTACAGAATAATACATTATTGGCCAAATCATTCACAAATAACAAAAAAGTAGTGGTAAAGTAGTAATTAATAAATTTAATGTTTAGTACATCAAACGCTCTTGACTGATCAAAGAAAAGTACTACCAAATTACCTCTATCTACATCTTTATAGATTTTTTCCATTAATTTATAGGCTGCAGTTTCAGTTGACCTACACTCTCTAAAGCCATGTTGATCACTAGATACTAGGTTATTTTTATTTAGAAACTTTACCATTTTGTTGGAAATCATTCTTTCTATAACTTTTGAGAGTACATTTAACAGAGCTATAGGTCTATAATTATCATTGTTGTTGGAATTGTTTTTTTTTTGTATATTAGTATAACAAAGGCTGTTTTAAGATTAATAGGAAATGATCCAGAGTTGACACATAAATTAATTAAGTTGCATATAGGCTTACTAACGCAATCGCAAATTGTTTTAATAACTTTTGTTGATATACCATCCAAACCAGTACTTTTTTGTTTTTTAAATTGCAAATTACTTTCCTTACTATTAACTGAAGTAAAAGTGAATGTTTTTTAGTTTGGTTCAGACGTTGTACAATATTGTGAACGATTTTGCTCAAAATGTTTTAATAATGATTCTTTTGTTATATGATTCTGTTGTAATATGTTACAAACGTTGCAACAAGTTTCTTAAAATCATCAATTTCTTTATCAGCTTTAATAATTGTTAAATTATTGTTTTCAACCCAGCTTTAAATTAACAATATTTCAAATTTGTTTTGACTTATTTACAGCTTGTGTAGTTAGATTAGAATAGTGTATTTGTTTTTTGTTGATTATCACCATTTTATATTCTTTTTTCTTAGTTTTGTATAGATTTTGAATGTTTATATCGTTAACATTTTTCATAATCCAAAACAAATTTTTCAGTTGTTTACTATTATTACTTAATTCATCATCAACCCATGCATAGTTGCATAATGCATGCATAATTTAACTTTTGTTTTTATTATATTTGATTGGATAAGTTACCTCAATTGCCCACAAAATAATAGACATAAGTTTATTAAATACAATATTGATATCTGTAATTTTATATAAATGTTTAAAGCTGAAACTACTTAAAAATGTATTTAATTTATTCAAATTATAACTATAAAAATTTCTGCTATTAGTTTGAACATATAAAATATTTTAAGTGGATGCAGACTTATAAATGATTCATGTTTTTCTAATAACAAAACTGATAGATACTGTAAAATTGTTAAAAAAATAATAATACGTCCGGGTTTGATGACATTATCACAAAACTATTAAAGTGCTGAATAGAATTGCTTTCACACCCATTGCGCTTCTTTTATAATGAGTGTTTGAAAGAAGGAATTTAACTATTTGAATGAAAATCTCTTTTTAATAACTTTCACCACGGTTTTACGCCTAAAAAGTCTACTGATTTGACAATATTAAGCTATGTACAAGATGCCATAACGGCTATGGAAAATCGAGAAATAACATGATCTTTATTTATTAAACTTTTTAAAGCTATTGACTGCTTAAACCATAACAGATGTCTACAAAAGCTTATGCCGGTCAGAAGTAAATACATAAATTAGTGGTCTAATTTTTACAAAATAGAAAGAAAAAAGTAGTTCTTAGTAAAGTCAATAAAAATACCAACTTGTTATTTGATATTGAAAAACTTAATGTTGGGATACCTCAAGGATGCACACTGGAGCTTATATATGCAGATGGATTTAACTGTAACATTCACGGTAAAGATATGTATAAAGTAATGCAGATTGACAATACAATTAATAACAATACAATGACCTTTTGAAAATATATATTTATAAATGTTTAATTATTTAATTAATAAATTATCTAGCTAGCCAGTTTCAGTATAATTGATAAATACAAAATAAGCCACTTCTATAACAGTAAAGATGGCTAATAGAAATATCTAAAGCAAGTTAACATTAACAAAAACTGAAAGTAAAACTAGGTTTTTTAAAAAATTCTACAAAAAATTTAAGACTTTTTTCTTTCTTGATAAAAACTTGTTCAAAAAGTTTTTATATTTGTATGTGCAATTCAATCATATTGTATAAACGAGTTTTACAATCAAGTAAAATATGAGATATTTTTATTATGACCTGTTTCAAACATGTGTATCAAGTCATTTTTATGTACTTAATATATGTATATAATATTAATTACTTTTTCTTTGACTGTTATAATAATTTTATTTTATAACTGGATTATCAGTCAAAAATATATGGTATTTATTATATTTTGCATTATTTTTTTTAAAAAACTTGACTGATAATCCAGTTATAAAATAAAATTATGTATATAATGTTTGTATGTACTATGACTACTGAAATAAAGCTTTCTTGTCTTATCTTATTATTAATAAAATTTTGAATCAGAATTTGTATAGTTATTGATCCGATGTTTATTAATAAGAAACTAGATTTTCTAGAAAATTGTTTATCTTTTACTAAAACATGTAACTGTTTAACTTGAATGACTGTTAATAAAATAACTCAAATATTACAAAATCAAACCAAATATTTATTCCAATCAATTAATATCATATATTTCCATGTGCATTTCCCTATTCCTCCTTATCATCAAACATATATTGACTTTTAATCTAATTAAATTCCTTTATTTATATTATAATTCTGTGACATACTCAGCAATAAAACCGTACGCGTTGAAAAAAATCAAAGCACATATGCTTTTATTATCACACAATGTATATTAATCCAAAAATTTAATTTAGATATTTCCGATGTCACTTTATCATTATGATTTATTATGAATATCCCAACGAAATGAATGACAGATACCGTTTATTTACATTCAACGTTTGGGGATTTATACTGTTATTGGAGGTATTATATTGAACTAAATTTTAATATATACCAATAAAAGTTGTATTTGATGTTTGATAACGTGGATAAGAGCATAAGAAATAAAATGTTTTTTTATTGCAAAACTCTATTGACAAAAAATATTATATATAAAATGATGATGGATAATAAATCTGCTTTAAATTACATCATTTCTCATTTTTGTTAAAATACCCTAATAAAAACACTTTACTGCCTAATTGATAGTATAAACTAGGCTTTAAGGTTTTAATTTACATCTGACCAAACTGATTAAATAATATATTATTAAGATAATAATAACAAACACATTTTTAAATAATTTCCATTGTAAATTGATCAATACAAAAATCAATGATTGCAAATCTTAAAATATACATACAGACAATGCTTTGTATACATTTTATATATAAACATCTTCATCTATCGATTTAGTTGGGTAGGTATAATTAACAGCACTTTCGTAGATATTTTGAGAATGCGTCATTTGCGTATGTATCATAGTATGTGTATCTTCTTCAGAATTTTCTTGATCTCCTTCACAAGAATACAGTTCACTACCTAAAAAAATATATACAATAAATTATTACAAACATATTGTGTTTTATGTATATTTACCTGCTTCATCTTTGCATGTAACTTTTATTTTCAACGTTTTTAAATTAGAAGAATCTGTATTCATAGACATCTGTTTAGAATATGTGTTTCTTGGACAGTCGTTAATAGAACATGCCAATGCTGTAATAATCAAATGTAATTAATTTATGTACTTTGCTATTTGTTATTCACAAATTCAATTAGCAAATACAGCTAATAATTTATTAAATACCAAAAAAACTAAAATGCAGAAAATGTATACACTGCAAAACATTATATTTATAAAATAAAATCCAATACATAGCCTTTATATGTACAAAAGTCACTAACCAAACCATAATTATTCGTAGATAAATAAGAATACATAAAATTATACTTACAGAATCTTGAAATTTCAATTAAACACAGCAACACAAACAAACTTAAAACTGTAAATTTTATCATTGTGGCAATAACTGATTTATATTTCTCTGTGCTGAGAATTGAACTAAATCAATTTATTATTTCTGATAATTATATGTTTATCATAATATATAGGAAGTATGAATAATTTATTATAATAATAATCCATGAACTGCATTTCATTTTTTTTTGTTAAAACTATTTATTGCATACAATAATGATTAATAATTTATATTAGATTAGCATTTGTTAGAACAACTATAAAAAATAAAAATGTTAAGGTTATCATAAAAGTTCATGATAATAACAACATAATTTATAAAATATTTGATATTTATACAATATTGATATTGAATTTAAAAAAAAATGTATAATTGTTTGAACCTTTGACGCAATAAAAATTAGGTTGAGAAAGGTCAATGATAGACATCCATATTGTTAGTTAATAGTCTCATTTTTTAGTATGTTATTCCTTGATTTCATTATTAATCACAAATGATGTCTTTTAGTCATAACAATACGCGTTTTAAAGAAATAAATAAATACTACTTTGTCAGCCATTTAATAAACATTTCATTATGCTTGTACTCTTGCACAAGGTTAAATTTAACAATTACTAAAATACAATAACATATTAGTCAGTATTTGTCTGGCACAACATTAAGCTGTTTCTCAAAAAAATATTATTTAAATCCCATAAAATATATTCAGCAGTATGACCTATGCGACATTAAAAAAGTTGACAAAGATATGAGAAAGTATATAGCAACCAATCCTAATATTACACCAACCGAAATATCAAGTTTCTTGGGAAAACTAACTCAATTAAGAACAACTTGCCCCTAAAAAAGAAAACCTATTTTAACTACCCACTTCCTCCATTTATCTTTAGACTCATAAAACAAAAAAGACAGTTATACAGAGATTTTAAAGAAACAGAAGACGCAACTATTAAACGTAAATTTAACGAACTAAATAAAAACATTCATACGTTAATATGCAACTACAAAGAAAGCAAATGGACAAAGTTTGTGACAAAATTAACGAACAAAAGAAACGAACATACTTGTCGGAAATTTAAAAACTGAGTAAATAAACCGCATCTCTAAAAATTTAGCCTATAACTAATCCAGACACTAACAAACTACATAAACTTGATTAAGACATAGCAAACATTTTCTCAAATCATTTTACAAAAGCGTTCAGCTTTAGTAAAAATGATGACTATGACAAACAAAAACGGACTAAAGTAGATAACTGGTATGACAATTATTTTAAAACCCCATACCAAACGCCTGAAAGTGTATTAATATCTGAAGATGAATATTTTCTAATTCTACAAGCTGGTAAAAATTCATCTCCTGGTGCAGATAATATTCCCCGAAAAATCCTAAAACGCCTACACAATAATATCCACATCCATATAATTAAAATTCTCAATTTCTGCTTATCCCATCAATATATTCCTACTGAATTCAAGTGTGGAATTTGCACACCAAAAAAAAATTCAAATTCTACCTCTGCATCCAACTATAGACCTATAACACTTCTTCCAGTTATAGCTAAAATCCTTAAATCCCACATTAAGCAAAAATTGTTAAGCCATGTACAACCCAAGATACCTATCCATCAGTTTGGTTTTTCCTCAAATAAATCTACTATCCATCCTTTATGTATTCTTACCTCCAACATCCAAACAACTCACCTTGAGGGCGGACAGACGTCAGCATTATTTCTTGACATAAACAAGGCTTTTGACTTTGTCTGGTTAAAAAGTCTCTTGTACAAACTGTCATTAATGCAAGTTCCTCCTTACCTAATTTGCACAATAAAAAATTTAATTCAAAATAGACAACTAAGTGTTAAAGTTAGAAATTCTTTCTCTCCCGTCTTTTTTCCTAAGCAGGGCGTTCTGCAAGGATCTCCATTGTCACCACTCTTGTATAATATATATTGTAGTGATATATTGGACGTGGGTCAACATTTTAAGCTAAAAATGTACATATTACAATATGCCAACGACACTGTGCTGATATCTCATGCAAAAAATCTGGCACATTCTATTCAGCACTTACAATCTTTAACCAAACATATTGAAACATGATTCAAGACATGGAGGCTTTATGCCAATCTTAACAAAACCCAACTCCTTATTATAGGGACATCAAGTAATACAAATACAGTATTAAAAGCAAAAGAAAGCAAAATGTGGCGTTTTCTTGGTAATGTAGAAAAATCGTGCAGTACTAATCATGTGCAAGATTATCTAAAAACAATTTTTAATCACAGCAATTTTGAAGTTTCTAATATCCATACAAATTATGGAACTACTTGCTACAAGCTTGGGGTTTCAAACAAAGACTATTCAGCATCAATTAATCCGTCAAACTGGCCTACAGGAATTAAACTAAGTAGATTTTGGTTTCCTAAAAATAATCATTCAAAAAACTTAATTACCAACAAAACACATCGACAACTATAAACCGATGTATAATTAAACTTGCGCATTTAAACGTTCAGTCAATAACTAACAAATTAAATCTTGTTGAATTATTTTTAAAAACAGAAAATATTAATATAGTTGCTATAACAGAACATTGGGTAATGAATAACCAAATTGAACACGTCATAATTCCAAATTTCCGTTTAGCAGCACATTTTTCAAGAAAAATACATATTCATGGTGGAGTGGCTATTTATGTACAAAATCATGTGACTTATAAAAATTTAAAAAGGGTACAAGAAGTTTCTATTGAGTTAGATTTTGAAACCTGTGGAATCACATTTAAAATGGGAGATGATCATGTAACGTTATTATCTATTTATCGTTCTACTAACGGTAGCTTTGACATTTTTAATAAAAATCTGTCTGAGTTATTAATACCAATAATTGCCAAAGGTGACAAACTTATAATTTGTGCAGATTTTAATATTGATTATCATTCAAATTCAGCTCAAACTAAAATACTTAAGGATATTTTATTATCCAACGATCTTAAAGTTACCAGTACGGAATATACACGTGTTTTTACTAACTGTAATAACATTACATCTTACAGCACCATTGATTATATTGTAACAAACATAGACAAGCATATATACGAGTACAAAGCTAGTGTGGTAGGACCTCCGATTGCTGACCATTTTAGTATTACATTATCGATACAAAACCATATTGCCAATATTAAATCCGATTGTAATGTTAATTATTACCAGAGTCGTAACTACAATTCATTCAACATACAAAAACTAAAACACATGGCTAAAATTACAGACTGAACAAGACTAATGCAATCCTTTTCAATAGAAGAAGTTTTTTTAAACTTCAGTACAACTCTTCAAAACTTATTGGACAGCTGTTGTCCAATTGAAATAAGAAAATGCAAAAGTAAACATAAATGCAAAGACAATTGGATTACCAACACTATAATACAAGAAGGTAATTCTTTAAAAGATATGTTCTGGTTAATTAGTAATTTTAATGATGCTGAACTAATATCTTCATATAACATAAAGAATAAATAACATTATAATTGCCAAGCAAAATTTCTACTCTAACAAAATATTAGAATCAAAAAATAAAATAAAGGCAACTTGGAGTTTGATAAACAACTATCTCGGTAAATCAAACAATCAAAATACGCGACTAGTTATAGTTTATGAAAATAGAACTGTCTCTGAACCCGCACAAGTAGCCAACAAATTTGCAATTTATTTTTCTAATATTCTTTTAGAAACTATTAATTAATATTTCAAATAATACTTTTTACATATCTCCGATTACCGAACACGATATAATAGATGCATTAAGGGGTTTAACTAACAATAATGCTAAAGGTCCAGATGATGTACCAATAAAGATAATAAAAATATTAATAGAAGATTTAATGTCACCACTAGTTTTTATGTTTAATTGGTTGATTGATGTAGGTGTTTTTCCATCAATTCTAAAAATAGCTTCGGTTAAACCTATTTTTAAAAAAGGTGATAAAAGTTTTATAAGCAATTACAGACCTATATCCGAACTATCCTCAATAAGTAAATTATTTGAAAAAATAATTTCAAATAAAATTCTCATGTTTTTAAAAAAATTTGATCTTCTAACAAAATCGCAACATGGTTTTACATCTGATAGGTCAATTGAAACAGCTGCCTGTAAGTTAATTAATTTTATTATTCGAGAAGTAGATCAAAATAAACACGTTAATGTATTATTTTTCGACTTGTCTCGTGCATTTGATACTATCAATATTAATTTTGTTTTATCAAAACTAGAAGCTCTAGGATTTCGAGGAAATTTTTTAATGCTAATCAAATCTTACTTAAGTGATAGAAAATTATATGTCAATGTTAACAACCGTCGATCTCATACATTTAACGAAATGCTAGGCGTTCCTCAAGGATCTGTGCTGGGTCCATTGTTGTTTTTATTATTTTTTATTAATGATCTGTCAGAATCATTTCCAAATGATCTTGTCATATTGTATGCAGACGATACAGCAGTTGGAATTTCAGCACAAAACCAAGAGAACTTAATAAATAAAACAAAAGTTGTTATTTCAAAATTTAACAAATGGTGTAACCAAAATTCATTGGTTGTAAATGAATCAAAGACGCAATGCATATATTTTTCAAAACGTAAACAAATGCCAGAAAATACGGAATTAATAGTAAATAATAAAAAGTACACATACAGTGACAACTGCAAATATCTTGGTATATTTCTCGACAGTAAACTTAACTGGAGTACACAGGTAGACTATGTATGTAATAAATTAAGTAAAGCATATTATGCTATACTTTCATTAAAATCATGTTGCAATGAAAAAAGCATTTTGAGTGTTTATTATGCATTGGCCTACTCGTATATGTCAAACAATGTACTCATCTGGGGTAAAGCGGTAACTCATGAACGGGTTTTTATACTACAGATGAAAATCATACGACTAATTTATGGACTACCGTATAGAGAATCATGTAAACCTGTCTTTAAAAACACACATATACTAACTTTTCCAAGTATATATATTTACAAAACTCTTTGTTACATACACTTAAACCAATACAGGTTTCAACTTCTAAATCATACCCATAATTATCACACACGAAATGGAAATAAACTACTGGTTGAATATCACAGAACGGCACTTTTTGAGCATTCTTATTTTTTTCAAGGAATCAAAATGTATAATTCTTTGGATATCAACATTAAACAACTTAATTATACCCGATTTAAATTTAAACTAAAATACTTATTAATGAAAAATGCATACTACTCTACAAATGAATTTTTAAATAATTGTTAAGGTTGTATACTTATTACTTAATTGTTTTTTTTTGACACTCACATCCAAATTTTGTATATATTTGTTCTATGTATATGTAAATTGTTTTGGCCACGTGAATAAATAATATTATTATTATTATTATTATTCCATACCATCGCATATCAAGAAACTCACCGAATATTAATCTCAGCCATGTAACAATTCAACAATCTCCAACATGCAAATATCAAGACGTGTTTTTTGATAATAAACTATCCTTTAAACTCCATTCCCGTTCTATAAAATCTAAATGCACAACTCGAGCAAAACATTTCCGCTGTCTTACCTATAGAGAAAAAGAAGGTATCAATATAAAAACAGCTACACATATTTATAAATCTATTTGCAGACCTCGATTAGATTATGCATCAATTATTTTTTCACAATGCTGTAAAGAAACTCTAAGTAATCTGCATGTCGCTGAACGATCAGCTATTAGGAGTATCACTAAAATACGTCATCCTAATAACTCTTTACTATATCATCAATAATGAGTCTCTTTATGAACTAACGCAAATTAAACCATTTTCCGAACGTCTCTCAGAACTGACAAAAAAATTCTGCAACAGGTCTGCTAACGTGAAAATAATATTTAAACTTGCTATTCCAAGAAATCAAGGAAAAATTGCTAAACATAAATTTCTATCTAAATCCATCCTTGAACATATCCTACTAATTTCCAATATCACTGACAATTCAGACTCATCCGACTAACTGACGATCATTTCACTTGCTATTTTTTTTTTTTTTTTTTTTTTGTTGTAATTCACCAAACTTCTATATTTTATCTTTCTTACCACTATAATCATACTCATGGGCAGAAAGACTTTGGTCAATAGCCTTTTTCATATTCATATTCATACTCATTTCTATCTTACTTTTATATATGTTTATTTACTTTAAAAAAAACTTTGTATGTGTGTATATGAAATAAATTTGTTTACTACTACTATTATTTAAATGCTATTATTTGTAATTATATCAGTCCATATGTAATACACCTGCGAGTAAAAAATAGAGGTCACTTTAAAATTATAACTTTATTTTGAAATATATTTTTTTTAACCTTATGTTAGCAAATTGTAAACAATTGTACTGTATTTTGCACACTAAATTAAAAATGTTTAATTGTAAAGCATATTTATTGTTTTTATTGTGTATTTTGGAAATATAACAAATTTTCAGTTCAGACAAAGTTCGAATTTTTGTTCTTATGACTAATATGGAACAAAAAATTTAAAAAAAAACTTATCAATAACAAATATTACCCTTTTTTGCATTTATGACTGCTTGAAGTCGATAAGGAACACTTTAAATTAAATTAAGGATCACATTTTGGTTGATATTATTTATTCTATTCCTGATATAGCAACTGTCTTAGCTCCTGAGCAGTTCTTGGAGCAAGTGTATGCTTTCGGATAAGTTGTCCCAACTCATTCCAAACGTGTTCTATGGGATTCATAACCGAGCTGAAAGCTGGCCAATTTGACAACTCTGGCTACGTAAGGTCTAGCAGTATCTTACATAAAAATGCCCATAGTTGTCATGAAGGGCATAACTGACCCATCGCCAAATAAAAGTCGCTCATCAATACAAACTGAAGTGTATCTTTCTCCGCGTTTTCTCCACATTTTCCAACGTCCGTCTAATCTATTGAGATTGCTCCAGTAGTTATTATTCCATGCCCGGTAGTTTCGGGCAAAAGCCAAAAGCCATCGTAACACGATGTCGGCTTGTAAAGGTGAACCTGTAATCATCTTTCTACAAGACAACCAAGCAGCCCAAAGCTTCCTTTTAACATTTACATTTTTAACTTCATAAAGTTGATTTCGTAAATAAACTGCAAAAACTGTTATATTCCGCAAACTTGTAGACACCAAAAAACAGTCATTTCTGTTTGTGGTAATTTTATTTTGCTCAGATCTTCATCTTCTGATTATCAGACCAGTATCTAAATAAAGCTGATACACCTTTTGTACTGCACAAAGACTTTTACCAACAATCCCTGCAGTTTCATGTTTTCCTTGCTTATCAAATAATCCCAACTTTTAAAATCCATTTTCCCATCAGTTAAAAATTCAGAAAAATTTTGTAGCACAACATATTTTGGCCCAATCACGGAAAAAATAAAAAATATTTTCAAAAAAAAAAAGTTAAAAGTAGCCTTTAAATCAAACACAAAATTAAGCAATTTTCTCTATAACGCCAAGAAAAGAAATAATAAACTAAAAGGATCAGGAGTCAATAAGCTAACATGTACTGATTGTGAAAGTGTATATATAAATCAAACTGGTCAAAATTTTAAACAACGTTTTAGTAAACATGAAAAATCATATTTACACGGTAATTCAAAATCAACATTTGCAAATCATATAATTAATAAAAATCACAAAAAATTAAAAAATAATTAAAACTTACTTTTAAAGCGGTAAGTCTTCTACTCAAACGGTAAGAAATTTACGTAACAAATTTGATAGAAAAAAATGTTTAACCGCAGTTTGTGAACAAATTTGTAAAACAAGTTTGCAAAACTGGATTGTTAGTGGATAAAACAACGTTCACGTTCTCTTCCAGTGCGCATAGCCAAAAAAATAATGTTGTTGCTCAGAGTGTGCAACAACATCAACTCGTCATCGTTCTTAGAAACTACACATTTCTCGCACTTTTTTTAAGAGAATTTTGCATAAAGATTTTGGTTTAAAAGCCTACAAAGTTCAATTAGTTTAAAAAATAAAACCATGACCATCCTATGCGTTTTCAGTTTGCCAATGGGCTAAATTGTTTGGTCAAAGATGAATAATTTTATAAAAAAATTGTGTTTTTTAATAAATTCATTTTTATTTTGGAGACTATGTCAATTAGCAAAATTGTCCACACACATGACTATTAAACAGTCTATGCATCCACAACGAGTAACCGTTTGGTGTAGTTTTTGGTCCGGCTGCATTATTGAGTCATTTTTCAAAAATAAACAAGAAACCGCCGTTACCGTCAATAGCAAACGTTACTGTGCCATGCTTAACAAATTTTTGTATTCAAAATTTAAAAAAAGACAAAATAGATGACATTTAGTTTCAACAAAACGCACTGTTTTTGGAAATCAAATAATCAGCCAAATTGTTAATGTCAATTGGGCACCTAGGAGTTGTGATTTGACTTAGTTTGATTTTTTTTTGTGGGGAGACTTTAAGGATAAGTGTTATAATAACACTCCAGAGACAATTGATGTCTTGAAACACAAAATCGAAGTTGCCATTTATGCGATTGGAGCACAAACAATCAAAAATGTACTACAAAATTGAGTTAATTGGATGGGTTACTGTCAAACCAGCCGTAGCAGTCATTTGAATAAAACTGTGTTTAATTTTTAAATAAAAATGTCCATATAAACTCATAATTTTGAAAAAAATATTTATTAGTTTTTTAATATTTAAAGCTGATTCAAATTCCAAAAGTTAGATAGCCCACTCTTTAATACTACAAATCAAGGTAGTGGTTAGAATAATCTTAAACCCTGCTGCCACCAAGAACCTAAATGTCAAACCCTTTAATAGACTAATTGTCTTAATGTAACAATAATAAATTCCATGTTAAACTTTTATTTGTTGTTGTTAAATCTGACAAAAGCTTCAAAATCAGCACAAGTTGGTTAACTAGCAGGGTTGTAGAACAACTAATTGTTTAAAAGTTAATGCCAATAAATTTGGCTACGCGGTCTCTTTCCGACAACAAATTTGATCTCCCAGCTTGTACCTTGGCTATGACATGTCAAAAATCTGTACCTCAGCTAAATAAAAAAAGTTTGACAAACCAATGTTATCAAATATTGGTGACAGTGATAAAAAGTGGAACTTATCTTTCAGTTTATCTTGTTCACTACGGAGAAAAGCAAGTTGATTGGTAATAGCAAATCTATTAAGAAAATCAAAAATGGCCATTTTGTTGAGACGGTGTGTCGATGTGTTAAAGAACAGATTTGATTTGTATGTACAAAAGTGTATGTACAAAAATTGCATTAAAATAGCAAACGTGTACAGCCAGTTGCGTGCATCAGCTGCAAAAAATAACATTTTTCAAGATTGCGCCACTGTCCAAAATGCAAAGATCAGTTTGCTATTAATAAAAAATATTTTAAGGTTTATTTTTTTATTGGCACTGCAGTCTTTTATAATTGTAGTGTTATTTGTGTACTTGGATTATTTTTATATGTAATTCATACTAGTTTTAAGTTTTATTTATTTTATGGTTTTGGCATCAGAGTTTTTTAGTACTTTGATGTTATCTGTAATATTGGTTTTAAAATTTATTTATTTAAGCTCACTTCAAGCCGCAAGAAAATTACAATCTTTGGAGCTTTATGCACAAGAAGTGCTGGGTCAAACAATCTGCTCTAGGGTTCACTAAAGAAAATCACGCAAGGTCGTTTGATTAAGGATCTTATCAATTATAGCAACAATGTCATTCTTAACACGTCTTTGCTAGTAGCTCTTAAAATTATGTTAAAAAATTCCTGCGCCAAAAAGAACAATTAGAAACTCTGCTAGAGTTTTCTTCTCAAAGTATTTGCCCTACAACTTCTTTTTTGCCTTAAAAAAATAGAAACGGCTTGGGTATCTTTTCCGCATTAAAGCCAGGCAACGTCACTTATTGGGTTATCCAGCAACTTCCCTCTAGCATTATAAAGCGGATACTGAAAATTTACAACTTGCTATAGAAAAACGGTGTCTGTTTAAATATCTTGCTATTGTTCAAACCTTCTAAATAACTACAGACCAATTTTGTTAACTTGCTGTTTCAATAAATAATTCTAGAAAATAATCAACAACCGTCTAGTGTGGATGTTGGAAAATTGGTCTCTTAGCTAAATACTAAGCGGGTTTCAGACAAAAATATAATACCGTTAATCATTTAATCTAACCAAAAAAAACATCTAAGACGCCTTCCTACTCCAGATCAGTATAGACAACAAGTAAACAATGATGCAGTATCTAGAAGTTTTTGCTCAACTACAATAATAATATCTCAATTGCAAATAAAAAAACTTGCCAAGACAGCTTGTGTACAGACGGTTCAAAAACAGATTAGAAAGTGTCTTCGTGTCTTTGTATCCTAAAAAAGCCCATTTACCGTAAAATTATATGCATTGCATAAAACCCTGCTAAACTGTAAAACATTATCTCACAGCTTGATTCTCCTTTGTTCCAATTTGCTGAGTGCCATCTTAAGTATAAAGTCATGTACTGGTCAACCCGCTGGCCTAGCTTATACAAACATCAACTATGCTTTTGGCCAAGTTTTGACAAAGAGTTATCTTTGTCTGGACGCCAAGTTACTCGGTGCAACGGACAATAAAACCGCCTGTCATGCGGCAGAAACTTACGGACAATATTTTTTTTAAACTTAATGACCTTAAAGAATACGTCTATTTAGACCATAGAAAATTGGCAAAAAAAAAATACGGTTTCAAAAACAATTAAAAAAATCAAGCTTTTTGTGACGGCTTAGAAGCCACCGGTAGTACTCAACAGAAAAAAAAATCTTATGCTGCTTGCTATGCTAAATACCGGCTCAAGCTCCATAACAACGTAGTATCTATTGTATCAAATAAAAAAAAGTCTATAGAAAAGTGCGTTCAATTTCTGAAAGTCGCAAAAGATATTCCAAAATTATTGCAACATTTTTTGCTAATGTAATAACGTATTTTTATTATTGTGCGTAATATTTAGTTTATAGATTGTGATAAATGATTCATTAATAAAAACAAGATTTAGAGTAAAAACAGCAAAATCTTATAGGTTTTCTGCTTATTTTATATGTTGTGTACGTGTGTTTACCTATTCGTTTTTTTATATACATTTGCAAGCAAAAAATAAGGGTCAGTTTAAAATTACTACTTATTTTTGGAATTTTTTGTTTTAAATTTATGTTTGCTGTTTTACCTAAAAATTGTAAACCAAAAAAAAAAAACGTTTAATAATTAATTTCCTGACAAATGTTATTTATCTGTCAGTTATTATCACAGTGTTACAGACATTTAGTTGAAATTTTTTTACTTAGTGTTGTTTTTTTTTGCGTATCTTGTTATTCATTCGGTGTACTGTACTTAACAGGTCATAATGCTATTAGGCCCTATTGTTGTAGCAAGAATTATAGCGTCGATTGAAGATGGGCAAGAAAAACGTAAATCTGCACGGATTGTTAGTAAAAGTTTTTGCACTGTACAAAAAGTGTATCAGCGTTACTTAGATAGTGGCCTAATTAATAACCAGAAGATCAGGATCCGGACAGAAAAAGAGATGACCGTTTTTTGGTGTTCACCAGTTTGCAAAATAAAACAGTTTCTGATGTTTATCTACAAAATCAACTCCATGAAGTTAGAAATGTAAATGTTAGTAAATGTACTTTTGTTATTGTTTTGTAAAAAAAATGGCTATTTGTCTACCTTTACAACACCGACATTGTGTTGAAAGATTGGTTTTAGCTCAAAATCACCGGACATGGAATACTAGAACAGGGTACTGTTTTCAGATAACTCGCGCTTTTGCCTCAATGAATCAGACAAACAACGGAAAATATAGAGAAGACGCGGAGAAAGATACCGTTTTATTTTGTATTGATGAGCGATTTCCATTTGGCGGTGGGTCGGTTATGGTTTAAGCAGGAATTTTTACCAAAGCACGCACAGTCTTTATAGAGAATGACTCCCTGACAGCTCACAAATACATTATGAAGATTTTCAAAGATTATGTTATGCCCTTCATGACAACTATAGACAAGCGCTGCACTTTCATGCAAGATAATGCTAGAACTCACGTAGTCAGAGTTGTCAGAGATTATCTGAATAAAGTGGGATATTTGCGGTTTAATTGGCCAGCTCTCAGGTTGGACATGAATCCCATAGAACATGTCTGGGATGAATTGGAACGACGTATCCAAAAGCATACACCTGCTCCAAGAACTTTTTCATATTTTTTGTTCCATTTTAGTCCTAGGAACATAAATTCAAGTTTCTTCTAAACTGTGATATTTCCAAAATACGCAATAAAAACAATAAATATGCTTTACGATTTAACATTGAATTTTTAATTTAGTGTGCAACATACAGTACAATTGTTTACAATTTGGTAATAAGATTAAAACAATAAATTCCAAAACTAAATCATAATTATAAAAAACCTCTATTTTTTGCTCGCCAGTGTATTTTCAGCACTTTTTCAGAGTCTACCAAAATGTGAAGATCTTAGTAAGACAAAGTCACAGGTTATAATATTTTCTACCAATAAAAGGTTTAGTTTGTTATTGTAAATCTATAATTTAAGTATTTTTCTTTCATGGTTTATGATGATATGATATAAATCATTTTAATGCATTTAGAAATGCTTCCGTGATCACATTTTTCACCAATTCTAGATGCACTGTTTTTTAGACATAGCTTTCTATTGTACGGCTTTTTTTAGAATGTTGTAATTTTATTTGCATGACTGCTACGTACTTTTGTTATTGAAAACATTTGTGAAATACCACCTTAATCGTATTTCTGGCTGCGGAATTAATATTAATTACATTGATGCAAGTAGTACTATTTGATGCCTCTATAAATAATTTGAATTTGTGTAGTTTATAATAAGTTTTTTAAGGAAATGTTACGTAATAAAATTATTAAGTGACGTTGATTAAACGATGATTCGAATTCCATTAATCTTCCACTAACTTTAAGTAATAGTGTTATTGGTTTTTCTTGTGCGTTGTACAATTTTAAAAGTAAAGAAACTTTGTTATAACTGTGTTGGTAGCGTTACTGTTGTGGTACATTTTGTATTAATGGCATTTTTTTTTATTGCAAAAACATTTGTTAATATCACTACAAAGACAAATTTTGAGTTAATGTTCCTGATGTAATATGAACTGTCAGTTCTTGTAATTCACTTACCCAATGTAACACATATATTTTTCTTAATTAAAATTTAATTTATTCTAAAAAAAAATGCGTGCAAAATAGACCTATTGCGCATGTAGCTATCAAGTGTAACTTATCTGTCATCTTATAACATGAAACAAATAATTTATTTTATTTTGCATAATACGTTATTAGTATGATGTACTCTAAGTAATAAATTTAATATAAAAAATGATTTATTTAATAAACAGATTACATTAAGTAGATATAGAATTTGTTATAGACATAGTGTTAAAATCTTTGTTATAAGGAACATACTTTTTATAATACGTATGGCTGTTTACATGAACTCTGGGTCCGTACGGGTTATCTTCAACTCCTTCACATTCGGTGGTCAGAAAACTTTTATCATCTGAAAAAATAAATACAATTTAGTGTTGCAGAAATCAATAAAAACAATAACTTGGTATTTAATTTAAATATTAAATTAACACGCACTTATATAAAATAAATTTGGCACCATTAAAAGTACTTTACAGAAAAGTGCAACTAAAAGCAAACTTGATCTGTTGATTTCACATTGAACTGATATTTTTTATGAAAAATGTGATAAATTGGGTCACTATACATAATGCTGAGGCAATTAGATACATGCTCAAAATCAATTTTTATCTTTAAAAACAATTCAATACAATCTAACCTAACCTAACCTAATATATGCATTTTTAATTACTATAAACATGTTTTATTTACAACACACGTGTATTGAGTAATGATATCATTGTCTAGGCACTGTGCAAAATGTCAATGTATCATTTTGCTCATACAATACTCATTAATAATCAATAACTTTTATTATTTAATTTAGATACGATATTATTATAAGAAAAAAACAAGTTGTGTATTGTTGTCGTAATATGATGTATTTAATTTGTTTATTATTAAATATAATAGATTATTGTGCAAAATTTAATAAGTAATACTATTTTCTACTTACCTTTGGGAGTCTTGCATGCAATCTTTACTTCAACTTTGCTTTTATTGCTTTTTAATGACTTCTTTGATATAGTTATTTCGGAATTATGAGGACAGAAACTAACATCGCATTTTGAACCTGTAAAAATTAAATCAAATAACTTTATATTGGTTTCTTAAGATTTGCTTACATAATACGTAGCAGAACGTAGATGCTAATATAAAAATTGCGAGTGATTTCATTTTGTGGCAGTGGACGAATGAGTTGTTTATTATTAATTAAGTTTCTCATAATCTTTTAATGTGTAGGTTAAAGTTTATATAAATTCAAAATATTGTTAAAGAAATCACGTAGTAATTTTAATTACTTGGTAACAATTTATTACGTAACAGTATAATTTATAAATGTTTTGTTTAAAATCAGGGATTTATCTACACAATCAACGGATCGAGATTATGCCATATTAAGCATAGTTTATTATAATATTAATATTTACATACAAATTGTAATAATTAAAAAAAAATCCAAATTTAAAAAAAATAGTTTTTATTAAAAAATATGACAATAAAGTCAATTTCAATGATCACGTATTATTTCGTAGAAAAAACACACAAAGTCGCAATAAGTAGAGCATATAAAAAAAACAGTTATAAATTGAATTAAGTTATATTATCATATCACACGCTTGAATATACGTCATACCTTGCTAGCACGAAGATGTGCTTTAATTTGTATTGAAAAAATTCATTCAAAAGCATCAATTTTTTGCATTCATTTATCCAAATGTGAAATCTATTGTTTAAATGTAATTATTTAATTAAATCTTAATAGCATAATTAAATGATTTTGTGATTGTTAATATAAAACCCAATTCTAGTTGTTCTACTATTATAATTCTGTAATTAGATCAAAATAATTAAATAATTTATTTTCTTCTTGAATCGTCAATCACATAGATTGGTTGAAAATAGTTTGTCTCGTTCCGAACTTTATGAATTTTCATTTCTACAACTTTTTTTTAATAATATTATGATCTAAACAATAAAATAATTTTAAGATATAAAAAATGTTGTTTGTTGATAACGGATAAAATAGTTATACTCTTGATCAATGTTAGTAATCTTCTTGTCTAATCAATGCTACTTTTTATACCTTGTTTTTATACTTGGCATCCATCTCAAATAAGTAGTTTTTTTTAGCTTTTATAGGTTTTATTATTTAAAATAAAATTAATAAATACAATAATAATTAAGTTGTTTTGCAAACCAAAATAATAATAATAAAACATGTTTTTCGTTATATATTTATAAACAGCATGATAAACTCTGCCAAACTGTAGATATTAACCATTCGGAGATAACCTTCATTAAGTAATAGCAATTCCCTTAGTGCATCAAAATGAAAACATTTGCATTTATTTTTATACTTACGACATTATTTTGTTATACAATAGGTACGTATTTTAATTATATAATATTTATATGTGTATGTTACTATACATAGAATATTACTTACAGGTTATGTATGCGACTTGAAATTTTGTCCAGAAGATTCAGAAATAGTTAGAACAAAAGTGTCTTTACGAAATGATCGTTCTAAATTGAATGTGACTGTTGTTTGCATCGAGAAAAACAGTATGTAGAATTTAATTATTATTTATACATTTCAAAAAGTATTTTAATTAATAATGTAGGTAATTTATTTGCTCTAAATAATATATTTAAGTATTTAGTAATCATTTCAAATAAGCATTCAATTTATTTCTAGTTGTAATTTTAGATTATAACAATATGTGCATTGCTTATTGTCCTTACTATTTAATATTACTTAATCTTAATGTTTATTGGTAAATTGAATATGGTTTGAAGAGAAGATAAATAACATGATGACAAAGCTTGAGTGTTAAATAAAAAAATACTAAGTTTAAAAAATAAATGCAGAGCTAGAATTTTTAAATGTTTGGCAGTCCGGTCAAAACATTCCGAAATTATCAAATCTTAAACGCAAAGATCAGAAATTAATATTTATTATTAATTCAACAATTCACACAACATTTATTAACTCTTTTACTATTATTTTTTAAACAAATTAAATAATTTATTCAAGCATTTAAAGCAAGATGTTTTTTGCTGGTCAGGTTTGCTCTATTTTTTTATGTGAATTGGTAGATGCTAGAATCAACTTTAAAAATATATTTTGATAACGTTTTGCAGACGTTACAACTTGCGTTTCTATTTCGAAGTTAATCACCAGTGCAAACTAAAAATGTTTTTTTTTGCTTAAGTTAGAAAATCCATTTATGGACGGAGTGTGGGACTCTTTCTTCTTATTCTAAAGACAGCTTACCTACTAATAACCAACCTCTCAATGTTTTATTCATGTTTTATTTGTTAGTCTCAGTAAGCCAGATTGACTTGTCCGTGGCAAATATTGTGCACTATTGGTATATAGTAGTAGTAGTTTATCGGTCACTTTATAAATGGTATTTTATCCAGGATTTTATTTTATGTTTAAACAGTTTTATTGAATTCGTATTTAAGATGTCGCATGGCTATTTTTTTCACCTTTTTCCATATTTATTGTTATGACTTTTCACTATAAATTTTCTAGCTATATTTCTCTTTGTTTCTTTGCTATGGTTTACTTTAGTTCATGTGTCTTTTTCTTTTATGTTGTTTGTTATTACTAGTTTAAAAAGTTGTTTAATAGTTGATAGCTCTTTGATAGGCCAAGTTAAATAAATTTGTTTTTTATATCATTGATGCAACAAACGTTAACCTTCCTATCTACCACACTGTGCATTTATTAATTAATAAAACACTAATTTTAAATTAGAATGCCAATTTAACCGACCGCATTAAGTCACTGCAATAGTTACTAAGTTACTAAGACTTCTTTCTTGTCCCGTTCTTGTCCCACTGTGCTACGTTTGAGTTAGTCTAATCTATCTCAAACTTTTGCATCAGCGTGTCACCGCTACAACCCGCTATCGTTCACGCGCATTTCTTCATAAATTAAACCTGCACACAGAATCTCTTTCTTTAGCACAACTTCAAGTTCCAAATGACCTACAGAAGCTAGACAACATTTTGTGTGTTATTGTGCAACCAGTTTCAACTGTTGGTGCTCAATATGCTTTTGGCTTAACTGCCAGTATGTGTTTAACATTTGTTTTAGCCTTCCAAGCATGCTATAGCTGTCAGTATCTAGATGACCTCACTGCTAATATACTTTGTATTACACACCTCTACGACCCCTTTCAATTTATGTGTAAATAACTTCTGATATAGTTTCCATCAACAAATATTATAACCTTTGCAAAAATACTACTTCTACAGTTTTATCATTATTAAGACACAATATGACACGACATTCTCTGAAGTAATATGGTTTGACAAATCTTTAATAAATATGAGGAATAAAAGAGGTTTCAGTATAGAACTCTAAAAAACCACAATATTAAGTTTATTTGTTTTTGGATAAAGAGTTATCAAATGACACAACCTGTTTACAATAAGATAAATAATCATTTATTTGCATAACAATGCACTATGTGAGACATAGTCGAAAACCTTGGTTAAATTAAGAAAAAATACTTTAGATATGATACCTTCTTCAAAACCACGTAATTTGAAAGTTGCTACTTATGAATTGGGAATAAATAACTTGAACAATAATTAAAGTGTAAAAACTTTTTTATTGTTTTTCAAAACTTTTTTCTTTAAGATCTACAATTTTTTTTATTTCAGTACCAAATTTTAGCAATGTAATAGTTACGTACTATTCAAAGTTAATTGTTCTGCGTTCTGCATGCACAAACTTTTGTTGGATTTGGCTTATTTTAAAAAACCAATACTGTCAACTGCAGTTTAGTTGAAGGGTTATAACAATAAATCAACAAATTTTTACTTGTGTAGATAATAAACACTACATTTGATGCACTTCTGTTTTGTAATTATTTCTTTTGAACTAATTTTACACAAGTCAATTTGATCAATTTTTTTTAGCCAAAAATGTATGCAATATCTTATGTATGCTTATCATACTAATGCTCAAGAATGCTTCAATCTTACGATAGGTTACATGACAATCTTTCATTATCAGTTTGTACACAGCATTAATGTTTTCTAGCCCAATGACCAATTTTGACCAAGCTTTCTTTTGCCAAGGAACTATAGCAACGTTTAAAATTACTAAATCATTAATATTTTTTAAAAATATTTTAAGACGTAGTGAGGTGTTGGGTTCAACAAATGCTGTTAATTTGTCCTTGCCATTGTCACTAATGTGGTACTAACTTGAGGTGAGCAGATTTTGGCTTTGCAGGATTCACACAAACAACACATGCTGCAGTTATTTCTAAAGTTTATGAAGTATTGTTGAATAATCAGTTAAGCACATATCTAGATAGCAACAATTTAATGAATAAAAATCAATTTGAGTTCAGAATAAATAAATCTACCGTTATGGCTGTAAATTGCTTTGTAGATCACATAGTTGAAGGTCTGGATAATAAAAAACACGTGAGATCGATTTTTTGTGATCTTTCTAAGGCTAAAGTTTTTGCAACAATTCTATCAATTTCTTAAAATCCTATCTTCAAGGAAAAATTCAAACCAACGTTTTATAAAGGCAATCAATCATCAAAAGACAGTATTCAGTATGATGTGCCACAAGGTTCTGTTCTAGGACCAGCATTGTTTTTGTTATTTATAAACGCTCTTAATAATGCAGTCCCAAACTCTATTTTGTACGCTGATGATACTACAGTGTATTGCCATAACAAAATTGAATCCAAGTTAATTGTTGACATGTATAAAGCATTACACTCTGCTATATTATAGTTTCAAGCAAATTGTCTCTTTTTTAATAAAGCAAAAACTAAAAAAATAATTTTTTTACTTAGGGCATATAAGTTGCATGATAGTCACAAAGAAGAGACGTTCTTAGAATTTTACTTAGATCCTATTTTTAAATGGGATTGTCAAGTAAATTATGGGTTTAGCAAACTTTTAAAAAACATTTTTTCTTTAAAAAAATTTCAATAGACAGTTTTACATTTTGCTTTTATGACCGCATATTTTGCGCTATTACAATCAATATTTTCTTATGGCTTACTGGTTTAGAGGATTTTCTATTCAAAGGAGAGCAGTCACTTCTTTCGGCAACCGCAATTTGAGTAGCTCATTATAGACTAAATTCCACAGTCAGCCTAAATATTCTATTCTTAATCAGTAAATTTCTTCCTTGAAGGTAACTCCATTTTAACTTGATACTTTTATTTGTAATTTCTTTTTTTTTTTCTAGCTTCTATAATTGCTTCTCATAGTATTCTATTAAAAGTATTTTGTATATTTAGTGCTAATATGACACAGTGTTGTCTTTTTCTGTGTAGTCCATTGTTTTTTTTTGTTGTCTCTTACTTTTTCAATTTTTCTTTATAAATCCATATTGCTTCTGTTTTTATCCTCCTTTTTCTTCTATTTCTTGTTCAATTTTCTTCACAATAAATTTTTCATCTTTTTTGATAATGTGTTAATTAGGCATATCAGTTTAGACGCCTTTAATTTGCCTGCTTTCTTCTTCTTTTCAATTAACACTAGGTTTGCCTCCTTCCAGCAGACCAAAAATGTCCCTTTCTTTAGACATCTGTTTATTATTTGAGTTATCACTATCTTTCACTATCTCCGTTGTTATTTTAACTGATCCTGGTAGCTCTCTTATAATCTGTTTTATTTCCTCCACTGTTGCAGAGACTGCTTATGTTTTGTCAGTTATTTCTTCTACAATTCCTCTAGTGCAAAACAATTTCTCACGTATTACTTCTTCACTATTTTTTTCCTTTAAGCAAACTGTCTTTATTCCTCCCAATTTATTCATTACTATTTTGTATAGCTTTCCCCATTTATAAATTCTAACATTTCTTTTCTTACTGTTCTTGATTCTTTCTTCAGAGCGTTTTTGTCTTTTTTTAATTCTTTTTTAGTTTTGTCAAAATCATCTCCCTTTTTTCTCTGTCTTTTAATCTTTTTTGTTGTTTGTATTGCTTTCTTCTTGTTTTCCTTAATCTTTTTGCACCACCAGTACGGTCCTTCTTTTTCTCTTTCTGTACTTGGGGATTGGTTCTTTTGCTGCCTTCCGTCACAACCTTGATTCCATAGCTTTTTTTATCATTTCTCTGTCTATTTTTTTTATGTTTTATCTATCTTCTATTTTGTCTTTCTTTTTCCCTTTTCCGTTTGTACTGTATTGTATGTACTTATGTAAGCTTAGCAATTCTTGTTCTGTTACTGTGCAGCTACTACTATTCCAGCCATAATGTAACTTTAAATAGTGCTTTATAGAGAAAAGTTGCAGTAAATTGATTGGCTTTTGAGATAATCCATGTCAAAAATCTTAAAATTTATGGCGTAAAAATGTTCACGATTCAAATCAATTTTTTTGCCAAGAAAATTTTTTTAATTTACTGTTAACAATATAAATAGCGTCCATATGGCAATGTGTACTAACTACGTATACTGTCAAAAATGTCAACTTTGCAGTGCAGTGCAGTCAAATTGCACCTAACAACAGCAGTGTTGCCAATACATAAATAGCAACTCACCAATTAATAGCTATAATTCTCTTAGTTTTTCCGTTATATATACTATTTTAATCTGTGTATTAGACCTTTTTTTGCCCAAATATTTTTTGTTTGTCTTTTGCTTATTTGTCTTGCTGCGGTAGTTACATTAAATAATTTTTGTTTTTGTCAGGCCTAATCTTTTTAATGCAACACATTTGTTGTACAAGATCTGTAAATTGCCTAAAGTTTAAAGTATGGTTGTTTATCTATAGCCAATACGTTTTTTGTTTTGCTTTAGCCGTTAAGTGTAGTGGTGGTAGCAACAGTAATACTATGGTAGCTGTGAACGTTATTTTAATTTCTTCCGTTATCAGCAAACATGCCACCCTTTAAACTTTGCTTACTTTAGTAGCCGTACGGTAGCATCATTTTGCGCCCTCCAAACTCTAAAATTATGAAGTTTATGTAGTTTTCTGCGCCCAGCACCGGGCGCAGCAGGTGCGGGGGCAACGAAAGCACCGCTTCAGTTACGGCACTGGCCGTACTCTTAAGAGTGATATGTTTGTTTAACTTATACAAGTACTCCATATGTAATAATAACTTTAATCACCACAGTATATAACTATCTTCTTATGTTTGGTATCACACCTCATGTGCGTCTAACGTGTAAAATACGCCCAAATTGTCTTTGTAGTCACACTTTTAAAGTAAGTTTTTAAGGTTAAAGAACGATTGCCATCCGTCTACGGTGATTAGTATACTTTACATTATGTTTGATACAATTGCCTCAAATTTTTGATTTACAACGTCAGTGCGATAATTGGCGTATTGTATCACAACATCGCTTTTGTTAAGTATTAGGTTAATGCATACATTGTTTAATTAATAATTGTCATTATATAATTCTTATTGTTAACTAATTTGAATCAAAAATTTTACACACGTACGACACATTTGGGGAGCAAACCCCTGACTGTTGGCGTTCTACGCTAACGTTCTATATCTAAACTATCTTACCGTTTAATATCCATAAAGAATTGGACAGAATATCTAATAAATTAAATTATCAGATTATAAATATATGTATTATATGCATTATACATACTTATTTTGTTATTAAAATTAATAATTATTTTTATTGCATACGTAAATAATAATGTTAAATTAAGTAGTAGTCACAGAAACGGAACAAACACTACAAAACACGCATCTAAATGTAATGTATGTATTGGATCATGCCGATGCGACCACTTTTATCTACTCTAGAACCCCTCCCATCGTTCGTTCGTTCTCTTTTCAGGCGGTTGTCTCACAAGCGCTTGCCAGATTTTGGTACCCTCATCTTAATAGTTTTTCTACAGGTTGCTATGTTAAGTTTCAAAAACAGGTTCAGGTTTAATAAATGTTTTTATCTTTTCTTAGTTTATTGGTTTTGAGGTTTCTTTCTACACCTTTGTCTTTTATTTTTAATGTTTCTAGACTATTTATGCAAGTTATATCTTGCATAAATGTTCAATTTTATAACTAGCAAATGCATTGCCTCTAAAGCCACTTGGCTATTAGACATAATAGTTGTTAATTTGTGTATAACCTCAACTCAATCATGTTTCTGGCACAATAATCAATACAATCCACGTTTGTTTAAAAAACCAAAGCATGTTTGCTTTAGGATAGCGTTATTAAACTGCTTCTTCAGGTTTTATTGTATACTAGGTCTGTCTATTACATAACAAGACTGCTTATAAAAAAGTTTTATTTTAAAAATTATTCTATAACCCGTTCAATGTACTCTCATTCCATTGCCACACCGTGTTTCATTTGTTTTTTCCATTGCCAAAGCAATGCTGGAAGTCTTATTTTGTATAAGCGTTCAAGAACTCCGCTGATTTTTGGTTCACCTCTTCCATCAACTCAAACCTGGTTCCTTTTAAGGCAGATTAGATCTTTGAAAACAGAAAAAAGTCACAGGGTGCTAAACCAGGCAAGTACGGCGCGTGTTTGAGCACTGGAATGCTTCTAGCTCCGGCCGTTTCATACAAACTTGCTCTCGCAATGTTGCCAAAACTTTCAAATAGTAAGTTTGGTTTACAGTTTGACTCTCTGGAATCTATTCAGTCATCACGATTGATTGTAGTCACTGTTTGCGGAGTTAAAACAGAGACAGATTGGTCTGGACGTTGGTCATTTTTGGTGCTCTTTTGGCTTTCAGAAAACCGTTTATACCATTAGAAAACACGCGCACAAGATAAAGAATTTTCACCGTAGACTTCTTTCAACAACTTATAGCACTCAGTCGAAGTTTTCTTTAATTTAACATGAAATTTTACATTGATCCGTTGCTTGTGATTTCTGTCAAACATTGTTATCAGCACAAGAAAAAACATTTTGTTTCTAACCTCTATAGAAAAAATACTACCACAGCGACAAAAACGTATTTTTGTACAAAAATAGTAGACACTTTCAGCTATTCAACGCTGCATTTGTTTCCCTTGCCCCTGTTTCCTTCTAGCATGCTTATATATTAGCTCCAATGCCATTTTAGTCTTTGGTCCCACTTATGTACTACATAGTTGATTTGACTATGTCCAAGTATCTTTTGTTTATCCATTTTTGTTTGCTGTAGTATTGTCATATCAAATAATTTTTGATGCAATAACTCTTTATAAAGAATAAACTTTTTTATGCATCACATTTGTTGTGTGTGTTTTAAGATTTAAAATTTGTTCATTTATTTTTATTTAAACTAAATATAGTAGTGTGGTTATTGTTTTTATTGCCACGTTATTAGCAAACATGCTCTATTTTACCTTGTTTAGTAGCTGAGCTTTCAAGAATAGCTTTTTTGTCTTATGCAAGTGTTATATATGTAATAATAGGTCTAATCACCACTGTCTAGACATGTTAAGTATACTATCAATTTATTTGCAATAGGCCTTCAAATAGTCTTACTTGTCACAAGTTCTAGGTGAGTGTTAAAGGTTAGTCTGGTATTAAGCGTAAATACTAAATATTTTAATTTTTTGTTTTGTCTGTTTGTAAAAACTTTTTCACAATGTTTAGTACACTCTGAATTATGTTTGAGTTGTTTTCAAAACTAATAATTTTTTTATAGCATGATAGGATAATCCCATCAACTCTTGGCAACTTAAACGGTTTAAATGTGTTAATTTTCTGTTTCAAGCTACATTGATTAACAATTGTGCTATCTTAGACCTTTTTGTGTAATATTTTTTATTTATGTTATTTTTTTATTTTATGATTTTTTAAATATTTCTTCCACAAAGCTTTGCAAATAGAACTACAAATAGTTAGTTCAATTTTGTTTTAATTTTTTTTTTAATTGTTTAAAAAAGCTCTTCTGGAGGAGTAAAAAATAGCAGAAGTTGCACCACTAGGATACTGGCTGCAAACTTCAACACCAATCAGTAGACAATTTGTTGTCACTCGACAATGTGTGGAAATTGTCCGAATGTGCCCCTCACAAGTTTTCAGACAACCACAAATCTACCCAAGTTATATTTTTTATAAACCCTCTATTATGATTACAATGGATTTGAAGGTAATATTATCAAATTTCCTAAAGTGTTCAAAAATTATCCAGAGTTATTTTCTGACTGGTAAGCATACTATTATTGATTTTAAATTTGTTGTAAAGTCATATTAACTGTTTTTTAACAGCTCGGTATGTGTAAAAGTGTTACGTCTTGATGGACTGCTAACTTCTCTGGTAGCATGATAGAATAATGCTATCAGCTCCTGCTTTGCTTTGCTACCAAATGATAATAAAAAATTGACAACCAAAAATTAGAAAATCATTAATAATCAATAATTATGGTCAACCCAAAACACCCAAATAAAATATAATTGAATCACAATAAACTTTAGCTTGGTTTTTTTGTCAACAAAATGACCTTCGATGTATCGTAAAACAGTTTTATTTGGTATTTACCACTACATTTATTTTTCAAACAAAGTCAGGAGTAAGTGCATGATTTTTATACATGTTTCAAAATTGTTATTCACTTTCTGTGAAACTTTAGTAATTATCAGAACATAGTTTTAGAAAACTGATAATATTGTAAAAAAATTATGTTTTGTAAGCGCAGCAAACCGGTTTGCCGCTAAGAATGGTTTAACTCAAGTTATTAAAACGTCATTTTATACTTTTAAGATGAAATTAAATAAGAAATTTTTAATCAACAATTTATAAAATTATAAAAGTATAAAAAAATATTTTATTTTGCTTTTAAATACGCTTTGACGGTTGTTCCAGTACTTCCAGTGTATTTATATTATATTGTGTCAATCTTTAATGATTTATGGATACTAAATGAAACGTATCAAAAGCAAACACAATATTTTTTAACAAGAACAAAGTAATTTTATTCTTAGTACAAAAATAGATACTATTTTAAATGCCAAGATTGCAAAATTATATGTCTAAATTCAACTATTTAACAGCCAATCAAATTGTCATAATAAATTAAGAGTTTCTGTTTTTGTCTTCTATTTCTAATATTTTATTTTGTTTTTTTTAATTCCAGAAGAAACAACAAGTTGTACAGATATTCAAGATAATCCATTTGGCCCTGGTGTGTATGTCGACAGTCGAACTTTTAGGAAACATTATTATGTCTACAGTAATCACAACAACAGAAACCACAACAGAAATAACAACAACAACTACGATATCAACAACAAAATTCCTCGTTAAAATTATTTAAAAATGTTCAATATTAGCATATCAAAAAATTATTTAACTAATTAAGTTGAATTTAATATTAGTTGGGCTGCAATCAATCAAATATAAAAAGAAAAATGATGTTGAATTGTTAAAATTCATTACATTCGGATGATGATAATAATACATCTTTAAAAAAACTTAGTAATAATAAAAAAATGAATTTAGTTGTTTTTTTAATTTACGATTTAACAATGAATTTTACAGTACTAACTTTGCGTCCTTGTATCGATAATTGGTAAAATAAGTTACGAATATATTAAGATTTAGTATTTATAATTACAAAAAATATAACTTATTAATAAATCACATCCCATTTTAAACTATAGTTCTTACTATATAACGTAAACTTACGTTAATGATCGAACAAGAAACTTTCAAAAAATAACTTAAAATTTCATCATATTATTTATTGTGGATTATAAAATAAATAACTTCATTTATCAGAATTTTGAACATACAAAACAACTTCATAATTAAGGTAGTCAATAATAATTTAACAAAAATTATTCATTGACCAACAATCTATGAAATTAAATCATCTTTTTAGTTTTAATAAAATTGACAAATAATATTACATAAATATGTATGTTCAAAATCAGATACATATATTTAACAAATACGGGGTAAAGATTTCTCTACAAACCCCAGTAAAAAATCCTGTTTTAGACACATAAATCCCATCGGGACATTCTAATTGCTCGCCATTCCTATAAATACATGCACATTCGCCGGATATTTATATTGAAATACTTATCCTTTAATTATTGGCGCGTCGTAAATATTTTCAATGGATCGATATATTGTATCATTCTAAAACAATTTTAATAAGATTCCCTCAATAAATTTCAATATGGTCCCGTTTAGGGGACGATCAATCTATTTGCGGCGGGGTAGCACCCCCTATCTTCTGTCCGAAAGGGCGCGCGGCGTTGACAAACAAGCGATTGAAAAGCGGAAAATCACGCACAGCGGCCGGAACGGATCAACCCGTGGGGGTTCCATCCAGATTATGTTTGTCGTACATGTGCAATATTTTACTAGGAGAATGTTAAGGTGGATGAATATATCTATTTTATTTTAAATTGATATAAATCTAGTTTAAAAAATATTATTAGCGTTTCTTATTTTGATGTAAGCTTTTGTGATTATTATTAAAGTTCAAATTGGACTCATGTGTAAATATACAGGGTGTTCCGTGACTCGATGCGCATAGCTTTGTAGCTTATTGCTTGGACAATTTTAAGTTGTAAATGCCTTATGCACTTTTATTCAAAACTCAATAGTTATAGAATTATGGGCAATACTAAATCAAGTGAGCGTGAAGATAAAGTAATGGTCATATTGAATAAAGTAATGTAAAGTTTTATTTTTTAACTTTTTTTTTAATCCTAACAAGTATTTTATTAAAGTTTTTGTTCAAAATGTCCTCCCAAAACACATTCTTGCTCTTCTAACAATTAAAGACGTAGCTTTTTAAATACTATCTGGGTTTTCTCCTCTTATGAATGCAGCTGCAGCCATAATATTAATATTTTGAATTAGCTCATCTCTGGTTTGTGGTTTATTAGAATAGTCCAAAATTTTTATGTGTTTTTAATTGCTCATGAATGTGAATTCCTTGTATTCGTGATTCCATCTCTTGTAAACGTAGCTTCGTCCGTAAACAAAATTTGTCCGCATAATTGTTGGTGTTCAATCAACCAACGACAAAAGGTAATACGCGCTGCGTAGTCTACTGGTTGTAATTTTAAACAGATTGTATGTGATAGAGGTACAAACCAAATTTTTTTAATGTTCTCCAAACTTTTATTCGATTAACACAAAGACGATTAGATATACTTTGTACATAGTGGAGGGACTATGTTTGATCATGTTAAAAATAGCTTCTTCTACAGCAAGTTCTTGGCGTACGGGACGTTCTGCAGTAGCTTTCGGAACACTACCTTTTACTGTCAAATGACGATGCACATTGATGAATACTTTAGCGTTAGGTGTTCTTTGACCAGGGAACCTCCTTTGATATTCCCGCACTGACTCCCTTAAATTTCCATTGCAGTATTCATAAATAAAGTGAATATTGCTATAATCTTAATTTGAAAACGTAGCCATACTAAGTTAAACTTAAAATGACAAAACCTCCAATTGTCATCATGAAAACACTTGACAAAAGAGTATAAAACATTTATCACGTCACGCTCCCTTGAATTTAATATTGCCCATAACTCTATAACTATTGAGTTTTGAATAAAAGTGCAAGTGCGGTTTTTGGGCTGGCGGAGTGATTAGACCCTACTTTTTCGAAAATGGTAGTGCGGAAGATATTGATGTGGACTAGTTTTATTTTCAGCAAGACGGCGCTACGTGCCCGTGTTATTTCTCAAAGAAGTAATCACAATTGACCATCGAGATCTTGTGATTTAACACCTTTAGACTTTTTTTTTGGGGCCACGTAAAAGGTAAGGTCTATGCCAATGCTTCACAATCGATTCAAGACCTTAAAGATAGAATTTGTAAAGTTATTGAGGACATACAGCAGGAAATGTGCGAATTGGTCATGGAAAATTTCATGAAAACATGAGGTACTGCAACCGTAACCGTGGCGGCTATTAATACACTTCTTGTGTCATCATCCTAACCAGTGTTTTAATAATAATAACCGTTACCCTAAACAATACATAATGTAGGGTGTGGGGTTATTATTATTATTATTATTATTATTATTATTATTATTATTATTATTAAAACACTAATTAGAATAATCACACTTTATTAAGTTAGTACACGCGTGTCGTCTTTACTACGCCATGTTATATCTTCTTGCAGCTAACTTTAAAAACTAACCTTGTATCTTCTTATAGGTACCAACCTTTCACTTAATGAACCCGGCTAGTCATGCAGTACATCACTAGTTTATATTGTATTACTGGCAAGCATATAGCCTGTATGAGTACAATCACGTAGAAAGCTGACAAATAAGCGCAATTATTGCTTGTGATATAAGTTTCTTATTATAAGCGCTTACAAACATGAGCACAGACACGTAGAAAGCTTAAAACAAGCGCTAGTATAAAGTATACTGCATCTTTTGATAGACTGTGGCCAGTTGTAAATATAACTGTTTGGTATCAATTGCATCAGTCATGATGCAATTCAATAAATTAGTATGCAATGAACTCAAATAACCATAAAAAATATATTGCAAAAAAAAAAAAAATTAAAAAAAAATTAAAACATTAAAACCAATACCAATAATGATTATATCTAGCCAAAATAATTAGCGAGATTCAGTGGATGTAGTAAACAGACTAAACACACACATCTACTTTACTTCGCAAACAAAAGTCGTACAAGAGAAGCTAAAAAATAATAGGTATGTACCAACATAAGATTTGAACGGTTTGCAAACCGTTCAAACTATGCACACAAACAAATTATTGTGTATAAAATATTGCCTAAGGATGACAAATATTTGTTTGTGTGCACAGTTTGGACAGTTTGCAAACTGTCCAAATTGTATGTTGGAACAGACAATCTATCTACGTGTTCGGGTTCATTTGAATGTATGACAACATTTACTCTAGCTTAACGTTGATTATCGCAGCTTGCTAGTTGCAACCTACTACTTGCTTTCTACGTGTTTGTAACCTAATGCTGCTTGGCTGAGACATAATAGGTCTGATAAAGTGTTCTCCCGATTTAAATATGTTTTATCATTAAACAGCAGATATCTTTGCTTAAAAGATGCATGTTTAAACGTATAAAACGTTATACCTAATAAAGGGTTTTCCAATAGAGACGCCTCTGTTTTGAATAGCTGCTATTTAAACATGTGTGAAGTTAGCTTCATAATATAAACGTCAATTTGTTCGAGACATTATACCATTTTATCATGGTGAAGTACACGTGTGCGCAACGTTTGCAAATTATTAAAATTTATTACGAACATTCGAGTTTGGTCACCGCAACTTTACGTGCGTTGACTCCAATTTTTGGTCGTTATAATCGTCCGGATAAACGGTCTGTGGTTCGTTTAGTGGCTAAATTTGAGTCGACCTACTCATTATTGGATGTTTCCAATATCTCATCAATTGCTCGTTTTATTTACATTTCAAATGGGGGCGCTCTTAATGAAAGACCCTTTAGTTTAAAAGTTTGATCTTATTTTCACTGTTTATGCTTTATGTGGCACATTTGTTATTTCTGGTCTGTTAACCCCCAGATTTACAGTGTGTTTATTTATCTGTAGTTGCACTGCTTTGTCTGGTCTCTATAAGTACAACTAAATGCAGTAATGATAGCAAAACTATACCTACTTTAATTATTGCTGTGATCTTATGGATACTTTTTTTACTTTATACAATCGTTTCGTATGAGATATTAGTTCCGCTCACCACAGAATGTAGTAATCTAGTCTTATTAGGTGTAAGTCATAGGTTTGGTTGGTTATCAATTTAGTTGTAAACTGCACTCGGATAGCTTTTGATGAAACATTATCTAAATTTGTTGGGCGTTTCAAAGACATTTTATTTTTTAGCATAAAGCCTGGGAAGTGTATCTGCAGTAACTGCTGCAGAGTTCCTTTAAACAACTATAAATATTTTTTGTTTTTTTTGTCAACAGAAATCCATTGTTGCAGTGTTCATTGCTCAACCCCTTCTGAATACAAAACAAGTAAATTTGTTCTTAACGCTCTCACTTTTTTCATTTTTATTTTATACATTGTTTGTTATACGCTGTAAAATTAGTTTTGCATGAGGCCAAATGACCGTTTGTCTTAACTTTGTTAAATAGCAATTCTATCAATTAATTTTGTTGGTGGTATGTTTGACAATGCTTGAGTAGCTTCTTTCAAAAGTTACCTTGTGACTTTGGACAATGCCCGATTTAACCAATTTAACTAACTAGTATTTTGTTATACAAATTCCAGTTAGTTTCTTTTGATTTTTTGTGTATTGTAGAAGCATTTCTTCAGATTCAATATTGAATTAAGTGCATGCGTAGTTTTTGAACGTAGACAGTTTACTTTATTTTATAAGTTTTAAAAATATATTCTAAAAGTTTTTTATTTGGGTTGGTGTTCTCCCAAACAATGCAGTGTTAGCATTCTACAAAAAGAATAACGGTATATAGTTTTGGCCAGCAACTAGTTTTTGGATTCCTTTTGCTGGCAAAAGATCTTGCTAGTTGTCATAAATGTATGCGGATTTAAGAATAATTTCCTTTCTGACCTTTTTCCTTACTATGCTACTTAGTCTCTAGAACAAAGATTCCATAGTAACATTAGGTTTAATGCATATTTTGCTATAATACGTGTACAAAAATAGAAGTTTGGCTGATAAAAACTATCTTCTCAGAAAGCCTTAGCGATGTAGATGTCACTTTTTATAATGTATGCACTAAGGGCCGCAAAAACTGCTTTGCAGGTATGTTTTTGATTGATCTGCACAACTTTCAACATTTTTATTTACCGGTTTTCTCTTTATTGTTTGGCAAGTCTTTTTTACTGTAAACGCCAATTCCGGTTTCTTATTATTCTTTTTAGAATAAGACTGTGCCCAGAAAATTACTTAGATCAAACTTAAGTGCAATTTTTTGTCTATAGTTTCATTTTATTTCTTGGTGCCTTTGTCTATTAGTAAGATGTGTAAATCGCTATTGAATATCTCTAGCATATTTAACAAGGATCCAGTAACCATATCAAAACCTTTTTTGCATCTGGCAAATCCTTAATGATCTGAAACTTCTTACTCTAAATACAGATATTGTGCTGCAAAGCTACTTCTTGTTAGGTTCTCTGGAAATATTTTTTTTCAAAATTCTTTTTTGAGTAAATTTTAAAAAACAAAGTGATGCATTTTTATTTTATTATTTTGGAACACTCTTTTGGAATTATTGTTAATGCAATTTCCGAAAAAGTGTAATTTTAAAGTCTCTTTGTTTTTGTTGCTTTTTTTAGCGGTTGTTTATGTGATGTCAGCATACTGCTGCAAGACAAACTTTGCTTTTGCGTTCTTGTCGTGCCAGCTAGTTAAAGTAGTGTCTACTATTGTGTAGTGTTTTTTTTTTGTCTTTGCCGTTAAGGTTTGCCAGGTTTTTTTTTGGCTGCATTCCAATAATTGCTCTCCGCAGAATGATATGATTCTGCAATTTCAGTACTACCCACCTGGTGGTAACTTGTTATTTTTTTGACAATTTTGTTTTGTTTTTTTTCTACATTTTATGTTTAATAACAGGTTTTTAATAAAGAGATAAAATTATACAACTTCTTAGTTGCACAGTTTGATAGCATCAGTGGCCAAAAATAGTGAATAATTTACAAAAGTGGACAAAGTGGTGGTAGTTTTATTGCGGAAGCAAGACTACAGTACAATGGTGTTGGTCCGCACTGCAATTCTTTATTGGCTATACGGGGACGTCTCTAATACAGGTTTCTACTATCCCCAACTTCCAATTTATAAAGTTTTAAATACAACATCTAAAAATTTAATTTGTTGGCTTAGATTCTTAAGTTGTTATTGCAAACTAATACGCAGCGTAATAGCTTAAGTCAGCTGTGTAGATAGAACGTTTTCTGCAAATTATATGAAAAATAAGTTTGAACATTAATCTAAATTATTATAATTACCGACTGCATCGTTAAATTTAATAAACTATTTGATTAAAAAAAAAAATATATATATTTAAACACTTTTGGAAATTAACGGCAATTTTGATAAAAATCAAACAATTTACCTAGAAAATGCCAAGTTACTAATTTGTAGACACTAAAAAGTCTTTCATTAATAAGTGAACAATTTGAAATGTGCGCCAATTTTTACATTTCATAATTTTAAATAATAAAAGTACAATAATTACAGTTGTTTTGGTATTGAATAGACTACACACCAACAGTAATCATAGATTCTGATATCAAGAGAAAAAAACTTGTTCAGAAGAAGAAGGGCGAGTCTTCTGAAGTATGGTTAGAAGACTTAAAGCAAAACAAATCCAAATACCAAAATAAACTAGCTAACAAATTTAAACATATCAAAGAACTAAATATAGATTTAAACCAGTTTAAATTAACATAAAATACCAAAATCTACACTAAAAAGATTTGTATGAGAGTTGAAGCCCCAAATAGTAAATGGCTAAAGTTTTATATCAAAACCAATTTGGAAAGACAAACGGTCAAACGATTAAAGGCACTATAAAAGACAAAAATAATATGCAAGTTTTACAATCTAAACTGACAAGCAAAAAAGTTTTATGGTTACAATGTTTTATGAAAACCTATATAAGTAAGCAACACCAGTTTTTATCAACAATGAGCAGACAATTATTAGAAGATATGCCAAATATAAACATGTCAGAAATAAAAAAAAGCTTTAAATCAAACGAAAGATCATATAACTACCAAAGTTAAGTTAAGTAAGTTCTCTCACATGTACGAACTACTTTCTAAAATAATTACCAACTATTTAACAAAAGGTTAATTTCTATAAACCATTATACCAAGCGGGATTTTGAAGAATTATAGTACAATTGACTACCTACAAACACTGCGTAATATCATAGAAAAAAGTATCTAGTCTTTTTTAATAATCACGCGTTAAATTCAGCTAGAATTGATTCAAGATACTCCACCCTACTAAAAAATACCGACAACAAAGATGAAAAAGAATATGATCACTAAAACCATAAAAATCCTAAGAGGTGTAAGGCAGAGTGACTTTTATTGGGAAACAAAAAGTAATAACATTGACGGAAGATAGTTGAACTACTTTTTGTGGCACAAGAGCTGAAATAATTTCATTATTACAATTTAAGTTCCTTTAAAATTTAATTTTAAAAAAATAACAATACCACTTAGTTACTAAGATCATGCAATTTGACATCATTACATTTTTTTATTTGTTTATTCTTTTGATACTAAAGACAAACAAACTTAATGATTGCTGTAAGTGTATTAAAACTAATTGGAGCCTTAGTGAGTGGATAATGCAATACAAAAATCTATTTAAAAGTAAAAACCATTTTCCAGAATTAAACTAAAAAAAAAACACACAAAAACAGATCTAGATGAACCCATTAAGTAATACAATATTCAATAGTGCCAGAGTAACGCTATAAGGTTTTTCAAAGTTTTATTTATTTATAGTAATATAAATTAGTTAATTAAACCTAACTTTGGTTCTTAGACTCTTTTACAAGGTGCTCTGAACCGGTTTCATAAATAAACCATTTGTTATTGTTTTTTTCTTCTAATCATTTGCATCAAATGTTTCAAAATTTTCAATTTTGTTGTAATCACAAAGCACTTATTAAAACACAATACATATTATTATGTATGCGGATATAAGAAATTATGGTCTCTTAACTTGAGGTTATTATTGTTTATGTTTTACTATTTACCTTAGTATTCGACGCTATAAAAAAACAGTATGCTGTTATTTTAAATTCTATTATCATCTTTCCTAACAGCATTGGTTGTATTTATTATTGATATTATTTAATAGAAAAAACATTTGTAATTTAATTTAACCTATTACATTCATCTTAAACATTTTTCTGTCAATCTAATTATCTAATATTTATTATATTATTATAAATTAAACAGTTAACTGATACTAATAAAATTAATTTTTAATTAATCTTCAACATAACATCAATGATGTAACTGTTTAACAAACTTGCAATTTGTTATTTATTTATGCACTTTTATACTACGATAAACTTTAAACCTGAAAACGCAAATCATTAAACAGTATTTCGCATTACATTTTAAATGTGTAAGTGCACTGAATAATAATGAAATCACTCGCAAATTTGATCTTCGCTGCTGTAATCTGTCATGTATTATGTAAGTAACTAAAATTTACAACAAAATAATTTAATAATGCATTTTAATATTACAGGTTTTAAATGCGATATGACTATTTGTCCGGATAGTCCAGAAATAATTCAAACAAAAATTTCATTAGAAAATGATTTATCTAAAATAAATGTGACGGTCGTTTGTAATAAAAACGGCAGTAAGTATAATTATAAGTGATATTTTTTAAATTTTTAATGTTTTATCAGACACATTTTGATGCAAGAATTTAACCATAAAAAAATATTTAATAAAGAAATAGTGCACAGAAACTAGAAATAAAATTCTATTAATTCTGTTTATTATCATTTGTGTGCTTCTTACAGATTAGTTTCAATATAATAATATTAATATCAATGTAATTTAATATATAATATTAATTGACAATATCGAAACTAGCCAGCAAAAAGCACATTAAGATGATAAATAGAAAATAAAAACATTTATATTTGATCAATATTATACTTTTAAAATTTATTTAAATTGAACTAAGAAATTTGTTTTTTAGGAATAGTGGCTACTTGTACTGAAATTGAAGACAATCCTCTTGGTTCTGATACCAAAACAAATAGTCATACTAGAAAATACCATTATTCGTATGGAAGTAATTCAATCAGCCATAGTGAACATACTTCAACAAACACTTAAAGTGATTTAGTGATATAGAATAGAATAGAATATTTAGTTTTGTATGAAGTAATATATTAATTATATTAGTTAAACGGCTGTTTGTGCTGTTTAAAATAAACAATAGTTTTCTAAATGTGTACTACTTTATTTTTTTAAACATAGAATTTATCAACAGACAAAGAAAAACATTTTAAATTAGCTTGTTGTTGTACTTGAAAGGTCCATCTACTACTTATAAAAGTCTTTTGTGCCTCATCCATCCTCATCCTCATCCGTTGTCTTAACAAACTTATTGGGTTGATAAATTTATCTTATCTTAAGTAACAGTTTCTATGTAGGCTTCTAAATTCTCAATTGTTATTAGATTCTTAGCATAGCCACAAAGCGCCAATAGTTTTGTTGGAGGTATTACACGGGGAGTCGTTTTGTTGGAACCAAAATTTACAGGTTTTGGGTTCAATTGCTATTGCAACGTTTTTTTATATCATATAAAAAAAACCACGGTAAAAATAATTTCATTAATGAAAATTATGATACAAGGGACACTGCCAAAGTTTGCAAAAAATGTAAAGCAAAACACAAATAACGTTATGTAAATTGCTTTATTGCTTCTCAAAATATTCTCCTTTAAAATTTATACACTTTTGCATCCGATGAAACCAATCTTCAAAACAATTTTGCCACTCTGAGCGAGGTACCTCCAAACAAGTGATTTAAATGCTTCAACGGTTTCTTTAGGAAATGAAAAACGCTCGCCGCGCATTTTATTTTGGATATGTCAAAATAGGAAGAAGTCATTGGGCAATAAATCAGGCAAATATGGGCAATGAGCCATTAATTAGATGTTGTTACTGGTCAAAAACTCCACAGTTCGTCGTGCTGTGTGAGCGCTTGCGTTGTCATGATGAACAATGATTAGCCGGTTTATGTTGTTCTTTCTAATTTCAGCAATAACTTCCGGCAAACAAATCAAAGTATATTAGTCAGCATTAACAGTCCTTCGATTCTTTAATGTAACAGTTACAACATGACCCGTTTTTCCGAAGAAAGAAGCATTATCAATCTTTTCAAAACGCTTCGTAAACGCACTACTTTTGTGAGTTTAGGTTCATTTTGAAACTCCCATACAGTCGATTGGTGTTTAGTTTCTGGCTCAAATAAATATATCCAAGATTTGTCACCTGTTACGAAAATATACAGGGTGTCCGGAAAATACGTGTACAACGTTTGACGACAGACTCCTGACGTCAAAATAGGTCGATCTAAGCCGACTTAGTTATATCCAAAATTGTCTCGTTTAGCCAGTAGAGGGCGTCAAAAATTTGTAAATATTAAAAAGAAATTACCTGTAACAATAATTTTTTAAGTGACTTTGTTGCTATGGCGTTTAATAATTTGACAATTATTGACAAATTGTCACCAGTCTATGAAATTTACTCAAGTATTCGATCAACATTCTTGAATTACAAGTTCATTTTACCATTAAAAATGGAAAATTATACAAACTCTCAGAAAGTTGACATGCTCCTGGTATACGGGTTTTGTCAAGGAAATGGGCGTCAGAGTGTTAGGGTTTACATGGAGAGGTTTGATAACCGTCGAATACCAAACCACCAAACATTTGCCAATATTGAGCGTCATCTTCGGGAAACGGGCAGTTTTGAGAAAAAGTTTGAAGGCAGGGGTCGTATGCGAACAACTCGAACTGTGGAAACAGAAGAGATGATTCTGGAAAGAGTTGAAGAAGAACCAAGTACCAGTACCCGTCTCTTAGAACGTGAGTTAAATGTTCCTAAAACGATTGTCAATGAGGTTTTAAGAGAACAGTTGTTACATCCTTACCACATACAAAAAGTCCAGGAACTTTTACCGACTGATCCCCCATGCGGCTTACATTTTGTCAATTTATTAGAAACAAAAGAATCCTTGTTCCAAATTTTTGTAAAAAAATTATGTTTACTGACGAGGCATGCTTTACAAGATCTGGAGTAACCAATCTGCACAACGAACATATTTATTCCGATGAAAATCCACATGCCATTAAAGTTGCAAATCATCAGCATCAATTTAAAATTAATGTTTGGGCAGGTATTATTGATCACTACCTTATTGGTCCCATTGTTATTCCAGACAGGTTAGATGGAAATATTTCTTTAAATTTTTTGCAAGACACATTACCAATTCTTCTGGAGAATTTGCCCCTTTTACTTCGGAGGGAAATGTGGTATATGCATGATGGTGCCCCGCCCCATTTTTCCGTTGCCGATCGGCAATACTTACATCATCAATATCCCAACCGATGGATTGGAAGAGGCAATAATGCACCACTAAAATGGCCACCACGTTCTCCTGAGTTAAATATGTGTGACTTCTTTTTGTGGGGCGCTATTAAAACAGAAGTTTACAAGACTTCGGTAAACACACGCGATGATTTATTGCAGCGGATTTTAAATGCAGGCAACCATTTTAATAATCCCGAGACATTAGATAGGGTCCAATATCATTTTTTAAAGAGTGTTAATAAGTGTATTCAGCAAGATGACGGTCATTTTACACATTTGCTTAAGTAATGTTTTTGTTTTACTTAGTTTCTTACAATAGATACTTTCAACTTTGTTATACTTTTGTTTTTTTTGACGCCCTCTACCGGCTAAACGAGACAATTTTGGATATAACTAAGTCGGCTTAGATCGACCTATTTTGACGTCAGGAGTCTGTCGTCAAACGTTGTACACGTATTTTTCGGAGACCCTGTATACTGAATTTGAACGATCCATTTCGAATTTCTTTAGCATTTCCTTGCACCACTTGACACGTGCCTGTTTTTGTTTTTCTTTCAAATTGTGTAGAATCCAACGACTTCCTGACATGCAAATAATCGTGCATCGCTATATAACTTTATTGATTTGTTTCAAGTTTAAATTTAATTTTGTATAAAAGTTTCATAAGCAATTTAATAACAGCATATTTCAGTTATAAACATAATTTAATTAAATGCATCTAATGTAATAAAATTATTATTCTTTTCGAATTACAACATACGCAAATATTGATTGAGACTGTGGACTTCGAACTAAAAAAATGTGATTATATGTGTAGACTTGTTTACGTCAGAGTCGCGTATTTAAAAACATTTAAGTACCTAAAATATTTATTTCTCTATCTAGATATATATAAAATGTGACATTAAACATGCACTTTGCAATGAAATCATCTGTCTTTATTTTTTTGGTTGTAATAGTAACATCTGCAGTTGGTAAGTTATTAATTTTATTTATTTATGTTTCATTATTTTTTAAATCTGATCCCATTATAATTACAGATAAATGTTATTATGTTATTATTAAACAAACTAAATATAGTTATAATTAAATTATTTTAATTTAGGTCAACTTTGTGATTACACATCATGTCCTGGAGGTGTTGATTTAAAAGTACTCGAGCAATATGAAGAACAATTTCAAAAATATATCAAATTAGAAGTTCGATGTAGAACGGATAAAGGTACGTATTCTATTTTTAATGTAAATGTTTTTTAAATAATTATCTATTTCAATTTATTTAAATAAATAAACAAAAATATAAAATATATACAGTAAGTCCCTAGATTTGCAATAGACGCAGGTATAATATAATAAAATAACATATTATATGTTTTTGAAAACAGGTGTTTGCAAGTAACTATACGCAAGCATTTCTTGGCTACTATGAAGCCTTCAAATACTTTGCCAAGCCTTTTACTTTTAAACTCCTAAGTTGGGTGGCAGAGAAAAAGATTTAAGATTTCTTTGATATGCACGTTTAGCGTCTCGGAAAAGTTTTATTTAAATTTATGTATCACCTGTCTTCAAAATCTAGAACGCTGTATTTTATATAAGATAACCTTTCAAAATAACCTAAATATATTTGTAATATTGTTTTACAGAAGAAGTGATCTGCATTAAAACAATCATCAATAATGATTTGGATATTACTGGAATTAACTTAGCTGCACGATAAATACATAAACAGAAAAACGTAAACATTTTTTTTTGCAAAGAAAATAATGTATTTGATATTAAAAATAAATTTAATTTAACTTAATATGATAATTTGTTTAAATTAGTTTTAATAAAGCCTGTTTGAACTGAACAGTTTGGTACAAACTAGACGTAACGTCACCATCAAATGAAATCAACAACTTACGTAAGAAACGGGGTTAAAAAAAAAAAACTTTTCTGGAGGAATTTACGAACAACTTTGAAATTTATTTTAAATAGTTAATATATGTTAATATAGAATTACATTTACATTTTAAAGTGTTTAGATGATAAAGTAAACAATGCAATGTTCTGTTTATCAAATTCCAGGTATGTTCAAGTCAAAGCAATCTATTAATATTGTTTTGTTCCAGAAAACTTGTAGTTACGTTAGGTTAGGTTAGGTTATGAACAGTTGGTGTTGGATAAATAAAAGTAGAAAGAGTTATATGTATCAATGTAAGTGCCATAAACAAAACAATTTCTGACAATTTGAAATTTGAGAATAATAACTTGGTAAAAAATGTAGTATTTGAGAAATAAAACTGTTTTATTTGCTTCTTTTTTTCCAGTAGTTGCATCACACATATACATTAACAACTAACTAATTTTTCCAAAATAAAAACATTAGTTATATACCCACAACTGCGTGGCAGAAAATAGAGAAATTTAAAGTGGGAGAAAGAATGAAATCAGATCATCAGCCATTGGAGGTATATTTAACAAATGATACAATAAATAAAACAAAAAAAAAAAAAAAACTATAACAAAAGTAGTATGGTCGGAATAAACAAAAATAAAATATAAACAAAATTTGAAATAAATAAATTTTACAGAAAACAATGTAGAAAGCAAAATGGAAGAATTAGAAAAATAATACAAGAAGCAACAGTGAAAAAGTTAAATGTACACACAAAAGAAAAAATATCTAGAAGCAGATAGTGGGATAAAAAATGCATGCAGAAGAAAAAAGAGACAAGAAAGATGATACGCAAATGGAAAAACAACAAAACAAACAAAGAAGATTAGGAAAAGTAGAAATAATTGCATTACAATTAGAAAAAAAAGCATAGAAGTGCATAAATAAATAAAAAAAACAAGATCAAAGATCAGAACAAAAAACTTCAAGAACTGTCTCTGCAAAGAAACAATACAGAGGCAAAAAGAAAAACTAAAGAAATGCAAGACGCCAGGTGTTAATAAAATCAGAATGAAGCATAGATGTATAGAACAAAAGAACTGATTGAAAGATTGTGAGAGGTAATAAATGGAGAATGGAAGAGAAAAGGATTTCATAGCAAATGAAAAGTAAATCCTGTATGCCCAGTACACAAAAAATTAAAAAAAGAGCTAGTTAAAAACTATAGAAGAATAACGTTACTTAATACGGCATACAAGATATAAGCTATGACACTAGAGGAAAAATTAAATAAGATAAAAAAAAATTGCCGAATGTGGAGGCAAGGTTTAAAAAATGGAAAGGTACTATAGACAACGTATATTAATTGTAAAAAAATAAAAATATATGCTTTGTTTGTAGACAACTAAGACAACTTTTGATAGTGTCAATAAAGGTATTAGTGAGCATCTGGTAAGAAGAATGGAAAATGTATATGCAGAAACGGTGAGCAGAGTATGTGTAAATGGTAGAATGAATAAAAAAATTTAAACAACAGAAGGTGTAAGGGATGCTCACTCAGTCCAAGCTTGGTTACTGCATTTATTGCAGACATAGAAGAAAAGCTAAGTCTTGCACAAGCAGGTGGAGATGTAGTAGGTAGAATGAAAATGAGGTCGTTAGCATACTCAAATGACATAGTAATTGCAAAAGAAATAAAAGAAATAATAAAATGTTTAAAAAAATATTTCAGAAAAAATAAGTTAAGAGTAAATGTTGGTATAACTAAAATTATGATGTTTAGAAAAAAAAAAAAAAACATAAAAAATAAGATTGGAAATGGAAAGAAAAAAATATCAAAGAAGTAAAACCATTTAAATATTTAAGATATGTATTCAGCGCAAATAACGGCAAGAACGAGCACATACATAAGTTAGCAATCAAAGAGGTAGGACAAGTCTGGGAAATAAATAGAAAAAAGTTTGAATGTATAAAAACAAGGAAGACGATGTTTGATAGTACGGTTAAAAGTATGATGCTTTATAAGTCAAAAATTTGAAGATAGAAAGAACAAAATAAATTAGAAAAGATACAAGAAAAATTCTGGAGATGAGTACTGGGATTAAATAGGAAAACCCCAGCATACATTATGTTAGAAGAAGTGAGAAGCGATCAAATAAAAGTAGAAACAAAAAAAAAATTGGTAAAGTATAAAGAAAAATTGGGAGAAAGAATTAAATGCAAAATTTTGCAAAAATGTCTGAAGAAAAAATAAATAAAAAACATAAAAAACTAGGAGTAAAAATAAAAAAATATTATAATGAAAAGAGATATGACTGTAAAGAAGTAGAAAAAATAAAAAATAGTAGAAGACTTGTATAAAAAAAAATAACAATGCATGATAGAGATATAGAAATGCAAAAAAAAACAAGAGTAAATAAATCATGGTACAATGAGAAATATGCAACTATTATAGAAAATAATATCCCGAAATACCTTAATAATTCAAAGTATACAAAAACAGAAAAAAAAAGATGATGATAATTTATAGGCCTATTCTGAACATATTTTAACATCGATGTACAAATTGATTTTTAACCAATCAGGTATCAAGTTTTTTAAATATTAATTAACATTGCTGTAAAAAATTCGGCTATTAGATGAAAAAATTTAAAAAAAAATTGTAAATTATGGATGAATAAAAAAAGCAAATTCTGTAGAATATGCGGAGAAGCCATGAAACAATAGAACATATGTTACAAGAATATGTTGAAATGAAAAAAAAAACCAAATAAAATAAAGGATGTGTTAAAAATAGATAAAAGAGGAATAATATAAATGAGAAACGTCATTAAAAAAAGACAAAAAATTGACAAAAATTGTAGAGTATAAATTGTAATTATATTATGTTGATAGCGTAGTGTAAACGTAGATAGGTATAAATTATGATGTTAAGTTTTTTTAAAATATTTTTACAATTATTGTGTACACTTATTGCAATACTGCAATCGTAATTTTTTAAGCAGGAATATTCTTGCCATTGCATCAAATATATGCCTTACTGTTATTTCGGTTTGCTTTTTGTGCTTCTTGCTTTTATACGTGTTTTTTGTATCTTCTTTGATTTAAGATACAAACTATTATTATCACTACCGGATGGTTAACTAAAAATTATGCAATATAAAAAACAGATATTTGATAATAAACAAAAGTGTGTGAATTTATTTGCCAAATCCTTTTTATCGGTGTGTGTTAGTGAAGTATGTTCTGTTCTATTTTTGAAATTAGTTTGTTTGTTATCGCTTCAAATTTTTTGTTAAATGTTACGATTGTTTTTAATGGGATATTAAATTTAAATGATTCTGTATTACCTGGCCTTGACGGAATACCAAATTTTTTTTTTTTTAAATGTAAATTTGTGTTAGTTAACCCTCTTTTTCATTTATTCTCAATTTCTATAACAAAAGGTGAATTTTCAGAATTTTGAAAACAATATTACTAACTACATAGATGTGTGTAACCAATTTGCTGTACCTAAATTACTCAAATCTTTAATTGCGGACCAATTAAAATGGATGTGTAAGAATATTATTACCAAAAATAAACATGGCTTTATGAAAGGACGATCGACTTCAACAAATCTTATAATCTATCAATCTAAGATAATTGAGGCATTTGAAAACAAAGCGCAAGTCAACGCAATTTACACAGACTTTGCAAAAGCAGTTGATAGGGTAGATCATAGTACCTTAATTAGAAAATTGTTGGCAATGGGATTTGATAAACGTGTAGTAAATTGATTATATAGTTTTTGTAATTGGCAGAATACAGTGTGTTAAAATTAAAAATTATATTTCCAAAATTGTAAATGTTACGTCAGGTGTACTACAAGGTTCACTCTGTAGTCCTATTCTATTTATATTATTTATAAACGATTTATGTGATGTGATTGTAAGTTCAAATTGTCTCCTATATTCAGATGATTTAAAAGTTTTTAGAAAAGAAAACTCAATAACGGATTGTTTAGCCATTCAACAAGATTTAGATAACATTGGTAAATAGTGTAAAGATAATAATTTGTTTTTAAACTAATCTAAGTGTTATGCAATGTCATTCAGTAAAATAAATCTATTAACTCGTTGCTACTCTATCAATAATACGTCTTTAAAAAGTGTGAACAAAATATCTGATTTGGGATTCAATATTAAATTTTAATAACCACATAAATGGCATGTGTTCAAAAGCAAAAAAGATTATGAGTTTTCTAAAGAAATTATTGTGGGAGTTACATAGTGATGCTTGCATAATACTTTACAAGTCCTTGGTACGCCCAATACATGAGTATGGAGCATCAATCCTTATCAAATAGGCAATATTGACAAAATAGAAAAAGTACAAAAAAACTTTTTGAAATTTTTTTCATAAAAATTTGGTATGAATAGATAAAATATAAATTATAAAATGATATTAGAAACTTACAATCTAAAATCCTTGGCAAAGAGACAATTTATAGGTGATATAAATTTGATCTATAAATTGATAAACAATTGCTTAGATTGCCCGGAACTTCTAAACAACCTCAATTTTAATTTTAATCAATTAAAAATTACGGGCAACATCAATATATTTAGATGCAACATCCATGCAACAAACTTCAATCCAGTGCCCACGCATAATAAGAACATACAACCTGCTTAAACTAGATGAGCATTTTAATATATTTGAAGCATCACATGCATCGTTTAAAAATCTATTCCGTAAAATTAATTTAAAAAGATATATGTAAACGTGTTTTTGTTAATTATGTAAATTTTGTACTTATTTATTGTATTAAGCAATATGCACGAATGTAAAAGTAATTATGTAACTATAAAGGCGCTGCCGTAAATAAATTTATTATTATTATTATTACTGTTACTTTTAAAATTAATTTCGAATTTCTTTTTATTTAAACTATTTACAGGTTTTTCTATTTATAGGTTATGTTTACGTTTAATATCTAGTAAATTGTTCATTTTAAATTTTAAAATTTCTATTTTTTATTCATAACATTGACTCACTATAGTTAAGATCAGCGCCACTGCCATTAATATCTGCAGTACTTAGGGTGGTATTCATAGACAAAACTCAAACTCTGACTCGGCGCGTTCTCAGTCAAACACGCGTACAGATAAACTTATTTTATTATTACCACCTACCTGTCAGGTTGATACAAAAAAGTTATACGTCTATCCCATATGTTTTTTGAAAGCCTTTGCTAAGATGTAAATTTTGATTCCATACCCACATCTTTCCTCTTTTTATTAACGGAAAAAATCAATTAAATGTAAAAAAAAAATCTTCATTGTTTTGCAAAGTACATATATAAAATTGTTGAAATTCTTACAGCATATAGACAAATCCAATCGCAAAAGATTCACAGTTCTAGAATGTTGACGGTTTTGTTTCGAAAATATAACCATCTTTGCAAATTGTGTGTAAAAAATCAACAAATTTATTTTCTTTAACTTTTTTATCATCGTGTCGATTTTAAGCGGACACACACGATTTCTATGAAAAAACATAAAAATTTTATACACCAATCTCAAAAAAATTATTCATTGCATTAATTTTGATCTAGTAGCGTGGGAGTGAAGTCATTTAGCATTACGGCAAATTGCAAATAATTGTTCTATTGTTATTTAAAAGAAATTTCATAATTTTATGTTATAAATCTACTTACAATGAGCGATTTGGCTATTTTTTTTGGTAAAATCGGCCAGTAAATACTTTCTGTAATAAAAATAGTCTTTTTTTTTTTTGAAGTATTACTTATCATTAGAAATCCACAAAAGTGTTTAAAAAAACTTAATAATTACTTTAATGCATAGTTAATAATAACAAATTTAATTACATACATACCTTGTTACGCCTTACTCTTTTGGTGTAGGCAGTAACACTGTACAATAGCTTTCTAAACCTTATTTCAAACAATTTGTTTTTACGTTTTTCTGTCTTTACACACTTTCTTTGCTTCAGCAATATCCATACATCTTATCATGCATCATCTACAACATTCTACCAACTTTTACGTAATCTTCTTTTGCATTTTGATCCAAATACATTTTCATCATAAAGTAGTTTACAACGTAGGATACTACGTACTACTATTGTACTGGTCTATCAGTGTTACTTTTAAACCAAATTTGGTCATTACCCACTCCTTTCTAACTTTGCTCATACAAGTTTTTTCAAACACACTTTTTAAGTACCCCATTTCAACCGCATTTATTTTACTTTTGTGTTTTTCTTGACATACCCATGCTTCAGAGCTATACAGAAAAGTTGGTGCCAACACACTTTTATAAACTGCTTAGCCTTCTTAGACAATATTTTATTTTTTGCAATCGTACACATACTTCTAACTACTTTTCGGGATGCATTTATTTGTCTCATAATTTATCCATCTAAATTACCATTCTTATTAAACATTCTTTCCAGATACACAAAAACATTCACCTATTCTAAGCGTTACCGTTTAACACAATTTTACAATTACTGCCTACTTTTCTTTTCAAAAACCATGATTTTGGTTTTTGCTACATTTATACAGAGATCTAATTCAATTACTGCAACATTCAGTTATGTAATCTGTCAGCATTGTCAGCACACAACAGCACTCTTATATTTATATTATCCATCCGTTTATTGTTACTGTCTTTACAGGCATTTCTTACGCATTTATCCAGAAATATATTAAACAACCACAAGAACATAACGTTTAGTGTACCATCAACCCTTAAGCACGCTCTGCTACTGTTATATATAGCAAGAATGGCACTTACTAATCATTTATTTACCTGATATTCATTTAAAACGTTCCATAACACTCAATCATATGCTTTCTCTAGATCAACAAACTCACAATACCCTTTCTTTTTTACTGCCATACCTTAAATCATCTCAGTCGTTATTTGACGTACTCTTTCAATCAATACTCTTCAAAACACTTTTTCTGGGATACTCAACAAACTAACAATACAATGTTTTTTACATTTAGTCTTACTGCCTTTACATTTGTACAAAGGAACAATAACACCATCTTTCTAATCATTTGGCACTGTAGATTTTCTAAAGCACAAATTAAATAAGCCAATCAGTATATCAAAAAGTGGTATGCCCCCATATTTTAATATTTCACTTGTAATCCCATTTACACCCGCAGCTTTACTATTTTTTAAATAATTTTACAGCTTTATTTTTTCTGATACTGTTATTTTGAAAGTTTTTTACTTTTACCTTTAACTGTTTATTTTTCGTTTGTTCTTTCTTTATAAATTTACGACTAAGGTCTACTTTTAATATAAGAAGATAATCATCAGTTTTAGATTCAGCTTCACGTACCGCCCGAGTATTTCTAACTAAACTTCTCAATCTTTCATCATACACCACAAAGTCAATCATAGTTTTAGACTTACCCTTATACAAGTTATATATGTGTTTAATATAAATAAACCCTTTTCAACGCATTTTTGTTCACTCTATTATCACCATACTTTTTTAAAACTCTACTACTCATCCAGTCCTCTACATCAGACCACAAAGTTTAACTACCGTCTTCATAACACCCACATCTTTTCCTATTCTCTTCATTGTGCACAAACATAAAATATCATTCAAAAAATCATGTTCCTTGCCAAATACTCTTCTCACATTCCAAGTACCAATAATCCATGTCGTTGCCAAAACGTTATCAAATGAAGATGGTAAAGCAATTCAGCGGAATACTAGGACACACAAATTTAAAAATAAGCAAATTATTATTATAAATAATAATTAAAAAATTATTTAAATTACCAACAATCATTTTGCAAGTTTAAACTTCAAAAACAAACAGAATTGCTAACGGAATCAAGTCTTCCAACTTATGGTAAATTAATTTTTTTTTTGCTTTTGTTGAAACTACAAAATAAATCAGTGCAAGAACTTGCAAAAAATGTCATATAACATACATACACTATTACATTACCAAAAAGAACAAATTAATGTTGATCATATATTGTTATCAACAAAACCTAATCAACAACCATAAAACTCATAAACCACAAACTCAAAAACACAAGTACACCAATAAAAAATCTTTTGGTTTTTGAAATAAATAACGCATTTACAAATATAACAAAAAGATGTACTGCAAACTGTTTGATATTACCATAAATTGCTAAAATTCTATACATAACAATTATTATCAAATAATGCGATACCAAAAATTGTATTGTACCAATCGAAGATTTATCATCAATGATTGCGAACACATTTTAGTGTTAACACATAACTTATATATGGAGAAATCTATGACCTATGTAGGTTCTGGACCCTCAAATAAATGCAACATTTAAATATTTGCAAACTATTATATCAATCTTGTAAAAAATACTTTGCAAACCACACGTCCGGGATTAATAAAGGCAGATTACCTTTAGAACATATACAAACTTTAAACATTCACACACGGTACAACATTGGCGTCATACTTAGCTATAACATAAATACAAATGATAGTAAAAGAATATAAAAATAAATACCATAAAGCAGAAGATATATCTTACAAAGCGTTGCATTTATATTTAAACTGAATCATGTCGAACCACATTCTAGACTTTTCAAATTGAAAAAAGGGAAATAAAAATCTTAATTTATATGCGTTCTCTTTTTATAACAATAACACAAATTTTGATAAAGTGTCTCACCAAACATTATGAGATAATAATTTATATCAAAAAACTATATTTTTTAAATCTCTTTTCATTTTACAGAACTGTAGAAAAAGGAAAACAATTTTACATTTAGTTGTTGTAGTGCCCACAATGCTAATACAAGACGCCCATAGACATTAATCGTGCTAGAGTCCAAGCCACGTTGGCATAAATATTTGTATGTATTTCCCACAATGAACTATAATCCAGAAGTAAAATGATCAAACAACCAGCTACAAAACTAAGCATATTTTCATCAAATATTAAAAAGTGATAATCTTTTAAGACGGACCTAATATTTAATTAGTTTTATTAATAGATCAGCTGGAAATAATCCAGTCTTTGATAATATTAAAAATTGATTACTGTAATAATACATGTCATATATAAAATAAAGTTATTTTTTCAAAAAAATATTGAAACAGTCTACTACTACCAACAAACAACCCTTTATCAGTGCTTGAAATAGTATAAAACCAAAGCTATCGTTAGTAGGTACTCTACAAGACCAAATAACAACACAACAATGCAGCTTCAACATGCATCCGCCGCATCAATTCAATAAACAAAATATATTGTAAGCGTTTTTAAATGAATTACTTGACTTTTTACAGTAAAATTCTACATTTATACGTTTAATTTGTTAAAAAAAATTATTATAATTATAACTTGATCTAATTTGTTATTGTATGTAATTAATATATACTCTATTATTTTTTATTATGAAGATGTTATGATTTCAGAATTATGTTATGTAGTAAATGAACGTAATTATGAGACGGTGGCAGAATATAATCCTTTGATGGATAATGATTGTTATCCATCAGTCATTGTCACAAATAATGTCAATGGGAGGGGCACAACAAAAGTCGGAAAGTGAGCCACGACGCGCGGAAGGATTATAACAGTCCTTATTTAAGGAAGAGACTAATTAGTAAACAAAGCGAAATGTTTTCGAATTAAAGCCCAACAAACTGGAAACTAATCGTATTATTCATAAACCACAATGAACCAGGTATTAACTTCCTTTAAAACACTTGTTGATTTAATTACATAAATAATTAATTCCGCGTTCTGTTTACAGGCCCCGCTGCATAATTGAGATCTGCTCTCTACATTGCAATCTGGAACATCTAGCAAATTTTTGATATACGAAGAACTGCATAATATTGTAAAATTCGTTCGCAGCGCTCTCACATATGTGTGCAATATATTTTTCATTATGCAGGGCAAGCAATAAATTCTAATTTCTGTTATTTCATTTTCCGAATGTAAGTGGAGAAACTGTAAATATTGGAATTTACAAGCGGCCGACATCAAAGAAGCACGCTTCGATCTCCATGGTGATTTTTGGAGTGGTGACAGCCAGGTGAGGTATGAATGAATTAACCCTTGCGCAATCCTCTTAACCATTGTTTCCTGGTAATATCATCCCATTGTTATGGACACGTGCTAGCGCGTGCCACCTGCGGGTGGCTCTAGCTTTCGCCAGTCAAATGCGAATAGATCAAACACGCTGGGCTGAAATGGCTTATTCTTATGGCAGGGGTTTGTTTGAAAGGTCGGACTGTAAACAGATTCGGTAAACATGCTGGGAAATTGCCGATATATTAGTTGTTTCATTTTGTCTGTTTATCTATCGTATAGCAATTATAAATAATAAAGTTTTTGTAATTTTAATATATCTGTTAGTACAGCATTTTTTTTTATAAAATATGCACGTTTATTGTTTTTAAAGTTTTTTAATTACGACATTTTATCCCGTAAACTGTTCGCAGAAAAATGACAAAATAAACATATTTAAACTGCATTATAACTACATTTTTGAGAATAATGTTAATTAATAACAAATCCTTTTATCACAACTTTACCAAAATTTATTTTATATATAAATGTCCCGCATTAACTACCTCCGAGCATAATACATAAATTACTTACAAATAACGCATTATAACAGATAACATTAACAAAGTCAATTTTTTAAGTAAAATACACAAAACTGATTTGAATCTAGCATAAACTTCAATTTTTATTTTTTATTTTATTAATAAACTTCATTAGATAACTAAAAGTCCGATTCATAGTTTTCCAGATGATAACACCTTTCATACTTTTCAAAAACCACATCGATTAATATGGCAGAGCTTCTTAAAAATTCTAGGTTAGAAACTGTAGCATCTATAAACAAAGACTTCAAAACAATATCTGAATGAAGAACTCTCAATATGGTCAATTTTAACTCAATTTTTTCAAAAAAGTTCAAAATCCAAATCCGATGTATCATCAGTACCAAATATTAAACTAAACAACAAATTTATATCTAAATATTCAATTTGTCTTCTAGGTGTTACAATCTCACATAATTTTCTCTAGAACAACCATGTTGCCAACATAGATTCAAAAGTATCTAGAAAACTAAAATTTCTTAATACATGTAAAAACTATTTAACTTCTGTTCAACTTTTGCATATATATATATATATATATATATATATATATATATATATATATACAACTTCTATTCGTTCTTCTATTGAATATTGTTTCCAAGATGGGAAAGAGCATTGGAAACTATACTATCTCTTCTAAATTCTATTCAGAAACAAGCTATTTGGATCAATGCCAATCCAAAATTGACTCTACAATTTAGTTACTTTACAACACATGCGTAATGTTGCAGATCTTTGCATTTTTTATAAATATTTTAATGATTATTTTTTATACAAAGTACAAGTCGTTTTGCCATCTAAACAAATATTTACTCGTACTACAAGGCTTGCTAAAAATTTTAACAAATAGTCTCTGACAGTTCAAAGATGTAGACCAAAACTTTTAAAAAAGATTTCTTTAACCGTACTATCAACAAATAGAATAAACTTTCAAATTCAGTATTTCCTAAGACATAAGCCACAAATATTCAAATTAAATGTTCACAAACTACTTAAATCTAGTCTTCAATGTGAAAGTTTTGAAGAAAGTGGTTTCGTTAAAATTCAAAAGTATTTTTAATTAATATTTTGAAATAAAAAAAAAATTGTTGACATTTCAATATTTATTTGTAAATAGTTTTGCTACTGTTTCTTTTATGTATTCTTATTACTGCTGTTTTAAAATCTCTGCAATCACAACATTTTTTTTTGTTTTATTTGGTTTATGACTATTCACTTTTCTTCTACTTATAAGCGATTTTCTTATTTTATGTTTTTCTTACTTTTACAAATCCTATTGACATATAGTTTATTGCATTTTTTGGTTTTTTAAAGTTGTTTTTATTTTTTGTTTTTGATATTTATTGGCAGCATTTTTAAATTTTTTAATTAATTTGTTAATTTTTTCAAAAATATTAGTGCAAAATGTGGCCAACATTTTATAAAACGTTTTCAGTCGGAAGTTGCGGTGTAAAAAAAGATTTTATTGCACTAAAAAGCGGAAGCGTAATGATTGCTATCAGTATAGTTTGCTAGAACTGTTGTGGAGGTTGTGATCGGAGAATCAAAATGCAGGTTTACAAAAGTTGCCATTTGTAAATTTATTTTAACGTTTTTTTTTTTCATGTTTTGATGTAGATTGATGTTTAGCAGCATGCATTCCTACAAAAACATGATCACGCAAGTTTTGCTTAACGCATATTTGTTGGACAACTATGTTTTGAGAGATGCCGTCATTATTAAGCTGAGCAGTGTCCGCTAGGTTTTTATTGTGTACCAAACCTTTACAGGTTATAACCATTTTTTATTTAATTTATTTAAAAGTGTTGACAGTACGGCATAGAAGTCATGAATAATTAACAGAGCTAATGAAAGTTAAGCAAAAGCTACAAGTTGGATGGATGTTCCCAACAAAGTGAGGCAGAGTAAAGCGTTTTTTCCAAATAGATCCGTTGTCTCATATACGCATTTACACATACTATACAAATGTCTTCTTTGTGGATCGGTGTGCCCGACAACTCAATTGCCTACTCCAAAAAGGAACAGCGTGATTATGTATTTATTTACTTATCATTTAAAAATATATAAAAAGAAAGAAGGACGGAATTGCCTTATAGCTGGGGTGTGTTATGTTGCAATAGCTAGATGTCAGTCATGATGAGCTGTTCGGTTTCTGAATAGATGCTGGTAATCGTGGTAGCATTAGATTTTTTCTGTGGTGATGTTATAATAATAATAATAATAGTAATAATAATAATAATAATAGATTTATTTTTCAAAGAAACTGTACATACATAATTCATAAAAATAAAACATACAGTAAAAATAAAAAGCACGTCAACATTTAGATTAATAGTATAGATATATATATGCATATATATATCATTATTTCTGCAACAAAGAATTAAAAAATTCTTGTATAGTATACGCTTCTACGGTGAGCAGTAGTCTTATATTTCGTGTAAAAATGCTATAACATTTAATTTGACAATAATAAAGAGGTAAAACATTGACAGCCTTATGCATAGTTGTTTGGTTAGTATGCTACTAAAACGTTACTTACTAGGAGCTACTAACACCATACTAAATGTGTCACATGCATAGTTGATTTTTAGTATAATTTAGTTAGTAGCTACTAACTATAAAATTATGTTTTGGCAACACAGCATTATGTGACATGAAGTTTGTTTAAGTCCCATTTATGCGCGGTAAAAACAAATAAAGAAAAGGTTTTGAACAAAAATAAAGATTCAATAATGAATGTAGAACTTGTAAATAAAAACCTAATTAACAAAATTGATTGAAAAAAATAATGCAAATGTAAAAATATATTTTTGTTTTGTTTTAAAATATAATTTAATGTTATATAAATTTAAAAAAACTTGAAAAAATAAGACCACACACAATTAATAACTTTTAAGCTATAATAATTTTAAAGTATTATTAAAATTAACAAATAACCATTATGTTTAGTCAGAGTAAGAGTCAAAAAGCACAGCATCAGATGTTTGCTGCTGTCAAATTAATATTATAACTTAATTTTAGATGTGCTGCCATCTTAGAGAAAAACACTAAACTAATTTAATTATTAAAATGAATAACATTAATTTATTTTATTAATTATACTTGAAGCAACCACTACATTTTGGTGCTAATATTTAAATATTACATCTATTGCAATAAATGCAGCAATATGTCATAAAATGATGATAAATATCTCAATATTTGCAACTGATAGTTGTAGGTTATATTTGCAATGTATTTAATCACAAACAAAACAAGGCAATTTGGCTAGTAACGTTTTAGTCAACAACTAAGCTTAGTAGTGTTTTAAATATCACTATGCATACGGTCAACAGTAATATTCAGCTAGTAGCATTTTAGTAGCTACTAAATATGACTATGCATAAGGGTGTGAATAATTTAATACAACTATAACAGAGACTTTTTTAAAAATTACTAGATTGTGTTTAGGGTAGGTGTATGATTTTTGAACATTGCGTGTGCTGTAAGCGTAATTCGTTATTGATGTTTTAAAATAATAACAATGTCTAAAAGTAAACAAAATACATTCTTGAATATAAATTGCTGGAAACGTTAAGTAATTGTTTTGTTTAAACATTCCTCTGCAGCTTTTATTATACATTAAATTACACATTAATCTCAAGACAGCTTTTTGAGTTTTAAATATATGGCTACCATATGAAGAATGTCCCCAAAGTGTAATAGCATATTTCAAAATAGAGTAAAAATTAGCGTAATAAATTGTTTTTAAGGTGCTGTATTGTACATAATTTTTCATAACTCTCATTAAGTATAATGTTTTTGTCAGTTTCTTTAATGTCTGATCTATGTGTAAATCTCAGCTTAAATTCTGATTTAGTGTGACGCCTAAGAACTTTGCATCACTTTTAAACTCATATAAAGTTCCATCTAATGTGATTGTTGCCGGTAAATCTAATTTGTTTTGTTTTGTTTTGTTTTAAAAAGTATATAATTAGTTTTAGATTTATTTAAAACTAATTTATTTTTAATAAGCCACAAATGCACTTGTGAAAAGCTTTCATTTGCATTTTGCTCAACAGAGTCGTATAATTTATTTGATATTAACAAATTGGTGTCGTCTGCATAATTAACAATTTTGTTTTTTTTGTCAGTCATTGATCAGCCAGATCATTAACATAAATTACAAACCACATTGGATCAGCTATGCTAACTTGGGGAATTCCGGTATTTATATTTAAGAATTTTGATTCAATTTGATTTATTCTACTGTCCAGAACAATCTTTTGTTTTCTATCAGAAATATATGATTGAATTAATTTATGACAAGACCCTCGTATGCCATATTTAAATAATTTATTTAAAAGTATTTCTTGATTTAGACAATCAAAAGCCCTGTCAAGTCAAGAAATATTTCAAGCGGCAATTCTTTTTCGTCCCATGCAGTTATTATTTTATTGACAAACTCAAATGCTGCTGTGTCAGTAAATATTGTCCTTTAATAAAACCATGCTGAGTTTTACAAATACTGTTGTTATGATTAAGAAAATTGATTACACGGTTCATAATAACAGTTTCAAATTTTTTTGAAAAATTAGTTAGGATTGCAATTTTTTTTTTTACAATTGAATATTTCATTTGATTTGGAAATACTCCCGACTCGAATGATGCATCTAAAATATGACACAAAGGTTTTACAATTACTTCTATACATCTTTTTATTACAATCATTGAAATTTCATCAACACCAACAGATTTTTTGTTTATTAGTTTTTTAACAATATTAATTATTTCATTGTCGGTAGGCGGAAATAAAAATATTGAATTTTGTTGATCTTTAATTTTAGTTAAATTATTCGTAATACTGAGCATGTCTTTTAATAATAATTTTGTAATATTAATATAGTATTCATTAAATTTTGCTGCATCATTTGCATTCCAGTTTGGTTGGGCTTCTTGGTTTTTTGAAGGTTTTAAAGACTTAATAATATCCCATGTTGTTTTTGAAATATTTTCAGTATTTCAATTTTTTTATCAAAATAAGTGCATTTAAAAAGTTGTAGTTGCTTATTATATTCTTGTTTAACATACTTGTACGTCGGTGCGTATGAATAATCGTGTTTAGATAAAATATCCAAAACGTCTAGTTCTTTTTTCATAGTTTTAAGCATTGGATTAGAACACATGTTTATTTTAACTGCATTTGAATTTTACATTTTCTACTTAGAAAACACTCATTATAATGCAAAAAAAACATATTTAATAAAACTTCCCATTTAAAATTGACATCTAATACACTATAGACAGATGTCCAGTCTTGATTAATTATATTAAGCTTAAATTTGGCTATATTATATTCGGACAGATTCCGTGTATAACAGTATCTAATATTATATAGTATCTGAACTACTATTATCGATTTTAAAAGTAATGTTTTGTCCATAATGATCAGACATGTGTCTAGATAATATTTTAACATCACAGATGTTAGATAAATTTGTTATTATATTATCTATACAGGTTTGAGAGTAATGTGTAACTCTTGTAAAAACTTTTACTAAAGGCTTAAGTCCATATGAATTTAAACGATTAATGAAGTGTGTTTTGTCTGTTGCATTGCTCAATAAATCAATGTTAAAATCACCACCTATTATAAATTTACCATGTTCATTATTAAGTTTGTCTAGTAATTGTTGAAATACTTCAAAAAAAATCTCGATGTTGCTTGTTGGTGGTTTATATATGCAAACAACTGTAATGCTTAAATTAAACAAACTAACTGTTGCACATGCACATTCAACTTAGTTTGGTACTGTTTTATTATTCAGATCTTTTCTTACTGTAACTTTAAATTCTTCTCGGACGTATATAGCAGAGCCACCATGTTTGTTCTTTTCCCTACAAAAATGCGATATTAATTTAAAATTATCAACTTTATATTCTACTTATTCTTCTTCGGATTGCCAGTGTTTCGAATGTAAAATAACATTAAGATTTTCATTTTGATTAATTGTATAATTTAGTATATTGATTGATGTACTAATTGATTGCATGATTGCATATTTTGATGAAATATGTCCACGTAGTAATTTATTTTTGTAGAGTTGGTTTTGTTCTTTGCTGTTGTTGAGTTGGGTACTTCTTTTTGTTGAGGTAGAATAAAAAAATATTGACGCTAATATTTTTAGGCCAAGTACTAGGCTCCATAATTTTTGTTGAATATTCCAATGCAACTGACACTTTAAATGATGCATAATCGGATGGATGTTTCCATTCAATTTTCTTGCATTTGCTGTATTCTTTTAACTGTTAAGTGATTGATTACAGTTTCTATTGTGGTGTCCTTTAAGTGCAGTGTCTTGTCCTGTTCCAAAAACAACTTGCTGTCGTTGTCTTCTAACTTCAGTAACTAAAATGTTGTTTTCTGCGGGTTGGTTGAGCAGTGATATTTTTGCCGCTATGCGGCGCATCATTGCAAAGTCCGCTAGGCGGGTTGATTTCTTCTTTTTGCAAATTTTTCTGCCATAAGAAGTAAAATTGTTTACTGTTTTTGTAAGATTATCAACTTTTGTGGTTAAGTTATTTATCAAGATATTTTTCTCATTAATTAATTTATTTTAAGATTTTTCCTTATTGTGAAGAGAATTTACTTCCTTTTTTAACATTACAATACATGAAGACTCATCTTTTGTATTTCATTCTTTTCGCATTTGAAACATGCAGTTGATCCAAAATCATCAGATTTACATTCTTCATAAAAATTTAGATCACAAATATTCCACTGAACACTGCCACTAAATATTATTTTAGAACATGCTACACACATTATTTTATCGCCGGTAATTGTTGATGTTGAACTATTTAAATCGCTGTCTGATACGGAGCGACCCATATTACTCGCGGCCATTGCGAGCTAGATATTCAATAGTTAGATATGTACGTAAATGTTGTGTGTGTGTGTGCATGTATGTAGGATCTAATAGATGAATTTGAGCCTGGTCGGTTTGCTACACTATATAGTAAGGTGGTTTCTTGTCTCAACTCACACATATATTTGTGCGCGGTTCATTCTATGTTTAATTTTCTTAATTTTCCGTAAACCATTCTGTACACTATAGTAGTCACAAATTTGCAGCCTACCATTCAATGGTCCATAGAGCCTTTAGACTACCATTAACACCAAATACTTGGCAAAAAAGCTTAACGCTAGAGAATTGCCGGACTTAGTTGCCGCGTCCTGTTAGGATGCCGCTAGTAGTATTGTTATGAAAAAATATTAAATCTTATCACATCTACGAGAATATTGGTGAACCTTTCTCTCTAAAAATATTGACACGTACAGCGCCGTTTTTAAATTAAAATTGGTTCTTATGGGACAAAACGTCAATCAACTCAATATCCAAACAATAAGATTTTAGTTATCAATTATTTTATATGTTAAACTACATACAATATTGTATGTCTTTATGTTTTTGTTTAAAGATTTAAAGTTATATTTAACGAGTAAAAAATCAATAAAGAACTAATTAAAAACCACACTTATTAAAAATTAATTGCAGAGAAACGACTAATCGTATCAAACTTCTACAAATTTGAAGACACAGATTGGACTTTCTTCTGCAATGTGTGAAAATTTTATTTAATTATATTTAGGCGTTTTCTTGCTGAGTTTGATACTGTAAATCCTTATAATAGCGCAACTATTCTCCCCCCCCCCCCCAATAAAATTATACCAACAGGTCATAACAATAGATTAAAAAAAAAACACAATTAAAAATACTATTACTAAGAAAGAGTATATCCTCACTATACAGTTAATTAATCCTAAGTTAAAAGTTATAGAACTCATGAAACACATTTCAATAACATATTTTGGTAAATTTTTCAGTAAATTTAATTATAATAATAATAATACGTTTATTTCTTGCCTTTCGGCCTTGAAAATTACATTTACAAATACATTTACAACTTCCCAAAATAATAAAACTTAATCCTTATAAAATTAACACAATTAAGAATATTTTCTTCTCTGTTCGTCTATTTCTTTTCTTCGTTTTTTAACTGCCCTCATCCATTCTACCCCTCTTCCGTCCCCTTTCAATATCTCATTTTTTTCCATCTGTTCTTCTCTCATTTCGTTACACTCTTTCAACATATGTTCTATAGTTTCCTTAGTCTCTCCGCACATTCTGCACATTTTCAAATCCTCTTCCATCCAAAATCTTGTCACTTGCTCTTCATTACCACATCTGAATCTTGCAATCATCTTTTTGTCATCTTTACTATATCTTTCGCTCACTAAGTACATTGGCAATTCATTTTCTATAATATGTTCATAGTTTGCGTTGTACCTAGACTCTTTCACTCGCATTCTCCTTTCTTGCCTTTGTATATCTCTATCTCTTTCCATAATTTTGTACCATGTCTCTCTCCCAGATTCTCTCATTCTTTCAATTTCTTGGCTCGCATACCCATTTCTATTGTAATAATTTTCCCTAATCTCCCCTAGCTTTTCATTTCTTGCTCTCATTTTCTCTTTCATGCATTCTTGTAATATTTTGCATTCGTGTCTCTGTCTCATTCTTTCTTCATACTTCATTGCTTAGTAAATTTAATTATAAAGTAGCGTTTAAAAGTCAAAATAGGTATCAGGAGTATATGAGTTAAGTTGTTTTAAATGTAATGCACAATATATAGGATAAACAAGAAAAAAATTTACAACTAGATCTAAAAAACCTTACCGTTTTTTCAGATTACACCAATCAGATAGTAATTTGCAAAACATATTTTAGAAAATAGTCACATATTTTCAGATATTGTTAAACTTAAAATTATTCACAACTGCTCTAAAGGCAAAAAATTAAATTTGTTTGAAGCTACTAAATCAATATAATCATAATAACTTTAATCATAATAATTTCAATGTGATTTTCCACCTTTTTGTACATTTTATGTTTTACTGTCGTATATATGCTTTGTAATTTTTCTTTTATATTCATATTTGTTTGTATCACCGTCTGATAAAAGTTGTAGAAGGTTGAAACATGTTACGGCTTTTAAATATATTCGTGATATAGTACATAATATAGTCTAGTCAAATATGCTCAAATATTGATCTCACTAAAAAAATCCAAAAGTTTTGAAACTTTGTACACTGAATTATAAGTATCTAATGAAGAATATACTAAAAGGCCTGACAAATATGACACGAGCTTTAGCGGTAATAACCAAAAACAAGGCATTTTTTTGGTATTTTTTTAATATCTCAAGAACTGTAGGTAGGAGGTAAAATTTAACTACATTGTATTGTATTTCCACCGGTTACAGAGTTATAGAGCGCTAAAGTATATAAAAAAAATGGTATTGTTACAAGCCAAAAAGCTGGTTTTCCCCTTCTCCCCCAACTACTTGCCCTTTCTTTCACATAGCGTTTACAATACTGTTTCTCTTTTACCTTTATTGTTCATAGAGTTTAACGATGTTTCTAAAGATAGCTATCAACAAGGAGAGTGATGAGGACAACTACTTATAGCATAAGCTTGTTCTTTACCCTTTATCTTTATTTGAGGAAACTGAAATGCGAAAAACAAACTTATCCGCTTTATACGATACTTTTCCTGTACTACAAAAAGAAGTCAATTTTCTTGATTTTGACATCGTTTTGGTTAGAGGATTACTGTTACACTAGGTAATGCAGCCTAAAAATCTTCAATCTCAACAATTTGCCAATGTTATGTCGCCTATGTTCTTAAGCATTATGCCGGCAAGAGCCGTAACGCTGTGTCGATGGCTATTCAGCGGCACCATCTAGTCTACGTACTGCTAATAGAATAGAATAGAACCAAAGTACAAGCTAAAGAGATCAGTTGACATAAACTTTGAACACAAAACATTGCCAAACAGGATGATTTTCTTTTTAATGAACACAATAAATCCAGTTTAATTTTATTCCTTTTAACTGCTCTTCAAGACCATGGAATTAAAACAGAATAAAAATCTAGTAACGCTGGTAAATTGATCATCTGCACAGAAGTCATAAAATCCTTAACTAGTGACAAAGTGGCAATAGTTGGCAAATATGTTGATCTTATTGTCTTCTTTATAGCTTTAACCACATCTCAAAGACAGATATTATTTGTTAAATTAAGCCACGGCAAAGTAGAAAGGAAGGTATATTCGAGTCAGCAATTGCAAACTATGGGAATAAAAAACTGCATACTTCTTGTGCATGCATTCAACGGATGTGATACGACTTCCGCTGCATATAGAAAAAGGAAACTTGTCTGTTTTAATTTGTTCATTTGTTCAAAAAACAAGCTACACTGCAAAGTATTACTAATGTAATAAAGCTGAAGCTGGAAACAAAATATTCCTGGCATGTCACAAACAAACTTCCCTTATCATGCTTTTACCAAATCGGTTTTGAAACTAAACCAGACCTCTCTGCGTTGTTGCCCACAGAAGGAACAGCAATGCAGCATGTTTTTCGTATATACCACCAAATCCAAGTTTGGCTAGGAAAAAAACTTCCTTTAGAAGAGTAGGGTTAAATGTTTGAGCTGGCCGGTTAATCATAGCAACTACAGAAATCGCAGCAGAACTTGAAGCAGTCCTCAATCTCATTTCTCGCAAATGTATAACCCCCTTCCCACAATGATCCAACGTATCCAAAAGTATAGGCAAAACATTGTCAAATATTGATTTACAAGTATCTAACAAATGATGGTAAAAAGTATTTCTTTTTTCTTGCGTTGGCATCTTCAATAAATTACATAATGTGCCGTGCTAACTTTTTTTTGAAAAAAACGCAATCTTTAGCGCTCTGTAACCGCTAAGAATACTAGAAAAATGTACATTATCATTTTTAGTGCAAATTTTATCAGCTTTCATTATGTATATAGTTAACTTTTACCTCCAACCTACAATTCTTGAGATATTAACAAAAAAAAATGTTTTGTTTTTGGTGATTGCCGCTAGAGCTTATGTCATATTTGTTCTATAAATCAATGTAGAAAGTTTCAAAACTTCTAGACTTTCAAATAGTAACGGTCACCACTAATTTTTATAACTATATTAAGGGGGGAGAATAGTTAGGCTATTATAAGGATTCACAGCATCCAACTCAGCAAGAAAACGCCTGAATATAATTGAATAAAATTTTCAATCATTGTAGAAGAAAGTCCTCAAATTTGTAGAAATTTGATGCAATAAGTCGTTTCTTTGCAATTCATTAAAAAATAGACGTTTTCAATAAGTTTTTTATTAACTTTTTATTTGTTAAATGTAATTTCAAATCTTTAACGAAAAACATGAAGACATAGAATATTGTATGTAGTTCAACATATAAAAAGAGTGATGATTAAAACCTTATCGTTTAGATATTGAGTTGGTTGGCGTTTTGTCCTATAAGAACCAATTTTAATTTAAAAACGGCGCTGTACGTGTCAATAATTTTCTAGAGAGAAAGGTTCACCGATATTCTTGTAGATGTGATAGGATTTAATATTTTTCCATAACAATATTACTAGTAGCACCACAACAGGACGGGGCGACTAAATCCGGCAATTTTCTAGCATTAATTAAATACTGTATTAAAAATATGTAAAAATCATAATGAAACCGGTTAATTGTTTTTTCAATATTTTTTACTTGATTATTATTACACGAATCGGTTTAAATAAATTTAATACATTTTATATCAATGTATTAAAAAATGTATTAAATATGTGCCCTTCTGTTACTTGAAATAGAAAATTGCATACAACGAGTAATATAATAAACCAATAAAAAGCAAGCTTACAATATCTTTATATTAATATCTTTGTATAGATAATTATAATTAAAAAAAAAAACAATTGTTAAATTGCTACTATAGATAAATGTTTAAAATGTCACATTTTTTAGTGGTATTTGAAAATATCAAATATATTATGCTGCTCGATAAAAAGAAAAAACAGAAATTGAGAAATTTTATATATACAAAAAACAAATGAACAATAAATATGAACTTTATGTGTTCAGAACGGTTCCAATTGTCTGCCAATAAACTATGCAGCGTATATGCGTATACACATGTTTCGTACTATTACATACTTTATTAATACAATAGAAAAAAATCTTGTTTCTTAAATGTCTTAAATTATATTTTATTTGATCAAAATGATATTAACATAAACATCTAGTTTGCAAATAATATCTTAATTAATACAATCTACTACTTAATCATCATTCCCATTTCTACATTTTATTATATCTTGAAATTATTTTAGATTATACTTATGATGACGTCTGTCAGTAAACATTTTTCTTTTTTATTTAATATACAGGGTATACAGGGTTCTTAAGTGGATGCAAAACATAAAATTTTAGAAATATTTTTTAATTTCACACAGAAAATCTAAATAACTTTTTGTCTATCTTGCTTGGTTTTTGAGATAATAAAAATATACACATTATTTAAAAAACTTTTTATTTAGCAAAATTTAAATAAAAAAACCGTTGTAACAATGGTAACAACAAACAAGACAATATTACTTTAATAAGTTCTCAAAATGGCGTTCATGCAAACTTGACAACGCACTAAAAAAGAATGATAAACTGTTTCAAAATCTGTTGTGTTTTGAATATGCAATGCAGCATTCGCAATTCTTTCTTGTAGCTACTATACGTTGTTTGTTGGCTCTACACATAACAGTCCAATAGATTTAAATCAGGAAATCTTGCAGGCCAGTATACTGGACCTTTTCTACTAATCCACCTGTTATTAAAATTATCGTTAAGCCAACAAACTACATATCGCACAACATGGGGCTGTGCTCGTGCTGGTACCACAACTTGTTATAGACCAATTTTTTTTTTAATTTTGGAGAAATATTGCGTATAAACCAGCATTTAAATTAGGTAAGATTTAAATTAGCAGTAGTTGCCCATTAAAAACCCTACATGTGTTAACTGAACATTTTTGTTGGTAAACTGCGTACGGATTTCCTAATAACCAGATATGCTTATTATGTATATTGTTAATACCATCTCTCGTAAACATAGATTCATCGCTCCACAATATTGAACTAATAAAGTTAAGATCTTGTAGATTGTAGGTGTTGTACTTTTTGATAATGATATGGGTAAAAAATTTCCCAATTTCTTATTCTCTAGACAAAATTTTGAGATAGTTCTAAACGTTCATAAAGTCGCAAACGCTGACACCTGGTTAATCAAAAATTGAATCAATTATTTGTTGCCACAGTGTGTTGTTGATGTAAACCTCCACTACGGCAAATTCTAATTCTAAATTCAAGGAGCCTTTTCAATACATTCAAAAATTTGCAACAAGAAAATTGCTTTCTGTTAGGAAATTTTAATTGATACTTGCGACATGCAGCTAGAGTATTACCATTACAGAATTCGTAAACAAAAATGATATCTGCGTATTCTTCATTGTTGAACAGCATTTTTATCAAATTTTACTAACTAAACCAAAAAAAATAATGTTGACAAGTATCAAAAGCTTTCACTTGTTAAAGTAATGTTGTTTTTATTTTTTTTAAACTAATAAATGATGTTATTTATGTAATTTGCCTTTTTATCCAGTAAGAGACACATACACTCGTGTTTCAGGGTATGCACCCATCAGTGTGCCTAACATCTAACTAGTCAAAAAGACAATTATTATATATAATATTACAGTAACTTCTTCTTCTTTAGGTGCCTATCCAATTACCGAATGTTGGCGATCAATATAGCTATTTTTACTTTTTCACAGCAGCGCGGAAAAGTTTGGTAGTTGTACTCCCGAACCACTGTCTTAGGTTTTTGAGCCAAGATATACGCCTTCTGCCAAGATCTCTTCTTCCGAACACTTTTCTTTGCAAAATCAGTTGTAATAATCCATATCTTTCTTCATTTCTCATAATGTGTCCAAAATACTGCAACTTGCGCGCTTTAATAGTATTAACTACCTCCAGTTCTTTTCCGAAACGTTCAAGGACCCTTGCGATGGTGATATGGTCCTTCCACAAAATTCTTAGAGTTCTCCGGTGTATCCACATTTTGAAAACTGATAGTTTTTTGCAGGTATCTTCGGATATGGTCCATGCTTTCATTTCATATAAGAGAACCGGATACACGTAACATCTGACAAGTCTCATTTTTGTTTTTATATTTAAGTCATGACTACGGAACACATATTTTATCTTTATGTAAGCTCCTTTAGCTTTTTCAATGCGCCATTTTAATTCTAACGAATGGTCCCATTGATCGTTAATTGTGGTACCTAGATAAGTATACTTTAAGACCCGTTGTATTGACTGACCTTTTGTTTTGAGCTGGATGTTTTAAATTTTCACTTTGCTGATGACCATATACTATGTTTTTTTAGGAATCAGGGTCAATCCGTAGTTTTTACTTGCGTCCACGACATTGTTTATAAATTCTTGCTCTATGCTATCCGCACACATTACAGTATCATCAGCATATCTGATATTATTGATATATTCACCGTTTAACCAAATGCCAGTATTTACCTCATAAAGCGCCTCCTTAAATATTTCCTCAGAGTATAGATTAAAGAGCATTGGCAATAGTATGCACCCCTGGCGTACACCACGTTGTATGTTAATGTACTGTTTGTTGACTTTTACGGACGCCAGTTGGTTCCAGTATAGGTTAATAATCACTCTAATATTTTTCTCGTCCAGTCCTATATTTTGTAGAATTTTGATAAGTTTTAGGTGTTGAACCTTATCAAACGCTTTCTGATAATCAATAAAGCATGCAAACACATCACAGTTTACGTCTCTACATCTTTGAAATAGGACCTGGACGGTAAACAAGGCTTCTTTGGTACTGGGCTAATATTATCTTCACATCGTCTATATATTCTGTTATGGATGATCTTTAGGAATACCTTCAAAATATGACTCATTAAGCTGATCGTTCTATAATTGTTACATGCTTTTGCATTTTGTGTCTTTGGAATTGTCACAAACGTGAAGTGGAACCAATCCTGTGGTATGGTACCACTGTCATATATGAAGTTTAGAAATGATGTCATGATGTCTATACCTTCCTCGCTTAGTACTTTTAACACCTATGAGTGAGTATTATCTGAGCTCACTGCTTTCCCGTCTTTGGTTTGCTGGATGGCGTTTCTTACCTCCTCCTTAGTGATAGTGGGACCCGTTTCTGCATTATTTGTGTTAGGTATTTCCGGTCTTTCATTGCTAAATAGTTTTGTTATGTACTCTTCCTAGGTTTTTAATTTATCTTCTATCTTAATTATAAGCTGCCCTTGGTTGTTCATTAAGCGTCCCGTAGTTTTTCTCCTGCTGCACTAAGCTGCCTTTTTTATCTTCATATGCATGTTGAGAGCGTTACAGTAACTAAAACACTAAAACACCAACAAAAAAAATTTAAGTGACTGATACGATTATGTCGCTTATAAACAAAAGAAGAACTTTAAAGATAAAATCATACATAAATATATAAAAAAGTTATATGAACGATTATAAACAAAACACGCAACGCAAAAATGGAATGGCTTGAGGAAAAATGTAAGGAAATCAAAAATCTTGGTGTAAAGTATGATTCATCCAACATGCACAAAATAGTAAAGAAACTTAGTGACAGTAAAAGAAAACAGGCATTTATGCTCAAAAACTGACAGAACACAAACTGAAAACGTAGCCAGATAAATCAACCCCCTCCAACTTGCAAGAAATGAGAAGGTTTAAGAATAATTAAAAAAAAAGTAATTTACCATGAAAACATCAAAAACAAAAAGTTGCCAGGAAGATGAGATACCATCGAAGCTGTTCAAGCTAATACAAAAAGACTAAGTCTTTGTAATAGTAAATCCACAAGTCCGGCAGAATACCGCAAGATGGGTTATTATTGGCATTTGTCTCCCAAAAAATATACACGCTAGAATGCGGTGACTACCATATGATCAATCTGATAAGCCACATACTAAAGATACTCCTTAAAATCATTGATATGTAACCCGGGAAGCATTGATTGCATTTAATATCCCAACTCAGTAAATATTTGCCTGATTCATTGACTAAAATAAAGTCTTTGATAAAGTTAGACACAATCAACTTGTTGAGATATAAAAGGAACAACAATTAGACAAACAAGATAAAAGTATAATATCAAATCTTTACTAAGAGCAAAAATCAATAGTTCAAATAGAAAGCAACACACAACAAAAACCAAATTAAAAAAAAAGTTAATTGTCACCGTTACTGTTTGATATCTGCTTTGAAGAAATTATAAAAAAAAACGTTAGTAAAAAAAAAGATAGAAATAAAGTGAAAGATCTGACACTAAATGAAAAGAAAACGCAATCCATGTTTATCTCAAAGTCAAATAAAAACAATGATTTAACTCAAAAAGTAAGAATAAAGATTGAAAAAGCCCGTGCGCATTCATAAGCATAAAGCACATTAAAATTAAAATGCTAGTTAGATGCTATAATTCAATTCCTCCATACTGCTCTATGGTATGGAGATATGGACATTAAATAAAGGCAGTACTAACAAGTTAAAAACTTCTAAAATATGGGTGTATCGGAGAATACTTGAAGTACTATAGAAAGTCTAAGTTGAGATCCTCAGAAGAATGGATAAACAACGAGAAATCACAATAACAAAAACTTTAGTACCTGGGCCACGTTAAAAGACGTTCGAAACACCAAATATTGCAGCTGATCATGCAGGATATAGTTTAGAAAAGAAAAAGTACTGGCCGTCGACTACATCTTAGCTACAAAATCATTTTTATTGAGTGATAAATTTGCCTATCAAATAATAAATTTGATTGACTTTAGCTTACAAAATTTAGTTAAATCAAGTAATCTGCATCAGTTTGCCAATCATAAAAAGCAAAGAAAACTAAATCTAGTAACAGCTTAAAAATGCGTCATAACATAACAACTTCTTTTCTAACAAAAAACATTTCTACCTAAATGGCTACATCATCAAGCAAAATTCAATGATCTTCAAAAAACCCTCAAAAAAGATTGTTTTGTTGTATAAACTATAAATATTATCGGACCTGTACTTTTTGAAAACTTGAATGAAGTCTCTGGATACAATGCATCCAATCTTTTGCATTATACAACGTTTTGTTTGTTGTCGATGACGATATAAAGACATTAACTAAGACTTCCATTAAAAAATTTAATTAAAATAGTTATTATAATTTTTTAAATTACATTAATTGATCTGCTTAACTGTTGGTTCTTAGCTAATTTGTACATTCAGTATCATCAAGAATATATTTTTCAGCCTAGAAAAATCTCGAATTAAAATAATCAATCATTAACTTCCGGTCGGTCAGTGTATTATAATGTTATAACTGTACAAATACGAGCATTTTGTAAAATCCACAAAATCATTGACATGCACCATTCAATAATGTGTGAAAACACCGATCTAATCGCTGTGTGCGTACGAATTTACTGCACGATTAGTAGCTTTATTAGGCATGGTGATATTAACAAGAGGCTTACTGAGTTACACAGGTAGAATGATTGAGCGTACGCACAACTCTGCATGAACGATTTGATAAGAATATAAAGCACACGTGCCGGTTGCTCCTGCACACGTTTGCGATCAACTCACCTGTTTATATCAATGCACCATCTCATTTTCCCACGAGATACTAACATTACATTAAAATAATAGTATATTCTGCATAAAAAAGAATTGAAACTACTACATTTCATTGATAGAATATGCTATAAGTGTTAAAAACTTAATAGTGTAATTTTAATTTAAATTACGCACCAGTTACTATTTAATTCTAAGTCGAATTTGATTAAAATCGATCAACGATGCTTTGGTATGTGTACTACTTCAAGCTGTGGATATGTTTGTGTCGTGCATCATGATGAGGGCTTAACTCTCTTCCAAAATGCTTCAGCTACGCAAAATAGTTCGTACACAAGGGTGAATTAATTAGTATTCGATATTAAAAAATACTACTAAAAATACTATTACAATATTTTTTGCATGATTTAAAGAGGGCACTTGAGGCCGATTACTCAGTATTCGAACGAAATAGCATACGGCGGCACGGCAGTCAGAGAAATGTAACTCTAATTTTACTTTTAATTAAGTTCTGTCATTAATCAAGGACACACGGCGCTAGAACTTCCACAACGCTCACTCATGACTCTCAGCTATAAGCGTTCAGAAGGGTGGATACCCCTTATACCATCTTTCAATGCTAACATTCTTTGAAAAATGCTAAATGTACGCGCACCATCATTTATATAATTGCCTTACGCATTTTTATAACTTTCTTCTACACCCATAATTTTAAATCAAATTTATCATAGTACGACTAGAATTGTTTCACATACTTATTACAAGACGAAACTAACGTTGTTTATTTAAATCAAAATCTTATGGATCATTTAATTTAATATTTGCAGATCCTCTGCAATATGTCAGCGTGCAATGTTACATAGACGGAGTTGTATTTTTATTCCATTTTAATTAGTTTGTTGAGCGTTGGATAGCCACTTGAAAATTCAATATTGATATAGAATGGCTCGATGAGTTTCAAAAGAATTATGCAGCCAGTTTCGATATTTGCTAAGTACATCTGACGCCCCCTTGTACAGCCTGAGTTATTGCATTCCCTCTGCTCAAGTGGACGCGTTTTCTCTTTCCGTTTAATTGTTCTTCCTCTTTCTTTCACATTAAAAAATGTATATTGGCGTACAAGCCGAATAAAATTTCCTGGATTAAAAAATAATCTTATGGAAAATATTTTATAAAACAGTAAGTATTGCAAAATAATCAAAATTAAAGTTTATAAATTGATACTTTAACATTTTTTGCATATTTATGTTATAAACGTTGTAGTACTAATAAAATTTAGTAAATGCAACATAAACATAATATAACCATAAATTACATAGTCTACACCAAAAATAATTGTAATGTTATTAAAAAAAACTGTTAATAATGTTTTATTTAAGATATTTTTTTTAAATTATAATAAATGTATTATTAATGTTTCTCACAGTTAATAATAGATCATTTAATAAAAGTAAACTACAAAATGAATTAATAATTTATATAGACAATGGTTTCGGTTCTACACACCTCGTCAGTATGCCTTGTACGACCACGGCATCGCATGATAACGAAGACAATTTTGAATAAATATAAAATTTTTAGTATTAAATTGCAACTAGATGGCGACACTAGTCGTTTGTTTTATTATACAGGGAGTTTATAAATGAATGGGATTATGTAATCACTTTAAATATGCCGCCTTTTTAAAATCGTCCACTATACTACATATGTTTTCATATGTTTGCTTGACAGCTGTCAAAGTTGATCTGTCAAAACAAATAGTTTAGTGAACAATTTAAAAAAAGCGGCACATTTAAAGTGATTACATAATCCCATTCATTTATAAACTCCCTGTATATAAAAAATAAACTGATTATAATACAGGGAGTTTATAAATGAATGGGATTATGTAATCACTTTAAATGTGCCGCTTTTTTTAAATTGTTCACTAAACTATTTGTTTTGACAGATCAACTTTGACAGCTGTCAAGCAAACATATGAAAACATATGTAGTATAGTGGACGATTTTAAAAAGGCGGCATATTTAAAGTGATTACATAATCTCATTCATTTATAAACTCCTTGTATAAAAATATATTTTATTGAAAAATGTTTAAGCGTTAAATTTAGTAGGCAAGTGTGTGTGAATTAAAAATGAACATAAAAAATTTACTCAAATAAGGTGTATATATACAGGGAGTTTATAAATTAATGGGATTATGTAATCACTTTAAATATGCCGCCTTATTAAAATCGTCCACTATACTACATATGTTTTCATATGTTTGCTTGACAACTGTCAAAGTTGATCTGTCAAAATAAATAGTTTAGTGAACAATTTAAAAAAAACGGCACATTTAAAGTGATTACATAATCCCATTTATTTATAAACTCCTTGTATTACTTTGCTAGTACAGTAAGATAAAACAATTATATTTATTTTGCTTGTAGACGACGTTATTTAAAAGTCCAGGGAAGTATGACAACTTCAACGGCAGTGACGTGTCAGACACGTAAGCAAAACTTATTGATGGCCCTAGCCAAAGGTGACTACATTAGAGACGCAGTATTGGTAGAATAATGTAAATAGAAGGTTGCCTGGTTTTGCGTCTAAATGATATAGGTGCTTTGATTCAATGAAGAAACCTCAAAGAGGACTTTTAAAGATACTCTCAAGGGTAATAATCCTGAAAAGATTCCTTAAATGTTACTTCAACTCTGAAGAAGCAAAGATGTAAAGTCAACTATCTTGGGCAGGATTGACAAGATTGCTTTCAGAAACCTCCTTTAAAAAAATATTACTTAAAATTATAGGTATGGATAAGCCAACAAAACAATGCCTCCTCAAGACATTGGCTAAAAAAAATAATTGGAGATTAAAAAACTTTAGATCATAGATTTGAAAAAATTATCGAAACCAAGAAGAGTAATGACATGAGTACCGGAACCACAGTTGGAATCAGCAACTTTCCTAAAAAGGTTAGCGGTGCAAAATATTAATACCAAAACTTGGCAAGTGGTCAACTCCAAACCAAAACCAAAAAAGACCCAACACATCCTGCTTATAAACAAGAGCAATTGAAAGAAGGTAGCTAACCTAAAAAGGAATTTCTTTTTAGGTTTCTCTAAGATAGCCTTGCAGGCATTGGCCATCTCCAAAAAAGACTAAAATAGCACATACCGTCTTGAAGACCGTGGATCAAGACCCACCACCAATTGCCGAGGAACAATAGCGGTAAATCCAATATTAAACATTATTCAAATCAATTGACATCACTGCAGGACAGCTTCCAAGGCTCTCAGTGCGTATATTGTCAAACACGATATTGACATCGCTCTTATCCAAGAACGTTGGATTTATAAAGAAGAAATAAGAGGGTTAAGCATACCAAGGTATATACTCAAAAAACAAGTACATATGGGACGAGGCGTTAAAAGCCCGATCACTGCACCAACATTAGTATGCCTACCAAATAGGCAAATTCTGCAAGCAAGATACACATCAGCTAGTCAGCAAGTGCAAGAATACTATCCAATGCAAAGAAATAACATTGGGTGTGTTTCTGGATTGAAGAGGCATTTGACAATACTACCTTCAAATTCATTGCAAAGGCAATAAAAAGCCGAGAAATAGATTCTCTAGTCCAACAAAGGGTCAAAACGCACTAAATACCGCAGAAAGGTAGTACAAAAAGGAGTTATCAGTAAACCCAGGCAAAACAACAATTGTACCGTTCTCAAAACGACAAAACACCACAGACCTAAAAAACCTGAAGATGTATAAAACTACGCTGCCAATGTCAAAAAAAGTAACATATTTGAGACTAACGCTTGACATTTGGCTAAACTTTAACACACACCTAACAAATATAACAACTAAAGCCATTCGGGTGCTTTTTGCATCCAAAATGATGACCAAACGTACATGGGTATTAACACCGAATATGACTAGATGGTTATACACGGTGGTAGTAATACCAGTTATCACATAAGGAGTGCTTGTATGGAAAGAAAAACTACTCTTAAGTGTATCCCCAAAAAACTAGACAAAGTTCAGAAACTAGCATGTTTGCTGATAACAGAGGCAATAAGAACGACGCCCACAGGAGCTATAAAAGTACAACTATTGTTACCTCCATTTCACTTGATAGTAATCGGAAGCAAGACAAGCAGCATTCAGACTGCAAATAAATGAACATAATGCGACCCGCAGACTTAACACAACAAATAAAACATAAAGAAGAAACTCTAATGATGAGATCAGACTTTATGAAGGGTAAGTGGTGCGCCAGTGACATATTTGAAAAAGGACTAAAACTTAACAGACTGATAACTTTCATGTCAAATGTTTCAATGTCAAACAGTCAAGCGGCATTACAGGTTCTTTAAACTAGTTATGACCTGCATATACAGTCTAAAAGCAGTGGCCACAACCTACAAAGTTTGCCTAGTATAGTTACCAAAACACCAAGAGACAAAAGGAAACCTCATGGAAAATCAGATTGCCAAACAAGAAGCAACAGGGACATTCACTGAACCAGAACTCGCTTTTGGAATTCCATACAAGATCGGAAAAGAAATAATCCGCAGCAAACTTGAACACAGGAACCTGTAAAAAAACTGTAAAAAAAGCAACGCACAGCTATCTTTGGCAAACATAACATAACCGCAGATTTGCTAAAAACAACATCTATTGACTAAAGTTACGGGTCTTTATCTAAAAGACGGAGCTGCTTAAGAAGTAAAAAATTTGAGATGTACAACAACTCCAGCAGGACCGCAGTGCAAGAGGCGCCAATCAAACCACTATAAGGTAAGGAACAAAATCAAAGTTTTTAGTCAGAAGAAACCTAACACTACTGAAAAATACGAGTTGCCCAGTGTCTTTTAAATAAATTTACCAATCCTAAACCACAAAAAAACTTTCGATGACGTAGAAGCTCTTTTTAAAGTTAATAATCTTTACATTTTTTAATTTAAAATAACAACATACATACTTTTTCTTAATTGAGTCTTAATAGTCCCAAATGTTTTTGTTTGTTAATTTGTTTAATAAAAAAAATAAATAAAAGCATTTTATAGAAAAAATAGCAATCTTAAGGAAGCTGACGCGTATTTGTATTTCAAAGTGTTTAACTTTACCGCCAAACTGTTAATTTGGTTTCTGAATCATAAACCTAGCTTTTAAATTGCTAATCTGGTTTTTAAAAATGAAAATGCGGCCATAATCCGGCTTTCAAGCTATAATTCCCGTTTTCTAAACTGCAAATTTAACAGCAAATTGTTAATTTGTCGTCTTTAAAACTGTAAATCGGATAACCAACGTAAATAATTTACTATCAAATTATTAATCAAGTCTTCAAATTATAAATTCGACATTTCAAACTGTAAATCCGGTCTTCATAGTGTTAAATTTATCAGCCAAATAGTTAATCTGGCTTCTAAATTGTAAACCTGGTGACTAACATGTTAAATTAAATACTGATAAATTGCTAATCCGGCTTTCAAATTATAAATCCGGTTTTAAAACTACTCCGCCTTTAAAAGTGTAAATGCGACTACCAACAATAAAAATGCGACTATCAACGTGTTAAATTCTACTATCAAACTGTTAATCCGGCCTTTAAACTATAAATTTAGCGTTTAAAACTGTAAATCCTGTTTTTAAAAGTGTAAATTCGGTTTTAAAAAGTTTAATCCAATCTTTAAATATTTAATCCAGTTCTTAAAGCCACCAGTTATAAAATAATAAAATATTTTCAAAAAGAACTAAAATTAGGCCAAAAACAGTTAAAAAGTTAAAAATTATATTTACAAAACGTCAAAAATAGCAAATTCAAGCCATAAAACATCAACATTTTGTTGAAGAGTACACAAATCTGGCCATAAACTATTAAAGAAGTGTAAAAAAAATCATAAAACACGAAAATTCGGCATTAAAATATCAAAATATGATTAGAAAAATTCAAAGTCTAGACAGTTTATTGTCAAAAAGTGCAAAGTTTTACTTACAGAATGTGAAAAATAGCAAAATCCAGCTATAAAGTATAAAAATATTGTCAAAAAATACCAAATTTATCATAAATTGTTAAAAACTGCAACATTCTAATTATAAAAAGTAAAAAATTGCTTACAAAATTTTGTTTATAAAATGGTAAAGTAAAATTATTAATATTATTAATATTATAAGTGCATCTAATTTTCTAAGTTACAAAAGATTTTTGTATAAAACTTAAATAAAATGTAAAAGCAACTAATACTAAAAATATGAATAAAACTAAAATAGTTACAAAATATTAAAAAAGTCACATATAGTTGACAAATGCACAGCGCCGGAAATTTAAAAAAAAATTGAATAAATCTACTTTAACTCTGTTAGCATGCCGCAAAATACGTGTAGAAGCAGAGTGCTGCGCATAACCTGTACGTTTATACGGTACATGAAATAAATAATTATTGCGTAAAACTTGAGCTAGGACATAAATACCAGTTAAGCTGAGTAAGTCAGGACAACTAATAATCCCACAAAACACATTAAAAACTAGTTCCACGTTAAAATTAAAAAGTCTTTTTCAAGATTAGTTAAGTTGAATGTAGAGTGCAGTTTCGAGGAGCCGCATTGTTGCATTTATACGCCAAAAAACAAACAAACATTTTTTTGGATTTGTTCAATTTTTTGCTGCAAATGGAGATCACACATTTAAGCAATACTTGAGATGGGGGCGTACTAAAGCGTTGTATAGGATAATAAAAGTGCAAAAATCACAAAACTTCTTAGAGTTACGCTAGACAAATCCTAAATACTGATCAACTTTAGCCACGACACTGTAGATATGTCTTAAATAAGCTCGAACCAAACGTAATGCCTAAATCACAAATAGTGACAACATTTTATTGATAAGAAAATAACTATACATTAGTTATACCAACAAAAATAAATATAAACAACAATGACTATATTTTTTCACAAAATAGTAAGTTTTTAGGTCTAATTGTTGATCATGAACTAAACTGGTCATTGCACATTGATGCTGTTTGTTCAAAGTTAAACAAATCTTATTATGCACTACTACAACTAAAGCCTATCTTAGATGTACATGCTTTATTACAAATTTACTATGCTATGGTTTATTCCCACATTCAATTTAATATCATGCTATGGGAAAATTGCTCGGGTGCCCAAAGAATATTTGTATTTCAAATAAGAATAATAAGATTACTATTTAATTTAGATTTTAATGCTACATGTAGAACAATATTCGGAGAAAAGCAGTTGTTGACAGTGCCTAGTATTTATATATATAAAACACTTTGTTATGTTAAACAGAATATAAATAAGTTAGAACATCTTGGCGACCATCATCAGTATAATACTAGACACGGTCAACAACTGTCAGCTGTTAAACATAAAAGTGTGCTTTTTGAAAAAAGTCCAGATTATGCCGGAATTAAACTATACAATCATTTACCAGAAGAAATCAAAAAAAATAATTATAAACTGTTCAAAACTGTAATAAAAAAAACACCATACTGCTAAAGTAATATACACCATCGACGAATACATGGCAATTAATTTCAAAGTATAGTTAAGATTGCAAATATAATTTTAGTGTCTATTAATTTATTGTAACTTTAAACTGTATGTACATATTTGATTAATGTTTTAATGCAATTGATGTGTATTTTATTTTTATTTGACTAGCACATACTGTATATTTTTTTTTTGTACTGTATTTTGTGTAAAATAAATCTTATCTTATCTTATCTTATCTTATTAGCGTAGACTGACGTCTAGAAAATGTAATTTAATAAGTTAACTTAACACCAGCTAAAAGAAATTGCGCTTCTTCATTAAGTTTTACAGTATTGTCCAAAAACTAAAACTTAATATAGATTGCCAGCAAACAATAAAAAACGCGCATTAGAAAAACCACATAATTGATAAAGATATTAAACAGTAGAGTTTCAATATGTAACCCATGTGAAACACACCAATGCGCACATATGTAGAAACAGCAATGAAGCCAAAGTTGCAGTTTCAAAACTTATTTTTATATACTGCAGCAAAGGCCAAGAAAAGCGTTATCGGTTCTGGTACATCCGCATTCTTACAAGCCCAAGTGCTGGTTGCATTAGACCATAAAGACAAATATTTTTATTGCACTTTAATTTGTGAAATAATACCAGTTTTTAGGGAAACTGATCACTCTGTGCGGCGGGGCAAACTTTAAACATCTTTAGTAATAATGATTGCGTTCAGAAAGACTCATCCGTTGCTAATGCTGACTCATCAATCAATCACTGATTGATGAGTTATTTGGTCAGCAACCAATGAATGATGAGTAAAATGACAAGCGCTGCCAGCAAACGATGCTCAGCAGTAGTCCGCAAGCCCGTTCAGTACGCATAATGAGGTACAAACTTTGTTGGAGTAAAAATAAACTTTCAATGCTAGGCAAAGTTAAATCAAACTAGAGAACAAATTAGAAATTTATTCCTTTGCGTTTTTCTAACTTTGGCGGACTTTGGGAAGGTGGACTAAAAAACAAATAATAATCATTTTAAACAAAATTTGATACAGTATTTTAAATTTACTGCTGTTAACACCGTTGACTTCTGATCTAAATAATTTGTAAACCTTCCTCATAAGGCGTTTCTTTATTATAACTTCGAATCTTTATACAAAAGATGTTACTCAAAGCAGATTAACCCTCTATCAACTATATAACAGAATTTTGAAAAAGAAAGTCAAATGATTGTATAAATTAGCTTCAAAAAAAAAAAAAATAGACTAGTAAAGCTTAAGATATCAATATTGAATTCATGGATATTATTAAGAATAAAAATTTGCCTCCAGTTCAATAGCGTCTTACCAGAGTGTCACAACTTTTTATTTAGGGAGGGAAAGAAAAAATCTTCCAAAAACTTTGTGTCGGATTCATTTGGGAATGGCCCTCAAACGCCTACTAACTAAAAAACCCTTTCCTAGACTTGCAAAGGTCGCTGTGGAATCACCGCTAAGTATTTTGTTGCGGCGGCTACCCATTTTAGTTATTCTTTACTTTTTCATTTACTTATACGCATAGGTTTCATATCAGACTCTTGGCTGCCTGGCTTCGGCTTGATGGTCTCTTTTTTCCTGCTTTTTCTTTTTGACTGTTTTTGTAACTTGATTCTTTATCATCCTCTATGTATCCTTGCCTTTGACCACATTTCCCATTATATTTATTGCATGAAACATGGTGTGTTCGGGTGTGTCTACTTTGTCACAGTATACGCATCGGTCACTCACTACTATGTGCATCCTTTCCAGGTACACTTGAAATCAGCCGTGACGTGTCAGGATCTGGGTAAGGTGGTATCCAGCTTTTTCGTGTTTCTTCGTAACCAACCGTGTATTTTCATTACAGGAGCATAATGTGTATGTAGATGATCCTTGCTACCATGTATAGCCCTGGTAGACACGGTCCGGTAAGTGCTTGCTACACGTATTGACATCTTTCTCTGTACTCCATCTAACATTTTTCTGTAAATTGTTATCTGTGCACAGTTGCTTCACGTGGAGGTTCCGTATAGTACGATGGAGTTAGCCACCAAGCAAATAGCCAGTCTTTTACCCGCTCTGGCTCCTCCAATATTGATCAGCAGCCGCGCAAGTGCTGCTTCCGTTTTTCCAGCGTTTCTGATAGTCTTTGCAATGTGAGCGTCACAACTACATCCAGGTAAAGATGAGGTAGTTCAAGTAGTGACAGTGCATTGTCATTTATGAATTATTTGTACTGCCTGTTGAACCATATTTTTTTGTTGCTTTAAATGTGCATGTCAATAAATTTTTGATACTATTTTTATATTAAATGTTTGAACTCTACAAGACACATTAGTAAACATAAATTGTTTAATGTTACCTTAATTTTATGTAAATTGTTTCTGATGATGGGTGCATACCCTGAAACACGAGTGTAATGTGTCTTATACTAGATGAAGAGGCAATTTACATAATATACATCATTTATTCATTTTAAATGATAAAATTGTTTTGATCATATGAATCAATAAATCACGCCAAAAATGCCGTTGCCTGTCCGTGTAGGATTTAACTGTATTACAGTCTCTTTCACACACAAACAGTTCAACGGTTCTTCTAATAGGGGGCATTGCGTTACCACCTTCTATACATTAGTAAACATAAACTGTTTAATAGTTACTGTGATTTTATGAAAATTGTTTCTTCGATCAGTGAGATGGCACACTGACGATGGGTGCATACCCTGAAACACAAGTGTGTGTCTTTTACTGGATGAAAAGACAATTTACATAAAATATATCATTTATTAATTTTAAATTTACATAAATTGTTTAATAAATTGATGTCGGTGATTTCAAAATATCTTTCTCAGTTTCCATAAATAACAGAAGCATATCATTCTAAGATAAATATGTAAGTTCTATGTGGTTAAACATATAATGTTTTCTAATAAAACCTAAAATGTTACTAATAATAGATAACGATGTGATATTACAACCAATTTAATTACAATAGTATTTATAAAGTATACTATATATTAGTTAATAGTCAATAAGTAATGTTTTATACAAAAAAAGATCTGCTAAATGCAAATGACAAAAAAATAACAATAAGTTTCTGTATTGAAGACACAGTTGTTAAACCTCTGTAAAATTTAGAAATATTATAGCATCAAATTAATTAGATTTTGAAATCTTACCTCACCATTATTTTATATTTAATTGATTGTGATTGTAAAGTATCCAACCTCTGTTTTTCAGACCATAGCATTAGATTACCATTTCACAATTTAGTCAATTTTAATGTATTATAAACAAAACTGTTTAAAATTATATAGTTTAGATGCGTAGAGGTAAAAACCTACAATAAAGAGTAGATATTATATTTATTTTGCACTCACTATATTTTTTTTCTAAAATTGAATAAGAAAAAAAATTTAGTAGCAATTATATGTACGTACATATATCAGATGCCTGTGAAATTTGATATAAAAATCACTTGCTGAAAATTGAACAGTACAAAATAGAATTACTCAATTTATCAAAACTTGTCAATACGTAGCAATAGGAGATCATGTCGTAATGTTGACACCATAAAACTGATCCACTTAGTATTATATATTGTAACAGGGGTCGGATAGTAAACTGGGTGCTATGCGACAAAAAGACCGATGCAGCTGCATCTATTTAGTCACAGCTTCAGAATTGCGTATGAACTCTGACGCGCATCAAATTCCCAATTTGTCCCAGAACAAAGCATAATCACCTGTTTTTATATAGCCCGAGCCCTTTATTGCAAGTTCAACACAGTGTCCCCTATTTGTCGGAGATGTCCATTTACGTGTCACGCCTGGTTTTACGGCTGGACATATTTTTTTATAGAAATTCATAAATGTTGGGTTTCACGTGTTTTCCAGAAAATGCAAGGGAAAAGCGAATTAATTCTGCATGCATGTGTAAGTGCGATGTTTTATTACACATTTCTGATTAACATCCAACTTTACATTTTGATTAAATTTATAAAAAATTAATTAATTTTCTTAATTCATTCTTATTGTATAAATTAATTATATTAATAAAAAATATTAAATTCAAATCTCCAATATCTTCAATTAAACCTTCCGCTGCAATATATATTCAGACATTCTTCCAAGGAAAGTATAATTAATTTATTGTAATTTCGCAATGCTGCATATATTTCAAATGTATGCAGTGAGCATGTGACGTATATTGACATTATGACATTAAAGCTGTCTAGAGGAGTTGCGCAGGATACGCCAGGAACTCGCGGATGGCGTGAACTATGGTCTAACATTGCCAGGAATGCATCGCAGGTGTTGTAATGCGCCCGATAACCGCAAACACTTGTAGTCGGCCAGTATTAGTGTATAATAATGCTATGCTATCTATAATTTAATATTTTAGGTTGAAATAGTTGGAATATCATATTCGAATGAATAATAATACAATAAAATAATAACCTTGCAGTTATAAAATCAATTTTTAAATGCTAAATAGTTTTTAACATTGGTCGTAATATAATTTAAATATAGATAGAAGTTAATTAATAAGCCCATAATTGGAAAACAAATTAATGTGTTTAATTAAATTAATTGTTTTGTTAAAAATAAATAAATATTAACTTATTATGTAATTATTGTAGTTAAATAACAAAATGATATTATTTACTTGTTTGTAAATTCAAATCTATAAAATTGTAGTATACACATCCCGGCTGTAGTTCTAATTGTAAATTATTGTTCTTTTTTTGTCTGTCTTATAATGTTAAAAAATTGAATCCATTCTAAAGTAAAACCGACACAGTCGGTGATTTTACCTAAGCTACGAGAGAAAGTACATTCAATTATTATTGCGTGTGTTTGTATTAATATAAAATGACGTACGCAGGTGTCTGCTTCAAAATTTGTATTTAACAAACGCTTTATAAACTATATCTGCAACTCAATCCTCTCCAAAATTTAGCACATTTATGTAATATATAAAAAAGTTGAATAAACTGTTTAATTGACTAATTAAAATAGACTAGTTTTAAAATCTTGCAGCTGCAAATAACTTTTCTTAAAAAGAACTGCAATTGTAAAAAAAAGAAACAGATGCTAACATGTTTTTGCGTATTATAAACCACTTCTCAAATGAATTAAAAAACTGCCGCTAAAGCTTGCAAAATAATATTACCGCTGCGCTTCTTCCTAAAATGGCTCCACTAAACGGTATAATCTAGCAAATAAAGAATTCATAATTAACACTTAATCACAAAAACTGTCTATTGGGAATTGCCCGTTGCTACCATATAGTCGTGAAACGTTGAATGCTTTTGCTGTCAAAAATAGTTAATTCTATAACTATAGACAGACCCGAAACGAAGCGGAACAATAAATAGTTTTTATTTAATAATAAAAGAGTCTCTTTAACTTCAATATTAAATTCTGTTAAAACGTCAGTTTAAATTCAAATAATCTTTTTCTTAGATGTCTAATAGATACAAGTGCCGCAATTTTATTAATCAAACTAAGTACAGCTATGGTTCAGTGGCGTAGCTCGGATTTGTAGGCCCCCCAGCAAAATATTGAAAAGGGCCCCCTTAGAGTAAGATATAGCTATATCTTATACTTCTTTCTAACCCTTCATCCGCCTAAGTTTTGATAAACCGTGGCAGAGCCCCTTTGTAGGATTAGAAGTCCCCAAAAGGTCTCGAGGCAAATTGTAAAGTGACTACTGTTAATGATATCAATATCAGTTTAAGTCTAGAACAAGTTAGTTAAGTAAGCAGTCTAAAAAGTTTTGCAGGGATAAATTTAGTAAGAACAAAAGATAATATGCTTGTTGCATATATGTCACTGACAATAAAACCAAAGTAGATCGCAAAACTTAAATAACGGATTATGGTTATTCGAGCCAATCATCTCCAACTTTGTACGTGTCACGCGCGTTTTGATGAATGTTCAAAGACAGAGAACAGTCCAAATAAATTTAATTAATTACCGTTTCCGGTAGATTTTACTGCAAAAATGGATTTAGGATTTACAGCCGCGGCAACAAATTTGGACATTGTACCTGAACCTATCAACTTTCAAAAACGCAGTAATTTTCCAATTAGAAGTGAATCCGACAAAGACAAATTTAGCTTATTTTTAAAAGAATATGCGGACATTTTTTTGTACTTAGGGGTCATTACGAGTGTCTTCGCATGCCTTTTGGATTAGCCAATAGTCCTTCTACTTTAATAAGTTTTTTGTGTTTTGTTTATCTAGATGATATTATTTGTTTTAGTTCAAAAGATGTTAACAAATACATTACCCAATTAAAGCTCATTTTCGATAAAGTACGATCTTCTAATTTTACTCTAAACCCTAAAAAATGCAATTAAAATTAAAATAACGTATTTAGGCTATATAGTTTGTAAAGATGGTATTATTCCCAATTCTAACAAAATTAAAGTTTTACAAACTTACCCATTTACCAAAACTGTAACCGATATTAGTGTTTCGTAGTTTGGCTGGAATTTATTGTAAATTTATTGATAAATTTTCCAATTTAGCCTTTTACTTAACAGCCCTTATTAGAAAAAATGTACGTTTTTTGTGGAACTCTCAAGCTCAATCCAGTTTTGAAGTCTTAATGCTTTTAAAAAGGAATTTATTCTCTCTATAGATGCCTCTAGTTTTGCGGTTAGCGCAATCTTTATTCAAAAGTATAACTAACAAGAATTGTTTATTATTCAACCACCAAAAGGGAATGTTAAGCTTTTTTGTTTTAGTTTCTTTATTATAGAAAATTTTTGATAATAACAGAACCAACCTCTTAAATGGTCAAGGAAAGTTAAAAACCAAACAATAAATTAATGCGGTGGTCTTAAACATTGTCAAAATATGGTTTCCAAATCATTTATAGACCAATTAAAAAGCACTCTAATGCGGATGTTCTTTCAAGAGTTAGATTAATTAATACTCATACTTCTTATAAACCCTCTTTGAATAAAGATACAATTTTTAAAGAGCAAAGATCAGACCAACACATTATTCAAATTTTTCAAAACTTAAATTTGGAAGAAAATCGTTGTTTTTACTTAGACAATGATTACGTTCTGTACAAAAAGTTAGATAGATATAAAGATGAATTAATTGTTCCAGACTCGATAAGATACAAAATTTTAAAATTATATCATGAGTCACTTAGATACTAAAAAAACTTTACTAAAGGTTAAACAATTATTTTTTTGGACGTCTATGTCTGTAGATGTAAAAAATTACGTTCAATCTTGCATAGCGTGTGCTATACTGGTATAATAAACTTTTTTATAGAGTTGCTATGGATATTGTTGGTCCGTTTATACTTCATATGATGGTAATAAATATATACTAATAATCAAGATTATTTTACTAAATACCTTGAAGCTATTGCTCAGCCAGATCAAAAGCCCCCACAGTCGTTAAAGCCTTTTTTTCTAATATTGTTGTTTGACATAGTATGCTTAACCAAATACTTACTGATCTTAGAACTAATTTTCTTTCAAAATTCTTTAAAAAAATGTGTAACGTTCTTCAAATCAATTATGTAAATACTACAGTATATCCACCTCAGACTAACGGTCAATTGATTGATTCAGAAGATATTTTGTCAATTTATATAGATGATAAAGATTGAGACTGGAATAAGTGGATACCTTATGCAGTTTCTGCCATTTGTTCTCAACACTCTTCTTTATCAGAATCTACTTTCTTTATAATATTTGGTAGCAACGTTGAGTTTCCCTGCAATTTTTAAATTATTTTGTATCCGATACGATTAGATTCTAAATATGTTTTGGAATTTTTAGAAAAGCCTAAAGTGGCTAGAGCAAAAGCCATAATTTAACAAAAACGCAGTACAAAAAGCATTCACAATTTTTTTTAATAAAAAAAATTGTAGTAGGAGGCAAAGTTATGTTGTATACTCCTTACAGTCATAAAATAAGAAAAAATCGATCTGGTCCGTACAGAATTTTAAATATAATGGATGTTAATTGTACCATTAAAGAAATAAAAAAAATTAAAAAAGTTTATCTAAATCGTTAGAAAAAGTTTGTTTTGCGTAATTCAAACTTTAAAAGTAATTGTTAAAAATGATGTTGTTTGTCTCCCAGATGTTAAACCAAAAGTGGTGCTGTTGAAAACGTACCCTGGATTAGTAAGAGTCGGATATAAATATTTAATTGCTTATGATTGTAGCTATAACCACTAAGATTTCTTACGACAAAATTTTGTCCGATTTCTCGTAAAAAATCCAAGTAGTGCAATCACAAAGCTCCTACAATTAAAGTCTACACTTGTTTTGTTGAAGTGTTACAATTTGTGCAACACTGTAGAATGCCCACTATCAGTGTCGCGGGCAAACTTGGCAAATACAATTATTTTGTGCGTAGTAAGCAGTGTTTAAAAACTCATTGTTTTGGTCGGTTAGACTTAAAAGTTTTAAGTGTTGATGTCGTTTTCAACCTTTTTTGTAACGGTACTATACAAATTTCTTCTACTCTAGAAGAACAATTAGAACGTGATGGGACATGCAAAGATGTGAAATAAGCAATCGTTAGAGTAGTTTATGAAAATGTTGTGCTGTTAACAGTTGTGACTATTAAACTATAGAACTCTTTGACAACAGTAAAAGACAATAATGACGGTATTATTCTTCAATCGAATACAGTGTGTACGTATTTGTCATATTATTGTTTTAATGATTTTTTAGGAGAAAACACCTAGCCAGTGAAAGGAGATTTTAAGTGCAACAAAATCAGACGTTTTGCATAAAAGTTCAGCAAAGATTTAAAATCTTTAGAACACAAATCTGAAAGTCAATTTGTTATTGTGAACTCAAAAGATACTGTATTTGCATTAAGATTACAGAAATAAATCTTGCAAACTTCTTTAGGATTTTAGCCTAGTTAGCTTTCAAAAGCTAAATAGCTAACTTCATATATAATTCAATTAGAAAAAAATGTCTACTCCGAGTAAAAATTTTACAAAACTGTTTTGCTTTGGACCAGCAAACGCCAGATATTGTAAAAACCTTGATCAAGCAATCTTTTGGATTTATACAGAGTTTGCCAACAAGTATTGATTCGGAGCGTTGTGGTAGAGGAACTAAAAAAGATAAAGAAAAAATTAAGTGGGTAACTTGTTTAAAATGTAATGCAGTTTTAGTAACCATAGATTTGTAGCCGGTGCAGCAGCTTATTTTTTTGTGTAACAGCATTTCTCAGAACCAAATCCATAATTGAAGTTTAGAAGCAATTCATGCGAGAATATAACGTTCCTTGACAAGGTAAAATTCCTTCAAAAAAATAGCACTAACGTTTTATAGAAATTGAAAATGTCAACAACGTTTATTGCGGGCCCCAAAAACCGGTACTACCCAAAATAACATCGAAAAAGTGTGACAAGCGGTATAGCAAAATCCACAACGTTTGCCAATTTTCCAAGCAAGAGCATTGAATGTTTTAAACATTAGCCTCAGGCAAATTTTACACAACTACTTAGAATTCTATCCGTATAAAATTTAAATAGTAAACAATTTTAAACTACTAGACTACTTTGCAACACGTAGCCAGTTTTGCGCAGATTTTCTTGTTTTTCTTTGCAATAATGCAAATATTTTGCATAATTTAATACTGGTTGTCTAAACAACCCTGTGCAGTTCAAGCACAACTCTAACATTCTGCAAAAAATATAGTGTATTGTGGCGTTTGTGTCATTAGAATACTCGGGCTTATTTTTTTGAACAAGATGATCGGACGGTTACTGAAAAATTTTAACGGTATTTAACAATTAACAATGTTAATATTTTTTTTATTTGCAAAACTTCAGAGGTTGGGAAAGGACATACATAAATTGTGGTTTCAGCAAGATGTAAGTAACAAATCACACTGCACAAGTGTGTATCGGAGCGTTGAGGCAAATGTTTCCAGAAAAAATGATTAAATAATTAGGATAGTTGAAGTCAAAAGTGTACATCGACAAGCTCAATACATTAAAAGAGTTAAGACAAAACATTGAACAAACAATAAGACTCATTAGTCCAGATATGTTGCATCGTGTCATGCAATCATTTTGTTATTGGCTTCAAGAATGCAAAAGATTGAATGGAACGCATTTGCTAAAGATAGTGTTTAAAATACCAATAAAATCTGCATATATGTAATTAATATATATCATGCTCATTTCTGTGTTTCAATTAATAAACATACAATCCTACCTTAAAAATTGTCAATACCTGTTGGATAACCCTGTAAGAAAAATGATTAGAGAAACCTTAAAAAAATGCGCTGCTAAACTGGTGGAGCTTTGTTGTAGAAAAGATTGATTATAAAAACTTCCCATTCCATATAAGAATCAGACAAGGTTTTAAATAACTTTTGGATTAAGATGAGTACTATTGCACTGACCTCGCAATTGAACTTGACCCTAACAAAGAATCCATAAACATTGCAATTACAAAAATTGAACCAATAAGCTCAGATGGAGTATATAGCCAAAAAGAAATATCTAAACTATAACATGCTTTGCTGTTTCCAACCAAAGTTAGAGCTGTTACTAACATGGTTACCAGACAAGTAAATGGTCTAGTTTCCGACAGTTTAGAAAGGTTTATGCCAAAAGTTTTTAATTTCAAAGAAGATCTTTTGCGGTTAGACTAATTTTAAATTTATGTCACGGATAGTCAATTATTTTTCTATCTATGCTCTTTTTTATTCACTAGTGAGATTTGGAAGTTACCTAAGATCTGTAATTGTCAACTACTTTTTATCAAAAACATAGAGCAGTTCAAACTCCCAAAAAAAAGAAGTATTTGCTATTTGATATTTTTGTTTAGCTTCAGTATATATTTATTAGCCAGAGCGTGCCATAGACTAGCTCATGGCACGCTCTGGCTAATAAATATGTATATACTGAAGCTAAACAAAAATATCAAACGTGAATCAAACTCCGCAGTGCTGTATTAAAATCTTAACCAACAGAACATTACTTTGACTAAAGTGATCTTGCATGTTCCTATCGCCAATTTTGTCGGTCATTCTGTGTTAGTGTCGTGACTTAAAACCCGGGTGTCAAATTTTATCAAAATGACCCAACTCTTTATAGTAAAGAATACATTGCGTTGTTTACCGCAAACAGTACAACTACGTCACCAACTTCAGATAGCCTAGAACAAGCTGATTGATTTCTAATAAACTCATGCATAAGAAAACGCGGAATTTTCAACACATTTTTATTTTTACCTTAATAATTTTTTTTTAATCAATTGTATACAACATACACTCACAGAATTAACCTTATTTTAATATTATGAGTTATTTTGCAATCTTATTATCTGTTAGTGTGCGGACACAACGGCAATCCTACCTCCGATCATCAAACAGCGCTCCGATCATCAAACAGCGCTCCGATCATCAAACAGCGCTCCGATCATCTAACAGCGTTCCAAGCATAAAACACTAAAATTTGTTCTAAGCTCGAACTCTTGCTTACCGCTCGAGCTTCGTATTTATATTGAACTAAAACTTTTTTAGCGACGTAAGAGTAAAATTATGTAATGTAAAAGTTATGTAATGTAAGAATTTTACTCTAACGCCGCTAAACAAATTTCTGTTCAATATAAATACAAAGCTCGAGCGGGGAGTCCGAGCTTAGAACAAACTTTAGTGTTTTTTGCTCGGAGCATTGTTCAATGATCAGAGCGCTGTTCAATAGTCGGATCGCCGTTGTGTCCACACCCTTGTGTAGCTAACTCAACCTGTAAAACTAAACAAAAGTGCGTTCATAAGAAGTTATTGGTAGGTAGTATTGGCAATATAAAGCAATCAACTTTAAAAAAAGTGGTCAAAAATGAAAACTTCAAAATGTGCAAATTAGAGCCATACGTTTTAAATAATATTCAAACACTATAAACGAAAAAAACTTCCTTTGGTCAAATTATGTTTTATTTATAATTTAAAGTTTTATCACGCTAAATGCGCACTGTAGTTCAGTTCTTGGAGTACAATATAATTTGGTAATCGGTCTAAAGACAGCAATATTGATAAAAAAAATTGTTTTTAAAACATTATATTATATTAAACTTCTTTTTCTTTACTTATTTAACGTCGGTTTATTTCATGAGTCATGGGGATAATTACCAACGCCAGAGATTAAGACAACAACACATCTGGAAATTTTGAAGTAGAGATTTTAATCAAAATTTTTATAAATATTATTGTTTAACAATCTTAGAACAAAACTTTATTGGTAACTTAAAAACTGGACTCTTTAGCCAAATAGCACTGAATGCCTTATTTGAAAAATAGAATTTGTTTTTCATCTTAGGTAAGGTTGAAAACTACAAACCAAAACAATATTTTATATCAATATTTAATCATTGAGCAACAAAATTAAAGAATTAAAAGGTTTTTCTAACAAAAAAGTGCAGAAGTGGAGTATTAATAATATAAAACAAATTTCATTTTTTTTTTCAAGACACTAAACAAGTCAAATCGGTTTTAATTTCATAGTAGTAGCTTAAAAGTTTAAATTCATACAGTTGATACATGAACTCAAATATCACTATTTTTTAAACGTTTAAGATAGTTTGTAAGTGGTTTATGTAAACATTTTTGTAATAATTACATATAGAAATTATTGATTTAATGTGTACAGATTATAAGAATGCATATTATAAAATATTATAAACAAATCAAATTAAGTACTTATATAATTTAAACAGTTAAATTGTTTATTTTATAGTTTTTATATTAAATTGAAAGTTAGTAGTCCGTTGTACGGTTGCCAATTTCTTAGTGTTCACCTGTCATGCACCCCTTTGTTTCAGTGCTACGTGTTTGTATTATAATATCACATTCATTTATTGTGCAGTGAGTTTGTAACTTTTTGAAAGTTAGTTTAATGTATCTTATCTAAGTTCTAGGTGTGAGATCAATTTGACAATTTTTAATAAATGAGTAAATACAACTGCATAAATTGACGTTACTTCATTAAGGTTTGTTATTATTAATCTAATGTGTTGTTGTAATATGACGAATGGCATAAATACAAATCAAAATAATTGTTATGATAATAGATTATTATATAATTGTCATACTTTATAGTATAAATGCTGAATGTTTACAAATCTATCTCTATCGAACAATATATTAAACTTATAATTTTTATTTTATTAATATGCAATACTAAATTTTGTATTCTGTTAAAACGCTTCAAGAATTGCCATTTTAATACCAACAATTCCATCCATTCAATAAATACTACAACTCTTCCTGTCCGGACGTTAAATTTATATTGTATATATAAAAAAAATAGTTGTCCCTCAGCATTGCATGCATACAAACGCAATAAACTTGCAATAACGTCCATTTAAAATAACACATTATTCTGCTCGAAAAAATATTCAACTGCATGCATATGCCCCGAAAGTGATGCCATGCAGATGTAAATCGCATTGTGCGAATAGAACCACATCGGAGACATCCGTAAGCATTGTGAACGTATATAATAGTTAGTTGGTTAGTGAGCCACTTGCGCAATGAGTATGTTTTATACACAACTCATTGAAACGACCACATAGGTAGTATTATTAGGACACTTGAGTACGCCTCGATTAACTCTTCTCTCATCTGCATGATCTCTCCCCGCATACTGTCAAGTTCACAATATTCAATACGGATTACGACTGCATTATTAATAATAAAACTTATTAGTTCAGTGTTACATAGTAATGTTTATATTAGTACAGACAAGATATATATTTTTTAGTTAAATGAATATCTTAACATAAATTCGATTTCAGAAAAAAACCTAATTATGAAACTTATCATAAGTAAAATTTGGGAATATTTTTATTCTATGTTTGTGGGGTAGAAAGTGCATTTTGTATTATTATTTTACTAGTTTTTTTTTAATAGATTTTTTAATGAATTATAATAGCAAGTTAGCTTCTAATACTTACACATATCATGTAACAAGAATATTTAAAAGTATTTTGTTTTGTAAATACTCACTTTGCGCAGGACAGGGCTAAAATGAAGGAAAATGTCAATTGATCTATCTACAAAAATAAACAATAAAAATGAAGATAAAGATGAGGAAAATGTCATATATACACGGCATATAGCAACAAATATCAGTGAAGACATGATGCACAATAAGAAATATCATTATATGAAATTATTGTAAACGATAGATGAACTATAAAGAACTTAAATAAAATAACAAGAGAGTTACTTATAATAAAGTACTAACACAAAAATGATAATGTAACAAGATGCCGGTCGCCAATTGAATGGTATGTACACCAACTATTTTAGTTATTTGCGATACAAGTGAGATAAAATAATGTAAGTTTAATGCAATAATAATGTTGTTTTCCATAAATAGTAAAAAAAATATTTACATTCAATATAAACTTATCAAACTCCATATTTTATCATAAAATTAAATAAAACCAGTTTATGGGTAATATTTCTAAATTCTAGTAGTTGACCAAGTTACCAAGGATAAATTACTTGATTAATTATTATTAATTGTTTTAAATAAGATAAGCACAAAATGATTTATTAAACATTCCATCAATTAAAAAAGAATCCACCTATACATATTTTAAATAAATTGTAAAAAAAAGTATATTGATGTTATCAACCTACTTATTCAATAAAAAAATATTTTTACTATTGAATTTTCGATATTTTTGCCAATTAAGCTAAACGATTTATAACGTATGTAACCTATTTAGCTACAAAGTGTGTATTTATTTTGAATGTGACTAGTCGGTTTTTCCATCTAGACGCCTAAAATACAAGTACATGAAAAAAAAAGGAGCTAACTAAATTACTAGTAGAACAAATAAAAGTATATGATTTAAAGTTATTGTATTTCTATTTACAAAGTACAGCTTTTTTTAACTATGTCATTAGCACACTGGTGGTTCTGGTTTCTTTGTATTTTACAGGAGTGGTTTAACTTTTTTAATACTTTTTTCTCAGATCCATTGTTTTAACTTTTAACTAATCCTGCATCAAAAGTTTAAAGATTCAATTTTACTTAAACATATTATCATCTAACTGTAACATCTTAGTTATAAGTGAGACCGGGTTAAATAAAGAATTTGATAATACCAAATTATTATTATTATTTGGTTTGCGTGCGAGAAAATTTTCAAAAAACACTGGGCATATCGTACTGTCTAGTAGTGTAGTGTTTTTACTGACTCCTTTTTTGAGTCGGTTTGCCTGTCGTTCTTTCTACATTGGGTTTGCAGTCCTATTAAACACTTCTGATGTCTTACTCCGTTAGCAGCGCTGTTTCTTCCTTTAATGAAATCTTTAGCTCCATATGTGTACCAAATAGTTTCCTTAGTTGTGCTTATGTATTTTTTGTTTGTCTATTCTTCTCGCTGTGGTATTATCACATCAAATGTTTTTTTAATGCAATAAAATTTTATATGCTACACATTTGTTATACTAGGTCTGTGAATCTTAAGGTTTGCAGTGTGTTCATTTATTTTTAATCTATACGCCGCTTGTTTTGCCTCCGCTATTACAATCAAGTAAAGTAGCGGTAACAATAGTAGTACTTTTTAGCTGCTCTAGGCGCCGTTCTTATTGCAAAGAAGGCAATAAATCAGCAAAGCCTAGTGTGTTAGTAGTACTTTTGAAGAAGGTTTTTTTCTTTATAAGCGCTTTATATGCAATGATAGGTTTTACTACTGCCGTATACAGCTATCTGGTCGTATTAGGTGTCAATCCCCATGTGCGTCTAATTAGAAGAAAGTATGTGATGTTTTTTCGTCTTATAAAAAATTCCCGTGTACAAAAATGTTAAAATTATAGGCGTAACCTAAAACAAAAAGTCCATATTGTTGAGTACAGTATAGATAAAAATGCACGTCTTATAAACACCCCCCCCCCCCCCCGGCGGTTTTAACTTGTATAGTCTTTCCGTATAATGTTATGGTTACAGTACGGCTCTTGAGCATAGTAAATTTCTAGAAAAACTAGCTGACTAATTTGCAAGGTTTTTCCCATTTATCATACATCACGTATTGGTGCTGGTGCAGTGGCTAAGCCTTTAGTGTTTGTTCCGTATGTACCTGTAAATTATTTTTTTCCAATATTTAAAGTATAAAAGATTAGTCTGCAAAACGTACGTAAGTATAAATACCACCTTGACTGTTTTTCAGCTGCTTGGTATGTGTAAAAATGCTGAACTTGCTTTGAAGATCTTGCATAGAGGCATTATAAAAACTGCAAACTTTTTCTGCTGCATAATATATTTTATCAACTACTGGCGACTTAAATGATTCTAATAGGCTTTCCTGATTGGTTATAAACTTTCTTTTATCCCAGTCTCTTTTGTTTGCTTTGTTATTTGACAGTTCCAGATCTTCTGAGGCAGAAGCTTTTATCAACGTAAATCCTTTAAGGTTTGCCTGCAGCAATTTTTGCAGAGTGCCTTTGGCCGACGCTGTGTATGTTTTGTTTTTTGTCAATCATAATCTCAATGTGGTTTTTGCTTAAAACTTTTTAAGAGCGGAAGCATGTAGAATCGTTTTAAAGGACGTCACAGTATTTCCTCCACAATTTTCTTTTAATTTTTTTTATAGTTTTGTTATATGGCGTAAAGCTGGTTTTATAAATAACCCAGTGTTTCACCAACTCTATCAAGTGATCTTTTTAGAGGCGTGTTTGACAGTTCCTAAATTGCCTCTTTTAAAAACAGTTTTTAAAAAGTTGGCAAACATATTTGTGGTAATGACAGGTGATATTCCAGCTTGTGTGACGTTTTTGCTGCCTTTGGACAGATCCCAATTTGGCTAACTAGTATTTCATTGAATAGATCCCAATATTTTTTTTTGTATTCCAGAAAGAGCGTTTATTCTGATTCGATATTAAATCATATGCATGATCAAACGTCTCACTTTACATGTTTTATAATTTGCTAATTTGAGGTTGATAATCTTGCTAAGCAACGCATTACAAAACTTTGGGGCATTACTTTTATTCATAATATTGTGATTGTATTCTACTATAAATTCTAAGGGCCGGTATTATAAACCATTAAAATCTGTAGATTTTAATTACTAACCAAGTAAATTATTTTACTTGGCTAATTTCGGTATTATAAACGTCAAATAATAAAAGTAGGTAATGCATATGAAATAAATTAATCATCCAAAATCTAGGGATTAAAATTTATTCAATGAATAACTTGACACATGTCATGTTTCTTAGGTTATATTTAATTTGGAGCAATTTCGGTTGAAAATCAACTTTTGATTGCTCTACTACTTGTTATGCAACTGACTTTTAAAATGTTGCAGGAGATTATTGTAATATAACAAAGGCATCAATAACTACAATATTAAAATAACATATAAATGCGGCGTTACAATTCCTTATTTTACGAATAGTTAATTTAGTTTTATAATACCGGAATACGTTTATTCGTCAAATATATTTAATTTGAAATTTGTTATTTGGTGATTTATTTTGTCTTTATAATACCGGCCCTAAGAGTTTCTTTTAGATTTATGTCCTTGTTCCCTTAGGCTAAGTAGTAACGGCATTTAAACCAACAATCAGCAATGCATCTTGCCAGCTGCAATATCTTTGTAGGTAGTGGAGGTCCCTGCTTATTGTAAGGTACGTATTAGAATTCAAAAATTATCTCAATCTTGGTTCACTTTCCTACTACACAAACTTTGCTGTCACTAGGTCTATTATTAATAACTAACTCTACATTATTTAAGAAAAATAGTTTAGGAATATTTATTTTTCCGTTTGTCTTTAATCTGACAAACTAAAAAAGAAAATTTCTTGTTCAAGTTAATTACAAAACTGTGTTAGTACAAGATATTTCAATTAGATTGAAAGAAGTATTTAATTCTATTGAATTAAATATAGAAGTACTTGTATTAAAAGATATGTGTACCTTCCGCTTTAAATCTAAGTAAATAAATATAAATAACACGGTAAATCAGTAAAACATTTAGCAGAAAATATTAACTTAAAACATTGATCGCATTAGAGTAATTATAGAGCAGAGTCCCAAACGTTCAAGTCAAAACACTACCAGGCTTTGGGTTTGCATAAGATTACGTTATTTTTTTTTAATTTTGCACAAAAAACACTATTTAAAAAACAAACAAAAAACAATATAAAAAACAATATTAAAAACAAAGTATCAAAATTGATTAAAAAAAAGCAAATAACAACTAAATAAATCTGAAAATAATAAAACACATAACAATTAAAAAGTACCATTACAAAAGACATGGCAAACCCAACAAAGTTGATCATAGAAAAAAATTACTTTAAATTAAAAAAAAAATATACAGGTTTAGTGTTAGATTGAAAATTGACAACGTAGAATGTACAAAACACTTAAGATAAATAATACATATGTGAAAACATCACAAAATATAACATCAACAAAACACAAAGTCAACAAAACAAGCTACTAAAAATTATTTACAAACTTCACTGCTTAAACAAATTACGCGTTGTGGATAGAGTTAAACAACCAAACACCAAAAACAGATACTTTTTTAGTGTGTGGTCGTGCTTATTAAACCACAACGCGTTGCATACTATTAAAAAACCAAAATGTTTTATAACTAGAGATTCCAAGCTGCCGTTTAAACAACGTATAAGCAGCGTACATTTCTCGGTATCTCCGTCTTTGTTGTACAACGTATAGCCGCTCGATCATTAGTAGAGACAGAGAGAAGGTATAGTGTTGTGCGACAAGAATAGAAATACTGAGATTGTACGGCGAAACGCTGGCTCAGAATCTCTAGTTATAGAACTCTTTGTATAAAACGCGTTCTAAATGAAAGTGAAATTGAGCGAACAAGTATTTAAACTTGACTGCTTACATGTAGTGTTGCCAACCACAAAACTTAAAAAACTCTTAAAAATTAAAAAGAAAAACAGTTTTTTTACCTAAAACAAAAAACTCTTTTTACCATAAAACTCTTTTTTATCAGTTGCTCAACCTAATAGAAACTGAAAAAATAATGCTTTTTATCTTCAACTTTTATAATGTTTTTTTTGTGTAAAAAAAAATAAAATAAATAAAAATTAATAAATATTGGGGTTGGGACGGTTAAAGCCGTTAACTAAATATAGTCTTTGAAATAATAAACTGACTGATCTGCAATCTAACGTGATAACAAAAATAAGATTTGTAATAAATAGTTATAATTTATTTTAATATTAAAATTTAAATAAAATTTGATTCAATGCAAAAAGTAAAAAAATCACTAAAAAAAGACAAATCCTCGAGTTGGCATAACTGCTTACATGCATTCTCTGATTGCGTGTTTGTGTGTAGTGTTTATGCTATATTAAGTTCGAGTTCAACAGAATATAAAATATGATAATGATATAATGATTTAATAAAATAATTAACAATATAATTGAAAATGAGCAATATAATAATACCGTGCATGAGGTGGAAAAAGCAAAATGTTTAAAAAGATTAAAATGTAGTTGTCATCTAAACAATATAGAAAGTATAACATTATAACAATTGCGGAAAATAACAAGTAAATTGAGATAGCTATAGAAACAAAGTGATAATTTTCGATATTATTGCAAAGTCAAAGATCTTTTTGATGTCATTAAAGCTGCTCATATTGCAATTGGACATAAAAACAAGAGTTAAATTGTAACATTGACAGTTTCTAATGCTATATAACAGTATATATTTTGATGCACAAGCTTTTATATAGTTGTTTGCATAAATTAACTTTTATAATTTTCTGTATAGTTTATTGTGCATTTATTATTTCTTGTATGTTCCCATAAAGTTTATTGTACATAAACGGTATAAAACTCATTAAATAAAACACTCATGTGTGGTATAAAAGTAATGCGCCAGTTCGTCTGTAATTTGTTGTGTTGTGCGTTTTTTTTTTTTTCGGAGAAGTGTTAGTTGACGAACTAACGTTAAAAGCAACCAAAAAAATCTTTAAAACTATATACGTCTTAAAAACTCTAACACTCAAATTCTTGGTAAAATGAATGATGGCAAGTCTGAATTTTGTTTTCCTCAAAGTATAGTTGATGCTTTTTTGACACATTTTCTAAAATTAATTTACCAAAAAGTTCAACAACTATTAGCTAGTCTGATGTTACTAGTGCTAAACTTATAAAAAATGCATGTGTGAATACATAATCCTAGACATTTATAAAGGCCCTGTATTTAATTTGTTGCTTTAAACTGGTGTATTTCCTGACAATTAAAAATATGCTATTTTAAATTCAGTATTTAAAAAAAGGTAACTCGTCATTGCTATTGTTTTTTTTCCAAAATATTTGAGCACATTATTTGTGATATTATCTACAAACATGTGCAAAAATACGTTTCTTCTCAACAACATGGATTCTCTACAGTAACTAATTTAACAGTTTTAACACAATATCTCTGCAAAAATAATAATAGCAATGGGCAAACATATGTGATTAACACCGATTTTGGCGTGCTTTAGATACAATTAATCACAATATCTTGCTGAACAAGCTTAATACTATTGAAATTAAATAAAAATTTCTGAATTTTTTCTTTTCTTATCTTAATAGTAGAACAAATATGGTTTTCTATAATGATTTTAAGTCTCGTACTTTTATGTCTAGTTTTGGTGTACTTAAAGACTTTTACCTAAGTTTTTTATTATGTGTTCTATTCATAGACAATTTAATTACAGCATTATCATGTTTTGTTCTGGCATATGTTTATGACTTAAAAATATACCAAGTTATTAGTTGTGCAAATAATACTAACTGTTTACAATATAACCTTAATCTTATAGCTCATTGGTGCCTGCAAACAATCTCACTTTAAATGTAAGTAAAGTAAGTTGCGTTGTCAGTTATACTCGTAAAACAGTTCCAATTTTCATAAATTATGATATTGATACTATTTCTTTAAATTGGCAATCTGAAATGAAAAATCTTGGAGTATTATTTCACTACCAACTTTTTTCAACAATATAAATACAACTGTGTTGTCAACTTTAAAATTACTAAGATTTCTAATCCGATTAACTAAAAAGTTTTCAGCTTAGATGTATTCAAAGTGTTATACTATGCGTTGATTTGCAACAAACTGATACCTTCTCTATGCAAATCTTTCATTTACAGTAGAAAAGCGCTTTCTTAAATACTTATGCTAAAATTGAAAAAATATACTTTGTTACTATAGTTATTATAGTGAACTATTTGGTAAGCATACGTTTTTTTTCGTTGTCAAATCGCAGAGAAATATGTAGTAAAACATTTTTATATAAATTGCTTTATAATAAAATTGATTGTTCCGAGTTAGTTGTTAAAATACAGCTTTATATTTTATTTAAGACTGCATAAACAAACATTTTAAGCAAGTCAAAATTTGCCACATGTTGCGAAATAGCAATAAATATTTTGACAATCTTTTTTAGTATGTTTGTGCACTCTATATGTAGTCAGTTTTGTATTTATAATTTTGTTTATAAATACTGTAACGTTTATATTATTATTTTTTATATTTAATTATATTTTTCCATTACTGGATTTCTGTTGGGCAAATAAAAATTATTATTATTATCATTATTATTATTATTATTTGTTGCTCTGCAAACAAATAAAAAAAAACAAAGAAGAAGTAATTGCGTTGATGCGTCAATCTGTCAAAACAGACGTGGATTTTCGTTTTTGTTTGCACTTTCTTATTAAGTGATAATGGAAAAAAAATGCCAACAAAATAATTAATTAAGTTTAACAAACGTGTGGTCAGGCTTGAAACTTGTGCACAAAAAAACCTATGCATTTACACAAGGATTGTTGGAAAGATCAAATCAAGATGTAATGTTGGTAGTATAGATGTTACAAAACAATACTAAACAATAGTCAGAGGGATTAAGCTTTATTTATAGCAACAAAATTGCTCATAACATAAAGGAATTAAGAAAAGTCCTTAAAACGCCATGTTTAGTGAGTAAGTAAGCAAAAAAATAGATTGGCAGATTTTACATTAAAAATAGAAATATATGAACTATTCTGTGAAAGAAAAGTAAACCAATAAAATTTCAAAAAGAGTGCCGGATTTAATTAACAAATAAAAACACTTTCTTTTTTTAATTAAGCAAATATTTTATTTCAACGTAAAAAAGAATAATTGCAATTAAACATAAAATTTGCCAAATGATTACCACAAAATCTCTTGCACAGAATTATTCTTTTTTTTAAATTTTGAATAACGTTTTTGCATAACTATCTCTATTTTGCCAGTAACTCTTCTTTAAGGTGTTTAACTGTTTATGGCATGTTTGCATACACCTCATTCTTCACGTAGCTCTAAAGAAAATTATCCATAGGCGTTAGATCGCACAATCTAGTTGATCAATTTTGATCGTTAAACCAAAAGATGACACTGCTTGGAAACTTGATCCGCAGTAGCACCACTGTTTTGCGTGCTGTATGGCCTATCGCACCGTTTTGTTGGAAAAGCATATCCTCCACATTAATTTGATCCAATTAGAGCCACAACAACTCAATTAACATTTTGCAATACTACACACCATTAACAGTTATTGCATTTACGGCTACATTTTTAAAGAAAAGAGGCCCATCACTCCGCCAGCCCGAAACACCAAACAGTTACTCGTGAGAGATGTTTTGGTTGTTTGAGTATTACACAAAGATTTTCAGCACATCAAATTTGATAGATCTGCTTATTTACATATTCGATGTGCTAAAAATCTGCTTCATCTGAGAAAATGATTTTTTTTTAAATCCGCAAATATTCAACAAATCTACAGCGCTGCGCATAATCCGGTAGCTTAAATTCTTGCGTCAATTAAATCTTCTACGCGTGCAAATGCAGATTTCTTTTCAAAATTTGTGGCAGAGTAGGTCTGGTAATATTCAATTCTTGACCACGGTGCCGAATGAAAATGCTAGGACTCTCGGTCATATTTTCCCTCACTGCGGCTATGTTTTTTAGAGACCTACCAAGGTGGCAACAAACAGTAGGCTTTTAGGCATCATGCAACTGAAAATTGCTAAACATTTTTGTAGTGCATTTTTACAATAAATAAACGTTTCTTGTTTGAATATTTCTCGATAACTTTAAATAATATTTTTTGTTTTCGTTGCATGTCGTACAAAATTGTAAGTCATGTGTAGTTTTTAACTGTTAGGTTTTGCGCACTAGTTCGCTTTCGGTACATATTTTTGTAGCGCAAATTTGAATAATTTTTCATTTTAATTTATATTTATGAACTTAATGAGCTTATAAGTTAAAATTGTAAAGTAGTTAAGTTAATTTATTGTTGATTGTCACAAATAAATTAATTAATTAATAAGAAATATTGGTTAATTATTTAATTAAACAAAACGTTTTTTAGGTTAACACTCAATACACTGCCTAATGTTTTAGTCAAAAGCGCCAATAGTGTTGCGGGTTCTATTTATTTTGTATAACAGCGTTTGTTTTTTATACCTTCTTTTAGTTTTTTCTTAATTTTTTTTTATTTGGTTGTTTTCATTTTTTGAATCAAAAGGTGATTTATTTTATTATTATTATTTGCGTTATGTTCACAGTGTAAATTTCTTTATTTAAGTCTAAATTTGTATTGATTTTAATTTGTTTAGTTTTATTATAGCATATTGTTTAATTTTAATCATTTCTGTTGTTTTTTTTTTATTATTATTTTTATCAGCTTAATTTTCCCCAATTATTGATAGTGTATGTATCTTTTGCTCTTATTATAGAAGCATTATATTCTAATTTGATTTTAATATGTGTTGATTTCAGTTTAAATATTTGTTTATCACATTTTGATTTTAATAAATTTAAAATGTAAAAAACATACAATAAAAAAAACGTATAATTAACTTTTAGAAATAATAAACAAAGCTTAAGACACGATTTTTAAAGTGTAAATGTGTCTTTTACACATTACAATAATTATAACTACTATTATAAAATTTAATTTTGAGCTTATAACGTTTAAAAATTTGTAAAGCAAATAATAGATTTAGGTCAATTGTATATACAATAATTCTTAATTATTTAATTAATTTTCTTTTTTCCAAATCAAAGAAAAAATAGATTAGATTGTTTTATATTATAGTTAACTGTAGTAATAATTAAAAATCATGTAAAACGGCTTTTATAAAACTTGTTCTATAATATACTATTTCATGGTAATAATAATTATTTCAAATGACGATGACAATATTTATTAAGTTACTTTTATTAATAGTTAGTTTAAAAACAAAGTAAAATTATAACTGCAAACATTATAAAACATTAACACTAAATGTAATTATGTTACACAGTTATTTTTTTAAATAATAATTTATATTTATCAAAACGTTGTTGTGTGTGGTAGATGTAAAAAATTATAAATATAAATTACTGCAAGAAATAAAGCTAACAATTACCAACTGATTTAATGTTGATACATCATATTAAGCACTCATTTTTATAATATAAACTTAAATACTAAATTTGAAAATATCTACTAATTATTTGTATATAACTGTATAAATTTAAATCAAAATCTAATATGGCACATTAGATACTTATAAAAAAATACTTATATGGCTTCTTTAAAATCATAAATGCATACTTACAACGTGAAAACGTATAGTTTAGTATTAAATTTGAATATTCTTACAATAATATGAATATCAAATATTTCATTATAAATTTCATCCCTGAATAGTCATACCAGACAAATTTGATTAAAACATGACTAAAGCCATCTTCCATGTGTTTATATTAGCATAGGAGGTTAAGAGAACTCTATGTATATGCCGGATAATCCTTGCAATATTCCAACTAGTTCTACTATAGTAATCCGCCGGCGGAAAATTTCCACCGTTCCTCAAGGCGCAAACTCCGACCGATGTGAATCAACAATGAGATCTAAATTGTAGATATTAGAGCTTACGGGGGTCCCGCACCTCCCATATCTAGCAGCGCACGCAATATAGGGTGGAGCATCGTGGTTCTATTTTTCAGGCGCAGTCATCCATCCCGACGCCTGACGTCCAGCAAAACAACACGACCCCTAGAGGGTGGGGCGTCTTCAACCCCCCAATATCTGGTGTCACCGACAATCTATAGCTAAGAGACAGTAGTGCATCTTGCATCGTTGCTAATAGTAGCGAATTCTGAGCACATGTCATCGGCAATGAGCGACACATAAGGACTGATACTCGTGCGGTGCTGAAGTTTATTTTTTTGTTGTGGTGATATTTATTTAGTTTGTTTTATTTTATATTTTGGACTGGTTTTTAAAATAACGTTGTTACAATGTTGGAGTTTTATCCTAATTTGAATTTAAATCACGTGATGATACCCGACCACAATGGCATGCAAACAGCCGATTGTAACGGAAGAACAGGTAATTTAATATTTTCTTTATATTTTAAATCTACAAAGATAGAAAACTTATGTTATATTTACAAATATACATTAAGTTTCAAGCACAATATTAACAAATATTATATTTATTTTATAAGACTGTTTCTTGTAATATTTAGTTTAAAATAGTTTCAAAGTTATTGTTTACATTTTGAATAGTAAAGTATGTTGCGGTTGAAGATATGTAAAACCACTATAATATTGATAGTAAATACCTAAATTCTCAAGTACAAGTAAATCGATCAATATGTAAAGTATATAACGTTGTATATGATAATGTAAAGTTAGTTCGATGTATCGCTTGATCTCAAGATGGTACGCATGATCTGGTAAACATACAGACTGGGAAGCCCTCGAGTGATCAGAGGGGTGTGAGATTGAAACATCTCAGTGCCTAGCTGTAACACGCTCGAACGGGTACTCAATCGGGTGTATGTTCGGCTACCCTAATGGTTCTAATGTAATACTAAGTGCACCGCTAATCACCTTGTGACGATTCATTATGCGAAAACCAGAAAACGTTTTCGTTGTTCAAGGCGTCCACTTATCAGGCACGTTTTCCTGCCGACGGCTCGGATTACTACGTTCAGTCATTATGCCACTTCCTTTAGCTTTTTCAGCTTCCACGCAGACAAATTTCATGCGGGATACCTACTTGAATATTTACCACTGTTTGTCTAGAAAATTGCAGAAAGAATTTTAAATGGATCATTACGCCAGTTATCAAACAATCGACCTAATAAGCTTGTATAAATTCATGTATTGCAAATCTTAACTTAGAGAAGAAATTTAAAAATATTAATACTAAATCAATAATGTTAACATAAGTTAATATAATATTAGGTAAATATCTAGAAAAAAAAACTAAACCAATTATAAAATTAGAAATGTGATAAATTGTAACAAAATATGTTTAATATAAAACATCAGCAATAAAAGTGTATGTACAAAAAATTCAATTTTAAGTTATATACATATATTTCCTTTTTACCATACAAAAAAGTTATTTTACTCAAAATTAATATAACAATACACAGAAATATAAAAGAAGAAAAATGTCTCATTAACTACCATAAAAACAATTATTATGGTGAATGCGCCGGGCTTTGATAATTCTACAATTAAATTTAATAGTATACATATTTTTATAGTATAATATAAACCAAAATAATAAAATTATAAATTGCATTGCTTAATTAAAACGGCAACTTTTAGTCTACTTAAAAATGAGTTTATTATGTGGTTTGAAACTTTAAAAGCTCATATAAATTATTCTAAATGTAAGACTATTCAAACCTGTATTAAAACAAAAATAATTATTGCCATAAAATATTGCACTTAGAGAAGTCAAGGCAAACAAAAATACATTTACAATAAATAAGTTAAAAAACAATAATCAAAATTTTGTTCAATTAAACCTAAATAATAAACAAAAAAAAGTAATAATTATATAGTTATGTGGGATACCTATTATTATTATTAGTTGATCGTATGTAATATATGTGTTATTAAAATTAATAAATAAGAAAAGGTAGAACTAAATTAAATGTTCCTAATTTAAAAGTTTTCTTTAATAATTTATATACACCGGGTCAAAATATATAGATCTGGAACAGCACTTATCTGTTTAAAAACAAAACAAAATAACTGAAATACTATACATATGTGCTTAGTATTCATTATACCTATTAGTTTCTTTATAAAACTACCATTTTTTAAATAAAAATCTTATAACCTTTGTTGTATCTACCCCACTGGTTTTAGTATATACAGATTATGTAAACAAAATTTTTTTAAATTATTTGTAATATAAATATGTGTTAATAAAATAAAGCAATTATTTATTTTAAAACTAAATGCTCGGTATATCGAAAATAAATACCGATTACGTTTTTGTTTATTTTAAATAATAAAAAAATTGAAAAAAATGCTGTTTCATTTTGACGTTATTTTACCTTATATATTTAAAAAAATATATAAAGTACTTGCTAAAAAACTGAGATTTGTTTTAATGTTCTGTCTGAAGTTGTGTTTCCATGTGTACAGCCAGCATAACAACATGTAATAAAAAAACAAATTAGATTATTGTGAAGTAGCGTTGAATAAGCTTTAAAAACATTTATTTCATACTATTAGCTTCTTTGACCTATACATTAAATAACTTTCTATAAAGAACTAAATTGATATATAGTTATTACGTATAATTATTATACAATGCAGATTATACAAGAGTATTAGTTGATGAGTTATTCACAAAACACAGCAAATGCGTTTACTTTTATTGCTCTAAGTAAAGTAAAGTTAAAGTTCAAAAAACTAAATAGAAACCAAACAAAAACCATAACTTTCCCTAAATTTTCAATAACAATATAAAAGATGTTAATCTCTAGTTATTAGTATTATAACAAATATAACTAACCCTAAATTTAAAAAAAATCTTACATTTAACAGATAGTTTAATTCAAATCAATAAAAAAATTAAAAAAATATATTGCTCATATTATAATTAGATATCACTATTTAAATCAAACCTACATCTGTTTGGTGTAGATCAAAATCTAATCAAAGTTTATTTATGTACATTGTATACTTATAAACTTTACATTTACTACTTGTCCATGGCCATGAATACATTTGCTCTAACTAGTTACCAATTCCAATTCATTTTATTTTAGACCGCTGCAGTCTTTTTTTCAATGACTCAATAGTTCAAATCCTATTTTGCACATTCTACATGTACTCTTTTGTCAACCATTTCTTTAATTTTTTTCATAATTTTTTCATCTAAATCTGACTACTAACTGCTGTACACCTACTGATTTTTCCTAAAAATAGAATAATAAGTTTTTACATAACTGCATTGTTTTATATTTAAAACAGTTCTTCATTGTTTGCTCACTCTTTTTACTCTTGCAAGTTTAATTTTTCTATGATCTGTTTCTTGTATTATTCAGTTGTTTTCATTACTTCTTTAAATAGTTTTTCACTGTCTATTGCTTTTACCTTTTCTTCAAATTTTATCATTTTTGCTACAGCACTCCAAACTACTTTCATACTGTTAGTTTCTTGCAAATTTATGTAGCTTGGTGTAAGTAGATTTATTCCAATAATCTTTCAAAAAATTTTGCTGTTTCTCTACTATCTGTTCCATTTTTACTTTAGCCCCATACAGCTTAATGCTTCAAATGCTAAATTAAATATATTTAAAAAAAAATCAATTTCTAAAAATGCTTTATTACTTATACATTTTGCATGTACTCTGTTAGATTTAGTACAAATAAACAAAAATTTTAAATGCTGCCACTCTCAATTGATTGTCCATTTATTTTAAATTCTTCAGTTTTCTCTTAGCCACCTTTGTTGCTAAATAACATTCATTTTGTTTTTATACATTTATTCCGTTCAAAATTCTTTTTCACTCTACATTAATTTTATTCATATATCTACTTGAATTTGCCAAAATGGCTACATCTTGCCAAGTACACCAAAAACTATAGTAAATCACTACACCTCCCGTTTGCCCCTACTACAATAATTTTTTTAATAGAGATGTATAAATATTAAATAGTAAAGACTTAACAAACAACTTAAACTTCTAGTTACCTTAAACATTTCTTTCATATATCTACTATTACACCAACTCTCCTTTACTGCTTCAATCACCTGTTCAAATATTCACATATTTTTATGAAAACTCAATCAACCATGTAATCCTCTGCGTTAAAGTTGACAAACTCTTGATCTATAATACATTTTAACAACAACTTAATCCATATTTCCTTTTCCCTTTTGGATCCTTGCCTGAATTATTGAAAAAAACAAATTTTTCTTCTACTTCATCTAGAAATTTAGTAAATAGATTTTATACATTTTTTTTTTAACCAATAAGAACAAAATAAAGATTAATAACAAATGTTACAAAATGCTCCAACCACCAAGTTATCAGCTTAATGAGCTATGTTTTAAAAATACTACTTAACATAATTCATACACAAAAAGAGTTTTTTTAAGGGTATAAATCTTTGAACAGAAATAAATTTCATAAAAATCATGTTAACGCCACGGTATTGGCTTAATTGGAAAGATAACATTATGCCATTACTGCTTAAACATGATTTGGTGCATACGCGGCCGGTTTGAATATAGTGCAATCTGAAAGTCCAATTTTTGGCCACTTTTTTAAGCTGCCGGTGCCGTATATTGGCAATAACGCGGCAAATGTTGGCTTCTAGCTAATCCAACGTTGTTGGTTTATTGGTGTACACTAGCAACTTCACATATCCCCACAGAAAATAGTCTATAAATGTGATATCACACAACCTTGGAGGCCAAAAATAATCTTTATTGCTAATAAATTTTTTAGTAAAAATGAGGATCAAGAACAATCTTGTTTTTAGCTCATTCTCCGAACGTACGACGCATATAATGATCAAGCGGCTTCAGCTTTTGTAAGTTCGTAAACCGAGATCTTTTTGCAAAACCTTCCATAAAGTGGGTGGACACAACTCCAGTTGCTGTGTACGATAGCAAATCGACTCGTTCTGGTCCTCCTCAATACTACGTTTCACAGCAACAATTTCTTTGGTTATCAATCAGATTATGCGTAGTGCAAAAACAATCCATGGTTTTTCGAATAACTTGCTCGGATGGACGTTTATGTCAATCGTAAAAGTGCAAGGTAAGTTATGCAAACTGAACCACGACTTTCAAAATAAATTTGCACAACTTGCAAGCGTTGTTCTGGCGTAAGTATATTCATGATAAAAAAAGCAAAACATACTGAGCAAAAGTCAGCTGTCACCTATCAAATTGACTGTCACTAGAAACAGTGTTGCCAGATAATTAAAAACAAACCTCTAAAAAAAATACCCTATATATATATATATTGAAAACTAGACTAAAACATCAGCGCCATACAATTTGGATTCCGAAACGGTTTTGGCACAAAGAAGGTTTTAATTTTTTAGGACATTTTTGAATGGTTCATACTTCAAAACGGTTTTTGATAAAATCAAACATTTAAAACTTTTAAATGTACTATAAAAAGCAAAAATAGAAAACAAAGACGTCCGCATAATAACTATCTTTTACCTTCAGCAAAAAGCTATTGCCTGTGTAGAAAACCAAATGTTGAAATTTTTTTGAGTAAAAATGAGAGTCTGGCAAGGCTGTATACTGTCACCCTTTCTATTTAACGCGTTCTCTAAAATGTTGTTCAAAAAAGCACTACATGAGATGGAAGATGGCCAATGACACAACGCCAAAAGCTTTCAATAACTAATACACCGGATAGCAGAGATAAAACGTACGGTATTAGACTAAATTGCAAGAAAATGTATATCCTAATTGTCAAAAAGAACTTTACTAACGATAACTACCAGTTTTTAATCAATAATAACATCACTCTACCAAAAACCAACAAAGTCACCTACTAGAATCACTTGCAAGAAATTAGATGTCAAATAGAAATAGCAAAAAATGTATTTATCAAAAGTATAATGTGCAATTTATCCCTAAGCATTGACGTCAAATATTATCTGTTCAACTCTCTTATATAGAGTAGAAGCCTAGACTCTTACCAAAGATGCTGGTAAGCAAATGGAAAACTTTGAGATGTAGTGTTAGCGTCGCATGCTAAATATATTATGGATTTACCATGTAACAAACAAGATGTTGTTTCAGCAAATGAGCAAAAAGAAAGAAATCTTGATAACATTTAAAAGAAGAAAGCTGAAATACTTCAGTTACGTTATGCAGTATGATAAACACTGCCTCCTCCACGTGGGATGCCGTATATTGTAAAACATGAACCGGTATGTCGTCCACTGCAGTATTCAGATCAACTGTAAATAAAATAAATATGATAGCCAACTTGATATGCACTCAAAAAAGAAGAAGAAAAATTATTTCTAAGTGATTTAATTTTTTCAACACAATGTTGATATAATTTCACTATTCCATTTTACATATCTGGAGTCCAACTAACTGATATTTGAAACAACTTCAAAAACCAATGACAAAGATATGTTGCTTCAAAGCATAAAAAATAATTAAGAGTTAATTGAATTAACTGTATGTGGATCATATAATGTTTTCAACACAATGGCATATTTTTACTATTTTCTCTTACATATCTTACAGTTGACAATTTATATTTTTTTTTTTAGTCTAAATTTTTGACATTTCCTTTTCATCGTCTTTTTATACTTTTACTAATTTTTTTTTCTTTAAGTCTTTGTAGCTTCTTTTAAGTCATTCTTGAATTTTATTTATTATTGTATTTTTTGCGGTCAGTTTATTTATTATTTATTTTAACTTGTATAAGGTGATTTTTATCATCTTCTGAAAAATCAGTATTTAAGCACTGCATGGTTGCTTACCTCTTTTGATTCAATGGAGTAGTTACTATAACGTTTTTAAACCACAAAAGTACATTAAAGGTCTTTTAATCTCTCTTCAGCAGCTACTTTTTAAAAAATGTTTATTACATATTTTATTATAAATTCATTTAGTTTTTATTTTGATAAGCTTTTTTAATTTAACCTTTACTATGATAATTGATAATGTTTATTGATTGTCAATTGTTAATGACAATATTCTTCAAAAGTCAAAGCTTAATTTGTAAACTTCTGTTTGTATTGATAAATATTTTTAGTAATATTTATTTATATCAACAAAGCATTTATAGTAAAAACTTAGTTATTGTTCTATTTTATCATTGCTATGGTTCAGTTTTGTATTGGCATAGTTGTGCTGATTTTTTGGTGTAAACATTGATGTTTTTAATAACTAGAAGCTTACTTAAAGTTAATGATATTTGTAACCTTAATTTTTTTAAGTTAATTAGATCTGTAAACATTTTGCATGTTTATTTGATATCGTTTCATTATAATAAAATTCATTTGTTTAAAACAGTAATTCAGATTTAAATAAAACCAAATGTATTGTTTGGTTGCTTTTGACTCAAAATGAGCCCGTTATCAGAAGTAACATTATTGTCATGACAGAAAGGAAACAATTAGATTTTTTATACAGTTCTAATTTTGTCAATTTTAAAACTAAGCAACAAAATGCACTAAAACCAAAATAAAGTTTACCTTAATAGCGCAAATTTGTAAAAGGATTTCAGCAAAAAATCAAAAATCCGCTCCTGAAATAATATTTAAGTAATGCGAATTTTGTATTTAAGTTTTTTGTTTCAAACAAAGTTTTAATTTTTAATATGATCTAGTTTAAAAAAAAAAAGGGTTTTTCTGATGATTAAGCAGCTCCCGCGTTATTTTGCATAAGAAATCAGTTCTTCCTCCGTCTTATGTAAAAGTGCGGTACAGATCTTGACATTTTTATGGCAGTTTTTTACGCCAAACTTGCCGCTCAGAAACAGTTTGGCACAAAAGCAGCAAACAAGTTTTAATTTAACTTTTTTTACTATACTTTAGTTCAGAAGTTTTTATATATATCTTTAAAGAAGTCTACTAGTAAAACTAAAAGTTGTATATAACCAGTCTAGCAATCATGGTTGCTGCTATTTGAAGTCCAAATTCAAATTTCAGTTATCCTCAAATAATTCGTTTTTTTTAAATGCACTTGATCGTATTTGAAACGCGCTCCATCAAAGCACCTAACTTAACCAAACTCAAACCTATTATTAAATTTTTGAAAATATTATTAATTAAAAACATGTAATGCACAACATTTTTAAGCAACACAATCTATTATTACAATTTTATCAAAATTTATGCACATCTACAAAAAATTTGCACAAACTAAGTCTATTTAATCCAAGCTAAACACGTAAATCTACACTGTATTGACCATCTTTTGGAATTAGTTTCAATTTGCTAAATTGAGTTTTTGTTTCCTAACAAGAGAGACAAACACGACATTTGCATCAAAAGTGCCACCTTCTGACAAACTTTTTTTAAATTTTATTCAAAAAACTAAATGTGGTTCTACATACGCTAAGCTAACTACATAAATCTACATTAAATTGTGAATTTTTTGGAGCTAACTTCAATTTACTACAAGAAGTTTTAAATTCTCATCAACAAAGAGTTTAACACACACTTCAACTGCAACAAAAAGGCCATTTTCTGACAGTTAAACTCAACAACTTTCAACTAATTCCATTTTCAAATCTGCATTCTTACCTATTGATGTTTTACTAATACCCAATGGAAATTAATGCTGTTAATAGTTCAGCAGGAAATTGGAAATAATTCGAAAACAATATTCCAAGACAAAAGTCTGATTACGTGCTGTTCTCGTGCGATTTTTTTTTATAAATATAATATTCGTGACAAATTTCCTACAAAAAATATTTTAATTTTTTTTAATTTTAAAAATAGCTGTAAAATAAAATATTGATGCCTAAAAACATTAAAAGAAATAAATACCACGTAAAACCTCAAGTAGTTAGACTGATGCGCTATTAATTAACACCATGTATAGGTTTTTTTCAATAAGAAGTTTTATTTTAAATAGCAGGCTATTTGGGCAGCTGTCAATTTTAAAGCTAATACCTTTTGACATTTGACAAGTAAAAACTACGCCATTATTAAAAATGGAACGATACACGCTTCAACAACGCATTAAAATGATTAAAATTTACAACAAAAATTATGAACATTTTTCAGTCACAGTTCGCAAAACTAAAGCACTTTTTGGTCGTCGTAAAGCACCTTTTTGGCCGGCAATAATAAACCTGGTGGAAAAATTTGAGCTGTTCGGACAAGTTTGTGATGTGAAGAATCAAAACCGTGTGCATCGCTCAAGAACACATGAGAATGTTGCTGATGTAGACCGTAGTGTTGAGAAAAACACAGGTTTGTCAAGTCTACAACATTACACCGTGTTTTGCATAAAGACTTAAGTTTTAAAGCTTTTAAAGTTCAGTTAACACAAAAACTCGAGCCGGTTGATCACCATAAACCTCGTATCTTCGCTGATTGGGTTCTTCAAATGCATCAAAATGATAGGGAATTTAATCGAAAAATCATCTTCAGTGATGAGGCTCATTTTTACTTTGGAGGCTACGTTAATAAGCAGAATTGTCGCATTTGGGGCTCAGAAAATCCAAGAATGATTGTTGAAAATTTTTGCATCCTCAACGTGTCATTGTTTGGTGCGGTTTTTGGGCTGGCGGTGTGATTGGATTCTACTTTTTTAAAAATGAAGCTGGTGCAACTGTTACAGTGAATGGATGGCGCTACCGAGCTATGATTAATGATTTTTTATGGCCGGAATTAGATGATATTGATGTGGACGACGTTTATTTTCAGCAAGACGGCGCTAAGTGCCACACAAGCAACGAAACAATCGCAATTTTGCAAGAAAAGTTTCCTGATCGTGTTATTTCTCAAAAAGGTGATCACAATTGGCCACCAAGATCTTGTGATTTAACACCTTTAGACTTTTTTCTTTAGGGCCACGTGAAAGATAAGGTCTATGCCAATGATCCACAATCGATTCAAGACCTTAAAGATGGAATTCGTGAAGTTATCGAGGACATACAGCCGCAAATGTGCAAATTGGTCATGGAAAATTTTATGAAAAGAATGTGGTGCTGCAACCGTAACCGTGGCGACCATTTGACTGATATTGTTTTCAAATGTTAATGGCATACCTTCCTCTTTACAATGAAATAAACATTTGTTGATTTCTCTTAAAAAATACTCATTTTTTTACATATCAAAATGAAACCTTTTATTGGAATCAAAAAACCCTACATAATACAATTTGACCACCTGTAGAAACTTGTTGTCTTTAAACAATCATTATTTTTTCAAACTATAATAATTTATCAAACGTAATTCTTTAAAATATTTTATACTTATTTTGCATTTTGCTAATTTCGACTTTTTAATACTTTACATGGGTATAATATCAAAATGTGTTAGTTAGAATTCTTTAAACATAAGAATCGAACCTACAACTTTTGGTTTGTTAGAATATGGGACAAGTTTGATTCATGTTTAAGTAATTATTTAAAACACTTTAAATAATAAGATAATTGCTTTAAATAATTGATTAAAATAAACTTTTATTTTAGAACTTCATCATCTTTCTGTGTGCTGTCGTTATTTTGCTTGTTTAGAATTAAAAACAACGTTTCAAAATTAAAATTTAAAATATATATAATTTTTAATAATTAATTTACTTTTATTATCATAATCTAATATTATTCGTAACTTCCTGTACACAATGTACCTACTTTTATAAAACTGAAACAGTTCTTTTATATTCCAATATTATTTTTTGTCTGTCTGTAACAATTCCATTGTGTCTATACCGTTCCATTGTGTAGGTTAAACCCAGGTCCAATATCGGAATCTGTATAAAAGAAGAGTTTTGCTATTTGTTGCAGATGGCACACTAATAAAATGTGAAAAAACGTACGAGATGTGCGAGGGTTGCGGGCAGAAAATCCACGATCGGTACCTGATGCGAGTGGCAGACGCGAGCTGGCACGAACACTGCCTATCCTGCTGCATCTGTGGGGTCCTCCTCAACCATTCCTGCTACACACGAAACACGAAACTCTATTGCAAAGCCGACTATGACAGGTGTGTAAATAATGTATAATAAATAATAATTTATCTAGTAAATAGTGTGAATGCATATACCTACTTAAATTATGTTAAATCATTTTAGTGAGTAAAATTTAATTAAAAAAATGTTTTTCACTTTTAAATATTTTTTTGTAAAAACTAATAGCATAATTAATACATTTATATATTTTAAAGTTAATTTTTAATTTGATTTGTTTTATAAAACATACATAACCTTAAAATAATTTATTAAACTAATTTAGAAATAAAGGGCAGAATATTATTGACAATTCGAACATGAGTGTTAAGAATTTTTTTATAAACATTTTCTAATTTAATTGTTAAAATAAAAAACATTATAAACTGAGTACTATGATACTACAATTATTTTTAAATAATACTTATCTTGTTTTTTTTTTACTTCTATTAACCGTTCAAAAACTTAAATTATTGTATCATAATAAGCTTATATGATACGCGTTGTAATATGAAAATTTCATTGGATTTGATCAAAGATATATTATAAAACTTCACACAACCTTACGCAACTGTACTTACAAGGAAGATTTATATTATCTATCTAGATATGAAAACAATATGCTATCGATTTTTTTTCTTATTTCAAGTTTATAAGACATTTTATAGTGCTCCAAGTTTTTTTTCAATCGCTTAAGATTTATCATTTATATGTCAGTTTAAAAAGACAAAAGTAAGCAATTTACAATTTGAACACAGAAATTATGAAATTTTTATTGAAAGAAAGCAGTAGCCTAAAGAATATTCGTGAGGGAGTGGTGGCAATGTATAGAGAAAATAGCAAGTTCTATTTTTAAGTGAAATATTGGTACAAATAGTTCAAATGGCGCAAGCAATTCATTCATGATGGCCCAAAGTGTGAAAGCACACTACTCAGTCCCGATCAAAATCTGTGAATCTACAAATATGAAAAAAGAATTTGATTGCTTTATTCCAAAATAAAGACTTTTTCTGTAAAATTGTAACTGGAGATAAAACCTGCGTACACCACTGAGATCCTGATTCTGATTCTGAGTCCATGCAATAAGTATATAAGGGTCCTTCGCTACCCAAAAAGACTGAAACGCATTTTATGCGAAAAATGTGATAGCCCCAGTTTTCTGGAACGCTGAAGGAATTCTTAATTGAATAAATGCCAAAAGAAAAGAAAATAAAAGTTAATTAGACATTTAAAAGTATTTTTCTTTGTCCATTTTTCTCCTATTACAATATATACTATTGAATTGAATTATTAACTGAAGTAAAGCATATTTGGGCTTTCTCATAACTTGTTCTAATAACATTTTTTTTATTATGCTAGCAACTTCGTTCATTCTTTCAAGTACTTCTACATTTTTGACTTTCTCAGTCCAAAATATGCGCCACATTCTGCGGTAGGACCACACTTCAAAAGTAGTAGCTTGTCTAGTTGGTTCTTTTTAAGGGTCCAAGATTCCAGTCCATATAAAATACAGAAAACACATAACATCGGAGTACTCGCATCTTTTTTTAATATCTCGACTACAAAAAATTTCTAATAAGAAGTTCCATTTTAAATTTTGCGTCATTTTCGATCTGTTAAATAGCAAGGCTTGCATCCTTGTCATTAAAAACTATAATATTTAAGCAAACGGTACGATACACGCTTCAACAACGTATAGAAATAGTTTGCAGAGTTTGTAGTGTTTTTGGTCAGTATAATTCACCTTCCCGGAAAGCCATTGCTTACTGCAAAATTTGAGCAAAATGGTTATTTATGTAAAATTGTCAATTAAAACTCGTATTGTTAGGTCGGTGCAAACGTTCACAGCAATTAAGGAACTCACAATCCAGCCTTCATTGCATACTGCATAAAGATTCCAGCCAACATGCTTATAAAGTGCAGCTGACGCAAGAATTGAAACTTTTGTTTATTGAGTGATGCAAATGCAGGCAAGAATCCTGACTCTTTTAGAAAAATCATATTTAGCAACAAAAACCATTTTTAACTCAGTGAATTCAACTGCCACATCTGGAGTTCTAAAAATCTTTAAAAAAATTGTTTAGAAATCTTTTTATATCCAACGAAAAAGATAAACAAGGTGCTGCGATTACAGTGCAGATTGCTACCGTGCTAATTAACTTTCTTTGGCTTATATATTCGACAATTTGGACATTGACAATTTTTATTTCCAGCAGGATGCCGCTAGAAGCCATACAAGCCTGTTTTACGGCACCACACGGAAAATTTCCATGACAAATTATATTGCATAACTCGGACATAAATTAGCCCCCCAGATTTAGTTCCGATTAACGTATTTGAAGCTAAATGAAAAAGAGTCCACGCTAATGCCTTGCAAACATCTCCAGCCTTTAATGACAATATTTGAGCTGATATTTGCCAGATAGAACCTCAGTTGTGCAAAAGTATCTTGCAAAACTTATTCAAGAGAATGACCCTTTGCAGACATATACAAGTAATTGCAGAGTTTGTACTTTTAAGTTTAAAAAAATGTACTATTTAAGAATAAATAAACTATCATTAAAATGGGACTTCTTATTGGAAAACCTTTCTTAATAACACAAACAACACTCTGGCAATTTTTATTCTTATATCAAGTGACAAATCTCTTACTTCCTCTATTCAGGCACTTAGATATTTGTAGGTTGTTACTTTTTTTATTAAAGCGTTTGCAATCTTTATGTCCATACTGTGAATTAGTGATTAACATCTGTTAACTGTAGTTGATACAACAATTATTAAGTTTTTTAAGGAAATATGTCATCATTGTTGTTGCTTGCCAGCAGTGTTGTAATGTCTGCGTAACAGATATTATATTTTTTTTTTTTTTATTTGTAACTTGTTATTTTCATAGATCACATAAAAACTTTCCTATTAAACTATCATAAACTTGCCTAACTTTACAACCTATATGACTGCTGCTCTTGCTCTTGCAGTCATTATTCATCCATGTTCCAAGATACTTATATCTGGAAACTTGTTCCATGCGTTCTCCGTTTATTACCAAATTGGTTTGCTGTTTGGTTTTTAAAATTAACATGATTTTTGTTATGGTTAAGTTCATTTGGAGACCGTATTTTTGGATTTTTGCCTCTATGCTGTTCATTATGCATGTGAGATCTATTATATTGTCTGCTAGTACAACCGTATCGTCTGCATATCAGATATTGTTGATTGTTCTACCATTTACAACAATTTCTGCGGGGTCCTCTAAGAGTATTTCCCTAAATATTGCTTCGGAGTAGATATTGAGTAGCATTAGGGAGAGAACACATCTTTGCCTGACACCCTTTTGTATGTTAATGTCATCTGACAGTTCGTTTTTGATTTTCGCTGTCTGGCCTCAATAAAGGTTTGACACTATTTTTATGTCATGATAGTCGATATCTTTGCCTATTAAAATGTTCATGTTTTAAGGTTTAATGCTTATTATTTGTTATTTTTTGTCCGGAGTGTTGGCACTCTTCCGTTTCCAATACTGCAAAAACAAGCATATTATGACATAAGTTGAGTCAGCCACTTTGTTTAATTCCCATTCTTAGCAGCTTGTCTCTAATTGGGATTAAGAACAAGCAAATTGGTTTGAGATTATTATTTGTCTTTACTTGTCCGCAGTGTCAGCACTCCTTTTCTCGTGTTGCGTTAGCCAATATTTCCTGTTTCTATTCTCGACAGTTTACTCCTAATCCCGCTGCAGGTTTAAAGTTTAATACATTTAAAAACCTGCCGATGAGTGTTGCCGTTCTTTTTGTTATTGTTAAATCTGCTAGAATTATAGTAACAATTACCGACTAAACTGTTCTGAAAGCATTTCTTTTCTGTTCTTTGTAAGCAAAAGCTGACCTGGCCAAACGTAAAATATGCTTAATTGGCTCATACCTGTCAGCACCTACTCTGCTTTATAGTTAAGTTGACTGTGTTCTTTATATGAGCTATGTTACAATCCTCAGTCATACAAAAGAACAGCATATCAAAATTTTTCTCCGCATTCCAACATTAAAATATTTAACAGAATGCGATTACTTTTGTGATTATAGAATGCAAATTATATATTCATAAATTTAGTGTCGTGTACCTTATATTTAATTCATTTATACTCTTCAAAAAAACAAAACAAAAAAGGTACGATTTAGATCCAATATTATGGGACACACTCAAGATAACTCAATCAACTATATTTTTTCCTAGTGGTTACAGTCCGCCGTATTTTTAATAACTTCTGGTCCGGCTAAGTACTGCAATAGCTTCCCCATCTCGCTTAGCAGGCAACACATAAACTTTTATTACCGTTGCTCTGATTATTAATAATCAACAACCTATTTCTAAAATTGTTGATAAAGACTTCTTGCCAAGTATTGAAAATTACTTACGAGCTACTGTCCTATGTTCTGTGCCTGCAAATGCTTTGGCGTTCCAATATTTCATTGCTCAATTAATTTAATGAATTTGCTGACATTATTTTAACTTAAACTAAGCCAATAAGTTGATTTTATTAAACTACTTAAAATTTACTTAGAATTAATGATATTTTATTGTAAAATTATGACATATTTTTTTACAAAAGTTAATATAGTAATTAAAATCAACCACCTATGTATTAGTTTATTGTATAAAATCAATAATTTATTTAGTTAATGCTTAACTTGTCTTTAATACCCACTAAACAAAGTTAAAACTATAAGCTTTCACAAAATATGTTAGTTTTTCTTATCGTATCATTATCATATTTGATAAACTATGCCTAACTATTTTAATTTATTTTAATTAATATAATTATTAATCATCTCTGGTATGTAAGAAAAATGTCATCAACTCCAAAAGAATAGACTTCTAGTATATATTTAAGTAATATCACATATTAATATTAAATATAGATGTTTATTAGAGCACACATAAACACCTCACGCTTTTCCTTTTTTATTAAAATAAGTCTTTATGGAGCTCTTTTATATACGTTATGAATCTACGAAGGCGACGAAGCGAATCCAATAAAAAACCCCTTGCCTCAGTCATATCGCTTTGTCAGTTTACATCACGAAGCTTCAATTGTAATCCATCTTTTGATGTCTCAAGACAACCCACCCCATAACATTCCAATAAGACACGATTTTAATTCTAATCTCATTTCCAGGATATTCGGTGTAAAATGCACGCGATGCGGGGACCGATTACTCCCTCACGAGATGGTGATGCGAGCCCAACAACATGTTTTCCACCTGCCTTGTTTTGTCTGCGTCGTGTGTTGTCAGCCGTTGCAGAAAGGGGAACAGTTTGTGTTGAGAGCCGGTCAATTATTCTGCAGGCAGGATTTCGAAAAGGAAATGTACTTGATGCAGCAGGCGGGTTCCGGTGATGACGATTTACTAGACGAGAACACGAGGCCGAGGGATGGACGGAGAGGTCCGAAACGACCGCGAACAATATTAACATCAGCACAAAGGAGACAGTTCAAGGCGTCGTTTGAAGTGAGTCCAAAGCCGTGCAGGAAAGTGAGGGAGGCGTTGGCGAAAGAGACCGGTCTTAGCGTACGAGTCGTTCAAGTTTGGTTCCAAAATCAGCGAGCTAAGATGAAGAAGATTCAAAGGAAGGCGAAACAGGACGACGGGAAATCCAGTGATAAAGATAAAGGTGATAAGGATGATAAAATTATAAAACAAGAATCGCCGAGTAGTGAACATGGACATTATATGGGCTTGGGTAGTTTAAGTGACTCACATTTTCCAACATCTACTCAACCTTTAAACCCAAATATGCCATACTCACCCGATGGTGAGTGTCAAATAATATTAAAATCCAAATCTTGTTGTATTAATTGACTAAAATTGTTATTATTGATTACTAATATTTAATTAATTTTCAGATACGTATCCAGCGCATTCCGGAGAGAGTTTTTGTAGTTCCGATATTTCTCTGGATGATAGTACGAATTTCGATCATTTAGATGAAGCCACATCAGATACAATGTCGTTGCAGAATTTAGAAATGCAAGGATCACATCAGCACCCCCACGAAAGTATCACAACAGGTGGTATAGCGAACCCTATAGACAAACTCTACCTCATGCAAAATTCTTATTTTAATACTGAGCAATAAGCTTAATGTATCGTTTATTTATTATTTTATATAAATTTTATATTGGCAATAGAAAATTAATAAGGAAGTTTTCAAAAAAAATTATACACAATGGTGGAAAAACAAATTGATTCCTTTTGACATAACTGATAAGCATTGTGTTTGAATTAAAAAAAAAAATGATACTTAATTTAAACTTTAATTTACCTATTTATCAAATTTTGTGCCACAAAATTATAAACAGTTATCAACTATTGATCTATCCGATAAATATACTTTTAATTTATTAAAATTGCTTTAAATTGAACAGAAAATTACTGTCTAAATGTGCCAGATCTAATGTTACAAAATTAATATAAAAACAATGAATCAAGCAAAAAAAATTGAATGTTTATATTTATTATCATCCATAAAAAATCACATGGTTTATTTATATACTTTATCAACTAATGCCAGCCTTATCTCAAAGAGATCAAAAATCCATTGATGTATTGCAACAAAATAACATGAACGTGAATTTCTTTTTCAATAAAGCAGTGATCAATAAATCCACAATTAATTGAATGAGAAATATAAATAGCGTTACCAACGCAAGCACTCACCTCTTGTCATAAGTTATTTATAAAATTTAAAGAGTACAAGTATTGTTTTTTTATAACCAGGTTTTTTGACAAAAAAATGGTTTTATTGAATTTTGTACATGAGCTAGTGATATATGGCTGTTTTAACATCAAACACACATCAAAATGAATTTTGTTCACCGCAATTAAAGAACTCACAGTCCAGCCTTCATCCCATACTGCATAAAGATTTTAGCCTACAAGCTTATAAAGTGCAGGTGACGCAGAAATTGAATCATGAATCTTTCCAAATCTTTTTTTGTAAATCAAATGGGACTTCTTATTGGAAAACCTTTTACTTAACAAAATTGAAATTTCGGCAGGAACATAGGTCAGCGCAACATGATATGCTTTATTTGGGTTAAAAAAAAAAACTACAAAACGATTACCAAATATTAATGGCGAAGCCAACTTTAGAGTACTTAAATTTGATTACCACAAAAAAAGCATTTAAAATATTCAGCGATTGCAATCAGTTTCGGAATTAATAGTCTTTTTAAGCTGCCAAAATCTAATCGGTTTATTCTGATTATTTCCAACATCTGCCAAATCGACCAATCAAATTGCGTAAGCTAGCCGAAATCTCAGCAATTATTCCGCTTCTCCAAATTAGACATCAATAGATTATTCAACTGCTCTACTAAACACGTCAGAAGCGATAAATAAAAATAATATATTTTGATGCATTATAATTTTTTTTGTCATTTTACTCATCATACATTAATTCTGACCAAGTAATTCATCAATCAGTGATTGATTGATGAGTCGTTCTGAACGCAACTAATGTTTTCAAAAATTTGTCACTTAAACATCTTGTTATTGGCATAATCATTCAAGTTAAAATATGATCATTTATATTAACAAAATTAAAGCAAGATTGCATTTATCTTTGCATATTCCAAGATATAAATTTGAACGACCTGTTAATTTAATCGACAAAACAAATAGTCCTTATAGTATCTAAATATGTTTTCTTTAAACTTAATAATGTTAATGTTTCGAATATTAAAAATAAGAACATGAATTTGTTATCGGGGAATATGAAAATCGTACCTAATTTATCGAAAAAAATGTACGCCACTGTCCGATTAACATTAAAACAAACGAAGCACGTTGGTGCCAACCGTAACACTTAAAAACCCTACATCTATTGAGCGCCAAATTCAAATAAGCGATAGACCTCTTGGCTGTTATATGGTTATACAGATCATCTTCCTGATACTAAGGCCTGTAATATCCAACTCCTAATAAACTATTAGCTGAATAACATAACTTTTTTTAAACTTTAATTTGATTTATTTTTGTTACACCTCTGAACGGCTTATAAATTATATGCTTAATGTTTTTATTTGTTATAAATGTATATGTTAAGCATATATTTAATTGGCTGTTCTTAGGTTATACTAAAATGAATAAAATTAAAAGTTAGGTTATTCAGCTAATAATTTATTAGGAGTTGGATATTACGGCCCTAAATGTATTTAAGTTTATAAAAGCACTAATTTCAAAAAGATTACATTGGAAACCATTGATGTATAAATAATCAATTTCATTATAAACTTTTTTAGTAAATCTGAAATACTGGCAACCATTTATAAAGTATCTTACGTTTTATTTTCCATAAATATTTGAAACTAAAATATAAACTTTAATCATTTGTTTTCCTTATCTTGCAATGAACAGAATGTTAAAAGGAAATAATTGTTACTCCATAATCAACGAAATTACTATATTACAATTATGCATAGATACACACCTAATAAATCTGTGCAATTATAAACTAAAAAACTTATTTACTTTTTATAATATAAGTTAACGGTGATATTAGAATTATAAAAAACTAACATAAATTAATGTTTCATAAACCACAAAAACTATTCTTATTAATCGTCTATTGCCAGACCATCTAGTCAAAAGATAAAAGATTTATTTATTTACATTGTTTTTGTATATATTTTATTTTTCTTTAAATCTTTGCAAATTTTATGTACAGCTTTGTGTAATCTAGTCAAAAACAAAAAGTCATAGATAATTTATTATTGTTATTATACAATTATAATAAGCTCAAAATTATCTTAATATTTTGTTCAATTTTTGTTTAGAGAAAAAATATTGAGTTAATTTTAAGTAATTCTAATTGTAAAATTACCTGAATGTGTTATTATTGTATATATTTATAGAGAATATAATTGTCAATGTAAATAATAATTTATATAGATAAACAAAATAAATTTCCCAGTCGAATTATTAATTGTGATGATATATGATTATGCCAAATATATACTAGTATTAAGAATTTCTTAGATTTTATTATGTATATTTTAAATAAATAATTAATCCACCATATTTGTTTATTTTTAAATTAACTTTCAAAACATTGTTTATTATACTAAATTGTTATACTTATGATATAATTATATTAAAAATATTATAGTTTGGAATATTTATCGTGTGGGTACTGCTGTTTCTTTTCTGGCCGCATCTTGCAATAATTGGGTGTCGACTTCATCAGCTGGTAATTGTACATATCTGACAACGGATCCTCTTATGAAGCAGTTTTTCACAGACAGCTATAACAGAAATAAAAATATATTGAATAAATCGTCTTACAACTGAAAAACATAATGTCTAATCTGTAAAAAACTATAATAAGCAAAAAAAAATACAGGTCCTCAATGCAGATATATTCGTAAATAAGTTTTATAGGTTCTATAATACCAATTAACAAAAAAGAAAGATACAAACTTGTAACAAGCAAGAACTCTTGCAGCTTCCAATTCCTCTGGTGACAGATAAGGGAAACCGATATAGACAACTACCAGGAACAACATAAATATACCCATTATAATAAAATCCTCAGATTTTTTTGTTTTTATACCAATTAATATAATAAATTTTTGGCCTAATACATTTCTAAAAACTTCAGACCAAATGTCATATATTGTCAGTAAAGTGTAATGCTTTATAAAGGTACAAGAGCAATTTCAACCCTCTACTTTAATTAGTCTTGTAGGGTTATCCAGACAGATATAGTTAGGCTTCAACTACAATAGATTTGCGACTTACCCCTCATCAAATTGAACAAAAATTGGATGGCGTATACGGTAAAAATGAGTCGAACGCCTTTATTGAAGAATTGGTCCAAAGTGATCGCCGACTAAAACTGAGGATATTATTAGCAATGTCAGGGCTGTTCGATACATCGATTCGCCGAATACTCCATGACCATTTGGGTATGAACAAAGTGAGTGTAAGATGGGTGCCAAAACTTATGTCTGCTGCTAAAAAACAATCAAGTTGATTTTTTAAAGCTCTGTCAGCGACGTCCAGATGAACCACTATCCCCTTCAACCAAAAAAATCATGACCACAATCTTTTGAAATTGTGGGGGCATCTTGATGATTATGTTACCTTATTACATAGGTTGAGGGAAAACATTCGGGCAAAGCATCGAGGAAATTTAACAAAAGAAGTCAGGTTGTTGCACAACAACGCATCTGTGCGTTGTTCAATTTGTCATAAGAAAATGCGGCTTTCAAAAAATCACTACAGTCCAGACTTGGCCACTAGCTAATAGTTCCAATTTTCAAAATTTAAAAAAAACCATTGGAGTATTGACCTGACTACACCTAGCCACTTTATGCAAGTCCAAAAAAGTGCGCAATCAAAAAGTTTAAAAAAATATTTTTATTTTGTTTATACCTACAGACACCTACAGACACACACAGGCACTCACTTACATTTGTGAAGATACATAAAAATAGACATCCAGACACTTACAGACACTCACTGCAACTGTAAAGATATATAAAAACAGCCATCCAGACAACCACAGATACTTACTCAATTATTCTTACAAATACATTACAAGTTTCGGCTCGACTAGAGCCTTCTACAATATTACATCTGTATTATAGCCTTCTCTTTTAAATGCCAAATCATGTTTTTCGCCTACCTCTACCAAAACCATCTGTTTCTGCCATAAAATGCGGGCCGACACAACCCATTTAGAGGCCATAGAGCTGAAATGTTAATACGCATCATTTGTGGTATTTGCGTAAGATGTAAACCACAATTTCACATGTCACTCTAAAATGTAACAGGAATGACAGATTATAATAAAATTTAGCAAAACACTGTTTGTAGTTGGGGCAGGCAAAAAAATATTCAAGTTTTTTGTGTTGTATTATGATTTTGTAAGGAAGTAAGGTATTAAAAATAGTTCTCAATAGTAGTTTGGTCAAAATACAATATTCAAACTTTTTACGTCCAGATAGCTGACTGTGACCACTGTATCCCAGACAAAGCGAGGTAACGTGATATTTTTGATTTAAAAACTGGGTCGGTAGCAAACCCGAACTAGAATGTTTTGCCAAGATCAAACTTCAGCCCCAACGCGCGGATATTAGCCAAAACAATTCCCAAAAAAAGCTAACATCGCTGTATAATATAAAACTCAGCGGTTTTTAACTTTTTGGCTGGCGATCTAAAGTTAAAGCCCAAGACCTAATTGTATTATTTTATAGTACAAGATGAGGCAGAATAAGGTGCGATTTTAAAAACCCCGCCAACTGCGCCGTATCGTTAAGAGGTTTATTTTCTGCGTATTAGCATTTAGTAATAATGGAAAAGTGGACCCTTCAGCAGCGCGCGTACGCTGTGAAAGCGATTTATCAAAATGGTAATTGTTACGTACGAGCGCGTCGTGCTTTTCGCAACCATTTCAACATCAATCGCAATCGACCGGTTTCGTCTGCCTGTGCCATTAAAAAGTAAGTTAGGAACTTTGAGGAGGCTTCGTCAACAAGAAGAAAGAAGCCAGGAAGACCAAAATCAGTACGCACTCCCGAGAATATGGAGCGTGTAAGAATTGCTATCCAACGAAGCTCGCGTCTTTCTTTTCTTGTAGGGTTACTTGAAGACTAAAGTGTTTCAAGATAACCCACCACAAACAGTTCAAGCCTTGAAAGAAAGGATCCAACAGAAATTAAATTGAATATGACTATGCTCAGAACTAAATTTCAATCCGGAGTTTCAAGTCTCCCATTCGGAGACAGGGAAGAGCGAACCAACTACATCAATAGATACAAAGAAAAGTAAAATGAGAATCTGTACGTGGAATGTTAAAACAATGGCACAAGAAGGAAAAATATACAACGCAATGAAAGAAATGAAACGACTAAATATTGGCATAATAGGGGTAAGTGAAATGCGGTGGCCGGGCACAGGAGTTATAGATATAGACGAACACAAAGTATTTTATTCTGGAACATCTAATAACAAGCACGAACATGGAGTTGGCGTCATTATGACCAAACAAATGGCTCGAAGCGTAAAGAACTTCACACCGGTATCAGAAAGAGTTATACTGATACAACTTGACGCAACTCCCGCAAACATCAATATTATCCAGGTCTACGCACCTACTGCGGATAAACCAAAAGAAGAGATGGAGAAATTCTACGGATCCATCACAGAACTAGTACGAGCCTTACCAAAACAAGAAATCATCATTACGATGGGGGACTTTAATTCAAAACTTGGAGCAGGATTCAAGTCGGAATACATCGGTCAGTACGGGTTAGGAGAAAGAAACCATCGGGGGGATACTATGGAAGTCTTCGTCGAGGAAAATGAATTCGTCGTACTAAACACGCAATTCAAGATGCCCCCAAGGAAGCTCTATACTTGGAAATCTCCACTCAGCAGGCCAGACCGTCTCATCAGAAATCAGATTGACTTTATACTGATAAATAAAAGATTCCGAAATAGCTGCACTTGTGCTAAAACATTCCCCGGCGCCGATATTAACTCCGACCATGTACCAGTGGTTGGGGAATTTAAAGCTCGGTTTAAGAAAACGAGAATACTGAAGGATCATAACATCAAAAGAGAGGTAGAAAAGGAACTAAACGAGAAAATCAATAAAGAAATTGATGAAACCGCGTCAGTAGAACAACAAATAACAGTTTTAAATAAAATCATCCAAAATACCAAGAAGACACATATGAAGGAGAAAGAAAATAAAAAGAAGAAATCATGGATGACAAACGAGATACTAAAATTAATGGATCAGAGACGTGAACAAAAGAACAACAATGAAGAATACAGAAAAATAAACAAAACAATTAGACAAGAAATTAGAAAGGCAAAAGAGAGAGAAAGAGACGAAGCATGTCAAGAGATAGAACAGGTGCAGAAAAGATATGATGATTTTAACGTGCATCGAAGAATTAGAGAACTGACAGGCAAAACAAGAAAAAAGAACATTGGAAAGCTGGTGAACAACGAGGGAAAAATCATCATAAACTTAGAAGACAAAAAGAAAACGTGGAGAGAATACCTCAACAAACTATTTGAAGATGAAGAGAGAATAGCAACACCAATCATCGAAGGAGAAACGGGACCGCTCATCTTGGAAGAGGAAGTGGACGTAGCAATAAAACGAATGAAAGATGGGAAGGCGGCGGGGCCGGATGATATACAAGTTGAAATCCTGAAACTGCTAAGTGACAAACATATCAAAATACTTACCAACATCTTCAACAAAATATACAACTCGGGCAGCATACCAGAAGAGTGGTTGAAGTCAGAATTCATCGTATTACCAAAGAAAGTAGGAGCAAAACGGTGCGAGGAATATAGAAGTATCAGTCTCATGAGTCATCTTCTCAAAATATTCCTAAAAATAATACACAAGAGAATTTATAACAAATGTGAAGAACAAATCTCAGCAAATCAATTTGGATTCATCAACGCCGTAGGCACAAGGGAAGCGCTTTTCTCAGTGCAGGTGCTCTTTCAAAGATCTAGAGACGTAAACTGCGATATCTACGTATGCCTAATCGATTATCAGAAAGCGTTTGATCGAGTGCAACACCACAAAATGATAGACATCCTTAAACAAGTGGGAATTGACGCCAAAGACCTACAAATCATCACTAACTTGTACTGGAAACAGACCGCATCCATGAAAATTGAAGAGGAACAAATAGAAGACATTGAAATAGCTAGAGTGGTAAGGCAGGGGTGTATTATTTCTCCGATTCTGTTCAATCTATACTCCGAACGGATCTTTAATGAAGCGCTAGAAGGCATAGAAGAAGGCATTTTACTGAACGGAGTCAGATTGAATAACATCCGATATGCCGACGACACAATGGTATTCGCTGACTCTCTTGAAGGACTCCAAACACTAATGAACAGAATTGTAGCGGCTAGTGAAAAATATGGACTTAACATTAATAACAACAAAACAAAATTCATGGTCATTAGCAAAGACAATATAACTAATGCAAATCTCTACGTTCACAACCAACAAATAGAGAGAGTGAGACAAACAACATACTTAGGTACACTTGTGAACAAAAACTGGGACAACAGCCAAGAGATAAAATGTAGAATTGGAAAAGCCCGATCTGCCTTCAATACAATGAATAACCTCTACAAAAATCACGAACTACATCTTGAAACCAAAGTTCGCATGTTGAGGTGTTACATTTTCCCAATATTACTTTACGGAGTCGAGTCATGGACACTAAATGATGCAACAACAAAAAAGCTTGAAGCCTTTGAGATGTGGCTGTATCGACGTATCCTGCAAATATCTTGGAAGGACCGGGTAACAAACATCGAAGTTCTCCACAGGATGAAGAAAGAGAAGGAGATCATGGACATCATCAAAACCCGCAAGCTCCAATATCTAGGCCACATCATGCGGAACGAGGACAGATACGCCCTATTACAAGCCATCATTCAAGACAAGATACACGGAAAACGAGGACCTGGACGGAGGAGAATTTCATGGTTGCAGAATCTCAGGGCGTGGTACGGGAAGACTTCGAACGAGCTCTTCAGAATAGCAACCAATAAAGTGAAAATAGTCATGCTCATCGCATACATCCGAAACCGGATATGCACGTGAAGAAGAAGAAGAAAGTAGACCAAATTAATCAAGCAATGCTGCGGAATGTAATGAATAATTTCAGATCACAATTGGAAGAATGAAGCCTAAACGGACGTCATCTTTCCGGAGTTATACATACAAACAAAATAAAATCATTAATGCTTTTTTATGTTCTTTAACTAAATAAAAAAAATTATTTGAAAAAATTAAAAATCTGCTTTTTAACAGACTTTTTAAATTCGCTCCTTATTCTGCCCCACCCTGTATATAATATAACAGATAAGTATGGTATAGAAGTTATACCCATAATGTAATTCTGAAAATAAAAACATTTGAGTATGAAAATTATTTTTATATTTAATATTTTAATTCATCATCATCATTTTAATCATCAGCATCACAGAAAGTGTACATGTGGTGTACAAAATAAGCGAACAGCGCTCCGACCCTGGAATACTAGAATTTGTTCTAAGATCAGACCTCATCGCCAATTGCTCTAATTTTCGTATTTATATATTGATTTGAAACTTTTTTTAGCGTCGTGAGAGTAAAATTATTTTAAAAGTAAAGAATACAAGATAAATTTGTGACAGAATTAGTGTATATTAATACTTTTACCCGCACGTTGCTAAAAAAAAATCATTTTAATATAAAAACCAGGGTTCGAGCTTAGAACAAATTCCAGAGTTCTAGAGTCGGAGCGCTGTTCGAGAGTACGATGCTGAGATCGCCATTGTGCCCGCACCCTAAGAATAAAAACAGAAAAATAAACAGTTGGAAATGGGACCAGGCATCTCCATATAGTTCTGCCCAAAATTTCAAAAACTAAGATTTTTGGACTTCACCGCAAAATATTGAGAGGATTTTGAAAAAAAAAAACGTAAATAATTTTCTCATTTTTTTTCTTTTAGTCCGCTCTATTTAAAAGTCTACTCATAAAGTCAAAAATAACAAAATTCAGTCATAAAATAATAAAATATTTCCAGATAAAATCAAAATCTGGCCAAAAATTTTGCAGAAAAAACCAAAACCTGTCAAAAAGTGCAAAACTTTATTTATAAAAATTCAAAAATAACAACATCCGGCTATTAAATACAAAATAGTGTTAGGATGCAACAAAATCCGGCCATAAAACTGTTGAAAAATGTAAAATTTTATTCATAAAAGGTCAAAAATAGCAGATGACCAATAGCAAAATCCGGTCATAAAATTTCAAAGTAAAAATGTACTTAAATCCGACCATAAAACACATAAAATGTCAATAGAATCCTGCAATAAAAAGTTAAAAAGTTCAAAAATGTTATTCATAAAATGTCAAAAATAGCAAAACATATTATAAAGTACCAAAATTGAGCAAAAAAATGTTAATAAATGTAAAAAAAATCATAAAATCTCAAAACTAGCAAAATCCGGCAATAAGATATCAAAATTTGGTAATAACTGTTAAAAAGTGTAAAATTTAAGTTATATAATATTACAATATTGTCAGAACCAAAATCCAGCTATAAACTGTTAAAAAGTGCAAAACGCTATTTATAAAATGTCAAAAATAACAAAATCTAGTTAGAAAATTATGTCAGAAACAATCAAAATCCGGCTAAAAAAATTAATAAGCGCAAAATTCAATTCCTAAAGTTAAAAATAGAAGAATTCGGCCTTGAAACATTAAAATAATGTAAATAACTACCAAAAGTCAATCATAAACTGTTAAAAAATGTAACAAAATTCATGAAATTGCAAAATCCGTCTATGAAACATCAAAATATTATTAGAAACAGCAAAATCCAGACATAATCTGTCAAAAAGTGCAAAATTCTATTTATAGAATGTCAAAAATAGCAAAATCCGGCTATAATGTATAGAAATATTGTAAGAAAACATCAAAATTTGATCAAAAACTGTTAGAAATGCATAAAATATAAAAAAAAATCGGCCAAAAACAATTGAAATCTGAAGAAAACTTTCATAATATCAAATTGAAATTGTTCATTTTCAATACTTTCAATAAATTTTGAACAACAAAAACTGTTTTTATTCAAGCAATCAGTTAGTAAACTGTTACAACCAAAAAAAAAAAGTAAAAAACTAAATATTTAAAAAAAATATCATAAATAGCAGCTTTAAAATATAAAAAAAAACAAAATCCGGCTATAAACTGTTAAAAAATGCGAAATTCTAATCACAGAATGTCAAAAATAGCAAAATTCAACCGCCCAAGTTTTGAAATAAACTTCGAGAAAGCCCTGATGTTTGTAGGCCGTTCCGCATCGCAGACCCTTGCGTACAGATAGCTACGCCACTGATTGTGAAACTCATTCTCACAAACCATTTTTTTTTAAACTCGATCACCTTGCATTTTGGACAATTTTTCTTGTAATTCATCCGAATCATTTACAACACCCACCACATCTGCTTCAAATGAGTTTCTAACCCTATAAATATATTTTTTTAATACAAATTTTGTGGATATATATTTCTATTTCATTTTCAAAGTTTTTCAAATATTCTAAAAAATAGACTTGGTCCTCACGAGAATATTTTTGTCATTAACATCCCAAAACAAATTCAATATTGAAAACAATGGCAATTGAGTCGTGCAATTTTTTCTTACTTATGTTTACTACAGTACAGGTTTGACCTTGCATTTCTGTGTTCAACTGATTTAAGCGATAGAAAATATCACCCAAATATGCCAATCTTGCGTTCCTCTTGTTGTTGAAGCAATCGGCACATTTATGTTTTTTCTTTCAAAAATATTTCTATTTCTGTTAAGAAAAACAGCTCTAAACTATTTATTATATTAAAACCGTGACCCAAGGTCAAGAATTACTGACATATAGCAGAAATTAGCCAATTGACTTCTTCAAAACAGAAATAATATAACTGAAATATAAGATAACAAAAAAAACTTTTATATAGCACATATAGGTGACGTCATCCACAAAAAAAAAAGTTTAAAAAAAGTGAAGCTTAAACATCTCTTCAAGATAGAAAAATACATATCAGATGAGTATAGACTAAAACAAAACAAAAGTTATAAAGATCAGAAGTAAAAAAGTATAACTACCTAGATATAAATAGAACAGAAAAATAAAAAACAAAAATTCTATACAAATGTGAAAGTTAGACAATTGTAAAAAGAGACCAAAAGTGTATAGATCCATTTGAGATATGGCTTTGGACTAAACTAAATGCATTTATTAATAGAAAATGTGGTTTGAGAGTGGTTGTTAAAGAACAACATCAAAAGTACATTAGAAAGAAATCAAAAAAAAAATAATAGAAGATGCAACATGTCTGATGAATAGAGAAAAGCATAATAAGATGTAAAAAAGACATAGAAAAACGTAAAAATTAAACCTTCTACAAAAAAAAAACTAACAATAATGTGCATTACTAGATAAATATATTACTTACCATGTGAGGGTATTTCTCTGTATCCGTCACGCTGATATCAGTTAACTTAATATTTAAATATTGATCCACAGAATGTAGAGTTCCACATATGCTAAAAAATAAATAGTATTAATAGTAGCTCAACAAAAGTACAATAACAATGATTTTCACATTGCAGATAAAGTAGTCATTAATTATTCTTAACCTAGATTAATATTAAAAAGCAACATAAAGTGTCACCCACAATGCAATGTTATAGTAGAAAAATAAATATACTTATTTGAAGTAATAATTAAAAGTACAATATAGCCGGTGAAACTGTAATACCAGCTATGTGACATTTTTTCATAAAATGAGTTGATGGCAAAATTGGCTATCTGCACTAATTATTATACTAAAATAAAATAAATAAAAATAATGTAAATTATGTTAATTGAGAAGTCTACCAAAATATAAATAAGATGCATGAGTTTTAGTTAATTGGGAAGTTATTTGTTACTCCTGTAAAATTCATCTAAACGCAGATTAGCTGGTATTACAGTTTCACCTGCAAAACTATAAATTATATTTTAAAAAAAGATGTATGATGCAATATTACATACAACTAAAATATTGTTAAATAATAACCTTAAATACTTCTGATAGATTTATTGAACCCTTCTATATTTCACAACCAGGTAGATTTGGTTTTGCTAAATTAGTCAATAAATACCTTTGGAATTTCATATTACTAACTAGATATGATGAGTCATTAGTAAATTTACAAATAAAACTTTGAGTACAGTTATAATTGAGTTAGAGACAAAACATTTTTTTATATTCAAATCTTCTGTAAACGTAAAATTTGACCGTAACTTCTGAAAAAATTATTTATTTAGCTTCAAATTTGAGCCAATTTATTACAATCTTTAAAATATTTTTCTAAACCCCTTCCAATAGGTGCTGTTTTGACACAATGCTCATAATTCTGAAACCATGCACCCAAATGAAATAATGTTGCTACTTAAGCAATCTTATATACACATTATAATATAATTTGTTTGTAGATTCATGATGCACTCATAAAGATCTATCAAAAATGTAATTTTGTTTTTGTTTTAATGTTGTTAATTATTTGATTATTTGGCATTCTTTAAGTAACTAATTAACTATGCGCTTGTTTGGCATTTTAAGAATCTGCATTTGTTCAGCTTTACATTTTTTTTCTTCTAGCTTGCTTTAAAACAAAGTTATGAGTATTTTTATTCCAAACGTAAAGTAAACAGCAGTATAGGTAAAAAGTTTATTAAAAAAATTAAATAACAAAATTAAAGTGCATTTTTAAATTCATTTCGCAGCAAAATGTTCATGTAATCAAGTGTCCAATTCAAAATGATAAAAATACCACTATTTCATTGTAAATCAAATCATTCAATAAATATAATTAATTAGTTAAATAAATATGTTGAAAAACTATGCGTGCAAGCTCGAAAAAAATATGACTGTTGGGTATTGAAAATAAATTAATAAAGTACTAGTATCAGTATTGAATTCGATACTCCGAGGTTAGCAAATTATCCATGGTAATCTCTAAGCGCAGCCATTAAAATCTGCACTAAAACTTAATTTTAAAAGTTATAGTTGTTTTATTGCCTGATTAACTTTACTAATATAATATTTAGATAGCAAATATCTATCAACAAAAATTGAAAAACTGCACAAACAATTTCTGTTATATTAAGTTCTTAGATTATAAATTCTGAACTAAAATAGTTAAAAACCCTTAATTATATACTAAAAAATGAGATTATACATGGTATGGTACTAAAAACACAAATTAGTTGATACATGTTATTAGATTTTCGCCATCGATATGTATAGCAAAAAATAGCCGCCAAAGAAATGTGAGGAAGGTTACTAAACAATCTGAGCCCAAATATACAATTCCCGAACAAACCACACAAAAATTCAATTCTTGTTCATTCCGTTCGTATAATATGAATACACTGCACACAGCAAACTACACTGCTATGTCAATAAAATTGTTTAGCTAAACACACATTGAATAAAGCTTTAGCTAAGCTAAAGCTAGCAAAAATATAGAAATATGAATAAACTACTAGCTACTACTAACCTCAAATCATTCTTCAGCTCAACAACCACATCTTTTCCCACCAATGATTTAAAGAAAGAATAAAACAGCTAAAACATATCAAAATCAATAAAATATATATTTAATTAACAATTAATTTACCATTTTGATGTATAATTTTTGTACTTCTGCACAATAACAAGCCGCTATCCGGATTCCGGTGGAATAATCTGAGAGGTTATGTTTACAACACAACGTTTAGTCTGCATGCAAATGCAAATCGTTTTGGGTTATGTTTATTGTTGACAGTTTTTAAAATCACAAACAATCCAAATCAATTAAAAATGATTGCCAGCAAAGAATCAGTTATAATTAAGGTGGAAAAGAAAGAAGTGTTTACACCACATCGATTAACAGTTGCTATATTAATTAGAGAGTTTTGTAAAATTCGGAGTGGGATTCTGTTTCCATGTAAGTTGATATCATAAATTGTTCATAGAAATTTATATTATCAATTCTGTTTATAAGCACAAAATTGTTTATTCAAATTAGTCCTTTGTTATAATGCGACGCCGTAGTTGTACAAGACACATTTCATAATAAGTTTAGGTTTTGTATTATGATTCAGATATATATTGTATTGTTTCAGCCGAAATGCTAAGGAAAGCGATAAGAAACTTCTGCATACTCTGCCTACACCTTATACAGAGTCCTGATCTTTCTTTGGAAGAACTTAGGAATTTAATAAATAATGGAGATTATTCATTAAAAGAAGACACTTTGATTAAAAAATTTGATACCACGGTATGCAACATTAGTAAAATTGGTGTGCGGTTCTTATTAGATACTGTCGATTCAATTGGTCGTTTAATGACTTCAGAGAAAGATGCTATGGTTAATAAAAACAGCGTTATAGGTAAATATCAGCATGTCCCCAGATGCACTGTTAAACTTTTTTATTTCTGATTTTTAAAGTAAAAAAAGTGTTTTTTATTTTATCTTATAATCTCACTTTTTAATATTATTAGAATTGTTGTTATTTCAGGTTACTTTTTGCGAAGATTAGTAATTAATTTTGATAAGTTAACATTTTCTGAGATAACTTCTTTTTTTGATGCATATAAAAACTATTCTATTTCGTTAGTAAAGGCTAATGATACTATGGAATGTAGTGAAGGATTGGGAATGGGAAGTACCTTATTATGTAAAGGAAAATCTAATGCTAGTTGGTAATATTATTTATAACTTTTATATGAATAAGATTTTATTTTTTGTGTTTTTTTAGGAACTCAAATAGAGAATGGTCAAAAAGGCAAGCTGAATTATTTATAGCTACACAAAGTGCTTTAATAATCAACAATGAAGAAAAAGCTCTCAGTCCCAATGAGCTGAATAAACATATAAATAGTTTATTGAAGTCAAATCGTGATTTGTCTGAAGCTGTAAGTATGTAGCACATTTATGTTTATTAGTCCTCTTTCTTTCTGGTTGTACTACAACTTTATCAAACAAAAAAGTGTGTAACTTTTTTTTAATTTTTTAAAATATATATTTATAATATGACAAAAAAAAATAATACGAAAAATTAACTTATTTCATCTTGGACTTTTAGCATCCTATGCTAACTCTATAACTGAGCTATCTCACTATCATATTAATAATAACACCAACATAAAACTCTGTATATCAAATTTTGACTTTATTGCAAATTATATTTATTAGAAAAGCAAAATAGATTATATACAAAGCATTTGTTTCCAAACTTTAAATATAAACTTTTTACACAATTGTTATAGTTATTTGTATCTAAAATTTGTTTTAGCTAATAAGGTTTAGTTGTAGCATTCTATCATTGATTGACATATATTGGAAGGTATTCAATCACTATGTACAAACACGACCACACTATGAGTAAAGTAAATAAGAAAAAGTAGAGCAGACATATTGTTCTCCCTTCCACGCATTACTAGTTGGAAATTGTATAGTGCTGTCATAGTGCCAAATAAAATACTAAATGAAGAGGTAGACTCTACGATGAATCGCGATGAGTTCTTGTAGGCTTGACCAGCAGGTGAAATTTCTGTTGTTGCTGCACAAGTAAACGAGAGTTGTTGCAGCGCTTACTATTTACTATTTATGTCATTTTATAAATGTTTGAAAGATAATATGTGGCAGTAAATAATTAATAGTGGCAATTTCAATTTATTATTTCTGGAAGAAAAGAAAATTGTAAAGAAATTATTGTTTGAACAGCATTTCTTTAGTGACATGTTCACAGATCATAAAGCTTCTAATAACATATTAATTTGGAGCAAATGCATACCTGTAAAAGATAATTGATATTGTAAATATTAAATTAAATTAAGACAAGGGTTCTCAGTGCAAAAGAACCCAAAAGCATACCTGACGTCTGTTTCATAACCTGGACTGGATTTTGTTTATGCTAGATTTTGGTTCTCTCTAACAATATTTTCTCATATTTTGCTATTTTCCATGAAAATGTGTACATTTTTTAATAGTTTATAGACGGATTTTGCTATTTGCAAAATTCATTTTGTTCTTTCTGAAAATATTTTGATATTTTATGACAGAGTTTTGTCATTCACAAATAGAATGTTGCATTTTTTAACAGTTTATGGTAAATTTTGGTACTTTCTGACAATGTTTTTATATTTTATGACCGGATTTTGCTATTTTTGACATTCAAAAATAATTCAATAAGGAATTTTACACTTTTTGACAGTTTGTGATCAAGTTTTTGTAATTTTTGGGATTCAATGATTTTTTGACCAAATTTTGTAATTTTTGAGTTTTAGTTTTTTGTGACAATATTTTAATATGTAATTCATAGCTAGAATTTGCTATTTTTGACAGTTTTATCTGGATTTAGATACTTACTAATAGTTTTTTTATTTTAAGAATAAAATTTTGCACATTTAAACCTTTTGTGGTCGGATTTTAGTGATTTCTTATTATTTACATTTTATAAATAGTATTTTACACTCAACAGTTAATGACCAAATTTTGCTATTTTTAACAATATTAAGATATTTCATAGACGGATGTTGCTATTTTTGAGATTTTATGAAAGTGTTTACAGTTTATAACAGTTTATGGCTGGTGCTTTCTAACAATATTTTGATGTTTTAAGATCGAATTTTGTTAGTTTTAACATCTTATAAATAAAATTTTACACTTTTTAACCGATTTTAGTATTACCGTGTTTTAGTTTTTAGTTAGGTTAGGTTAAATTTATGCAAAATAATTTAATAATAACATCACTTGGAGTATCTATAATTTTGTCATTGTTGCGTGTGCTTTACTTAAAAACTTCTAGTCCAGTTTCCTAATAAAAATTAAAACAAAGAGTACAATCAATTGAGTTAAGGATAAAAATCCAAATTTTTATAATAGAATAAACACTATGTTTTTACATTTTTTAATTATAACATTAATTCTAAGAAGTTTTTTAAATTAAAATAAATGTTTAAACTGTCATCACCACTGAGTGGCTTGACAATGAGCAATCTCTCAACAACTTTAAGAAACTATTGACAAATTGTCATTATAATGATTGTTTTGTTATTTGTTTTAGATGTTGTTCTTTATCCGATTGGTTAAAATAAATGTGTATGTTTGTGGGAAAATTTTCTTAATTTCAAGATCAGGAGTTTAAATAATTGGTTATAACTCAAAAATAGTGCATTTTATAAAGAAAAAGTATTTTAACAAAAAAAAACAAAAATATACTCAGAATTAATCTTTGTCCTTTTGAAAAAATAAATTTACCAAATTTTTATCAGCGTAAAGATATGATCGTTGGTTGAATGGTCTTTTCTAAATCCGCTTTGTGCTTTCTCCAAATTTGGTTCAATGATCTGCCTATGTTTCTCTTAAGGTATTGCTTCATATATTTTAGTGGCAGTGCATATTAAAGATATTTTATTGCCTTTCTTGTGTATGGTGAAAATGACTGCTTTTTCTCAGTTCTTGGAATTTTCTCTGTCTTCCATACACCGTTTATCAGGATATGTATCATGGTTTACCGATTTGGCCCTTATACTGCTCTGGTTTAATATTGTTGTGCCTGGCGACTTTTTAATTTTTTTATGTTCTTATTTTTTTTTAATGTCTTCTATTTTTATTTCTGTTTCTTGATTGCTTTCAATTCTTTTCTATATTCTATTGGTTTTTAGTAACTAGTAATTCTTTAAAATGCTTTATCCACTTTTCCATAATTTCATGTTCTTCTGTTAGAATACTTCTTTGTTTATCTTTCACCTCCATTGGCTCATTGTGTTCTATTTACCTATTTTTATAATTTCTTTTTTTATATTTTCTATGTTTCTACTTATTGTTCTGTTTGTTATTTGTGTCTTCTCCGTTTTTATATTTTTGCTTTCAATACTCTTTTTTTTGTATTTTCTTCCCTGTGTGTTCTGTTTTATGTTGCCCTCATTTTTGGTTTTTATTTTTTTGTTAGTTCCTGTTTGTTTCTGTCCCATTCATATCTGTTCCCATCAATGATATGTCTCACCTTGGTTTTCTTTCCCTGTGCCTTTCTCTCTCTTGAAATATTTCTTCTTTTATTCCTTCTTTCTTTCTAATTACTGTTTGTTGATCTTCAACTCCACTTGTATTATGCTCTTGTTTCCTTTGTTTTTGATATGGTATCCACTCTTTATATTTATATCTACTTTCAGTTTATTCGATAGGACCTGTTGTAGTACTTGCTGTTTAAATTGATGTTCTTTAATGTTTATGCCTGAAATACTTATCTTGTTTCTACGTTTTTGTTTATTTTGGTATTTTTCTAGCTTGTTTTTAAACTTTTTATTCTGACCTCGAGTTCCCTTTTTTCTGTCGTCTATACACTTGCCATCTTTTCCCATTCTAACTTTTTTTTTTGAAATTTCAAATTTTTGTAAGCTAATTCTTCTTGTAACTTCTTGTTTGAAGTCGGCTTTTAGTTCGTTTAGCTTTTCCTCATTTATTCCTACTTTCTGCCGTTTATCGTTGGTATTTGGAGTGTCTGTTATTATCTGTTAAAGGTCTTTTAACTTTTGCTACCTTTTGTGATTCTAATTCTGATTGCACTTCTTGATATTTGAATTCACCAGGCTGTACCGACAATGGTGGGCGTAGAACATCTGACCGACCACTTTATTTGCAATTTAATGCAATCACTGCACCTTATTCTTTGATTTTTTTTATACTGTGCATGCATTTGCGTTGAAATATTGGATAAGACCTTATTACTGAAGAAGCTTAATTGTTGTCAATTCCCATAATAAGAATTAACTTTACACTTAATTAAAATTAGTATTGAGGTTGCATTTTAAGGCGAAGAAGAAATGCAGAACGGTACTGCACTAAATTTAGATGGATTTCTTCAACAATTGTACGACGATGAATTGCAGACTGGAAAGTGCAAATGTAAGATTTTCTTTGCAATTGTCATATGAAACTCTAGTTTCATTGATTTTTGTGGACTTTGCTCTAGTCCATGGTGTGAACAAGCTCTTCAGTTAAAATAGATTACCTGTCAGGTAGTATCTTTCTCAAGTAATAATAATAATAAATTTATTGGTAATAAAAAAAAAAACAAATTACAATGACCAAAGAGTTTGTGCAGTTTCTTTATTCATACCGTTTTAGAATTTGTGATTTACAAACGTTTTATTGGGAATTTTTGCACTGGGATAAGCTTTATTAAATTGATTCAGGCTTGAATGAAGAGACTATGACCTGTGCAATCTTTATTAATTGATCCATTACGATAATGAGTCTTTACTATAAAAGCTTTCTGTTCTTGTGTAACCACTATTGTACTAATAATTTATACAGCCAATTCACAGTTTGCATTACAGATATTTACAATTCATGATTTAATTGATCTTAAAATATTTTTAATAAACATTTAACCTGATCTAAATAATGACTTTATGACAATTAATTGTGTACTTGATGAAGAAACGCATCTAAAAGTGTAGTGTAATAATGAGCATTTAGTATAAAAGTATTTTGTTCTTGTGTAAACGTAATTGTATAATATATTTAATAATTCAATTCTCAATCCTGTACTATTACATATTTTTAAGTTAAACACTAATGTTTTCTATAGTGATATGGTTTACCATATAAAAACATACATTTGCTATTTTTCATAATGGTTAAGTTGCTAATTAAAAAATAGAACATTTTATTAAGTTTATTTATTTATTCTTATATTATTCTTATAATAACTGCAATTATGTTTTGTTTGTTCTTAAATAATATCAGGTGCTATGTACTTTGTACTTTAATTGTTTATAATTACATTAATTATCACAAATAATAATTTTGTGTTACGCCTATGGTCATGCTTACTGATTTTTTTGTGTATATTTGGTTATCTACATTCTACATCGTAAACCTCGGTTTATCTCGTAAGTTTTTTTATTATCTCGGAAACGATTAAAAAATATATCTAAAGTTTTATTTTTCGCCTCCAGTAGGAAACACATAGGGTGTTTCTAACTGGAGGATACTAATAATGATATTCCAGTATGCACTACACCTTCCACTACGATTCTGGGCTACATTAAGTTGTTCTGCTAGCTAATCGAATGCTGATTATCAGATAGCCTTTGTAGAAATACAATTTTGAATATGCTATGTAACTGACAGACAACGTACTAGTTCTCATGCAAATAAGTGTACACTGTATACTTCAATCACCATATCATAACATAGTAATATTATTATGTTTGTACAACTGTAAAACAATGTATTCTATTTTTTAGCACTTTTTGAACTACATAAACTATATGAGAGTTAAAGAATTTTGTGGAGCCGTTGATAGTTTATATCATTGCTTTGATAAATGCACAGTATCTGAATCCAAAGCTACAACTGATGAGAAAACCAAGAGCTATCGATTTGCTGCTTTGAATTTAGCTATATTGCATTACAATTTTGGCCACAAGTAAGTATATTTACAATAATTACTATTATATATAGTTTTTTTAGTTATAAATAAACGTATTTTTGCAGAAAGTGGTATTTTGTGTAGTGAAAGTTTGTCTATACCCCAATCAATAAACTAAATTAATCTCATCTTTATTGCAAGCCCGGATTTCATTTTTTTAATTTAAACTATTTCAAAGAACTCACGGCTCAGCAAATACGCCATAAATCTTTCAATAAGAATGTATATTGTGTTTTTTTTTGCAGAATCTTGTCTAAATAAAGATTTAATTAAATCTATGTTTATATTAAACTAATAAATAATTTAAGTTCTGAATGAAACAAGTAATAAATTACTATTTTATTATTTTAGAGATGAAGCTTTGGCTGCTTTGAAGGAAGCTATTAAAATGGCACAAGAAGCAAATGACAATGTTTGCTTACAACATTCCCTTTCATGGCTGTATTGTCTTACACAAAATAATAGACATAAATTAATGGAACATTCAATTTTTAAAAGTCTGGATTTAAATTTGTCTTATGTAATGTCATTAGGAATTCAATCATTTGTACAATACGCATCAGTCACAATGGGAACACCAAAACAAGTCTTTGGTGTAAGTATGTCCATTTATTCTCAAAAATCATACAAAAACACAATTTATGGAGTCACTGCCATTTGTTTTATTATTTATATGAAAAATTATTGTTATTAGTAGCTAAAGAAACTACGAATTAATCGGCATCTAAGTGCAGTACCACAACGTCACTGGTATTTTATTGGGTTCTTACTTTAAATGGTTCACAGATTTTGATTTCAGTTTTATATGTAAACGGCGCAGATGGTTAAGTGAGCTGTACATCTTACCACTGCCAAAGACAAACCATCTCAGCCATCTGACTGGAAAGAAACTTTGAAAAATAACATACTCCCGCGATCTAACCTAATACACTCGCCGCTATTAATTTTAATGATATAGTTACACATGCATTTTATTATTTCCAGACAATAACAAAAAGTGATATAATCAATTGCCAACACAGCCATAAAGATCTAATTTCAACAAGCTTTTCCCAAAAATCAGCAATTTGGTTATTTTACGGAAAATCTGAAATGTCTTCCTTATGGAGTCAACTCCTCTTATATTTAAACACAGACAACCCAACCGTCAGTAAAACTTATTATGGTGAAGGCTATTGCCAAGCCCTTTGCAACATGGCTGGCCAATTACACCAAGAAGGCGATTACCCCTTATTTCATTCAATAATAACTCTAGTTAAAGAAAGATTTCCTCATGAACCTGTATCACATGTTTGGATGCTATGTGAAAATGTATGCAATTTCCAACATTTACTTTATAATGAACGATTAGAAGAAGCAGAAAATGTTGCAGCCAAAATAGCAGTTATAGATAAATGGGAGAGTTGTTTACGCATGGCAGAGCTGCTAATTTACAAACGTGATTACAATGAAGCCCATAATTCAGTTAACGAAATACTAGGAAAATGTAAAGATGGCACTAAAAAGTTCAGAATGGACATACAAGTTAGAGCCATGATACTTTTATCCGATATACAAATAGCTACTAATTTCCCTGAATCTATGGTACCTGGAATATTGGGCCTTTTAAACTCATCCCTAGCTTATGCAAATGATTATAATTTACAATTTTTAGCATCGATTGCACAATTACATATAGCACACGTTCAATTATTGATGGGCATGTCTTCCCAAGCTTTAGCTATGCTTGATAGATGCTTAATACAGATTTTAGCACATGGTGGATGCTATGATAGGGCTCGAGCTATGTTATTGTATGTTAAATGTTTAGTAGCAGATTGTCATGCTAAGACTGCTGAAGTAAGGGATAAAACAATTTTGGAAGCAATTGATATGTTGAAAAATGTTCGAAAGAATTTTGAGAAAGTTGAAGCTTATTTTAGGGTTAAAGATATACTATATTTACAGGTAATTGTTAATTTAGTATTAAACATATATATTTTTAATCAAATCTTTTTAGGCTCAACTTTATAATGAAGTGAATCATGTAAAGGAGAGGAATCAGTGTGCCATGGAATATAGATTAATGGATGATGATTATCCAACTAAGAATAGTTATACTTTAGTTACGTTTTTATAATATTTTTGTTGAATAAATAAATACTTAAAAAAGGTATTTTTAATGTTATATTAAAAAAAAGTCATCTATATTCGACGAGATAAAACTTATTAAAACTCTTTATTGCTTATACAATTAATTATATGGCTTGTATCTTCTTAGATGAAAATACCCACTTTTTATGATACATCACGAGCTTTTGAATTTTTAATCTAATGTAGATTGAATAATTTTATTTATATTAGTATAGTATTCAAGATATAAGAGAAATGAATTTTTAATTTCGTGTCTTCATGCGGAAAGTCCGAGTTCGTCATGATGGTTGCATAACTTAAACTACTAATATACTACCAGTCGTAAGTAAAGCAATACATAGTATTTGCTGGCTCGATAATACTTTTAAATGGTACTTATTTAGTCATGCTTTTATATTGTTATAACAGTTTATTCTACAGAGTCTTTATAAATGTCTGGGATTATGTAATCACTTTAAATATGCCGCCTTTTTAAAATTCTGCACCAAACTATTTATTTTGTTTGACAGTTCAACTGTCAGAGTTTCGACAGCAGTAAACATATGAAAAGAATATTTTTATTATTGAATCCTAAGATAGGCAACTTTATTTACGCACACCGAACTATTTCACTAGAGCGGCACAAACGTGTACATTAGATGATTACATAATCCCAAACTTTTATAATGACTCTGTACAAAACTTGTTTTATTATATTTTTGTTCATTTAAAGGTTGGCTTTTGGTGTGTAAACTATATTAAACACCAATGTGACGCTTTTTTGCTTTGGTTACAATAATCAAGCTTTGATAAATGATTAAAAACGTTGGTTGCAATTGAGCTTTTTGTGCTATTGGAGATCATATCTCAAAATTATTCTGGATTGTAGATACCGAAATTTATTGATATGCATTGTTTCCAAAGTCACTTAATGAAAATCAATCGAGGATTAATCTTGGGTAATATCAGGGTTAGTTGAGTCTAGGATTATATTGACACATCTATCCAAGTGCGATCACGATGGTTTTGGATTGGCTTTAACAGCAACAATATTTTCACTAACTGATCAATAATTATAGATATTATGATTGTTTTTCTGTGGTTTATTTTAAATCTTGGATCGGTCTCGGACTATTTGTACGGGCATTATAGTCGAAGATCAAATAGCAAAATAATTGTGGATTGTAGAATCCGAGATTTACTAATCTGGTTTTTTGTCAAAGTCTATATACTTCACGAACTGTTTATACTTAGTCAATTTAGTAAGTATCTATTTTAAGGTTATTATAAATTAGAACATTACCTGATGTCGTAATTGATAAACGAAACTATTTAATAACTAAAAACAATCTAGAATTGATCTTGAATAGTTCTAAGATTATTTGAATCTAGGATTGTATTGAATCTTTGCGATTGCTACTACAATACTCGATATACGTGGATTGGCTCTGACAGTAAAATATTTTAAAATTTGATAAAAATGCTGTTCAACAACGCAGAATTTGCAAATATCATTTTTGTTTACGGGTTCTGTAATTGTAATGCCTTAGCTGAATGTCGCAAGTATTAATTAAGATTTCCCGACAGAAAGTAACTTTCTTGTCGCGTATTTTCGGACACATTTTATGGAGGTCCACATCAACAGCACACCATGGCAGAAGAGGAACAAATAATTGATGCAGTTCTTGATGAACCAGGGGTCAGCGTTAGGCGACTTTACGCCCGTTTGCAACTATCTAAAAACTTTGTCTGGAAAACCTTAAATAGGGAAATTCTTCACTCATATCATTATCATAAAGTACAAAACCTACAATGACTTGCATTTTGTCAATGGCTGGATAACATGTTTATCTTGCCTTACGTAACAAGATGTGGTGCCAGCACGATAAAGCACCGTCCCATGTTGGGTGATATGAAGTTGTTGGCTCAACGATAATTTTAATGTGTGGGGACACATAAAACTATTGGTTTATGCGGAGTACGTAGAGCAGCTACGAGAGAGAATTGCGAATGCTGCATTGGACAAAACACAACAGATTTTGAAACAGTTTATTATTCTCTTTTAGTGCGTTGTCAAGCTTGCATCAACGCTCTTGTTTTGTTTGTTGTTACCATTGTTACAATTGATTTTTTTTTACTTAAATTTTGCTAAATATTTTTTTTTATTATCTCGAAAACGAAGCGAAATTAAAAAATGTATCTAAAGTCTTATTGTTTGCTTTCAGTTAGGAAACACCTTGTATAAATGAATATAAAAGATTTTTGGGAAACGTTTAAATGGTAGCGGTACGGTTAACCTCAAGGGCAAAGAACTCGATAGTTTCCGGGAGAGCTTTTGCATAAACTTGGAATAAAAATGTTGATATATTTGTATTTTGAGTTACACCAATTTTTCTTACTCTGATAAAGTGTACATATGCTGAACTAATTTTGAAGCTTGTGGCATAGTCAAATAAATCTCTATGGGCTGGCCAGGTTAAGGCAAAATACTGGGTATTTCTAAACAAAGTGTGAACAAGCGTAAGTATCTCAACAGAGAACGAACCTAAGCAAATCGAACGTCACAAATTGCGTGGGTTGTACTCGAAGTTTTTGACACTCAAAAAACCGCCACTGGTCACAAGACTATTTCAAAATAAACTTTTGGAAATTATATTTTTAATTAACCACACACTTAATAGCAGGTTGTCATCATTATCCTACTATTGTTTAGTTAACTAGAAGAAGCAAATTATCGAACTCTCAATGAGCCATGCATGATTACCGCTGGAGAGTTTCTTTGTTTAGTTGTCACAAGGTGCTTAGATGGCGATAGGAGTATTAAAACGAAAAATAATATAAAAACATAGAATTATATACTATAGTAACTGGAAGGGGGTCATCACCTCCTGGTGAAGCAGAAAGAGTGCGCACTATTAACGGATCTGTTTAGGCTACTCTCTTTATTTCACTTACCCGCTCTTATGAATCAATTTGGACAAAAAAAAATTATTTAGGTGTCCTGTGTAATTAACTGGACCTTTAAAGACAAAATACATTGATAACAAGTAATGCATTTCAAGAATTAAAATTAGTCAAAAATATTTTACAAAATTAATTAATAATGCTAAAATAACGTTTGCAAATATTGTTTATAATAATTTATTATGTTTTTTTTACAAGTTTATTCTTATGAACACATTAACAGTTTTGGCTTAACTGGTAATGAATTCGTAATTTTTTTTATTCATATTTGAGCATCTACCGGGGTCTGTTGACTTGTCACAGGAGCAACTGCGTCATCCTCCGCCAGCTAGAAGTACAGGATGATTATAAGTGTTTGGGATTATGTAACCATCTAATGTACGTTTGTGCCGCTTTAGTGAAAATGCGTAAATAAAGTTGCTTATCATAGGATTCAATAATAAAAATATTTTCATATTTTTACATTGTTTACATTTTTATAATTATCAGTTAGAAACAAAATGATAACACAACAAAGCACAATCCGGAATAGAATAGAGCCATTCCCTCATTACAAAACCGCTCATTCCTAAAGTAGGATTTAATAATAAAGTATTCTCTTTATTTGTTTACATTCTTATAACTTTAGTAGACAATTTTAAAAAGGCGGCATATTTAAAGTGATTACATAATCCCATTTCACACTTTTTAATAATACACCGAAAAAATCGCGTTATATTGAAACGGCGATTCCGGAATCATAATCAGGGGTCCAAATTACCACAGAAACCGAAAAAGTTACAAACTTTGGTTCACATTTTGAAAATTTTAGTCTGGCGGCATGAGCATAAGCACATGTAACTCTTCTTCTTCTTTAGCCTGATTTTGTTCACTGCTTTGTTGAGCGTGCCTCTGTATATCCTTGTCCTTGTCCTTCCATTTTATTTGGGGGGCGGCCAACGCATCTCCTAGATACTCGGGGTCTCCACTGTAATATTGTCTTGGACAATTTGTTTTCTCTTGCCACGTGTCCCGCTTATTGCCATTTAAGATGTGCTATTTGTTTTACAACATCTGTGATTTTAGTTCTTTGCTTTATTTTTTTGTTCGGGATTTTATCGCGTATGATTAATCCTAACATTGCGCGCTCTATTGCTCGTTGGCAGACTAAAAGTCTATTTGCGTTGTTCCTTGTGATGGCTATAGTTTCTATCTAGCTTGTATGTAGTGACAGGTAAGATACATGTATTATAAACTTTCCTTTTCAGGTTTATTGGAATTTTAGGTTCTTGTAGGATTTAGGATACATTCTTGCCAAAAGCTGCTCATGTCAAATCGATGCGCCTGGTGATCTCTGTTGTTTGGTTGGCTTTTTATAATTTGATGCTATGCCTCAAGTATATATACTCCTTGACTTTTTCTAGAGTGTGATCCTTAATAGTGACCATTTTGTTACTCGGACTTTTTGTTTGTGCGTGTTCATTTGCAGGCTCACAGTTTGTGAGGTTTTGTCGAGTTCGTGTAGCATTTCTTTCAGTTTTTCTGGGTCATTGATAATGAGAACAATATTATCAGCAAAGCGAAGGTGATTTAGGCAGATACTATCGATGGTTACTTTCTTTCTCTCCCACGATAGTTTTTTGAACACCTCTTCCAGCGCTTAAGTGAATAATTTTGACGAGATGGTAGGGTCCTGCCGGACGCCTTTTTTGATAGGTTCTTTCTTTGTCGTCCAATTTTTTTCTATTTTGACGTGTTTGTAGATGTATTTAAGCAAGTTTGTGTACCTAGAGTCAATTTGGGCATTGTTCATTGACTGGAGTACTGCCACTGTTTTGATGGTGTCGAAGACCTTCTGATAGTCCACAAATGCCATGTGGAGGTGAATATTGTACTCTGTACATTTCTCAATCAGTAAACGTAATGTTTGAATATTGTCGGTTGTGCTGTAGCCTCGCCTTAAACCTGCTTGTTCAGTCGGTTGATAAAAGTTGAATTTTTGTGTTAGTCAATTTATTATTATTTTGGTTAGTAACGTATAAAATATGGACAGTAGATTCATTGGTTTGTAGTTTTCCAAATTTGTATTATACCCTTTCTTAAAAAAGATAATTACCTCTGCGTATTGCCATGAGTCAGGAATTTTGCCCACTTCAAAGCATTTGTTCAAGAGTATCAGGTTTGCTTTTTTTAGGGCCTTTTCTCTAGTCTTTAGCATTTCACTAGTTATTTGATCTTTGCCTGGTGTTGTGTTGTTCTTCAGATGGTGTAATGCTGCTTTTAATTCTGCTTTATCAATCTCTTGGAATTTTTTGGATCTTTCATTTAGGACAATTTTTCATGTGTAATTTTTTATTGTATGTATTGTTGTCTTTCTTTTTGATCTTCTAGCGCGCAAAACTTTCATGGTGTTGTTTTAAATAGCTTGGATTTGTTTTGTGTTAAATTCTCTGCAGACTTTCCTGGTGGCCTTTTTTATTTTTTTTTGTTTAAAGTTGCATATTCCGGAGAGTTTCTGTCTATTGCTATCCGTTCCTTGATCAGTATTTCCGATTTCTTGCTAATTTTGTGTTTTCTGCGGTACACAGACTTTTTTCACCACTTTTCTGATGTTCGTAGTAATTCTTGTTGTTAACGCATTTAGTTCTAACCCCTGTACTTCATCGGTTGAATGTAGGCTTTTGCTGATTTGGGTGTTGCCTTTTTCTTCTTTTTCTTTGAGTTCCGACACGGTTGGTTGGATTCTCTTTTTCATTTGTCGCTTCTTTTCTAGCTGAGCGTTAAGTTGTATTTTGGATCTTACTATTTTGTGGTCACTTCCTGTGTTAAACCGGTTTAAGACTGATACGTCTGAACATACGCGTTTGTCATTTGCTAACGTAGTTTATTTCCTATTTGGGTGTTTTTTTTAAAGAAAGTGTTTAATCAGTACATCTTCTCTTTGTTGAGGAAGTAGTGTTTGTCCTCTCGGGTTTTTCTCACCCAGACCATGTATCTCTAATGTTATGGTGGGTCCGTTGCTGTTTTTCGTCCAACTTTGGCATTAAAGTCCCCCATTATAATGGTAAAATTAGTGTTTTCTGCAATTTTGACGGCTGTTATGTCTTTGTAGAACTGTTTGTTGTTTTTGTCTTTTGATCGAGAGGCATGGGCGCTGACTTTTGAAAATGTCAATGGAGCAGAGTTACTTGTGCTCAGATATTTGGGCTGTATGGCCCCATTTTTTATATATATTTATGAATGGATGGTCAGTCTCTTTATGCAAATTGAAAATATTAAATTAAAATTTTATTTTTTATGCATATAAGCCAAATTCCAATGGGGGCTTACTATATAGATGACTCTGTCCGATATTGCCTGTGCTTTGGTGACGAGTTGTTGATGTTTATGAGTATCAGTAGGGCTACACCGCCGATATGTGAGTTTGTGTTTGCTGATTCCCAGATTCCACTTTATGTTCTGCAACTTGTTCTTAAGGTTTGTTAGATGTTTGTCGAGCTTCATCGTGCGGATGTTGTATGATGAAAGGTAAATCGTAATTCTTTTGTTTTTTTTTTGTATTATTGATGTTTTTTGAGCTTTTGCTTCTCCAAGACTTGATGAGGCAGACTGACTGATTAGTGCATAATTCTGACCTTTCTGCTCTACTTGCCTGAGGTGTTCTTAAGTTCAAAATATGAAATTTTATTCATTTTGGCTGTTAAAACGCTACGCCAGCCAGGCGTGTTTGCGAGTATTTTGGATTAAATTTCTTTAATCCTAGTTAACGGTTATTCCGTCGTGACACGGTTGCCATAAAACCGAACATTTTGTCGATCGCCGAAAGAAATCTCTTTAAGCCATGGACTTGCAGTTTGGTGGAGATTTAAATGGGTCTGTTAGCTAGCTTCAGGAGCAATTGCGCCTTTCCTCTTTACCGTTTAGTACCTTTTTTACCCTCAATCGCAAACAACCATGTTTTTGATGGTTATCTTAAAATTTACAAATAAATGCTAAGAATATCGGGGTCGATCCCTAAAATCGTAATCAGAGGTTAATTTTACTTTAGGAGATGCAAACAATTTTTTTTTTCAATAGTTAAAAAAATGCTCGAAAAAGACGTAGATATACTCTTCCTTTTTCTATATTACGGACTTCCGCTTTGGTGGGCAACTTGCCGGGGTCTGTGGCTTGCCACAGAAGCCACCGCGTCTTCTTCCGCCGGCTAGAAATATGTTTGATTCACACTTTTCCGTAATAAAAATTAATTGAAAAAACCGCTTTGGATTAGAAGGCGAAATGTTGAGGGTATTGAAATGGCGGTTACAAAAAACCGGAAACATCACAAACTTTGGTCCAAATTAGCAAATTTTAGTCGGTCGACACGACCATACATGAGTACGTACTGGCGATAAATCTAAACATTTAATTGATCACGGAGGAAAAACCTTTTAAGTTACGGACTTCCGCTTTAGTGGGCAACCTACCGCGGTCTGTGGCTTGCCACAGAAGCCATTGTGTCCCCTTCGCCGGCTAGAAGTATGTCAGTTTCACACTTTTTTGTAAACAATAATATACCGAAAAAACCACTTTGGATAAGAATATCGAATGGAGATTGTGTTGCTTGGTGAACGTTTTTGTCGTTTCGCTATTATTAGATGGGATAAGCTAAAATCCTAAATAGCAAGCTACATAATGAATAATATATAGCAGGCTGGCTCTGTCTATGATAGGAGGCGAGGAAAGTACCCGACTTATGTATTGCCTCTATAACATTACGAGTATTTTATCATTGTTAGCGCACCTACTTATCTGCAATGTATTATAATATATCATTCCATTTTAAAATTGCTATATTTCAACCTAGCCAATAGATGTTATTTGTTTTTATTATACATGACAAATCTGGGTGCAGAATTACGAATAAGCGGCAGATAATGAATGTATTGTTTATTTCTCATTGCATTTTGCTCTAATTGAACGCCATATTATTTTGACAATATGTACTAAAACTTTACAACTTGGTGTATTGTTAAAGTAATGTTGTGATAATAATCTCCACTCAACAAATAAATGACACATTGTTGCTTTCCGTTGAATAAATATAATATATATTGTATTAATGTGGCATTAAATAAATGAAAAAAGATTTACACAAAACTTTCATCTTATAATGATTGAATTAAATTTGTAGAACACATTTCAAAATAATATATAAAAACTAATCAAACAACAAAAAATACAATTAATAATAATTATTATAATATAGATTATTACAATTTATACACGTTATGTATAAATTTATAAGTTTCAACATATCTAGTAAAACAATTCAAAGGTAAGGTACACAATCTTCACATAACGTGATGAGAACATGCACTTTAAAATACATTTTTTTTCGGCTATGCAACATACAGATCGCGCCTTTGGTAATTGAGTGGGAACGTTGTGGTTTATTAAACTTTGTAAGCAATTTATATACTTAAATTAGAGAACATTGTCATGTATTAATTCATATCAAGTATCATGAATAACATCACAGTAGCAGAAAATTATATCGTTCAGTGCGTGCAATTTAACACAAGCGAATTCTACAAGCGGTAAGCTGACAAATTAATTTAATTGCTTAAAATTAGTCAGATGGCACTTAATTTACATTATTTATAAGTAATATGATATACAGATTAATTTTTTTCAAGGAAAGTTAATCTGTTGAATATCTGTTCAGTAATCACAATTTTTATTTTATCACTGTTACATTATATTTTTATCATTGTATGGCCTAAATGTTTGATGATTAATTTCCACCAAATAACAATGACTGACGGGATAATGCTTGCTTTATATTGCAATGATTTAGTATTAAATAACTTAAGTAAGAAATTATAGTATCTTATATAAACAATTTATAAGATTGGTACTTAAAATAAACTGCAAAATTCAATTCGCATGAGTTGTGTAAGATGTTAAATAAACTTTTTAAAGTTTTTGCAATTGTATCAACTATCTGGAAGAAATTTTATGTACCAACTTTGGTATAATAATAATTTTCAAAATTAAATGTTGAATTTTACAAAAATACTTTTATTTGAGAATATAATTCATCACGCTTAAATGGCAAAGAAACTACAGAAAATATTTAATATTCTTGGCATGAGCATTTTGCTTAAAGTATGAAGTCGGTTATAGTGGTAAAAATCTGCTAATAATTTATAGATAAATTTAAACACGAATCCCTTGCAGTAGCTCGACCAGTAAAGTATTGGCTTGGTTTAAATACTTTAAATGATTTGTTAGCTGCCTAATGTCGTAAATAGGTATTTTAAATACACTTTAATAAATAATAAATTTTGCTCCGGTTCTTGAAAACTACTATCCATCATAGAAGTTTTTTTTTTTTCATTTTAGTTTCATAATAACTTCAAATATAACAAAGATATATTATCTTGTTAATCTTATTTATTATATGTTTTATTTTAACTTGTTGAAAAGACTGTAATAAGCCGTCTTCCTGTCATTACATTTAAACTTACTTTATTAAATATAATTAAATTTGACGCATTGTTCATTGTGCTCACTAGTGTTAATAATATTAACCATGTAATATAGATGTTGTTTTGCGACAATATATTTTACGTGCATTATTTATATAATTGCATCTAATTTCTTAATGTTATTATATTGCAATTACAAGCTTATTTTGTCGTGCTTATCGTATCCTGATTATGTTAATTAAATTTTATTACCTGACATTGCTTTATTATTTGTCATATGTTATAAAATCATATGAGACTCATGATATAAAGATGCCAGTAAGAGTTTATATTTATTCAATATAGTTCTGGTAGTTAATGTGTGTACTGTGAAGGAATTTTAAATTATCTGTAAGTGTTAAGTTTTATGATTTGTGAAACATATTCTTTGTCTAAATATCTAATCGCATATAATTAACATAGGTAAAGTTAATCATGATTTAATTTTTTAATTTGTTGGAACTAATAATTTTATTTTTTTGTATTTTTTGATTATTTTGAAATTTTTCAGAACAATTTGTTTATTACAATTTTTTTGCAAGTTTTTTAGTTGGTAGGCAGTTTTATGTAGTAATTTCTGTTAATACGTTTGATGGAATTGATGAATAATTTAGTAACGTTTCATCACAATTGCTGCTTTTATAAAGAATGAAATGCTTGAAAAATACTTTTATGTATTTTCTAGTGATTTAATAATATTTCATCTTTATTAGTTTTAATTAAATAATTCAAAATTTTTTCAGAAATGATTGCAGGTAAATACAATTACTATTATATTATTTTGTTACATAGAATATTAATATATAAATACATAAACTTATTTTGTAACAAAATTTTTTATAATTAAAAAAAGATCAAGATAATGTTTAAACATCTACAACAAAAAATTTAAATTTTATTTAAGACAAAACGAACAGGAATGTTTAGTAAAGAAGAAACGTACAGAAGCATCTTATGCTTTTAAAATAAATCAGTGGTAGCCGCAAGTTTACATTTTTGCAAAATAATGTAGAGAAACGCTGTTTTAGGATTCAATGCGAGTTTTGTACAAACATGTAGATTCTTCTTTTTCTTCAGGTGCATATATGATTTTGGATGTTTAGGATGAGCATGACTATCTTCACTTTATTGGTTACTATTCTGAAGAGCTCCTTTGACACGCCCTAAGATTCTGCAACCATGATATTCTCCTCCGTCCTGGACCTAGCTTGCCGTGTATCTTGACTTAAATAATATCTTGTAATAGGGCGTACAATTAGTCTAATGAACCACGTCTTAAAGATCTTCCTACACATAATACATCAAAGAATATACAGAAAAATAGAAGAACACATAGGCGAAACACAATTTGGGTTCCGCAAAGGACTGGGCACCAGGAAAGCTTTATTTAGCCTACAAGTCCTAACACAAAGATGTAGAAATGTAATCCAAAAAATATTCCTATGCTTTATTGACCTGGAAAAGGCGTTTGACAAGCTACAACACAACAAAATGCTAGAAATATTAAGAAACACTGGAATAGACGACAAAGACTTTTGTTTTATCTCAAAACTTTACTGGCATCAAACAGCGAACGTCAGAATTGGAGACAGACTTACAGAAACAGTTGACATATAAAGAAAAGAAGACCTATCGATAAATGGAATTCCAGCACGTTACAAATACCACGGTTATGGAAACACTTATGAAAGAAACCGAACTAGTACGAACCGTAAAGACCAGAAAGCTTGCATATTTTGCACACGTAATGAGACACTCAGAGACATACAATATCTTACATATAATCCTACAGGGAAAGATCAAGGGAAAGCAAGGTGTGGGAAGACGGAGAACATCCTGGCTGAAGAACCTCCTACAGTGGTTTGGACTAACAACAGAGTCGCTGTTCAGAGCAGCGGTCAATAGAGTGATAATATCCAACATGATAGCCAACGATTGCTAAGCGGATAGGGCATTCGAAGAAGAAGAATAAGGCGTACCTGTTCTCGTTCCTCATAATGTGGCCTAGATATTGAAGTTTGCGAGTTTTGTTAGTGTGATTCCGTATAGTAGTATTGAGAATATGTAGCACCTCAACATGCGTACTTAGGTATCAAGATGGAGCTCGTGGTTTTTGAAATGTTTACTTGTTGTATTGAAAGCGGCTTGAGTTTTCTCAATTTTATTATTTATCTCTTGACTATTGTCCCAGTTTTCGTTTACAATTGTGCTTAAGTATGTTAACTGCCTCACTCTCTCTATTTGTTGATTGTGAGCGTATAAATTTACATTGAGTATTTTTTTTTTATGACTATAAACTTTGTTTTGTTGCTATTAATATTAATTTCAATTTTTTTACTAGTTGCTACAATTTTGTTATTAAGTTCTTCAAGAGAGTGAGCGAATATCATTGTATTGTTGGCATATCTGATGTTGTTTAGCTTAACTCCGTTCAGGAAGATGCATTCTTTTGTGTCTTCTAGGGTTTTTTTAAAGATTTGTTTAGAGTATTTGTTAAACAGAATTGGCAAAAGTATGCACCTTTGTTTTACTCTCTTGCTATTTCGATGTTTTTTACTTGTTTATCTTTAATTTTCAGAGATGCAGTATGGTTTTAGTAGAAGTTGGCAATGATTTGGAGATCTTTGGCGTCAATTCTTACTTGTTTTAAGATTTTTATCATCTTGTGATGTTGCACACGAAAGCTTTTTGGTAATCAATTAAGCATACTTAATTATCGCAATTTACGTTTTTTTGGATGAACACCTGTACTGAGAAAAGTGCTTCTCTTGTGCCTACATCGTTGATGAAGCCAAATTGTTAGCTGAAATTTGTTCTTTGCATTTGTTGTAAATTCTTTTGAGTAAGACTTTAAGGAATATTTAGAAAAAATAACTCCAGAGGCTGATACTTCTATATTTCTCACATCATTTTGCTTCTACTTTCTTTGGTAATACGATGAATTCCGACTTCAACCATTCTTTTAGTACGCTACCCGAGTTGTATATTTTATTAAATATGTTGGTAAAACTTTTGATGTGCTTCTCATTTATTAGTTTCAGGCTTTCTACTTGTATGTTGTCAGGCCCCGTCACTTTCCCATATTTTATTTGTTTTAATGCTGCATCCACTTCCTCTTCCAAGATGTGCGGACCTGTTTCTTATTCGATGATTGGTGTTAGTATTCTTCTTGTTTTCTAAGTTTATGATGATCTTTTCCTCATTGTTCACCAGTTTCCTAAAGTTTTTTTTTCTTGTTTTACCAGTCAATTCTCTAATTTTTTGGTGTACATTAAAAACGTCATATTTTTTCTGCAGTTCTTCTATCTTTTGGCATACTTTCGTTCTTTTTTTTTCTTTGGTCTTTTTGATTTCTTACCTAATTGTTTTGTTAATTTTTTTGTATTTTTTAGTGTTGTTTTTTTTAATTTTTTTTTTGCTCTATTAAATTTATTATTTTATTTGTCATTTATATTATCTTTTTTTTTTCTTCTTTTTTTTTTTTTTTTTTTTTTTTTTTTTTCTTTTTCTTCTTTTTCCCATCTTTCAAATGTGCTTTCTTGATATTTTGGATAATTTTATTTAAAACTGTTATTTGTTTTTCTACTGACTCGGTTACGTCCATTTCCTTACTGATTTTTTCGTTTATTTTTTTTTCTACCTATTTTTTATGCTAGGATTTTTAAGTATTTTCATGTTGCATTTGTTATTGTTTTTGTATTTGGCCTTCGTTTTTTTATACCAAACTTTAAATTCTCCAACCACTGATACATGATCGGAATTAATATCTATATTTATTTATTTATGTTTTTTATTTTTTTTTTAAATTTTTTTTTTATTGTTATTTATTATAATATATTTACATATTTATGAATTATATTTTATTTTGTTTTCTCCCCACTTGCTGCTCTATGAGTATGAAACTGATCTGATTTCTGATGAGATGTCTTGGTCTGCTGAGTGGGGATTTCTAGGTATAGAGCTTCTTTGGGGGCATCTTGAATTGTGAGTTTAGTGCGACCAATTCATTCTTTTCAACAAAGACTTCTATAATATTACCTCACTGGTTTCCCTCTCCTAACGTACGGTCCCATATATTCTGACTTATATCCTGTACCAAGTTTTGAGTTAAAGTTTTCCATCGTGATGGTGATTTCCTGTTTTGGCAAAACTCGTAATAGTTCTGTAATGGCTTCATAGTATTCTTCCATCTTTTCGTTTGGTTTATCCGCAGTTGGTGGGAAGACCTGGATAATATTTTTACAAGAGTTGCGTCAAGTTGAATTAGTTGAACTTTTTCTGATACCGGTGTGAAGCTCTTCACGCTTCTAGCCATTTGTTTGGTCATAATGCCAATTTCATATTTGTGCTTATTATTGGATGTTTTAATAAAATACTTTGTAGTCGTCTATATCCATTGCTCTTGTGCCCGGCCACCGCATTTTGCTTATTCCTATTATGCCGATATACAGTCGTTTTACTTCTTTTAGTGCGTTATAGATTATACCTTCTTGTGCTATTGTTCTAACATTGCACGTACAAATTCTTAATTTACTTTTCTTTTCATCTATTAATGCAGTTGGTTTGCTTGTTACTGTTTCCCCAGGAGATCCGAATGGGAGGCTTGAAACTCTTAATTAAAATTTAGGTCTGAGCATAGTCATGTTCAATTTGCTAGGACTTATTTCCTCGAATCTTTAATGCGGTGAGTGTCCTAACTTCTTCCTCATTCTTATGCCGTTCACTGCATTGGGTCTCTTTCTATAGTTCATCTGCCTTTGTTGCCGATTTCTCAGCCTTTGGACAAAAGAGTGCCTTACTTCTTGTCAATTCCTCTACCTAAAGTTGTTGAAAATGGACTACTTATACGGTAGTCGCTCGGTTGGCAGAGCCTTGTTAGTTTCTGGCAAGGTGCACCACGTGCAGGTAAGGTGTCAGTTGGGCTAGCATTTGCTATCACCCTTTTGTTGTAATCTCTGTAATCTAATAATCTTGGTTCACAAGGAAAATATGTGAGTTGTTGAATGAGTTGTGACAGATTATAAGAGGCAGCAATAGCTTGTTGTTCGGATAGTGTTGTAGAAGATGAGTGACTTAACTATTCAGTATTTAGTACATTAAAATCTTCTAACAAAATTATTGCAGCTTTCCTATGATTACTTGAAGAAACTTTTAGTAAGGTTATCAAAAATATTTGGAATTGCCTTATTTGGAGAACGGTATATGCTTATTACAAAAATAGTCTTATTGGGAAGATTTAATTTAAGAAATATACTATTATAACTAATGCCTTGAACAAATGAATGTTTAAGATGATAATCAACAAACATGGTCTCGGGGCAAGGTATGTTCGAGTTCTCCAATTCTGAAAAGCTAGATTTAGCGTTTAGTTGATATATTGTATTTGCTATTGTTAGACCGTTTTCAGTTCAGAAGTTTATTAGCACCTTTCTTTCATTTCTAGTTCCAATGCAATAACTTCCTACTAATTTCTTTTGTGATAGTTTTCTAACTTTTACATTGAGATCGCCTATAACAATTTGTGATTTTATGAAGTATTGTTTCAAGCTAACCGTAGAAATGTTTTACAACTTCTTTGTTTGAGTCGCCGGTGGGTCCGCATACTTGTATTATATTTAAAACAACAGACTTAGAATATAGCGTCATTCATCAATCTTTTTAATACCGATGAGAATAGAACAATTGCTACTCCTTGTTTCTGATTCTATATTTATTTCTTAAGGATACTATTGTGTTGCCGGTATTGTACTAATACAGCAAATCTGAATACAAATAAGAAAAACAATGACACAAAACAATTTAAAAGAACAATGTTAACAAGTCAAACAACAAACGTAGCAAACAAGAAAGAAATATGACAAACAAACAGCAAACATAACAAACATAGACATAGTTTAACACCAGTGTTGAGCAAAAACTCAATAATATGTTAAGAAAAAGTATTGTATAGTATTGAACAAAAAGATTCAAACTACATGATATATCATTTTTTACATTAATATTGAAAAAGCAAAAGAAGTAATATAAACAAAAACACTGAAACCTGTTCTTTAATATCACAAACAGAGAACCAGAAAAAAAGTAAATAATAAAAAGTCACCACTAAAATTTTAGTTAAAAATAATAATAAAAATATACTAAACCAACTTACAAACAACTTTTGATAATTAGCAAAATAGCTACTTTTATGAGTCAGTATTTTTTAATCAATCACACTTTAAGGTGCAGACAGACAAAGGAAACAATAACTGCCCCAAACGCCAAGACAACAGATGCCTTGAATTTCGTACGTCGTCAGTCTAAAATTTGCTTGTTTGTGGATGTAGCCACAACAACAAATAAATGTTCAAGATTGGAATCTCCCAGATTAAAGCGATTCCGATTTTCATTGTACTTTGGTTTCAGTCAAAAAGAGGATATAGGGTTTTCTATGTTCAAGTTGCTAATCAACAGAATTTGATTTTTTTTAAACCACAAATATTAGAAAAACCTCAAACTTAGTCAGTGTTTATTTGATTAAATTGGTTACTGGAAGTGGTGAAGTCTTGTTCCGCTCATTTTAACGTATCAAAAACTATGACCTTGTGGGCGGTTTGCCGCGTGGGATAGTGTTACTTGCTCTACAATCTACAATAGACTGGGTTTTATACACATTTGGCTCAGTCCAAGCATCTAATGCAGTTTAAGTTACTAATAAAATTATTATTTTTTTATTCTTACACAAAACAGATGTTAGTTTTTTAAATTTGTTTTTTTGCAGTCTACTTAAGTCATTCGTTGTATATGTTATAAGATAATATAATATTAGTTTTAAGTTAAAGATCTAAGATAATTATATTTTACTGCATTGCACCAACAAAGTGTAAGCTTAGTTTAGCAAACAAAAATTTAAAAAAAAAGATTTCATGTGGCAAACTGCACATTTTTAGTAATTATTTTTTTGGAAACGTTGAAAATAATATTGTTGTTCAGTATGAGAAAGTCAAGAAAATGCAGAACAACAAACTAACTGCAAAAAAGAATTTAATATTATAAAAAATTAATCATTTTTTAAGATATGACGTCACAACTTATTGGTAACATGAAAACATGTTCCTTTTTGTTTTTTAGAATTTGACGTCAAATGTAACTGGAACATACTTTTAAGTAACTCAAGTAAACTTGTCAGAAAACAATTATAATATGCATGCACAAAAATAAACGTTGATTAATATTTTTATATTAAGTTTTTACTAAACCAGCAATACTGCCATGAACTTCTCTCAATTATGTGGTGCAATGAAATAAGCCACCTATATCGTTTAAAGGGCAGTACTAATTTAGAGGGACATAACTAATATTAATTAAATTTACATGCAAAAAGGTTTTTTATTTTGATGTACAGGGTCCATTATGAAAGTAATGCGCATGATTTTATTGTAACGCGACTATCCATCACAACCCCGTAAAACCGGTCGGGAAATGTGGTGGAGGATCTGCCCTTCCAACGTAACCGGTCGCCAACTTGCTCTGACTGTTCTGAGCGGAAAGACGTGTCTCCGCGTAAAGTGTGTTTTTCGACATTGTTACACGGCGCGATTTTGCACTGTCAAGAACTTTTGGATTTGGTTCAAAATGAGCCGGACTTTTTTAACTCTGTTGTAACCAGAGACAAATCCTCCAAGAAGAATGGAAGAAGTGTATGAGAAACCAGCAAGCAAGGTGTGGGTTAACGAAAAAATTAGTGAAAAGTTTTGAACATTGAAAAGAGTGAGACAGAGCTGCCCATTAAGTCTTACTTTGTTTGCAATTTACATTTAAATTAGCTTAAGCAGGGGGATTGGAGTATTTAGAGAAAAAGTGTGGTCGCTAGCTACCAAAAAAAGCAAACAAAATTATGGATATGGAGATAGAGATATACAAAAGCAAGAAAGGAGAATACGAGTGAAAGAGTATTAAGTAAGTGAACTGCAAATGTATGTACCTAGAAAACAATAGATATAGTAAAGATGATAAAAAGATGATTGCAAGATTCAGATGTGTTAATAAAGAGCGAGTGACAAAATTTTGAATGGAAAGGGATTTGAAAGTGTGCAGAATATGTTAAAGGAATGTAACAAGGTGAAAAAAGAGCAGATGGAAAAAATGATAAATGAGGGCAGTTGAAAAACGAATGAAAGAAAATGTATTAAATATACATATAAAATTTTAAGTTAGTATCTGTATTATCTATAAACAAAAATCTTGAAACAAAATTAAACTGAAGTAAGTAAGTATTGGACAAAATTTGAGGTATTTTTTTCAGAAACGATCGTATTTTTAATATATCTTTCAACGTACCGTATAAAAACTAGTATTTTTCAAGAAGTGCAACATTTTTTTTATGCACCTTTTGCATATATCTATATAAAACCTATATACTTTTGTATAAAATATTGTTTTTAAGTATGGATAGAACCCTCTGAAACTCTATTTCTCTATTTCTAAATTTTACTCAACCAAGCTGTTTGAATTATTTTTTGAAATTAAAGTTGTACATTACAGGCCGAATATTTAATGGGCTTTGATGGTATAACTAAAAAAAGTAATATTAACATTTATAGAAAACAAATGACGTCAAATTTGTAAAGGTGCTAAAATCACATTAAACAAGGACAAATAATAATAAATTAATATAAAAATAATAGAACTATACATAGATTTTTTTGCAGAATTTTTGTTTTTTCTAAAAAAAATATTTTATAGGTGTTTGACCGTTTTAAGAGTTTGTTGCTACATCATATAAAATTGTAAGTTTATTTTGTATGAGTTTATCAATGGCATGTTTTATTATCAAAATATTTTGACACGTTTGGCACTTGGGCCTTTCAAAGTAGAAAAAACAAGTTATGTTAATGTGATTTATGCCTAAACAGTAATCGACACAAGACAACATTCTTTTTCTCTTTTGTTAATACTCACCGGCCGTTATGGATTGTCAACTCTCAATCACTTTTAAATTTACGTAGCCTTTAAGGTCACTAAGCTTTAGGTTTGCTTCACGCGTATGCATTTCTATTTGGTTCGGTTCGATGAAACCCTTTCACACATACAAGGTTCTTACACGGTTTATATTAAGTTTTGTGGTTTTTTCCGTACACAGGCTTTGTAGTGATCATAATAGAGAGAAGTCAAGTTGTTGCCTTGTTGGTTTTCTATAAAAGAGAAGAAAAATAAAAGAAGGAATACTAGAATTTATTGGAAAAACCTTCACATCGCTTTACGACTGCAATTTGGAGCATTCTAGATCAGTTTACCGAAGCTAAAAAATAAATTGCATTTAAAACTAAAAAACCGTTTTCAAAGCCAAGATAGATTTATGAGAGAATGTCTCCAGATTTTGATTATTAGCAAAATTGTCAGAAAAGTTTGTTGTGCAATCTAAACGGTATTACGATTGGAAATGCTTCCTGTTCTAGATAAAAAAAAATGATAATCAACTCCCCAGAAATTTGAAATTATTGCTAATTTCTCGAAGAATTGCTTGTGCGCCGTTGATTACATCTACAGATCGACCACCTTCTCAACTCGATGCATATTAACTATAAAGGACATTTGTTTATAGTTTTTAGCTAATGCAAAATACCAATTTGTTTACGTTTTACGCTAATGTTAGAGCGTATGGGAAACCAATTGTAACTCACGAGCCTGAGCTCGACTCGTGGTACTTACGGCGGCTTCTACATTTTTAAAGGGAGTTAAGAGAAACTCCGCATTTTATATTTTACTTTTAATTATTAACGATTAACTAACTATCACTATTACTTTATACATTTCTTAAACACTAGCAAGAATATATCCGCTTTTGCGATACTATTGCACACACGTGCCTTTTAGATCTTTTGCACACCCGTGCTTGGCCGACGGCCGCACACTTGTGCTTTGTCACTTTTCTAAAACGATTCTCTCTCCCATATCTCAAGAGCGGTTTTCAGACTTGTACCAAAAACTCTAGATTTTAAAATGGAGGAACTACGCGGCATATTTGAATATATCGCGCGTCTACATTTTGTACGTTACACTATCTATGAATCTACCTGGCAACCAGGCACACAAACGTTTAAAATGCATTACTACCTTATAGAAGATAATACTTTTGGTTTATATAAGCATCTTTTTAAACCGTACGGTGAACATATGTAGTTTGACAGTAAAGAAAAGAATATACAATTATTGTGTGTGCAGAGCTTGCAGGAACGTGGAATGTACTTTTGTAATACTTAGAAACAAATGAAATAAAATTTATGCTACGGATGTAGTGAGAGATTGTGTAGTTTTGCATAGTTTTGTACAATACCAATATGGGTTTGAAATAGAAAACATGTTGTTCATCTAGAGTTTTGAAGAAGTCTACTCGGGCAAAATGATGAGAATGCAGGCAACTATATTTTGGATTGAAAGTTGGTAGGCTGTTTGTATCTCCTCCAGTGGTGACCTCACTCCGTTGTCTTGGCATTCAACCACCCTATGTGGCTGATGTATGCAAATACAGCGCTTGGAGGGGTCTCCCTTATACTGGCCATGTCAAGCCAGCAGCTCCCCAACATGGACTCTCTATCGTATGAGAGGGCCGGGCACGTGTATAGCACGTGCTTGATTGTCTCATTGTCCATTTCACGTCTTATACACGTTGGATTGTCTTTAATACCAATTGTGTGCATGTGTTTTTTAAGTTGACAGTGTCCTGTCAAGATTTCTGTCAAGATTTCTGTCATAATTTGCAAGTTTATTCTGGACAGTTGCAAGTAGTAATCGGCTGTCTTAGCGTTAGAAGCAGTCATTGCTTCTTTTGCCTGTTTGCAGCCCAGAGTGTCATTCCAACGCCGTTTCAGTGTATTGTGTGTGTTAATTTTTAGTTAATTATTTAAACATTTGAATGTTGACGCGGTCCAGGGTTTAGGACCACACGCCATGAGGGTTGACCTTTTACGTGCCAGTTCGTCCGCTCAATGTTACCTACTTTGTTTGAGTGTCCTTTTATCCAGAGCAACTCGATGCTTTTTCCACAGGCTGCTAAAGTAAGAGCACAATGACATTAAAAAATTAGCTTTGATGTGATTCTAGACTTGTTTATAGCAATTAGAACCGCTCTATTATCCGTTAGAATTTGGACTTTCTTGCCAGTAATTTTGCGGTTTACAATTTCCATAACCCCATAGGTTATTTCAACTACTTTTGCTTAAAAGATAGTCGGGTGAGCTCCTACTAGTAATGATATTTTGAGGTTCAGGTCTTGTGAGAAAATTTTCCTTCCGTGTAGATTCTAATTGATTCATTGATCACGTTCTGCTCCTCATGTTCATGTGTGCGCACGTTGTAGGGTTTTTGAAGCACAAAGAAGGGTGACATGTTATCTGTTTCCGCTTCTAACAGAGGTGTTTCTTTAATAGCTTCTTCCAGGAGAGTACAGTGTTTGCCAGCTCTCCCTGCAGTGTGCCAAAGTCCAGCTACATTCAGACGCAAAACTGCCATTGTCGCCATCTCCTCGACGTAAATGTCGAGAGGCGGCAGACAAGGCTACTATATTTAGATTGCACTGCAGAAATCAGCCAATCCACATTAACATTCGGTAAACCTCTAATTTTAACAAAAAAACTGCAACAACAACTTTTAAAAAATAATAATAAATGCTATTTTTTAAAGAGATCAACTAGATATCAGGTTAAAACACAAACTGAATCGTGCGTGTGTGAACGCATTGATTGCTTTCTGCTCACTGGACACAAGTTGGCACTTTATAAAAAATTGATAAAGCCTGTCTGTGTTGAAAGAGTATTCGGCGCTTTACTGTTTCTATTAGGTACCAAATATTAGTTGGGTGAAACACCTTACTTGAATCTCGGCGCATAAACCGCTCCGGTAGAAAATTTTAAAAAATTGTAGCATTTATTAATTCAGGTCGTTAGTCTAATATATATATATAGTGTTTGTTTAACCATAATTACATATAATATGAGAGTATGGGTGAACCAGATACTAGGCCTTTTGTCAGTATCTACAGCGCTTCCATTATATTTCTCTTCTTTACAGGTACATATTCAAAAGTAGTTTGTGTAGCATAAGCGTAAGACTTAAAATATTTGTGCACTTGCAAATGAAAAAAAAAAAACTCAAAATTATTGCACTGAGGTAAGTATTGAAATCAGTTCAAATGTTTTGCGCTCCAATAATTAAAAAACTTAATTTATAATCCAGTGTTCTTGACGATATACTTACACATTGACGGATTTATGTGTCAATTATTTAGTCATTTCATATGATTTTATCCAAGAAAATTAAAAGTGTCAGAAGGTTTTTAGTCTAAAATTGCTTATAATAAAAACTTTACAAATAGTAGCAGACAATTCCAAAATCACTTTTTTGAACAACGATATTGTCAGATCTCATTCTGTTTGAGGGTTTACGCGCAATATCGCATCGTACAGTGTACTAAAGCTGAACAAAGTCGTTTTCAACAGTTGATTTGAATTTTGAAAAATCAATAAATCATTTCAATAACTCTGAGGCTACCGTTGCGAACTGCAGCTAGTAGTAGGCCTGCTGCATTAACATGCTGCTTGAGTTTGTACGATACGTCATGAAACACCCTGTATATATGCATTTCATACAAAATATAATTTAAAATTATAAACAACATAGGATACTCCTATACATATACATTTTTTATTATTAAATAAAAATTATTTATAAAATCTATAAATATTCTAATATTTTATGCCAAAATAAAAATAGTTCCTGATAACAAAAGTTCACGTAAACAAATATTGCTATTGTTATTGTTTGTGTAGTGGAATAATAATATACATAAGAATACACAGTGAAAGTTAATAACATAATTATTAATGGATAAACGGTAAGAATAATAATATATCAATTAATTATTTTGCACGCACCGTGACCTCATCGTTGTGTTCTCTTATTTACTGTAATAGTATTTGCGTTACAATGCCATCAAAGGTATATTGGTTTGTAAACAGCTTGATATGAATTATAAATAATAACAATACCATAATATCAACAACCGTATGTAATATCAATTATATTATACAAAAAATATTTGTATTCAATTTAAATAAACCCCACATATTTATCTAAAATTGCATACAGTATAAAAATAGAAAGAAGGAAATTAAAAATAAATTAAAATATTTGATACAATTATGAAGTTGGAATACAACACGATCTATTGCAAATATATAGTTATTGTATGCTATAATTTTTTTAATTGACTCCTTTCTACATTTCTCTTATTTATTATTTATTAAAAATATTTGTATACAAAATATTGAATTATATATCCGTGAAACAAATGTAAGTAATAATTGTTAAATAATGTTGCGCAATTAAATTAAACGATCAACCATACGTAACATTCTGAACAAATATGTTTTCATTATTAGACACGCTTCCAGCACATTATTCCCGCAATAACAAATACGATATACTGAGAGAAGAGATAAGAAAATTTCTACATAAACAATCCAATAAAAATATATAGCCTTATCGTTTTCAGGTATAATGTTAACCATATTATATACGCACCATGACCATGGTTAATTGTGTTTTTCTTTTGCATGAATAATTATTACGGTATTTAATTTGCATGTGTTTTCATCTAAGAAGAGTTAAAAAAGGAAATATACCGTTTGTTTATTTTAATCATCAGGTTAACCATATGTTACTGTAATTTCTATGTATATAAATATAAAGAAAGCAAGAAATGGAGAGTATATAAATTATATGGGGCATCTTAAATTAATTTAATTTGCTGGAACGTTTTAATTAAGAGCAATGATTCTGTTACAGCAAATTATGTGGATGTGCAGCATGATCGGTAATTGCTGTAAATGTGTACTATTAAATTGTAAAAGAAACTTTTGATTTGATAATTGTAGACAAACATTTATTTTATTAAAAGTAGATGTTTTCGATACTTTCATTCAATATATAATTATAATCGTAATTAAATTGAACTTGTATTTTGATCAAAACGGTTGACTGAGTAAGAAAATTCTTTTATTAATTTAATTTAATAGAAAATCTATTTAAAAAAATTAATTAACACCTAATGAAAATAATCTTTAGTCATAGTATTGAAAAATACTCAATAGTGAATTTACTATGCTATTCATGCATCTTAAAATAACATTAAAACTATTTAAATTTTCCATACATAATTTAGTTAGCTGCATACTATCACATACATAAGATTAAGTCATGACTTTTATTGTTATTACCATTCTGCCAATTAAACATACAGTCAATATTTAAAAATAGTTATTATTAAACTTACAGTCTGACAATGACATATTTTCTGGTAGTACTCATATTTTATTGAATTATTTTTAATTACACACTTATGTTTTAATGAAGTTTATTTAAAAACCATATAATATTTTATTGTGTATTGAATCTAATGTGTAAAATACACTGTTTCTAATTTAATGTTAGAACTTTGTAGGCCACTTAATTTTGTGGATGCTTTGCGGCTTTGGGTTTAATTTAAAGCTTATCCAGTTTCTCCCAAGTCCTTTAAGCTAACCTTGCAGGATGTATTTACTTTGATTTAGTCGGGATAATGAAGATCGCTTTATCTTATAAGTTGTGTAACAAGTTTTTATCATGGGAAAGAATATTTAAACTTCAAATATTTAGTGAAAAAATGGTGTTAATAGAAAAACTAACTACAACAATTCATGAACAATATTTAGTGCATTGAGGAAGTTTCTTTTCAAGGCTACATTATAGTGTCACCAATAGGTAACTTGAATATTGGCGTATAGTTTATTAAAGGTTTGAGCTTCATCTCCACATAAAATAAAATTATGGCATTTATTAATTTAAGATGTTAGTTCCATACATACTGTTCATGTAACAATAATTACAATTAATATGAAAGTGTAGGTGGTCATTGTACTAGGCCTTGTCATCTACAGTTTTTCTATTCTTATAATTAACATGTTCAGTAGTCGATATTATATAATTAGTTTACAGATACATATTCAAAGGCAGCTGTGAGGTGATAACACAAGCGTTCTAATATACAGGGTGTTTCAAAACGTGTGTCGGAAAATAAAGGGTGGGGTTTTTGGCTAATTTTAAGAAAAAAAAGTTTTTATTAACATGGTTTAGCAAACGAACCGTTTTCGAGATACAAGGTGTAAATTTTTTTTTGTTTTTTTTTGTTTTTGACGACATCTCAGGAACGGAAAGAAAAAGTAGCAAAACAAAACCTTTATTTTACAAAACTAAACAAAAACAAAAAAAAACAAGAAAAATCACAAAAAATGTTGAAAATGACCTCCTCCTACGGTAACGTAAGCTTCCAACCTACGTCTTAGTGACTGACGTACCGGTCCAAAAATACCTGGAGTGTTTCGTGTTGTATTGCAGGATGCAAAAATGCTATTTCTTAGTTCTTCATCAGTATCAACTAATGTAGTGTAAACTAAACTTTTAAAATGACCCCACACAAAAAATTTAAAACATTTAGATCTGGAAACCGAGGAGACCAAGTCTGTAGACCTCCTTAACCTATCAAACGGTTCCTATACTGTTCATTTAAGAACTAACGCGCAACTAAACTAAAATGTGCAGAAGCACCATAATGCATGAACTACATTTCGTTTCTTAATTGAACAGAAACGTCTAATAAGGATATAACAACTGGGTTTTTATTATCCTCCACACTGTAACGTGACTAAGGTTTAGGTTTAAAGCTATTTTTCTAGTGTTAGTTGATGGATCATCTTCGATTTCTTGAAGAACATCTTCTTTAATTTGCGGAGGTAGCAGGCAAGGTCTCTTATTTCCTGCAGCTCTTTTATGTACACTTCCAGTTTAATGTAGACGTTTGTGAATACGAATGAATGTTCTTTCATTTGGTACTTGTCGGCTTGGAAACTTATTTTGATAAATTTGACGAGCTTTTGCTGCATTTCTATCGGCAACGCCATAAACAAAATGCATATCGCACATCTCGCTATTACTGCAATGATTCATTTTGCTATCACCACTCAAGCAAAATACTAAGAATAGGTAAATTAATTGGGTAATAAATATAATAAGTTTTCTCGATATTGACTCCCTTTGAAAAAAGGTTATTTAACAACTAAACGGCAATTGTCAATTTGAGTTATTGCTTAAAACAAATGCATAAACGCAGACGACTAGATCAAAAACAAATGTTTTTATCAACAACAAAACAAGTTGCTACTTTTTTCATGTTTTCCATCATAAAATGCGGTATTTCTCTAAAACGGTTTACGTTAGAGCTTTTGACTAGGAGTACTTTTTTTGTGTAAAAATATTGGTGGTTCACAATGTGCTTTCAGAATGCCAATTTTCCAAGTGTCATAAAAATTAGAGCCAAAACCTGACGCAACCCTAAGATTTTTGTCAATGGCACATGACAAAAATTGAATAGGCGCTTAAAAAGTAACTAATACTAATGTGTATAAATAAAGATGTGTACAAAAACTGAGTTTTGTATCTTTCTGAGATATCGTCAAAAAATAAAAATAAAATATTTTTTTTACACATTGTATCTTGAAAACAGTGCGTTTGCGGAACCATGTTAATATGAACTTTTTTCTTATAATTAGTCAACCAATCCCACCCTTTATTTTTCAACACATGTTTTGAAACACCCTGTATGGCACATGCAAGAAAACAAAAATCAATTGCAGCTAGTGTGGGCAAATCAATAAAAACAAATTGGACGTTTCTTTTTAATCATGGCTATTATTTTAGTATTTAATGTAGTACGGTACGGACTAGCCATGAATCTTTCTTGTTTGTTAAGGTACCATTTTAGTTTTCTTTAGTAGCATTATTGAAATGTCCACTCTAGTCTTCTAAGCTTGCTTGCATATTGCATTTAACATCCGTAGCAGGTAAAGCAGTTGATCTTGACCTCTCTCAGGGACAACGTAAATATTATTTGTGCCATTTTTTTAGAAAAAATACGTAAAGTAGACAGCAAGTGCAAGATTTTTAAGGAACAATAAGAATTTCAATACTTTGTAATTGAATCAAATAATAAAGCTTTATGCAATATTTGCAATGAAGTTATATTGGTTTTAAAAGAATATAACATGAAAAGCTACTATGACAGTAAACATAGAAGCAATAATAAATATACGGGAACAAATGATGATAAAACGGGTAAATCACAAGCAAGAAGCAGCAACTTGGGCAAGTTTCCGAGTAGACAGTTTTTTGGCCAAATATGAAAGCCATTTACCGATGGTACATTAACTAAAGACTGCCTAATTGCAGAGGCAGAACATAAATGTCTAGAAAAATGGAAATATTCAAATCAATTAGTTTGTTGGTAAACACTATCGCGCAAAGAATCGATGATATTGCAAAAAATATCTTAACGCCATTGTCAGAAAACATTTCGCATCTAGAGTAGTTCTCTCTGGCTTTGGACAAATCAACGGACATCTCGAATATTGCTCAGGTAATAATCTTTATTTGAACAATAAATAAAAAGTGTACAAAGAACTGCTTGATGTGGATAGCATTCACGGCACAAAAACTGACAAAGATATTTTTAAATGGGTCAAAAATGCAATTTTACAAAACAATTTTTGGTGGAAAAACTTAAACTGCATCACAACTGACGGCGTCAAAAATATGGTCGAAAAACATAAAGTTGTTGTTGCTTTGGTTTTAAAGGCGGTAGAAAATGATCAGCATCAATAATTTTACATTGCACCAACAATCCTTGTGCAAAAAATGTGTAGATATGTCACAAGTTTTGAAGCCTGTCGTATCAACAGTGAATTTTATAAGATTCCGTGCGCTGAATCAACGCCAGTTTTGCGACTTCTTGGAAGAACACTGCCGTACGCTGGCTTAACTAAGTAAAGGTTCCTACAAGATTTTTGAGCTCCTTGGGGTCATTGATATTTTTCTGACAGACAAGATTTGTCCGTTGGCTAAGCTACATTGCAATAATTGGTTATGGAAATTAACTTTTTATTCTGATGTAACCAAGCACATGAACGACCTTAATTTGAAGCTACAAGGGAAGAACCAGCTTTTACCAGATTTATATACTCATGTTAAGTCATTTTCACAAAAATTTATACTTTTTGAAAGTTAACTAAAGAAGGGATGTTTTACCCATTTTAATACTTGTTAAGGTTTCAGTCAACAAACCAAGACACAATTTTCAATACATTTTGCAATTGAAGCTTTAGAAGCTTACATAACTTTGAATCTCGTTTTTCTAATTTTGATAAAATTGCAAAAGACATCAAGCCATATCAAAATTCTTTTAATCTGGATATTGAAACAATTATCCCATATTTTAAATGGATATAATTGAATTGCAAAGTAACAATTTTTGCAAAAAAAATTTTTTATCTTTGTTCTTATCTTTGTTAGACTTTTATAAAAGTCTACCCACCACACAGTTTAAAAACTTTTCATAAATTTGCTTGTAATCTATTTTCAGTTTTTGCTAATACATATCTGTGCAAAAATGAAATACACAAAAAATGCTTACAGGACCAGGAGCGATAAGCATATGAAGTCGCTGCTTTTAATCTCCACAAGTAAATTTGATCCCCAACTCGGCAAACTTATCAATGACAAATAACAACTACATAAATCACATTAATATATAATACATTTATGTAAGATAAATAAAATAAAATAAAAAACTTTCTGTCCACCGCGGGCCGAATTTTCAAAGCTCGCGGGCCGGATCTTGCCAGCGGGCCGTAGTTTGGAGACCCTTGGTCTACAACGTGCCAGTAGCCATATAAACTGAGTTTAAACAAACTGAAGCACAGTATTCAGAGTATTTGAGGTTAGATAGTATAGGTTAACATATTAATATATTTAATTTAACTAATGACAATTTATTTATGAATATCATTATATTTTTAATGATTATTAAATTATAATGATTCGTTTGTTAATGAATCGTTATAAAAATGTTTATGAATACGGGCATTAGTGTATAAAGAATATAATTGATTAAGTTTTTATAAAGAAATAATAATATTTACTAAGAAAAATATATCTAATTTATCTAAAGATGTGTTTGGACGACACAGAAAACGACGCAATGTTCTGTCCATTATATCACAGACTTGTTTTATATGGTTCAATTTAAGTAATCTTGATGAAAAAAGCAAAAAATTAATGTTGTTTTAATCTAAGAAATCTGTAATTCTGTAATTACGTTGCATATTATCTTGATTGATTGATTTTTGAATGAATGAAAGTAGAAATAGTTCTAAGATTGTAGGAATATTTTTTCTTCATAATCCGCATATTTCTTCAATTATTCTTCTATTATAAATTTTAGGACATATATATGACTTAAGCATGCAGTCTTCCGTTTTGTAACAATTTTCAACAGTTGTCCTTTACGATGTGTTTGTCTTAGGACTTCTTGGTTTATTGTGTGTACGGAATTCACATTGTAATGTATTTAGATTTTGTTCACATATATTGTACGAGGTCTGGCTATTAAAAAACCAGATTGCAATTGTAGAAAGCATGCTACAGGGGTAGGAAGGGAATCAAATGCAGCGTTGGATAGCTGAAAGTGTCTACTATTCTAGTACGAAAACACGTTTTTGTTGCTGTAGTAATATTTTTTCTATAGAAGTTAAAAACGAACGAGTTTTTTTTGTGCCAAAAAACACAAGCAACAGATCAATGTAAAGTTTCTCGTTAAATTAAAAAAACTTTGATTGAGTGCTATAAGCTGTTGAAATAGAATTCTCTATCTTGTGCGCGTGTTTTTCAATGATATAAACGGTTTTCCGAAGGCCGAATGAACACTGTTTTAACTCCGCAAACAGTAACCAAAATCAATAAAATTCTACGCGCAGATTGTCGTATGAGCGTTCGGATGATAGCTGAAACGCCTATAAAAAACAATTACAAAAATTTTACATGACGAATTGAACATGAAAAAAATGTGTGCAAAGTTGGTTCCAAAACATTTATGTTCCTGACCAAAAGCTTGTCCGTCAACAAATCTGCTTAGATTTTCTTGAGAGGTTAGATGAAGATGAAAAAATGATGAAAAACGTCATCACTTGCAATGAATTCCCGGTAACGATGCCGGGCAGTGAAGACGCACGCGATGAACCTACAGAGAATAAACCGTGTAAATGCGGGCAAAATGCTCTTAGTGGCCCAAAGTGTATTAATTGTGCAACGGTATATCATCATAGTTGTGCCAAGAATAAGCTGCAGAAGTGAAAGTTATAGATAAAAATAATTTGATTTGCTGTGATGAACTGGATATAGAAAGCAGTATTCTTAAAATTGAGATAACGTATCTGCATCAATTAGTATCTCAAAAAGACGATATTATTAATGTCTTAAAAGAGAATGTAATCCTATTAAAAGAAAAATTAAATCATCTCGATAACTCTAACAGTTATCAGGCTGTAAAGAATGTTGAGCCAAAAAACATTCCTTATTTGCCTCGTCACATTGGAAATGATACCGAGATAAATATAAAAAGTAATACAAATCCACATAAAAATGAAGTCGATTTAAATAAGAAGCAATCAATAAGTTTTATAAATACAAAAAAAAACTAAAATCAATCTTCCTATTAAGGAAAGCAATGTAATAAAATTAATTGAAACTGACAAAAATAATTGGAAGTTAATTAACAGAAAAAAACAATCAACAAAAAAACCAAATTTTATGGTAGGAAAAAGCACAGCTGATAGCAATCTAAAAGCAGCGGTCAAGAAGAAATGGTTGTTTGTATGGAATGTAAATCCATCTAATAATGTGAATGACGTCACATGTCACATTAAAAGCATTGTCAATAAAGAAAACTTGGAGTGCGAGAAAGTTAAAACTTATTATGGTAGCAACTGTTTTCGAATTGAACTGGATGAAAAGGACTACGAACTAGTAGCAGATCCCGAGAAATGGTTGAGAGAAATAAAATTATCTAGGTATTTCTTCAAGAAGGACAAACCGATAGAAGCGAAGGATGGTGATAGCGCTGCATAGCAACCAATTATTCCTAATCTATGTTTGCTACACTTAAACATACAATCAGTAAGAAATAAAATGTCTTTATTAGAATTTTTTTTAGTTGAAAAAAATAAATACTCGGTGTTATGTTTAAATGAACACTGGCTTACTGATAACGAATCCGAACTACTGAAAGTTAACAACTTACAAATAGTGTCTCATTTTTCTAGGCGCATACATATACATGGCGGTGTTCTCATTGCCATCAGTACTAAGCCAAATTGTAGTGTCATTCCAGTTAGTCACTTATCAGTTGAAATACACTGTGAGGTTGCTGCTGTGAAATTCACTGATTTTAAATGTATTGTTATCTCTGTGTATCGTACCCCCGATGGCGATTTTAATGTCTTTATTGATGTTTTATCAAAAGTTTTTACAAAAATTGATTTTTTAAATTTTAGTGTGTTACTAATAGGCGATTTTAATGTTAAGTTTAACAGTAATGATCCTTTAAAACAGCGTTTAAACGATTTTTTAAACAGTTATGGTCTCATGACTTCTTTTGAAACGCCAACAAGAAATAATAATTGCTTAGACAATGTGTACTTAAATTTAGAAAACATTGTATTAAAAGCTATAGATGCCGGATTTTCGGATCATCTTGCGTTGGACGTTGGGTTGAATATCAATGTACTAAACGTGCATACTAAATTAATACTAAGACCAATTACAGCTATGGGTAAATTTAAGTTTTTCAATTTATTACAGGCAATTAACTGGAATTTTATTGATAACAATAATTTAGATATTAACGCAAAAGCAAGCATGCTTATAAATATTCTAATAGATAATGCAAACATTGCATTTCCTCCTAAATCAATAATACGCAATAATGATGGATTAAAGATACAATGGTTTGACAATGAACTCAAATCTATGAGAGAGAATTTATCTTTTATGAACGATGTGTGTCGCAGTAATAGTGATCCGGTTTTAAAAAAATGCAATGAAGAATTATAGGAATAAATACTTACAAGATATCAAAACTAAACGTGTGGCAGCTAATAATAATTATTTGAGTTCAAATAACAATTCAGTTCAATCAATGTGGAACTTGATAAACTCGCACAAACTTAATAAAAAAAGCTTTAAGAAAGACTGTGATATTACACCTAATAATTTTAATATTTTTTTTGTGAATGTTGCAAAGGATATTATTAATGATATTCCGTCCACACGAGATGATCTTATACTTTTAATGTGTGAAAATGTGTCGTCGGTAAATGTACCATATTTTAGTTTTGTAGAAGTGTCGGAAATATTTGTTAGGGATGTTATAACGTCACTTAATAATTCTAAATCCAAAGACATTTATGGTCTCAATGTTATTTTGTTAAAATTGGTGGCAGATATTATATTTTGTCCTTTAACAAAATTGCTCAATGAATGCATAAAACAATCAAATTTTCCTAATGTTCTTAAACTTGCAACAGTGATTCCTATTCACAAAAAAGGTGATCAATTAGATGTAAATAATTATAGGCCAATATCGTTGCTACCTATAATATCAAAGGTATTTGAGAAAGTTCCTAAAACTCAATTGTTGAATTACTTTGAAAACAATAATATTATTTTAGTAAACCAATTTGGCTTTAGAGAAGGCAAGTCAAAAATAACAGCCATAGCTTCGCTTGTCAAGGAAATATCAGTTTGTTTTGAGAAGGGAGAATATACTTCAACATCTTTCTTAGATCTAAGTAAGGCGTTCGATTGTGTTTCACATGAAATTCTCCTAAGGAAATTATATGTGTATGGACTTAGTCCAGCAAGTTGTCGTCTCATAATATCCTATCTGTCTATGCGCAAACAATTCGTCATTAGCAATAGTAGTTTTTCAGATCTCCTACCCTACCAATAGTTTATGGAGTACCACAAGGATCTGTTTTTGGCCCTCTACTAATTTTAATCTACATTAATGATTTACCTCATTGTATTTCATTATTATCAAAAAGTGTACTTTTTGCTGATGATACTACCATTTTTAATAGCGGTGCAAATTTAGAAGAAGTAATGCTAAGACACAATCGAACGCTTGAAAATACTGAAAATTGGTTTGCAACTAACAACTGTTGACATGGTTTTTACTTTGCGTGCAATTACAGATACACCCCGATGTACAAAGTTTTTGGGCTTAAATTTAGATACCAAACTGATATGGAAAGACCATGCTGATATGATCACAAATAAATTATGTTCGGGTATATTTGCACTGCGCAATCTAATTAATTCAGTGTTCTATAATATAGCAAGATCTGCTTATTTTGCACTTGTTCAAACACATCTTGAATATGGTTTGATAATTTGGGGGCATTCATCTGCTATGCAGCGAGTATTTTCGCTACAAAGAAGGGCTATACGCGTATTAAATCACGTACCATACCGACAAGAATGCAAAGATAGTTTTAGAATCTGCAATGTACTAACTCTACCTTCTTTGTATATTTTAAATTGTCTTTTCTATATAAAAATTAACTTGGCAAACTTTAACACATATGCATCAATTCATCTGCATAACACACGACATAGGAATAATATTTATCCACCGGCTCTTAGGTTACAAAGAACTAAAGATTGCTTTAATTATTATTGTTACAAATTTTTTAATGTATTGCAAAATAATATTAAAGAATTGCCGTTAGCAATGTTCAAAACTAGAATTAAAAAACATCTACTTGAAAAAGCTTATTATAGCTTCAATGAATTTTTAAATAACATAAATTTTAATATTTAGTAGAATGTACGTACTGTTTTCTTATTGATTGTTATCATTCTTTGTAATGGCGGTTGCCAATATCATTGTTTTTTATTATTATTATGTATGCGTTAGTTCTTAGTAACTTGTAATATTTTTTATTTTGACATGTGTAAAAATCTTTGTATTATTAACACGAATAAATTATTATTATTAGAAACCTAGATATTCCAATACAATGTTAAAACTAAGCGGTAATTTATGCACTGGAAAACTCCTGCATTGCCAAAAATGAAAAAAAAAACAAGGATGTTAAAATCAAAATTTAAAGCCATGCTAATCTTTTTTTTACATCAACGGCATTGTGATGACTGAATTAGCTCCAGAAGATCAAACTGTTAAACAAACTTACTATATGAAAGTTTTGGCAACAGTGCGAGATCGAGTTTGTAAGAAACGGCCAAAGTTGTGGAAAAACAAATCGTAGATTTTGCACCAGGACAACGCAATTGCCTATAACGCTTTGTCTGTGAAGCGTTATTTAGCCGCTAGAGGCACTGCTTGAACACACGCCGTACTTGCCTGATTTAGCACTTTTTTCGTTTTTGAAGATCAAGTTGGCATTAAAAAAAAACCCGGTTCGAGTCGATGAAAGAGGTGAAGCAAAAATTGGCAAAAATTCTAAATACTCTTACAAAAGAAGACTTCCAGCATTGCTTTGACTAATGGAAAACACTAACTAATGAACGGTGTGTGGCGAGAGGAGAGGGGAAGTACATTGAAAGGAAGCATTTGATTATAAAATAGTTTTTTTTTATCCAACAGCAGAAAACCGACAAGCGATGGGACGCTGTTGCGGGGTGATGTTGCGCGAGGATGTTACGCGACGGTGTTGCCGAGTGAGTTCTTAGTTAAATAAGGTAAATTTAATTTGTAGAAGAAAGTGATAATCGAAAATTGATGTCGTAAAAATAATGTTTATTAAGACTGTAGGATTTGGGAAAACAAATAGTAAAGTAGTAAAACATTGTAAACTATATTGTTATACAAAAATTTCTTTGTAGGTCTATGCCATAGTTGGTTTGTGAAATTATTAGCCAAGATTCTTTTAGAGAACAAACTTAAAACTGCTACAGCAAAACAGCTCTGGTATTTATATTGCTATAAGTGGCACAAATGTATAATTTAACACGTTCTAACATCACCTCTATCAGATGACAAAGCTTCTACCCATTCTTATATGCAACAGATGGTTTTTTATTATTATTTAATACTAACTAAAAAACATAAAGTAGCTATTATCTCACTAATAATAGAAGACCGTTCTTTTTTTAGGTTACGTCATAATTAGTCACAATTTATAGTTTTTTATAAAATAATATAATGAAAAGATCAGAAAGTGTCATTCTGCTGTTAGATATCTTGTAAGACTGGAGAACTCAATCAAGTATTTTTTATTAATATAGTGCTTTTTACGTTATTTTTGTTTTATCATAGGAACACAGGTTTACTCTCTTAATGTTTCAAACGCTGCATAAATTAGGTAGTTGTATGTGTTTGTAAAGGTATTAATAATATATTACCGCTTTAGGGTCTCTATTGTTCTTAATTAGTTAGTTTATTATTTTTAATTGTAAAAAATATTGCAGATTTAAACACATGACTTAGAAGAACGCAATTCGGATTAAATACAGTAGTAAAATAAAGAGTCATTCAAAGTGTGGACACAGTTGGTTTAGACTTGATTTGTATAAATTAAACTATAAAAAAAATTATGCTTTGTTCATATGCAACTAGCGTAATATACTAATTAACTTAAAACGATTTGAGATACAAGTTTTAGAATTAGAATTAAGAGCACGTACTTAATTAGCTTAATTTTGTTGCAACTCGGGCTATTTCGGCTTCCATATGTATCAAACATATGTTGAACAAGATGTATAAAAAAATGTAATTCATTGTTGTGTATTTATATTATTTAGAATCACCATTATAAGGTGTCGACATTGCTACAAAGTCAAAGTTTTAAGTGCGTGCTTATTACAATTTAATTATTGTTTGATAGTCATAAAGATGAATTTATAGACTTTGAACAGTAGCTCCGGACAACTTAATTAATTTACGAATATGAATTTGCCAAATATGCATATAAAAAACAGAAAATATTGATTCTCACTTATTTCGTAAATATGATAATTTGCTTACATATCATTAATTAGTATTCACCTTATTATTCAACATAGGATATTGTCGCATGCCATTTCATATAACAATAACTGCGGGTAGTCATGTATACTCTAATTACGTTAATTTATTCAGGTTTAAATCTCAATTAAATATATGACCTACTCAAAATTATCATAAAATGCGCATTTCAAAACATACAAACAATACAAACGTCAATCTTCAATAGCACAGACACAATTGTCGTTTCTAAATGGGCGTGCACCCCAATTACATTTTAAACGTCGAGAAAAATAATCATGTAACGCCACGAAAAGTGCTCGCCGCGGATATCCGCTTTTTCAAACAATCGTTACACGCTCCAACATATTCCCAAGTGCAAGGTTATTATTACAAGGGCACAAGACACACCTAAGGACTGACTGGGTTAATCGAATGCGGTCACGATTTCGCAGCATTTCAATCAACCAAATGGAAAGCTTTAGTCCGTAATTTCCACCAATAAATCAAAACAAAAATTTTATCGTGCGATAAATAATTATATAAATTGTAAATTAATTCCTTCGTTTCCAACACATTAAATCATGTTAAGTGTCTGAAAAAGTAATTATTTTGTTGTTGTTAATAATAAATACTGTTAAAACTTAATTTGAAATGCAAAACAGTTTACGTTATTCAATTTAGTTGTTTGTTGGTGCGTGTAATTTCATGTTATTGAACGCTACAATTTAAGACTTCATTATTGTTATTATTTTTAATTAAAACGATGTCCGATGGAAATAGTCGTTGTCCGCTATAACGTATCATTGTAGGCGTATGTGCCATCCGCAGTTGTATTTAATGTGCAATTATTTTAATAGTAAAATTGATAGATTTTATTTGTTATTGCAGCATAGTGACAAAAATAAATGACAACTTTACTATAATTAGTTTTATTAATAAATATAAAATTAAAATAATAATTGAAAACTTAATATAATTGCATAAAAGATGTCACAATAGATAGATCATAAAAAAATACCATTAGTTCTCATGCATGCTGCAAGGACACATAGATACTAAACTGACCTACTCTTAATATTAATCTCGAATGAAAATATAGAATAATTAAAACGTTATTAATATTTAAGTGTTTATTTTGTAATTCTTATTTTTTGTTATTGGTGTTGTAATGGATAACACATTTTTTTGCCCGCAGTATACCTATGTGACTAATAAAGTAAATTGAACTTAACCTCGGGTACATTCCACGAATACTAGTAATAAGTACAAGTTGCTAGCATAGGCGCCTACTTTTGTAATTTTCGGAACACACAATCTCCAAAACGATATTAACATTTGTCTTGAACTGACACAAATAATATGTTACATTCCTGAACTGTTTCTGAGGTATAATCTTTGCACTACTACAATTTTTTTTTAACTGTTAGAAACGATCTTGTCTTATACAGGGTGTTAAAAGCCATCATTTAAACAAAGTGGTAAGATTTGAATTGGCAGTAGTTGCTCATTAAGAACCCCACATTAAGTGTTATCTAAAAATTTTTGTTGGTAAACTCGTACTCTAACTGCGTTTGACCAAATATGCTCATTATGTATATTGTTAATGTCATCTTTTGTGAACATAGATTCATTGCTCCACAATATTAAACTTGATGTCGTTCAAGAAGCTATTGAGAAAATGCAAATCGTTGTGCTGCGTCGCCTGGTTGTAGGTGTTGTACTTTTTGATAATGATGTGGGTGAAGAATTTCTTTATTTAAGGTTTTCCTTAGCATAACATTTTCTTAAACTATCACAATTGTGATTACATATTTAAATTTTATTTAAATTGGATTTTGGGTTGATGCTGTTTATAATTTGAAAAAATGAGAAAAAGTTGTGTTTGTGTAACCATTAACATCATTTTTTTAAATTTTTTTAAAGAGTATATTAAAATTAAATAACAGTATTAAAAAAATGCTATAAGCATGGTCAGCGTTAGGACAACATTTTTATTTATGATATGATCTGCTAACGTTAAATGTATTTAAAAGTAATTTTGATTATCTTACGCATTTTTGCCTTGAGGATAATAGATAGTCTTGACAGTTTTAAATTACTTATTTGAGTTATTATTTTTGAATAGATTTTTTGCATTACATTGTGGTAGAAAATTTGAATTGAAGTGGATTAATGTTTCCTTACAGAAGACAAAAATGTCAGTAAAGGTTTGAAACACTATACCGAATTTATTAATTTTTTTAGTATACCGAGCATAATTACATTTATTGTTGTCACCTGTCATTTTAGTGTATTGTCTACTCAATTTTTTTTCATTTAACTTGGTCTAGCCTATTTTGTCTTTTTGTATCAACATGCAACTACTACAACCCGCCTTTGGTATTACATTTTTTCTATTAATTAACCCAACACAGTTATTAAAGAATTGATAGTAATTGATTCTTTATACTATGACATAAAGAATACAGTATCAATACATTCATAAAAATGTTGTACACAGTAACCTCAATATTATTATACTGTGCAGAAAAATTTCTAAGAATTTCTTGGCCTATGTGTGACTAATCTTTAACAATTCTGAAGTCGTTTAACGGCATCAATGCCAATGTACTTTGTTATACACTTCCCAAAGGCCTTCTAGGTCTATGTGTGACTAAACCTCAAAAGTTGTAAATTAATGGCTTAATTGCAAAAGTATTTTAGCACACACATTTTCAATACCGATTTGGTATATGTATAAATAACCGGAGACAACTAAGAAGTATCTCAATTTTCTGTTTATGCATGGGTAATCTAAAACAGTGCAGCCTAACTGTCAATGCACATTATTACACGCACCTTCAAAATATTCTTGATCTATGTGTGATTAACTTTAATCAGTTGTGAAGTGCCTCAATCAATGGCCTAACTGTCGACATACTTTGCTACACATTTAACCTCCTCTCTCTCGGTCTTTGTGTAAATAATGTTGGATAATTTTGTAACGTGTTTTAATCAATTGTCAAATTAATATTACACTTTGCTAAACACACCCCCATGACCCTCTTCTAGCTATTATATGAATAACCTCAGACAACTGCAAAGTACCTCAATAACTTAACTGCCAATTTGCATTGCTATACATATTGGCTAATATCACCTTTAAACACATTTAACAAAAATATTAAACATGGTAGAATATATATACAAGGTGGGGCAGAATGACCTTCCTAATTTGTCAAGCGAATTGTGAGTAAACTGTAAATTTTTTTTTTATTTTCTAAAAGTACATATTAAACATTACATTTTTTCCGTTATTTTTTGAAAATTTTATTGTCAAAGTGGTGGCATTGGCGGGCAATATACATGTTGAGGCGTTCCACAAAGTTTTTGGCCACTCACGCTAGCATATTTTGAATTCACTGTGCCAGAGAGTTGAAAATGCTCATAGACGCCACTCCACACAACAGCGCCAGGGAGTACACCTGTTAAGATTGGATTTTAAGCATCTGTACGTATTATGCAGTCTTGTGGGCTCAACTCCTGGACAATTATCTCGTGTAACTTTAGGTCTGTGTGTAAAATTTGCCTTATTTTTCTGGGCGCAGAACGCGTTGGAGACTGTTCAATAGACGCTCTAACTTCGGCGTGTTTTTGGGTATTTTCACACTCTTGGGTCGCTCAATTATCTTATTACAAAGTGCACATCCCGTTTTTCTTACTGATTCATTTTTAAATGGTTTTAGAAACTCTTTTATGACAAGCTAAACTACTTTCTCCGTTTAAAAAAAAATGTCTCAACAACAAAACCGTGTTGCTGTTCCGACTACGTCATGGTTACTACTGAAAATGGAATTATTGCCTCTACCTAACCACACTTCCTCCACTCTTCTACCTGCTCTGGGGACCCGTCAGTGATTGGTTGAAACTAGGAAGTTTATTCTGCCTCACTTTGTATATATTATGTAAGAGCTACATTCCAAGTGGAATCTGATTGCTTTTTTTCTGAAGCTTTCATGATCCATTTAGCGGGGTAGATCACTTTTCATTAATAATGTCGTCCAATATTACTGCTTATTTTATAGATTTTATCACTTTTTTTCTCTATTTTTTCCTGCTACGCAGTTCCTGTTTTCTCCTTTTCTCATGTCTTCTTCCACTTTATCAATCTATCTAGATCTGGGCTTTTCTTGTTTTTTTTTCCTCCCGGGTTCTATTCGAAAATAGTTCTAATTGTTGGTTTAGGTTTTCAGACGTTTTATTTCTTCTTCAATCTTCTGGTTTGTTCTAATTTAGACTTTTTTTCGTTGATTTTTATAGTTTTTTGTATTGTTCTTATTACTTTCTTTTTTATTATTAAGAGCATGTTTTGCTCTTTTAGTGTCATTGTCACTGTTTTTGCCGCGTATGTTAAAATTGGCCTTATCATAGTTTTGTATGTGTTCATTTTGATTTTATTTGTTGCTACACTACTTTTTAGTATTATTTATGTAGAATTTTAAAGGTTTTACCCTTACCACTTTCCTTTATAAGATTTACGCAAAAATATTAGAGAAGAAGATTTTGTTTCAAATACAAGCTGGTTAATATCACATAATACTGCAGTATACGAAAGACACTGCCAATGTTTGCGGAAAATGTTAAGCAAAACACAAATTACTTTATGTAAATTGCTTTATTGCTTCTCAAAATATTTTCTTTTAAAATCTATACACTTTTTCATCCGATGAAACCAATCTTTAAAACAATTTTGCGACTCTGAGCGAGGTACCTTCAAAACAATTGATTTAAATGCTTCAACGGTCTTTTCAGGCGATGAAACACGCTCGCCACGCATTTTATTTTTGATATGTTGAAATAGGAAGAAGTCATTGGGCAATAGATCAGGCAAATATAGGCAATGAGTCATTAATTGGATGTTGTTACTGGTCAAAAACTTTACAGTTTGTTGTGCTGTGTAAACGCTTGCATTGTCATGATGAACAATGATTTGCCTGTTTATGTTGTTCCTTCGGATTTTAGCGATAACTTCTGGCAAACAAATTGAAGTATACTAGTCAGCATTAACTGTCCTTTGATCCTCTAATGCAACAGTTGCAACATAACCCGTTTTTCCAAAGAAACAAGCAATCATTCTTTTCTAAACGCTTTGTGAACGCACCACTTTTGTGGGATTAGGTTCATTTTGAAACACCCATACAGTCGATTGCTGTTTAGTTTCAAGCTCGTATAAATATATCCAAGATTCGTCACCTGTTACGATATTATGTACCGGATTTGAACGATCCCTTTCCAATTTCTTTCAAATTGTGTGGGATCCAACGACTGCAAAGCTTCCTGACGTGCAAATGATTGTGCAAAATCGTATGTATTTGTTTCGCTGCAATACCTAAGGATGCCTTTATCTTACTATAGATCTCATACCGATCTGACAAAACCATTTCACGCACAGCATCAATATTTTTTGCGACAACAGAGGTGCATGGACAACCATCGCGAAGATCGTCATCAAACGTTGGTCTTCTACGCATGAATTCTGCGAACCAGTTGTAAACCATTGTTTTGGATAGTGCTTTATCTCCAAATAACAAACGAAGTTTTTTCACACATTGCTGCGGTGTTAAACCGTTGCGAAAATCAGAAGTCACGATTTGAAATTTCCATATTTTACACAATTATTAATCTCGTTCAATTTTGTTGAAACAAAACCGAGCAGTTTGAAATCTAACTGTCAACTGAATTATAGGTGAAAAACGTCAAACTTTACAAATATGACAATTGCAGAACGCTGGCAATACAGGCAGTACTTGATTCCGTGAACTTTAGCAGTGCCCTTCGTATCAATAACCTGAGACAATTGAGAAGTATTTAAATAATTTTACTGCAAATGCGATTTGTTACACCTTAAAACTTTCTTAGTCAGCTGTGAAGTACTTTGATGGCTTATTCAGTATACTGCTCTAAAACCTTTTCTGAATGGGTAAACTAAAACAGTTGTGTGTGCGTCAATGGTATATCTACTACTGTTTTTTTTACACCTATTTCCGGATTTGTTTTGCCTGTGTGATTAAGTTGACGGTTATGAAATGCCTTAAGGGCCTAACTGCCAATGCACATTGTTACACGCACCTTCAAGATCTGCCAATATACTTTATTATACATTTAGTTTTCCCTCTCTTGGCCTGTGTGTGCATAATTTTAGATAACTCAGTAAAGTGTTTCAATCGATCAACAAATTGTTAATGCACTTTGCTATACACACATTTATAACCTTTTTTTGGCCATTATATGAATGACCTTAGACAATGACGGAACTGCCAATGTACTTTTTGTTAAACATATTTTAGGGCGCTCTTCTACCCAATGTGTAAATAACTTGGACAACTGCATACTAATTTAAAGGTCTACCTGCTAATGTGCAATGCTATACATATTTGCTAATATTAATTTGAGCACATTAATTTAACAAAAATATAAAACATTGTAGAAAATAGCGAATTCAAAACATGTTAAGAGGTATTTGAATCCCCAAACACTTCTTAGTACAGCACATGTCATAAGACTCAAAGTAATATGGTTCTATTTCTATTTAGGGTTACAACGGGTTTAATAAATTTAAAAAATAAAAAAGTAACTTAACTAAGTTAAATTTTTATCAAGTGGATGCAAACGGTTCCGATTTTATATTTGGTGTTAAGTAATATATTATGTTTTAGATTAATTATATTTTAATACTTTGGTCACATCGGTGACAACACTTTCTACGTTATTTAAAAAAAACCCTTGTGAAATTGGTCACAAAAAGTAAGAGTGACTAGGAACACTGCAGTTCCGTACATGTATTTTTAAAAGCACTAAAAAAGTGGCCATATATTAATTTTTTAAACATTTTTGCCAAAACTGATAAAATTGTTATAGGCCTATAATTAATTACGTTTGATTTAAAACTAAATTTAAAGATTGGCACAACGTAGGCTTGTTTCTATAACTTGGAAAACATTTTTGATTACAATGATAGATAGTAATTTTGATAAAGTGGGTATGTTAACGTTTGGCAACAGCAATGATGGTAAATTATCTGTGCTAAAGCAACTATCTATTGTTAAGTTTTGTCAATGTTTCCAAAACACAATCCAAAGTAAGTGATATATTTAATAAATTGACAGTAGTATTTGATGCAAAAGATGGTTGAATATACGTTGTGAGTTTATAAACTAAGGAGAAATAATTAGTTAATAGATTGGGAGTAATTTCACCAGTAGTAGACGTTGCACTCTTAAAACTCATTGAAGAAAGGATACCTTCTTCTTCTTTAGTTGCCTTTTTAATTATTGAAGGTTGACAACAATCATTGCAAATTTTTTCCGATCTTTTGTTGCTTTGAATAAGGTGTGGGAGTTTAGTTCTGTCCATCTCTTATGTTTTTGAGCCAGGGGTGTTTTCTATGACCTGGGCCGCGTCGGTCTTCTATCTTTCTCTTCATTATAACTTTGAGCAGACTCTATTTACTGTTTTTAAGGATGTGCCCAAGATATGCTGTTTTTTGCTTCTTACAATTCCCAGAATTTTTTGTTTTTTCTTATGCGTGTAAAGACCTTAGCGTTTGTGATGTGCTCCACCCAGGATATTCTATAAATCTGCCAAAACGTCTACATTTCTTTAAGTCTGTTTATGGTAGTGACCTTCAGTGTTCATGTCTCAACACCATATAGAAGCACAGATGGTGTTGAAGAGTGGACACTGAAGGAATACCGTAAGATTTATTTTTAAGGAAAGACTAAAACCATTGGTAACTACTACTCTGCTATCTGAAAACTTTAAGATAGTATCTTGAAGAGCCTAAACATGACCAGCATATAATCCATAAATGACCGGGAAGGTATATTACTATAACATACAATTAAATCAGTTAATCCCAAATTAATTTTGAGTATGACTATTTTAAGATTATTTTTGATATCTGAAGATATAACGATAGTTTTTGTTGACAACAATTAAAAAACTCCGCCGTCACTACATTTAGAGTTGGAATTTTCAGTTCTGTTCATCAGATAGACAATAAAATGTATCGGTCATCAATAAATTTGGTATCAAATAACATATATGATGTTATTTATCATCAATTAAAAAAAAAGCTGTTGGCAATTAATATTATGCTTTATTTCTTGCTCTGGTCAACGTTTTTCTTAAATTATTATTTTGTTGAACATTCCCATAAAGCTATTAGTCTACTAATCTAGCATTATTATTATAAACTACAAGGAGAAGGAATTGATTTGTTGGAGAATGTACATATTTTATTTAAAATAACACAATCTTAACACGTAAATGTACAACTATCTTAATAATACATTGATTATAGTATGTACACACAATTAGGGATAGTATTGGGAAGGTTGTGAATTCCGATCGGTCTTATTACCCTTACCCTTACATTTAAGACAAGCCGATGCAGATGTCTAATTTTTGGAAAGTCTGATGGGTTCTTAGTAGACCCATCGTAAAGTTATTACATTAAGGGGACTGAGAATTAAAATATAAAATAAACAATAAAGAATAGTATGTAATATGAGATATCAGATTAATAAAAAAAATTGTCAATAATAAATGCAGCAAAACACAATAATTCCTTATTTTATCATTTATATTAACTTTTATTACTTTTATTATTTTTCAAATTTATTCGTTCTTTACTTATATTGCTTCTATCATCATCTATTCCACTGTTCTTTCCTCGCGACAATCAGAAATATTGACACTTTGCTTTCGTAAATCGATTCCTGTCATCCACAGAAACTTCTTGAAATATGTACATATTTTGTCTTGTTTTTTATTTAAGATCTATTGGTGTACTTACCACTACGTTCTTATCTATAGGCTTATCTATGGAATTTTTTGTAGCTAAATGTAAATTACAGATAAATAAATTTATTCGTAATGGATAAGAAAAATTAATAATTTAGTCATAAAATGATTCATTTTATTTGATAAAACAAACATTAGATATTCCCAATCTAAATAGCACACAACACAATCATCAAACTAAAAAAAAAATAATTGTCGCTATTTCATAACATTTGCCATGATTCAGCGAATTATCTCTGACTATCACAACCGTCCAGTGAACAATGCTAATAATCAGTATATATTTTTTTGTTATTGTATCAATTATTTGTAACCTACAAAGTTTATTTTGTGTTGTGTCGGTTTGCATGCAGAGAAGGTCAGATGAGACAATGTGGCTTGGTGGCAGCAAGTTTCGTACATCGTTTATATTTTAAATGCATTTGAATCTAACAATAGTGGAACGTTTCAGTTGATCTGTGAATACCATAAACAACAGTGCATCATCATCATTGATTATGTAAATTATGTGAATGCATTCAAATCATAGATTAATTAAGAAATAAATAAAATTAATTTAATTATGCAATAAATCCAAATTTGATAATTATCTCAAATTAGTTTTATAATTAAAATTAATTTGAAGTTTTTCTATTTTGACATTTTCTAATGATTTGCAATTTTTGTTTATATTTGCATGTTTTTTGCATAATGATTGTCTAGTTTTTTCTGTTATCTTTTTAACATCGACCTTCGCAAATAAATGTAAAACTTGTAGCTATAAATATGCTGGTTTTCATTATCATCATCATACGTGCATACTATAAATAAATTGCAAGAATATTTTCCTGTTCATTCCAAACAATATAAAGTAATATTAAAATTCCTGATAGCAAACAGTGATTTTATTACATCATTATTATATTAATATCGCATTGTTGTTGAAAATACCTTAACAATCAATGCGACAATAATATATAAAAATATGGTTTTCCTGTATGCTAGCATGTCATAATTTTTTATTCATTTAATTTTAATGATTGTGTTAGTGCACAGTTCCAATCATTTTGATATAAACTGTGCGAACGATAAGATATCGATCATAAAACGCGGCATTTCGCGGTAAATTTCAGCGCATGCCTCAACTCCGGACACGAGGGTGTATAAACTTGCAAACCCTTAGTTTTCGCGAAATACCGAACCATCTGCAAGTGCATGTGCAGTGCTTCATACCAGATCGATAAAGCATGACTTCTGTAAATACGAAATCACCCAGGTGAGTTATATCATCGAGAAAATTGTAATTAGTAGATGTTTAAGTATTTTCCGGCAATAACACCCCCTTTTGTTTTCTGTTGCATGTAATTGATTATGTCGTGCAGGCACCGGTACGCAGTAATTTGTATACATACACAATTATGATAAGATTATTAGTAGTAAATATGATTCATTATAAAAAGATTATGATAAGATTTAATTTAAGTATTTACGTTTAAAATGATTTAACTTTACTGTTTACCGGCTTATTATATTACAGTAATAATTATAACAAAATAAACATTTTTGCATAGAATATAGGATTTTTATACTAGTAAATTGCTATCAGTAAATGTAGACCATATTAAAATGTTAACAATACAAATTTAAAAATGCATGGTCTAATTAATACCGGGTGTCCCAGTTCTATTATGACTGAAATACCGTTATTTTAAAAGTTAACAAAATTTTTTTTTTTGATTTCATAATAATTGTTTAAAAGTTATTTAATATGTACATAACAACATAAAAATATATTTGAAGTTTAACGTGTGAAACCACACTTGCTGAAACTATTCACATTGATGACGAGGTCTAGGTCATATTTGAATCGGCAATGATTCGAATAGCTCGCTTTTGATTACAATTTAAAAGAGAATAAAGAGTTTCAGTTTCTTCTTATACTTAAAAACAATATTTAATGCAAAGAAATTGGTTTGAAGGTTTTAAGTTTTTGTTATTAATTAATTTATTAAATAAATAATTAATTAAATAATTTAATTATTGTTCCAATAGAAATAATAGTTCCAACATGAAGATAATAAATTAATTGATACAAGGCAGAAATTAATTATGATATGATTACATAGAGTAGTAGTCAGACGAAATAAAAAATAATCTACAGTTTTGAGTTACATATTTAGGAAAAACTTTTTTCTATCAGTCCTGTGGTAAATATGATACATTAAATCACGATTTATCTTATTTTGCTTGGTTCGAAGTTGATGTATCTACTTGTGCTTGCAATAGAAAAAATAAAAAATTATATTTTATTTCATTTATTTGAAATCCGCGGAAATAGGCAAGAAAAAACTTTATTTAAAATTGTTTCAACTTTTTATTTTTTTTATATATATGCACAGCGACGTCATTTTCTAGGCTATCACATCTTTAGTTTTCTTCTTTTTTGGAACCAATTTCTGAATACTTTGTATACTATTTTAAGTTCTCATCTTCCTCCTACTTAGCACCAAACTGTTATTCTATTAAGTGACGAATAGTTTCTTTTTTTTTTGTCTAGTAGAATGCGACATAATTTAAGATTTTTTAACACTATTGGAAAAGTCATACGTTTCTTTAACTAACTCATTAGTACAATGGTTCTTAACCTTGTGTCGCGGGTGGTAATGTTTTATTTTCTAACAAAATTTTAATATATTTGATGATATAATTTCAATTGATAGATATGTAACATCACTTTTTAAAACCTGGGGGCTGGATTATGATATTTATGACATTCTGTTAATAGAATTTGGCATTGGATTTTGCCATTTTTGAGATTTTATAAAGGTTTTTACACTTACAAAAGTAAATTCTGACATTGTTTTATATTTTATAATCGGATTTTGCATTTTTCAACAGTTTATGCGGGATTTTGGTTTGTTCTAACAATATTTTTGATATTTCAAAGATAGATTTTTGTTATTTTTTAGATTTTATAAAAAAAATCTACATTTTTATACTGTTTATGGACGGATTTTGGTGATTTTTTGTTTTGATATTTAACAAACCAAATTTTGCAGTTTTTAATTGTTTTTGGGCATGTATATATTTTTTTTTAAATGTTTTATTAACGACTTTTTATAAATAGAATTTTGCATTTTTTACAGTTTATGACAAAAATTTTGCTGTATTTTTACAATATTTTTATACTTTATGGCCGGAGTTTGCTATTTTTAATATTTTATAAATATAATTTTGCACATTTTGATAGATTATAGCTAGATTTTGCTATTTCTAACAATATTTTGATATTGTATGGTCGGTTTTTGCTGTTTTTTACATTTTTTTAATATAATTTTACATTTTTTAATAGTATGAATGCTTTCTAACAATATTTTGATGTTTCAAGGCTGTATTTTGCTAATTTTGGCATTTTATGAGTAGATATTTACATTTTTTAACAGTGTCAATGGTCGGATTTTGGTACATTTTATCATGGCATGAGAAACGATAGAGGAGATAGGTTAATAGAATTTTGTCAAAGTGAAAATTTAGTAGTGACAAACTACCACCAAGACGTCTATATACGTGGACGTCTCGAGCTCATACAAAAGAAAAAATAGTTAGAAATCGATTTAGGAATAGCATTACCTCAGTCAAAACCTACCCAGGAGCCAATGCTTCATCAGACCACAATTCAGTCGTAGCCAATTTGCCAAAGTGAGGCTTAAAAAAATAGAGTAAAAAAGAAAACCTGTAAAAATTGCAATCAAAAAGCTAAAGGATGCTGAGATAAGAGAACAAATCAAACAAAAAAATAGGTACATTAAATACAGATAATCTCAATGAGAAATGGGAAAGCATCAAAAGAGCGCTACTGGAAGGAAACAGAGATATGCTAACACCAGACAAAGTTATACCAAAACAACAATGGATGACAAAAGAAATTTTAGGCCTTATGAATAAAAGACGGAGAATTAAAGAGAACCAAATAAAATATAAAAAGATTCACAAAACCATCAAAAGAAAAATTTGTGAAGCAAAAGAAAACTGGATGTCTGAGAAGTGCAAAAATATCGAACAGTTTCAATCAATATTGAAGAGCTATTCAACGACACGAGATGACCTCAAAGTAAAACGCAACAACATCTGCATAGCCCTAGCTCTGAAATAACAAAACACAAAGTAGAACAAGCAATAAGGAGCGTGAAAGGGGGGAAAGCTGTAGGCTCAGATGAACTTCTCATAGAACTATTAAAACTAATAGAAGATGAGGAAATCTAAATAATTGTTGACCTATACAATACTATATATAGAACAGGCGGAATACCAAAAGAATGGCTTGAATCTACATTTATTACGATTCCAAAGAAGTTAAATGCCCGAGAATGCAGTGACTACAGAACAATATGTTTTATGAGCCATACCTTGAAAGCATTCCTGAAAATAATACATAAAAGACTTTACACCAAACTTGAGCTAGATATTAGCAACACTCAATTTGGATTCAGGAATGACTTAGGAACACCAAAAGCATTATTCGGCATTAAGGTACTACTACAAAGATGTATGGATATGAATGTCAAAGTACACGCCTGCTTTATAGACTACAAGAAAGCGTTCGATAAAGTACGCCATGAACTACTTGTAACACTCCTAAAAAGCAAACTTATTGACTTCTAGGACATACGAATAATTGAAAACCTGTACTGGAACCAAACAGCGACGGTGAGAGTCGACAATAATTCCACAGAAAGCATAGACATCGAACGGAGAGTGAGGCAAGGCTGTATACTGTCACCGATGTTATTCAATCTATACTCAAAAGCTATATTCAAAGAAGCCTTATCTGAAGAACTAGGTGGGCTTGTTGTTAATGGGCAACCAATTAACAACATTAGATACGCTGATGGCACGGTGATAGTAGCAGACAACATTGTAGACCTGCAAAGAATGGTGGAACGCACAAAAACTGTCAGCTCAAAATATGGATTAAATATGAACATCAAGAAAACAAAATGCATGATCATTTCAAAAGCACGTATACCACCTAACGCAAATCTTCTTATTGATAACACTTATATTCAAAAGGTAACCAAGGACAAATACCTAGGTACGTGGATAACAAATACAAACGAACAGACAGTAGAAATCAAGTCCAAAATAGAGATGGCTAGAACTGTCTTTCTCAAAATGAGAGATTTCTTCTGTGACCGCGATCTAACGCTAGAGCTTTGTGTTAGAAAGGTAAGATGCTACATATTTTCAATTATACTGTATGATATGGAAGCATGGACACTGAACCAACACCTCAGCGACAAACTCCAAGCTTTTGAGATGTGGACGTATTGGAGAATCTTGAAGATCTCTTGGACGGACAAAACCCCGAATGCCGACGTTCTCACAAAAATGGGAAAAGACCTAGAAATCCTTTACATGATAAAGATTAGAAAGCTGAAATATTTGGGACATACCATGCGAAAGGATAAATATAATGTACTGAAGCTGATTATGCAGGAAAAAATAGCAGGCAAAAGAAGTGTGGGAGGACGCAGAATGTCCTGGATGCGGAATCTAAGAGACTGGTTTGGCTGCACCTCTAAAGATCTTTTCCAAGCTGCTGTTTCAAAAATCAGAATAGCCACGATGATAGCTAATCTCCGAGTAGGAGATGGCACGTGAAGAAGAAAGGTACATTTTAACAACAATTTTATATTTTATGACCCTTTATGGTTCAATTTTTGACCATATTTAAATTTTTGACTAGATTTTACTATTTTTGACGTTTTATAAATAGAATTTTAACCTTTTTAACAGTATACATCTAGATTTTATTTTTGTCCAACAATATTTTCATATTTGATGGCCAAATTTTGGTATTTTTGTTATTTTATGAATAGGATTTTACTTTTTTTAACAGTTTTATGGTTGGATTTAGATGCTTCTTAACAGCATTTTGAAATTTTTAGCCGTATTTTTCTATTTTTAAAATTACACACAAAATGTGCTAGATTTGGTGCTTTCTGACAATATTTTGATATTTTAAAGCTGGATTCTTATTATTTTTGACATTTTATAAACAGAATTTTGCACTTTTTAACCGTTATTAGCCGGCCTTTGGTTAATTTTGACTTTTTATGAATAGAAATTTGCACTTTTCAATAGTTTATAAGAAAACTAAAAAAATACAAAACTGTGTTTTTAAGACCATTAGGAGGCTTTGCTCTATATTTTGCAGTAAGGCATAAAAATCTTAGGTACGCCACTTTTCACGGAATAGACTGGATTCTTAGCATGGCGTACACTATTTATAAACTTAATATTTGTCTTCTTTGCAAGATAATACACCAGAGTAGTCAAAAATTATGCTGTGATGCTGATAATAAATAGAATATTAACTGAAACAAAATTTTATACTAAAATACTATTGGTTTTATCTTTAATTTTATATTATGTATATAAAATTTGATAACATGAATTTTATACTCTACTTATCTGTTTTATTTTTATACTATAAAGTAGAACAGGTAGAATCGCGTGCTTTGAGTATATTTGTACTTTGGGTTGCCAGTCAAAAATGTTAAGAATTGCTGTAGTACGTTATTCTGAAGAATAAATTTGAAATTCTGGTGACATTGTGCTTTTACTGTGTGTTTTTAATAAAAAAAAAAATAATAAAAAAAAACGTTTGTAGTCAAATATACTCTCAACTTTTTTTAGATAATCTTGCATTATTAATATCGTAGAGCATTCAGTTGCTTTATATTACTAAACTCTAAATATATTGCAACATATTTTTCCTTTTTAATAAGAGCAGTATTATTATGTAAAGTTTTTTTTATCAACCAAAAGCTTTATTTGCAGGCAAAAAACTATGACTATGCACAGAGTAAGACAAAAGATTTTTTTTAAGTTCTGGAGGATATTTAACTTTTGCGACAAGAAATCCAGGTGAGTTAGAAGTGCAGAACCAATTTCAACAGATCTTTGTCCGTTTTTATTGTCCGTCTATGTGTAGAATAAAAAGGTTTTTGAATTTACATACCAAACCAACACAAAATATAGATACTTACTTGATGAGAGTAAAAGGCTTCAGATGCCTAAGGGTTTGTGGCAAAGGTTGCAAAACGGATTGGAATTTTTAGAAGTTTTTTTACCAACTCATAAAAAGCGTTTGAGCTTTTTTTGTGAATAGTAAACTTTTTTCTATCTAAAAATCGCCCAACATATGACAAAGTTTATTATCGTGAGTAACTCTATCAAAATTATTTGTCGAATTCTTCTAATGACTAGCGTACTTATTGAATTACATTAGTAAAGAGTGTTTTAAATTAGCAAACACCCTTTTTAGTGACAGCTGATTTAACAGTTTTTGGTTGTTTTGAAGTTAGTTTGGTTTGGCAATTTAACATGAATAAACTCACGCCAGAGCAACGTTTGCAAATTGTTCAAATTTATTTTGAAAAACAAGGTTCAGTTTGAAAAACTCATCGGGCATTACGTAAATTGTATGGTGCTCATAATCGTCCATCAGAGCAATTAATTTAAAAAAGTGTGCTCCGTTATTGCAATACGTTTAATCTAAACGATAATAAACATCCAGTACAACGTCGTACAGTGCGCACAAAAGAAGCAATTGATAGTGTGCAGCGTAGTGTCAACAAGTAAGTTTGTGTCCATCCCCTTTATGGAAAATTTTGCAAAAACATCTTGGTTTACGAGCTTACAAGATTCAACTTGTACTAAAATTGAAGCCACACAATCATTGTTTGCGCCGTACATTTGGTAAATGGGCTGAGAAAAACATTGTTAGTAAACCACAATTTTATTTAAAACTTTTGTTTAATGATGAATCACACTTTTGGTTGAATGGCTATATCAACAAACAAAATGGTCGCGTTTAGAACGATAATAATTTACAAGCCATTGTTGAATCATCACTAAATCCAGAAAAAAATACCGTTTGGTGGCTATATGGGCCGGTGGAATCATTGGTCTATAGGTCTAAAAAATGGTGATGGTTGGAACGTTACAGTCAACGGTGAGGGGTACAGAGACATGATTGCCAATTATTGTGCCTCAATTGAACAGCATTAATGTTGCAGACATGTGGTTTCAACAGAACGGCGTTACATGCCACACAGCGCGCGATACAATTAATTTACTGAAAGAAACATTTCAGTAACAATTAATTTTACAAAATTGACCTCCAGATTACAACATGTACTTTCCAAGTTACATGCCTGAAATTATATCTAAACAATAATGCCATAAAATTATCTGTCAAATAAAACCAATTTTATGGATATTAAAAACATTTTTCTGTGTTTTATTTTAATTTAAAGTTCTCAGTCTCCAAAAAAAACATCCTTTACTTCTTAACATTATGATTGTAAGGCCGTTTAATATTTACTAAGTCAGAATTTTTATCAATGTTTTTTTGTTCTTTACGTAATTTTTGTTTTCGAGGAGTTTATGGAAATTTAGTTTGACAGATAAGAACTACGAATAGTTATTTACTACTAACAGAGAAATAATGTACTTATTGCTATCTGTTTATGTAAACCTGAAAACCGAACGTCGTGATTTTATAGATTCTTGAAAATAAATTCATTTTTTATTTTAGATTTATCTGCTTTTGCTTGATTTTGACCTTGATTTTGAATTTGATTTAATTTGTTTAGCTTGATTCTGACTTTGCCAATGGATCTGTCTTGCTTCATTTATTATAATAACATTTTTAATTCATTTTTACACAAATTGGATGCACAACAACAATAAACAAAAATTTCACATTATTTTCTACTCTGTTTATTGTTACGTTTAGTTTTGAATTACTGTGCGACTTAAAACAAGTAAATATTAGTGTGTTTCTGGCTGCTAATCTTGGAAATTGAAACTGCCTAATAGGATTGGACAATCCATATCTCCGCAAACAAGGTTAGTGGCCAGAAATATAGCAGCGTTTTTACGATGATTTTGAAGAAAGTCAGAATCAAAACAGTTTAATAGGAGATCATAATCTGTAAGATTACGAGGTGGGTAGTTGCCATCTTTTCGGTAACACATATACTTTAAATAGCTACTTTGAACTTTCTCCAGAGGGTTAGAATGAATTATGGAGAACACATCGTACTAGAATATTCTAGTTTACTCATGACAAAAGCAAGTTAATGTACGTGCAAAACCGATAAATATTAATGGCATTAATTGGGCCCTTGAAGAACACCACTATATGCTGGATACTAGTTTTAGAGTATAAAAGGCCTTGCTAAATTTAGTGTATATTACATCTACTTGCTGTCACACATCAACCGCTGTAAAAACAAACTGTGTAAAACCTAACAAAGAAACATGAAAAGTTGAGAAATTTGATTGGCTTTGGTCTTGACAATAAGTTTGATGTAACAATATTTGGAGATCGGCATATACTATTATAACTAGTACCATGACTTTCAAAAGTTGTCAATGGTTAGTTACTTTAATTTAAATTGTATCAGCAAATTTATCTTACAAATATGTACAAAAGTATTGTAGTCATTGGAAATCACTTTTTTTAACTTTGTTCTGTAAACTATCATTTATGAAGCTAATATTTTTAAGGATGAGATAATTTCACAAATTTTATTATGAATGGTACTACCTTTATTACAATATAAATAATGCTTGATCATTTATATAAAATAAAAGTTAATATTTTTTCTGCACATAAGTATTAAATTTGTACAAAAAACATAGTGTACAATTAGCGTCTTTTGTATATTTAAAAAAAATGTGCGTTAAGAGCTTTTTTGCACACTCTTACCATACGAAACTTCTGTGATTTAAATCTCATCTCACTCGCTTTGCTTCTTTGTGCTGCTAAAGCCAATTTTCGACCCTTGATAACTATATGTGTGGTAGTCATTGTTACTTACTATATGCTTAGAGAACTTGCTTTACAACGCATCCATATTTATGACAATAATTTGCAACACAAATATTTATTATTTATTAAATTGCTTTTAGTATGCATGTGATCCATTGGAAAGATGAATGACAACCTCTTCAGTATTAACATTGTGAATAAGTAATGTGTCTTAAGAGATCATGTTAAAACTGTAGGGATATCCAGAATAACGAATATATTCAGGAAGAAGTACGTATAGAAAAAATTAATATGTTTTATGCATAAATATACATATTTGCATTTAAAAAGTTTGGATTCATATGTTGTAAATATTCTGATTCTAACACAACAAAGATATGCTTTATCTTATAAATTTCTATGATAATAAACTTGTGATTGTGCAGTGAGTATGAGTATATTTTGATGTGTATTAATGATTCATATAACTTACCAACTATAGTGAGAATGGTTATCAGCTGAAAACTGTGACTAGCATGAAGATATGATTATGATTCAGAAATTGAATTGGTTTCTATTATATTACCCGTGTGCAAAGTCATTTTTAAACAAGGTTCAATTCTTGACAAAGCTTTGATTTTGCTTTGTTTTTTAATATTAAATTGGCATATTTAAAATTTGCTTTATATACTACATTCACCTAAACATATTTTTGAATTTCAATTAGTATATTTACATTTGCTCAGATTATCACATTGAAGACGAGATTTAAATAGAGTTGAAGCATTGTGAATTATCATTTTTATGAGGCTTTTGATGTTTGTTTCACTTCATTTTTAAATGTTGCAAAATATTCAGTCTTTATTTGTGTTTTTGATATACATCTTTAAATTTGGAATTAAAAATATGTTAAAGGTTTTTTTTTTTTGTATTTTTTTATTAGTAGTTTTTCGATTGGTTTATGAAGGTATAAAACCCTTAAAAAAATTCTACAATTTTTTTTTAGTTTTTTTGTCGTTTTTTAACTTAATCGGGCTTCTTGTTTAAAAATTGCAAATTTAACTAAAAAAAAAAGTGAAATCAATTTTCCGTAGAATCCAAATTGATGTAATTTCAAGTCTACACTCTATCTACAGCGTGTTTCAAAACATGTGTAAGAAAATAAATGGTGGAATTGGTAAGCTAATTATAAAAAAAATTCTCATTGACATGGTTTTGCAAACGCTTTTAAGATACAGAGTATAATTTTTTTTTTTTTTAGTTTTTTGACGATATCTTAGGAACGTTTAAGATACAAAACTCAGCTTTTGTACACATTTTAGCAATAATATTAGCTACTTTTTAAGCGTTTATTCAATTTTTTTCATGTGCCGTTACGGTGATTTTAGGGTGGCGTGAGGTTTTTATGGCTCTAATTTCTATGATACTTTAGAAATTGGCATTCTGAAAACACATTGTGAACTACCAATATTTTCTACACAGAAAAGGTACCCTTAGTCAAAAGATCTAACGTAAACCGCTTTAGAGAAATACGGCGTTTTATGATAGAAAACATGAAGAAAAGTAGCAACATGTTTTGTTCTTGATAAAAACATTTATTTTTGATCTATTCGTCAGCGTTCATGCATTTGTTTTATGCATTTGAGTTATTGACAATTGTCGTTTAGTTGTTAAATAACCTTTTTTCAAAAGGAGTCAATATCGCGAGAACTTAGTACTTTTGTGACCCAATTAGTTTGCCCCTTCTTAGTATTTTGCTTGCGTGGTGCTTGCAAAATGAATAATTACAGTGATAGCGAGATGTGCGATATGCATTTAGCTTATGGCGTTGCCGATGGAAATGCAGCAAAAGCTCGTCAAATTTATCAAAAAAGATTTCCAAACCGACAGTACCTGAAAGAACATTCATTTGTATTCACAAACGTCTACATCAAACTGGAAGTGTACATAAAAGAGCTGCTGGAAATGGGAGATCTTGCCTGTTATCTCCGCAAATTGAAGAAAATGTTTTTCAAGAAATCGAAGAAGATCTATCAACCAGCACTAGAAGAATAGCTTTAAACCTAAACCTTAGTCACGTTACAGTGTGGAGGATAATAAAAAGCCAGATGTTATATCCTTATCAAATACAGCAAGTACAAGCCCTTTTACCAGCGGATTTTCCGCAAAGATTGACTATGTGTCAATGGTTACAAGAAAAAATTGCGCAAAAACCTCGATTCTTAGAACAAGTTTTAATTACGGACGAAGCATATTTTTCTCGCGATGCGATTATAAATTTCCATAATAATCATGTATGGGCCGACAAAAATCCACATGCCATAATGGAGGGCCATCATCAGCAAACATTTTCCGTTAATGTTTGGGCAGGTGTTGTAGGAGACCATTTAATAGGTCCATATTTTTTGCCGTTTAGGCTAAATGGTCAATCATATCGTAATTTTTTTGAAGAAGAGTTGCCAGGACTTTAAGAGGACGTTCCGGTTCAATTAAGAAATGAAATGTGGTTTATGCACGATGGTGCTCTTGCACATTTTAGTTTAGTTGCGCGTCAATTTTTAAATGAACAGTATAGGAGTTGTTGGATAGGTTGAGGAGGCCCACAGGCTTGATCTCCTCAGTCTCCAGATCTAAATGTTTTGATTTTTTTTTGTGAAGTTAATTAAAAAAATTAATTTACACTACATCAATTAATACTGATGAAGAACTATGAAATTGCATTATTGCATCTTGCAATACGATACGAAACACTCCAGGCATTTTTGAACGTCAGTCACCAAGACGTAGGTTGGAAGCCTGCGTTACCGTAGGAGGAGGTCATTTTCAACAATTTTTGTGATTTTTCTTGTTTTTTATGTTATAGCTTAGTTTTGTAAAATAAAGGTTATTAACTTTTATAGTTTGTACGCCTTCATTTTGAGAATTGCTTAATTGTCTTCATACATTGCAGTCAGCAAAAAATAAATTGAACAAATCTTAAAAAAAGTTGTTGGATTTTTTGTATATAAGTGCAACATTGCTGTACAACTACATAAAACTGTTCTTTAAATTTAATATGACCACTCTTGAAAAATTATGTTTTAGTTTTGACGTAACACTAGTTTTGAAGTACTTTGTGGGATATTGATTGTCCTGACTTGCTCATTCATGTCTCATCTTGAGTTTTACTATTTATTTCATATACTGTATAAACCTACAGATTATGCGCAGCATTCTGATTTTACACTTGTTTTGCGGCATGCCAAGTTAAAGTGGATTTTTTAAGTATTCAGTGGATTTTATATTTTAATCATTTTTATGCAACAAAATTGTTTTTTTGGCACAATAATTTAATTAAGCATTTTCATTAGGTGGTATATTGGATTGAATCACTACATTGCATAGAAGTTATTCCAATGTTTTTTTATTAACATTTATTATAATATATTTATATATTTACATTTGTTTTCAATTGTTCAATTGCATAGTAGAAATGCAGATAGTAGTTGGAACACTTTGTCGAATAGATTTCTTGATCAAATATTGCTTAGCAAAATTAGATTAAACGTAGAGTGCTTTCCCGAAAATATTGATTAAAGGTTTACTCTCTAAGGGCCGCTTTTACAACCTCCAGTTAAAGCATAGTTAGGATTTGGAGGGGTATAACCCGGGGTTAACTTATCCGGTGCTCGAAGCAGTAGTTATACCTAGTTTAACGCACATAACCTCGTAAGCACATGTCATATTAGTAAAAATAAATAAGGAAAAAAGTAAGGTTTGTTGCTCCGATTTTTGTCTTTTTGTTGTCACTATCTGATTTAAACATATTTACGTTATAGAGAAGACAATATAAATTTGCTTATAAATAACTTACGGCACAATTGACGTTTCAATAGGTTATCCTAGAGAATAAACTAACTTAGCATTTGTAAAATGCTTTGCGTGTTAAACTAGGTATAACTGTGGATTAGTTTATCCGACGGTTGTAAAAGCGGCCCTAAAACACTTTAATCCATTGTAAAACTTATTTAGTAAACATATTTTTTTAATATAAACTATTACTGCTTTCAATTATGATAAGAAAATTTGTATGCGGATTATTTTAAACTATATTATTTTGCTTAAAGCAGCTCGATGTAATATAATAAAATTAAAAAAAGCTTAAATAAAACAATTGATTTCAAAGAACAGGAAGTTATTGTAAACAAAATTGTAAATCGTTCCAAGGGTGCTCCGAAGTGAACAGTAAGAAATCGAAATTGTATAACATCTAGCCCATCTAGGCAGGGCAAGCGCATCGGCAATGCAGTTCATTCCGTGTTCCAATTTGTTGCCAAAAACTAGAACGCTTGTTTGCGGTTCATGTATTTTAAACAAAACCTACGACTATCTAAACGCAATAAATTTACTAACACGCCAATACTGAAACCAACAAAATATACTAAATAAATGGTTCTATTTATTATGATATTATATAATATGTTATCCGGTAGTTTTTTAGATTTTGTAGATACAAATATAATAAATAACATGCTCGGTGAATAATAGCATATTAAAATAAATGATTAATGAGCAATAAATTGCTAAATCATGATGTTATTTATTACTGGATTTTATTTTAATGCTAAATATTTTTTAAAAGATGACAAGAACATTGTGTCATGATGACATATCTGGCCCTGTATAAGGCTTAGAGATACATTTGTCTTATTCTTTGCTTTCTTGAGATACATTGGATAAAACCCATGTCCAACTAAAATAACGACTTTTGTTAACAGGTGAATCTAAAATTATAACTTAGTTTCTAAACTAAAACCCTTTTCAGTAACTCAATTAATATGAATGATAACTAACTAATAATTAAATGTACCTGAGTGTACTAAGGGTTTGAATTAATGATGCCATTAAAAATCTGAACTACAACTCGGATGATAAATTTCATACATTTACAACGTTCTCGACATTCTCCCTAACCCCGTACTCGCAAAGACGAAATAATTTATCATTTCCTATACAAAAGGGAAAACGTACTGTTTGCACAAACGGAATAAATAATGTTTCGACATCATTTCACATTGAATAAATTAATAAAAATAAATTATTAATAAAATATGCGAATGCAAGCTTCAAACAATAACATTGTTATGCATCTAGAACAGAATAAAATGACACTAGAGAAATGTTAAATAGAATTACAATGAATGTGCTGAACTCGCATTTAATCAATATTATTATTTAATTTGATAAATTGTATGGGTATATTAAAATCAATATAAAAACTGCATTCCCAAAAAGTTAAAATAATTTTTTTATTGTTTTATTGGTATCACTTTTGTAATTACCAATTTCAAGTGGCAATCCTTTCAATAATAAATTACTTACTTAGTATCGGGCTACACAATTTTTACAATAAAATAGAAAATAGTATACATAAAAGTTATTAATAAACATGTGAATAAAGATTACAATATACTCGTAAAAATCATCGCGCAACAAATAATTATACTCGGCAATTAAGTGTACAAAAATCTACACAGGCATAGAATATATTACAATTAAAATATGTACAAACCACATCTAACAAGCACAAAATTATTAATTTGCTTCACAGAAAAGCAATCGCTTAGTATTCATTTGCATGTTTGCAGATTTTTATTTGTAAAGAAAAAAGTCAAAATGATTTTTTTTTATGAAACTGATAAAAATATAATGCAATATTTATTAACATTTTTTTTTGCGTGGGTGGTTAATTTTCTATAGATTTTGCGCTCACAGGACATGTCGAATTCACCTTTCCGGTGGCGCCTACCGACTAAACCCCACTTAATCTGTGAGTGTTTGGTAGTTCGAGACCATACTACTCACGTACCTTCCGTTTGGAGATTGGGATGTTGGAGATGGTTACGTAACACCCTATAGGCTATGGGGTGGGATGTGGTGTTATCCACTTTAGGTTAAGGTGCGACAACTTGATTCACCGGTCGTTTGAAGAAGAAATATTTACTGTCGGGCTCAGCGAGTCAAGCTAGATCAAGGTTAGGATAATTTGCGAGATTATTGAAATACTTTACGGCCAAAGTTTTGATGTGGTAGCACAACGGACATACTATAGAGCTCTGTAGAGCAAAATGTTACTTTGGAAGAACTCGAGACGATTGAGGGGACAGATATCTGCCGTTCTCTATACTGTGGTCTGATGATAGATGTGTTGAGTCGGGTTTTGTCCCGGGTCGACATGCTATTATTTCGACGCAACATCGAAACAAGAAGATTTTTTGCAATTCTGGCTTTATTGTATTGTATACAGTATAGTATTGGACCACGGCATGAGAACAACATTAAGAAGAGAACAGTTTTATCTTTTTCTGGATTAATTTTGACTTGCCACTTGTATAACCATTCTTTTAGTTTGTAGGAGCTTTTTGTAACTTCAAAGTAACCACCTCAGGCAATTTTGAAAACTATAAAAGTGCTGTATCATCAACAAACTCTGCCATTTTAACCCCGTGCTTCAATCTCAAAGGCATGTCAGCGAGGAATTTTTGCCGTGAGAAAGATATATGCTTTTTGAGCTTTATTGTCAGAGTTCTACGGTGTAGATATGAGGCTATCAGCCTCACAAGACACAGGAAAGTTAGCTCTGTACAATTTGAAGAGAAGTCCTTTGTGCCAAATCTTGTCAAAAGTTTTTTTGATGTCATAAAAGACCACCCTGATGATCTTTTTCGGTCTAAATTCTTTGACTATAAGGTCTGTCACGCGGTGTAGTTGATGAACAGATGAATGCCACCAGAAGAATGTTGTTTGATTCCGTGTGATTCTGGAGTCTGTAGACCACCATTTCAACGACTTTACTTAAGGTGCTTAGAAGACTGACACAGGGCGGTAGTTTTAGGGAAACATTTGGTCTTGCCCTGGTTTTTGGATGTTTATCACCAGTGAACCTTTCCATTCTGTAAGAAAGTGCCCAGTTTAAAGAATCGCATTAGCAATGTTGATGAGCGCCATTATTGCTTTATGTAAGAACGCTTTAAGAGTCTTGCTTGTTATGTAATGGGAGGCTGGAGCAGTGCGAGTTTTAAATCGTTTGATGACTTCTCTAATTTGAGAAGGTCGTACGTTTTCCAGCGGCGCATCGTCCTCAGTAGTCTCTAAGAAGTCCTGGACCTCTTGTTCGATCATTTCGACGAGCTCCGTATCCTCGGTGTCCGAAGTAGAGCATTGGAGTTTGATGCTGTCAGCAAATGCCTTGGCCTTTCCCTCAATGGAGTATTGTAACTCATTTTTTAATTAATGACTGGAGCTTCTGTAATCGATTTGAAGCTATTTTACCAACACAAATTTTTGTGCAACTTTATGGCCTTCCTTACTTTGCTTTAGAGCTTGGCGGCATTTCTTCCGTAGCAGAAATGACGTGATGGGTCTTAGAGAAGCCATTTTCATTGATCGTCTGTTTTTGATGGATTCTCAAAGAGTGACAGTTTGATCTGCCATGCGGGCTGAAGGGATTGTTGGATCGTACTTCTTTAAAAATGATGAAATACTTTGGCGTTAATGGCGTATTGGTATCGTGACATGTTGACAAACTTTTTTTGGCAAGATTTGGATGGAATGGACGTGAATGTCATATGGTTTCAGCTAGATTGCGGAACCTGCCACACCTCATGCAAAACAAGTTCAATTTTTGTTTTGGACTCTTCAAACTGACCGCCGTTGTTGTTTTTATTTAAGTTTAAAATGCAAGTTGTTATTGGGACGCTTTTTAGTATTTTAATCGATTTAGTGAGCGCTCATACATAATTTTTAAGACAGTTTTGAATCTATTGATCCAAACCAGATATAAATTAAGAATTTAGATAATAAACTATTTATGTTGACTATAATTATAGTTTGCTTTTGTGCATTGTTTTTGGTATATATACATGTTTCTGTTTGAGTAGCATTAATGTATCAAGAAAGACTTATTGCTTACTTCGGTCAGAATTTATTATTTTTTTTACTAGGCGCCAAAAAAATTAAGTAGCTATTGTTATGGTTTTGCCAATCCTTATGGCGTGGACAAAGAAAAGTTGTCGGAAGCTTTTTAAAGTTATGACGCTCCTCATGCATTTCTACTGGAACTTGCTTGCAGTAGAATACACTCGCCACACCCTAAACTCGGCACTTTATAGGATATTATACTAAGTTAAATTATATTACTCTGACTAAAAACTATCTATTATTTCGAGTGCGTATTTTGTTGATATACAGTAATGCATCAAAAGTAAATTAAAGATGCGCTTTACTTCAGTCAATGGAGCTGATAATAAAATTATATTTTTATTTGCATAAATCAATAATTAAACTCATTTGATTTGTTATATCGCCAACACGCAAAATAGAAACAATAATTTTAAGACGACATTATATCTTTAAGTAGCTACAATGACACAGAGTTGATTTATTATAACCGAACAAAAACTTTTTTTATGGATGAAATAGCAGTCATTTAGCCAGGCTCGCTTTTTAGGACCCATGGAATTTATTAAATTATTCGATAGCGTGATTTCGGGTAAATTTATTATTATTGTTACTGGGCTATGCTTTTTCTTTCATTGCTGGCTGGGTTTATTTTTGTAACGAGGAATTAATGGATCGCATGATGAAACCTTAGTGCGGCGTTTACGACATAGCTATATAATACAAAATATTTATTAAATAATCATTTTTGTAATTACATTAAGAAAGTAATTATGTAGTTTTTACGAGTAGGGTCTGAATCTTGGTCATAAAATATTGACTAAAACCAATAACATAAATTCTACAATTAAGTGTTCTGTAAACACAAGGAATTTTAAGAATTTTTTTAAACAAATTTATAGTATCAAAAATAACATTTTAAAATATTCATCCTAAATTATTAAAGCTGTCAGGATACGGAACGCAGAATAATAAACTAACAGACATTTAGAGTTTCAGCAAAAATAGTAACGCCTTGATTATGCATAAATTATTTGATATTTCATGCACACTCTCTTGGATAAGTGACCTACAATGTATCTGCCTTTAGGGTGAATAGGGTGTGCAAATGGTGTTCGAGATGAATGGATAAATCCGCATGAATATTGAAGAATTTTAGGCTGCAGGTGTGAATATAAATCTACATTTAAAAAAAATCAAGGTTTTGTAATATTATGTAAAAATAATAATTATTCAAATGAATTCATTCAAATGATAAAAATATTTGATTGTAAATTTATAAATATTATTATTATATATTATCTGATTAATCTTACTTACCTATAAAAATGATGCATAAATCAAAGTTATTGATTTTGAAATTTAATTAGAAAAAGGTTAAATTAAAAGATTAAATTATGCTATACTGGTGAGCATTAAATAGAGGTCACTTTAAAAGTATGACTTATTTTTAGATTTTTTTGTTTTAACTTAATGTATGCTGTTTTAACTTGTATGTTTGCATATTGTAAACCAAAGTAGGCGTTTAATAATTTATTTTCTGACAAATGTTATCTATCTGTCAGTTATTATCACCGTGTTACAGACTTTTATGAAACAACATCCATTTCGCTCTAATTGAAAACCTACATTTTGTTGTGGATTTTTTACTTAGTGTTGATTTTTCTTTGCGAAACTCACACAGTGTACTGTACTTAATAGGTCAAAATGCCTTTAAGCCCTATTGTTGTGGCAAGAATTATAGCGTCGATTGATGATGGGCGAGGAAACGTGAAACTGCAAGGATTGTTGGTAAAGCCTTTGTGCTGTACTGTTATGGTTTACGGTCGGTTCATTTGGCACAGCCGCAACCTTTGGTATTTATCTGCACCAATTCAAGTGCAAAGACCTTACCTTCGCTAGCTACTTGGTAGATTGTTTGAAAGGAATAAGTAATTAAACAAATACGCCGGTTGTGTAAAGTTTAACCAACTTTATTACTAACTAAAAATACACGGTCCATTTATTGGACCCTGTTAATAAATAAACCCTTTGGGTTTATGACAGGATGGATTCCTACCTGATATAATAAATGTACGGACCAATAAAGATTCTAATGGTATCCATGTTTATTATAGTTGTAATATGGTCTATATTATATTACGACAGTACAAAAGGTGTATCAGCGTTACTTGGATACTGGCCTGATAACCAGAAGATCAAGATCCGGGCGAAAAAATGTTACCACAAACAGAGATGACCGTTTTTTGATGTCCACAAGTTTGCGGAATAGAACAGCTTCTGCAGTTTATCTACGAAATCAACTCCATGAAGTTAGAGATGTAAATGTTAGTGAATGGACCGTTAAGAGAAGACTTTGGTCTGCGGGATTCTCTTATAGAAAGATGCCTACAAGTACAAAGCCGACATCGTGTTGCAAGATAGGCTTTTGCCCAAAATCACCGAGCAATAATAGGACTAGGAGCAGAGTACTGTTCACAAATGAGTTGCGCTTTTGCCTCAATGGATTAGACGGACGTCGGAAAGTGTGGAAAAGACTTGGAAAAAAATACGTTTCAGTTTGTATTGATGAGCGACTGCCAAGACAGTGTTGGTTTTTATAGAGAATGGCTCACTGACAGCTCACAGATACATTATGGAGGTTCTCGAAGATTATGTTATGCCCTTCATGACAACTATGTTCCATATTAGTCCTATGGACAAAAATTCGAACTTTGTCTGAACTGTAAATTTGTGATATTTCCAAAATACGCAATAAAAACAATAAATATGTTTTACGATTAAACATTGAATTTTTAATTTAATGTGCAAAATACAGTACAATTGTTTACAAGTTGCTAGCATAAGGTTAAAACAAAAAAAATCAAAATTAAGTCATAATTTTAAAGTGACCTCTATTTTTTCCTTGCCAGTGTATTTAGAGAAATTTATTATTTGGATTTAGTCATTGCACAGTTACTTAATTTAACTGGATTTGACATTGGTCACTTCAACAGTGTTGCTAGTTTTTATTTTTTTTAGTGGGACATACAAATTGTTGGTAATACCGGAATGGTGGGTTGTTTCTTGTTTATGTTTACTGTTTTTTTTTTGTAAACTTTAAAATGTGATATTTAGTATTACATTAAAAACTAGATTTAAGCAGTTTGTGAACATTGATTTTGAATATTTGTGGCTTATAAGTTAAAATAATTATGTAGTTAATTTTATTTTTGAAAGTTTATTTTTATAAGCTACGATAGCATCTACGGTGTGGCTTCTTAAATGTCAAGCAGGTAAATAAAATAACTTATGTTTGTTACTGCTTTAGTAGCTTCTCAATAATGTTCAGAATCTTTTTCCAAAGTTCTTAGTTATTTTGTTAGCTTGTGTTTTCCGAAGAAAGCAACGTAGATTGCGTATTGTAAGCTTCTCAGCAGGTTTAGCGGAGTTTTGTCATCAATATCTTTGATTCCTATTTAATGCATGTATTGTAGTATGCCATTGTGTCTAGTTATAAGTCTTGTAAGCTTTTGCAGTTTTGTTCGGCTCATTCTTAAAGTTTTCTTCTATATTTGATTCTTTGGTGTTCAAATTACACGTATCCTGTTGTTTTTGGGTAATACTTGTTATCCGGACCATTAGATTGGATTTTATAACTGACAAACGTCTTGCCTGTAGTGCCGCTTGGCTGGCCGACATGATGTTTGTTGAAGTGTTTTCTTAATTTGTACATGATGTTTTTATGGGAACTATCTGTTGGCGCCGCCAAATTGTATTATTATTTAATACGTTTGATTATATCTAATTCTTCTATATTTATGGTTATTGTGACATCCGTTTGTAATTATTTGTTTTATTTGTACAGATGTATTTATTTTTAAGCCTTTATACCTGATTAACCCTTAAATTCCCAGAAATATGAATTTTATTACTCGTTGTTAAAAACTAATCATTGCACCATTTTTTTCCCCTGTACACTTTTACCAATTAATAAATTGTATATATATATTGTATTTTAAGTAAAATAGAGTTAGTTATTATTGAACTTGCAATCGAGCAGCAATAAATACATAGAGTAAGAAGACAGCGTTTATTATAAAAACCTACCCAATCTACTTAGACCGCGTAAGGACGTAAATTCAATTATTTCCACGTGGCTGAAACACTATCCGTTTGAGAAATTGATTTATGTTTGTCCATGGATAACGTATGCACAATTTCTTGGCTTTTTTATTTATATATTTTTTATAGTAGAACTATTGCAATCTTTATCACTATATCAGATGGTTTCTTTTGTTTTGGGATGGTATTTTTAAATTAAATGACTTTAATATGCAATAACTTTTTATGAAATTTGATTTCACTTTTATATAAAACTTTTCTTTATTTTTTGGCTTGTAAGGTTTGAGATTTACAGTGTACGATGCTTGTCTTGCTTTCATTATAATAACTAAACTAATAACGCCTATGTCATTCAATAACTGCAGTAGGATGTCCATGCACTAAAGTAGAAGTTATAACACACTTTAGGCTTACAGTCTTACCGCATAATAAATTGTTACAGTTCAATTTTTAAGCATGGAGTTTACCCAATATTTAACGAGAAGCATATTTTCTCTATTTTCCATTGCGGTGAAAGTGTTGTCAAAAACCCATTTAATAAAAAAGTTTCTAGAGCAATTTATATGCATTGTATAGTCTTTTGCTAGCTGATATATAGCCAGTTTGCAAGATTACCTTGATTGGTACATACTAATATTGGTACTAATACAGAAGAACAGCGTTTAGTGCCCCGTCTCGTATATACCTTTTGACTATTTTTTGCAATAATTTTGGAATAAAAGATATTAGATTGATTGATTGATCTGTAAGATTTAAGCATTACGTGGGTTATTTTGGTTAAATATCACTTTAACTGCTTTTTAGCTGTATGGTATATTATATATGAAAATGTTAAGTTAGATTTCATCATCATCTAGGCAAGGTTTCTACAGCTTTCTGCCGCATTCCGCATTTCACTCTCCTTCTATCTCTGTCTTTCCAATCTTCTTTGTTTATAGTTCTATCTTTCATTATTTGACTAATCTCTGCTATTCACTTCGTTGTTGGTCATCTTTTTTTTTTGTTTTATGGAATATATTCTAGAGCTTTTTTGGGCCATCTATCTTCTCCCATTCTCATCACATGACTATACCATCATTGTTTTGTTTCAATTTTGTCTAAACTAGAATATACATTTTGTTTTTCACTCGGTCTAATTTAGATATTTGACATGCCCTTCTTAAGTAATCTAGTTCTGTTGTCTCAATACTTAATCTTTTCAGAAAAGATGAGTTAATTTTTTTTTTCTATAACATGATTCCGGTGATTTGAATGTTTTAAACCGTTCTGAGAAGCTTTAGTTTATTATGGCGTTTGCTGTTGCCCAGTTCATGTTGGTCTATTTGTTAGTAATTTTAAGGCAATAGCTCCTGCAGGATTCTTTTGATCGACTCTGTGCAATATATTTTTTTTTGCAGCGGGGTCTAATCTTTACAATGCGATCTTTGTTTAGAGTCTTCTGGAGGCAAGAACATGTGGGTGGCATTGTTGAGCAGTTTTTTAGTACTCGCTATTGTTCTGTTTAATTCTCTATTTTACCAAGTAATCTAGTTGGTGCTATGTTTGACAGTGTTTAGACAGCTCCCATAAAAAGTTTGAATTTTGGATTTGAGTGGGATGGTAAAATCATTTTTGAAACACTTAGGTCTTATTCGGCCTTTTGTCCATCTTCCAGTGGTTGTTGATTTATGATTGCTTGTAGGAGTTTTTTTATGCTAGCCATGCCAAGCCAGCAATACTCTAACATGCTCGATCATTTTGTCAACTATTTCATATCCTCTACATATTATGAAGCTGTTTACAATGCTTATTCTTTATTAAGAGTACTCTGTCAGGATCTCTGTTATGATTTGCAAGTTTATTTTATACATTTCCAAGTAGTAGTTGAAGGTTTTGCGCTCTCATATATTGGCCTTAACGTTACTTCTTGTGTTGGAGTGCTTTTTTACAAAGCACGGCTTAATGCTATTTGCGCGTGGTGCCAGTCTGAAGGATATTTATGGCCTTAATATGATTTTTTTTATAACTAAAATTGCTGATCTGCTGTCCGTTAGGATTTGCACGTTTTTACTAAATATTTCTCAAGTTACTATTTCCCCCATAGGTTATTCTGGTTATCTTTGAAACGTTTAGATCTTGGAAGTAAGTTCCCGCTCCAGAGCTTTGATGACTTTTTGAGCCATCGGTGTAGATTTGAAAGACTTTGTCTTCTTTATTTGTCTGTTTACTGCAGGGTTTTTTAAATGCAAAATAGGGTGGCATGATATCTAATTGAAATGTTTTTTTTGCAATCTCTTAATAGGAATTGCATTTAGACGAGTACTGATGTTGCTACTTTCTTGACATAGATGTCAAGCATTGCTTTCATTGCTGCAGGTGGCGTTTTTTGCACGCTGTCTGTTACACGTAGGCATGCCATTTATTGCAAGTGATTTGGTTTACATTGCCAAAACGACATATACACCTTTTTACATTTTATGTTTAAGTGTGGTCCTCATGTGGGCTTGGTGTCAAAAGTCACACCCATATATTTTACCTCGGTTGATAGCGTTAATGGGGTGTTTAGGAGTTTTGGTAGATTTAAATAATAATTTCTTGTTGTTAAAAGATCTTGATGTAGAGGAATAACCGTAAAAGCTTGATTTTTGCATCAATTTTCTAAAATCTTTAGGGTCTCTTGCATCAGGTTGCAGATTATGATTTAAAATTTGGCACTTTTTGGCAGATTTGTTATATGCCAATTGTGTAGAAATCGCGGTCATTAGGCTGCCTACTACTATATTCTATAGTAGTGGTGATAGTACCCCACCCTAAGCTTCTGTCAACTATTTTCCCAACATTTGTGTTGCTCACATTAAATGTTCACTGATTGGATCGACACTATGCGTCGTGACTGCTATTTTTATTTTATGTAAGGTGGTTTTGTCAAATGCTTGTTTGATGTCTACTGTCTTCTTAGGGTCGACATCTTGTCCTGCAAGATTTGATTAACTACTCTGTGTAAAGCCAAGATTTATACTTAGTGTATGCGTGTTGGTTTGAGTGTATGAGCGTAGTAATAAGTACCGTTTTCCAAACTTATAATTTGCACAGTCTTTTAGGTGTTTTTAAAAGAACAGACGTGAGATTTATTAGGCAATAGTATTTTGCCAGAGTATAATTATGTAGCGAAAGGCGACACATGCATCAGATAGGCTAGAATATCTTTGCCCTATTGCAAAAAAGCTGGAAAAAAATCCGTCCAGTTCTAGTGTTTTGTATGGTAAGAAATTGTTGATTGTCTAGATTATTTGCGTAGTTTCTACGAGATGTGCAGCGTCCTGTTTATAAAACTAAGTTTGGGTTAGTACAGTCTTGGAAGTGAGTTTTCAAAAGTATTTTGGTTGTTTCCGTTGGCTGTGTATATGCTGTCCAAGCGTTTTAGACAACCGATTTGTTGTTGGTTTTTTTTTTAGGCAGTGGAGGTGTTTCAACTAGTTTAAAAAAGTTGTCCATGTTTTTATTTGCTGTTGACGAAAAAGATTTTTGTTATCTTTTTGAACCAGTCCAGTCTGATTAAGACGTTTTGAGTGTTTTGCATTATTAAAGGGTTTTGTTTGAGTTTGTCACACTACCAGGGTTTGGCACTGTTAGAACAGACACCAACTTTAGTGGAAAGGAGTTTTCCTATGCTTATGTTGAAAAAAATTCAAATCTAACTTACCTAAGTAGTTTTTAATTTTGTTTAGATTTAGCATAAAACTGTATGGGAACTTAACGCTGCAATAGGTTGTTTTGAAAGGCAGTCTTGTTATCAGTCTCTTTTTCTATATGTGATTTGACAATGAAGTTTGTTCCATTTAGAGGTACATTTTAAAAATAAAAAAAAAACTAAAACATTATTTTATTGGGTAATCTTTATAATTATACAAAAAAACCATTTTGAACATTTATGTTTTAAAAATTATTTTTTTCAAATGTTGACTGTAACTACGGGTAACATAGTCTATTCAGAAGTTGCAATTTTCGATGACGCGTTCAAGCATTTTGAGTAGTATTTGGCAAATGACAGAAGTAATGTTGGTCTCCAATTTCCCAATCATAGTTGGCTTATCTATTTAGACATTAAACTATACTTAGTCCCAAAAAAAGTCTAGAAGTGCTATATTACATGATCTAGGCAGTCAATTCACCGGTCTGAGGCGTGAAATTAACTGTTCACCGAATTGTTCTGAAACGGTGACAATTTAGAAAATGTTGTAGACTTTTAAACCAAATTCTTACGTAAAATACGCCAAGTTGTTCCATACGACAAGCCAAACTGTTGAGAATGGCTTCAAGTTGATTAATCACGGTCATCGCAAACACTTTCAGCTACCGCCACTATATTTTTTTCAATACCAGATGTGGTCTATATTGTTGCGTATTATCTAATAATAATAAACATTGAGTTTTACATTTTTTAATGGTAAATCAAATTGTGCGTTTGGTAGGCCGATTATGTAAACCATAAGTTTTTCTAAGCGTACAAAACACTCTCCTCATGGAGCGCTGATTTTTGTAATACTGCTGAATAATTTGTAGACGCTGCACCGGGCTAATTCTTTTCATGATAAAATGTCAAACATTACTGATCAAAAATACCATAGCAGTTTGACTCAACGCACGCTTTATCTAACACAAAACTCCTGCTAAAAAAGTACTTCTAAATGAATCACCCTTTACATGCCATTTCTGGATATTACTTAAAATATCTATACTCGCCAGTGTAATATCCATTACAATCTGGCTGGAAGATGCAACAAACGTTGGTTCAACGCCTCGGTTTTTTTTAAATCTGTTTTATGGAGTTTACAAACGTCTTTGTCATTATCACCAAATTGTGACTTGTAATCGCTGCCGTTGGACTGCCATCTATCTGTTTTTTGATTTCCTGAATTCTTGAAGAAGCATCTTTTCAGATTTAATATTGGTTTATAATAATAGAAATACTCAAACAAACTTCTGCTTGCTTATTTTTTGGTGATTTCAATCTACATTTACGAAATGGATAATTGTTGCTGGGTAGTTTGAGAAACTATTAATTAATTAATTATTTGGCAGTGAATAGAATTCTGTCGGCATCATAAAATATGCAATGGTGAAAAAATCTCTTAAAGCCCCTACAGACGGTTCGCAAACATGCCCAAACGTTCGTGATTCGAGACTCGAGCAGGTTCGTCAATCGCCCATTCGTGTGTCCTACACACGATGCGCGAACGTCCCTCGACGTTGGCATTCTCAATATAGGCGAACTTATCTACCAACGCGACCGATAGTAGTGCGCCGTGATTACTTTGTCAATTTTTAAAAACAAACCACGTTTTACGATGTGTGATGAAGAAGAAATTATAGCTGCAAGCACTATAATACTTCATGTGCATAGATGCATAGGAGAGTAATTTGAATTTGAAATAAAAGGATCTAATCTTAAATAATTTAACAAAACATTAGCATGAGCATGCAAACGTTAAAATTCATAAACATAATTTATAGTAACTTATATTATAATAAAATATGTTGGTAAAAACAGTAATTGTTTTATTTTTATATAAGAATTACCACACAATAGAGGTCGAAACCATCATTTAATCATACATAATAAACGCACAATTCACAACAGATAGACGAGTCTAGGCAAACCGTGTGTAGGAAGAAAAGATTCGATTCGCCTTCTTTTGATTCGTGCAATATTTACCGCCTACCAAGCGAATGTAGACAAACGCCAACATTTCGCGGTTCGTGTACCCTACACACGATCTGTCGAATGCACGAATCGCGAACGTTCGGGCAAGTTCGCGAACCGTCTGTAGGGGCTTTTAGACAGTTGATCTGAAAGCAAGAATCTTTATACAAACAGCAACAAATTGCAACAATCGAAACATTCAAGTCAAATTATATGTATAGGGTTTTCCAATAAGAGGTTTCATTTTGATATTTAAAAAAACGGGTATTTTTTAAGAGAAATTAATAAATGTTTATTTCATTGTAAAGAGGTATGCTATTAACTATTGATAACGATATTAGTCAAATGGCCGCCACGGTTACGGTTGCAGTACCACATTCTTTTCATGAAAATTTCTATGATTAATTCGCACATTTGCGACTGTATGTCCTCGATAACTTTACGAATTCCATCTTTAAGGTCATGAATCGATTGTGGAGCATTGGCATAGACCTTATCTTTCACGTGTTCCCAAAGAAAAGTCTAAATGTGTTAAATCACAAAATCTTGGTGGCCAATTGTGGTCACCTGTTTGAGAAATAACACGGTCAGAAAACATTTCTTGCAAAATTGCGATTGTTTCGTTGCTTGTGAGGCACGTAGCGCCGTCTTGCTGAAAATAAACTTTGTCCACATCAATATCTTCCAATTCCGGTCATAAAAAATCATTAATCATAGCTCGGTAGCGCCATCCATTCACCGTAACAGTTGCACCAGCCTCATTTTTGAAAAAATAGGATTAAATCACACCGCCAGCCCAAAAACTGCAGCAAACAGTAACACGTTGAGGATGCAAAGACTTTTCAACAATCATTCTTGGATTTTCTGAGCTCCAAATGCAACAATTCTGCTTATTAAAGATAATTCTTCGATGAAATTCCGGATCATTTTGATGCATTTGAAGGACCCAATCAGCAAAGATACGACGTTTATAGTAATCGACCGGCTTGAGTTCTTGTAACTGAACTTTAAAAGCCTTAAGACATAAGTTTTTATGCAAAATACGGTGTAATGTCGTTTGTGGAATGTCTAATTCTAAAGATCGACGAGGAATCAACAAACCTGGGTTTTTTTCAACACTCCGGGCTACATCAGCAATATTCTTATGTATTCTTGAGCGATGCACGCGGTTTTGATTCTTCACATCACAAACATGTCCCAACAGCTCAAATTTTTCCACCAGGTTTACTATTGCCGGCCGAGAAGGTGCTTTACGACGACCAAAAAGTGTGTGTGTATTTTTTTACCATTTTTGTAGTGAATTTTAATAATTTTAATGTGTTGTTGAATCGTTCCATTTTTAATTATAGCGTAGTTTTTACTTGTTTTTATTCAAAATGAAACTTCTTATTGGAAAACTCTTTATAATCCTATCCTATCATTATGTGGACGTTCTAATTGGATTTAATCAAAACTGCGTCAATTGGTATTGGAGAAAATGTGAACCCAGTATTAATTATTATTTCTTTATTTGTATTATAAATTGTTTTATTATCTATTTTTAAATTAAAGTTCATGTTATTATAAGGATGTGACATAATTAACTGATTTTTGTATAATGTAAATACCCAAGATAACAAAATTCTGGAAACATGATAAATGTATTTTATCATATAACCACATTGTCATAATTATAATTATATAATATGCTAGCTAAGAGGGCTACAGAATACCGAGTGAATAAAATATTTAATAATACTGACTCTCTACAATATAAAAACATATTTGTAAAAAATCGTAAAGATGAACATATAATTTTCATAATTTAAGCTAAAAAATGTATTATTGAATATGAAGCTATTAAATAATTAAAATAATTTTATTAATTGGACCATTTTCTAATTTTCTAAACAAATTATTCATTAAGTATGAATAGTTTAGACGTTACGAAGTTATGCTGTACTCGCCTATTATGGCTGAATTAGAAAATGTGAAAAATAATTTTCCAATAGAAACTTTTGTGCTAATATAATTTGCTTGCATTAATTGATGCATAAAAATAAATACTTTTGAATTTTCTCTGTATTGTCATGGATACGTAATTAATTCAAAAGATTTATAAATACATAATTGAGGAATAAATTGTAATGCAAACTAGTGTATGAGAGGGATAATTTTGATATTTTAATTCATGATAATATAAAATATCAGCTATTTAATTAATTTGTAAGGTGCAGATTTGATATACACTTTTTTTAGCTAAAAGTTTGTTATTATGCAATTTTTGACTAAAGCCTCAAAGTCCACAGGATTTAGTTAATACTATGATAATTTAAAAAAATATTGTCATAAGATAGTAGACGCTAGGTTTGTTTCTTCTTCATCTATTGCTGACTCCCATTACATAACAAAATATTTATTTAACCTTATTGATCACTTGAATCGGATTGTAGTGGCTGGAAATTTGAAGGATGATTGATTTGATTTTGTTTACATCATGAGGCCTTAAGACGTGTATAGAATACTAACATCACTCATCACGTAAAAGCTTTCTTACACACAACTATGCATTTCAAACAAAGTTTTTGCATACATAATCTATAAAAAAAATAATTTAATTTATTAAATAGTATTCGTGATAGTCTTAAACTCTTTCTCTAAATTATTTTTTCATAATTGATGCAACGGAATGCTCAGTTTCCCAACTACTCACTGAATATAGAGACTACATACTGTTCAGTATAAGTCGTTTTATAGTTCGTTTTGTTGTTCTTAACTAATTTGCCTAACCATTAGAGGTTAGGGTGATTTTTTCTAAACCATAAGTACGGGATGGATGCGTTTGTCAAAGACTTGTCTCTTTTGGTAATTTGATTCAATCAATTAATTTCTGGATTAGTTTGAACACCTATTTTTACTCAACCTAGAACCTTGGTGTATGTCACAATATGAGCAAACAAGATTGTTGAGGCGCAACCTGAAGAACAACTTTACAGGTAATGATGTCTTAATTTGCTCATAGTGGTATGGCTAGATTTTAAGAAACACAATGTTTAGACTTATATTGATCACTTGTATCTTACACGGTTTTACAAATCGAATTTCATTTTTGATTAAAAAATAGTTTAATCAGTTTTAAGAAATTACAAAATATTATTGCAGATAAATTTTTTTTTATTTATTAAAAATTATTTTGTAAATCATAATTGCTTCTATTTCTTTTTACACTATTTTGCTCATTTTATAGTAAATAGTTTTTTTTTTCAATTCATAAGAACATTTAAAAATAAACGTAGCTTAATATTTTAATTAATATACCTTTTTTTATTTCTTTCTAATTGAAATAGTAATTACTCAAATAATATAATATTACTTGAATTTTATGACATTGGCGTCAGTAGTGTGAACTATAATTATGAAATTATTAATTTTTTGTATCTATTTTCTTGTATATCTTATTATTATTATTATCATCCATTTTTATTAAAAAAAATTAAATGAGTAAAACAGTAACTGTTGTAATTATTAATCAATAATAAAATAACTCAATAAGGATAGCATCATATATTTAAATAATATATTTTATATTTTATCTTCTTAAGGCAGTTTACATATTTTGCAATTTTACCATATTCTCCCTTACCTTTACCTCTAACCCCAATTTCAACAAACGTTTCAATCTCGTTAACTCTTGACACCCTAATATTCTAATTTCTTGCAACATCCAAAATATATATTACTTTTTTGTGGGATGTTAATAGTCAATTTAAATACAATCTTATGGGATGGAATTAATAAAAATTAGATTTAGTGAAGAATTAATTTTAAAAAGCGATTAAAATGCACATAAAATTTATTAGTATGTAGATTTATTTCAATTAATATAAAATTTTGATTAAAATCCATTAACGCACATTTAATTTAAAAGCAAATCAAATAAATTGTTTCAGTTTTTGTTTGTAAAGATTAATTTTCTATAAAGAATATTTGCATTCTAAATTAGGATGATTATGATATAAAGTAATTTAAAGCTAAATCATTAATTGCATATTGTTAAGACACTCTGAAAACTCACTGAATAATTTCATTTCATTTCATACTAGAGGAAGTAAGTAGCAGATTTTATTAGATTAGAACCATCTCTTTGTAAAAGCTATACGTAATAATGCAAATATAAATATTATACTTATGTTTGAACTAATAACTATTATAATAGAAGACGTATTATATTAACCTGGTTTCTAAATATTATTGTTATTGTTTATGTTTTTAAAATTTAATTAATAATATTATTAACTAATATTATCCTATTATAAATAATGTTACGGTTAGTTAATATATTATAGTATATTTAAATGATATATTTAATAAATTCATTCAATTTTAATTATTATAATTATATTCTTTTATATATGATTAATATTAACTATGTTTACATGTCTAATAATAGCAAATAAGTTAAGTATGAATATGAAAGTGTTATCTACGGATGTTTTCCTCCCAACAAAATAAAGTTATCAACTGCTATTAAGCTAAATTATAGTTTAATTTAGCTTATCAAGAAAACAATTTGTGGTATAAATAGCATTTCCATTTATCAGTGCAAACATAGAAAAGAGATAAAAAGTATCACTTCCTACAGGCCAACTAAGTAACAGTTTATTGCATCGCGTGTGAAGAGCACATTTAATGAATGGTTTTAACGATTTTTCGTTTTCTTTTCTATACAATATAGATAAACAATTTTCATTAATTGTAATTGCTTTTCAACAATATGTATTTACAGTCATTTTTAGTGCATACTTAAAAGTAAAATGGGTATATTGAATATTTTTCACTTGGGAACCGAGTATTTTCGCTAATTGGAATGTTGGTGTGCGGATTTTTATGATTTTCTTATTTTAAGTGTTTAATTGACATTGTTATTTTAAATGAATTGAATGTTGTTATTTTACTATCATAAGGATAAATTTACAACAAGATTCAGAAAAATCTTTTAATATTTGCATATGCAGATTAAATTGACTTCTTTTGTAGGAGGGTAAGATTAAATACTCGTAATAGGCAACTAGGCCAGAGCCAGCTTAAGATTATTGTGATTTATTTGTTTGATTTTTATATTTTATCGCATATTTTGAAAAGCACTAATGCAGTCTTTTAATTTAAATTTTATATATTATAACTCATTATAGTTTCTGATGTTGCGATAGTAAAAAAAATGGTAAAAAATAGATTTCAAATTTAAACTTTGAGTTAATTATTGATTTAATCTATAGTTCAAGATTAAGTAAATTTTTGAGTTACTAATTTAAAAACTGTATAGATAAAAGCTGTCGATCACAGGTATTCATACACTTAATTTTGAGTTAAACAGTAACTTTAAGAAATTTAAAAAAAGTTTTTAAATAGTTTTTTATTTATACATTATTTTTAAATAAATAATTAAAATATTTTACTAGAACAAAACGCTGACTTGTATAACATCGTTGACTTTTATCAGTTTTTTGTGTAGTGCAATTATTGAAAACCACTATGATTTATAAAACTAGTCTAAAATAAGCTTGTAATTACAGAAAAAATATGTTTTTAAATTTCATTAATAAAATCAGAAACTTTGGATTCGTATAGAATTCGACCTCTGAATTAACTGAAAAATGGTGAACAAATCTTGTTTGTTCTCACATAATTGAAACTAAAAGCATTTCTGTAGAAATATTTCCACAAACAATTAAAAAATGCATTGTAAAAAATAATTTATTGAATATTAAAACTACAAGAGTATTTAGAAAAGTAAAAAACTTAACGCTAGAGAATTGCCGGGTTTAGTCGCCCCGTCCTGTTGTGGTGCTACTAGTAGTATTGTTATGAAAATATATTAAATCCTATCACATCTACAAAAATATCGGTGAACTTTTCTTTCTAAAAAAATATTGAGTACAGTGCCGTTTTTTAAATTAAAATTTGTTTTTATGGGACAAAACACCAACCAACTCAATATTCAAACGAAAAGATTTTAGTCATCACTCTTTTTATATGTTAAACTACATACAATATTCTATGCCTTCATGTTTTTGGTTAAAGATTTGAAATTATATTTATATAGTAAAAAATGAATAAAAAACTAATTAAAAACGCCACTTTTAAAAAATTAATTGCGACGAAATGATTATTGCATCAAATTTCTACAAATTTGAGGACACAGATTAGACTTTCTTTTACAATGTGTGAAAATTTGAATCAATTATATTCAGGCGTTTTCTTGCTGAGTTTGATTCTGTGAACCCTTATAATAGCACCACTATTCTTTCCTCTAAAGGGGCATACTCAAAATATATATTTAATTTAAATAAAGCTTTTTTTAGTAAATTTTTTTTTATACGTAGAACTATCTATAATATTTCTCAATCATTTTTATTACTATAATTATCGTCTTGGCGTTTGAAAAAGAATCACAATTTTTTTTTTGAAATTTTTGTTTTGAGTTTTTGAGTCTTTTTTCTTAAGATATCTCTATACCCTCGGTCAGTATAAGAAATTACATGTATACGGGCGCCAAGATAACTAATGCATCGGTTAACATAATTACAATCCGAGACCGAATTTAGAAAACTTAAACATTTTTCTACAACCTATGTTTTATTGACTTCAGCAAAGCTTTTGACAGAGTAAAACACAAAGAACTGATTAGGATACTTAGGAAAACGGGAGCTGACGACAAAAGCATTTGCATTTGAACTAAACTATACTGGCAACAACAACAGAAGTAAGAGTAGAACACCATACAACAAAGAAAATAAAAATATGTAGAGGTTTGCGGCAGGGGTGTGTGCTCTCGCCTATATTTTCAAAGAAGCACTGGATGAAGTGGAGGAGGCAATCATAGTCAACGGTAAACTCCTTAATAACATCAGATATGCAGACGACTCAGTCATAATGGCCAGTTGTGCCGAAGAACTCCAACTTATATTGGAAAAGATCAAATCCACTATAGAGAAACACGGAATCGGTTTAAATATAAAAAAGACCAAATGCATGGTAGTCACCAAAAACAATCCACCATCGGTAAACCTGACCTTTGACAATATACCTATCGAACAGGTTGACAAATACCCTACCTAGGCACCTGCATAAACCAACAGTGGGACCATTCTAGAAAAGTAAAATGCAGAATCGAGAGAGCAAATGCTGCATTTACACAAATGAGTAAAATATTTACCAGTTCAGATCTGACTCTGCATCTTAAAATCAGAACGATAAGATTTTATATTTTCTCCACTCTGCTCTACGGCTCAGAATCCTATACACTAACGAATGACTCGGAAAGCAGACTAAAAGCTTTTGAGTTGTGGTTGTACAGACGTATACTGAACATGGATGGATCGAGTGACGAATGAGGAGGTTCTTCGGAGAGTTGGAAAGAATCTTGAAGTAATGATGACCGTGAAAGCCAAAAAACTAGAATACCTTGGACATATTATGAGACACAAAGAAAGGTATAGAATACTTTAATTTATTCTGGAAGGAAAGATGCTGGGACAAAGAGGTCCAGGGAGGAGAAGAATATCTTGGCTTAAAAATTTGCGTCAGTAAAGAATTAGATTTTAAAATCAACAAAGAAGAGGTTTGAATAAAAATTTTATGCAGAAGTATTTAGCATTTTTGCGTAAATTTTGATAGCAGAACAAGTCTAACAGGTCTACTGTAATGTACAGTTGTGGTATTATCTCTTCTGAATGGCCAAAGTATTTTGTTAACAATATCAAAAAAGACCAACTTCTTACGCTATAATGACTATAGGATGATAAACCTTATGTCTTATGTTTTAAAAGTATTTCTCAGAATAATCCACACACAAATTTTCAGAAAATGCAAAAATCAACTAGACCACTCACAATTTGGATTTTGTAATTAGGTCGGAACACAAGAGACACTATTTTCCCTAAACGAAGTATAAATGTGGACATTAATGCATACTTTATTGGCCACAGCAAAGCGTTTGACTGTGTTATAAACATTAACATATTAAAGGCTATATGCTTGGACAGGAGGAACTTGAATATTATTGGCAATATCTACTGGAATCAAATGGTTAAAGTTAAAATAAAAGAAAGAACGTTGGAAGCAATAAATATCATGCAGCGGTCTTGTCAAAGCTGCGTTCAATAAAACAACTAATGGTTTTAAGGTGAATAAAAAGACAACTACTAATTTAAAATATGCAAATGACACTGTTGTCATATCAAATGGTATTTCCGAGTTATAGCAGATGATCGTCAGCATTGTGCAATACAGTGAGAGACTTGGTCTATACTTGATCATCGCTAAGACCAAATCAATGGTATTTTCAAAATCACTAAGAAATGACACTCTAATTAAAAATTAAAAAAAAAACATTGTGAGTTCTACTCTTAAGAATAATTATGCTGTGTCTATAAAGAAAATATCAAAATATTTAAAATTCTATACTGACGTCTACAGGAAGTGACACTAACAGAAATTTTTAATTAAAAAAGGACTACAATTTCTGCTTACAGTTAAAGAGAAAACGCTCCGGTATTTGGGTTATATCATAAGGGGAGAAAGAAAAAAAAGCAAGCATCAATCTATAGATTACCAAATGATAATAAAAAGTTACGTCATTGCATGTATTTACAAACTATAAGAGTAAGACTGTAAAAGTGGACGTGTTTGACATTAGTTTTTGTGTGGTCTTTACTGTTAAGTACGCAAACAAATTCTATTCTAATACAATTTCAGTAGTTATTTTATCTATTCTCATAATCATATTAATAATAAACATAAATTGATTTAAATACAAACTATAAGTTTTTTTTGTGCATCTGTTGGCAAGCCACAGACGCCATTACAAAAACATTTGACCGTGACTACATTTGTTATAAGTAATTAATTATATTAAAATGTCTCTTCCGATTGAAAATGCCGCGGATTGTGAAATACGCGGTGTGTTTTGTTATTTTAGAGTTAACGGCGTGAAAACTGAAATTCATTGTAAGATTAGTAAAGTTTAAAAAATTAAACGTTATGAGCTATGAAATGGTACGGAAATAGGTTAAAGCTTTTAAAGATGGCTTCCTGAATGTACAAACCAGGCGGGAGATTTCTAGGAGAATGAGATTAAAAAGTTGGTTGTACAATACAATAAGTGCTTTAATCTGGGTGGCAATTATGTTAAAAAGTAGATTTAGGAACAGGCTTTTATGTAAAAATACAATTAAATTTGTTTTTTTTTTAAATTCAAGATGGTACTTATTTTAAAAACATGACTAGTACGAGGATTGCTATTTATGGATTGAGAATAGAAAGAGCAAATAAATGAATTTTATTAAAAATATTTTTATTGCTTTTCAAAATAATTGCCTTTAAAATGTATACACTTTTGCATGCAATTGAACCACCCTTCAAAGCATTTTGTCCAGTCAGAAGATAGTAGCTTTAAAACATGTGTTTTTTTTTTTTTTTTTTTTATTTGTAAATGTTTTTTTTTTTTTTTTTTTTTTTTTTTATTGTCATATAAATTATAAATAATCATATAAATTATAAATAATAAATTGTTAAGTAAGTTTTTTTTTTTTTTTTTTTCTCTCCCCACTTGCTGCTTTGCATCTTTCCATGTATGGTCGGCTGCAGAGCTTCGTATTCGGGGCACCATTTATCTTCTTTTTTTAATTAATTTGTTTTTTTTAGTCTTGTTATTATGTAGTGTTCTTTTATTTTTGTTTTAAATTCTTTAAAAGTTTTCGTTTTTTTTATATTTTCAGGTAGTTGATTGTACGTGATTAGTCCATTTCCTAGTATTGTTTTTTTCGCTTTTTCTGTTCTTGTTGTGTGTACATATATATTACTTCTTCTTCTCGTGTTATGTCCGTGAATTTCTTTGTTTAATATTATTTGTAGATTTGTTTTAATTTCTTTATTTTTAACTTTATATATTAGTTTGCATTTTTCTATTTTTATTTTTTCGTTAATGTTTGTTTCGTTAATTATTTTGTATATTTCTTCTGTTGGTGTTAGCTTTGAAAGTTTATGTATTATTTTAAGTATTTTGTTTTGTTGTCTTTGGATTTTTTGTATATTTGTTTTTGTTGTTTCACCCCATATATTTATTAAATAGTTAATTTTTGCTAAATAAAGTGAGTGGTATATACTTATTGCTGTTTCTTTTAGTATGCATTTTCTGGCTCTATAGACAGCTCCTATTGTTGCTGCGCTTTCTTTTAATAATTTGTTAATATGTGCATCCCAGGTGAGTTTCTCGGTTAATATTATTCCTAAGTATTTTGTCTGTTTTGTTCTAGTAATTGGTATGTTATTTATTACAATTTTTATGTCAATATCTTTTGTGTTTTTTTGTCTTATTACCATAAAAGTTGTTTTTTCTTCATTTATTGTTTGTATGTTTTCGTTGTACCATTTAGTTAGTTTCTTAATGTCTGCATTTATGTTTCTTTCTATTGCTTCTTTACTTTTTCCGTGATATATAATACATGTGTCATCAGCATACGTATATATTTCAACAGTCAGATTTATATTATATATATCATTTATGTATAGTATATACAGTATTGGTGCCAACACTCCACCTTGTGGTACTCCATATTCTGCTTCCGTTGTTTTACTAAGTATGTTGTTTATTTGTGTTCGTTGTGTTCTGCTTTTAATATATGTTTTTAACAGTTTTAAATTTGTGTTTCTTATTCCTAATAACTCCATTTTTTTAATCAATTTGTTTTTGTCAATGGTATCAAAAGCTTTCTTCATGTCTATAAATATTGGTATAACATACTGTTTCTTGTCCAACTTTTCTGCTATATGTTGTATTATATCAGTTGTTATGCCCATTGTGTTTGATTTTTTTTGGAATGCGTATTGCTTTTTATTTATAATATTATGTTTGTTTATGTGTGTCATTAATCTGTTATATATTGCCTTTTCTGTAATTTTGCTCAGAACTGATATAAGTGATATTGGTCTATAGTTTTCACATTTTGATTTTTCTCCTTTTTTGTATATTGGTTTTATTATTTGTTTTTTAAGTATTTGTGGGTATTCACCTGTTTGTATCATTTTATTTATGAGTTTTTTCAATATTGGTGCTATTTTTTTTTTTATGACTTTTATCACTTCATGGTTTGATCTTCTCCTGGCGCGCTTCTTATTTTTAGTTGTTGGATTATTTCTTCTATCTCTTCTTCTGATGTTTCGTTAAATGTAGCTTCTTCTTCAATTCTTGCGGTTGTTATTGTTTCATTGTCATCATTTTTTTTAATTTCTTTCGCCAATTTCTTTCCCACTGTTGCAAAGTAGTTGTTTAGTTCGTCCGCTATTTCAGTTTCATTTGTTTTTGTTTGTCCGTTTTCTGTTATAATTTCAGTTATTTTTTGTTTTCTTTTCTTCTTTGTCTTGTTTAGCATACTATTTATTTCTGCCCATTGTTTAGCTTGGTTTCCGTTTGCATTTTTTATTTTGTTTTTGTAAAAATTTTTTTTTCTTTCTTTTATTTTGTCTTCTACTTCTTTTTTCTTTTCTTTCAGTATTTTTTTTATTATTTCATTTTTTGGATTTCTGATGTATCTCTCTTGTGCTTTATTTCTATCTTTTATCATCGTTATTATTTCCATGTTTATCCACTTATTGTTTTCTTTTCTTTTTATTTCCGTTATTTTTGTGTTTTGATTTATTGTGTTTTGTAATATTGATGTTAGTATGTCAAAATCTTTTACTGTTTCATTATCTATGCTTTCAAATTCTTTTTTGATTTTTTCGTAGTTTATTTTCTTTTTTTGTGCTTTTTCATATTTGGTTTTCTTACACATTGTGTTCCATTCCGTGATTATCGCATTGTGATCTGATAGTGTTAGCTTTTCTACTTTTATTTTGTTGTTGTAATCTTTTATGTTTGTTATCACATGATCTATAATTGTACCAGGTTTATCACCATTATTTCTCGTTACTCCTTCTTCGTTTATTTTATTTAAAATACAATGACCATTTTCTACAATTAAATTTCTGTAATTGTTTGTGATTTTGTTATTCTCTCTTAAATTTATGTTCATGTCTCCTAGTATTATATTTTTAGTATTAGTTTTTGTTAATTTGTCTATTACTTTTAAGAAGTCATCGTCTTTTGCGGTTTGTGGTTTATATATTGCTGTTATGTGTATGTTTGTTTTATTGAGTTTTATTGTTAATATTTCTGTATTATTTTCTGTTCTAATTTCTGTTACTGTTGTTGCGATTTTGTTTTTTATGTATATGGCAATGCCCCCACCTTTCATTGGTCTGTTGTTAAATATTGCGGTATAGTATGGTATTTGGAAGTATTTTTCTTCGTTTGTGTAAAGCCATGTTTCATTTATTACTATAACATCTGCGTTGTATAGCTTAGGTATTGTTAATATTTCATCAAATTTGTTTCTTATGCTTCTTGCGTTGTGTAGGTATATTTTTATTTTGTCCATTTCTGTTATGTGTTGTTATTTATATTTTTACTTTTAGGTTTGTTTTTATTTTTATTTTTATTTTGCATTTTCTATCAGCTCATTTATATGTTCCATTCCTTTAATTGTTATTGGTTTATCAGCTTCACTTTTTCTTGCAAGGATTCTACCTTCTTTATACCATATCCATCGGAATCCATGTTTTTTAGTTTCCTTGCTTCGTAGAATAAGTTGTTATTTGTTTGGGTTAATTGTTCTGTTATGTAAATTTCAGTATTTTCACCTTTTAATCCGCATTCTTTTGTTTTAATTGATCCTTTTTCTTTTTTTGCTATTATGATTTGTTTTTTATCTTCTGTTGCTTTTAATTTGACTAATATTGGAGCTGTTTTTGTTTTATTCATTCTGTATACTTCTGTTATATTATTTTTTTCTATATTTATATCAATAGATGTAAATATTTTATTGATTATCTCCATAGTATTTTCATTTTCATTTTGTTTGATTGCACCTGATATAACAATATTGTTTTTAATTTTATCTTGCTCGGTTTCATTGCATTTAGCTTCCAGTTCTATTATTTTTTTCTTTAATTCGCTGTTTTCATTTTTAATTTCTTTTAGTGTTTTTCTTATCTCTTCATTTTGTTTTCTTCCTTCTTCAAATTGTTCCGACATAAAATTCATTGATGTTTTTAATTCATCTATGCTATTTTTAATCTCCTTAAGAGTTATTCCATCTTCTTCTTCTTTGTTTTTTGATCTTGTCATTTTTATGCCGTTATTTTATTCTGTTGAATTTATTATTTATTTATTTTATTTATATGGTTTTTTATTTAAAAAAAATAAATACGTTTTTCAATTTGTTTTACTTTACGTTTATTTTATTTATGCCACATATTAGTTTTAATTAATACTCCTTCACTATTGTTTTTTAACACTAATGTTAATTATCCACAGATTATCCACTTTTTTTCCTTCTTTTTAGTATATTTCGCACTTTTTTCGCTCACTTATTTCTCGCGTTTTGTTTTATTTTATTCGGATCTTCTACATGTGCGTACACTCGTTTACTTTAATATTGGTTTTAAAATAAATAAAATACTCTAACCGTGCTGCAAATAGTGATAGTTTCATTCAACAATTGTTTTCCCGTTACTTCAATTGGCGCCAAGACAACGGTTATGAAGCGAACCGTTTCTAAGACCTCTTCTGCTTCTTTAAAAATTGTTGTTTAAGCAGTTTATCTTTAATTACTAGAAACAAAAAAAAAGTCATTAGGTGCCAGGTTGGGGCTGTAAGGCGGATGACCTATCAATTCTTTCATTTGTGTGTCTAAATACTTGTACTTGTGATGTGTGTGAGCTCGCATTGTCGTAATGCAAAATGATTTGTTGTTTTGAGTTGTTGTCTCTTAATTTACCAAAAACTTCAAGCAAACAAATGGTGGTATACCACGCTGAATTAACCGTCTTTTGATTTACAAGAGCCACAGTTGCCTCATGCCCGGCTTTCATAAAGAAACGCCACTATTTGCTTCTTGACGCTTTGAGAACAATCAACTTTTGTTGGCTTTTTTTCACATTGAAACACCCAAACTGCCAATTGGCCTTTTCTTTCTGGTTCATATGCATAAATCTACGACTCGTTACTTGTGACGATGCTGTATACGGCTTTGGATGCACAACAGTTGTATTTTACGGCACCAATTGACACGAGAATTATTTTGAGCATCTGTCAACAAATGTGGAAATCAACGTGCACACAACTTCCGAACACCCAAATGTTTGTGCAAAATCTTATGTATGCTGGTCATACTAATGAATAAACATGTCTCAGTTTTACGATATGTCACATGGCGATTTTCTTTAATTAGTTTTTGCACAGCATCGATATTTTTAAACACAACGACAAATTTTGGACGACCTTCTTTAACTTTGTCTGTGAACGAACTACGGCTACGTTTGAATTCAGTGTACCAGCAATATACAGTGGTGGCTGTGAATGGCGCTTCATCGCCAAAAGTTGAATTCAGTTGATTGAAGCACTGTTCTTGAGTTAGACCACGTCGAAAATCATAATAAATCATAGTATAACTGGGCTAAGTTTAGATTTTTTTAATTATACTAATAACGTCTTTATTTTGGCATGGTATATCCGTTGACTAACTAGTTTGAGAGGAGTCAAATATACGTTTGGTAAAAGATGCTGTACACTCCGTTGAATTAACAACAACATTATTAATTATATGTCCAATTTCTGTGCCGTAGATTTATACTAGCCTCATAGGCGAGGAACTAGTTTTTCTACGCTAGTTTTTATAATCCAAGAAAGAATTACCAATATTAATTTTAAGCTTTATCAACTTGCTAGTTTTATGAATTAACAACTCTATAATTCCTGTTTATTAATAGTGAATTTTTGAAAAATTATGTTAACTCAAGAGCCAACTTATAACTTTTATAAATGTCTCAGATTTTTGTTGAATCAAAGCTTTGAAATGCTAAAGTTTTGGATGTTAGCAGTACTGACACAGTTTCTTGTTTTTTGATGCGGTACAAGTATGATTCAAAACACTTATTGAACTAGTAATTGTATTTCCTATAAGCTTGTTGTACCAACTTCCAGCATCGTTTGTTTTGATTACGCGGCAAACTTTTGGTAATATCACCATTTTGTGACTGCATTATTGTTACTACCCTGAAGAAGTTGACGTACAATTCTGTATGATGATATGCAATTAATTAAAAATGCACTTCAAAGAGCACATTTGCTCATAAATGTTGCTTATAGATACTTTATGACCAATTACTTTTACCCAATTTATTGCAATTGATGTTCTGCAGGATCTTGAATTTTACTTTTTTTTACAAGTCAATCTTTACGTTTTTGTGACATTCTGAGATGTCCATTGTTTCTACAACAAGTTTTTTTGCCAATATCTTCAAATTAGATTAGACGTCTTTCAATTTGATGAAATCCTAACCCATTTTTTTGCATTTTAATTGTCTTTTTTTTATGCTTTCCAGTCTACTACATGCGCCACGTTGGCCCTCTATCTTGCCATCCATTATAAGTTTTAGCAGACTATATTTATTGTTTTTAGAGATGTGCTCAAGGTATGCTGTCTTTTACTTTTAAACAATTTTTAATAACTTTCTGTTTCTTTCCATGCATATAATGACTTGAGGGTTTTTGATGTGTTCCACCCAAGATATTTTATGCATTCGTCGAACTGTCCATGTATGTTATTGACCTTTTGTTTTGACACCTCAACACCATGCAATGCAGTTTAGCATTTTATAAAACAGTATCTTAAATTTCCGGTACAAACTTTGATTGCATAGCATTTATCTTATTTTAATGTTTTGGTCAATTTGTGAACATGCATATTAGTTACTAATTACCTTGACTTTAATTATGGTTGCAGTTAATTTTAGTCTAATCAAATTTTTATTTGACTTGACTTTGACAAATCCTCGGGTCTATCTGCAAGTATTGCGGTATTGTCATATACGTTCTTCCTTTGTTATCAACATTTTTTATGAACAGATAATCCAAACAAAGCTTTTCTTTTCTAAAGTCTTCTTTATTTCGCGTTTTACAGCTAATTTACATCGCCCTAGAAGTCTTACGACTTGTTTGCAGGGGGGTGAATAAAGAGCAAAGTTATTATTTTAGTCATATTCGGGGATCGAACCTGGTACTGTTAGCGTGCTACATTAACGCTCTATAACTGAGCTATCTCAACGCTTGTCTATCACGAATACCAAATTATTTTTTATTTTGTTCTTTTTTACATTTTATACGTATTTTGTTCTGTAGTACTTTTAAAAATACTTTTAAAACCTGGTTCATTACGGTATATAATCGAAATTAATCGCATTTACGCGCGTTGGATTTTTTGGAAAGAATTATGAATATTGGTTTCAGCCAATTGAAGAAGTTAACTATGTCGATGTTTTATAAAAATGATCTAGACCTGCTTTGGTTGAATTTAGTCTACAATTACAAAGAAAAAAAAATTGAATATGCCAAAACTTACAATCATATAGAAATTTTATGAATCTAGTAGAAAATCTACTTGAAAACAACAAAAAAATGTTATTTTTTTAACAGTACTGAACTGCCATCAGCCAAATTTCAATAGGTTTTTTTGACAAAGTGGAATCTATTCAATCACAAAAAAATGTATCCGTTTATAGCGTTTTGGTCTATTGCGTAAGTTAGACACTACAGTTGGTAGTTATTGCAATGTTTATTTTGTATTATATACTTGGAAGATATTTAACCCGAGTTGGTATTTAAGAGTGAAAATATTGTATATTTATATAATATATTTACCCTTAAATACAGAGGTGTTAAATAGATTCCAGGTATATAATACAAACATAATTGCCTACCCCGAGTCGGTTTGTAATCAAATAATTTACTGAAATGCAATGGAATATTTATTTTATTCAGATTACGAAACAATAAAAATCTCTTGCTTGACTTGTTTTTTATTGGTGCGCTGGGTACAATACCCAGTTAAAACTGGTTTAGGTCCACGACAGGAAAAGAATTTTTAACAAAGCTCATTGTAGGTTCTAACTTACTTATTACAAATGATTTTAAATTCCTATATTGTAGGATCTAGTATCTAAAAATAACTTACGCTTTTTGTTATCCACAGTATAATTATATGATGATCATTTGTAACAAATATATTTTAAATTGATCAAACTTAAGTGAAGTAACAAAACGCATTTAAAATCCATTTTGTATATTGAAATTAGCTTTCTAATATGAAAACAGTTTTTTTTTCTCATAAAACTTTTTTGCTTATTTTAAATTTATTTTACATTATTTGACTACATATTTTATAAATATCTGTTGTAAGAAGCTGAAGTGGTTCTATTTCATGATTTGTCATAATTGTATGAAGTGCCTACTATTTAAAACAATTGGTCGATTGTCTAAAACAATTTATTTTCACTATTTTTAAATACTTGTGTCCTTTTATTGTTTAAACAAAGTGATGTAAAGGCACAAATTTACAAGTCTTGTATGTAGCAATATTAAATTAACCCAATACTGAACTATGCTAATAAGTAAATTTTGGGTAGCTTATAATAGTATGTAATATATATTAAATTGAACAATTGTGATTGTTATTTTAATTTAAAAAAATATATAATATTGCAATTTAATATGTTCAACCTGTAGAAGTATAATAATATTAATAATAATCTACATAATGCTTCTTGATCGTGCGATAATATTGTTAAATTAAATTATAATACAATGAGACAAAAAAGCTACTTAATAATTACTAATGAAAAAAATCTATAGACCCATTATGGTTGTTATGTAACGAATCACAACAATAGTAATTCCACATTCGTAAGCAATCGAAGGCGCCCGTTCAATAGCACACATCGTATCTATGCATTTAAAAAAAAATAGTTGATACCGACTATTATTCTTGATATTGTCACACTTGGTTGCCAAAACGGAACGAAGAATGGAAAGGCGGCACGATGTTTACACTTAGTGCACACTACTGCGTGCTCTACTGTTCGGACAAGTTCAATCTCGATTTCAATGTTTCACACAAGACATTAGGGGATTAAAAAAATGTCGTTAAAAATGTGCGGATTTTCATCGGATGTGTCTCTTTACAGGAGGAAACCTACGTTTCCCGGTTCTCTCACAGATTTGCATCGGTTCAGGAAAACCGTGCATGGACATGATGGATCCAGCAGGATTGTGATGGTTAGGAAAACCGATCAAAGGACCTTTGCATCAATTCAGAATGGAAAGGTAAGTTTTATTTTTTTATATTAAAGCCGCTTAATATACAAATATATAATTCATATGCAAGAGTAAATTAAGATTAATATTGTTATTAAAAGAAATATAAATATTTAAAAATTAACTACAATATTAATTAATTTATTTTCAATAGTCGATTAGAAATCAATTATCGTTCCATAGTAAACAAAACATGCTATTATCGTTAGATTTGCTATTTAAATTATGCAGTACAAGAATCGTCTTAGTAATAAACAAACAAATTATTTTTATTTTTAAAGCGCAGAATAATAACTCGATTACGTGACTTACCTTTTTCATATTCATCAAATTGCAGTATTTTAATGAAGATTGCTGTTTTTTACTTTACAACACATTAAACATTAAAAAAAACTACTAGAAAAACCATGTTTCATCAGGGAATTCTTAATTAACTTAATTACATTGTAAATAACAAACCGAAAAAGTTACAAATATTTTTTAATGATAGAAATTAGTTCCAATATTTACGGATGTTACTGCTATAATTTTTATAATTAATAGAATTTATATAATACTAACGTAACTAATTTAGATTTTACGGTGTTAAATAAAGTTGCAATTTAATAGCTTAACACATAAAATGTTGTATGAATGAGGTGAAGAATAAAAAATTAACCACCAACTTTGTATTATGGTTGCTTTACTTTTATGTGAGTCATTATAGTACGGTTTATTGGTTTTTTTCTTTTTGTTGCGTGACGACGAAATAGTGATGATCAATTTATTCGGCATGTTTAAGAATTTGGTCTAATTTTATTGTAGGTAAACCCAGTTTATTAAGTCTACAAGAGTTTTTTTTAGAGTAACCTGAATTATCATCAATTTTGAAATGTTTTATTTAAATTAGAAAATTAATGATCTATTCAATTAATACTTTAAAGAAGACAAGAGTAATTTATTAACAAAAATCTACTATGATAAATTTTTTAATTATAATTATGAACTTCCGAATTAAGCCATGTTTTGTAATTATTCTGAATTATAACCGGCTAGTTAAATTCTATCCTCTGGGACGTAGACATAATATGACCCACTCACAGTTATTAACATTTTTTATTAATAATATCATTATACGAGCGGCTTCCCAAGTTGATATATTGTTATATTTTCTGTATTAATGTTAGTCGTTATGTATTAAATATTCTACTTAACCTTTTTTTATTTGATTATTTAATGCACTTATTGTTTTATATTATATAATTATTTTTCGATTAGAAACTCTCAATAATCAATTAATTATTTATTTATTATATCTAAAGACTATTAATTATTGATGGTAATAATCGATTAAATAACAATACATTATTTTAATCGTTTATTTAATTCGATAATATTTCCAAATATGGGAAAGCTGAAACGTATACTTAAATAAGAAAGTCTTTATCGAATAGGTATAATTGAGATTTTTTTAGTTTAAAATTCTAATCTGTTTATTGTAATTTTTCAATTGATACGGATGATTCCTTTAAAGATTTTAAATTTCTTCTCAAGATTGGGAGGTTGGAACGAATTTAATATTTCATTATTTATTATACAGAGTCTTGCACAAAAATTGTAATTTTGTTATTTTTAAACTGATTTGAATTATTCAAAAACTACTTAACAATTTTTGACATTTAAAATATTATTTAAATTTCAAAAAAGTAAAGCTGATAGTCTTTGCAAGAATACTAACAACAACAGCATACATGTATATACCTGCTTTTATAGTACTCAAAAAACCATGTTTTCTCTAATAATCTAAAAAGGTGGCATAGGAAAACTTTAAGAAATTTCAAACGACTTACACTACCTGAAAGTTTCAGAAAGTTTACAAAAGTCAAATATCTTAAGGGCGCGGTTTAGGGAGTCATAAAACTACGAACAGAACTCATCCAATTTAAATTAATTTTTAAGAGAATGAAATTTTCAGTCTAATGAAATATATGAAAACCCAAATATAATTTTCTTTTGTCAACATATTTGTACATACTTCATTGAGCATCAAATTTAGTAGACTTTTTTTATTGTATTATAACTTATTTTTCTAATATAACAATTGTTATAGTTCTGCTTGTAGTTGTAAATGTATGATAAAATGTAAAATTTAAAATTCCCGCGTTTATTAATTTTTCTAACAGTTAGGTACTGCTTCTACATTCATTAAAGTTTATTATTAGAAAAATTTGATCAGTCATTATGACTCAAACATAAACAGCGCATCCAAAGTAACTTTGAAAATTTTATGTAGATTTGATAAACTCATAGACGACTGTCTATTTTTTATGGCGTACATACTTGTAAGAAGAGAAGGCAGAATAGGTCCAAATGCCATCCCAAATGTCAACTTTACCTGCACGAGCGGTGGCAAGTCCACCCGGTACACTCTGTTAGAAAACAAACAAGGCTCTGACGACCGAATCACAGCGGTATAACTGTAACACATGGATTTTAGGAAATGAAATTCCACTCAGACCAACCCGCCAACCCGCATGGCTAGCGTGGCGGAAAATATGCCAATCACCCTTTAAACTAAATCTCGCTGGATTCTTAACTAAAAATGAACAAGTTAAATCGTTACAACAATTTACCCCAGGGAAGTAGAGACAAAAACTCACAGTCTTCCACTGATTCACCAGAAACAGTCAGACTCATGGATTCTGGAAGAGGCACAGATTTGACAAAGTCAACAAGACACGGAACACGGAACAGACTACCAAGAGAGAACACGTTATTCTTAGCGACATACAATATTAGGACCATGAGATCCGAAAAACACCTGAACTAATTCAAGAAAGCAACGTCAGAAATAAAATGGCACATTATAGGTCTATGTGGAGAGAAGTTCACCACCCTAAAATCGAAACACGCACTGTACCAATACAACAGCGAGGCAAATAGCCACAACGGACTCGGCGGGGTGGGGATACTGATCAACAAAAACATTTAACACCTAGTTTGCAAAGTAAAATCTATATCTGCAAAAGTGATATTCATCGTCCTGCAACTGAACAAAAAGTACAAGCTCCAAGTCATCCAAGCTTACGCTCCTACAAGTAACGCCAATAACAAAGAAGCGGAACTCTTCTATGAAGATATCACTAACGCACGCAAATCCGAGAAAACACAATACTAAATAATCATGGGAGACTTTAACTCAAAGCTGGGCGAAAGCAAAGAAAACGAAGATATACATAACATCGGAAAATTTGGATCAGGAAAAAGAAACGATAGAGTTATTCTGTATGAACACCTTCTTCAAAAAACCAATACAAAGAAGATGGACATGGCTAAGCTCAAATGGCACAATGAAAAACGAAATTGACTATGTGATATTCAACAATAAAAACATCATTACAAATGTATCCGTATTGAATAGCTTTCACACTGGCAGCGATCACAGACTACTGAGAGCAACCTTAAAAATAAACACAAGACTAACGAGAAGGAAAATGTTTATAAAACAGCCTTTCCCCACCGTCGACTACCTGAAACAAAATAAAGAGGAATACGAAAAGGAAATGGAAATGAAAATGGGAATAAAACAACTGGATCTCTGGGTATCAACGAACTAAACGAAAAGATCACAAATGACATACAAATTGTTAACAAGAAAATTTGATGCAAACAAGGCCACGAAAAAACAAAAAGTTTAATGAAAACACATATAAGCTGATGAAAATAAGGGAAAACACAAAGCGAGATACAGAAGAATACCGGCAACTATGCAGAACTATCTGCAACAAAATCAGAAGAGAAAAAAGTAAGCAAAAAACAGAGCTCATACAAAACACAATAGAGAACAACAAAAATATGAGAATTCTCAGGAAAACGCAGGTAAACGGAAGAACAAAAATCTACCAGATTACAAACAAGAATGGCATTAGAACAAACAACAGATCAGAAATCCTTGAGACCATACGAACATTCTACCGACCTATATTGATCCCAACTAGAAAACCCATAAAAAAACGAGAAATTAATACAAAATGTAAACTCAGAAGATATACCAGAAATCGACACCGCGGAAATTAAGAAAGCGCCAAAACAGCTAAAAAATGGTAAAGCACCGGGATAGGACAAAATAACAGCCGAGATGCTAAAAATGGGAGGAACAACACTACTAAACTCGGTCAAATTACTACTAAATAAATTCATTGTCGAGGGAGAAATACCCACTAGCTGGAAAAATGCGGAGGTCATTCTGCTGCACAAAAAAGGGGACAACACCGATATCAAAAAATAAAGACCCATAAGCCTGCTCTTACATATTTACAAGCTAATGACAAAAATTTTAACAAATCAACTAACCAACTAACTGGATTTCTACCAACCTTTAGAGCAAGCTGGGATCCGGAAAAAATACAGCACAATGGACCACATACAAACCATAAGAGCACTAATAAAAAAAAATTTAAAATACAACGTCTCGGTGCACTTAGCAATTATCGACTACGAGAAGGCGTTTGACTCCGTCAAACTATGGGCGGTATTTGTCGCAATGGAAAACGCCAGAATCGATTCAAGATACATCAACCTAGTTAAACAGATCTATGCAAACGCCACCTTCCAAGTGACCGTAGACGAAAACTTAAATACAGACAAAATTAAAATTGGCAGAAGAGTCAGACAGGGAGACACAATCTCACCCAGGTTATTCACGCTCGCTCTAGAAAAAAGATGAAATGGCAAGAGAAAGGAGTAAACATAGACGGCAAATTTCTCACCCACCTGCAATTTGCCGACGACATTGTCCTGATCAGCTCAGACCTCAAAGAACTTGCGAACATGCTCGAAGAACTAAACAAAGCATCCAAATCGATAGGCCTCAAGATGAACATAAAAAAGACCAAAATTGTGACCCCCAAACAACAGTCGCACCAAATAGACGGCCATAACATCGAAAAAGTCAACGACTATACGTACCTCGGGCACCAAATAAGACTTTGAAAAGAAAATCAAGGAGCAGAAATTACCAGAAGAATAACACAAAGCTGGGCAGCATTTAGCAAGCTGTGACATATACTGAAGACAAAAACACCCTAATCTGTCTTAAATGAAAAGTATACGATTCCTGCATACTGCCTGTTACAACATACGGGCTGGAGACTATGGCATGAACGTTGAAAAGTGCAAACAAACTGAGAACCTGCCAAAAAGCAATAGAACGAGCAATGCTCGGCATAAACCTGAGGGACAGGATTACAAACGAGGAAATCAGGCGAAGAACCAAAGTAAAAGACGTGACAGAGCGAATGGCGGAGTTGAAATGGAGCTGGGCAGAGCATGTAGCCAGGAAAGATACCAAAAAATGGACCAACAAAATAACGCACTGGAGACCAAGAACCACCAAAAGAGGAATCGGCAGACCGCAAAAGAGATGGTTTGACGATATTAAAGAGATCGCAGGAAAAAAGTGGCTTCAGAGAGCGCAAGAAAGACAGCAATGGAACAATTTAAAGGAGGCTTACGTTCAGCAGTGGACAAATACGGGCTGAGGAGAGAGAAGAGAGAGAGACATATTTGTTTGCTGAGAAAACCATCTGTCAAACTGTAGTTAGGTTTTATACCACATACTCGCTATATGATGCAAAAATACCGACTCGTCAAAAGAATGTGCTTACTGAAGAAAATCATGTTGCTGTAAATGAAAGTGTGGAAGAAGATCCAGATTTATTATTTTGTGGTTGGTTGCAATTGGGACTCTGTTCTTCCGCAAAAATCTTGGTCTACACATGTAAGATTTAATTAGTGCAGGAATTAAATCCTCATTTTATGCGTTGTTCTTTTGTCAAATGTGCTTTAGAACGGTTCTAAATTGACCTGTAATTTTATTGCAAAATTGTGTTTAGCATTGAGGCCCATTTTTGGCTCAACGGGTATATTAATAGGCAAACCTGACGTATATAAAATGCAACTAATCCTCTAGAACTATGGACGCGCATACATGGACTGATCAAACGAATATGGGAAGAGGAAACAATCCCAGAGGAGTGAAATGTGAGCTTTATACACCCCATTTACAAAAAAAGAAAGTAAAAGAAACTGTAAAAACTATAGAAGAATTTTGTTATTAAACGTAGCATACAAAATTTTCTTGAGTATAATTTACTATAGGCTGAATGCCTACTCAGAGGATATCCTAGATTCCGCCCCACCCGGTCGACATCCGACCAAATCCATTTAATTCGACAACTGTTTGAGAAAGATTACAAATACAACTTGGACATTTATTGCCTGTTTATTGACATTCCGCAGGCCTTCGACTCAGTCAATAGAAGTAATACCAGAATAATAATGAGCATACCAAGAAAGATATTCAACCTAGTAAAACAAACATTAAATGATTTGAAAGCAGCAGTAGTAATACGAAGCAATAAAACGATAAATTTTCTATTAAATCTGGAAAGACAGGTGGTTATCTACGATTGTGAGACATGGACTCTTCTTACAAAAAGTGCAGAGGAATTGAGAAGATTTCAACAAAAAATATTAAGAAAAATATATGGCCCAGTAAGGGACATTCTGGTTAAGAATGAACCACAAACTCGAATCTCTCTTAGGTAATAGCGACATAGTAAAACACATAAAAACAAGATTAAGAACTAACAAATAGAGGCAGATCGGAACAACAGGTTAGGGAAGACCACGTAAAAGATAGAATGAAAGCCTGGAAGAAGACATAAGAACAATAGGAGTTAGGAATTGGATGAGAGTAGCAGAAGATAAAATGGAATAGTCTTAAATTGTAGAGGAAGACAAAACCCAAAAAAGGTTGTAGAGCCGGAGGAAGAAGAATCCTCTAGACTCTATTGCATCTAAAAAATGCATCACAAACTGCTTCTGGCATCACTGGACCATATTTTTTTAAAATACACGTAACCGGAGTTTTGCGGTAAATTGATATCAAACCTTGATCAATATTTTTTTATTTAAAAATCTTGATTTGGTAGAAATATCTCTTTAACGGGAACTACGTGTTATACGGCAAACACAAAAAGTTTGCTATTTTAATAAATGAATCTGTTAATTGGCCTTGAAAATCATGTGATATGGTATGTGAAATACCTCGATTACGTTATGTGGGGTTACGTCATTGGCTTATGTAAAAAAGCAGCAACAATTAAGGCCTGGAAGCTAAAATTGTTTGAATTATTTGCGCAAAAAAGTGATTCAAAATTATTTTTAAAAGTTAATATCATTTATTCATTTTTTGAATGAAAATAATTTGTTAGTTACTCTTTTGTTATTTTTTATTGGGCTTATTATTTTTAATTGTTATTGACTATTGTCAATAATGTTTTTATAGTATATAGTGTTTCAATGGCTCCTTTGTGCTGCTAAAGAATTTTGACACTCCATATTTTTTTAGGAAATTTTATAGTTTATTATAATTAACTGTCAATACTGTCAGATTTTAAGGTAATACGTCATGTGAAATTGTGATTGCCAATAAAAATACCGCAAATTACTTTTTTGCCTGCCTCTACCGAAAGCTTATTTTTTCTAAACTATTTGCGGTATTTGATTAGCTGTAAATCACAATTTTATATGATGACGTCATACTTTAAAATCTGACAGTAGTCACTTTAGCAATCCTCACTCGCTTCGCTTGTTTGTGCTGCTAAAAGCAGCGGGCTGCTAAAGCCTATTTTTGGCCCTTGATTATTTTGGCTCTTTTAGAAAAAGATGGTTTTGGCAGAGGCAAGCAAAAAAACACATGTATTATACCTTATTCTCAAAATGTAAGAAACATGTGTTAATATGTTAGTATCAATATTATGTCTGGTATACAACCCTAAAGAATGTGCGCCTTTTGAGTTACATTTAGTCACATTAGGTGTGTACTAAAAATTTTGAGCAGCTTGTATTAGGTAGTCAGGTCGAGTTTTTTGTAGAAGTTGAATTAACGGCATCTAATAAGGAAATTTAATTTAATTTATATAAAAAAAATTATATAAAAAAATCAAGCAAACATGCAAAATAAATATTATAAAACAATTGAAGTTTATTGAGGATAAATCTAAAATGTCATTACGGATTACCGGATTAGTACCTTTTAAGATAAGCTCGGCTTTGCTAATCTTGGTTACTTCCTGTGGCGGTATGCTTGTAAAAAGATCAACGACATCAAATAAGATTAAAAACTGTTGCTAGAAATTTGAATACTTTTTATTTCATTAATTTATTCTGCTGAATTTTTAATTGCATCTTTGATTTGAGTTTTGTGTTATCTGATCTAAATAAATTTTAACTCTTGATAAATTTCTAAAAATGGTTAAAACATATGGTATTACCGGTCTAATAGGTAATTCTTTTTTGTGTAATTTTGAATAACTTTTTTAAATTAATTTTTTTTTAAATAATGTTTATTCCGAAAATAATTTCAGTTTGATCGCAAGTTCAAGGATTAGTCATGAGAAACTAGTCAATCTTCCTACCAAATTTTGTATGCAAATATCACAATAATTAGAAGACTTTCACACGATCTTGTTTGACTAGATAGTTAACGTAATCTTGCCACAGCAATATTAACTATGACCATAGTACTGAAAAGCATTGATGGCGGAACGGTTGCCGATATAAAATTCTTGGGAAAATACAAAGTTTTTTGTGTTGTGGAAAAATAAATGTGCGGACAAAAATTGGGTGAACAGAGACTATGCAGAGCAAATTCTGCTGTCTGTGTCAGACTTTACAACAATTAAAGTATAATTAAGATTTTTTTAAATTTTATAAAAACTAAATAATAATGATTAACCTCATAACAATTTTGAGATAAATTGTCAGTCTTTTACTAACCTTAAATCAATTAACTTATTTTACTTCCTACAAACGCTAAATATTTTCTGGTGCGTTTGTTACGTGTGAGAAGCACTTGACTGCAAAAATTAAAAATTCTCTAACGCACCGGGTGCATGAAGCGCTCAAATGGAAACCACTTTTAGTCTTGTAGTCATAATCAGACAGACATTGCTAAGTTTTAATTATGCCAGTTTTGCAAAAAATTGAGTACCGAGCGGTTATCAAATTCTTTACATTGAGAGGTCTTACTTTTCATTAAATTAAAAAAAAGATTGGATGGAGTATACGGTAAAGAATCAGCTTTTTATTACATTGTAAAAGAATAGGCCAAAAAGATTTACGATGAGTTATGATTCTTTAATAGATGGCTCACGTTTGAGTCGACCAGTGAAAGTGATCACAGAAAAGTTGATTACCTTTATTGAAGAACTAGTTCAAAGTAATTGACGTCGTTGAAGCTTTGTGAGGGGTACAAAAGAAGTTTTGCAATCTATTGTTACGGGGGATGAAATTATGGTCTTGTATAATAAGTCTTTGTCCAAAAGGAATTTATGAAATGGCAACGTGCAGGTAATCCACTACTTTCTTTAGTTATTGAATTATTTAACTTGTTTCTGGTACTTTTAATTTTTACTGGCAATGTTAACTGTCTATAAAAGTATTCCTGGTTTCAATTATACTGTTAATGTTGGTGTTATTAAATCTTGATCAGATTTAACCGTATCGTCAAATAAGAAAAAAATTAATAACTGACCATCGGTTTCTTTAGTTTAATATACATAGGAAATTACATATAAAAATTAATTGCCACAATTCTTCCGAGCTTGGCATGTCTATATTGTCAAATAGTATTGGACAAAACTTTAACGATGCAAAGTTTCAGCAAAAAAAGAGAGTAACTTTACCTAGAACAGCAAGTTCTGTGACAACACTATTGTCTTCAAGGAGTACCTTACAGATGCATTTAATAAAAGCAAATAATTTGTTGAGCTTATAGAAAAGGCAAGCAAATTGGGTTTTGTTTTGTGCTGTTATACAAAGTAGAGGTAATAAAATAAGAACTTTTTTTTTAAAATTTTTATGCTTATTCATTCTGGAAATTAGTACTTGAAGTAAACAAATTAGAAAGAAAATCTTGCAGCATTTTATTTCATTTTATATTTAGTTCCACAATATATGGTAGTACCAAATATGTTAATTTAAAGAATGGAGTCGCAGTAGATAATGATGATGCCTAGTATCTGGTTTCTATACACTTTTATAATTAATGTAATTATGGTTACACGGACACTTATTATGTACCTTTTAGTCTAATGTTCAATTAACAAATGCCAGAATGTTTAAAATGGTTTGACGGAGTTGGAGTTCAAATCTGCAAAATTATTACGAGTATTTCTAATAACGGCACATGATTGATATGTTTTATCATTTCCACATTAATTATTGGACAATCTAGTTGATAAGGTGCACAAACGCATGCATTGATATCAAAAGTGGTCATTTTTAACAGTAGTTCTAAGAGAATGCTCTTTGATTATTTATTTTTATATCAGAGGATATTCAAGTTTTCTATCTATTCTAAGGTTGTGTGTTATTAAACAATGTTTTAACTTATAGATACTTTAAGTATGTCTACATCCTTAAATAAAATATTCATACATTGGAATTGGAATATTCTAAGGCAGAAGACGGGCAAAGTTAAATATGTTATATCTGAGTAAACATGATTTACGCACTAAAAACATGATCGAGTCTAAACAACATTTTAAGAGACCGATAACCATCGTATTCAATATCATAATTAGTCTGGAGCTTTTGACTACAAACAACATAGTATGATTGATATGATTACCAAAGGATCAAAGTATAGAAGGGAACATGTTACGGATATTTGGAAGATGAAGAAAACATCTGCTGAACGAGTGCAATACGAAAATTTTTTTTGGCAAACATTTAGTATTTCAGTGAAGAAACAGCACTAATAAATTAAATAAATTAGATTTTAGTTTGTGATTTTTATAAATATTATTTACTATAGAGCACGTTATGGTGAATAATATTTATGAAGTTTATAAAAGGTTTTCTATTAAGAGCGCCCCCATTTAAAATGTAAATAAAACGAGCTATTGATGAGATATCAAAGATTTCTAATAACGGCACATGATTGATATGTTTTATCATTTCCACATTAATTATTGGACAATCTAGTTGATAAGGTGCACAAACGCATGCATTGATGTCAAAAGTGGTCATTTTTAACAGTAGTTCTGAGAGAATGCTCTTTGATTATATATTTTTATATCAGAGGATATTCAAGTTTTCTATCTAGTTTAAGATTGTGTGTTATTAAACAATTTTTTAACTTATAGATACTTTAAGTGTGTCTACATTCTTAAATAAAATATTCATACATTGGAATTGGAATATTCTAAGGCAGAAGACGGGCAAAGTTAACTGTGTTATATCTGAGTAAACATGACTTGCACTAAAAACATAATCGAGTCGAAACAACATTTTAAGAGACCGATAACCATCGTATTCAATAGCATAATTAGTCTGGAGCTTTTGGCTACAAACAACATAGTACAATTGATATGATTACCAAAGGATCAAAGTATAAAAGGGAACATGTTACGGATATTTGGAAGATAAAGAAAATATCTGCTGAACGAGTGCAATACGAAACACTTTTTTGGCAAACAATTAGTATTTCAGTGAAGAAACAGCACTAATAAATTAAATAAAATAGATTTTAGTTTGTCATTTTTATAAATATTATTTACCATAGAGCACGTTATGGTGAATAATATTTATAAAGTTTATAAAAGGTCTTCTATTAAGAGCGCCCCCATTTGAAATGTAAATAAAACGAGCTATTGATGAGATATCAAAAATCTGTTTATTGTGAGTTGAAGGTGACACTATACCATTAAGAATGGAACAGAACATCGTTTAGATGGCCACATCTGGAACGCCGGCACAAATGGAGACGTTGGACCCAATTTTCCATCATTTTTTTATACAAATCTGGCGATATGTCAGCAATGGCTCTTTCAATATTGGTCTGGAGCTCCTCCAATGTTGTTGGTTTGGTGCTGTAGACCACTGACTTAACGTATCCCCAGAGAAAAAAGTCTAGAGGCGTTAAATCGCACGAACGAGGCGGCCAATTGGTTGGGCCGTGTCTTGAAATAACACGGTTTCCAAACTTGGTCTTCAATAAATCGATTGTTTGGCCGGCTGTATGGCATGTGGCTCTGTCTTGTTGGAACCACATATTGTCCACATCAAAATCCAATTTGTCCCAAAAATAATCGGTTAATGAAAACCACACCAAACAGTGAATTTTAATGGATACAAAGATGACTGGTTGGTTTCCTGAGGATTTTCCCTTGCCCAAATGCGACAGTTCTGTTTATTAACAAAACCGTTTAGCCAAAAATGAGCCTCGTCACTCAAGATGATTTTTCTATGAAAATCATTATCCATCTCCATCTTGTCTAAGGCCCAATTGGTGAAATTTCTGCGCAGCAAATGGTCATTTGGCTTCAAATCTTGGGTTAGAACGATCTTATACGGGTGTAGGCCAAGTTCTTTCCGCAAAATCCGCCACAATGTTGTTTGGCTGATCCCCAACGGCGTGAAACCGATTGTTTTGGTTGTTTGGCTACAGAAGCTCGTACAGCGCCAATATTTTTTTTGCTGTCTCGAACAAATTGACGTTTATAATATGGAGCTAACTTCACACATGTTCAAATAGCAGCTATTCCAAACAGGGGCGTCCCTATTGGAAAACCTTTTAGAAGTAAGTTTATAGATTAAACTTTAAAGAATGTCTTAGCAAATATCAATCCAAGTGTTTTGAAACAATAAAGTAATGTTATTACTAATGGAGTTATGCACAATGAGTTTTGTGAGCAGTAAAAATGTTTTACTTTCTCACTTGAATACAGAAAAATATCATAAATAAAATATCCTTTGAAGGATTTCAATTTTTTTTAATAAAACACATTATTACTCAAAAAATGCAAATATTAAGAGGTTTCATTTTGATATTAAAAAAAAACGGGTATTTTTTAAGACAAAATCAATAAATGTTTATTTTATTGTAAAGAGGAAGGTATGTCATTAACATTTGAAAACGATATTAGTCAAATAACCGCCACGGTTACGGTTGCAGTACCACATTCTTTTTATAAAATTTTCTATGGCCAATTCGCACATTTTCGGCTGTATGTCCTCGATAACTTTACGAATTCCATCTTTAAGATCATGAATCAATTGTAGAGCATTGGTATAGACCATATCTTTCACGTGGCTCCAATGAAAAAAGTCTAAAAGTGTTAAATCACAAGATCTTGGTGGCTAATTATGATTACCTTTTTGAGAAATAACACGACCAGGTAACTTTTTTTGCCAAATTGCAATTGTTTTGTTGCTTGTGTGGCACGTAGCGTCGTTTTGCTGAAAATAAACGTCGTCCACATCAATATCTTCTAATTGCTGGCTTAAGTTCTTGTGTTAACTGAACTTTAAAAGTTTTAAGACTTAAGTCTTTATGCAAAATACGGTGTAATGCCGTTTGTGGAATGTATAATTTTAAAGATTGACTAACTTGGGTTTTCTTCAACATTACGGGCTACATCAGCATTATTCTCATGTGTTTTTGAGCGATGCACACGGTTTCAATTCTTTACATTACAAACTTGTCTCAACTGTTCAAATTTTTCCACCAGGTTTACTATTGCCAGCCGAGAAGGTGTTTTACGACGACCAAAATTGTCAATGCGTTGTTGATGCGTGTATTGTTCCATTTTTAACAATAGCGTAGTAATTACTTGTCAAATGTCAAAAGATAATAGCTTCAAAATTGACAGCTGCCCAAATAGCCTGCTATTCAAAATGAAACTTCTTATTGGAAAACTTTTGATTTATTTTAATATGAAGTATAAATGGCAATTATGTGAGGAATAGAACATCTAACAAATAGCCGCCACAATTTTGTTGGTAAAATTTTTGTTTAAAAAAAAAATTGCTTCAATTTAGTTAATGATACATCAAGATTCTGTCTACAGGTTAGGCAGTGTGGTCTATTGGTTGTCATAGGCAGAAGACTTCATAAAACCTCAAAGGAACTAAAGAACTATGTGAATTTTTTCAGATTTTTTGGTGAGTCAGTTAAAAAAATTTGTTATATTTTTTTCTAAAAATGCAATCCTAAGAAATCAAAAAATGTAAATTTAAAATTTAACCTTTTTTTGCTATTTTTAAGTATTTCTGTAGATACATTGTAAGATATCTTGAAGCGTAGCAGACGGCACTTCTTGAAATTTTCAGGGTATCTTTTGCACATAGAAAAGCACGTTTTTATCCAACAATAAAAATAAATAGCCGTAATTTTTTTTTATTAAAAACTGTCTTTTAAAGTTCTGCAAATTTTTCAAAATTTAAGGGAATACATTTTTGGTTATGAAAACTTATTCTTTGGATAATTTTGAATAAGTTTCTTATAATTTTTTTCGATCGATCAAAAATGAAAAAAACTCAAAAACCTCGATTTTTCAAATTTTGATTGCTTATTACTCGAAAATGGCCCACTGAAAAAATCTGAAAAAATTTACATTATCAGGATTCATGTAGAGAAAGGCATTTTTAGTGGTTTCAACAAAAACAACTTTTTATTTCGTACACTTGACTCATACAAGGCCATATATATACAGATGTTTATAAAACGCCCGTAAGCAATTGAATATCCAAATCGATTGCTTTTTAAGAGAGAGGACGAAAATTGTATAAATATTCATGTATTGCATTTTATGTTGCCATAAAAGCAAGTGTTCTACTGGGGGACACATTAAAACTATAAAATAGACTAAAGCTATTTGGTGATGCCATAAAAATATACTGATCTATAGTAATTGGTTAGTTTTATGGTCTGTTCTGAAGGAACTTTATGAAAAGAAACAGCATAGAATTAAATAAGCTATTGTGAATAGTTATATAAAAGTTATTAACTAAGAAATTTATAAATTTGCAGTACCGCACATATACCTTACTAAATTAGTAACTGCTATATGTAAACTTCTAGCAGTTACTAAAGTAATAATAAAACCTTTATTTGGCAAATGAAAAAAATACATCGATACATAATATAAATAATAAACTAAAAAGGTTTGTTTAATTTATTATTATTGATACTTTTTTATTTGACTAGGATTTGTTTCGGAAAAATTATCGATTAGATAGATAAGCTAGAGAATACACTAATTTTTGTATGAATATGAAATTGGAAAATGTACAGAGATAATTTGTTTTACAATTTTACTGTATAAACCAATTACAAAATAAAATATTTCAATTGCATATACTTCAGAGAATTAAACGAGATAAGCATATTGTCGATGGAATTGCGATGCATATCGTAATTATTTTAGTAGACCGATAAACATGTTTACAGTCCAATGAAGGGATATGAAGCGCAGCTCAACGCAGTTAGATATTGTAAACTACGTTATATTTTGCTATATTGAGTTTTCTATCATTAATTAAATTTCTTTGTAATTAAGATTAAGATAAACTTGTCAGTTAGTTTCAATATTAATTAAAATTTGGAAAGTTCTTTATATATAATGTAAATATTATAAAATAATTTCATAAGTTTAATTAATTATTTATTTCAGTCGCAAAATGTCATATAATTTATTTCTTATAGAATAATAACTATCAACTCAACAGTTTAATGAACATTGTTAGATAATTCAATAATTTTGTTGGCATAGAGTCTATTATTATTCTGAATTATTTTGCTTTTTAGATCATCTCTGAATACATTGCATTTGTAATCGCGTTGAGCTTACAAATTTTTTTTAAGTAAACTGTTGTAAATGTGAAAAAGAACTACTTTTTACATTTGCAACCTAAACCTAGTACGAGTTGAAAATAAATAGCACTTTTACATTGACAGTCTTAAATTAGCGGTTCGGTTTAATTAATGTGTCCTTATTCACAGAATGAAGATATAAATATTTACATTGAACATGCTTATATAAATATAACTTCAAATAGATTATAGCATACGTAAACAGCTCAAATCTTAAAATTTCCAAGTAATACATTTGTAATATTCTGCTCACGAGAACAAAATACGTCATACAATATATATAAGTTCAAATACAAATATTATAAATACATAGAAGTAAAAACTGATTCGAAGAATAATAATAAATATTATCTTAATCTAAAAACACAATAAATAAATCTTGTACGATTCACGTTATTTTTTTTAAAGCTATCAATCTTGATAAATAATTGATTATAAACGTTTTAAAAATTATTTGTTTATGTTTTTACTATGCGTTTGGTGTTTTCTGACAAATATAACTACTTGGTCGATACTGTGGAGTTAACATTATTATGTATTAATAATTAAAACACAAGTGGTATTGGGTTTCAAAAAAATTGCGACATGTTTTACCAAACAGTTAATTTAGTAATTTTTCTACAAATTAATACGCATTGGACAAATTGTACTTGTGTACATACCCGATAATTGTACTGCAAAAATTAGCGTAGTTTGTGACGCCTCTTTGGAAACCACAAACAATTAATTGATAAACGATTTTATTAATAGAGCCAGTTCTTCAAGATGGTCTATTTAGTATTCTTGTGAAATTTTGGTTGCTTAAGTACGTATTAAGCGTTGATATCAGTAAAATTATTAGTTTGAAAGATACAGATTATCAAAAAACATATGAGCCCATAATGGTGTGTAAACTTAAAAAATTTAACTCACATAACTTGTCCAGCCAGTTTTAATGCCGTTGCGGAATGAAATAATTTAAACCTTGGAATGTGCTGGATTGTCATTATGGAAACGGATATCAAATTCTAAAGATCTTTTAGATAGTTTGGAGTTAAGCGAAGCTCACTTAGGTATATACTGCAAATAATCTGAGAGTACTAGAACTCTAGGAATGTCCTGGTCTCTCGTACTTGATACTCTTATTTACAACAGTAACTTAATAGAATTGCCAAATTTCGACGAAGTGCACCGTTTTAAGTAACATTGCTTAAAAATTTGATCCATCAGGTCTTCTTGGTCCAGTTATAGTTATGGCTAAATGATCATGCAAGAGCATCAGTTCCTTTTGATATTTACGCTTGGTAGGAAATGATCACAAGTGAGTTAAGTAAGTTTTAGAACTATTGGTACCTCGACGGTTATTTGTTTATTTTTATTCTTCTTGTACCGTGTCCGTTAACGAACGTTGGCTATCATATTGGCTATTATTATTTTATTACTTGCCGCTCGGAAAAGTTTTTGTACGACTTGGAGCTCTTCTTCCCGCTATTTTGCCTTGTATTATTAGGTGTAATACGTTGTAGCGTTCGGGATGTCGCATAACGTGACCAAAGTATTTAAGTTTTCTGGTTTTTATTGTTGTTATAATTTTGTTTTTCTTTTGACATGCGGTTTAAGACTTCCTCATTGGTGACTCGCTTCCTCCAACTTATACGCTATATTCTTTGGTACACCTACATTTCGAAAGCCTCCATTTTTTTTAGCAAAATTTTTTTCAGCGTCCAACTTTCAGCAATACTGAGAATATATAGCATCTTATAAGCCGGATTTTAAGTTTGAGGCTAGAATTTTTACCGCACAGCACTTTTTTTAATTTAAAGAATGTAGCTCTGGCTTTTTCAATGCCGATTCTGATTTCTTTGCTCATATCCCAGTCACTGTTTATATTATAACCAAGATATGTATATTCTCTGTTTTCTCAAGTGGTATATTATATGCTGTTATATCTGAGACGTTCTCTGGGATTTTATTTGCTATCATAAACTTGTTTTTTTCGAATTAAGCTTTAGGCCATATTCATCACATTTTTCTGTAACACTGTTAATTAGCTGTTGTAGTCCTTCCTGGTTGCTAGCTATTAATACCGTGTCGTCAGCATATCTCAAGTTATTAAAGTTTACTTTGAACCCTCCGTCAATTTCTTCAAGTGCTTCCTGAAAGATGTTTTCGGAGTATATATTGAATAGCAGGGGGGATAAAATACACCCCTGTCTCACTCCTCAATTTATTTTGATCGTTTCCGAGATGTTTTGACCGATTTTGATATTTGCCTCTTGATGCCAGTACAGGTTTCTAATGATACGTAGGTCTTTGTCGTCTATTCTACTCTCTGCAAGATCTTAATAATATTATTATGCCTCACCTTATCAAAGGCTTTCTCGAAGTCGATTAAACAGATATAAACCGGCTGCTCAATATCTCTGCATCTTTGTATCAGAACCTGAATACCAAAGAGTGCTTCCGTGGTTCCCAAGTTGTTACAAAATCCGAACTGAGTATCACTAATCTGTTCTTCCACTTTATTGTATATTCTGGAGTGTATTATTTTAAGGAAGATCTTCAAGACGTGATTCATTAGACTTATAGTCCTATGATCGCTGCATTTTTTGGCGTTTATTTTTTTGGGAATCATGATAAAACTTGATTTCAGCCAATCGGATGGTATATTACCTGTCTCATATATTTTATTGAAAAGATAAAGAAGTGACTTTTTGCCTTTAGATTTGAGGAGTTTTAATAGCTCGGTAGGAATCTCGTCTTGACCTGTTGCTTTTTTTGTTTGTGCTGATCTTATAGCTTTATCTTTATCGCTGGGCCTGATATATTATTTTGTACTACTACTTCTACATTGTCTCGTTTGTCTGCAAATAGGTCTTTGATTGATATTCTTTCCATTAATTTAGCTTGTCTATCTCGTCCAGAATAAGCTTACTATTCTTGTCGACAAGACTATTCGTTTTTTTGTTCTCCGTGCCCACCATCTCTTTTATTTTCTTATGCAGATTGAAAGCATCATGTTTTCTATCTAATTCTTCTATTTTAGAGCATTTTCCATCCAACCAAATTTTTTTTTGCTAAAAGTACCTATTTTTCTTCTTATTTTTTTATTAATAGATTGATATTTTTCTTTATCTTGGTTTTTATGTTTTCTCCGTTCATCCATTAGGTTAATAATCTTGTTATTCGTCCATTGTTGTTTCTTCTTATGTGTTTGTTTTATACCCGATGATGTTTCCTGGATAATCGCTTTGAACTGTTGCCAGTGGGCTTCTATATTCAGCTGATTTTCTGCTATTTCAAATCTGTTCTCTATATTATTTGTCAAGGTTTGTCGATTAGCTTGTAGATACTCCAAATCTATTATTTTAGATGCCTGTTGTTGTTTGACTTTTTTAAATCTGAGCCTGATCTCCCCCATCAATAGATTGTGATCAGAGTTTACATCTGCTCCGGTTAGTGTTTTTACTGCTTTGACCATGTTTCGGTATCGTTTGTTAATGGTAATAAAGTCAATCTGACTTCTGACTATTCTCTCAGGATTATCTGATGGAACTGTACATGTATACAATTGCCTTTTTGGCAGTTTATAGAAAGTATTTGTTATACAGAGATTATTCTTTTTACAAAATTCCACGAAGCGGTCCATTCTTTCGTTTCTTTTTCCTAGACCAAAATCGCCAACGTTTTTTTTTCTCTACTTTTGCCGATTTTGGCATTAAAATCTCCCATTACTATAGAGATATCTTTATTCTTTAGTCGGTCAGTAACGCTTTTAATCTCTTCGTAGAATTTTTCTAGGTCTTGAATAATGTTGATGTTGGGTTTTAAGTTCAACTGGATCATCATAACTCTATCAGATACATAACATACAGACTTAATACATCTATCAACTGCTTTGGTCATAATAAGTGCCACTCCATTACGATGATGTTTGCTGTATTCTCCTGAGTAGTATATACAATGTTCATCCACAATACATTTCCCGGATCCTTTCCAACGTAATTCACTAATACCCAGTATCGAAATTTGTAGTATCTTTATCTCCTTTATGCTGTTCTGCGTTTTTCCGGATTTATATAGACTTCTTACGTTCCATGTGCCAATTTTCATTTTAGTTTTTATATCAATATTGTCTGAACGGGCTATTCTTTGCACCTCTGCTCTATCTATTTGTTTATAGAACTTCCAAACTTATCGATGTTTGCGTGTATTTGCGGAAAATAATTGTGGACAAACCAATAAACTGTAGGCTTATTTGCTCTAAATTGCAAATTGAGCCGCTCCAAACACAATTTATGCTCGTTTAAAATTGTGTGCAGCCACTAAGGAAAACGCGAAATATGATATAACAAAAGTACTAGTCTGACTCAACCGTAGCCTTATTGTGGATACATTCTTGCTAAAGTTGATGTATTCGTTCATATCAAGTAGGGTATCAAACATTTAAGCGAACTTAATTTCTGAATTGTGGTTTCACAAAAATCCGGCGGATGCTGTGTCTTGCAGTTGTATTTCTGGCTGCCGACGCCCTTTGGTGGAACGGCTCAAGTTTTTTACTAAATAAATCATTTATACTTAAATCTTTTAGGTTAAATCCTGTTGCATTGGAAGCTAGAGTTTTGATTATCTCAAACCACAAAATTGACAAGTCAGAAAAATTTGCGAACGAGTTTATAGCCAATTACTCGTTTTTTTTTTAAATTAATTAATTTTGTCGCGCAGTGCAAGTGTTTTAGCGCACGCTGCAGAGATTAACAGCGGATCAGTTAAAACATGCGGAAATTGCAATGTTAAACTTATACAAGGTATTTTTTCTTTTCTGAGATCGAACTATTATCAAACTTAAAACAGCAAAAGATTCTCGCGTCTCTTCTTAGACACTAATTAAGGACGATACGCGTAAGTAATACTGCACGTGCCGTATGAAAATTAAAAAATTTGCATTACTAATTTTATGTGCCCCATTTATAAACAGAATTTTGCATCAATTGTGCAGCCAAATATGAGTGATAATTTAATGAAATCATATTAGATTTATTAATAATATATTTATTAATAAATTAACATTCAAAAAATGTGGTGACATTTATTTTGAAATATAAAATTGAAATAGATTATTAGATTTATTTCCGTATTCATCCTTAAAGTGATCTAAAAACTCTGATTGAATATAGATTTTCTATCAAATAGAAATATCGAACAACTTTGTGCCACTCAAGAGAAAAACATCATATGAATAAATTATGCATTTGCAAATGAGAATAAAGTTGCTTCACATTTATTTCATTCTAGAACATTTAACTATTGATCATATTATGTTATTTTTTCGCGCATAAATTAAACGGTAAATTAATTATGCATTAATCCTTTAAAGAATAATGGAATTAAAGTGTATTTGTTAATGGTAAAAAACACTGCATATTAATGGTTTTTAGCAGTTTTTGTGTTCTTATTTAATGTTTCACGCTGCGGCTAATTACTGAAAAGTAAATTATAATTATATTTAATTTAAAAGTGTATTAATAAGAAAACAATTACTGAACTGAGAAGTTTTTATGAAATATAATTATTTTGTAACATTCTAAGAATCAATAATTGGAAAAATTAAATATTTAATTTTAGTGCCTTTATCAAGTTTTTGAATAATAATAATTATAGTTATCGCAATATACAGGGTGGGGCATAATGGAGTGTTACATTTACGAGGTGCATTCTAAAACGGTACAAATTAAGAAAAAAAGTTGTTATTTATTCAAAGTACATATAATAAAGTTTAGAAAATTATATTATGTATGTTCTTTGAAGTTTTTTTTCATTTTCATCAGCGTATCTGTAGGAATTCTGGCAATGCTTTTGAGTTCTTGTTGGGTTTGAGAATAATGTTTAAAAACTTTTGCCTTGAGCTACTCAAATAAGAAAAAGTTGTGAATGCATAAATCGGGAGTACCCTTTCATTAAACGGCTTTTCGTAAAGAAATCAGTCTACTGAGGAACATTTCTTGTAAAGATGATGATTTTTAGTTTTCTAGCTTTATTACTACAAGTAGGTTGTGGACCTACTTAGACAGTTCAAGTAAATGCTGTCAACAAATGTTTTGTTTTAAAAGTATAATTGCAAATAAAAACTTTTTTGGCAATAATTGATTTAAAACTTGAGCCAAATTTATTAAGACCATCAAGTTTTTTTTGTTATTGATAGTGTCAGTGCAAGTGTAATACATTTTAGTAATGAATCTCAGAACAAATTTGGAGGAAGCAGAAAGAGCATCAACTTTGCTGGATGAGGGATATTTGATGCGTCATGTTGCTAATATGATTGAAAAAATCATTCCAGCATAAGTCGCATGGTTAGACGATTTAACAAGACAAGTTTTCATTTACAAAGGCCAGGACAATGGCAAAAACGGTGTACTAAATCTATATATGAGCGTTTTCTTAGGCTATTAGCTTTAAGAAACAGAAGAACGACTAGTAACATCCTAAAAAATAAGTTTGTAGCTGCTCACAATCTTCTTGTATCTTCCCAAACAATTAGAAAGCGCTTAAATGAAGCTGGATTGGACAGCAAAAAACCGGCCAAGAAAATCATCAAGATTGGTCTCTTAATGATTGGAAAATGGTTTTATTCTCAGATGAAACGAGAATTAGCTTTAAATTTATTGATGAACATGAGCGTTTCTGGCAAAAGCCTGGAGAGAGATTTGCTAGTTGCAATATCTTTCCAAAAGTCCGGTTTGGTGGTGGCTCTGTAATGTTTTGGGGAGGCATCTGTTTTGATGGCCGCACAAAGCTGGTTCTTCTAAGTGTTAGGCCATTGAATGCAGATTATTATCTTGAACACATCGTTGTTGCCCATGTAATGCCATTTTCTGGTTTTGTGGGGCTAAATTTCTTGTTTATGCAGGATAATGCTCGTCCTCATGTGGCTAGGCAAGTTATTCTCTACTAAAATGCTGTTGCTATAGAGCATATATGGGACAATATTGAAAAAAAGGTTTGACGCAGCAATTCAAAAATGGGAAATTACTCCTCAAGAAGTCATTTAAAATTTGATTTTTAATATGCCAAGACGCATGGCAGCAGTAATTAGGATTAGAGGAGGACATACACGATGTTAGAATAGCTCTAGGTCCCTAAATTCTATTATTTTTGTTTGTTTTTTGTTTGCATGTTGGATTGATTTTAAGAAAAAGGTTTTTTAATAAATAAAATTAATTAGAAATAACGTCATGTTGTGCTGATTTAATTTACAAACTAATAAACAGTACTATTAAACAGTACTTAACAATAAGTTTAATTGGTGTAATTTAGTGGTGCGTAAATTTTGTTCATGAGTTTAGTATTGCTTCATTTTAAGGAGTACTTTTTGTTTTCTATTATATCAGTATCGGTTAAAAGTCACAGTAACAGTAACAATTACACTAACTCCTTAAAAAAAGTAAGGCCATACTAAGCACATCCAATTGTGATTTTTGAGCTGTGATCAGGTTATTGAAGGAGTATTTGGGGGGTTTTCAGTATTAAAAATTCTACTTGTTTACTCACCCGGAAAAATGGAAATGCTTTTAATTGATAGTCCAAGCAATATCAATAGAAGGCACAGTTAGTTATAAGGATTGCATTAATTGCGATGGACTGCTCTATTGACGTTTTGACTACAACAATGTTTTTAGATGATTTTACAGATTTGGGACGCCCAGCTGTTTTTTTAGGATTTGCAGATTCCGTTGCTCTTAATTTTTGACTTATTTCAAAATTGTTTTTCGATGAAGTTTTGTTTAAAGCACAAAATTTCCTTTTTGTCGCAGTCTCAGATTCATCGTGTATCAAATAAGCTTCTACAATAAGGACGAGTTTGGGTACGCAAGGTTATTACACATTGAAACTGGGTTTGTTTGCTCGAAGCCAGAGTCTCGTCCTTGAATACCAGATCTAATTTTTTGCTATAGTTGAAACGGAATCTTAATTTGCTTATGGAGCTTTGTAGATTTTTGTTGTTTGTAGACAAACAAAACATCTTTGGGGCTGATACTTTAGGATAAATACTTAGATGAGCTTTGTGGATTCTATTTTTAAATTAACGAATCAACACATATACTCTATAGATAATAGGACTTAAGTGGGTAATTTTTGTCTGTGCACTTGTGTTTTTACTCGAACCGGAGTTGTTCTACTCATACGTGTACAAAACCTCGAATCTTTCAGTTTATTTTAATTATGATTTATAATAAGTAAAATAGAACATAAAACTCTTTTATCTATAATTGAATTATAAATTTTTTTTTGTCTCCTGTAAAATGTTTGTAAATCTAGATACGAGGTTTTGCACTTTCACCGACTATACACTTCTATAAATTATGGTTACAGCAGATTTGCACTAAAATTGTTGCAAGGGGAAGACTATCAGTCTGTATGATGTCATTAGAATAAACCTTGTTTGTTAATAAACAAAACTGTACGATTATCAATGACAGAAATTTTAGTTTGTTACAAACACTGTTTATTATCCCTGTCCATACTTTTGGTTTATACAAGGTTATGAAAATGAACAGTTTGTCAACAGGCATTTTACAGTTTTACATTTACAAAATCAGAACTATTAGCTCTGGTATAACCAAAACAGAAGGTTACTTTGATACAGACTAAGCGTACTATTGCGGTTATTGTAGAAAAAGTCTAGAGAATATATTTTTGACCCAACAAAAAATTACGTCTGTTACTACTAGCAGACAATATTTTCTCGTATTGGAGTAGATTGTATGGTTCTAACTCTTGGTTTTTTTAGATGTTTAATTAGTGTTTTTATGATCATTTGATGTACAGGAAGAGGTAGCCAGCAAACCTTTTATTCAGTTAAGTACTTTGATAACCCTGTGATTGGGGTTTTGTTATTTGTTAGCTAGATTTGTTTTTTAAAAAGATAAATAATCATTTTGGCATCGGAATGCCCGTTTTTGATTTCAAATATTTTTTTTGATCTGCACAAACATGCAAACAACGACTGGCAAACCAACATTAATTCCATAAAAAAATTGAAAATGCTATCTCAAGCATTTTTGCGGATCCACATCTACCAACTTTTGCTGCTACTTGTAGATAACAAAAGTACAACGCACATGGCCACGGTTATGGACACTTTTACAGTCTATAAAAGAGTTGTGGAGTTTAAGCCACAAGCAACCTTTTGAGACCTTCAACAATTAGATTTTACAAAATTAAAAACAAAATTTAAAAAGTAATTTCTACTCAGAAATACTAGTTTAAGTCTTCTCCACCAAGAATGACAAAAGTAAAATATAATTCTATAGCTATAATCCATGATGTTCAGAAACCAACAAAGAAGATGATCACCCACCAAAAACATCTGCATAGCTGCAAACCTTGAGCAACGCTGACAAACTCAAAATTATAATACATAACAACGACATTAAAAGGAAGGTTTACATCAGTTACAACACTACAAACATTAGTAAAGAAAACAACAAACTACACGTTGTCATATTTAGTGTAGTGTTAAGTGATCAAGGATTTTGTGTCAATATACATTTAACGCTTTGTTTGTCGGAACACTGCTAATGAACAAGCTATCAGTAAAACCTCCGCCTAAACCCGGACTTTAAAGATTCCGGACTAGCGGTGCTCTGACAGTTAGATTTTGCGTCGCACAAAATCATACTGAAAAATCTATTGTAAACATTTTTAATTTTGGAATACATGCTTTCCCAAATAGCGTCAATAAATCAGAATTCTCAAGTTTAAACCGTAGATACCATTTTCACAAAAAAACGGTAAACCAAATACCAAAGTAGATGAGTTAACAATCTACACTAAACACAAACAACCTAAAATCATGCTTTTTTCTAAGGATATATTAACTAAAAGACGACATCCAAAACATCTATATTGGCCCTAATAATATGGCGACAGCTTGTAAGTAAGCTATAACTACCGTAATAAATCCGGATATGTTAAAAAATAACAAACCTTAGGGCATTTACTCAAAGCTTGTTAGTTAACCAAAATTAATATTGATGTTTTATGGATAAAACAAGAACAGAAACAATTGCAAATTGCCGTTAAAAGATTCACATTTTTATTAATTCATTTTTATTTTGCTTCCAACGACGAACGACGTAATTTTGAAAGCCATAATTTTGTCTGTGTTAGAACATTGTGGCAGCCGTCAAGCTGCATTACCAATATCGCTTATGAAGTTGGCAATAGAGGCTTAATACCATACCTTTTGAAATGTACGTCAATACGTCAATGCGATAGGAATGTTAAAGCTCATGTATGTCATTATTAAGTGGCGTAAGCACTTTCCATTGGTGAATGAATTTGGCACCTTGAGTCTTTAAAAGATTAATCACCTAAATCACAAAAAAAAATATATGCACCATCGCAGTCCCCTTACTACTGTCACAATCATGGCACAAATCATACACAAATTCTGGTACAAAAGCGTAATACACTTGTTGTTCCTACTACAAAGTAGATACTTCTTGCGACATCTGGGCAGTTCTACAAAACAGAACCTGGGTTTTCCCGATTTGGAGAATGCAACCAAAACTTACCCATAGCTACACTGAGACTGGCAAATTTTTTTCTTTATTTTGCATTTTACAGCTATTTTACATCGCCCCAGAAGTCTTACGACTTGTATGAAAGGGGTTGATGAGACTAACGGCTTATTAGGTGACTTCCGAATCACCCCAGTGGATAAAAAGTAAAGTAATTATTTTAGTCATACTCGAGGATCGAACCTCGGACTGTTAGTGTGCTCCGCTAACGCTCTATAACTGAGCTATCTCACCGTTTATTTATTTTATTGATCATATTATCTGACAAAACTTTTAGGTTGCATTGGTTCCTGATTAAGCAGTTCTATAAAACTTTTTATTGGTCTGCATCTGCAATTTTGACTTTGTAAATCCCAATTTTTCAAAACATTACTGAATGTTGTTAAATTTGATGTTTTGGTTTAAATGTCAGTAATGAAATGTGTTAGTTGATAGCAATATTTGATATTCAACGTTTGATTATGTTAGTTGGATCTGTTGTATGGCTGCGTTTTGCTTATTTATTGCAAATATATTGCTTTATAAACGAAGTTTTTGAATTCATTTGTACATACTTCAACGTAGTGGTTTTATGGTTTTCAACTTCATAAACAATAATTGTAGCAATCTTTGATTTCCAGTTGGAATAGTCGGTGCTTTCCGCTTGCTGTACACTAATGTTAGCTAAAACAATAATAAATATTTAGTTCAAGATTTGGTTATTCTTACTCGTTTAAAAAAGTACTTACCATTTGCGAACTAGGAGAAATTGCTTTATTTCTTGTGATTTGTGATTTATTTGGTTTGCAATTTACTGGAAGACAATGAGTAATAGCTTATTTTACTAAGATAATTCTTTATTCAAAGTAAGCCATTAATAAATATAATTGATGGTTGTGACTTGTTCTACTACGTGATAATTCATGTTTATGAAATAATAAAAATAAAAAACATAGGTGTTTAGAGACTATGCTTTTTTTATGAAATTGCTGTTTGAAACATCAAACTTTCTTTATTATGTAGCAAATCTAAATTTTTGTTTTAGCTCAAAGCTTCTTTAGTTATCTCAGGTTTAATAAAACTAGCAATTAACTCAAAAAAAAATTATACAAATGTGAGAAAATTGTTGATAAACCAGTTTGTAACAAAAAAATAAGGTAGGGAATGCGTTTAGTTGAAAATCTATAATTTATATTTTAATTAACACTTCAATTCAAAGAAAATATTGTTTAAAATTTTGACATGCGCAACCGAATGTGTTTTTAGAAAGAATTGAACTTAGTCCACATCAATAACTATAATCGTAAATTCAAGCAAAAATATTTCTATGCATTTTTGGTTTTAACATAAACTAATAATTTTATGACGGTTTTATCATATACAAACGTGTAGTATTTTTACAAAAAGTATAATTTTTGTTAATAATAAATCGAACAATTGTGTTTATATGCACAGAAATATTTGTTTCAAATTTGAATTTTGCTATTATGAGATGCCGTGATCGTTGATTGAGTTGAATAAAGTATTAATTCATTTCATAATAATGTTTGTGTTTTGTTTCTAGATCTATTATGTAACAAGTTTTACTAGAATATTAAATGCTGTAAGAGTGACATTTGATGAACGCAAGTTAACATTTCTTTAAACGCAATTTTAAAATTAACTGTCCATGAAAACTAGCTTTAATTCTTGTAATATCTTCACTTCATAGAATGTCATAACACTCATAATACAATGCATATCATCACAAATGATCATACAATAAATATAACAAATAGAAAATTAATTCAGTCAACTTTATAATCAACGAAGCGCGTATTCCCCGACAATGGTTACTGTGTTTACTCTTGCATATTTGACACTGCAATAATTAATTAAAAGAATAGTATAATGAACAAAAAACACAACACAGATTGGCTTTCACTATTTATTATTATTGCTGGTGCATAGTGAGTTATTGTTGTTACAGGAGCCGAAGTTGGAAACCATAACAAGAGAAACGATAGAAACTTTTAGGGGACAACGCACTGCATGCAAGATTACGACTGAGAGAAAAGGCTGTGAAGAAAAAGTACCTGCTGAATTAATTGAATCGCTGACAGACCGCTCAAGAAAAAGCACCCCAGTACGAACGAGGAATGTTAAAGTAAGTAAATGGTGGGCGTGCGAAGTGTGAATATAATTAATTGATCAATTAATTGTTAGGGAATTGAGTTGTGCGATTAGGCGTAACTGAATTATTTTTGGTATAAACAAAACAAAACAATTCAATTATTTATCAATTTGTTAATATTTGTACTTGACAATTTTTGATAACGATTATAGATAACAGTTTCATTGAATTTACTTATCAATGTTTTCATTGATTTTTAAATAAATATTTTATTAAGACATTCTTAAAATAATAAATCAATAGTATCATTGATTTTTTTTCTATAATTTTAAATCAAAAACAACAATCTTCAGATTAAGTTGGGGTTTTGGTAAAATGTTTAGATTTTCTTAGGAATAGAGTAGGTTATAATTCAATTTACACATGAATTCAAAGAAAATATTCTTTAACATTTTGAACTGATTTTTTTTTTAAGTTTAATTATGATAAACTCAATCATTTTATTTCTATTACTTGAAAATATTTATAAGCATTTCTGTTTTTGACGTAAACTAAGAATCTTGTGTCGGTTTCATAATGAACAACTTGTAGTAAAATAAATATTTCTACAAAAACTCGATATTCAACAATCATTTTTGAATATTTACAACCAATTTTTTTGTATAACAAGCCTAAACATGGTGTACTAAATGTCAATTAGTAGTAAAATAATGCAATTTAATTTAGGCGACGAGTTGTCAAAACAGATCATGAATCAAATACCAAAAGAGTCCGTTCTAGAAGTTTAAACTATAATTTTTAAAACAATTGCATATAAAAAAGAAATGTTATATAAAAAAGAATTCTTGGATAATTGCAAATATTCAACTTATACCTAAAAAAGAAGATTTTTCAAACTATTCAAACAGCATTACTGTCCAATCTGTTTGAGAAACATATTATATTTTATATTATCAAGTTCTTAGAACAAAATAACATTATCTTAGATACTCAATATAGATTTTGATCAATACGTTTAACAACAGATTTTCTGACATATGTATTCCCAAATGGAATTTTTCTTAAGACTAACCTGGAGAAAATCTTGTAGTAGCTCTAGATGTTTTTGATTTTTGTTAATTAACTTTTTCAAATAACTAAAAGTTTTATCTATATCATTATTTATAATTAATATCTGAGTGGAGTACTTTCAACTTGATTAATTTTAACTCTAAAAATCGCAACTTTTAATTTTTTCTTACTTCAATGTCAAAATATAATGTATAATCCGTATCAAATATTAATCTAAATAACAAATCTATATCTAAATCTTCTTCAATTAGTCTTTTAAGAAATAAAATCTCAGATAATATTTTCTGGTACAACCGTGATTTTAAGAAAACAATGATTTCTTAAAAGATGTAACCAGTTTTATACTTTTGTTCAACTTTTGCATATATATTGGCCGCCAAAAGTAAAAAAAAAACAAGTTTTAAATTTATGTAAATTTGCCTAGAAATGCTAGAAATCAAATTGCCAACCTCAGCCTAAAGGTTAAGAATGATTGTCTTTGTTAATATTATGAAAATATTTTATTTTAAATAAATTCATGGAGTGTTGTTAAATGGAATTTTGATTTGTGGTACATGCTAAATAAACCTATTATAACGCATTGCAAAAGTTTATTCAGACAGTTAAATATCCCGACGCTTCCGTGTTCCAATTTGTTTTTTGCTATTCTGCGATGTCGCAGTCATACAAGGAACTCTGACTAGGTTTGTAGAACCGAAAGAGTTGTCCGTGCTTGACTTCTGGCCGCTGCGATTGTTAGATTAAATTTGAATAAGTTATTAATATATTTTATGATAATGAATGTATTTTTTTATAATACATTTAAACATTTTTTATTAAAACTGTAACAGCTAATAGTGGTGACTTACGCTTTTTTTTTTTGGTCTGCATTAATTAAAACAACTTTTTGAGTTTAATATTAGGCAAGGAACATAATTAAAAAAAACATGTTTTTGTGAACAGAATTTTAAGCAATCTTTTGTTTGTTTGTAACGTGGTACTGTTTTAAGTGGCATCTCATTTCAGAAGGTTTGAAATAATCATCGCTATTTTTTACTTCCGAAAAGGCGGCTGGAATAGTTTCTTGGATGTTGTATTTTACTATTCCCAGGTTGCGCACGTATGTGATCCATATATTGCTGATTTTTTCATTGTATTAATGGCGTGATCTTAAGTTGTTATTATTTGCTTTAGCACTTTAATATTTGATGACTCTTTTTTAATCTATATCTTTACTATGCGTCATAAGACCAAATTTCAAAAGCCATCAGTTTTTTCATACATACTTGTTTTAGAATTTATGCTTATATTTTGTATAATAGAATAGAAAACACGTAGCGTCTTAACAGTCTAATCTAGCTTGCATATTGCATAGAAAAAACGCATTTTGAAAAATTTATGTTTTATACTTTGTTTTCTTATTTTTTTTTTTTTCATTATTTTTTCATGTTTTTTATGGGGCCATATTGTATTCTAACATAATAATAGTATATTTGCATATGTTAGGTTATTGATTGATTGTCCATTTACGTTAACTCCAGTTTCATCTTTGTTTAAAGCTTCTTTAATGCTTTTTTAAATATTTAGTTTTGAAGTGAAATTATTTATTGACATAAAAATGTAGTGTAATGTATGCCATTTAAGTTATGTTTGGAAAATAATGCCTAAGAGATGTTTTTTATCAGCACTTTTACATTCTGTCGTTCTTCCACACTCTTTCCAATGTTTGCCGATCAATTAGTTGAATCTTACGACAAATTGGATATTTAAGTTTTTCTAATGTACAGATTTTAAGTAACCCAAGAGCAACAAAATGAACATATTGAGATCTGAAGGCATATTTCCAAACCGGAAAATGAGACGAGTGGGAAAGCTAAGCCAAAGCAAGTCTATGGATATTCTTGTTGGAACCAAATTTTGTTTGTGTTTAGTTTCCTCATACGCAACTCTCTTAGGAAAAAGTTTTTGATCATTTCAGTGCACCGTTCAGAGTTAACTGTCACTGTACGCTTACTATCTTCAAAAAAGGAACCGATGATACGACATTGCACACCATACAGTGACTTGTGTTGAGTTCGGCGGGCGTTTGTGGAGTTGTTTTAATTTGTCTCTGCCCAATACCGATACTTTTGTTTATTAATTTTTTTGCTTAAATGAAAGTGGGTTTTATTTGACATGAAAATTAAAACATCGTTGTTTTTTTCAACAGTTCCAGCGTCTGTACAGTAAACTTTTCCTGCTTTGCTTCACCGTTTAATTAAATTTCTGCACAAACATAATTTTTAATTTTAAAAAAATTTAAAATTTTTTCTAACAGTAACACAAATATCTCTGAGTAGATTCATGTAGACTACGTACTAGCTCAGCTCTTGCTTTTTTCAAATTATCTGGCGTTTTTGCCGTCTAAGCAAACTCTGGTTATTTTCTTTTCAACCACAATTGTTCTTAAACTGTCAACCTATTTCAAAATCTTTTTTGGTTGGATACTTTATAGTGTTGGTCAATATTGATATAAATATAAAACTATCGTACGCAAACACACGGTGTTGTAACGTCTACTGCTCTATTGTGACTGAAATAGCATAACTTCATTAGCTTGAGGCTGTCAACCCTGTCTTTCTATTGCCTAGTACAGTCCCAACCAAAAACTTTTTGTTTCTTGTAGTCATCTTGTCTAATAAGTATACCTCCTGAGTCGATTTTGTAGTTTTAATAGTTTTCTCAGTGTATTGTATTTTGTAATCTATGAAACAGACGTGGTTTATGTCAACACACTTCTGTGCACTGAATAGTGCTTTTGTGGCCTTAAACCTCTATTGGAACTAAACTGGGTGTGATATTATTTTGGTTTTAGGTGTGGTGGGTTAAGGACTAGAGAAACACTAATGTATTGCCAAATAAACTTATACATGGAGGCCAAATAATAGAGTTTATCAATATCTACAGAATTTTTCTTTTTTCTTTAAGGTGATTGGTATACATATGTAAACCATTATTTATTTAATTTATGTACCTTTAAAGGTAACTGTAAAGTGATAGCACAAGCGTAAATCTTAACAAAACCTATGGTGCTTGTTTTTTTTTTTTGACGTGATTGTAGTCTTAATGAGCGGTACTTTTAATAAAATGCTGGAGTTGTGTAATTAATTATAAATAAGTTTTTTTTATACATTAAAATTGAATAAATCTTAAACTAGTTGCAACTTTCAATAGTTTTTAATACATTGCCACTAGGTTATGTTGTAGTGAACTTCTAAATAAGACAACTTTGTTTATTACGTTAATTCAATTGTACCCAGAGGCCGCACTAGTTGGTTGATAGTTAAACTGCTTAAGCTTGTTGAACCAAACTTTTACTTTTGTGTTTGAAAGGACTTTTTTTTGAACTGAGTCTACAGTTGGGAGTTGCCGTCACATTTGTGTGTATAACATTGTTTGAACAGGTTTTGTTTATACTAGCATGTTAACCTAATAATTTCCTTAAACTTAACCGTAGTATAGAAAGTTGTACTACTTCTTGAAATATTTTGCCCGCAGATGTCTTGATAAAGCATACTTTATTGAAATGTTTTTGCTGGGTGCATAAGTTGAAATTGTTTACAAACTGCTAACGTAAGCGCACAAAACATTGTTTTTCAAGTAATTTCAGCTGTCTTGCTCTAAAGGTTGTTTGCTAAAGATGAAGATTTTTGAGTTAATTAATGTGTTAATGTATACTTTTTAGAGTTTTTTTTAGGTTATTGCATCTATTTTAGAATAACATAAACATTTTTATTTTTATTTTTAAAACTTACCGTCAAATTCCATGCCGACTCAAAATTTTTAATTTTAATTTTAAGATGTTCTTAAAGTTTCTGCAACCAATGTTTAATGACTTTTTAATTCACGTATATTTTAATGTAATTTACATCAAATTATAGTTATGTGTCCAAATTTATTAATGGCTACGTTGATAACCGTCTTTGTTGATATATTTTGGTAATGCCATCCTTCTCTATAATGAATTTTATTTTGAAACTGTTACAATGGCAACTTCTGTGTTGGTTTAAATATAAAGTTTTTAATAAAAATTCCCATTGTAATTATAAAAGAAACATTTATTTATTTTTAAGTAGTACAATTTTTTTAATTTAAATTCAAAGCACAAATTATTTGTGGACAATTAATTATATTCAGTAAATACCAATCTGACTGCAAACGGTATTTTTTGAGGAAGTTTTGCAAGACATATTTGCACAACTAAGGCTCGACCTGGCTAATAACAGCTCGAATATTGTTTTTGAGAGCTGGAATTTTTTTTTTCACGAATCCTTAAAAAAAAGGTCTAGCGCATTTAAATTTATCGGTTTGGGGAGCTAATTTATGTCCGAGTTTTGCAAAATTATGCACCCAGGAAATTTCTTGTGCAGTACTTCAATTGTTTCACAGTTTGTGAGCTTATAGCGCTATTCTTTTTGAAATAAAAATGTCCAAATTTTCCAATTTTTATTAAAAAAGGAAGTTAGCATTCTACAGTAGCGGTTTTCATTAATTGCAATCGCAGCACCTTTGTCGTTTTGAGAAAGTATGCATGATTCATCTGGCTCAAAAACCGCACCAAACAGTAATTTGTTGGTAATAAAGAGGTTTCTTGACTATTATTTTAGAATTTTCGAAACCGGACAGCAGTTCTGTCTTTTGACAAACCCACTGAGATCAAAATGAGCAAATGATTTTTTGTCAGGTTTTCTTGCCTGCATTTCCAGCATCTAAAAAACAAAAGTTTGGCGTTGTTCATAATTTACAGGCTGTAATTCCTGCATCAGCTGCATTTTATAAGCATGTATGCTATGATCTTTATGCAGTATGCGTTAAACTGGACTATGAGATCCGTAATTGCTGTGAATGTGTTGGAATAGATAAACTTGGGTTTTCTGTTAGCAATATGTATGTATAAGAATGTTTTGAAACAGTACGAATCTGAATTGGAAATTTTACATCAGTAACTTGACAATTTTGCTCAAATTTTGCTCAAATTTTGCTTTGGTTTGGCATTGCGGGAAGGTGATTTGTAATTACCAATAACACTACAAATTTTGCAAACTGTTTTGGCAAAAATTTTTACTGTGTCTATTATGAACTTTAATTATTTTTATACGTTGTATTGTATCATATTTTCAAATTGTATCGTATTTAATGACAAATGTCAAAAATTCAAAACTTGCTATTTAACAAATCAAAAATTTGGAAAAATTTAAAATAAAACTTTTTATTGAAAAACTCGTTAGATAAGTGTAGTTTTCTGCGCCGTTTGTTGTTTTAATTCTATTTACAATGTTTTTGAAATTAACGCATAAAAACCTAAAAGCGCATTTATTTCTATATTTGGACAATACTGGAAATCAAGGTAACGGTCGGTATGCTCTTAGCAGAAAATTATAACATTTGATCAATCTTTTCTCGAAATAATATAACTTTAGTTGTGAGCATTAGAATTTTGATTATGGATATTTTTGAACTTAGCGACAGTAGAGGTGTTTAATGTTTTTACAAAGAGATATCCATATTCTCTATCAAAATTGAATTTGAGCGTTTTTATAGATTTTTGTTAAAGATTTGTCAAACATCTTTTTACGTTTAATTCATGCGCCTATGTTTATTTAAAACTATATTGGCAAACAAACTTGGTATTAAGTTGTTTTGGTTTCCGTTGGCTTTTTCTACGCCTATTTTATCATATTTGCATAATCTCATTTGAATTGCATTCATTTATAATCCGACATTATGTTATGTTTTATTTAAAGTTTAAAAAAAAAAACATTATGTAATTACTTCCAACTCATGTTCGAAAAGTTTACCATCAGTAAAATTTATTATTATTTTGAATGTAAAGTGCAGCATTTACAATTCTTTCTTGTATCTAATTTTCATTGTAAATTTATTCTGCATAAACTAGTTATTTTGCAAAGCCCCAGAGGGTAAAATCTAGTGGATTTAGATCTGGAAACTAAGAAAGTTACTGAACTGGACCGCGCCTATTTTTTTACCTTCTATTAAAATGGTTGTGCAGCCATTCTACAACAATTTTGGGCGCATGTATTAGCAATTGTGCAATGTAAATCTGCTAACAACTTGTGCGCGCAAGTGATTATTCAACAATTTTAAGAAGGACGCAGCATTTAAACGATGCGAACAAAATAAAACAAATAAAGTTAGGTTTTTAGTAGTGCTGTTTGAGAAGCAACTTCAAAATGTTAAATTTTGTTTTTTATCTGCTGGTTGTAACTGAACGATTTGCTGATAATGACAAGGATGCAACACTCCTCTGTTTAAAGTCATCTAAACAAATTTTTGAGTAATATGCAGACGGGTTGCAATTCTTTTGTTAATAAACCTTGTTTTGTCAAGTGTTATCTTTTTTGTTATACCTGACCACTTTTATCATTGCCGTTGCAAATTTTGTAATCAAAAATAATGTCGGCATATTTTTCATTGCCAAACAACGTTTTTGACAAAATACACAAAAAGTGTCAACAACTAGTAAATAAGTTTTTTGTTCCAAAGCAAAATTCTTTGAACAAAAGTTGAATACGTTTAGAAAACTTTATGCTTCGATTTCTCTAAGAAATAAAAACCGATCGGAGAATCTAATCCCAAGTCAATTTTTTGCCTCCTGTAATAATATAAGGTAAATTGCACAATCAATAATTTTGCAAAAGTTTGTATTATTATGTTTATTATTTGTTCTACAATCGTGTTCTATTTTGCGCTTACCGATATTATTAACACTAACGATAAATACATTTTACTAAATCACTGTATATTTCTATTTAAATAATTAAAGTTTTGTAAAATTTAATCAAAAACACTAGGTCAGTAAGTAAAAAACTAACTTTTAATCATTTTAATTACTTGCAAATTTAAAATAAAAGTTTATTTGGAATTAATATTAAATGTGTAGGCGTATGTGGGGAATCTTCTAAAGACTTTGCTCCCAGGACGTGTCGGATTCTCCTTTCTAAGGGTGTCTACCGACTAAACTCCACCCATCTGAGAATTGCCTGGAAGTTCGAGACTTCGAGACCTTTCGGCTCATGTACCTTTCGTTTGGAAATGTGTATGTTAGAGGTTGTTTAGGAGTCGCCTTATAGGCCGGGTGTGGGTTTTGTTTTTGGATGTGTTTATACCCACGCTATGTAAGATGTAACTCGGCTACTATTGAGTTCACCGGTCGTGTGTTGACAAAATCTTGCTTGAAGAGTAGATAAGTGCTGTATCGTCAGCGTATTGAGCCATTTTAACCCCGGGCGTGCGACGAGAAAATAGAGCCTTGAAGAACTTCGGCCTCTATCTGCCGAGAAGTAGAGATATGGTTATTAAGTTTGACTGCCAGACTTCTGCGATTTAGATATGAGGCTAGCAGCCTTATAATAAGCAGAGGAAATCGTTGTTTGATTAGCTTTAGAAGGAGTCCCTTGTCGAAGGTTTTTTTGACGTCGAAAAAGGTCACTCCCGTGGCCTTTTTGTGTTTGAAACCTTCGACAATGTGATCCGCCACTTGGTTGAGTTGATGTACGCTTGAGTGTCCTCATCTGAACCCATGTTAATGAGAGAGGAGAAAATTGTTCATATCCGTGTGCTCTTCAATGACATCTAAGATCACCTTTTCTATGACCTTGCTTAGTAGGCTTATAGGCCGTTAATTTTGGGGAAACATCCTGTTTTTCCCAAATTTAGAGATAAAGAATAGCATTTGCAATATTGGTTAGAGCCATAATTGCTTTATGAGAGAACGATTTAAGAGCTTTGTTAGATACTTTATCCGGGCAAAAAGCAGAACGGGATTTGAATCTTTTAATGATTTCTCTGATTTGAGATGGTCTAACGCTATCTAGTGTAGTGTCATTGTCAGCGGTTCTCAGAAAGTCTTTGACTTCCCTGCAAACCCTTTCGATGTGCTCCAGATCCGTATAATCGGTATACAGATCAGCGCATTGGAGTTTCAGGCTGTCTGCGAATGCTTCAGCTTTTCCCTCAGTAGTGTATTGCGTCCCTCTCTCACCGTGAATGACGGGAATGATGTTTGGCGGCATTTCTTGTTCGAATCAACGCTTTTGTTTTTTGTGATAATCCTAGGATTATCGACGCGAACCTGAAAGGTTTTAAAAGCATTTTCCAAAGCTTGTTGGACTTGAGTAGTCAAAAGTGCGACTGCTCTTTCGATATCATCCTCAGCCGTTCGTACTGGGGTCAGGTTACCAATGCTATCTTCCAGGCATCAAGAAATGAGAGTCCCGACCCAGGACCTGGAAATCTTTTTGCTCAACGTAGTCGAACAGAGCTTGCTCCTTGACTTTCCCGCAATTATTGTGGGATGTGGATTATCAAAAACTCTATCAAAATCCGCTGTTTCGCTAAGGTTTTGCGGACGGATGTAACCGGAAGCGATCCTGACCGTGCTAAGCCTTGGCACGGTCACCACTATTGCGTTTGATTTGAGGGAGACTAGGTCCACTTCAGAATGGTCGAATGATCTCTTTACAAAGATCAAAGTTCCATGCTTTGTGGGTACCACCGGCGGTCCCCGATAGGTAAACGTATTTGGAATTCTCAATGCCTGATTGGATTTGTGGACCGATTCTGACACCAACAAGATGTCTAAGTTCTGATCAAAGAAGAACTCTTCCACTTCTCCCATTTATTCTGTAATGCTATTAGCATTCCAGAAGCGGACTCGGAGTAATACTACGTCTGGTGTATTATCCATTTTAGTTGATGAGCGTAGAAAAGAAGTTGGCCATGAACCAAATTTGAGATTTGCCCATCTCTTTTAAGATTACGGTTATTTTTGCAGCAGTTGGCTTATGCTGCGTTAGAAAAGCAACAGCCGTTGCAAAAGATCTGCCGTTTTATACAGGATTGCGGGGACCTGTAGGCTGAGACAAAGAAGAAGGGACATGGTCGGCGCGGGCTCGGCTGTCGGTCTGGATTTAGGTACCTTTCCGTGAGCGGCCATCGCTATCAGGTATGCTTTGCATCCCTTTTAGTTGGCCGGGTGTGGGCCTGAACATAGAGCGCATTTTGGCGCTGATTTGTTAGGACAGGCCACCGATCTGTAGGGCCTCGAACATATTCTGAAGACCTGGTAGGCGCTGCATCTGTTGGCAGTATGTCCGTGCTTCTAGCATTGACATTGTGGGATGCCGTTAGATTTCTTTTTTTGTTCTACAGCGACTTTCAAGCCGAGTAGATCAGTTAGGTTTAGGATCTCCGCGCTCTTAACTCCCTTTGGGAATTGCACGAATACCATGGAGAACCTGATGAATGGGTTTCCCATTCGATGTACGTTTGTGGGTTTGAAGCCCAGTTCCTCCAACGCTTTGCCGACGTCCTCCTTGGTGAGGTAGGCTGCGTTCATCGGAAGTAGCCCAAGTGTGATACTTGGCTTACTTTATTTTCATCAACGCTATTGCTGCCCGATAGTCGGCGATTGTCGCGGGTTGGATGCGTAAACCCTGGTAGGTATTCATGGCAGACAAATAATTAATATTATGTGCCGTAAAACCGTTGGAGATTTTTGGAAATCTTTCTTTTTGTTTTAGGATGATTGCCGGGGGACGCGATGTCGAGAAGACGATTGCCGGTAGATTTTCGGTTTCGGAATCGTCACCGTCGGGGTTGGGGTTTGAGGCCTAAAACACATCTCGGTAATATTTTTCTCCTTCTTGGCGGGGGCGGCGCTCTTGGTGGCGGAAGGCCTTGTTGCTTTTTGGCCTGAAGGGCCAGCAGGATTAGACGCTGATGGGTTTTTATACGCAGCTGCTGGTGGCAGCTGGAAGGTGGCTGATTGCCCTTTTATTAATTTTAGAGGTGGTGACTCACCCCTGAAATTTTTTCTCTTCCTTCCTCCTGCCAGCTGGAATCCATCGGCGTCGACCCTTTTGTTTTTGCTTTCCGCTGGTGAGGCGGATTTAGGACGTCTAGCTGTCGCCCATTGCAACGGTGACGTTCCTGGAAGAAATAATTTTCTGTTTTTCCAAGCTTTAGTTTGAAGAAACAGAAAATTAAATATTAATGAGTGTATTAATAATTATTAATACCGATCGGCATTAATAAACATTAACACAGTGTGCAATAATAATTGCAGTTATGAAGTAGGGTAGATCGTTGTGGCTGGCTGGTAGCTGGCGTCTCAGATCTAGATGCTTCTATCTCGGCTGCTGGCAGTTGAATCACGAATGTGTTGGAATGTGTTGAATGTGCTTCTCAATGTTCACAAAATTTATACAGCGACTTGATCAACGACTAAGCAAAAAATAGTATGCAATACTCAAATCGTTAAGTGCTTATTTGATAAATCGAGAAAATGTTAGAAAAACGGAACCCGCAGGGTCGAGTTTTTCAATTTTCGATCTTTTATCACAATATACTATTTGCAAAGTATTTTTACTTTAATTTTTAACGAATATCGTATTATATTTTTGTAAACACTTATCAAATGTAGTTTACAAATAAACACGTTTAATATTACAAACTTTGTAAAATGTACTTTTATTAAAACTACTTTATTTCATACACATAAGTCAAATCAATTTGATATGTTAAATAATTTACATATCCAAACCACTGCTAAGGTTAATTTTATATTTATTGATAAGATGTTTTAGCGTTTTATATTTCAATTTTAACATCAAGTAATGTTGATTTATATTTCTAAACAAACAAAAATCTGTATTTTATTGTGTTAAACACATTTTGAAACGCTTTCATAAATTAAAATATTTATAATTTCCATTGAAAGTAAATTTTAATACTTAATATATTACTATATTTATATTATAATTAATTGATCATTAATCATAAATAAATAATGAATAGAGATTTATTCAAAGTACTTGTTAATTTTATTAAAGCATACAAACATTTATTAACTGTAAAACCCATTACAAATTACAATTACTTTACGGTAGGTAATAATATTTATTGAGACATTTCGAGATTTCCTTGAAAAACAGCACATTATTTCAAACAATAAACCGATATCATAATAGGTAAATTGTGACTAATCTCTATTACTCTATTATCTGATAACAACTTCTACTATATATGCTGCGACATGTAACACGCACTTCAGTAACTAATAATTTTTAATACCGCAGGTTAAGAATACAGCGATGGAATTCCAATCCGACTGCTTAAAGGCACACAATGAGTATAGAAAACGACATGGGGTTCCGCCCCTAAAATTAAACCGAGAAATGTGCACAGCAAGTCAAACGTTTGCGAATTATCTTATCCAAAGAAGCAATCTCGAACACAGCAACAATCAAAAGTATGGAGAAAATATTTATTGTTTACAATCATCTGATAGGAACGTATCAATCAAAGGCGATGAACCAGTAAATCAGTGGTACAATGAAGTAACAAAACACGATTTCAGTTCAGAACCCCAATCGCTTTCTACTGGACATTTTACTCAAGTTATTTGGAAGGAAACTAAAGAACTAGGAGTGGCTTTTGCAAAACTGAATGGGAAAATTGTGGTAGTAGCCAATTATTATCCACCTGGTAATATTATTGGTACTTATGTGAAAAATGTCCCACCACAAATACTTGAAAATAATAATGATACATTAGAAAAGTTATCAACTTTAAACATATCGTGCAAGAAAAAGTCTTCGAGTAGTTTAACTGACAATGCGTTTAGGCAAGAATGTCTGGAAGCTCACAATAAATATAGAAGTCGCCACGGAGTGCCTCCATTGAAACTAGATGAAAGTTTATGTAGATTGAGTGAAGAGTGGGCTTGGATGTGTGCGGAAAGAAATATGTTTGAGCATCGTAAAAATAACCCGAATGGGGAAAACATTTATTGCCTAATACACACATCAGATTCTATTGAGATACCAGGAAACACACCCGTTGATGATTGGTATGGTGAGATTAAAGATCATGTATTTGGTAAAGAACCACACAGTTTAAAAACAGGGCATTTCACTCAAGTAGTTTGGAAAACAAGCGAATTGTTAGGTGTTGGTGTTGCAAGAAGGAATGGTCACATATACGTAGTTGCTAATTATTCTCCTGCTGGAAATTTTGTTGGCCATTACGTGGATAATGTTTTGCCTCCTGGTACACCTCTAATATGTGAAGAGCAACCAGCTTGCAGTGCTATTAATGAAAGTGGATCTGGATTTGATAAATTTGAGTTGGAAGCCTTGAAAGTACATAATGAGTATAGAAGGAAGCATGGAGTACCTGATTTGAAATTAAGTAGACGTGTGAGTATTTATTTTTATAATGTTATTTTGTAAATTATAATTAAAATGTGTTTAGTTTGGATTTTTTTTTAGAAAATTTTATTAGTAGTAGTAGTAGTAGTAGTAGTAGTAGTAGCAATCTAAGTAAAATTTACCCCCTAAGCTAGGCAGCTTTTCCCAAGCGCCCTTATCCATAAGCAAAATGTGATAGGTCTCTTGGGTTCTACATTAGAGTTGACCACTTGTTGTTTAAGATGTTTAGCACCGCCAAAATTTTTAAAAGTGGTACTTGTTCTAACTGTTATTGTGGTATTTATGGCATTACTTCTTTTGGTTGAGGTAATTCCTTTTTTGCTTTTCAATAGATTTTTTTTCCCATGTGCTGAGAAGCCACTCTTTGGTTGGCTAGTATTGTCGTTGAAGCTCTATTTTGCTGTTTTATATCTCCGGCTTTCTTTGGCAAACTTGCGAGAGTTTTTCTATTCCTACGAGACACACTCATAGAGAAACTAACAAAACTCCAAAGGTTTTTGAGGTTTAAAATGTATTCATTCATTCATAAATTAAATAATAATCACTTGCTTAATGATCAAACCGACTTGTATAAATCTCCTTTGTTTGCAATAATTTAATCCTTTCTCTTTTTGAGGAATGTTTTTTGTCTTAATTACATTTAAGTAAAAACCGCTATTTATTACTCTTTTCTCTACCTACTTAATCTATTTTTTTCTTTTTTTTTTAGTTTTATATTACTCAAATAACTATATAGTATTTATAGAGTAATCAAAGATATTGCATCACTTATTCTATTTTATTTTTCAGATATGTGATTATGCCAAAGATTGGGCACAGCATTGTATAAAACATGGTTTAAGCCATCGTCCAAAAAATGAATTCGGAGAAAACGTTTTAAGAATGTATTCTTCCGATTTTAGTTTTACGCCGTCCGCAAAAGAAGCAATAAGTACCTGGTACAATGAACTCCACGATTATAATTTTGGAGTTGAATACGTTAATATGAGGGCCTTACATTTTACACAAGTAATATGGAAATCAAGCACCGAATTGGGAATTGGAATGGCCAAAAATAATAAAGGGGAAACTTTTGTTGTAGCCAATTACAGTCCACGTGGAAATTGCGTTGGTCAGTTTGCAACCAACGTATTTAAACCCAAAGTATGACGGCTAGCAAAACTTTTGAGAAGTTGAATTTGATTGTTGTTGTTGTATTATTTATCGTATTTGTATGTTTTTAAACGTATAGGTCATGGGCCAGTAAATCTTTTACCACTTATTACCCAAACGAATGGCGCACTATAATTATTTTTTATATAATTAGAAAAATTTAGAAGACGTTTTTTAACAATAAAAAATATATCAGAAACTGACTAATTATAAACTTGTGCATGTTCTCAAGTTGAAACAATGTATACTTACTCAAAGACCAATTAGGATTTATTTATTAATTTGAATCATGTTTTTAGAAGTAATGTTGTTTTATTGTTATTTGACTAAGTATATATTGCAACAATATTGAAATTTATTCAAATTTGTATTTCAGATATTATATTCATTGTGTATTGTATTCGGTAACCGTCCATCTTTTGTAGGTGACATGTAACTAGTTTCTTCCTGTACTGCCAAAGTTTCAAAAACTATAACAGTATTAGTATATTCCAAAGTATATTTTATAGTAATAATCCATTCCATGTTAACATATATAATTCCAAATATATTAATTTGTTTAAATAAAATTTATATGAACTATATATTTTATAAACACCTCTCCAATTTCCTTAACGCTTATAGAGTGGAAGATTATTTTTATGGGAGATTTCAAATAAGCAATATGTGGCAATATAATGTGTTAGATTTTGGCGTTTAATTAACTTTTGTCGTAATATAATTCTTTAAAACAGTTAGTTTTTTAAAATGCGCATCGTAAACCATACAAACATACGCCACATTATGCTGTATTTTGTGATCTCAACGATCTTTTTCGCAAAAAAACAATTAACAAAAAAACATGCGAGAGTAGTTTGTTTGCTTGAAAGATGGTATACCAGCTTAGACGACAAGTCAAAAAAGGGTCGATCGGATTTTGATGTGTTTTTTATGAGTTTTCTGGCAACTACAAAGTCAATCAACATTAAATGTTTACTGGTTTGTTTCAGGAAAATGAACAAAATACAAAAAATGGCTGATAATTATGCATCAACCTACTAGAAAAGTATGTGTACAAAATTGTTTACTTTGTTTGTTTGTTTCTCTAAACCTAAATTGGCTGCTGTAATAGGCAACTTAATATACACAAAAATATTGTGTGCTTTACTGTGTCTTTTTTTTGCACTCATATTTTACGTTTTATGTATTTTATGAGCCAAATCAAACTGAAAACACTGTACTCCTTTTTAAAAAAGACCTTTCATAACCGGACGCGGGTACTACATTGCTACGCATTGCTTATTTAAAATTTCCTGTAAACGGATACAAAGCACTAATAAATGCAAAAAAGGATGAAGAAAGATACAGAATTTCTACGTACTTTTGCAACTCCATATCTGAGGTACACGTTATATGCAGCTTTAGGTCTTAAGCTTCATTCACAAGTAGGTGATCAATAAGATTCAGATTTGGTATCCGGGAAAAGAATGTATCATGTTGCTCGAAAGTACAGAACCGAAAATTATTATATGATTATCGTTTTTGTGTAGTTTTTCCTTATATTATTTACTGTTGCTCTATATTTCTCTGCTGGTACAATCAAACCACTAGCGCATATTTTTTAACCTTGACACTGAACGCCTACAAACGCTTCTTTTTGGGACTTTTTATAACGTGGCCCAGGTTTTCTAGTTTTTCTTTTATGGAATATACTACTTCACATTTTTTGTTTCATCTTTCAATTACCTCTTTGTTGGCAACTCTACCAGTCCAGAGTATTTGCTACATTCTGCGGTAGCACCATATTTTGATTGTTTTTATTTTTTTTCACTTCTACTCTTTGTAGGGCTCAGAATTCAACACTATATAAGAGAGTAAAAAATGGGTATCAACAAATTATTTTTATTTGTAGTTTTATACTGATATTTCTGCTACTCTATATTTTTTCCAAATGCTGATCTTACTAGCTCTACACTTGCTTTTATTCTTTAATGCCTGGTCAACAGTTTGTTCCATCCTAGTTTCAAGATATTTGTAATCAACTTTCTCAATTGATGTGTTGTTGATACGTAGTTGTTCTTTGTTTTATAGGATTTAGTGACTATGCTTTTTTGTTTTTTTTTTTCAGATTTATTTACATCTATGTATAATCTTTGCATTGATGGTTTATGATAGTTCAGTTTTGTTAATTGCTTGCACTGTATTTTCTGCACAACTAATGTTGTTTATGTACTGCCTGTTGCCTTATCTTATATAGCTTTTTCAAATAAAGCTTCACTATAAATATTAAATATAAGAAAGGACAAAAAGTTTGTTTTTGACTTTGACTTCCGCATTGTAAGGTAATTATCCTAGCGTCCTTCTGGTCTATGTTATTTTTGGCTACTAGCTGTAGTAGTTTATCATATTCAACTATGTCAAATGCTTTTTGAAAATTAATAAAACAAGCATAAATATCTTGGTTTATGCCCAAGTATTTCTGAAAAAGAACATTTATTCCAAATTTGTTTTCTAGTTCTAAGACCCTTTCTGAATTTGAATTAAGTATTGTTTCTGCTTTTCCGTAGAACCTTTTATAAATCTTTGGAAAGATCTTAAAGGTATGACTCATAAGAGCAATACTCCTGTACTCTGAACATTCTTTAGCATATATTTTTTAAAACAAAAGACATCAACCACTGCTCTGGAATAACACCTCTGTCATATACTGTATTAAAGAGATCCAGAAAATACATTTTTGTTATGATTTCATTAGGTTTCATAGTTTTTCTTGGTTTATACTCTTTAAGGAGTATATCAGTTCATGTTTTAGTGTTTTGGGTTTTTCCTTTTTTACTGTTGGCCTACGTCTAGGAGTGGACAGAGATAGGCTTCTAAAGAAGAAAAAAAGAAAAGAAGTTATTATAAGCTCATGTTTATCTTTAATTACGTGATTGGTATTTGCTTTTTCAAGCTCCTGTCATTTCTAAAAAAAAATTATGCATTTGGAAGCTATCACAGTTTTTGTCGTGAATCTTTATGTTTTTACATTGTTAGCAATTCACTTTACTGCTGTTGTTTCCATTTTAATAGTTTTGTGTAAGGTTCTATACTGTTGATTATTTCTGTTCTTGTATGTTTGGCGCTCATCCATTGGGTCGAGAATATTTTCTGTCATTCGAGGTTACAGTTATGTTACTCTTTTTGACAGTTTTCCTTAAGAACTTTTTTCACTGCAAATTGAACTCAATTCGCTCTTGTGTTAGCATTTTAACATGTTCAACCATTTTTTATCATTGCTGCTGTTATACTTTTCTTGTTTTTCTACGGTTTTGAGTATCATTTTCTTATTTAATAATTTAGTATCTATTTTGTTATAATGTCTTTTCACAATTTTCTTAAATTGTACTTGAACGTGTACTGTCACCGGGTTGTAATCGGAATGGTGTTGGCTCAAAATCTGTTAAAAAGTGTGTTTGTCATTGTAAAATCTTTATCTTAGCAAAACTGGATTAGTCTGTCACCTGGATGGTTTCAAATGCCAATTTAGTATCACATAAAGCACTAAATTTGTAGAGGACTACGATTCTGTAACTACTCATAGACTCACACTAAACATTGTTGATTATTTCTGTTCTTGTATGTTTGTCGCTCATCCAGTGGGTCGAGAATATTTTCTGTCATCCGTGGTTACAGTTTTGTTGCTCTTCTCGACAGTTTTTTATAAGAACTTTTTTCAGTGCAAATTGAACTCAAATCACTATTGTTTTAGCATTTTAACACATTCGACCACTTTTTATCATTGCTGCTGTTATACTTTTCTTGTTTTCTCGTTTCAAATGCCAATCTAGTATCACTAAATAAAGCACTAAATTTGTAAAGGACTACAATTCTTTAAACTACTCATAAACAAAACTAAACAAAAACAAAACAAATAATTAACTTACCATAAAAATCGGCAAAAGAAAAAATCACGCGTCTTAAAAAAACTTGAGGTACCTTTTATAGACATTACATTAAGATTATTCTTTAGTTTTTTTGCTTGGATGTACACAAAATATTAGTTGGTTGCTGTTAACTTTTCTTTGCTTGATTTGCTGCAACGTAGGTAAGTTCAAAATTCTATTGCTTTTTATGACCAGATTAATAATATTGCTTAAATAAAAATGATCTTATTAGCATGAATCTTAAAAAAAAACGGATTTTTGGACGCACGTGAGTTGAGTTACAAGGTTTCTGTTGTAGATAAAACAATAAAATCACTTTCCTGTCACCCCGGTTACTTTGTCAATGGTGTTTACAGTTGATAAGTTATAGCAGGTAAGGTACCTTCCGCTACGTAGATCACCATATTGTTGACGTACAAGCATTTGCTAAACAAGTGTAACTACAAAAACTCCAATGTTGTTTACCGCAATTGCAAAATGTGACACTAATTGTTTGGAAAACAGCGTTTTCAAAACATAATCTTTTTGAATAATATTAATTTGCAATTTTGCAACTTTTGATACCCCATGCGTACAGTTTTTTTAAATTGCTAAAGCCTGTAACGTTCAGATTTTTATTTAATTTAATTAAGTATAAATTGTATTAATTCCATTGTTATTGTTACTATTTTAAATTGATAATGTTTTGCGCAGCGCAAATGCGTGCGCTTAAAAATCGAGAGAATAGGAGGCTCTCTTCCGCAGGCCGCGGATTCGTGTGGTTCGGGTGAATAACGTAAAAGAGAAAATTAGCTTGATATTTCGAGCGTTAGAAGGTTTTTCGACAATTACATTATTCACCCGATGTGTTAAAATTTGTGATGTCAGTAATTAGTATCGTTCATTATCGTCCTGGTTTTGGTGTTGGATTTCCTCGTGGAAAGTATTAAATGTAAGTGGTGGTGGTTATTTTAACATTCTTATCAATCCTTATAAATTCCTTCAGATGAATAATTGATTTAATTAAAGTTAGTAAGATTCAATAGTGAGTAAATTCGTTGATTTAATTTGAAATAAGCAATAGATTGATGTAAAAATTAATTGTAAAGCCAACTAGGGTTTCATTTTAATCATACCCTCCTTAATATGAAAAACCAATTGTCGTGGTAACTGTGATTGTGAAAGAAACTAACAGAAACAAGTCCAGCAGGAAAATTATGATGTAAAAGAGCGGGAATGCTACGTGTCTTTGCCAAATGGAAACATTGTTTATGGTGAACCCAGTAGCCAGCCTATACTAAAGGAAGTATCGGTTCTATATATTCCAACCCAGCCGTAAATATTGATGGTACCCCCAGAAGCCTAAACTTGTTAATTTAAAGTCTCCACTGCAAACTCGCCACGAGATCACAATCTGGTACGTTTATCCCATTCATCATTAGGCGCTAGGCTCGGCTAAATTGTAATTTTGTGTTTAATTATATTTGCTTAATCTATTGCTTAAAATATAAGAAGTAATAAAAAAGTATAATATTTTGCTTTTTAAAATAACCAGGTTTTTTACTGAATATATATTTTTATGGGTACATGCATTTTGGTTTATTCCTTCCCTCTCTGTCAATTTTTCTTAAACTGTTGACTGGCTGCTTAATTTAATTAATTAAACCTTTCAACTCACACCCCGCTTAAGTAAAGAAGCCGTCACAAGCCATATAATTTGCTTCTTTATGTCAAAAAACACCGTTACATGATGATTTTTTTTTCCAATACGTCACTCACTTTTTACACATTTTGCCGATCAAAGTGATTGGCGTGATCGTTGGCACGTAGTTTTCCATAAACGTTGCTAAAGTTTTGCAGCATGCGATGGTCCACCTTTAAGAGCGATTATATTTTTTTGCAATTTAAAACAATTAAACGTCTTCTTTTTTTTCTAACTACTCGAATTTTGTTTCCTATTGCTTGGACAACACAATTAATAAATAAAATATTGTCACTATTTGTTTCTGGTGGAACCAGATTAGCTTAGTAACTCTGTTATTCTCGTTTCACACGTCTACGGTTCCAATTTGGTTCGGTTTGTTTTCGATTCGTTTTCGGTTCGTTTTCGGTTTCTATTCGGTACCTAATAGAAACAGTATAGCACCAAATACTCTCTCGTAAAGTGATGAGAGAGTGCTCCCAATAAATTCCTCCTTTGCTTTTTTTTTTAAAGAATCAACACGACAACAACTTGACTTCTTTCCATTATGATTACTACTGAGGATGTGTACAAACAAACACAAAACCTGATACAAACTGTGTATGTGTAAAAAAGTTTCATTCGTTTTTGGTTGCAACCGAAATCAAACCAAACCAAATAAAAACCGTATACGTGTGAAACGAGCCTTAGTCTGCGTTGTTAAAACATCATTAGCGGAGAATAATTTGTTTACCAATAGTTATTATTATAAATTTTTATATATCTTTTCCAAACAAACTCCGGCGTATGTTTTTTTTATTAAAATGAAAAGCCGTATTGCAAGCAATTACCTGAACTTTAATTTTAAGGATTATCTCCATAAAGGGTAAATTTTTCTCAGGAAAAAACTTATTCTACCTTTAGATTGAAAGCCCGGCAAAAGGTCACTTTTTGTGCGTGTAAAGCCTAAAATATTAAAAATTGTTCTGCAGTATGAAGTATTATTCTTACTAAAATATATATATATATAAGCTAAAAACGCAATCTTCCCCTTTTCAAGCCAAGTAAAAACAAAAGTAAAAGAAAGTGTTTCTTTTACTTTTGTTGCCGTCAGAGTCAAAGAAAGATCATATTAGTATATTTGCCAAAACAAAAATTGTCACGACGGTTTTAAGATGTGCAATAACTTTACTGAAGTCTACTGAGTTTTTATAAAGTTTTAGCTTGTAATGCTATGAATTTTGGAGTAGAAAATAAAATCAATTTGCGTGTTTTAAAATATGATTATTTGTTTTATCAATATTTTATTAATAGCAAATTCTTTTTTATGATTTAAGCAGCTATTATATTATTTTTAAATGTTATTATATAGTTAGCATTTTCTTATTGTTTTTCATCTCATATTATTACATTCTCATTATACTCATATTTTCGACTTTTTTTAGAGTGCAAATTAGTTTTATGAGCTGAAACTTTTAGGTTCATACCTACCATCTTTAACCTTGTTTATACATTTGGCTTTACTTATCTGTCTAAATAGGAAGACTTTTTCAAAATTGCCTTTTTTTTACAAAAGAAGATAAACTAAGAAACATGTCCTACCTTCACATCTCTATTTGTCAAAATAACGTTATCTAATTATTTTTTTTTAAGTAGCATAACCTGCTAACGTTTCAACTGATTTTCTGTCTTATCAGATAATTTATTTATTTTATAATATAAATAGAAAAGGATATAAAAACAAAAGAAAATAATCAATAATGAATAGAATTACCACAACTTCTTATGCACTCAATAACACGTTATGTTAAAACAATCTTAACAATGTTTGCCTGGGGTACTTTATACCTATTTTTTCTAATTTACGATTTTTTTAAGTATATTTTGCTTATGCTATATATGACGTGTTTTACCGGTGATAGATCTTGAGATAAAAACTATTTTGTACTTGGATGTATTCTTGTGTTTTTCTTCACGAACTTTGTGTGAGTCAGTCTGTCAATAAATGTTTTGTGCCTGTACGCAGGTACTAAACAAAACGCATTAAATTATATAAAAAATTTACCATCTTGTTTTTATCAATCCATTTTAGTTTATAGACCCAGACTGTTTCAGTTAAGAAACTGGATAGACGGAATTTTAAAAATTAGATTTGTATTATTAAGTTGATAAGTACGTTTAGTAATTGCGGACATTTTTTATAACATAACATATGGCAAGCGTATCAAAGCTAAAAGTACAAGCAAACTTTAAAGATTGGTTAATTGCAATGAAGAATTTCCTTATTCTCAAAGAAATTATCGGTGAACGGCACAGAAACGCCAGCATATACCGACAATGACGCAAACTAATTTCAACTATAGATTTTTCTTTATATGTGCATATCAAATGTGTTAAAACATCAAAAGAATGATGAAAAAAGTTGAAATTACTGTTGCGACAAGTTTTACTCAAAAAATTGATCTTTTACGCAGTTCAATTTTCACAAAACTCAAAAATTGTGACAGTGCAACATACGTAAATCAAGTAGTGCACAGCGGTCAAAAGCTTTGCGTAACGGATTTTGTGATACTAGATGAGTGGATTGGTTCAATACTACTAGATGGCTTGCTTAAAAATTTAGCACTAATGATTATTGCAATTGAACATTTACGTATCGACATCTTGACTGATGCCATCAAATCAAAACTTTTAGACATGGCACCAGAAACCAGCGTTTCGATAAGTGTCATTAAGTCGGCCATTACAAAAAGAAATGTCCAAATTGCAATGTAAACAATAAAAATAATTTTAAATACCATCAAAAATATCATTCTTAGCCCCACTAACAAACAACACGACCATATAATATTTTGGCAACGTTATGTAGATAATATTTTTTTTGTTTATTCAGAAGTTCTCAAAACGTCATAAATAATTTACAGCAATACATCAATAAACTACACCCCAATATTGAGTTTACCATAGAGTCAAAGATCAACAATAGACAAGATTTTCTAGATTTAAACTAAAATCAACAATCATTTTGAATTCAATTTCTATTGCAAATAATAATAATACCATATGACTCCAACCAGTGTAACTCCTATAAGTTCTATTTTTTCACTCTCTCATACACAGAACCGTTTCCATCTCGTTCATTCCTGATAACAAAAAACATGAATTTAACATCATTAAAGGCGGTCTGCCTCAAGTACTCGCTCTGCGAACACACGTTTTGTTACGGCCGACAAACAACTCGTAAATACGAGACTTATCGCCAAAACAAAACGGGTAAAATCAATTTGATGCTAAATCTAGTGTAAATGAAGTGCAGTGAGTAAACAAAATTTAAGTAAAAGTTGTAATAGTGATAAACACCAACAAGTACAAATAAAATTGCCAGTCAGTGTGGAAGAGAGACAGACCCACAGCATGCGCGCCGCGCTAGAAAGAGAGAAAAGCGACTAGGGAACAGCTGCGACTCAACCAGACGACAAAAAAGTAATCTGCTAAGTAAAAAATTATACTAAAAAAGAAATAAAAGTGAAATAAATTATATTAAATTTATTTAATTAATTGAAATAAATAAAATTAAATAAATTAAATATATTTAAATATAAAAATAAATATATTCTGAATAACAAATAAATGAAGGAAGTTGAAGAAGATATAACTAAAAGGAAAAGAGAGGAAGAAATAATGAACAAAGAGGGAGAAAATCACTTTAGAAAATCTAAAAAGATACTGAGATCACCAGAGCAAAGAAAAAGAGAAGAGAATAAAAGAGTGGATTTTGGAAAGGATAATAAAGAAGTAAAAGTGGAAAATACAAATAAGGAAATGGATGAACTTAAAGAAATGATGAAAGAAATGATAAAGGAAGTCAAAAAAGGGACAGAAGAACTAAAAGAAGAGATACAAAGCGTGAAAAACGAGTTAAAACAAATGAAAAAAGAACATGAAGAGAAGGAAGAGGAATGGAAAACGGTGAAGATGGAAATGATGAGAAGAATTGATTTATTAGAAACAAAAGAAAACGAAAAAGAGAAAAGAGAGAGGAAGAATAATATAATAATAACAGGAAGAGAAGAACAGACAGAAAACACGATTGAAGACATAGAAAAGTTCATAAAAGAAGAGTTGAAAGTGAACGTGAAAATTAAGAAGGCATACAAGATAAATAAAGAAGGGAAGGTAAAAGTAGTGGTAGCTGAAATTGAAACATGGGAAAAAAAACAAGAAATCATGAAAGCAAAAAGCAACTTAAGAGGGAAAAAAATCTACATAGATAACGACCTAACAATAGAAGAAAGAAATGTTCAAAAACAAATAAGAAATACTGCCAAAGAAGAGAGAGAAAAGGGAAATAGAGTAAAAGCAGGATACAGAAAAATGGAAATGAATGGAATACAATACATATGGGACGAGAAAGAAAAAGGATTGATAGAAAGGGGGGAACAGGGTGCAAAAAATTCAAAAAACTATTAGAAGAAAAAAAGAAAAATATCGGCCAAAGAAAAAAGAAACAGAGGAAATGCTATGGAAAAGGAAACGAAAAAGGATACTGAATACGAAAACAAAATTAGAATAGGAACATGGAATGTAAGAAGCGTAAAAGGAAAAGAGGAAGAAATAGTCGAAGAAATGATAAAACATAAAACAGCAATACTAGGAATTACGGAAACAAAAAAGAAAGGAAGGGGGATAAATACGATACACAAGGGTTACATGCTGATATGGTCAGGGACAGAAGATAAAAATATAGCAAAAGGAGGAAGAATGAGTGAAGAAAGAAATACTAAGAAAATTTATGAGACAAGAGTAACAGGAGAACAAAAAGGAGGAGGAGGAAGACCCAGAAAAGAATGGAACAGCGCAATAAAGGAAGAAGCTACAAGAAAAGGAAAAAAAAAAAAAAAAAGCCTGACACCGAAAGGTAAAAAAGGCAATTGAATAAATAAATAAATAAATAAACAATTAACCCTAATCAATAAATTTCCAATAGATTTGATTAATAAAATCATCCATACAAACATTTCCTTAGATCACAACTAAATGATTTATCATTTATCATAGCTATTAATTATAACAATTCCAATACTGTAAACTCACATACCATAACCACACAAGTGAAAAACTTAAGAAACTTCTTCGTAAATAAGATATAAAAGCCACAAAATCAGGAGTTTACAAAATTAGCTGCAAGAACAGTCCCGCATTCTACATAGGTTGAACCGGACAAACCCTCAAACCTTCACAAAAATTAAATTTCAAATTTCTTCAAACACATTCATTTTAATAACCATAAAATCAATTAAACAAAGTTTAAAACTTTTGCATAACAACAAAAAAACTAAAAATGTCAATTTTGGAATCACGAAAAATAAACAAAATAAAAAATCATTTAAATATAATTTGCCTAAATAATCATATTAACAATAATTTTCATCATAAATACACTTTCCTAAAAAACTGATAAATAATAAATAAAAATTAAAATTAATCACCCGAACAATACTACTAACGCCATCCCATGTAAACACTTATAACTTTCTATGCATCAACTACAACAACATTCCGCTTAACCTAACCTCCCACTATAACGTGTGAGAGATTAGATGTTGCAAACACACAAGTGTTCATCTATAAATGTAATAATGTAAGTCATATTGTTTTAGTTTTAATTATTCAGCTGTCATGTTTTATAATACTGTACATCCAAAATCTTACCTGTTATAATATACCGTCTCTCAATGTTTATCTTAACGGTACTACGGCTCAGTTATACAGCGTTAGCGTAGCATGCCAAATAATAACTTGCTCTTTATCCACCGGGGTGATTCGGAAGTCACGTAATAAGCCGTTGGTCCCATCAACCCCCGGCTGGATGTAAAAAGCAGTAAAATGCACAATAAAATAGATGTTTATGTTTTCTGTGTATTAATATTACAGAGCCAGAAGATCACATACATAAAATGTCGAAAAATGTTGCTATAATAAAATAAATAACATCACACACAATCTAACATCTTTTCAATTCAATGCGGAACGTAAAAAAACATTCAACAAGTGCAAAATATAGTTGCAGCTGCAAAACAAACGACAATGGATGTGCAGTACAATTATGAAATGAATATTACAACCAACGTTGAGAATTGTAAACTTTTTGTAACTATTAAAGAAGTTTCTTATGTACCAAACGTAACTTTAAACTGTTAGTCAGCTATACAAACAAGGCGACAAAGTTGAGTTTAATAAGGAAGGTTGCAAAATCTTCAATAAATAACGCGAATTGATCGAGTGGCAGATTTAGTTGATAATGTGTATCGTGTAAATACTATTAGTTCAAAACTAGCACTTTTATTGTCATAAGAGGCCACTAATTGTAAAACGTGGCACAGGAGATTTGAGCATACGACAGTAAAGCTTTAAACTAAATATAGAACGGTATTGTTTCAAGTATTGGAAGCGCAGAATTTGAAGGTGACAATCAAATCTGTGAGGTTTGTTGCAAAGGTAAACAAGCGCAAAAACCGTTTCCAAGTCAGAATTCTTGAGCTTGAGCTACTAGACTTCTTATAGTGGCACATGCTAACCTATGCGGGCCGATGGAGGTGACATCCATAGAAAGACTAAGGTATTTTTTTATTTTTGTGGGCGGTTACAGTCAAATCTTTTACCGCATTTCTAATAATTTGATATTTATGTTGTGATAATAATGCAACTAACATTAAAACTAATATTTTCTCTAGTACAAGGTCTCTATGAATGTCTGGGAATATGTAATCACTTTAAATATGCCGCCTTTTTAAAATTGTGCACCCAAACTATTTACTTTGTTTTGACAGTTCAACTTCAGCTATCAAGCAAGCAAGAATGTATACAAATGAAGAGAATATTTTTATTATTGAATCCTACTTTAAGAATAGGCGGTTTGATAATGAAGAATGGTTCTATTCCATTCCGGATTGTGTTCGAAAGTTTTGACTGCAGTTTTCGGATCATGAATCAAAATATATCATAAGATTAGTCCAGCAATTGAAGGAAACTGATAGTGTGCAGAAAGGCAACTCATCAGGCAGTCCATCTGTATCATAGAAGGTTGTTGCAGATGTGCGCCAACGTCTTTTCAGAACTACAAAACACAATCCGAAACAAATGTTCAAATGCAAATGACTAAAAACAAAAAGTTCAGTTTTAATTAATATTTATCATTAGTTAGTAATAGCAGTAGCATTTGCATTGGTTATTTTTTTATTGTTTTGTTTGCTTTTTCAAATTCAATAAATTACTAGCACCAAACTATTATTTTGTTTGCAACTGTCAACTATAAATATGTAAACAATGTAAACATATGAAAATATTCTTGTTATTGAATCCTAAGATAGGCAATTTTATTTACGCACACCGAACTACAGTAGAGCGGCACAAACGTACATTAGATGGTTACATAATTCCAAACTTTTATAATGATCCTGTATAAATGCTGTAGATGTGATAGAATTATTATCTTTAAACTTATCAGCGGCTCTAGTAATGACTTTTTATAGGAAATTCTCACACAAACTTTTTACTTTATTAGGTTTGCTTTAGTTGCAATACTTACTTCATCTTTTATCGTATTGGGTTGTGCAAGACTTATCGTGATAACAAAAGTATTCTGCAATCATAATTGATATTTCGTTTGTAAAATTGTCAGTTGTGCAGCCTGTAGCTTTGCTTTGATGCAATGATACTCTTATATTACAGATTATGTTAGAAATACATTGAGGTAAGTTTCTATTATAGAAATACTACTACTACTATTACGACTACTACTACTATACGATGGACACTGCCAAAGTTCGCGGAAAATATAAAGCAAAACACAAATTACGTTATGTAAATTGCTTTATTGCTTTTCAAAATATTCTCCTTTAAAATCTATACACTTTTGCATCCGATAAAACCAATCTTCAAAACAATGTTGCCAGTCTGTGCGAAGTACCTCTAAAATAAGTGATTTAAATGCTTCAACGCCCTCTTCAGGCAATGAAAAACGCTCGCCACGCATTTTATTTTTGATATGTCAAAATAGGAAGAAGTCATTGAGCAATAAATCAAGCAAATATGAGCAATAAGTCATTAATTGGATGTTGTTACTGGTTAAAAACTCGACAGTTCGTCGTGCTGTGTAAGCGCTTGCATTGTCATGATGAACAATGATTTGCCGGTTTATGTTGTTCCTTTTGATTTCAGCGATAACTTCCGGCAACAAATTAAAGTATACCAGTCAGCAGTAACAGTTCTTCAATCTTCTAATGCAACAGTTGCAACATGACCCGTTTTTCCGAAGAAAAAAGCAATCATTCTTTTTAAAACGCTTTGTGTACGCACCACTTTTGTGGGTTTACGTTCATTTTGAAACACCCATACAGTCGATTGCTGTTTAGTTTTAGGCTCATATGAATATTTCTAAGATTTGTCACCTGTTACGATATTATATACCGAGTTTGAACGGCCCCCTTCAAATTTCTTTAGCGTTTCCTTGCACCACTTGACATGTGCCTGTTTTTGTTTTTCTTTCAAATTGTGTGGGATCCAACTACTACAAAGCTTCCAGACAAGCAAATGATCGTGCAAAATCGTATGTATTTGTTTGGCTGCAATGCCTAAGGATGCCTCTATCTCACTATAGGTCACATGCCGATTTGTCAAAATCATTTCACGCACAGCATCAATATTTTTAGCGACAACAGAGGTGCATGGACGACCTTTGCGAAGATCGTCATCAAAAGTTGGTCTTTCACGCTTGAATTCTGCGAACCATTTGTAAACTATAGTTTTGGATTGTGCTTCATCCCCAAATAACGAAGTTTTTCCAAACCTTGCTGCTGTGTTAAACCGTATCAAAAATTATAAAAAATCATCACTCGAAAGTCACAATTCGAAATTTCTATTTTTCACACAATTATTACTCTCGTTAATTTTGTTGAAACGAAACCGAACAGTTTGAAATCTGTCCACTGAATTATAGGTGAAAAACGTCAAATTTTACAAATATGACAATCGCAGAATGCTGACAATACAGGCAGCACTTGATTCCGCAAACTTTAGCAGTGCCCCTCGTATCGGTTAGAGACGATTGATTGACTTTCTAAAAAGAGACTATTTTCTTCGACCAGTGCGCAACGTCAAACTCAACTTTTTAAACCTTTAACTGTTTAAAGTATTGTTATTATTTGACATAATTAGTCTTGCTACTTACGTTTTATGCGATTCAAGTGCTGCCTCGACAAACGAACCATATGGTACTATAAAACCTATACATATAAAACTAAAAACCCCATATATTCTCTGCGGATATAAAATCTACAAGCAATGGAAAGGAATAAAATATATTTTCTTAAATACAATGTATATAATGTGCTATTGACTCGATACTGTACAATTTTAAGCGTAATCGACAAAGGTACCACTCTTGTTACATGTTCGTGCTTATCATACTGTAATGTACATTACCAAAATAAGAACAATGTACACCTTAACAATATAATATATAATGGTTTGTTAATATAATATTTATGTACACACTACATTATTATGTTTCGATATATATAAATTTTCATGTATACATATATTTAATATTTATTTGGTTATGATACAATTTTTATCAATTTACAATAATTTCGGTAATGCACAAAACAAAGAGTCAAAAAATATTTACTAATGTTCTACTGCTTACTACATAAATTGTTTAGTTATAATACACAAGCATATCCTATCATGTTAGTATTTACAATAAATATTTATGTATTTATAAAAGATTTAACGCCTCAGCAATGCTGATAATACGTTTTATTTTATCTTGAAATAAAGCAATAGTACCAAAGCATGTTGGTCTTAAGATATTGACACCCTTCGCGACTTCTTCCTAGAAAAATATAATATTCCACTTATTATTAGATATGTTTATTTTAATTTTTTTTAATAAGTGTCTCTACTTCACAATATTGGACCACACCCACAGTCTTTGCCTAGAGTATTTTAAGGTAATGTTAGGGGAGTATTAGCTAGTTGCTTCGACTCTGTCAAATTGCCACTAGCATGGACGGCATATACTACGCTACCATAAGCAACAAAATAAAATCTAGTACAATAAATTCTTATATTGTATCAATTTGATTCTCATTAGTAGCAATATAATATTTATAATTTTTGTTTCGTGCGGTTAAAATGATGTCATAGTAAAATACTATTATTTTCTTTTTAAATTTAGGGTACTAAACCTCTTATATACCAACAGTTACAAATCTAACTACATATTTGATCCCTCATTCAACATACCTGAACAAATGATACTGATAAATTGCCGTACGGCTTGAATGGAAGAAATACTTGTACGATTATATACATATTACAAATTAAACTATTGAGCTATGGTATGTCAATCTAGACCCTGGTGATTTTGGCTTACAATAACCAGGAAACTAATATCAATATATAGAAAATTTGGCTACGCCAACTCTCTTGGCTTAGAGCGAGATAGAATATAATCAGTCTACAGTTCTGATAGAAAAATAATAAGGCCAAATGCGGTTGAATACTAGCTCCTTTTTTATCTAGCTACAATCTAACCTACGTGTGGCAAAGAGGATTAGAGCCATTTGTTCCTAAATCCGCTCATCCTCCTCCCCCACATGAGGTTGTATCATACGATTGTTCCTTGGAGGTGCTGTGGATCCGTACTAGTAGACGTCGGTGGTAATTGTTGTTGTGGTGATGATGTAGATGTCGATTCGCCGTATGGAACATTTGGGACGTTTATACCGAGTACACTATGCTGCAGGGTACTAGAACTAGGTAGGCCACTTTGTGCTAAACTAAGGGTGCTCCCCGTACCGCCCATGCCTCCGGATGTTGGAGGATTTATCAGCAGCGCAGTATTACTAGAAACTAAAGGAGAACTACATTCTTCAGGCGGTGTCACTTCTAATCCAATACTACCATTCAGTGCTATCTTAATCGGATTGCTAGCGTAATTCGTAGATGTAGAAAAGTGTGACAATCCAACATCCTCCAAACTACTCTTTCTTCGTCCTGTTCCAACCGATGTAAGGCCTTGGCGTAGCGAATTGGATCTTCTCAAAAGAATATCGTCTATAACACGTAAGGAATTTGATCTTCCGCGTTGGTATCCGGCAACTGTTGGACTATCTGGTAATGATAACGAATTTGATTTTGTGGTAACTAATGGGGGTGGGCGTGGTGATTGGTAACCTGATAATCCTAATCCTGATCCACGACGACTCCCAGCTTGTGAGGCGGACGCCATTTGTTGCACCAACGTTTGCGAGCAGAAACTAATATTAGATTTTCTTCTACTGTTGTGGCGTTCAAATGTTTTTTGAGCAGAAAATGGGCTAGGCCTCACCAAATAACTACAAAATTAACACAATTAAATTGTTTAATTGAGAAATAAATTATTACTTACATTATATCGCCTTCTTCTAACTTCAAATCACAGCTGGGATTTATAATGACATATGATAAACTACTTCTTTTTTCACTTACATCGTTGTAATCTATTACTGGTAAATTTAAGCTGTCCATTCGAGACCGTACTAGATTTGCAATTTCAGCTCTTTCAATTTGTTGCTCATGATTATCCCTAGCTTCATCTCCCATGTTAATGGAATACTAATGAAAAATAATAAATCGAATTAACTTAATTTTAATCTAAATTGTAAGCAAACAAAATAATGCTAAAATGTTATTATTCAAGCAAAAGCATCAAGCAAAGTTAACCTTCCTAACAGTCATGGTCGTTTAAATAATGTATTGATATGTTTCCATGGTGACAAGTGTCTCGTGGTGTCTGTTCCAAATATAGGACAGTACTCACCATGGAATTACGTTTTGCAGTACAGCCTAAGCAGTTGGTACCTTCCTTGGGCTTGTAGGTAACGCCAACACGATCCCCTCCAAAGTCCTCGTCAAGCTATTAGAAATAGGAAGCCATAGAACTAAGAACGTGCACTACTTCAAGATTCTCATACAATTTTATATTGTTTGTAATAGAACCAGAATGGAAAACAAGGATTATTTTAAGCAACGCATTAAAGCATTAATATTTTCCATCCTAGTATGTTATTACTCTTTAAAACTATTAATTGTGTTATGAAAATAATTAATACTATATGCAAACCTCCCAAAAAAAACTGGATCTTAAATTAAGAAACGTGCTCTTACAAAACATGCTGTAAACAAGATGATTCAAAACATCTCATTAAAGCTGGTGGTCGAGTCCTGATTATGCGTGCGTACACCGTAGATTGGGGAGGTGTCCATTGATTTTGATTAAAAAAGTTTGTATTTTTTTTATATATATATAAATAATGAAATATTAATGAGGAGCCATGTTATAGAAAATATTTATAAATATAATATTATAATATAATAAGAACAAAAGCACAAGCCATAAAGGGAAATTGTAAGAAAATGTAAAAGCATGGTTGAACAACTTTTCAGAAAATTCTGTTTGTATGTGATAGAAGAAGAAGAATATAAAATGTGCTTAGTGCTGTGATATTATTGCAAAAAACATTAATTTAACATATAAAAGTTGGTTGGATTTATATTTTTGATAATTGTTTGTTATTTCAATTTTAATTAGATTATGATTGTTTTCCATAATATACAATTCAATTTAAAAAAAGCGGTTGACTAAAAGGTTTCTAAAAATTATAAATTTAATAAAGAATAAAATAGTAATTAACTTAGCCAAACTTATTAGGCATTAAAAACATTTATATAGAAGATTTTTTTTACGTCGCTGATGTTTTGTGTTACTTATACTCTCTATATGATTATATTTGATTTGTGTCCTGCTTAAAGTTGATACCCAATAAAAAAAAAAAAAAATCAAGGAATATAATAAAAAATATGATTCTGCTACTGTCTGAACTTTTGTTAGGTTGCTAACATTAGATGCTTTCATCTCCATCCAATTTATGATGTGTTTTTTCATATATAACGACGTATATTAATCCCATAAGGAATTATTCTCACTTGACCTTCTTGTAAATCAATCAGATGAGTTGTATACATTTGTATTATTTTTAATTTTATTATAAATTACCAAAATAATCAAGCGTTAATGTAATTATAATTATATTTGAACAAGTTTTAAAATTAAATTTGTACAAATTTGATAAATAAATTTATAGTTTATTTATATTTAATGAATATAATGTTGTGTAACATATTATTATCAGCAAGTATAAGTAAAATACACAAAACCTATATAATTTTAAATAACCTTTCATTTGAAGCATATGGGTATATCAGCTTTAAGTACGTGTCGCAGCTTACCAAAAGCGGCCCAGGTTAGTCCTACTCGGCTGTAGAGTTCATTTGTTTGGTTATCTCTACCGATTCGAATCTCGTGTCGAAGATATTTGTATGAGACAGTCTATATTTTTACATTATCCACTAAAATGGTTTCACTCAACACCAGGTTGGTCATAATTTGTGTTTTAGCGTACTTGATCTTTAGGCCAATTTGGTGTGAGGCAGAGTTTAGTTTCTTGAGAATTCTTCTAGCTTCATCAACACAGTCTGCTATAAGCACAATATCATCGGCGATGGCTTAGTTTCTTTCCGTCGATGCTGACCCCCAGATGTTCAAAGTCTATCTTCTTAAACATGTATTCAAGCAGTGTAGTAAATAATTTGGGCAATATGTTGTATCCCTGCCGTACCCCTCTTTCTATGCCAAATTTGTTAGTGTTTTCGTGCAGTCTCACGCATGCAGTTGCATTTTTGTATACGTTATTGATTAATGCGGAGTATCTGTAGTCTATAAGGCATTCAGCTAGTGCTTCAATTAATTTTTGTTGGTTTATGGAGTCAATCGCCTTTTCGTAGTCGACAAATATGAGGACTAGAGGCTTATTGGATTCGACACATTTTTCAACTAGTGACTTGACTACCTGTAGGTGGTCGTTTGTGCCAAAGCCTGCTCTAAAATCTGTTTGCTCCTTCGGTTGGTAAAAGTCTTGGTTAGATGTTAATCGCTTAGTTATGATCTTCATGAACAGCTTATAAATGTGTGAAAGGAGGCTGATAGGCCGATAGTTTGTCTGTTGGGTTTCCTTTTTTGTGCATGATGAAGATAATAAACGCATTGTTCCATTTTGACAGGATGTACTACTCGCTGAGGCACTTGTTGAACAGAGTGTGAACTTCTTCTTTGCCCTCTTTTATGGCTTCAATCACGATTTCGTCTTTGCCCGGGGCCTTATTATATTTCATTTTCCTCAGTGACATTTTAATTTCCTCACTTGTGATGTCCGGAATATCCTCAGATCCTTGGTTTCAGATTTTGGGTATACATGGTGGTTATCTGTTAATTTATATAGTTCTCTGTAGAAGTTTCAACTATATCTATGATCTTGTCTTTATTGGTAGTTATGTTTCCATTTGCATCTGCTAATTTGTGGATGTCGTTTTTTCCAATAGCTAATTCTCTGTTCATTACCCTCATATTTTTGTTTTTTTAACTTCGGAGATCTTTTTGGTGTTAAATTTGCGTTTATCTTTCTTCGTCTCTTTAAATATTTCTTTATTTAAATTTCTATATTTTTGTGAGTCTTTATCTTTTAAGTCTCTTCGTTGTTTCATAAGCTGTTTAGTGTGTATACTTAATTTTCTACTCTTCTTTTCCGCTTAAGATTTGCATTAACTTACTGCCCCCTTTAGCGCAGTAACGATGATCTCATTTACTTTTTCAAGCCTCATGTTCGCTAATCCTTTGCAAGTTTGTTTGTATTATTTGTTTATATGTGTTTGGTTGTTTAATAGTTGTCCATTTGTTAGTTTCTTGTTTTTTTATTAGGTTAAACCATTTTTTTTTATGTTTTACCTTTGCCCTGACCATACGGTGATTGCTGCCAACTGAACATTTGTTTAGTAACGTGACATCTTGTATTATGACCTTCCTGTCACTTATAATTTACTCTAGTTCATTTTTTGTGACTTCTTCTGGGCTCCTCCATGTCTACTTCCGCAATGTTCTTTTTTTGAAAAATGTGTTCATTGCGTAGAGGTCATACTGTAGTAAGAATTTCAATAGTAAGTTTCCCCTTTCATTCCATTGACCAAGTCCGTAGTTTTCAATGAAAATTTCTTCTTCTTGTTGTTTTCCGCCAATTTTGGCATTAAAATTGCCAATTAGAATTAACACTTCACCATGGAGTAGCTCATAGCTGTAGCAACGTCTTCATAGAAACTCTCGACTTCTTCGTTTGTGTGGCTGGTAGTGCATCTCCATTTAAAAATTTAGCATAATGCTAAACAGGCTGCGGTAGTGCCAGACAAACAAAACTAGGTTCAATAATAGACAAAAATTCTCTTCAGATATATCTAAATTTTGATAATAGCACTCTGATGAATGTTTGTGGGTTAGACAACCTAAAAATCAAAAACAAAATTTGCAGTTTGTTTAACATCCTCACGTGGTATTAACTCCTGGTGTAATGGATTAAGAAGCAATGTGCTACGGAGGAACCTCCTCTTTAATATACATTCCGTGCACATTATACGCGCGGCGTTACAGTGCAGCCTTAAAACCTTTTCTACTTCAATGTATCGCAGTACATCTAAGCGCAGTTTTCTAACAATATAATGTACAACCTAATTTAACTAAAAACTTTTAAAACAAAAAAACAATAATAAATTTAGTAAATTGAATAAATAGAAATAACAAACAATAATTTATGTTATTGATTTTTAATTCCAAAAATAATTTTTTTGTTTAATTTAAATTACTATGAAAGAGACATGTATAATTATTCTGATAAGTTGAACCCCCATAATAAAATACACAATCCACATATTCATCTAATTTATTAAAAATAAATTACTGCCCGGATTCATGACATTTAAAAAATATTTTCATGAACATGTTATGCATCCGACAATACTGTCTCAAATCGATCTGTTCATCGGACTGAATATTTGATAAATTGCTAAGAGTAGAAAATGCAAATAAGCTCGCTCTCTTTGTTGATGTTCATTTGTACTCACCGATGCTACGGATGGCACACGCACGCAGCTCGACCACGCGGAAGATGTGCGGCTCATACTCACGTGAGAGGAGTCCGACACAGATGTGTCCTGGGTTCGATAGATCCCAATTGGGATTTCGCATGTGGTTGAGCACAATTTTTGATACAATCGCCCATATGTTCGTATCCACATGTCTTCTTTCGTTATTTTCATCTAAAACAGAAAATATAAATTAGGCACATTAATTTTACAGAAAATGCAGTAAATTAACTTTTAATTATATTATTATGACCTACATATTTTAATATAGTTTGGCAAATTAATTGTTTATTAATGTAAATTATTAACTTTTAGCTAGTGTTCTAGATAACTAGATAAAATCAATTAACAATATAGCGTTAATTTAACATAGATGCAATGTCAATATAATCAAATTTGATAAAATATAAACTATAACAGGCATAACAACCTCCATACATACAAACATTAAATGTATGTAAGCGGAAATAAATTGGAATCTTTTAATTGAATTTGTAAAGCCAAAGGAAGTATTTATTTAGTAATAATCCTATATACATTAGTATAGTATATGGTAAATATTTGATTTTTATTCCAACGAATAATTTTATCTCATACAATCAATAAATTTATATGAAGTATAAATGACCATAATGTATCTTGATCGTTGTTTGAGAACACTTGGGGAAATCCGAAGGAGTCATGTAATATATCACAAGTAATGATGCGGGTAAAAAATTGCTTGAGATTCTGAAAGTGCGTTTGTTATTTTATCGGAAAATAACTTATTTGTTATGGTTTCATATAATAATAAATTATTTATTTCGTTTTATTATCTATTGTTAATAATAATTGTAGGTCGTTTTGAAACCTATATATACAAGGTAATTCAGAGGAACCGCATGCTTTTGAAAAAATGAGTATTTAGTTAATTTTGCATGAATTGTTCATTTATTGAGTTTAAAATGTTTGTTACAGAATGCCATTTTATTTAACTAAGTGCAGAAAATAACATCACTTAAATGACAACTATCTTCTCAAAACAAATTTGTTTGTTTGTTCGAAGTTGCTCATAACATCTTTCAACAGTTTCCGATTAATTTTATGTAATTGAAGGCGAATAGCATCTTTTAATTTTTCTTGAATTTGGTGCTTATTTTCAAAAAACCCCACAAGAAACATCACAAGCCGTTAAGTCAGGAGAACGGCACATTGCCGAAACGTGAAATGATTTGTTCCTGAAAAATCTTCCAAAAAACTCTTATTTAGGCTCTTGCTCTATGTGGGCGTGGGCCCTCGCTTTGTGCTGCTGAAACTATACACTTCTAATATCTAATTTCTGTGTCCGTAGTTCTGGCACCGGAAAGTTGGTAATCATTTTAATGTATCAATCTGGGCCAATTAGTCACTTGAGCGTTAAGCTGGAATCGTTGATACAACTGTTGTGGATTATCTATAGCCCAATATCAGCATTTTTGTTTATAAAATGTCAACGAAAAAGACGCTATGATTGAATAACAAATTTTTAACTTACTTATCGTACACAAACGTACACAAACATATATAATGCTGCACATCCTACTGCGCCATAGTGACTAAAATGGCGTAGCCTGCGGAATGAATGACACTGTACCGGTTTCCTTCACTCTTCTACTCGCTGTGTGCTGCGCCTTTAAAAACCATATGGTTTCTCTGAACCACCTTGTATATATACATTAATACAGATATAAACATGCTCTTTAATAATGTAATGCAGAGAAATCCTTCAAATGGTATTCGGGTAATGATTTAAATTGATCTTGATATTTTAATATTACTTTCTAGATTTATAAAACTTGTTTATCTTATACATACAGGGTCATTATAAAAATTAGGGATTATGTAACTATCTAATGTACGTTTGTGTAGTGAAATAGTGAATTCAATTTTGGTGTGCGTAAATACAGTTGAAGTTGAACTGTCAAAACAAAGTAAATTGTAATTTAAAAAAAGCGGCATATTTAAAGTAATTACATAATCCCAGACATTTATAAAGACCCTGTATAACTGCAGTACGCGTAGTTGCTTCCAAAAATTTCTGAAATCAGACAACCCAAGTTGAACATGAACTACTAACAACCAACTAACAAAGACTTTTTTCCTTCCTTTTCTATTTAATACTTATTTAATCAAATTTATTTATAAAAACAAAAGTTTTTAAATTATAGAATAAAGCAAAACTGAGATTTTGAATGTTAAATTACATTTTTTTAAATTATTTTGCCATTAATTTACCATATTAGTTGGTCTATACAATTTTTTTGTTATTAATTTTGCTAGATTATGATGTTTTTAAATATTTTAAATTCAAGCTTAACTTTTATAGTTTGACGAACCAAAGTTTCCTCTAATATAACATGAGAAATCGTTTTCAGGGCCCTAACCCACTACGCCACACGGACAAGCAAACAATAAAATTAGTGAAGTTTAGAAATTAAAAAGAAGCTCAATAGTCAACAAATGGCTAGCGTTATTAACTAACAAGTGGGTCAATTTTCTGACTATTTAGAGTTTCAATAGATTAACTAATCAGTAGTTATTTGTAATAATTTTTAATTATTGTAGACATAACTTCTTTTTACAAAGTTACAATTACAAATGGTTCATTAGTCAATTATTCTCGACTAAGTTAATTATGGCTACTTCCTATTCGGCTATTAGTAGTCAAATATTAATAAAGTTGAATCACAGGTGATGCAGATTAAGATAAAAAAGAACTGATTTTTACGTAAGTTGTTTTTATGCACTAATGCTTAAAACTCTTTTAGTACTCAAAAGTTATTGATGCTTTTTTAAAATTATGTCTAACTACTACCACCAAACATCCAACACCTGTACCCAGAACAGAAACCATTTCAAACGTTTATACGCTTTCCTACTCCCCAACCCGCTTTGTCAGCGTGGGGTTTTACGACTAAGATTATTCTCTGTGCTTTGAAATCCAATCAAAACTGAAAAACTACTCTAATAGTGTAGATACGTCAATAACTTCTGTACACAATTTTAGAAAATGTTTTTAATTTTTTTAATTTCCAAAACTTTGAAATAAGATTTTTATTCAAGTAACACATGTAAATATAGTTTTCAAAAATAATACTACTTTATACACAGCTGCCCTAAGACCTCACCTTACTAATTAGTCGGTTAAACCAAAACCACGCAGAAAACGTATGCAAATCAATTAACTAGTTGCAAATAGTGGTATGCCTAAAGTGTAACAAATAACATCTAAACTATGCTAACTGTAGCCATGGAAGCAGTGTTGTATATGCTACCATTTGATATAATTCAAAGGGGAAAAAGCAGTAGCAATACTGCCCAAAAAAAGATACACTTCAAAGATTGCTTACAACATTGTTTGATGGATGATTAGAAGCGCAAACAAATATCATGCCGCACTATTTTGTTTAAAAACTTTACAATGTATACGTACATACACAATATGTAGACAAAAAACAACCAACTCATTTAAATCTACACCAATGATAATATTAACTGTAACTATAGAAGCAATGCTATATCTGCCACCCATTGATACAATCCAAAATAACAAAAACACTAGCAACACTGCACAGTAAAAAGAGCTTACAAACACTGTTCGATAGAAGCGCAAAACAGACATCATGCTACACTATTTTGTTCTTCCAAAAGTTTAAATCAAATAATATGCAGAAATCGTGAATTTTTATTTGTATTGATAAACTGGCCGTCAAAAGTAAAAATCCCCAAAAACCTGTAGCTTAATTTATATACAAATTTCAAATATTATTTATCTTGTTCACGCTAAGAAAAGATTAAATTTTCATAACTAGAAATCATGATAAGTTTCAATTTGATATCAATAGCCCTTTCACGATTTTTGCAGCACTTAGTAACTCTCAACCTGAACGAGTAAATCCCAAACTTTCTAAATTTGCATCAGATTATCCAGTAAAGTAAGTGGCGGTGGCCAAAAATTGCCCAGTCTTTTACGCATTATTAGGAAATAAATCTAGAGATTAGGAAAATTATAGAAATAAATGTCAATTTGAGGTTGTAACCTCCGTCGTTATTCCTGTCGATCAATCCATCTACGCCAACATCTAGCTATTGCAGTAACTTACTGCCAGATTATAAATTTGCAATTGTCAAAAAATGCAACGCTGACAAACTCGATGCATATTTTGATATAGATTAAGAAATAATCAACTGGTTTGTACTATAAAATTGTAATGTTACTGTTCAGTTAATTTACCAATCTAATTATAGCAGGTCAAAGATTTTCCAAGTATGAGAGTTCAAATAAAACAAAATAATTAACGTTTGTAAATTTGTTTTGTCTCTAAAATCAAAACGGTGAAAGCGCTGAACAAATTCAAAATTAATTTACAAAAAAAAAATTGAAACTTATTACCCCCAGCATAAATACAAACACCCAAGCTATTACCCCTGCTACAGCTCATAAACATTTATTTCTTGCAAAATTATACTAGCGCTCAATGATGCTTCAGACATTACACAAAAATGACATCAAAATAGGGACTAGTAAAAAATTAACAGTAGCACTGAATCTACGCAAGGGCAATACATTGCTATAAAACAAGAAATTACATTGATATACAAGGGGACACCCAAAAGTAAACCCATTGTTTAATCCGGTGTCCGTTAGAGACACGTCTCCTGAGTAAGTCTACAAAGTTCTGTTGCTGTGAGTGTATCAGTTCGTCTGTAGGATTTTTTTTAGTAAAAAAACTTTTCCATTTCGCCAAAATGGCCGATTGGCAAGAGCAACGCGCGGCTGTAAAATTTTGTGTCCTGTTGAAGAAATTGGCCGCGGAAACTATTGTAATGCTTAAGATTGCTTATGGCTGCCCTAAGTAAAACCAAAGTTTACGAGTGGTTTTTACGTTTTAAAAATGAAGAAATTGAAGGACAACCCCGCTCAAGACGCTCCTTAACGTCAAGATGTAACAAAAACGTCGACAAAATTAATGCTCCCGTTCGTGAAGACCGTTGTCAAACTATTGATAAATTCTGTGAGATGTCTTAAATATCAAGGAGTTCAATTAAAAAAATGTTATCCAAAGATTTGCACATGAGAAGAGTTGCAGCCAAATTTCCTTCGCCTTCTCACAAGCGAGCAAATGGAGCGTCGACTTCAGGCATGTTTTGAGCTTCAAAATCAGCTCAAAGAGGACTTTGAATATTTTTTCAACGTGATTACTAGCGATGAATTGTGGTGTTATAGATACGACCCCGAAAGACACCTGGATCTCCTCGTCTCAAAAAAGCTCGCCAAATGAAGTCAAACATCAAGACAATGCTTATTTGTTTCTTTGATTGCAGAGATGTCGTACACGCGGAGTTTGTTCTTAGAGTCAAACCGTTAACCAGAAGTTCTACATAGAGGTTTTGAAAAGATTGAGGGAGAGTATCTGAAAGAAAGGGCAGATCTTTGACGCACAAGCGACTGGTTTTTCCATCATGACAACGCGCCGGCCTACACCGCTCTCTCCGTAAAGCTGTTTTTAGTTAAAAACGGCATGACACCAATTGTCCACCCTCCTACTCACCGGATTTAGCCCCCTGACTTAAAAGGGACATGAGAAGAAAGTGTTTTGCCACTGTGGAGGAGGTAACAAAAATCGCTGGAAGGCCTAAAGAACATAAATGAATTAAAAAAATATTTTAAACAATGGAAAGATCGTTTGCAGAGGTTGTGGTCAAGAGAAAATACTTTGAAGGTAATCAAAATTTGGTGTAAAAATATTAAGAAATAAAGAAGTTATGACAAAATTTATATTTACAACAATTAAAAGTAAAAATGGTAAAAACTTAAGTAAATGTTTTGTTTTAACATCACATCACATAGTAAAGATCTCAAAAGTAATGACTAACAAAGTTGAGTCATTACTTTCAGTTGTAGAGTTCATAACACATCTATCTTTATCATTTACAATTTAATTCTAACTGCCGCTTAAAAGTCCTGTTTTGATTTTTGAATAAAAAAACAATTTTTTTAAAAAAGTTTGTATTGCCGGTCAGCTAAAGACATAAAATTTGTAATATTGTCACATATAATAGAGTGCTTAATTAAACTACCTAGAATGTTCTATGCGGTGTTTAGAAAAGATCAAAGCAGCAATTATCAGCTGTCATGTTAAAGCATTATCATCAATGCCAAATTGTTGGATAATAGACCATACAGCATATTCAAGTGTTAGAAAGTCCCATTCAATAAATGTATAAGCTCACATGAAAGCTACAATACAAAAAATACCTTTTAGCATTTTTTTTGTTACATTTTAAGCATCTAAATTAATTTAGATAAACCAAAAATCAACTAAAAAAAGATTGGTTTTATACGTTAATAATCGAATAGTTTTATATTAATTTTGATTAACACAATAGGATTCAAGAAACTAAATGAAGATTTTTTTTAATTCCCACAGTTTTGTTTGTTGAGTCAAGTTTTCAATAAACTTTGTTCTCGGATTAACAAGACCAAATCAAATAAAATTTTTACATTCACAAACTGTTCAATAGTAACCAGTGGCGTAGCTAGAATTTTTAGGCCTCTCCGTAAAATAGTAAGAAACATTTTGTAATTTTTTAACTTCATTTTGGGTTAGAGGCGATGCTTTGCCACTGCTAGTAATCATTTTTTTGAGAAAGCAAGAACAACATTTCTGGAACATATTTCTTTGCAAACTCTGTTTGACTTGCACTGGTTGCAATCAAAATAAATTCAAATATCTTTCAACATCATATACATAGACTTCAATTTGGGTATATAACATGCAAAGTTATTTTGATTAAATTAATAGAAAGATATATTAAATCATTAAAATCGATATCACATGCTTCAAAAATTAATGAAGATCCAAATTGACAAAATTATTAATATGTTTAAATGTTTCACTGTTTTGATCAAAATTGGTATTAAAAAAAATCAAAACAAGTTATTTTTATTGAATCTCAGTCAAAAAATGCCTGAGACTGATTACAAATAAAAATATGCAACATGGTTATTTAAACAAAATACTATATTTAATACTCTCAAACAAAAATCAATTTTGCTATTTTATTTTCATTTTTAATGTTTAAGAGGTCAAATATTAAATGAAATGTAATCTATCTAAAATCGATGTTAATAAGACTATCCTGTAGACCTCTTACAACATGTTACGTCGGTTAAGAAATTGATCTATTATCCGACACTACTTTTTTGAGATAACCAAATGCACAGATCATCGTCTTGCAAGTCGTGCAATGTTTACCAAATTTGATAGATAAAATTGTTGAAGGTATTCAATCTTTGCATTGCCAAAATTCTCTTGTATATATTTTAGGGTTCAAGTCGTTTGACAGTGTATTAAGGTGTTAAAAAAAATTGTTTTCTTCAACTTTCGGCATATTTGGTAGTACGATTCTTTGTGATAAAACGTAGCAGATCGGTTTTCATCTAAATTTTACCAAGCTTTGAAAAACTCTCAAATAGGCTATTTTTTTATAATTGAGAGACGCAGGACGCAGTTATTAATTTCATAAAAAAATGTATTTTTTGTTCAAATGTCATCAATAATATTTCTTGACCACAGAAAAATTATAATTAAAATTGATAGTTTAAACCCCAAAACCATAAATGTTGATGATCCTTAAGGTTTTGCTCTTTTGATGACTTTATTTTTGATTTACAATTATCATCTCATTTTAAGGAGCATATTTCCTTCTGTGACTTTCAACTAAATAATCAAAAATCAAGTTTAAAAATCGCAATTAAAATTCATTATACTCCGTAGAGGTTGAAAATGGTGCATTGACATTTGATGTTTATGAACAAAAATTCTGCGTGACAATACTCAACAATTATAATGAGCAAAAATTTAAAAATATGCAGTTTAAAAAAAATATATAGTTAAGTTGAAAAGTTAAAGCTCGAGCGGCTTAAAATACGTTTAGTCATCACAAAAGATTATATAACCAAATATGCCAAAATAATAAAAAAAAAGCAACCCAATAGTGTATATATTTGACCTACATGTAATACATATAATCTCAATAGATTTTTTTTTGTTAGAATTTGAACTATTGCAAATAAATTTTGACTATATGAGAAGCAGTGCAGTGTATTTCTGGTAATTTTTGTTGACAGTTACCAATAATGATCCATCTGATCGTCAAATTATTGCAATTGTTACAGTTGGTAAACTAGTTGTGGTTTCTTTGGCAATTGTTATTGCAGTGCTTCTACATACACACCAATTTAATACAATAAGATTTATTAGCCAACTATTAATTGTATTTTATAAAACTTTTTTTAATAAAAAATTTGATTGTAATTAGTAAACAGTTATTTTTCATCAACAAAATATAGTAATAGTAATCATTTTTATTGTCAAAAGTCATGCAAAATAAAGTCTAACTACCTAATACAAAAATTTCCTAAAAATTCCACGATAACAACTAAGTAAAATAGATTAAGAAAAACAATATAAAACAACCATTGCACGCTAGTAGAATACTGTATTTTATCTATAACTATAATATAATATGTAAAACTTTGTCCATTAAAATATTTCAATGCACATGAAAAATACTTTGCAATGACTTTGCGTCACCCATACTGTAATAAGTAAGCTATGTTCTAGCGTCTCTATTATAAAATTTGTCACTATGAAGTCAATAGAAAAATTGCGTAATAACTTTTTATTATCATTATTGATTGGTTTTACTAATTATAAGTGTTATTTAATTAATTTTATTTAGTAAGATAATTAAGCTACTACTTACTAGTTATAGACAAACAATATTATTATAACTGTTATTAAATTGACACTACACTAAAATGTAATAATAATAACAAAAATATATTAAACAATTGGAAATAATTAATGTTTGTGAAACTATTTGAAAAACATTCATGTAATAACAAAAGCTAGTCTTGAAAAATTACGATTCTTTTAAAATAAATTCTTTAAAAGTATTGTAATTTCTCATAACTAACTTTTGTTTCCATAAAAGCAACCTATTGATCTTTCATCCGTTCAATGTTTAACGTGCCATAACTCTTCACTAAAAATTAATCCGCCCATAAATACCAATACAAGTTATATAAAGATATCCACTTTTATTTATACTAAAGTAGATGCCATTTTTATTCGCGTTTTTAGTAGCGCTTCATACATATTAAAACATTTTAATAACTTACCGACGTTAAGAAACCGGAACCAGGAGCCTGATCGATGCCCAACAGTAATCGAACAAAGGTGATGACATAATCCTTGACAAAGGCTTGATATAATAATGTATCCAGCATACTCGCACTAAATACACTTCCTGCAGCAAACGGCAGTCGAAACATATAAGAAATATGTGATCCGCGTTCTTTTTCCCTCTGAAATTTAAATTACAAAGTATACGTATCGAAATGTAAATAAATATTAGTATGAATAAGTAAGTTATTTTTAAATAAATGTAAAGAAATATCTCAGGCATAGTAATATTATGCAAATAAATTTGGTAGGTTTGGAATTTGTTTAACTAAATACCTAGAGTATTTGTTTGTATTGAAAGCAAGCTTCAAACTACCAACAAAACCAACCACGAGAGAAAAAGTTGCAAAATAAAGCAGCAAGCAAACATTTTCAGTAAAAACAAAAACTGTAAATTTCCCTCAGGAAATTAACAAAATTAATTAAATAAGGAAATATTTTAAATATCACACGGGGCTACTGACTGATTATACCCCTATTGAGTACCTGCACGGATAGTTTTTCTGATAAGCTGCTAGTACCAACGCAATCCTAAAAATATATAAACATTTATCTCCACTTATCAATTCAATCGGGATTTTAAAGTATTTCCAAAATGACGGATGGTTTTCAGAAAATGAAAACAAACAAAGGAAAGGATAGGGTAAACTAAATGCATTATAACACTTCATTTACCTTTTCCATTTTCGAGAGGTGTAGGGCGTATTTGTCGTGCGCTCTGAACTGCATGAATCGCATATTTGATGATTGGGACAATTCCGTTATGCTCCTGATGCTCGGGAAAAATCTACATAAAAATTCATTTAGTAACAATTTAAAATTCATAAATACAAAATACTCACTTAAACATGGTCTGCACGGCAACTATTGTATTACAATCAGCTAGTGAATCTTCCTCAGCTGAATTTGATAGCTCTTTGTTTACAACGACAACATTTTCCGCTAATGTAATTCCAGCTCGCAACAGGTCGTCCAAACTACAAAGTTAAATTAAAATATGATTTTCCTCGTATTATTAATAAATTTACCAGTCTATAGATCCGAGCATCCAATAAACTAATGGAAAGTATGATATGGCATCGAGAAAAGCAATGTCGGGCCTTCGTTCCAGTAGCAATATTATGGGATGAAGTGATGTCTTTGTTCTGAAGTGTGCTCTTAATGGTATTATAAAATTGTAGATGCCATTTGATGCATAATCAGCTGCTAATATAATAGTTTTATTTTGCCATTGATAATCTCTTGCGTTTCTGTAACTACAGTGCTCGCAAACCTGGGCCAGCTGCAGACAACACAATGGCTTCTTCTCTTTCAGTAAGTAGCATAGTGTGGGGCTTACGCCAATATATGGAGATACCGGTGGAAATCCTTTTACGATGCTATATAAATTTACATTATATATCAGAACAAACTTATTAAATGCACATAATATAATATGTAGTAAGATAACTCTATCACAAAATTTGAATCTAGTAAATTATTCTAATCAACTACCTACTTATTCAAACCAGTGAATAATAAAATTGTAACAAAGTAATAAGATGAAAAATTTAATAAAAATTGTGGTAAAGTTATGTACTTACTGTTCATAGTAAAATTATGACAAATATTAGTGTATATGGGAAACATCTATGGATGGGTTAGTATACACACATTGCAATCTTGACAATGTCTACGTTACAATATGAAATGTATTAAATATTTAAGTGAGAAATGACTAATATTTTTACATAATACAATAAAAATTATTATTTTTTTTAATCCAATGGTGGTTCATACTCTACCAATATTTTTGGGCTTTTTTAAAATTAAATTGCAAGTTGCAATGCCTAATATAAAAACGCAAGTTGGTAATTTGGCGATTTGTTTTTGGGTAACAAATTTGATAATTCTGATCAGACGGATAAAATTAAAATTACAAATTCAAAATTTTCTTGCCAATAATGTATCAGAGTTTTGTTTTTCTTTTGTTTAATGGTAACAAAACTTAGACTAGTCTTAAATAAATCAAAATAATATTTTATGGATACCAAAAATAGTAATAAAAACGCAATCTAATTCAAAAGTACCAGACCTGACGTATAGGTGTCGGTTATTGTTTAAAAAAATGACTACGGTAAAAAGTACCAACCTTATAAAGTTTAAACTTAAATTTGGCGATGCAACATTGACGCTATGATCTTGCCTGCTGATGGAACTATTTTTGCTTTTTTTGGAGTCGATTCTTCTTTTTTAGTTCATTGCTTTGACTGTTTCTTCCGTCTCAGCTGTGAAATAGACCTATGTTTCATCCACGGTTATGAATTGACTCAAACACTCTGCTTTGTTATTGTAAAACTTTGCCTTACACTTAATTATATATCCTCACGACACCCGACGTTGAATTTTTTCAATTGTGAGTATTCATATATTAATATGTACTCTTGCACTTTCAGTCGACGGTTATCCAATACCATTTTGTGGATTTCTTCACCAATTCTGGCGTGACCAATGTTTGTCTTGCGGGCTCGTACGACCTCGTTTAAACTTTCCCACCCAATATTTTACTGTTATAAACAAAGGAGAAAACTCTTCCAAGTAGAATCCAGCGCCGCTTTAATATTGGTTGGACTGAGGACACGTAAACAAATACTAATACAACGTAGCGATGCAAACTTCAAACGTTCAAGCGTTATACGTTTGGTACTTTCTACCATAGTAGTTGCAAAAAACCAATGTTAAAAAGGACTTAAATTGCATGAGTTCTGTTCGTAGTTTTATAATACTCTTTAAACCGCGCCCTTAAGTAATGTATTAAACTATAACATATAAATACTTTTCAAGGCTAAATGGCAAGAAATTAAATTATTATTATTGTTATTAACTAGAATTTTGACAATTTTTCAACTCCAATTTAACAAAACACTGTCAACTCATTTGTCACAAATATGTCTCACAAACTGTCAACTCTTAATTTGATAAAACATTTTGTTACATGTCAATTTGACAAAGCATCTGTTTAGTGTTTCACAACTCTGTCATATAAATAGTCAAATTTTTGGTCAAAAAATCTCTATGTAACTTTCAATTTTATTGTCTAACATATACACATGATTTGTATCACGTATAAATTGTCAATATTTTTTTAACAAATCTGTTATATGAACTGCCTACTGTTAATTTAACTAATCACCGGTTTAAAATTAACTGCTTTACATATAAGCTGTACATATAAACTATAAATTTTTTAATTAAAAGTGATTGGATTTTAATTTTATTTGCAGTTTTGTTTGAATCAAAATATTGTTTAAATTTCAACAACAGCTTTGTCTACAAGGTAGATTAACGATTGACTTGCAGAAACAATATTTGTTAAAGAATACGTTTTCTGGTCGCAGATTTGTCAATGCTGATGTTGCCATTTTGCTATGTCAACATTAGTCACGTCTGTATAGTGTTATACACATCAACTTTATTGACGTTTGATTGCAATTAAAGTCATCTTCATATAAAAATAATCAATATAAGCTCCAGAAATGTCAATTTCTTAAGTTTAACATAATTGGAACTAATTATATTTAAAAACTAATTTTTCAAAATTTCTTCAAACAAACCAATTTTTTGTTCATATAAAAAGTATTAAGAAGACAATTCTATATATGAATCTACCTACTGGTATTGTCTAAATATTCTAAATGATCAATTTAACTTCCAAATGGCCAATTTCTGTTTCAAATCCAATTTTCTGAAACTTTTTTAAAGTCAATTTACATATGAACCCCACTCATTGGTATTTTTCGAAAAAAGCTGTTTTTTTCAGGAGCAGCCACTGAAGTTTTTTTAGAAGTTCAAAGCTTTCTATATTGATCTGTGTATTATTAAAAGTTAATTTCAAAATACTATAATTATCAATAACTATCAGGCTATACAAAAATTTGTTAACCAATCTTAAAAACATTTCAGAAAAAAAGCTTTTCCAGTTATTTCCCCACAATTTTTGTAAAACTTGGTAACATAAACCAGAAATAAAATAAACTGGACTTATAACACTTTCCAACAAAAAAAGCATACAATTTTCAATAATAATGCTATAAACCCTAAATACAGGTTTTTTAAGTTGTGTCACTATGTCACAAAAAATAATTATGTTCAATCTCTTAATGACAGATATTTTGGTGAGTAAGGTAAAACTTCAGTTTAAACAACTGGCTTGTAATCATGCTTTGGGGTTCTCGCCCACCCTCCTGAGAGTTGTCTCTTTGTTCAAAAAGGAAGAGGTAATATCTACATCTTTTGATAACTAACACTTGGACAGGTGGGTAATTCATTCCAGACCATAATTACCAACAAGTAGTTTGAACTGAAATGCAAACTCACCCGCTCGAGTGGTTGTTATAAAATAATTAGAAATTTCTACTCTCTGCAGTTTTTTTTTGTCGCAAGTCCGTAAGTCACTCCAGATTATAATTAAGAAATTTGAATTAGAGTACCCACCCACCCGCCTAAGTGATTGCTATTTAAAAATTGAAAATTTCTCTTCTCGGCAAGTGATAGAATCCCCTTAGTCAAAGGAGGAGATATACAATTTTTTGATGACTAACATTTGTGCGCGGCGGATGAAACACTCTAGTTCATGATTACTGACCAGCAGTTTGAATTATAGTACCTACCTACCGCTCGAGTATATGTTATCAAAGAATTGGGTGTTTCTATTTTTTGCAAGTGTTAGAAGTCTCTTTGTCTAAGAAGGAGACAATCTTTTGATGAGCAAGACTTTGGCGAGTAGGTGCGTCACTTCAGATCATAATTTCTATCAAGTAATTTAAACTGGAGTGTCCACCCGTCACCTTTCCAAAAAAGCGAATAATGGCTGACATGTAAATGTTTTATTTATAAACTATTAACTTTTTTTTTTGAAAAATATCAAAAATAAATTGTCAACTGTCTGACAAAGCGTACGAACGTCTGACATGAACTGTTTTATATATAAATTGTTATTTTTTTTTCACAACAAATCTGTCAATAAATTGTTAGTTTGACAATTGTCAATTGTATATATACACTCAGATGCAACAAAACCAAGCCATTAGGTAATTTTTTGCAAATTCCCGGGTAATTTTTTGCAAAAAAACCGGGTAATTTTCTTTTATAAAACGTTTAGTGTTATACAATCAAAGAGACCATCAGGATGTAGAAAAAACAACATATAATACTTCAATCAGTTTATTTAATAAACATTAATAAGCAAAAATAAAATTTAAAAGTATGCTTTCTTTACTACTTATTGCTTATTCGACATTACGCACAGAAGATCAAGGTGGCTACTAGGTTGACTTGTTTGTTTTCGATTAACTGTCATTCTCAAGGCAGATTGGTGTGTTGATTATAGTTCTAAGTGCTGAAGATTGTGCAAAAGCTGTTGCTCTTATGGCAGATGGAAGAAGCCAGCGGTATGTGTACAGATTCCTTTATGTCAGTTTTTCTACCGTCCAAAGAGTACTTGAACGGTTTAAGAAGACCGGCAGAAATACTTGGAGACCGGGATCTGACAGGAAACAAGAAACGACTGCTATCAATGACCGATTTATCGTTTGTACTACTCTACGGAATTGTCATATGACTTCAGTGGAGACCAGAAACCAACTCCGAAAAGTTTGTGGTATAGCTGTGAGTGTGTGGACAGTTCGTTAAAAGTTGCAAGAAACTGGTTTAAAATCTTATGGTCCAGCAGCTGGACCAAAATTTCTCTCACGTCGCCAAGTAGCCAGGCTCTAATTTTCTCAAAAACATTTAAATTGAACATTGCACAATGGAAAACTGTACTGTTTACTGACGAATCTATATTCTGCCTACATTCATCAGATAAAAGAGAACGAGTTTGGAAACAAACGGGATAACGATTTAAGGAGTGCACTTTTAAGCCTTGGCTTAGCCATGGTGGAAGTTTCCTGATGGTATGGGCAGGAATATCAATGGATGCCCGCACCAAATTAATTGTGATTGATGGAGGATCTCTGAATGCCAGCAGTATACTGAAAAGGTTTTGAAAAATTACGTAGTCCCATTTGCTCCATTTATCGGCGATGGCATTTTTCCAATATATTATTCACAGAGAACATGTTTGGGACATGCTGGGCAAGCGTGTTAAAAGACGTGTAGTTGCACAAACCATAATAAACAAACTTCGTGTGGCACTTCAAGAAGAATGGCAGAATATTCAACAAAATAATATTTGTAAACTCATTAGTGGCATGGCAGGCAATAGTTAGGGCTCGAGGAAGCAATACAAAGTATTGAAATCTTATTCAACTGAAATTTTCATTAATAATCTCTGTTAAGTTTATTTTGCAGAAACGCATTTTCTTTCGTGTATACGTACATTATTGTTTTTGCTTATTAATGTTCATTAAATAAACTGTTAAGTACCATATGTTGTTTTTTTATACATCCTGATAGTCTCTTTGATTGTAAAAAACTAAAAATTTTATTAAAAAAAAATAACCCGGTTTTTGTGCAAAAAATTACCCAATGACCCGTTTTTTTGCATCTGAGTATATATAGACAGCATCAGCTTTAAGTCCAGTAAAATGCAATAAAAATAATCCGTAGTAAAAATGAATAAAAAAAAAACAACCTGTAGACTACCAGAAAATAAAGCAAAGCTAATTTTAATAGAACCATGACACATTACCTAAACCATAATAATGCATATGAGCAGAATAAAACTGCAAAAACTTACAGGACTTAAAACAAGACACTGTGGTGAAAAGTTTCTGGACATTAAATAAACAAAACCACTAAAGAAATAACAACTAAAGATGAACAATAGACTCAGAAATCCGTAGTTAAGGGTAAGTAGACGTGCCATACTAAGAAAAAAAAGTTTGAAAAAATAATTTAAATTAACTTGTAGTTTTAATCATCTGCCAAACTGGATTGTAGGTATAATAGAACTAAAAGCACTAGAAGTTTTTAACAGATAAATTTGTTAACTTTACTTGATCTTTTTCCCAAAAAAAGAGATTAACGCTTCTTTCCTAAAAACGCTTTTGTTTTCATTTTGTTCTTGTTATTTTTATATACCGTGCATGGTTTGTTGTTTTGAATTGCATCAATATATTTAAATACCTAGTCAAATGATTTCTGTAACATTTGAAAAAGCATTTTTTTTTCTAAAAAGTTTCCAAAGTGCAGACAACAAATTACCATCATTCTTAAGCACACTACCAAACTGTAAAAGTTTTGTTTATATTAGACATTAAACTATTTTGTCTTACTTCAAAAACTATTTACTACACAAATGTTTTCACATGAAAAAAAATCTAAAATATAATTTATTTAGTTTAATTGATGAAACTGCTAACAACAAAATTTTGTTTATTCATATACAGGGTGGGTTGGAAAAAACGGACCAAACTCCAGGAGTGTTTTGTACACGTAAAAATATAATAAATATTTTTTTTATAAATTAACATTCACTTCTAAACATTTTCTCTACAATGGACGCCAGTTGCTTTTCTGATTAATGTCATATCTTTGTTTAAGATCCATTGCAACATTTCTTATGCGTTGAATAAATGCATCCCGAGTGTACGCTTCATCTTTAAACTAGCTCTATAAACAATAATCTACTGCTATGAGATCTGGAAATATTAAAAGCAAACTAATAAGATCATCGCAACCAATCCGATGCCTGGAAGACCTTTCGTCCAAATATTTTTGACCTATCAAGCAAAATGTGCAAGAATATCGTGCTGGTAGTACAAATGCATTCTGATGTTTAAAGAAACATCCTTCAGTAATTGATTTTGTAAAAAATTAAGTAGTTGTCTCTTGTGACACAATTCTCCAAAATAAAAAGGTCAATTAAATAACTATCTACCATACTACCTAAGATGTCCTTAATGTGCAAACCGTTAACAATATACCTCAACAGTAGCTTCTAAATTTGAATAAGTGTGTGGCATTTTTTAACACTTTAATCGTACAAACTCAAAAATAAACGTTAAACTACTGTCACAATACACAGATATATTAAAAAAACAACAAAGCATGGCATACTAGATATACATTTTTAACTACGTTATAACTTGAAAACAAATTAAAATCGGAAAATACTCTTAGAGTTGGTCCCTTCCTCGAGACTCATACAGAATCTACATCTGCCTAGTTTATTATTAAAAGTGGATACAGTGAACAGTATCACGTCAGTTGAGTATTCTAAACTGTGTGTAGTGTTCCTCTGTTTGTTTTTACTTTTTTAATTCTAAAATTAGTTCATTCTTTTTTAATTAAATAGATGTTTAAACTGTCACCGGCCGGCTTGACAATAAGCAACCTCTCAACGATTTTATGAAACAATTGACAAATTGTCATTGAAATGATTGTTTTGTTATTTGTTTTGATGTTGTTTTTTTTATCCATTTGGTCAAAATAAACGTTTATGAGAAAATGTTCTTAAATTGAAGTTCAGAAACTTGAATTAAAAATAAAGTATTTTATAAAAAAAAAAAAAAATTACAAATACCACTCAGAATTAATCTTAGAACCAAAAAATGTAAAAATATACAAGTTGTTTCATTTGAATTTTGAAATAAGTTAACCAAATTTTCATTATAAAATGAACACCCTGTATATTAAAAATATATTTAAACAATATCTTGATTATTTAGGTGTTTCGGTACATACTAACCCTGTTTATGATTATGTTTTTCACGGTTTACAATTATAACAATATTATTATTATAAATTAAATGTGTAATTAACAAAATAAATATACTTTGTTTTGCTACGTTAATTAATTAATTAATTTAATTTAGAATAAATTTCCTAAAATAAAATCATATATTTTTTGAAGACGACAACTGTTTACTATTATTTATTTAATACATTTCATACTGAATCTAAATATTTAAGAAAGAATATACCACTTACCGGGCACAATCGTCATGCCATGCAGGTCTTGCTGAGTCTGACGAATCGGTGGTAAGACTGGACCTAGGGAGTGCAAGGTTTGGAAAGATAGTGTGATCAGAAAATAACTAATAATAAGTCATAACCGTGCCGATAAAAATAATAATAACACTAGGAGTAATAAAACACCAGAGGGGCTTGAAGTGACATAGAAAGCTAAATAGTAGAATAAAATAATAAAAAAATTCAAACAAAACAAAAAAGCCAATGTACAGCGCCACGTTTCCGTACAACTGTGGTAACCCATCATTAACACATATCTGATATATATCGTTCATCAACATGCAGAACATAAAACACATCTTACGCTATTTTTTCACTAGGTGATCTCCACGGAACGTCGTCTTCCAATTCATCTTCGCTTTCATCACCCTCATCGGCCACATCTTGAGATATATTCAAAGTAGAACTTGTGAACATATCCGGTACAGGTAAAATGCTTGGTCTGCGTGAGCTCCTCCTTTGGTTTATAACCTCAGGACTAAGTAAATTTGGATTATCTCCACCACTTCGTGGAATATCTAAGTGGTTCCCAGTTCCCAGTGAAACATCTAAAGTTATCGACCCGGGAGACTGATCCTTTAAACACTGCTTCGAATCGGCGAAATTTGTTGTATCCGTAAATGTTGCTAAGAAAACATAACAATAATTAGTGAAATTTTGTCAGAATAATATTAACTATAAATATAAATATTTGCTTAAACTGGTGCGTACATTAAAAGCATCAACATAATCATAAAAATGGCAGCCGTGACTGAATAATAATTGTATATAAAATCGACTTATGTGAACACATAAAAAATAAACACTTAGAACAAAATTTAAAAATACCTTACCACCGTTGAGTATGTAAAGTATTAGCAAATATACAATATAACAAATTTAAAAGGTAATGTAATATACGTTGGTGTAACCGTGTTCAATAACATCATCACAGAATAACTTATCAATGTTTACGATATTATTTTGTTTTATTAATAGTGTATTTAAAGCATCATTTCTAAAATAATAAATCAAATTTATTACAAACAAACGCAAATATTCCTATATATTTAAATAAGATTTTATTTATTCTTGTATTTCTAAATAAATAAAAAATAACGTATATTGCATGCGTTTCACATTCGTAGCATTATAATAACGAATTATTTTGTATTGTTTTCATGCTTTATACATATTTCAAGTCAAACAAGTTTTCAAAAGAATTAAAATGATATATAACTAAAGAGGCAAAGCAGCCGCTAGCTATTGAACAATCTGGCGGCAATGTGCGCGGCCAAGTAAATAGAGCTGGTGCTGCAATTAGTTAATTAAATCATAAACAATATTTTATGTAATCTCCAAAACTTGTTTAGTGATTTTAGTTTCACAGAAACAAAGCAACGAACAAGTCAGTAATTAGAATCGGAAACTTAAAAATATCATTATATAAACATCCAAAATCGTTATATTAAGCTTATACGAGGTCTATCCTATAAGTAATGAGAATGATGTAATTTAGTAAACGGAGTGAGGGTGAGGGACCAACGAGTTCTATAACTTGAGATTCCAGCTAGCGCTTTGCCGTACAATCTCAGTATCTCTGTTCTTGTACCCTCTCCCTTACTCTACTAGTGGTAGCGCGGCTCTTTTTCCTCTTCTCGCGTACGGTGTTACGTTGTATGTGATAGAAAAACGTTATGGTGCAACAAAGACAAAGATACTGAGAGTGTAATCTGCTTATACATTGTTTAAAGGGCAGCTTGAAATCTCTAGTATCAGAGCTCTTTGGTAGAAACAGTTAAAGCTAGGCCGAGTTAATACAGTACTTGTTTCGTCACGCGTTTTCGCTTATTGTTTATTTACTTCGTCGCAGAAGTTCTCCGGTAGCATAAAACGTTCTAAAATTAAAAAAAAAGAACGTTAAAGACAATAACGCCCTGAACGTCTTTTAACATCAAAAACCAACAAAAACGTGGCACAAATAAATGCTGTTTTGGACACCTACTAGTGTCTGAACGTTAGGACGGTAGCAGACAATGTTGGGGTGCCAACAAGCCTTTTCTATAAGTAAATGTTGACAACAAAAAAATCCCAATACTTTTTCACCCATCGTATAACCTTTAAGTCACCGCACCAGGTAAAACCACTCTCTTGCTTCCGATACCTCCGGATGCCATTGAGAAAACTTTGAGTCGCCTAGAGAAGCAAAACCAAAAGCTCAACGTGAAGAAGTGCATTGCCTTCTATATCATCAAGAAACAAAACCCAAAAAGTCGGTTCCTTGTTCTAAGTATAAGTTAAGTAAGGACAGCCAAGTGAGCTACATGTTCCTCAAACCACCCATTAAAGTATCTACCAAAAATACGAGTCAAAAGGTAAGCATGGAGGTGGAAAGAAAAATCAATCCACCCGAAAAAAATCAGGAAAGTGAACCACTCGGATGGTCCCCTACCCAAACAAAGCCGGAAAGGAGAAGCACCTCTTCTATCGCAAAGTGATGCAGGATAACTATATCCAGGAACCATGGATAGTAAAAGCCAATGTTTGTAGGCTTTGAAAACTTAATGGAAATGTTTTTGCAAACTTTACAAACAGTAAGCTAAGGACGTGCATTTACACCCCTAAGCATATAACAATTTTTCTTATGCACCAGCTCTCCATTAAAAACGTTACAGCTGTAAGGATTGGCTAAGCCACAAGACTAAAACCAGACATCATTGTGGCGTCCGCATAACTAATCCACAATACACCAGCTCCAATCACAACTAAGAAAGAGTGAGTAGAGAATTGTATAAGTGGCAACATAAACTTACAAAGGATTTAATAGCTTTTACCCAATTTTATTATCAGTACAATCTACTATTAAACCAAGGAATTAAATCAACAAGCAAGTATAGGTATTTACAGTAAAATCCAGAACTAGCATGTATCTACACATACTCGTATACACATAAAATAAAACATAGGTCATACTAAAACCTGAGGCTGACAGACAGAGCTGCTTTTCGAAACAGCATATCGCAGGGTGTAAGTGCTTTTAAAATGTTATGTAAAGCTTAAAGTCTTGAAAAAACTAAAAACTACGTAGTTAAATTGCAAAACATTTTAACACAGGTATACAGGTACTAAAGTTGGTGTCTGATAGTATTAATAATAATAATAATAATAATAATAATAATAATAGTAACAGACTTTGTTTCCAATAAGACCATTCTAGTTGGTTCTTACAGTACCATACCTTGCTTGTTGTCTGACAAACTAAAACAACTCAAAGTGGTCAGGTGGTGACTGCTGCACACCACCTTGTAGAAGATAATTGTATAACCTGGAAAATCAGAAACTTCTCACTGTACAATGGATATCATACTAGCCCAGTTGGTGACTATCTATAGGGCATGTATTGACTTCCACTACATTCGCAACAACATGGGGAAACTAAAAGTTGTATAGCAATAACATCTCTAGTCTTTTGCAAAAAAAATCAAAAGTTTGTTTGTTCATCAAAAAAGTTTACAATCTTAAAAGCAAAAAATAAACTTTTAGATTGAAAGTAAATGCTAACCTTTTTTTTAAGTCTCTCTATATCCTGTTTTTATTTGAACATTTGTCTAAGGCAAAATTTCATCGACTGCGTACTTTATTTAATTTTGCTAATACACAAAAACATCACCTTTGCATTTGTCTTTGTTTGGACAATTAGAAACTTTTTGACCTGCCATATACAATTATTCTTCTATTGTAAAGTTTAAAAGAGAATTTTGTTTTGTCATTAGTTTTGTGGGATATTTGTTGTAGTTTTAGATTTAGAGTTAGAGAGTAAACTAAAGTTTACTGCACGTAGGTCTCATTAGGCTTTTAGTGCCTCCTTCAGTGGTGACCTCACTCCATTGTCCTAGTTTTGAGCCACCTTATGTGCTGAAGTATGCAAACACAACGTTTGCCAATCCAGCAGCTTCCCAACATGGACTCTCTATCGTATGAGAGAGCCGGACATAAACATATCACGTGCTCAATTATCTCGTAATCCATTTCACATCCTCTACACGTTGGACTTTCTTTAAAACCTAGCATGTGCATCTGTTTTCTTACTTAACAGTGTCCTATTTGCAAGTTTTTTCTGAATAATTGCTAGTCTTAGCGTTTGCCTTATTTGCCTAACTTAAGCCTAAAGTGTTATGCAAACGCCTTTTCAGTAAGTTGTGTGTGTTAAATTTTAATAGGTTATCGAAGTTTTGGAGTGCTAAAGTGATTCAAGTTTTCAATCAACACGCAATGAAGATTGACCTTCTACGCGCCACAATATTGCCTACTTTGTTAGAATGTTCTTTTACCCAGAGCAGTTTAATGTTATTTCCACAGGCTGCTAAAGTAACAACACGGTGACATTTCAAAAAGTAGCTTCAACGTGATTTTAGGCTTGTTTATAACAATAAAGGCCTCTACTATATTTTACAATTTACTATTTCCATAAGCTCAAAGATTAACAAATGCAGGTGTGATAACTGCCTTAATTCTCAATACACGGTAATGTTTTTCCTTCTTAAAGTAATACGTCTGCATGTGCTTAGTCCTAATGTACACTAGTTGTTGTATTCCATTAGTAGTTCCGTTTAATTAAGTTCAAAAACTTTCCAAAAGACTATTTTGAGTTCTTTTTGGTTAGATTGTTTGTATTGTAAGCCTCGCACATGCTTAGCAGACGTAGCGGAGTGTCTTTATCTTCTAGACATAAAAAATAAAAAATGTTGCTCTTCTTTGGTTAGCTTGTGTTTGCTAAACAACGCTCTACGTTGTATTGTAAGACTCACACTTACTTAGTAGATGTAGATGATTTTTTATTTGTTTTCCAGACTTCCGCGCATAAGAAATCTTATTTCTATTCTATGCATGTGTTAGTACACGGCGATATAACTAAACAATCACAAGTGATAGAACGTCTATCAAAAACGTTTCATAGTTCCAACAAAAAAAGTAAAAACCAAAACGGAAACGCTGAGTAAAAAGCTACAGAATTATTATAAGCTGCTCGGATAAAACTTTAAGTAAAAAGAAAAAAGTGATGCTTCCAAAATACCAAAAAACTTGAACTCAAAATTATTAAAAAATAAAACTACTTGTCGACGTAGAGGCTGCGTTTTCTAAAAATAAATATGAGATAATAAGAAGTTTTCTTTCATATTTATTGTACTACACATTTTTGCAGAAAATCAAGTTGGAGTCATCAGGATATCTTTCTCGTAACTAAAAATTCTGCTGTAGCAAATCTACAGAATTTACTCAATCATACTTCTAATAAACTGCTTATTTTTAAAGAAGTTAAACAATGTTTACCTGAAAGATTGCAACAAACTTACGTTGATTTAGAAGTGGGAATGTAATGACTCGCAGTAGTACCGATTCAAGCAGAAGTTTAAAAATAATCAAAATCAACATTAAGGTGCTATATTTGTGATGCAACATCAACAGATTTCAATAACCTAAACACTCTGACTCATTAAGATTTAAATTCCCCGTACAGCAAGGGGTCAGACAAGGCTGCGTGCTATCTACGCAACTGTTTAACCAATACGCAAAAAAACTTTTCAAAGATGCACTAGAAGAAGAGCAGAAAGGGATAATAATAAATGGGCAGATCATCAACAGTCTGCGCAGATGATTCTGTATTAATCGCCCACAGCGCAGTCGACGCATGCTAAGAACTTAATTTGCGACTGAATATATCAAAAACAAAAACAATGAGTATCAGCAAAAACAACAAAAACGCACAATTCTACGTGAACGAGATCCCCCTACAGACAGTACCACCAATAACATACTTAGGAACAAACCTGAACGACATATGGGACCATAGTCAAAAAGCAAAAATAAGGATTGAAAGAGCATTATAAGCTTTCAACCAAATGAGGAGTATATTATGCAACCTGAATCTCTGCCTCCAACTTTGTACGCGCATTCTACTAAGATATTGCGTCTTCTCAACCTTCTTATATGGAGTAGAAGGATGGACACTGTTCGAAGCGGTCAGCAAGCGATTAGAAAGTTTCGAGATATGGTGCTACCGCCGAATGCTTAGGGTTTTATGGACATACCAAGTAACTAACAAAACTATACTTATACGCATGCAAAAAGACAGAGAAATACTTAAAACAATAAAACAGAGAAAGTTGTCATATTTCTACCACATCATGCGCAACAGTGAAAGGTACAGAATCCTACAGATAATTATGCAAAGCAAAATCGAAGGAAAAAGATCACCAGGAATAGGACGAACTTCCTGGCTGAAGAACTTGCGTCAATGGACCGGCACGATTTCAATAGAATTATTTAGAACAGCGTTAAATCAAATTAAATAGACCAGATTAATCGCTAACGTCCACTGAGGATACGGCACATCAAAAAGAAGAAGAAAAATTTAAATTAACAGACTTAGACGCAAAAAAAATTTTTTCAAAAGGAGAGTAAAGAACGGCAGCTAAAAACCAAAACAGATAAAAATGTTAGAAACAAAACTAAGAAAAAAATACAACTAAAATTCCGACAAAGGATGGGTCTGATCGTGGATGTTTCTAAAACTGGGTTTGAAAACACTAATGATGGCAATGACAGCAAGAGGTTTTTTATTGATCAAGAGCTGGCAGCGAAAATAACTGAGTTAAACTTACAATTAATTTTTAGTTTAAAACTAATTCTGGGGATTCAAAAGGCCATAAAATTGATATAAAGTTGGACACCGCAAAATTATATGTTAACAAATACTCGTGGTTTCCAATGATACCTACATTGCCTAAAGTTTTAAGCCATAAACTGCCTCTAGGCAATGAGAGCCTGCAGGAGACTAGAATCATTCACTTTCGACTATATTGACAAAACTTTAAAAAAGTTTTTAAGGACGCCTTGCAACTAAAATGTTTTAGTTTTAAGTTTCTCCTTATTTTTGATCTTCTCCTTATTGGAATAAAACAAATTCTAAAAAAATGCTCTCCTAAAATCAAACAAAAGTGAAGCAAACAACATTTATGCAAAAAGGTGAAAAACATAATACAACGCATTGATTACTATCAATATCAACCTGCCTAAGGTCGTCAGGAAACGTCTCAATTCTAACTAGCCAATAAAAGAACCTCTTTGTTTTAGAAAAATAATCCAATTGTCTGTCTACAAGGTTCGCTAAATCTGTTGAGATAGCGCAAATAAAGATCCAGCATATCAAAAACCTATAAAGCAAAACCGTTTGGAATCGGGTAAAAATAAAAATTCAAAAACTTTTCCCGATCTAATTAAGCAGACGCCATTAACATCTGCATCCGCACCTATTGTTATCAAGTTTATACTAAATAGGTAATAGTCCCTGTTACAAACATCAGCAAAGTTCCCTATGGATATTCCCTAGTAAAACCATATGTATTACACAAATTAAAAGAAATGATATGCCAAGCAAACCGGTTAGCGATCGGGTTCGACGGTGTGAAATTGGCTACTGGACGCAGGACCCTGGGAACCAAGCCTCCCGTAAAACATACAACTGGCCAACAGATCAACCAATTTGAAAAGAATAGCAACTTGGAATGTCAAAACGCTATACGAACATGGCAAGCTACAAAATGCAGTGGGTGAAATGAGGAGGCTGAACATAGACATCATGGGAATACGCGGAAAGAGATGGCCGGATAATGGAATATGTCAATCAGATGGAGCTGTAATATACTACTCTGGATGCTCAGAAGACGATAAAAACCACCGACACGGAGTAGCAATAATCGTAAGCGAAAAAATAAAAAAGTATGCAAAGAACTTCATACCATACTCTGAGAGATGCATGTTGATACAACTAAATTCTAAACCTGTTAACATTAACATAATACAGGTATATGCACCGACAGCCGATAAACCGGAGGAAGAAATCGAGCAGCTATATAACCAGATTGTACATATAATGAAGTTTTTTAAGAAACAAGACATCACCTTCATAATGGGCGACTTCAATGCGAAGATAGGAAAAGCAGATTTGATGACATAGTCGGAGACTTTGGATTAGGCCAGAGGAACAATCGTGGAGATAGATTGCTGCAGTACTGCCAAGAACAAAATATGATGATTAGTAACACCTGGTACCAACATCCAACAAAACGCTTATACACGTGGAGGTCGCCACAGGACACAGAGGATAATGTAGTCAGGAACCAGATCAATTACATTATAATTAATAAACAATTTCGAAGCACAATAAAAACTGTAAAGACATATCCAGGGGCAGACATCGGCTCCGACCATAATCCGGTAGTTGCTAACATACGATTTTCTCTGAAAACCCCACAAGTAACAAGCAAAAAATATATTAAGGAAGCTAGATTGCAACAAACTTAAAGACCCAGAAACTTCAAAAACCTATGCTGACCAACTAAACACTAAAATGAAGAATATAATACCAACCAACATCACATCGGTAGAAAAAACATGGCAACAATTAGTGGACATAATAAAGACTAATGACAACAAACATTAGGCTGGTGCCAACGAGAAAACAAACAAAAACGGATGAACAATAACATCTTACTTCTAATGAAAGAAAGGAGAAAACATAAGAACCATCCAAGGGAATACAAAATGCTAAACAGACAAATTAAAAATGAAATACGAATAGCAAAGGAAGCATGGCTCCGGAAAAAATGTCTGGAAATAGAAAATATGCCACGCTAAACACGACTACTTCAACATGCACAAAAGAGTAAAGAGAATAACACATACATGTAAGAAAAACCAGTATGGAAAACTAATAGACGATAACAACAGAATACTGGTGGAGCAGAAAGATCAAATAAAAACGTGGAAGGAATATACAGAAAAGATGTTTAGTGATGACAGACAAACCATATCCAGTAATACGGACAGATACTATGGAAGGCCTAACCATTCTGATAGAAGAACTCCGGAAAGCAATTTAAGACACAAAAAGCAGAAAAACCCCTGGACCAGACAAACTAAATGCCGAACTCTTTAAGACAATGAACGATGAAAATTTGACATGTCTGCTGCAACTGTAAAATATGATTTACAACACAGGATACATCCCTAAAGATTGGCTAAAATCTACTTTCATTACCCTCCCAAAAAAATCAAACGCTAAAAGGTGTAGAGAATATCGTCTCATTAGCCTCATGAGCCATGCCCTGAAAATATTTTTATGAATCATACACAACCGAATATAGAAGAAAATAGACCAAGACATCGGAGACACCCAGTTTGGTTTTAGGAACGAGTTCGGTACAAGAGAGGCACTGTTTTCCATGTAAGTCTTAACCCAAAAAATGCTTAGATCAACGCCGCACAGTCTATGCGTGCTTCAAAGACTATGAAAAAGCATTCGACAATGTCAAACATAGAAAATGCTCAAAAGAACCAACATCGACGATAAAGACATTTGCATTATCACAAATCTCTATTGAAACCAAACAGCACAGGTTAAGGTAGGGCAAGAGCTAACGGAGGAGTTCCAAATACAAAAAGGGTACGCCAAAGATGCATTCTTTTACCGATCCTATTCAACCTATACTCCGAAAACGTATTCCGGGCTGCCCTGGATGAAAGCACACAAGGAATCAAAGTAAATGGAAGACCAGTTAATAATATTAGATACGCAAATGATTCTGTGATGTTAGCCAACAATATCGAAAACTTGCAATACCTCATTGACCAAATATTAATAAACAATTTCGAAGCACATACAACAAGCTAGCTCGGAGTATGGACTAAGTAAACATCGCAAAAATTAAATTAATAATTATTTGCAAGAACAACGACGCAAACAATGCTGCAATAACTATTAACGGTGATCCAATTAAGCGCGTACAAAGATTCAAGTACTTCGGCAGCTGGCTCAATGAACAGTGGGACCCAATTCATGACATCAAAACACGAATCAAAATAGCCAGAAATATTTTTCAGAAACTCCGTCTCTTATTGTGTAAAAGGGACATATCACTAAATTCTAGATGGAGAACCGTTAAGTGCTACGTCTTCTTGGTTTTATTGTATGGAGTGGAGGGATGGGCACTGAAAGTATCTTCCATGAATAAACTTCAAGCCTTCAAAATGTGGCTATATCGAAGAATGTTGAAAATCTCTTGGATGGATAAAATAACAAATAATGAGGTACTCATGCGAACGGACAAAGACACAGAATTACTCACGACGGTGAAACGTAGAAAAGCAGGATATTTCGGGCACTTCTTCCGAAATGACAAATACCAATTTCTGCAATTAATCATGGAAGGAAAAATAGAAGGTAAACGAGGAATCGGAAGGAAGAGATTCTCATTGTTATAAAATAATCTCCGACAATGGTTCGGAATCAGAGATGCCCCTACATTAATAAGACTCGCACAAGATCGGGACGAGTTCAAACATATGGTCTCCAACCTCCTATGAGGAGAAGGCACTGGAAGAAGAAGAAGAAGAAAGTGTTGATCCGTTACATCACCGCAAAGACTTTCTCGGCAGACAATGTTAAAATTAAGTTTGTTTTGTTTAAATTAAACGTTCTCTTTGTAATTTAATTGGGAAATAAACCTCACAATTTCACCTCAAAAGCAAATATCTAATTCTGCACTTGCAGCTCAAAAATTTCATAAGAAAATTTAGTCAATTTATCAATTTGGAAGTTTTTTGAACTACATTTGTTTGACAATACCAAAATTTAACAAAATCTTGTTTTTCTACCTGGTGCTGTTTAAAACAATTTCTCAACATATTTGGTTAAGTTTCATTATAAACCGCATCTAGTTATATTTATTTAAATAACAAAAAATGCAAGAATAAACAATTCATTTCATATAAATCTCTACCCAACAGAGTTTTCTATAAAGGTATACTTTATTCTATTAATTAACTGAACTGTAAATAAAAATAAATAAAACTTCTCAATGCTGTATACAGAAATTATTAACGTTTATGACTTTGTTTACTTGATGTGACTTTGTAGTTGTGATAGGTTATAACAAAACTGAAATTTTTAAACTTGACAGTTTTCTATTAGCATTTTTTTGAACACAATGTATCCAGAAATGTGAATAAATTCCTAGTTTTTAATATAAGATACGTCAATCATAATCAAATTTAAATATTTGTTTTAAATTTTAAAAATATTACTCTAAACTTTTTATTATTACTTTTTTAAGAGAACTCTATGCTCCCGGTTTAATTTTTTAAGTTTTAATAAAATTTAAAATGTATGCAAGCTTTATCTATCATAACAAATTTATGACAACATTATTCTTAAAATCCCTCGATCCAATCGTAGAAAAATGTTGGATTGTAATTATGTTAACTGAGGCATTAGTTATCTTGGCGCCCGTATATATGTAATTTCATATACTGGCCGAGGGTATAGAGGCTTCTTAAGCCGTTTTACAATTATAACAATTATAATTATAAAACAAATTATATATCTTATGTAAAACGCTAATTTAAGTAAGAAATATGAAGAACATGTTCTATTTTTTCTCTATAATCAAATTAGTGTGTTTTACACGCTGTTATAGTTTGTTTTAAAATTAGTAGTGCAGCTTTTAGTTGACTATATTTAGTATGTACTACTGAGTGTAAAAATGTCATCAAATCCTATAAAAGCTTATTTAAATTACTTTAAAATAAAAATCACTTGTTTATTTGAAAAAATAACCATCTCCCCTGAATGGCTTTATTTTAAAATTTGTATTAATAACTGAACCCACTTTAGTTAATTAAAATTTTTGCTAGCAGGGTTTCACGTTTGTAATATGTATAATAAATACAAAATCACGTAAACATGATTCAATCTATATGACGATGCTAATTGAAACAAGCGGTCTTTGATGAATCTGTAGGAATATTAGAATTGCCAGACATATCTCTCCCATATTATAAACAACAATTCATTGATGCGAAGCAGAGAAGTTTCCCATCCGAACCAACCTAAATGCTTCAACGATTACAAAACCATTAGTAAAACATCTGGCAATTCTAAAATAAATGATATAAACATGCGCCACAACACTCACTGACACAGGTTGGGACTTGCAGTATGAGTAGAGGTGGACCGGTACCGTCTTTGCTAGCAGGAGCGTTGGTCTTCTCCTCGGCGGTTACTATTACCGGCTCCGACGACGTGTTATTGTTGTTCACTTGTTGATTGGCCACAGTAAACGCCGAGTTTTCCTCCTTTGTTATGCTCATGTAATAACAAGTATCGCTGCTCTTCATGATGTGCCTCGGACCTGGATTTAGCAGAATCGTGTCCTCGTAGAATTCAGGAAGCTCCGCCGGACGCACCCCCACCAGCGCCACTCCATACCTGTAATTGAAATTAATGATGTGTTAAATATTGCGGAATAACGAATTCGATATGTTTGTAGAATATATTGAGTACGTTTCCATTTACTAACATTCAATTAGATTGTCATATCAAAGGACTTCTTTGATCATCAGTTAGACTGTATGAGACATTTATAGAATATTAAATGCTTTTTATCATAAACCAGTTTAATTTTCTTTACTGGAATATATTTATTTGATAAAAAGAAAAAAAAATATAATAAAAATAAAAGGAAATATTCAAGTTATGTTAATAAAAAAGCTTTTAATATTGTTTCCTACTAAACAAAGCATTGTTACTCTTCAGGGATTAATGTTATATACTAAAAAAATACCACTTACTTTCTGTGCGAATGAAAACTCGCATAGGTAAAACTTTTCCCTTCGTATTCTCCGAAGAATCTGCTCTCGCTTAAAATGATGTGATAAATCTCGTTGCCAGAACAACGACCATACAGACGATGCCATTCCTCTTGAGATTGCTGACCTTCCCTGTAAATACGCATCGGATTTATAGCATTTCTTAAAGACATAATTTAGAAAGCAAACATAAAAAAACATGGTCATTAAAAAAGGGTAAAAGAAAAAAATGCCTTTTGCGGGTTATGCGTGTTTTATAAGTACTTACTGTCCACGTGAAGTGTGAAGTAGTAGAGTAACGAGCGTTGACGCTCCAGGGCAGGTGCAATTATTCGCAAGCAGGGCGTATTTAAATTCATCTTCACAGACGACAAATTCAGCAAATTTTACGTGTAGTTTGTTTTCAGGTCGGAAGATCTGCACGTATTGAGCGACGTTCGGCGCAAAATCTTTTACAGCCCAAGATCTTAATATAGTATGTTCGTCCTGAAACAGAAAATAAATTTGCATTAAATTGATAAATCACACCAAACGTGTTATTATAACATAATATGTTTGCGTGCGTGTGATTAAGATACCTAAAACTGAAACCTCTAATTGCGTGCAAGCTTTTCTTTTAACACATAATATAAAAACATGTTGAAACTCGAGTTTCTGATAAGACGATGACAGGGTACAAAGTAAATTTAGATTATATCAAAAGTATTATCTTGTAATAATCAAATATGAGACAACATAAAAACTTCTCTTTAGATAGAATCGAATTTAATATGCTGCAAATAAATACTGATTGTTTTAGGAGTCATAGATCAAAGTGCATAAGAAAAATCAAATTACAAACAAAGTTCTTGTTAATTTAAGAAGTTTGCAACGAAATACGATTAGTATAATTAAATATAATTATTTTAAAATACTTTGACTACTTTTAAAATTGATTAATGAAAAAATTACAAAACAGCAAAAAAACTCCTTGAGAATAAAGCATTTTTACTGGACTAGCATAATTATATTCCATTGTTCTCACAACTCACAATTAAGCTGCTGTCAGTTATAAAGACTGTTAATCCATGTGAATGAACATACGTTTGTAAATGAAAATAGTCGAGCTTTAAATATAACATATCTACAATGATAAGATATTTATATACAATTAATAAACTCAATTATTTTAGTTTATAATATAATTAAATTTATGTTTATTTACAATACGCCTTATGCTTGGTATGTTTCTAGTCGTTCGCAAATTAATTGCAATAAATTTTCGTATAATTTATTAATAAATGCGTTTTGCATTGATTTTCTAAGTTAAATGACGTTTCTAAGCAGTATTTGATACAAATCATTTAATAAATGTATTTTTTGTTTCAAACAATTGTATGTGAAAATGTTTTTCATTATAAATTGTATATTATAAATATAAATTTATTTAACTAAAAATTACCTGTTTTTAAATACGTTTTGTATCATAAAATCTATTACGAATTATAGCAATAAAATATTGTTAAAGTTTAAAACTGTTTGTCGATGTTGATACAACTACTATAGTCCAGTCACTATACAGGGTGTTTAAAAAAGAATGTAAAATATTTAAGGGGGTGGTAGTACAAACCACAACAAACAAAAAAGTCTTAATAAACATGGATTGTCATGGCAACGGTTTCGGAGATATAGAACATAATTTATTTTTATTATTCTTTTTCTCTCGATTTTTAATTGGAAAAACGTGCATTTTCTTATCATAGTTGGCTGATGTTTTGTGAAAAATGCTATGGCTGATTATTCTAATGCAGAACTAGCCGACATGCATTTCATGTATGGTTGTGCTAATGGGATTGACACCAAAGCGCGACGTTTTTATTATGTAGAAGCTTATTCAAATTGCTAGACTCCTTCACATCGTATATTTGGAAGAATTCACCTGAGATTGAGAGATACCGGTTCACTTAGAAAACAGTGATATCTTTCCGGCAGACCAAGAAATTACAGCACGGATAGATCTAGGGACGAATGTGCGGAGAATATCGGCCAAGGTAGGAATTAGTGCTACTGTTTGGAGAACCCACCAAGAGCAGCTGCTTTAACCATACCATGTACAACAAGTACAGGTCTTAAAATTAACTGATAATCAGGCACGTTTGGTTTTTTGTCTTTGGTTTCTACGCAAGGATGCTGACCCACAATTTCTTTTTACAGATGAAGCCGGGTTCACACAAAATGGAGTTGTTAATTTTCATAATGCACATCGTTGGGCCGACAAAAATCCCCATGCTGTAATTGAATGTAGACATCAGACACGTTTTTCATTAAACATTTGGCTGGGTATTGTAGGTGACAGGTTTCTAGATCTTGTTGTTTTACAAAACCTTAGCAGGCGCTGCTTACCTCAACTTTCTGCAGAACACAATGTATGATCTTTTGGATGACATTCTTTTGACCCACAGGCAACAAATGTGGTTTCAGCCTGATGGTGCTCCAGCTCATTTTTTGATTTCCGTTAGAGAGCATTTTGACCAAACTTTTCTACATAGGTGGGTAGGAAGAAGCTGACCAGTTTTATCACCAGTAAGATCGCCTGATTTAAACCCTCTTGATTTTTTCTTTAAAGATATTTAAAATCATTAGTGTATGATACTCCTGTAAATATGCTAGAAAAACTGCAGTTAAAAATTAATAAAAAGTGCCAAGAAATCCAAGCCAATAAGGGAGTTTTAGAAAGTGCCGATTGTACATATTATATAATCAAACATTAGCGTTTATATGTGTTTATATCAATTGTACTATTTCTCTACCTTCATATGCCATGCAACATGCTTTTGTTTTCATAATAATAAACGTTTATTTTTTGCCTTTTGTATTAGAAACAATTAAACATTTATAAAATTTTAAGTCTTTTTTCAAAGATGTTGATATGTAAACTGTAATATCTGAGCCTGTTTCATAGAAAACACCTTAAATACAGTAAAACACTATAAACTAATTGACATCCTCAGAAAGACAAGTGATGACAATAAGAAACCAGAATTAATCAAAATCTCTACTGGATCCAATGTGCAGTCATTAAGATAAAAGGAGTTATCACCAAAAGAGTAGCTATACAACCAAGATATAACAATTAATAGTTAATTAATAAACAACATAACATATGCTGACGACACATGTATTTATGCAAAATTTATGAAAAAAATGCAACATCTCTTGAACAACGTATCAGCAGCAAGCAAACAACATAAGCTTAAAATAAACGTAAAAAAAAACTAAATTTATGATCAGTAAAAATATAAAAGACTCAAGTAGGTTATTTATGCACAACGGGGAAATTAAAAATATACAAAAAATCACTTATCTAGGAAGCTTGCTGAATGAAAAACAAGACTATTCAACAACAAAAAAGTCAAACAGAGAAAGCTGTCCTTCAAACTAAAATTAAACTATTAAAATGCTATATAATCCCGATACTCTTCCTAACTAGCCTAGCAACTTACTAGTCAAAGAGACAATTAACTTAAAATCACAGTAACTATTTAACAATTTATGTTTAGTAACTAAACTACAGCTCTCCTTCACGCACACACAGTTTACCGTTTCTCTTAATGCATTGCGTTACAACCTTCAAAATAAAAAAGTCCTAAGAAGATTAAAGATGAAGACCAAAGTTATACCGTAAAAGTAAGAAGTTGGTGCATCTCTGACATATGATAAGACATCCAGAAAAATATGGTCTTCTGCAACAATTACTTTGAGGAAAAAAATATAGTTGAAGTGTGCCTGGCTAAAGAACCTACAAACGTAGTGCATCAACAACGAAGCTATTTCGTACAGCCATACAAAGTAAAAATTGCTACGTGGATAGCTCCAGTAACGGAAAGACACTACAAAAAAAAAACACATATTTAACATAATATATCATAATATAAACATGTAATAAAACTTCTGTAAAAATATTCTGCACTCCACTTTTAATTACCTTTCTTCAACATTCAATTTAAATCTTAATTTTTCAAAATTTGTTTTCCCTTAATACACATTATTATTCATCTGCTCTGAATGTTCCAGCTATGTTATAATACTAATGCCTTCTGTAATTCTACTGCAGCCAGCAGTACATCATTACACATTAGTGCATTATTGATACATCAGCATTAATTAGCATATTATACAATACGATAAATATAAGGAATCATCACAATTCTACTCAAATTAAATCAAATTAAATAAAGCATCATTAAAAAAGAAAAGAGCTGTATTCTAAGCTTTATTGATAGCGTAAGAATGCATTCGTCTTTTTTAATATAAATATTTCTTTTTATTTTGATTTCGTGAATGCAGTAAATATAAAAAAGAAAGCTGCTTATGATCATACGTCAGTACATTTTGATTCCACGGGTACAATCAAAACAAACTATATGCCAACTAACAACTTGTCATTTTTTACAAAAAACTACGATACATGTTTATCATAACATTGAAATACTCTCGGCAATAGTCAATAATACTAATAGACTATCCAAGGTGCAAGAGCCACAATACCTCCAATCAACGTTAAAGAAGGGAGCATACAAGACAATCATATCTATAAAAAGTAACGCAAATTAGCGTTAGAACTGCTAAGACAATGCCACAAAAACATCAAAACTATAACTCAAACATGTATCAGAAAAATGGCTGATATGCCCAGTTTATATACAAAAACATTATAAAAGTTGACTTTCAGTAGATTCAAGGGACAATTTAATTGAATCGGTGAGTAGAATAACCATATAACTCCAAAATCTTAGTTTTGAGGAAAACGATAAAATGTGTTTAGCAGGAAAAGTTTACATGTGACAACAATTTGATGTACAAGAGAGTTGTAGAGAATGACGTTCTCTATAAGAATGTGAACAATCATTTATCATTACTATATTACAAACACCTGTATATTAAAAAATGTGTTGTGGAGTTATATTGTTTTTCCACTCAATTTCTTTTAAATGTAAAAAAAACACAAAACTGCTGTTATTAATTTTTTTTTATTACTATATTTACATATTACTGTATTGATTGTTTTCTTTAATTCTTCTGCTCTGCGTTACTTGTCTCCCAAGAGATAATAAACTAAAGTTTTGCTAGTAATGTACTGCATCACTTTTTTTTATATCATTAATCTTCATCACATTGATTGGTAATGGAACCTTGTAGGCTGGCACATTGGGCAATGTTGGATTCATGTGGGGCTTCAGCAGTTTAAATGTGTTCGTCAAAAGTCTTCCAATATAACAACTAGTTGAAATATAACCTGGCGTGGAGCTGTCGTAGATAAACTGATTGTACGTAGAAATGGTTAAGGTAGTATTAGTATGTCCTTAGCCAACAGACTTATAGGTCTTTTTATAATATTTTGGCTACCAGTCTTTAAAGTTAATGATATCCGTGTAGTTCATTATTAATATAGTGAACGGTTTTAATTTTCGACTACCCAAAATTATGCTCAGATAATCTTCTGGTAGATAAATGCGATTATGTTAAAAAATTAAGGGACACGTCAACCCTAGCCCTCTAGCGGAAGCAGCTGTCTGGCGCCAGGATCATATCATATTCGGTGGAAAACAATATAACTCCTGAACTTATACCGTTATTTCACTCAACACTAGGGTAGACGACCTCGTACACGCGCACAAAATGTGTTACTTATACTGTTTATCAAATCATCGCATTGGGCTTCGTTTAAATAAGATTTTTGCTATCTCAGTTTAAAAACCGTCATTTTGGAGTTATACTGTTTTTCCACTTACCGATTCAATTATTTTGTGCATAATTAACTGAACCATAAAACCAAACAAAAAGTTGAAACATAAAATTTAAAAAATTTCCGTTACAAAGCAAAAAACTGCGCATAAACTGTTTACAATCAAGAACATTATTTCATAAAATACAGAAACTTCTAAGTATATATTAATATATTAGAACACCAAGGACGACCTAATACAATACATGATAACAGAATTTTCTAAAAAATGAAAAAACAAAGCAAATTATAAATGCCCAAAATTTACTCAAGAAGTAATTTTAATACACACAAACACAGGTTTTTAATTAAAAATTGTAATTTTTTAATTGATTTATAAAGAACACAGTATAGGGTTATGAATGGAATAACATATAAGATAATTGGTCTTCACGGTTTTGCTGCCACATACGCACTTTTTTGTCAAATACACTTTGCCTCATAAATAGCGAAAACTTCTTCAAATCTTAAATAAATTTTGGAAGACATTAGATGTTTTCCATTTGAGCAAATCATGCACCTGGTACTTTAGAATTTTTTTAAATTTTGCAGGCAATAACGTTTTCACTTGATAAACTAAAACTAGACAATAATTAGCGTTTGTAAGACGTTCTCTACTTAAAAAAAAAAACAAAAAAAATATAAAACGCGTTTGACAAATAAATTCAAAAATTACTGAATTAGAGCCACCAAGTGCGACTATTTTGTCAAATAGAACAAAGCCTTTCTATTATCAAAAATTTGCTACGATTATTATATTACTTGATTTATTTGGGATTATTGGCACATGTAACCATAACCGCAAAAATTAACTTAGAAAGTCTAAGGAAATCAAAAACAAATCCGTATGTCAACCAACACACACAAAACAGCAGCCGTATTGCAAAAAACTAAAATTATTATACATCATTCAAATCAACAAAAATGTAATCAAATATCTAAAAAAAACAATAAACATTTAGGGCCAATATTACAATAGTGGTTTAAACTGCAAGTTTACTAACTGCTAGTTAAAATTTAAATCGCTAGTTAGTGGGAACGCGTATTACAATCGTCCCTATATTTTATGTCAACAAAATATTTAAAATCTTAACCTATAAAATGACGCGTCAAAAAATTTGTTTTAAAATTTTATTCAATAAATATATTGAATATCTTACAACAAAAAAAATGCAAATTAGTAAATATAGATAACTCCTTATAAACAATAGTAAGTTTCCAGTAATCACTATTAATACAATACACTTATTTCTTATAAGTAATAACTGTCATAACTCACGTAATTTAAGGTTATTTAAACTGCTAGTTAAATCGTTAATTGCCCATTTCCGCCAGTTAGCTATCCATATATTTTAATCCACAGTTAGCATTAATCCACGTATGTATGAGTTAAACCTTAAAGATTATTAAATGCCAGTATATCAGCATATAGCGCAGTCGTGTACGTCTAAAACAAATAAAATATTCCATACGCCCAATTAATTGCTGCACAATCAATATTAAGCAAGTATCTATCAAAAACTAGAGCTGTAAGCAGCATTGGTGTTAATAAAATAGCGACAACTAATAAATGTTATAATAAAAAAATCAGAATACAAAAAATTAAAAAGCCAAATTAAAAGAAATCACTCTTTATCTAAATCAAATTAATGTACAAAATACAGCAGATCTGTGTTCCAGAAAATTGTCGCCTAGTCAATTAGTAAATAATGAGTTATAGTAGTATGGATCAAAATAAACGCTTACTAATCAACATACCACCCAACTCAAACGCCCAGAGTTGAAAATAGTACTAGATCTAAAAACCATGTCTACAATAAAGATATTTGAGTGCAAATTATAAATATTCCTAGACAAATAAACTAATTCAAGTCACAGCATGCATTATGCGTTTTTGTAATAAACTGCACAAAAAGTCATTACCGGTAGTACACTACAAAAATGATAATAAAAAGAAAAACCAGAAAATGCATAATATGCAGTAAGTATAAACCATTAACGGTGTAACCTATCATAAAAAGTCTGCCTAAGAATAAAGTTACTCCACAATGCCCTTTTTAGCAACAGCTATTGATTTCTATGAGTTATTTTCAAATAAAAAGTCATCAGAGAAAAAAAAATAAAAGCATATGTTGCTATATTTATTATCATCAAAAGGTACTAATAACGAATCTCACTATATAAACGTTCTACGCATCATTGAAAAGATTTGTAGAACGACAACAAACAAAGCCCCAAAAAGTGTTGGCCAACAAATCAACTAACTTTGTAGATACCAACAGAGAATTCATTAATTAATCATAAATGTTGCTTAACTTGAAAGTGTTTTTACTATCACGTTGGCAACACGTTCAACAAATGCAGCAATTTGATTGAAAATGTGGTCTAAAGAGTACCTAAGTAAATTACAAATCAAAACCAAATGAAAGCACTCTACCAAAGAAATCAACAAAGCCATGTAACCAAAAAATGATCATTCTACTTAATAATACATTCTTTTCAATAGAAGTTAAATCGGACATATTTCCAGAAGTAAAATTGCAACAATAAAAATGTAAAGCAAATTTACAAATATAGCGATTAAATAGCTTTGTCTGCTGCCAATCAAAAATTAGAAACGTTTTCAAAACAAAATTAGTACAGATAAGTTTTTAAAAATATGCTTGACTTATTATCATTAATTCATTTATTTATTTAACGTCGATCTATTTTTCGCTGCCAAGGTTAATCACCGACGGCAGAAGTTAAAGCACCACATCTAAAAATGTTGTTGCAAATTTAGGAATTCTATTGAGGCAGTACACAGGACTTAAAAGTTGCTCTTTTTATCCAAAAAAGTCAGATTTGCTTAACAACTTATGCAAGCAAATGATGATAATTCTAATATTTATTAATTTATTTATGATCCACAAACGGTGTTAAATTATGTTTAAGGTAAAATAATTAAAAAAACATAGTTTTATGTTTTACAAATATACATACAGTTAATAAAATAAAACAACAAGCGTCTTAATTACCAAGCTTGTTTTGCTTGGTAATATCTAATAAATAAGTTTTGGAATTTGAAAAACTAATAAATATTTTTTCAAAATTATAAGTTTATTAAAAAAATTGAACATTTTCATATAAGAATGAAACACAACATCATTCAAATAACTGCCACGGCTGGCTTGATAATAACCCATCCAATTAACCCACTTTTTTAGTACAATTTTGATTGTTTGGGCTCTAATCACATGAATGGCAACTTCAATTTCGTGTTTCAAGGCATTAATCGTCTCTGGATGGTTAGCGTAACACTTATCCTTAAGGTCTCCCAACAAAAAAAATCCAACAAGGTTAAATCACAGCTTCTAGTCGGCCAATTGACATCAACATTTCGGCTAATTAATCAATTTCTAAAAACAGTGCGCAAAAGATGGATGGTTACGTTGGCTGTATGGTAAGTGGCCCCGTCTTGTTAAAACCAAATATCTTTTATTTCGTACTCTTAAATTCTTGGAAACAAAAATTCGTTTAGCATAGCACAGTAACGTTTGTTAATGACGGCAACGGCGGCTCCTTGCTAATTTTCGAAGAAAAATGACCCAATAATGCCGCCAAACCAAAAACTACACTAAACGGTTACTAGTTGTGAATGCATAAGCTGTTCAATAGTCATGTGTGGATTTTCTGATCCCCAAACGCAACAATTTTGCTTATTGACATAGCCTCCGAGATAAAATCAAGTCTCATCGGAAAACACAATTTTTCGATAAAAATGCTCATCTTCTGCCAAACGATATTTAGCCTATTGGGCATACTAAAAACGTATCAGATTGTAAGCCTTCAAATCAAGGTCTTTATACAAAATTCTTCTCAGAGATGTGCAAGAAATGTTCTGTTCCTGAGAACGATGAGGAGTTGATGTTGATGCATGTTCACGCACACTCTGAGCAACAGCAATATTTTTTTTGGCTGAGCGCACTGGAAGAGAATGTGAACGTGTTGTTTTATCCACAAACTGCGTTGAAAGCACTTCTTTTCTATCAAATTTGTTTTCATTATTTCCCAACATTCTTGAAGTGTAAAGCGTCAATTCGTGAATGTCAAACATAGAACTAAATTTCTGTCAACTCATAAATGTCATTATACATTTGAAAATCAAAATAAACACTAGTTCAAATTCCAAACGTTAAATGGCCTACCCTTTAGTAAGGTTTATGAGATCTAACTAACTAAATTGTTGCCTATCTGTTAAATTATATAAAGTTTTTAGTTTGTGCCGTGGATAACAAACAAATAGATCTAGACACAAAAAATTGCTATAACATCTCTGATAGTATTTTTCTTAACAATTCTCAAATCATCTTACTTATGTTACAAATTTCTCTCCACACACGCAATTATGTACAACACTAAATTATTTGTTTTGACTGATCTCTCAACATACGTGTAGCAATGTTCTAATTTTATTAGAAATCGCTAAAGGATGTCTATGTTTTTCGTCCGCAAAGCTAAAATTGCCTTGTTTTCAACAAAGCGCTGTAAAGAAATTGAAACCCAACCTTAACCTGATAAGTGTTTGGTCAACCACTAATTAAGTAAAAATGTACGTCATCAAAAATGAATACTCATTAAATGTTCTTTTTCTTTTAAAATTAGTAATTAACTAGACACGGTTACAATAAATACTGATGCTGATTTATTGTGTTATTTTTAATTTAAATGCCAAATTCAATACAACACTCAGATTAGCTAATTACTTGAATTATTAAGAATTGCTTAACATTCTGCATATTTAAAAATATTATTTCAATATATTAAATTTATATACAACAGTAACTTAGAAATAAATGTAAATACATATTCTGTACTTCATTTAAAAAATATTCAAAACGGATGTAGTTTAGCTAATGCTTTTGTTGTTTGCATTAATTGAATATGCAGTTACGTAAATGTTAGATATTCCATTGTTACAAAGCATCACCATGAATTCAGCTAGTTAAAAAAATATGCATTGTACTCCAACAAATCATAACAAAAAACAATAAATTCATTAATATATTCAACTTTTGATAAAATTGTTTGCTTTTATTTTGTGTTGAGGCAATTATGAAACAAACTGCAAATAAATATAACTGTGTATATACTATTCACTTTACTATGCTCACAGAGCAAATACTTCATACGCGTATGAAATATTTATTTTACTTGTTTGATTTGGTTTGTTTATTTAAATGTATGCAGATATAAATCATATATAATATGAATATTATAGTACTAATTATACATAAAATAAAATCCATAAGACATTAAAATCATATTAAGTAATTGAACTTTATGCACAAATGTTATTTGCTCTAATCCTAATCAAGAATAAATTATAATCAGTAAAGCTACTATGTTCAATAACAAAAAAAGGATAACATCTTAAAATTCCTGAAATATATTTTGATTATGCAAAAATTCGCCGCGCTTGGAGCGTACATGGCGTAATTCAAGCTTGTATTTTGGCATAATTGCGTCAAATGTTAGCTTCCAAGTGCTTAATTGTTTCTGGATTATCGGTGTAGACATGGAACTTTACATATCCCTAGAGAAAATCTAATGGCGTCAAACCGCACAAAAGAGGTGGCCAGGTCCATTTCGTGAAATTAATCATTCGTGAAATGTTTTTTTCAGTAAATTAATTGTATCGCGCGCTGTGTGGCATGTAGCGCCGTCCTGTTAAACCACATGTCTGCAACATTAATGCTGTTCAATTGAGGCACAAAGAAGTTGGCAATCATGTCTCTGTACCGCTCACCGTTCACTGTAACGTTCCGACCATCAACATTTTTGAAAACATATAGACCAATGATTCTTCCGTCCTATAAAGCGCACCAAACGGTATTTTTTTCTGGATGTAATAGTGTTTTGACAATGGCTTGTGGACAATTTTGTTTGTCGACGTAGCCATTTAACCAAAAGTGTGCTTCATCACTAAACAAAACTTTTAAATAAAATTATGGATCAACAGCAATGTTTTTCTCGGCTCATTTACTAAATGTACGGCGAGAACGATGATCGTGTGCCTTTAATTCCTGTACAAGTTGAATTTTATAAGCTTGTAAACCAAAATCTTTTTGCAAAATTTTCCATAAAGTGAATGGACACAAGTTTAATTGTTACGCACGATGACAAATTCGCATATTTGGATTATCATTAACACTACGCTGCACACTATCAATTACTTCTTGTACGCCTCTAAAAAAAACATTTTTTGGATATAAACAATTTATAATTTCAAAAATGGCTTAAATAAATTTCTAGTAAAATTTACTACTAAACGTTTATCTATAACTAAAGATAATTTCTAGAACTGACCTAGACCTAAATATCTCCTGAAAAATACATTCGTAAAACTTTTAATGATTTTAATTAGTTGATTATGCAGCATTTTAATTAGACGCTAATTAACTCTACTAATGATTAATTACTCACTTCCTTAGCATTTTTAAAATTTGCTATTATTCAGTTATCCTTGTGTTTTTGTTTTTCTTCTAACTTGTTTTATATCTAAGCATTTTGATACAAACTATTATCATTCGCTAGTTTTTTTGTCTAATCTTTTGTCTACCAAATTCTACTTACATCTTGTATTCATCTAACAGAGCGTGTTTCTGTGCTAACTAGGTTCTACCACGCAACCCGCATTCTTACTAGTGAAAAAGGTTCGTGTTTATTAAATAAAACATTAAACTGTTTTCATTATCTTTCAATCAAAAAGTACAATAAATTACCCATAGAGATATGAAAATTACTATGTAAGTATTAAGATATCTTTAATGAACAATTTAATGGTTAATTGTAACTATATTTATTACTGTAATAAAAATAAATCTATAATATCATCATACATTCATTGTTTTTAACAATTTATTAGATAAGATAATTATATATAAATATTTTAGTAACTCACCGCTGCTGTTTTGTCTGCATAATTACGAGCAGCTAACACGAAACAGGCTTCCGCTTCATTCATCCTGGCCCTCGCTAAATCACCATCCTGCAAATAAAAATATTACATTTATTACTTTTTATAATAAAAATATTCGTAATGTATTATTCTACGAACACTTTATAACATAATCATAATTTATAAATCGAATAAAAAACAGACTCAGATATAAAAAATTGTTATGTATATAGAACATGAAACGCTTCCTTTTTATCTAAAAGCTTATTTTATTTCTCACAAATAAAAATGAAATTGCCAACACACAAGCTTTAAATCTGATGTTTGTTTGGCTGATAGTTGAAAGGTTTTAATGGAACATTTCTGGAAAATATATAGAAATGAAATGACAATACTAGTATTACCTAGTAGATTGTATACTAATGGGAGTAAGTCGCTGCTTTTTTATGAGTAACATTGTACAAAGTTCGCTCGTTTTCTTCAAATCATTTAATAGACGAGTAAAATATATTTAATTTGAATGTAAACTATACTCCACTAAACTTACGCTGATTGTATATAACATATCCACAATTGCAATATTTGTAAGTATGTTGTTGGAAAACTAAAATAAGTGGAGTAAAAGAGCAAAGTGCAATGGTTGGGCGTGATTTAAAGCACTCATGAAAAATACATTTACGGAGATGGAAGAAAATTGATGTATCGTGTGATTCGAGACAGTTAATAGAGCAAAAGAAATAGTAATAGATATTTTTATTTCAGTTCAAATTGTTTTTGATTAAAACAAAAAAAAAACGTGTGTAGGAGTTTGAAGAGGAAAGAATAGAATTGAGTAATTGTGCAGATTAATTGATATTAAAAATCATGTACTGGTGAGTATATTTAGACAATATAAAATACATTAAATCAGGCAGTTTACACTTTCTGAACTAGTTGGTAAAAATTTATTCCATAAACTGGGAAGTTTGTTTTTGAAAATAATTTATTAAAACTTTTTCTATTTCTTCTACAGGGCAATTAAAGAAGTAGTATTCTACATTATTTTGAGTAAAATAGTTTATGTATACCTGTATCCGGGATGTATGTATATATATAATTCTTGTATTATTTGTTATTTGTTATATTCACATCACGCATGTGTCTCATTCTCAATGTCTACCGAGATACATCTGTTTGAAATTGGTAGAATAAAATAAAATAGCAATTTAACGTAGATAACAAGCACTCTGAATAACAAGTAACAGTTGTAAGCTGATACTGTTTGGTTACACTTTATTAATGATGTCGCACGATTTTACTTTTTTAACACCTCACCTTGGGCCTATTATAAGTAATGTTTAAAACAACCATATATAAGTAAATTAAAATACTAAGAATAGCCAGCGACAACGACAACAACAGCGACCGGAAACTCGGTACAATAGAATTTAATGCAGCTTCGTTGGTATACAACGGCCCACGCTGAGTTGTAGTGGTTTCAATAATTACAAGTTTGTCTATGTTATTGGTCTCGGGTTGCTCTCGCTAGCTACAAAGGAGTACATAAACACGTTCATATAAATAACTCAGCGGCTTAAAAATCAGTTATTAGTGCAATCGCTTTTCCATATTTACATAAAATCGCATTGATTTTGATGATATGCATAACATATTGAAGAAGTCACATCGGCCTCTCACAAAAAAAAGTTGGAAATGCATATTATTAAAAAGAGTACGTTTCAACAAATAAGACATTAACAAAAGGCTAATACTCAGAAACGCCAGTGTATAGTATTGAGCCAGATAAAAATTTAATTTATACTCTCCCCAAATAACTCCCAACGTTTTTGATTTTTGTGAAATCTTTGACAGGCTTTTCTTCAAGATATGTGAAAAGCTGAAATGATTTTCCACAACACTATCTGGCCAACAAACTATGTTTTTTTAAACATCTCATAAACTTATCCAACTTATTCAGCAACCCACCTACTTTGTGATGAACTTCTTGGTAAAGGATATTTGTTTTTTTCAACTATTTCAGAGATTACAACTGTTTTAGAAAATTTGAATCATCATTTGGGCAATTCCATTTCAAACGGACCAAAGCTGGAGGGGTGCATTGAGAAACTTGCTTATGTACTTTTTTTTAGTTTCTATAACTTATTAGTAGTCCTTTGATCGGTATATGAGGGTATAAAAAAAAATCTAAAATTTTTTTTAGTTGTTTTGTCCTTTTTTAACTTAATCGCATTTTTTGTTTTAACTCAAAAGAAATAAATTTACTAAAAAAATCAACCAGAAATTTTCCGTAGAATCTTATCTTATCTTATCTTACAAGAAACAACAAAGGACCCAACATAGACCTTTGAGACACATGTTAACTTAGCACTACCGAACATAAACCACGCTTTATCTATTATTATAGTTAAAATGCTTATTATTTAATTGATCAATATTCATTCTAATCAAACTAGTCCAAATATTAAAAAAAACTCTTAAACATTGCAACAATTACACTAAAAAAATTGAATTGACAAAAACCCAAATTTCTTAGGTTTCCATAAAATTTATTTGTTCAAAAAATTAAATAGCTCTTCTTTGAAATGATCAAAATTAGTTAAGTTTACTAATTAAAAAAAGGAGATCTTTATGCCTTGACCAAAAACCTTTAAGCCTTACCAATAATTTTCTTGAAATTATAAAAATAATAGTTAGAATTGATAATTTTAACGCTAACCATCTTGGTGTTCTGCTAGATTCTGCTTTTTTAACGACTATTTTGGATTAACATTAATAAACTTCTTCATATAACCAAAAATGCTATTTACAACTTTGCAGATAATACAACCTTTCATACTGCTTTTTAAAAACAAATATGGCTTTTAAAATTTCTGGATTAGAATCTGTAGAATCTATAAACAATAATCTTGATTACATTTTGAGCGTCGTTTTTACATCTACCAACATTGAGAAAATGATATCTAAAATAGACAGAGAAAAATCAGTCTGCAGTACAACACACATATTTACTGTTAAGAAAATGTGAAGTCTATAAAAACCTTTTAAAATTTAAACAATATTGTCTAGAAAACTAACTATATAACTGTTAAGAAACTTAAACAAAGTAGACATCATAAAATAAAACAACAAACTACACGTTGCATCAACAAGAAACTATAATGATTTACTTGCATTCTGCAAAGTTTAGTGATCAAGCATCACGTGTCGATATACATACAACGTTTCCTTCTCTAAAACCTGTATCATATCAGTAAAATCTGCAAAACTCAAAACTGTCGGACAAGCTAGTGACTTAAAAATGCTCTGACTGGAAACCACACACACAAAATCAAAATAAGATCTATCAAAACATATTTCATTATTAAACTACTCTTTTTCCTAATAATGTGAATAAAATAAAAGTCTAAGATTTAAATACCACCCCCACTCCCAACAACAACAGTAAATAAAAAACTGAAGTAAAAAAGCCAAAAATCTTAACTAACCAAAGTAAAAGAAATGGTATCAGTAACTTGGCAACATCAAGAAGATTCTAAGCAATCCGTATCTATAATAAATTGTGTAAATCATCAAATAACAAATCTTAAGGCTTTTACGTCAAATTTGTTAGATATCATCAAGATTAATACTATAGCCATTCCAAACCACTACCAAATCTAAATTTTTGCATATACATACTTCAAACAACAACGTATTTTGATCTCCAAAGCAACAATTTAATTGAGGTGGAACATTTTGGCAATCGTACGTAAACAAATCAGTGATATAAAAAAAGTTATTGCACATGATTGTGAAAAACTTCCTGGTATCTCATTACTTAGTAAAGTTTTGTAGATAGGATATTTCCATTAGGGAGTAAACCTAACACAATGATTCAAAAAATCATGACTAATAGCAACCTTAACTTCCAAATCAGATACAGGATGGTCAAGTGTTATATATAATAATAATATACTTTATTTTTCTTATAGTGCCATACTCGCTATGAGCGTCGGCACCCTCTCGTATGTTTGTGGTGTGCGATAATAGTTCCACACAAACATACAGTTTAACGTAGAATCCAAACCACACCACTAGAGGGGTTTACTAGGCAAATACTTTGCTGGTTTGACATTGCCCTGACAAATGAGACAACCGCAACAAAAAAAAAAAATCGACAAAATAGATATTGCCGCTGCCGAGAACCAAATCCGGGCTCCCTGCACAACAGTCCACGCACTAGACCATTGTGCTACGGTCGCTTATACTTATAAATTACAAATAAAATAAACTTTCCATTTTACTGTATAATTTATAATGCAAAAAAATGTCAACTTGACACTTCAAGGCCAGATAATATTTATAGTTAGTCCTGATATGGACGTTAATAGTTAATTCAATTAATAAGCTGAAAGCTGTTGAAATGTGGACACTACAACGGAATACTTATAACATCTTGGGTCAACAAAGTAAGAAGCAAAGAAGTAATCCAAAGATCGGACTCAAACACTGTGAGTTATGCACTGTTTTTAAGTAAAAAATACAGTTTCTAATGCCATACAAGGCAAAATTGAAAAAAAATTCTTTGCTCGTTGGTGTTGCTAAAAGCGGCGGACTGCTAAAGCTTATTTTCTTATTTTTGGCCGTTGATACACTATATACTATTATGGCTATCTATGCAGTTTTATAGTTTGTTCGCGTTAAGACTGCAGTAGTATTTGTTATGGCAACTGGGATACAATGCTCTGGTTGACTTAGAAGCCTACCCAATTTACAATAAAATATCTACCAGATTAAAACAAAGTTATTTGTAATTGTATAAATTTAGTTAACAATTTTTACTATTTAATATTTTTGGCGTTATTGTAACTAGGTTAACGCATTTGTAAATAGTTATATGCATTTCAACTTTAAATTACAATTTTTTTTGTTGCTGACGTACAGATAAAATCAAAAACTTAAATATGAGTAAACGTCATACAATTCTAAGAATTGTTTTGAATAAATTTTAGTATTAATAGTGACTAATATACATTTCTATTAAATATATTAATATTTAATTAAGTAGCAATAAACTATATTGTTTCTGCTTTAAAGTTTTTAAATAATTTAAAATTATTTTATTATAATATAATAAAGAAAATAAAGTTAACTGTATTATAATACCAACAATGTTGCAATTACAGTTGTATGACACTGACTTTATATACCACTCCCATCACTGCAATCTTAACGCGGACAAACTATAATTAACATTATTTTCACTCTTTTTTTAATCACCTTGTATAAGTAATTGTTTATTACAAACTAACGTATAATAAGTAATTACTTAGAACAAGAAAAAGGACATATCAAAGAAAACTCCAATAAACCCCGCAGAGGTTTACAAAGCCAGTAACTTAATTGTGTCGAGTACATTCAAGCGTGCTAAAATACTTGTTTTTTGAAGTTAGAACATCTCACCGTATATAAAAATTTAAACTGTGCGGGCTTATGTGGATACACGTGTAAGAAACATCAAAGAACCGCATTTGATGATGAAACGCAACAGAATAAAATAGTATACAAATAAAAAAAATATCGACACGTAACGTATTTATAGGAAACAGAACACAATAGACTATAAAACCTATATTCAAGGCTATTTTGTATTATTCACAATACTTATGTTACCATAATATAAAGATATATATTATATAGCATATAAACACATGCTCAAACAAGTTACATTGTGTACTTTGCTGAAAACCCTACATACTGTATAAATTTAAACCTCCAGGGATATTGCTATAATGACAAATTTGTACTTCATAATATAATATAATCTTATCCCAAATCATCTAGAAAAATATATTTGCTCCCCTTCTGGTTTAATTTCCTTCCCAGTAAAATCTCACTCTCGCTTTCTCATTTCAACTCATATCCGCTAGCATAAAATCAATGACACCCAAAATATTAAATTACTCAATCAAATCATACAAAAATCTTACCTTTAAACAGGATCCTTGAATATAAATAACACGTTGCGCCCAAATAGGAACCTGCAGGATCATTCTCATGGTAGTATCCAATTCCATCGGTGACAACAAAACGACGTAAAAATCTTGTAGCAGCGGATGAGCATAAAATTCATTCAAAAAGTCCATTATTGTGTCCGCATGTAGTGTTGTACTGCAAACAACCACATGTTTTTCCGATTGCGCCCTGTGCGACGAATAAGATCCGCCAAGTTTCTGTCTTTCCATCCAAGTAAATGCTAATTGCTCAAACTGCAATTAAAAGTTAGCATCACCATCGCTGCCGCAAATCCTTTTGTAATATATTGAGTTTAAGTGTAATTAATAACGAATGGAAACTATCGTTACAATTTCAATATTAATGTGCCTTATCAAGAAACTCATTTAACAGGTAATTAATTTCCTCAATCACCCACTAATTTAAGTTAAGCAAATTTAATTACCCCAAACATTAATATATTTGACATTTTTATCACATGATAAAAATAAACATCTGCTCTTATAAACCATAAACATTAATTCTTTCTTGAAAAAATAAATATACAGCTTATTTTTATGTTATACTCGAGAAAATCGTTTCAGGACAACATTAAAGACATAATGCCGCCGCTTTTAATACACACGTTTCATGTTGTGCAATTTGGGGATATTGAAATTTGAAGAGCAGTCTAGTTTTTTGTTTATCAAGTTAGATTAAATTTGCAAATGTAATTATGCGTTTTTATCAAATGAATGAACGCGGGTAAAATACAACATTGGGGGCAATTAGTTAAATAGGTTTTCCGTTAATTAGTCGAATATAAATGGTTGGTAATTGGGTTACCTGTGTTGGTAATACGATCAGTGCTACACATATCATTATGACCATGTATAGTTGCGAAGGCCATATATCCGGCACAAAATCGCCGTAGCCGACTGTAGAAAATGTTACTACCACGTAATATGTAGCTTGGAATAAGTTCAGGTGTCGATGTCCTGCTCTTTGGAAGTGTTGTATACCACAAACGCTGAAAAAATAAATAAATATTAAACTTAAATTAAACAATTAATTTTATTTGATAATTCTCAATCAAATTGATGTGAAAAAGTAATTTCAATTTAATTTTGCTGAGGAAACTTTTATTAAACTTTTTTATTGCATCCACTTATAACATCTCAGCAAATTAAACTATTACTTTTTTAAAGTTTTATAAGAAAGTATTAAGTATAAGCAATCAGAAATGAATTTGAATAGGTTATTGTTATATAAGAATCTAAACTCTTTCTTACATTAAATCTAATTATGACTACATAGACAACAAATATTTATTAAATATATTTTTTCTTTTTCTTAATAAATTTTTAAATTAATAAATTCCATTATTCTAGCAATTCTACATCGCAAGTGATAATAAGTATAGTATTTTACCTAACTTAACCACTCGCTTTTAAATCACCCATAAAACATCAATAAATGTAAAATGGTGCTGTAAAAAGTTGAAAAGAAAAAATAAAAAGTTGTAGTTGTAAAGACATTTTGGTTAAAGTATAGCACAGACATAAACAATCCAAAAGTTTTTGGTGAAACCATAATAATTGTTGTTAAAGTTATTTCTACTCTACACATTTAATCATCCTACTTCCATAGGTCTTCAAACGGCATCAGATACTGTTATAAAAAACATAATAATGAGTTTAAAGAGTCATACGGAATTGATAGAAACCTATAAAACTTTTAAAAGATAAATTATCTAGTTTTATCCAGCCTTTAACAGTCCTCATCATTAAAAAAGCACCAAAAGTGACTACTCTAACTACAGACCAATTCTCTTCTGCATTGACAAAAAGTAAAGGAAAAATATGTCAAAACTATGATGTATAACTTTTTAAAACTTAATAATATTATTGACCCAAGCCAATTTTGATTTGTACAAAGAAGAGGCACAAGCAATCTTCTAGAAAAATTTGCGAATGAAATAAACTTGCAGTTAAATAAAAGGATGCACGTATTTTGTAAATTTGTAGACTTTATCAAAGCCTTTAACACTATTAGCCACATCCAGTTAATTAGTATACTAGAAGGGTACAATATTAGAGGAATGGTGTTATATTAATTTATCAGTTATCTAAGCTCAAGAACTTATGAAGTAAAAGTAGAAGACTGTTTTAGTAGTGCAAAAAAATAAGTATTAAGGTACCACAATGCAACGTACTGAATCCACTTCTCTATATATTATATGTAAATGACAAAAATTGCTTTACAAACAGCAAATATCTACTGCATGCAAACAATACTGTCATCATATACACTCATAACGAACCAAATATAAGATTAACAAAAATAATAATAAATTTAAATTAATAAAAATGTGAGCGAATGACAAAAAATTAGTTATTAACTTCAACAAAACCAAGATCATGCACAATAAAGAACATGCTATCACCAATCTTCAATTCCAGTCACATATATGTCTTAAAACCACTAAAATCACCTGCAAATGCACAAAAAGAACTGAATGGGTAACTCAAATTAAATATTTGAGTATTATAATTGGTAATCTCTTTTATAAAATCCTCAAATAATAGCTATTAACGCTAAATTAAGACACTTTGCAAAAAGATTCTACCACCTTTGTTTTTTTCTTTCAGAATCTGTATTCAAAACCATGTATATCGCGCTAGTGAAATCGTCTTTACATTACTCTACAATTACCCACCATCTTAGTAATTAGAAAGTTTAGGCAACCACTAAATGCAAGATTAAGTAAAAAGGTAATTAAAAATAAAAACCATTCGCCTTTTTCACAAATCTTCGAAAAACTTTTAAAATCTGAAATTGTATAAAACCATAAATTATCCCAGTTGCTTTTTGCATTGGTCACAAGTTTAATGACTAATACCCAATATGATCAGATAATTATATACTGCCTTTAAAAACCTCATAAGAAGTAAACCCTGAAAACCTGAGCAACCCCACCAGAGATGTGGTAACCAACCCATATAAAAAGTGAAGTCAGTGCAAACAAGAGCGGTAGAACTGGTTTCCGTAGAGAAGGTTAAACGTGGGGTTAACCTAACATTGTAAAAAGCAATACCCAAACGATGCAGGAGATAGCAAAAAAGTTATAAAAAACAAGATGTATATTACCGCCTTGCAAGAAATCAGATAGAAAGGAAAAGTATAGATAAATAAACCAATACTTTACTTTATAGCGAAAACAAGGAGATACAAAAACAAAAAAGCATAAAACTCATACTAAGCAAGAATGCTAGAAAAGCCTTTTTCTTCTTCTTTTTTCTACGGTTTTCTCTTGTTATTGAGTAGGAGCAGTGGTTTTGCGAACTATATCACGCCAGCGGATCCTACGTTTTGCGTCCTTGGTAGCCTTATTTAGAGTGGAACTCGTTAAATCTTTTATTTGGTTTGGCCACCTTTTTGGAGAACGACCTCTTGATTTTGTGCCTTCCATTTTTTGCTGGACTATAAATCTTTTAAAGTTATCGTCTTTTTTCCTCTTACATGCCGAAATTATCTCAAATTCGAGAGTATATAATTTGTGAGAGTTGCTGCAGTTCTTTGATCTCGTTGAGGATAGACACATTTGTTCGTCTGGCCGTCCAATGAACTCGGAGTATGCGCCTTCAACACCATATTTCACAGGCATCAATTTTCTTCTTGTCTAGTACTTGTCCAAGTTTCTGCACCATTTAGTACGACGGAGAATATGAGTGTTTTAATTATTTCTTTCTTCGTATTCAGTGTTATGCCACTATCTACCCATGTTCTTTGTAGTTCTCTTACGGTTCTTTTTGCAATCTCACACCTTTGTTGTATTTCTACAGAACATCCACCCTCATTTGTAATTACTGCACCCAAATATAAAAATTGATTAACCACATGCAATTGTCCAGTATGTGTAATGTCGGGCAAGTTGTTATTTAGACAGTCTACAATTATGACTTTTGTTTCATCGTGAGTAATCTCTAGATGAAAGATGACACTTTCTTGTTTTAATGTTTTCATTAATTCTAACAGTTCTTCTGCCAAGCTAGCGAATACTACTGTGTCATCAGCGTACCGTAAATTGTTGATTTTCACACCTCCCACGGAAATGGCACCTGTCCAGTTTTCCAGTGTTTTTCTCATAACATAATTCACCATATATGTTGAATAGCATTGGTGATAATATGCATCTCTGCCTGGCACTTTTACGGATTAAACATGCTTTTGACAGATAGTTATCAATTTGTACAACAGCTTCACTGTGGGTGTATAGTTCCTGGATTAAGAGCATCAGATGATTTAACATTCCCATCTCCGTTAATATGGACCATAAGTTATTCCACTTTAGGCTATCAAAGGCTTTGCAATAGTCAATGAAGTACATGTACACTAGTTTATTAATTTTGCAAGCTTTTTCGGGTGGAATTTGCCTTTGTAAGAAGGTTCTGAGCCTCTCATTTAGGATTGTGATGAGAATCTTACTTGCGTGTGACATGAAGGCTATTAGTCGATAATTGTCACATTTTTCCATTGAACCTTTTTTAAACAACGAAAAAATACAGAACTAGCCGATTCTTTAAGCCAGATTCCGGTTATCCATATATTTTGGCAGATACGATGAAAAATGTCAATACCTTTTTCTCCAGTAACCTTGATAATTTCTGCAGTTATACTATCTATTCCGGTGGATTTGTCAAGTTTTAATCGTTTTATAGCGTTTCTTACTTCTTCTTTTAGTATGAACAGTTCTTGCATATTTTCATAGAGTTTTTTGCAATATTTCCTCTATACTTCTAATATCTCTTGCATATTTGTTATTTTTCCGCCTGCTTCATCTTGAATTGTCTAAGTGCAAGGTGCGTAGGGACCGTTGATCTTTTTTATTAGTCTATACAGGTTTTTGGTTTTATTTCGTTCTGCATGTGCTTGTCCTTTTTTACAGATCTCCATAAGATGGGTGTTTTTATCTTTTCTGCAGCATTTTTGTGTATCCTGCTAAGCTGTCGGTACTAATTTCGCGATTCCATACTAGTTAAACCTTCGCTTTTTAACTTACGCCGTTCTTCTATCACACTAAAGGTGTCACCTGTCATCCAGTGCTATTGTTTCTCCGATCTTTGAGTTTTGAAAGTTTGTGCAATTGTAGTCGTAATTGTACTTTTGGTGTACTGCCATATTTCTTCAGGTGTGCTTGTATAGAAAATTTGATTGTCTAGTTCTAGTAATTCGTTAAACTTATCGCAGAATTAATTTTTGTCATCAATTTCTAGTCTCTTTACGGATATTTTCCTATAAGACATCTTAAATTTCAGTTTAAATTGCGCAGTCAGCAGTCTGCGGTCACTTGCACATTTTGCTCCTGGAAAAGTTTTAGTTTTTCTAATGGACGTACGCCATCGGTTTTTAATTAAAATGTAGTCGATTTGGTTTCGATAGTTACCGTCAGGAGACTCCCACGTATACAAACGTCTAATATGTTGTTGGTATAGTGTGTAATAGTAAAACTATTTTCTGTGCAGAAAGAAGTTTATCAGACAATTTCCTCTACCATTTCTGACCGCAACACCAAATTTACCCACAATGTTCCTTATGTGGTCATCTCTTTGAGTTAAAATCACCGATTAACATAGCTATTTCTCTTCCTGTGACTTTTCGCAGTTTTTCATCCAGTTGTAAAATTCTTTTATTTCTTGATCACTGCATGCGCTTGTTGGAGCATAGACTTGCCCCCACGAAAGATGATATAGAAGAAGAAATAGGATCGATATACAGGTAACATGCAAAAAAGTACCTAGGTATAATACTCTCATGCATAAATAAGTCAAAAAGATAACATAGGAGATGTTGCTCCTTACACAAGACAACACGTATAAACGAATAAATAAACAATTGCGGAACCTAGCAATAGAGTTAAACCTGTTTATAAATGGCACATATTTCCCACATAATGTTATACAGGGAGTTTATAAATGAATGGAATTATGTAATCATTTTAAATATGCCGCTTTTTTAAAATCGTCCACTATACTACATATGTTTTCATATGTTTGCTTGACAGCTGTCAAAGTTGATCTGTCAAAACAAATAGTTTAGTGAACAATCCCATTCATTTATAAACTCCCTGTACATAATAGCATGTGGCAAATGCCAAAAGGTAGAAAAGTAAGCCAGATCTACCATGTGTTAATCAACAAAAGAAGAGTTACTATAATAAAAAATATAAAAACATATTAAAGAGCTTATTGCAATTCAGACCATTTTCTAGTAGAAACAACAATAAAAAATATTTATTTAATAGTCCCTTAAGCCGTCTAATGCGTTTAGGCAATAAGTTAGAATAGATTTGTTTATTAATTCATTAAGTTTGTTTAAATTGTTATTAGTTAGAACACTTTAATTAATAGTATAATATAGTATTATGTTTTGTTTTGAAATGAAACGTTTACATGTTTGTGATACTTTACTCTGTTATGTTAATTTTGCTTTAAATGGGTGTACCGTAAATAAATAAATAAATAAATAAATAAAAAGTACGGTTTTAGAAAAAGCGACCAACCAATGATCAGAAAAATTAGGATATATAACATATTCATAGACTTTAGACAAGCTTTCGACAGTATTACCAAAAAAATATTGTTTGGCAGACTAAAACATAAAAATAACAGAAAAGCTACATTTCGTCATTGCGGCAAACTACAAAAACACCATAACACAGACACTAATATAACTAGGTTGTAAAGCAATAAAAGTAAAGCTGAGTACCACCGTTGCTAAGACAAAATACAGGAACAATGACAAAACCAAGAAAACAAATAATTTATGGAGTGTCACTAGTGGTTTGCACCTTAAAGTAGTGAAAGGCGGTTAAGATTCTGTCTATGAGTTACGTAGATGTTCTCAGCTTGATTGTAACTGACTTTGCTTTTTTGACTGGAGAGGGAAATTTTTAAAAGACCTAATGTGTCGGAATCACTTTCCAAAAGTATGAAAGCACCTACCAACTAAACTCTTCCTGATGAAATCACACACATAAAAGTTTTACATATTTTTTGTCTGCATTGTAAGTGACGTATTTGATAATCTTTGGTCTAACTCTATTTCTAAGTACTTTACAGTACCCATCTATAGAAACAAAAGACAAATAAATATTAACCATCACAAATTTAAAGAAGAAGACACATTTACATATCCACAATTAAAACTAAACGCGTTCTACAATACAACTCAAAAGATATAAAAAAAAATTGCAGCAAGACATGGACACTATTAAATATTGAAAACAGATGGAGAGGAGCGGAGATAAAAGTATTGAGAAAAATATTTGGACCAATGAGAACATATGAAAACACCTACAAATGATGAATTATGAATTAAATAAATTAATAGACGGAGCTGACATGGTAAGGCAATGGTTCGGACACATAATAAGAATGTAGAAGGGAAGAAAAACAAAGCAAATGACGCAGTGGCTACCAAAAAAACCAAGATCAAAACAAAATAATGGAAAACCCATAAACAATAAATGTCACAGAGTGATGGAAACTTGAAGCTGCTATAGATAAATGGAAGTTTGTGGTAGAACAAGCCAAGACCCATCCAGGGTTGTAAATTTTTGGAATTCTGCAATAATGAAATCTATCATAACGTTAGTGTGGTTCTATTAATCCTAAACCTTTAGAGGCAATATCCAAGTAAGCATAACCAGTCTGATATCAACTACCTTAGCAAAAAAATACAAATAAAGCAGCAAAAATAAAACCAGAGCAAGTTTTTTTGTCCTAAACTTATTGCTAATAGCAACCCACCAATCTCACAGATCTAGGAAACCGACTATCACGCAATTTTTATTTGATAACAAATAAAGTGGCTTTGCTTCAAACGTTATCCCCAACATCACCATCATTCAGAATAAAACAATTTTTTAAACATCCTATATTCCTTAACGATAAAAATGAGCTAGAAGACTTCAAATAAAAATCAGACCCAGCTAAAACTTATATCGGAGTACTTGTTTTCACGCAATCCTAAAAAATATTAAATTATATCGTTAAGTTATCAGTTTTAAAATATCATTGTAATTAAAATTACAGCACTTTGCATAGCACATTCATCGTATTAATAAAAATTGCCAAAAATAGATCTTTTGACTAGAAATGACAAATCTAATAGATTGAATTTTAAAAATTCTCATTCCACAATCAAAATAAAACAAAAGCATAATCAACATAAAAAAATTCTCCCCAAATCTCAAATTTTTTATCAAAAATAGGTAGTAGCCTAAAGACTATCTATGAAAAAATAGTGACAGTGTATAAAAAATAGTCAAATAATAGAGCAAACAGTTTAAATAAAGCAATTTAAAAATAACCATGATGGATTCCCAAACTGCTCAGTACAAACAAAACTGCAATGATAACAAATTTGCAAAAAAATTGTCTTAAATGAAAACTTTTTCTATAGAAGTGTAATTGAGAATGAGACCTGAGGGATCCTCCCACAAAACAGAAACTCAAAAATGCAAAATTACAATTTTCTGCGCAAAAAATAATGGTCACAGGTTTATGGGACGCTGAGAAATTTTCCTAATTAAATTTGTGCAAACAAAACTACAATAAGAAGAATGTCTACAAAGACACAATAAAATACTTGAAAGTGGCACACAAACACAGGTCTAACATTTTTGCTTAAAAAACGACATCTGCAGAGTGCATAAAGCACGAATTATACAAAAAATAATCAAACGTGCGGCTTTAAGGCATTACAAAATCCACCTTATAGTGACTTTTATCTCTTCAAAATTCAAAAAACTCATAAGAGGGCGTCGCTTTTTATCGAACAACAACTTATGGTTATGTTTATATAAAAGTATAAAATTATTATAAAACATAACCAAACCTACTATAATTATATAATAAAAAAAAAAACATAACTTTAATAATAATGTCAGCTAAAAAATAGTTAAACAAATTAAATAAAAAATAGTAGGCTTTATAAATAAACCATTTCCATTCAGCAAAATGCAATACAACTTAATTGGGATATATAACTACATTCGCTAAATAACTACATTCAATCAATCATATCAAACAGAATTCCATCAGCATTTATAAAACGTAGTAATTTTTTATGTACATAAAAAAATAATATACAGCACTGCACAATATTAACCACATTTTACTTTAATAAAAATACAGACGCGTCGATGCTTTATAAATATTTTTAGTATAGAAATCGTTTTAGTGATCATATTTTGTGGCAACATATATAAAACTCAATTTAAAAATATGCAATTTTATAGATTATTAAATTGCTATTTTGTTTGTATAGAAAACGCTTATTACCTTGTAAAAACGAGGCACAAAAGTGTTGCAGAAAGTATCGTTAGTTGTTGCGACAATGCCGATTGAGACTTTTGCATTGCCCTATGTAAATCGTTCTGAAACAAAGAAAATTATTAGCATATATACAAAGGCATACAGTGAAATGGTAATTAATGGTTGGTGATGGTAATGATAGGGTGCAATTATTTAATTTAAATAATATATTATAATTTACATTTTATAGTATTATATGTACGTATTGTGTTTTCTTTATAGTAAAATGTAAATAAAAATAATATTTTATTTTACAAAAACAGTATTCAAAGAACTCAACTGCAATATTATAATTAATTTATATAATATTAAATAGTTTATTTATTTTGTAAACAGTGGTTTATGTTAACATTGTTTATAATAGTTGTACAATATACATTATTATTTGTGTACTGGTAGAGTGTGTTAAAATAGTTTAATTTAAAACATTGATTTGTGGAGTCAAAAATATGATTTATTAATTTGTTTATTTTATTTTGTTTGTTAGATTTTTTTAGTTATCCATACATAGACCAAGTGAGTATATCAAAGTACAATAACATTGGAGTCATTGAACTTTAGTTGTCTGAGATTATTCACATTTAGTGGTAGTTTGGTGATAAAAACGTTTGTTGCGACACTTATTAAAAAAAAACATTTGAATACCTGGGCGTAACAATGTTAAAAAAGGCTTTGATAGATGATAAAAAGATTAAAACAACAAACTTGTAATAAACCCAGGTACAACACGTTCCCATACAAAAAAATCTAGAATTTGCGTTTCGATCTGAAAACCTTGGTAACCTTTACTAAGTATCGTACCCCATACTGTGTTAAGTTTATTAGGTTTCAGATTTAAGTAATTTTTTGATCGTCCTACAAGAGAATCAACCAAAGCCATACACAACTAAATACTTTAAAGTATATGCCACTTCGATTCGATTCTACGGAATAAAAATTAGTGTTAAAAATTTCTATAATGTTGATATTATAAGTTTATTTGTTCAAAAAACATAACATAACAATTTACAGCTAAATATAAAACCTTCACTCTATAAAAAAATATCTTGATGTTTTAATTTCCGTATATCATAAAGCTAAATCATAAACATATAGTCCTTTATGATAAACAAAGATAAAAAGCATTAAAAACATTTTTATTATTTGGTACAACGAGACATACGCTTGAAGAATATAAAACTGATTACACTTTCCCGCCGGCATCGCAGAAAGGGCAATATCCTACAATTATTGTTCCTCACTGCAGGATTTCATCATATCGTTTCAAGAACTTTCCATATTTTATATATTTGCATTTCACGTTTGCTTATACAAAAGCAATAACTTTGCATTTCAAAAATTCCATTCTTACGTGAAGTTATAATTTTATTAACGTGCAACAAAATTTAACTTTAGATATTTAAACTAAAGTTTATTTAAGATTTAATTACGCATATATTGTTAAATAGTTTTTACCTCACTAGAATAAATAATCTTGATTAATAAAATTTTTAAAAAATATATAAATCACTTTTTATATAGTTTTAATAATTCATAAAATATGATAAATACTACAGATTATTTATTAAGTGTCTTGCCCACTACTACACCAAAGGTTTTTCGTAAATGAAATGTTTAATATCAATTTATAATTTAAAATTTTACTATATATACATTTATTATATTATGCAAAACATGCATACACAAACTTGACTTTGGTAATACACCCTTGTTCAACGTTATTACTAAAAAAATATGTCAAAAACAGCAGCAAGTAAGTAAACTATTACCGTTGAGTGAGGAAATATTAAAAAGAACCGCAGGGCGTGCTCATGTTTGCCGTTTGTATGTCAAAATTTGCATAAAGCTAGACAAACTTACCAGTAAAATCGTTTGAGGCACAGTGATATTTTATGCTTGATGAAGCTCCAGCCTAGTTTTTGCATAATACGTAAAACTATTTAAATAAACGGTTCGGAAAAAGATGGATTGGTTGGGACGCCCTGCTACATAACCACCAATCTCACAGATGTACTACGTTTGCAATTTTTGTTGTTTGGTTGGATATTTAAAAGATAATGTTTATGCCACAGTAGTTAATAAAACATTGGTACAATATTGTAGATGTTTGTCAGCAACTAAAAAAATATGGTAATTGCAATATAGTCAGTTCAAACTTTGCTACTTTGACTTTACTTAGTACATTACTAATTACAGTAATTACTTTTTTAAAGCCATTGAATGTTGGAACTTGGTATATTAGATTTCTTCTCCTGTCAAGACGTGGAAAGTTCTTATTAACGAGTGTTTAACACAAATGAATAAAATAAAACCACAAATAACTTCATTGTTATTTGATTTTAATTTAAAGAATCTCTGAAAACGTGCAATAAAAAATGAAAACAAAAAAGTGTTTCCTATACGAAGACTAAATTATTTTTTTTTATGCATCACATAACATTCTACAAATATTTTATAGAAATGAAATTTAAAACAGATTTCTCTACAAGAAAATTTGTTAAAACCAAATATTTTTTTAAGCAAGGAATCGACTGTACTGTAAAGTATAATAAAGAATACAAATTACAAGCGCAAGTAAATTATATGAGTAAATGCACACCGGATACGTTTTATACAAAATCAAGTAGTGCAAATACGTACAAATTCCTACAAACAATTTTAGTAATCTAATAAAACGTCGCAGACTGCATACCAATTAATCGTATATACACGTATGTATATTGTATATATTTGACTTCTAATCACGGGGTGTCTTGTTAGAATTTTACCATACAATTTGTACAAAAAACACTGAATGTTTGTTATATAAACAAAAAGCATTCCTTTTATTATTTCCATCACTATCAACGTAATAAATAATAAAGAAAATACATTTAAAAAAATCACTATTTCTGTCTTAAATATATTTTAATTGACTCAATTGCTACTACGTTTTAATAAATAATCCTTTGTTGAATTGTTTATACTAATAAATGTACTTATATATGTATACTAAATGCCATGGAAGTAACAAGAAAGAATAAGAATTTTTCGCCCAAATTTGACAGATTTGTCTATTAAAAATGTTACTTACATTTAATTAAAATTTAAACAGCTGATAGTTTTTGTTTTCCTGTTTTTTCCTCAATTTTTCTCATTATACATATAATAAGCAAATGTTTAGCTATAAATAAGTTTTGCTCAGTTTGTCTTATTAATTACTTCTTCTTTGGCTTCTATCCAGGTTTTAAGATTTTCTCCTACTTCATCGTTCCATTTTTTTTTTGGCTTTTTGTGTATTTTTTTTTTGCTTGCCACACCTTTTTCTCAGTCTAAAGACAGACTTCTCTATACTATCTAGTGTTGGTTCCACTTCTAGTTCCTTCCTTATTGTATTATTGCGGTCTTTTCTTGTCATTCTTTTTTACTCATAAGTATTTTATTTTCATTGCTTGTATTTTGTTTTGCTACTTTGTAAATATCCAGCATTTATTTCCGCACATTAATATTGGTTTGTGTATTGTCTCATTCTTTGTTATTTCTATTTTTTTATAATGTCATTACTCAGCAAGTAGAACAATTTTGTTAAGTTTTTTATTTTGCTATTTAATTCAGTATAATTTTTTCCTTGTTTTTGCATTTTTACCCCTAATTATTTGAAATTATCTGTTTGTTCTATATCTTGTTGTTAATTATTTTGGCTTCTGTGCTTCTTCTAACGTCTTTCCTTATTACCATTGTGTTTGTCTTTTCTATATTTAATTTTTCTATGCTAATATTCAAGTTTACCTGCAGTTCTTTATTGTCTTTGGCACATATCATTAAATTGCCCGCAAAAACGCATTTGATTAAAAAATTTAGTTTCATAATTCTAAAACTTCTTTACTTTTTCTGTTTATTTTTGTTGTTGCTTCATCTAGTAATATATTAAATATAGTTGGGCTTAATACATTGCCTTGTCTAATATATTTTTTACTTTCAAATTTTATCAATTTTAAACTGTTTGCTTTGACGCAGTTTTTTGTCATTATAAATATGCTATTGCTTATTAGTCTACAATAAACTGTTACAAATGTGGTCCCTTTTCTGAAGCCGTTCTGTAACAGTTTTAGTTTTGAGTCTTTTATTACTTTTAATTTAATTTCTAAAAATCTTTAATATACTCGTGCTACTATGCTCAATAAAGTGATATCTCTGTAGTTTTTATAGTTACGCTTTTTATTATTATGATAAGTCTTTATTGAAAAGATGTGTCAGTATTTCCATACCAATACTTTGTCAACATTTTTAACGTTATTTCGTTGTGCGTTTCTTTACCCTTTTTAGCTTATTTATTGCATTTGATACTAATTAAGCGTATTTTGAATTCATTCAGTATTCTCTATTTTGTAATCTATATGTTTGTTTGAGTCTTCGTTCTCTACCACATTCGTTTGTTCTGGTTTTAATAAACCCCAAACTATTCTTTCCAGCGTACAAAAATATTTTCCCGTCTTTGGATTTTACGTAGATGCGTTTAGATTGTTTGCCTTTCCTAAGTGTTCTTAACATTATTCTAGTTGCTCTATATTTTCTCCAAACTTTTCCCATGTGTCTTTTTTTGCTTTTTTTGTCTTTTATGCATTATAATCATTATTTCTATTTCCTAAGTATTTTTTCCATTTTATCTTTATCTCTGATTTTATTTCTTTGCCTAATCATTTTGTTTTTTTTTTTTAATTTTATCTATTTCTTTTAATTTTTTTTTTAAGTTGTTTATTCAACATGTTGTCTTTGCTGCCTTTATGATTGTTTTTTTAAATTTCTCTACAAGTCTTTTAGGGTGTAATTTTTAATATTATCTTTGATTTATTTGATTTTGCTCATTTTTAGTTTTACTTTATATTTTTATGCAATTTCTTTTTGTCTTAATTTATTTATGTTACTTTCCATTTTGTTTTTTTTTTTAACTACGATGTGTAAAAAAAGTTTGTTGATCTGTTTTTATTTTTATTTTCCACAGTACTAAGTAGTTCTCTGTATACAGTTCTTCTTACTCTTATGTCGTTAACTTTTTTTATATAGTCTTTGTTTAATATAATGTATTCTATTATATTTTATATTTTCTATATTTATTTTATAAAATCTTTTTATATTATTCATATTATCGAAGTAATGATTTTATTTATTTATTTATTTTATTTTATTTTATTTCTACATACATGTTTCGATGATTAATCATCATTTTCAATGTATTTATATAATAAAATATTTATTTTATTTTATTTCTACATACATGTTTCCATGATTAATCATCAATCATCATTTTCAATGTATTTATATAATATAATATTTTATTATATAAATACATTGAAAATGATGAGTAATCATCGAAACATGTATGTAGAAATAAAATAAAATAAATAAATAAATAAAATCATTACTTCGATAATATGAATAATATTCTATTATAGACTTTTTGCCCCTACTTATTACCTTTCTTGAATCTTTTGGTTTTGCTCGTCATTTGATGGCCCATATACTACTATTATTATTGTTTTCTCTTGTTTTTCTACTTACAATTTTATTTCCATTATCCTTTTCCTGATTTCCGTCCAGTTCTTACATTGTTGGTTTTGCTGCTTAACAATACATCCTACACCTTTTTTTAATGTTTGTATTTGATCTACTCCAGAATATATTAGCATTTTTTCTTTTTTTCCTTTTTGTAATTTTATTTCAGTTATGCCTAGAATGTCTAAATATGCTTTATCAAATTCTTCCACTAATTATTTTCTTTACGTTAAGCTTCTAACGTTCCACGTCCCAATTTTTCAAATATAATTTTTTGTTTTCTAATGTGATTTCCATTAATTGCCTTATGCATAACTTTAATAGTTTTTTGTTGTTAAGCAATCTTTCACATGCAGTTCTTTGAATCGTGTGCTACATTGTTCTTCTTGCTAAAAAATCAACAACATTTTGTTTTGTATTTCTTTTGTGTAATCTTTGTCAAGCGTTTGATTCTTAAAACATATAAAATTGCTAAGTATTTCTGCTTTCTTGTTTTCAGTGGTAAGCTTCAGTACTTTTTTTTTTGTCTATCAGTTCTACTCTTTTAGCTTCATCAATATCCATTTCCATATTAATAGTTACACTCATTCTTTTTCTTGGCTCTGTTTCTCCGTCGGAGGTTGCAAATTATCGTGGCAACTTTAACTTTGGGGATAGCTGAGCAAAACAGGTCCGCCGACGATGCTCCAAACCATTCCCGCAGGTTGCGCAGCCAGGATTGTAGTAACCCATATTTTTGGTTTCAAGAGATGTGGTCTAGATACTCTAGCTTTCGCTTTTTTATAGTGAAAAGGATTTCGGTCTCTTTGCTCATCCTACAAAACACTTCGACGTTGGTGATTTTGTCGGTCCATGATATGCGCAGCATTCGGCAATAGACCCACATCTCGAAAGCCTTTTGGTAGTTTCCTGGTGTATATAAGTATCGGAAAAATGTAGCATGTGTTTCATGTATGACGAATGCTGCCCTTGCTTGTCCTATGCGGTCTAGAAATTCTTGTCTATATGTCCAGTCATTATTCATCCATTTTCCAAGATATTTATACGAGGGACACTGCCAAAGTTTGCGGAAAATGTAAAGCAAAACACAAATTACGTTATGTAAATCGCTTTATTGCTTCTCAAAATATTCTCCTTTAAAATCTATACACTTTTGCATCCGATGAAACCATTATTTAAAACAATTTTGCCACTCTAAGCAAAGTATCTCCAAAACAAATGATATAAATGCTTCAACGGCCTCTTCAGGCGATGAAAAACGCTTGCCACGCATTTTATTTTTGATATGTCAAAATAGGAAGAAGTCATTGGACAATAAATCAGGCAAATATGTAATCATTAATTGGATGTTGTTACTGGTCAAAAACTCTACAGTTTGTCGTGCTGTGTGAGCGCTTGCATTGTCATGATAAACAATAATTCGCCGGTTTATGTTGTTCCTTCTGATTTCAGCAATAATTTCCGGCAAACAAATTGAAGTATACCAGTCAGCATTAACTGTCTTTCTACCCCCTAATGCAACAGTTGCAACATAACCCGTTTTTCCGAAGAAACAAGCAATCATTCTTTTCGAAACGCTTCATGAACGCATCACTTTTGTGGGTTTAGTAGGTTCATTTTAAAACACCCATACAGTCGATTGCTGTTTAGTTTCAGGCTCATATGAATATATCCAAGATTCGTCACCTGTTACGATGTTATATACCAAATTTAAACAACCTTTTACGAATTTTTTTAGCTTTTCCTTGCACCACCTGACACGTGCCTGTTTTTTTTTTTTTTTTTAATAGTGTGGGGTCCAACGACTGCAAAGCTTCCTGACATGCAAATGATCGTGCAAAATCGTATGGAGGTATTTGTTTTGCTGCAATGCCTAAGGATGCCTCAATCTCACTATAGGTCACATGCCGATCTGACAAAATCATTTTACGCACAGCATCAATATTTTTCGCGACAACAGAAGTGTACGTCATTCATTCATTCGCAAAGTACGTCATTAAACGTTGGTCTTCCACGCTTGAATTCTGCGAACCATTTGTAAACCATAGTTTTGGATGGTGCTTCATCCCCAAATAACGAACAAAGTTTTTCCACACATTGCTGCGGTGTTCAACCATATCGGATGTTGTTGATTGTTCTACCATTTACAACGACTCCTGCGGGGTTCTTAAGAGTGTTTCTCTGACAATGGCTTCGGAGTAGATATTGAATAGCATTGGGGAGAGTACACATTCCTGCCTCACACCCTTTTGTATGTTAATGTCATCTGACAGTTCGTTTTCGTTTTTGATTATCGCTGTCTGGCCATAAAGGTATGACACTATTCTTATGTCATGATACTCGATATCCATGCCTATTAAAATGTTTCGTGTTTTACATTATCAAATGCTTTGCTGTAGTCAATGTAACAGGCATATACGTCCTTATTTACATCCTGACAGCGTTGAACTAGTACCCCAAATGCATGGAGTGTTTCCCTCGTTCCAAATCCGTTTAAATCCCATTAAACTTATCATGCGGTAATCATTGTAGTTTGTTGCATGCGGTTTCTTGGGTAGGGTGATGAACGTAGATGTTAGCCAATTTTGTGGTGTGATGCCAGTTTTGTATATTGTGTTCATAAGATCTGTGAGAACGTTGATTTTATCGTCTTCGACCAACTTTAGCTTTTTGCTGTATATTTTGTCCAAAGGGACAGGTCCCCTTAGCCTGTTTTTGTGATTTTTATAGCATGTTTCACTTTGCTGTTTTGTATTTCATGGCCATTCTGTGCAAGGTGATTTAGATTGTAGCCATCGGGCTTGCTATCGTTGAATAAATCTATTACGTATTATTTTTTGGTGTTGTAGTTTGTCCTTCAGATTTAATAATATTTTCCCACTTGTGATTTCAGTATAGTCGTTCTTCGTTTGTTATTAGTACCTACCATTTCACTGATTTTCTTGTGAACATTAAAGCTGTCGTACCTATTCTGCAAATCCTCGATTTTGCTACATTGTTCCATCAACTGTTTTTCTTTAGCTTGACGTATTTTCTTCTTGATAATTTTTTTAGATGTCTTGATGTTCCTTTTCTTTTCTGTTTTTATATGAGTTTCGTTTTTCTATTAGTGTAAAAATCTTAGTTGTCATCCATTTTTTCTTCTTTACACGGTTTATGGTTCCAACAACTTTGTTTTGGGTTGTACGGAAAACATCTTTGACGTTTTCCCAAACTTTGTTTACGGCACTGCTGTTTGTTGGTACCGAGCCTGCTAAAACCTTAGTTTATTTTAGTTGTTGATTTATGTAGTACTTCCGGGTCTCGCAACCTACAGATGTCTTAATTTTTGTTTGTAGGTTTTATTGATTTTCTTGTTTTCAGTTTTACTTTTAGTTTCATAACTACTGCGTTATGCAACGTCGGAAACTACACCTGCGCCCGGGTAAGTTTTATCCGATGTTACCCCGTTTTAAATTGCTTGCTTATTAATATGTAGTCTATCTCGTTGCAGACTATGTTATCTTTACTGTCTCCATGAGATTTCCATGTGTATACCCTGCGAGGATGAAGTTTAAAGTGTTTGTTTGTAACTATTAAATTTTTATCGATGCAGAATTGCAAAAGCCTATCGCCGCTGTTCACTATTACCATTACTCCATAGGTTATCTCAACTGCTTGGAAAATAATCGTGTGCATTCTTAGTGGTAAAAATATATTGGAATCCAGGTCTTGCAAAAAGATTTCCGCTCCAAAACCTTCACTGGTTTTTGAGCTATCCGTGTATATTCTAATCAAAACGGTAACTGTTAAGGTTCTTTTTTCCAACATGAGTTTAATCCATCCACTAATTGTAGGGCTTAAACCATGTGTTTCTATTTTTTTGAAAGCGGGTTTATCGTTCAATATTTATAAACATTCCCAAGGTAAACTTTGTCACTTAGTGATTTTTTGATTCGGACTTTTACGATATGTAGGGTTGATTTGGTAGATCTTTCTTGGGTGTACGCATGTTGGTTTAATGATAAAGGCTGTTTCCTACATTAATCTTTTGCATAATTACCCTAATGTATTCAGGAGGCTAATTAGTTGATAGGATTTTGCAAAGTTGTAATCGTTACGACCTGGTTTTGGTATTAATTTTGATTTCCTTCAAGAAGCGATGCAAGCTTAGCATGTGATTAGGATAATATTTTTTCCCCATTGAAGAAGGGCAGAAAAGCACAAAGGTGGCGACGACGTTCTTCCCAGTCGTCTTTTAGCAAGGTTGGGTTTCTTAAACCACCAAAGTATGGTAGGTTAGATTCGGTAGCCATCCTAAGTTAGCATAAATCCATTTAAGTTTGTTTTAAACATTGTTTCAACTTAGTTCTTCTCAACACATTAGCATTCAACCTAGCAGTGACCAGTGGCATAAAAAATTAAAATGCAGAGATTTACTAAGTTAGAAAACCAAATTATAGCGGACTATAAAGGAATAATAGAAGAAAAGAATATGCAGTTTGTAACCAACTGATATTTAAAAAAAAAACACCTTAGCATTCAAACTAGCAGTGATCGGTAGAATGAAAAAAAAAAATGCAGAGATTTACTGGGTTAGCAAGACAAGTTATAAAAACTATATAAAAATAATAGAAGAGAAGAATATGCAGTTTGTAACCTACTGACACACGGATGGACCCGCGTTTACATCATATATGTGAAAAGAAGCTTGCCAAAGAGACAAACATGAGATGAACCTGCGTCACTTTACAAGGCTATCATCATCTAATATGCAGTAAGACGAACTTCTATTATCTAGAAGAAGATTGTTTGTGATGCCTCTGTAAAACGAATATATAAATATCACCTTCTAAAACGTAAGAAAACGTAATATATCAATAGCTCTATTTATTAACAAAATACCGAAATAAATGTACATGCATGTCTTATCCTAACTCGACTATTAAAAGTAAATACTACAGTATTTTATACTATCTATGTTGTATTAATACTGAATACTGAAGTTGCAAATAAAAATTTATTATTAATAATACCTGTCATAATATAACATTTAACAAAATATTTAATTAATTTTTTATAAGTATAATAGCCGTAGAAAAATAGCTACCATTTTATTTTCCATTTCCACAAGGCTTAGTGCAACGTTTATAATTGTAGAAAATAAAATACTATATATAATATGCAATCTCTATAGAGAATATAAGAGCATGCTACTTAAAATTTCCATTCAAGTTTAGTAAATTATTAATTAGAAAGATAATATTTCTCTAAGCAATAAATTTTCTCTTATCAAAATAAAATAAAACGTTTAAATAAGATTATATCAACGGAATAGTAAATTTTATGTCATACCCAAGCAATTAATTTTCCTGTTTGTTAACCCACATTTTTTTCTGTAAATATATAAAGACCTCACTGGGATTAACAGAATTGTATATGTTACAAATGGATCAAACCTCAGGAGATCCAACTTGGAAGCAAAACCACAATGGACTTGGAAACAATAAATTTATAAACAAAAAGTAAATGATGTAAAATATTAATTTATGTTGGCCGGGAATTATAATTTTAAGTTTGTGTTTTAATTTAAAATTTCTATACTTGTTCATTCCCTTGGATAATGTATATTTTCTATTAAAATAAATATTTACTTAACTACCGGCTATTATGTTGATACGGAAAAGTTGGTTTTAAGTTAAGCTTCTTTTAAAATTTAAAAGAGCTTTTTATTCATGCACGTTATGCACCAAAGTAAATATTTGAGGATTATTTCTGAAAATTGTATAAGAATTGACTAAGGGAAATGTGGTTCCCACACAGTACAGTTCAATTAACATATAAATATTTTATATTTAGTATGAATGTGCGGAAAGGATAGGAAGTACATTATTATTATAATGTAATAATTTTTTTTAATACATATTATTTTGCGCGTTCTTAATAATTCTACTGGTAATACCCACCCACATTAAAGTTAACGATAAATTTATAAAGTATGTCATAAACTGAAATGAAAAAAAAACTTTCTAATAAAAAATTATATTTTAAACGTTTATATTTTACTAAATAATAAATCTGCTATTAAAATTTTATAATCTTAGTATTTAATTTTTAATGACAAATTTTTTAGTGACACTTTTCTGGTACACTTTCTTTTATACTTTGTTGAATTAGTATAGTCAAATTTTCTACTTGAATATGTGGATAGTTTTTGATATATTTCTTAAATTTAGATTTATTAGTAAAAACATAAAAAACAAATTTTGTTTAAAAAATGAAGAAACAAAATGTTAATTTCTTCTGACATTATGTCAAAAGCTATAAAAAACTAAATACGTATTATTTTAGTTAGAAATACGTGACTATTGACTTAAAAAAAAAGATTGATTATATGATAAAAAGCTGATAGCCTCAAAACTACAATTTAAATCATTTATTTGTTTGATGTTGTCACTATGTGATGAAACATGTCACAGTTTATCACATATACCATTAAAATTTAAAAAACTTGTTTTTTATTTTTATTCAATCTACTAAAGAGATTTAACATCTTACAACCTAGATATTCAACATTTTAGTACATGTCAATTTAGTTGGAACTAAGTAATCATGTGGATTCAGATTATTAAGAACTTTTCATTGCAAATAAAACTCCAAAATTATTTGTTAAAAAAAAAAAATAACAGAAATACTAACTTACTAAACTAAAGATCAGATTCGTAAGCCATATATCACTATAATTAATTTTTTTTAATCAAATTTAAAAACGCTACGTAAAAAAATAAGTGATCATTAAAAAATGTTAGAATAATAAAACAATCCATTAAACTAAAAAAATTCACAAGATAGTTATAATTTAAATAAAAATCAAATGTTCTGTATCGTAATAACTCCATTACGATACGCGTTAGATAATAAAATCTTGTTTTAAGCTTTATTACAATACGCAAAATATTATTAATATATAAAACACCCATCAGTGTTGTAGTTTTTTACAAACCTTTTGTTATAGCTGAAACTCTCAAATTAAAAAAAAAATGGTAGTATTTACGGTACAATAAATCCCCAATTAATGTCACCATTAAGGTAAAGTTTGACCATTCTGTTTTGTAAATTCAAAGCCAATATTCTTTTGAAATTGTAGTTGACATCGATATAAAAACAACTAAATTATAATATAAAATTTATTCAGATCAAATGATGTAAATATTTACTCCAGTTTTTGCATTCATAATAATCTCATTAAGAAAAACGTTATTGAGTATTGTAATGAAGTCATTAATAATGAAGAATTTTTATTAGCATAATCATAAATACATCAATAGTAATAATAATCAAATAATAAATAAATAACATCCTTCTTTAAAATAGATAGCAAAAAAGGTCTAGGCAAAAGACAAATATCGTAGTTGAAAAACTTAAAACAATGGTTTGGAGAAACATCAACCAAACTTTCTTTATTTTTTAAAAATATTTTTACCTTTTTCCGATTCTCATTCAAACATGATTTCCATTTCTTTGAATGCATTTGCTTATTATCATCCCACTTTAGTTCATTACACTCATCCACCTAATGATTCCAAGTCCCTACTCCATTTTAACAAATTTTTCACGTTTTATATTTTTCATTCATTCAATTCTCTGCAAGTTGGCATTGTATCTGCTACTATCAAATATTCCGATAGGTATCTTGCAGTTCTACCTCTTCTAGTCTGTTCACTGTAATTTTTTCACTGACATTTCGCCACTTTCATACAATTTTTTTTTATACCAAAGTTTGTCATACATACACTTCCATTTTTTTTCATTCCCATTAACTTAATATTTCTTTTACTAAACTTTTGCTCCTTTCAAAAAAATCTTTCTTTAAATTTTAGCAGTTTTGCAGCTGCCACTAGTTGACTTTCTACAAAACTATATAACCAGGTGTTGAAGGCTCTACTCCTAATGCTTGCTTCTCTCTTCCTCATCTCAGACTTCTGCTCCGTATAACATAACACTAATTTATTTTTCCACATATTCATAAATCTTTCAGCTGCTACCTATGCTTTCTTACTTACATATCGTACATGGTTTCTATTAGATCCATCACTAGCACACATAAATCCTAAATACTTAAACAGTTTCATCTGTTCAATCAATTGACCATTCGACTTAAACTCTTCTGTTTTGATTTTCCTTTTTTTTAAGCCATTTATTTTTATCAACATTTACTTACAATTTTTTTTGTTTAATTTTTTTTCTTATTCTTTCAATCATTTCTTTCATGCTACTATTTGTTGGTGCCTGAATTACGACATCATCAGCGTACGCTAGCTACCATACTCTTTTGGCCCAATTACTACTCAGCCAGTTTGCCCTATTTTTTAAGACACTTTTCAGACTTGCCGTGCTCAACATTTAAACTGGTACACTTATATAACATGCAGTAAAAGTAATAATAATAATAAAATAATAATAACAATAATAATAAAAACTGTGTTTTGGAGTGCAAACAAATGCCTATCGAATAACATTTTCAAAACAATTGTTGTTTATCTGTCATCAGTGCAGTGCAAAATTTTTGCAAATATCTTAAGTATATTTCAAAAAGGCGTTAAGTGTTGAAGAGATAAGCCAAGCGCTGCGAAAGCTTATTACTTGTGCATCGCTAAGAACTGTTGCTGCCCATTTCAATGTAAACCACGTTGTGATCAGAAAAGTTCAAATGCTTTTTAATGACACTGGAACTTTTCAACATAGGCACGGCGGAAGGCAAAATTGCAGTACAACAGTCAGGGAGGACCGGTTTATTACGATTCAGTGTCAAAAGAATAGATTTTCTACTGAAAGAACACTCAAAGTAAAAAGAAAGATCCATGTAGTAAATTCAAGGTTCAAATTTTCTAAAAAATGCTCATTGTTAACCAGAACCCACAAAAAAAAATTTAGAGTGGGCACACCAACATGCAAATTGGAGTGTTGAAGATTGGGGTCCATAGCTTTGATAAAAAAATGAAAATTTGGAGATGCAGAGCTATATTGAGAAAAACGTGACTTAACTACCGTTCAATTACAATTTGGGGAGGTATTTCTGCAACTTGTCGTACTAAATTGGTTATATTTGGAAATACTACAATAAATAATGTCAAGTATCATAATAAGTTATTAGAATATTAGAACCTGTAGTGTTGCCATTTGCCAATAAATTTAACAATGGTTTCGTGTTTGTTGATGATAATTCGCGTCCTCATAGAACAAGGCAAATCAATGCATTTTTTAAAGAGAACAATATTACGCACATGGATTGGCCAGCAAACTCTTCATATCTTAATCTCATAGAGAACGGATGGGATTACCTGAAAAGGTTGATAAAGTCACGAGGAGTGGATCCAAACAATCACCATCAACTCCAAACTGCCGGTTTGGAAGAATAGCTAAATATTTCTCAGCATTACATTCGGGATTTAACTTTCAGCAAACCAAGACGTTGCCAAGAGGTTATAAGAGCTAACGGAGGTCCCACGCATTATTAATATTTTAGTGTTTGGCTATTATTCTTTTCAGAGCAAGCTTTTCTGTAATACTAAAATAAAGATTTTGTTATTTTTCTATTAAAACATTTGAAATTTGTTATTTAAGTTTTATTCTTTTAATTCTTCACCCTAAAAGTGTTTTCAAAACCTTATACTATCAATTAAGCAAAAAAACGTTCCTCAAAAAGTAGTCATTTGTTTTTTATGTATGTTCTTGTAAGTGTACCAGTTCAAATGTTGAGCAATGTATTAAATAGTAAGGGAATCAACGGACATCTCTTTCGTAAGCCTCTATTCACTCTAAACCTTTCACTTTTACATTCACCCACTTTTTCTCGACACCCAGTTTTTTTATATATTCCTTTCATTGCTTCTATTACCTGCTCTGATACAATCTTTTTTTTCAAACATTTTAGAAGCATACCTCTGTCAATTATGTCATACAAGCGGCGTAAGTCTATAAAGAGTGCATAAATCCTCCTTTCCTTCTGTCCTAACTCTTTAGCCACAACATATGTTCGCGCCATAAATTTGTTCCTTTCCCTTTTCTGAAAACCACGTGTATTTCAGGAATGATCTGCTTTTTGTCTATTTCTAATTGGAAAATTCTTTCTACTATCTTTACGAATATTTTATAAAAGCCATAAAATTAGCCAAATCTTCTTTTTTTTCCTCTTTTTATATATACAATATAAGCATTATATCCCCTAACATCTTGGCATATGCTTTGTTTTTTGCCATATTTGATTTCATTTGCTTTATAATCTGTCATTCATTCCAGTAGGCGCGGTTTTCCAAGTTTCATTTAGTATGCCGTCTGGCACACCGTTTTTCCCATTTTGATTTAATTATATCTTCTAACATCTTAAATTTTTTTGCATATATTCTTTGGTTCTGTTTCACCGTTCTCTCTTTTTAGCAGATTTTCAAAATAACTATTCCATTTTTTTATTTATATCTTTTCAAGAACCGTTTTCTTGCTTTCATAGTTGTTCTTAATATACTACCACACGTCCTTTTTTATTTTTATTTTACTCATTTTATTTGACTCTTTTTTTCTTCTCATTTTTTACACTCTTCTTTAATTTTTTTTATTTAATTAAATAGTGTAATGCTACCTTTTCCTTGTCTCAGCCTCTTCAAGCTTATTCTCAATTTATTTTTTCAATCTTTGCAATCATTATTAAACCCACTTTTTGTTTTGTTTCAATTTAAGCTAATAATATTAATTAATAATAATAAATAATGAAGTCATTACAATACAAAATATTTAAACATTTTAATACTAAAAAATAAAAAAAGCAAAATAGAAAAAATAGTATAAATAACTCGATAAACTAGCCGTTGACTTCGTAATGCGTCTAATTTAAACCTCGGCGCAGAACTATGGCACGTTTAATCCGCAAAACATTTTGAAGCAATTATGATTTCAGGACATAAGTCCACACAAGTAGTGTCCATGTAACTGAAATTACATTTTAATTAAAATGTGGATGGAGCTGATACTAGATCTTATCGACTGAACTTTCAAACTCTTCGATTGTAGAATGTATACCTACAAATCCCTTACGGACAAACTAAAGAATACAGTAAAAAACCAAGCCTCCACGCTTAAACAACACTTAACAAACAAAATAACAACATTTGAAATGTGGATATAATAGAGTTACTAACAAAAAAGTATTGAGAAAAAGATGAAAAAAAAGCAATATTATTAACAATATAAATTAGGAAGATTGAAAACCTTAGTCACGTTATAAGAGATGCCCGATACAAACTTCTACAACTCATAATCTAAGAAAAAACCACTAACTAGAAAAGTGTGGGAAATGAAAATAAAATAGCGGTTACGCAATCTCAAAGATAAGATCGGGTGCACCTCAAACCAACTATTTAAAGCAGCAGTATTCAAATTGTCATGATAGTAAAATACAAATCAGTCGAGTCCCGGCCGCCGTCAAAAGAGGATAGAAAAGAGAAAAGCTCGTGCAAGACCAAAAACTGCAATTTTTATTGCATTCCAAGCTCGGATAATTGATAGAACTGGTTGATCAATCAATTATTCACTTACTAACACTAATTCAATTGAATTTTCAGCATGGAATGCAATGCGGAACTCAGACCTTTCTGTACCTGGAGGTCCAGAAAATGTCCAACTAATATAAATATTAAGACACCAAAATTAAGAATATGGAAGAACGTATGGTGAAAATGTTCAAAAACAAGTCGGAGAAGATTGACATCGCCTTTGACAAAAACAAGCAGGCCAAATACGACCTAGACACTACCCTCCAATCCCTCTGTAACAACACCACAAAAAAAATTAAGAAGATGGTTGCTGAATCCTCTGCGGACCTGACCGTCAAGATGGCTAAGTATCTTGTCACGACCCCTGCCAAGCCCCAACCTACCAAGACACCGGAACCCCAGATGCCGCGCCCCAGAAAAAAGATTTTAGACTGTAAGCAAGAAAAAGAAGTCCAAGAAAGGCAGGAAGTATCCGGGTGAGTCCTCCTCAACCTCTTTGAGCACTAGGCCATCAGCCAATCTACGTCAGGTGCCTTTATCGTCAAAAAGACCCTCAGCCGCCAAGACCAAAGAGTCTTCATCCCGGCCAGCTCCTAAGGCTCAGTCAGCCGCCTTAGACCAGACTGCTGAGCCCTGAGGACATCCTCGTTCCTCTTCTCCGCCAGTACCCACAGAAGGTGCTGGAACACGACAACCTCCTCCCATTGCAATCAGGATAAAACCTTCAAGTCGCAAAACATCACAATCGACCGAGCCGTAAACGTGATTGACGGCATACGTATGCACCCTCTCACGCATACCGTCTTTCGTGCTGTTATTGAGCGCCGCACAGCCGCTAATGTGGTGCACTACAACTTATAAGTAGCGGCTGAAAAAACCCTAAAGTACGTTATTCGGAACATTCCCGATTGCGTCACGACAGATGTGGTGCAAGCCGTGCTCATCGATAGGGGGTTTGAACCATCATCCGTTACACGCATGGAAAGGAACGAAAAATCCTTCCCAATGCTGTACGTACAGCTCTATTGTGCAACAAAGCCCCCAGCTCTATTAGGGCTGGGGGCTTTGTTGCACAGTGAAGAAAAAAAACGAAGAGATTGTACAATGCTATCTCGATGCAACGCACCATATGTGTGTGTCAAGTGCGCCGGAGCCCATCCAAGCTCCGCGTGTGCTTCATCTAAAGAGTCTGGGCATGTAGCTACGTGCGCCAGGTGCGGTGGGTCGCACACTGCTAGCTACAAAGACTGCCCAGTATATGTTAAGCTGCGAGCTAATCGTTTTGGCAAGGCCCACAGTACGGCAACTGCTAATCATCAGCAAACCACCGTCCCTCTAAGTGGCAGCCCCAAAGTCAGCAAGAACGTTTCTCATGCTCAAGCGGCAAGTTCTGCAAATAGCGCAAACATCTTTTATAAAAATCAGTTGTTGCTCCGCTTATCCAAAGCAAGTGACAATGATTTTAAGAAGTTAATTTTATCTTCAGCTCAGGTTTGCGTTTGATAAAATTAAATGTGATAAGTTACATCAACAAAACCATTGATTTAAATAATGAAAAAATAATTAATCGCATATATTAGAGTCGAAATGCTAACACAAAAAGTGATAATCAATTAACAGAAAAAATAAAAATCTGCTGTGCCGTAAAGCAAAAATGCATCCTACTCACTATTCCTAGTTATCATGTATATCGAAGCTATTTTTAGTAAAATTTTAAATGAGGAAATGAACCTGTTAACTGGTCACCTCGTTCGTGCAATTTGACGCCATTAGATTATTTTCTGAGAATATGAAAAATCTCATATCTACATCGATAAACCAGAAACACTTAAACATTTTGTAATCAACATTTGACAAATTATTGCCAATTTACTGCAAACAGTGTGTGAACATGTATGAGCCAGCCGCGGCGGCACATGCCCGAAATCATATTCAAACATTATTGCCATAAAATTATCTGTCAAATAAAACCAATTTCATAAAGTTCTCCACTTCTAAAAAAATCACAAAAAACCTTAAATTTAAACAAGATAAACGTCACAATTTTAATGTTTGTCAACTGAGTTATATAACATGAAGCTACATAGATGGCCAACGCTTAATTTTACTAAAACTAAAAGCACAAATTTCACTCATGCTCAACAGCTAATTGAGGCTATTTACACATACACCAAGTGTGTATAACTTATGTGCAATTCATTATCAACAACATAAATACTCGGTGTGGAGGTTGAGTAATCAAGCGTTTGTCAATTATCAGAAAAAAATAAAATTAATAATAATTCATTTTGCCTTAACCATTCAATTTTATTAGATAGTGCTGTTAATAAAACTTTATTTGTATAGTCATAAGATGAGTACTATTGCGATAATCAATAAAATAATATCGTGTTTAGTAGTTATAAACTGAACTTACCCAAAATGTTTATAATAATATTAATAATAATAATAAACTTTATTTATGTTTGCCAACATATTTACAAAACGTAATATTGGGTTTGAAGTTTAGCAAAACTTAGAACATCTTCAATAGAATAAAAAACTTATCATAAACTGATTCCTTTTTCTATATTAATAATAACAGTCGCCAAACCACAAAATAACCGTCAAACAAAAAATCAGCAACAAACTCCAGTGCCAAGCAACCAAATTATCACCTTACTACGGATAGTCGTAAAAAGGCATAAGCAACAATGACACGCTGTGAATTCCAGATTCATCACAGACAAACAAAATGCCTTCTTAAAAATACGCTACCCCATCAACAGAAGAAAACTGCAACTTTTAAGAACATCTATTGAACAGCCAAGCAATTTCTTAGAAAACAAAAGACAAAATGCATTCCAAAAAACCAACTTTAACTCAAAATCTGCTGTACGTACTGAATTAAAAGCATGTATGCTAAATAATACCATTAATTTAAATTATGTGTATTTCATACACCATCAACTTCCCAGTTACAGGAACCAGGCGCCAACAACTTAAACACATAATTCCAAATATTTCCATCAAGGAATAAATTAAAGATAATCTGCTCAATGAGTTTAATGACTACATAAAAGTGTTATTGCACAATCTACTGTAACAAGCCAATACTCCTGACCGGATATTACAATAATAAATAAGACTTCTTGCCGTTGACATTGATTGCAATGATGTTTATACTCACATAAGTAGGTGAACACAAAATTAGCTTCAGTTAACATAATGCGGGTACCTAACCAAACTGTAGCAGACATGATATCCATCAAAAACTAAAATAAACAGCTAGAGTCAAAAGTTGCACACCCCGATGAACCTAAACTCTAAACAGTGTGAAAAGAAGAAATGCTATGTCTAACAAGATCAGTAGTGACAGTTGCAGAAACCTATTACGTCAATGCTAACAACGTTATCTAAATGTGTCTATTTGCATACCACCATCAAGTCACCATTGAGCGTGCTTATAATGTTCGACTACGACTCTTAACATTAAATCTAAAAAGTAGCAAGAAACTTTAACCACCATTAAGTCAAATTAGTTTCAATTTTTGACATCATGCTAAATGGACTATGCCAATACTATAAAGCCAAGAAGAAGGGGCGTTGAAAAAAAAAAGTATTTTTACTTTTCTTTGTAATTATTGGCGCAATTTTCTTTGCTATTTTCTTAATAAATAATTGTATTGTAACAAACTCAATTTTCAATTTAAATTCATTTTTGGCAGTTATTTATTTGGCCGCCGTGTGCGCCTCACACAACGCACAATAGGTTGCAACGGCCCTGTCTGTCTTGAAAAACTGAAAAACCCAATATACCGGTAAGACAATCCCATATTCAAAAAGGCAACTTTGAATATATGAACTTATTTAAACAGAACTTTACTAATCTTTTGTTAGAAATTATAATGAGTAGACAATTAAGCAAGTTATCTTGCTTGGTATTTGATATCCGAAGAAAATTTCGACAAATTTATACAAACCAGGCTAGACAAATAAGAAAGCTTTTTAATTAGTTCTAAAAAACACTTTCTTTATCATTACAAGCATACTTTTTGTATAACATTTTTTTCTCTGAATGCTAAAGTTATTATGTCAATTAGATTATATTTTTAAATCTCTATTGTAATTTTTTATCGAATAAAAATAAGCACAGAGTAAAACTTTTTAAATTTTCCCAAATCTCCCAGAAAAAGTTAACAAAATTTAATAATTATAAATTGTGAAAAACACTTATAATATATTCTATTATGTTAACCATTGGAACAAATGGAATTACGCACAAATAATATAGTATGTTTAATCAAGTATAATTGTATAATTCTGTTGTGCTGTTGGACTTGTTTTAATTGAAACATTATAAATTAAATGGACTGCTACTGGCTTTGCCATTCAGAAATAATATGATATATGATTCATATTCAGGGTTTCTCATTAACGTTCTCCCTCATCGACATTTTTAACAAAGCTTCATATTTTGTGGAAATTAGAATAATTAAATTTGAATTTATTTTTGTGACTGTAAGCTATCCAATGTTTTATTAGATTTATTATACTAATTAAATTGTATACTTACAAACATATTTTCTAGGGAATGTTTCGCCAACCAACAATTTAAAAATACTGGTATAAACACGTTTCTTAATGGTGGGTAAAAAATCTGAAAAAATATACAATAAATAAACTACATAAAGAAATGCATACATACAATACTTACTGTTATTGTGAATGGTATCGTATTGACTAGTTCTAGGATGAAATGAAATGAAAGTAGCTGCTGCCATATATTCCCCTGAAATCAGAAAATGTCTTGTATAAATAAAAATCTACATCGAGAATATTCGTTGAATGAACCGAGTAAGTTTTATCGCTTTTTTATCAATGCTATAAGAGACGTATAAAAAATAGTACAACGCTCCGATAAAAGGCGTCTGTATTGACTGGCCTCGGGTTATGAGATAATTGTCAAGAAATAAAAATCTGATCGATCAAGCTTTTAAAATTTCTTATTTTGTTTCATTTTTTAATTGGTAAAGTTTTAATTGCTAATATATAATTAAAAGCTTTGTATTGATTGTTTAGTTATTTCAAATCTGATAACAATATGCAATGAAGTCAATGCCCGGACTTTATTTATTTGATATATTTTTTTATAAAATATTCGGTTTGATACTAATGTCAAAGACAAAACCGTTATATGTGAGAAAAAAGTTGTACACAGCATATCAATAACATCAATAGAAAAGAAAAATGTATATGCGGACAATAAAAACATCAAAGCATTTATTTTTAAGTGTCGGGTTCAGAGACAGAAACTGAAATGCCTTTCAAGAACGAGTTTTGTTAAAGTGATTTTAAGGTTGATGAAAAGATAAAATACCATTTGAATATTATATAATAAATTAAACAAGAACATAATAAATAGTTATTGTGCGACTTGTATTTGCTCGATTATTTTTATAATTTGAAAAAAAAAATTTATGAATCATATTTGAGTTTATATATGTACATGTGTCGGAAAATAAAGAAAAAAAAATTAAGTTCCTATTAACATAATTCCGCAAACGCAGCGTTTTCGTGATACAGGGTGTAATTTTTTTTTTTACGATATCTCAGGAACTGAATGAAAAAGTAGCAACATGATCACAAAACCTTTATTTTACAAAACTAAGCAATAACATATAACACAAGAAAAATCACAAAAATTGTTGAAAATGACCGTCTCCTACGGTAACGTCGTAGTGACTGACGTACCCGTTCAAAAATGCCTGGAATTTTTCGTATCGTATTGCTTCTTCTTCTTCTTTTATTTCGCGTTTTACAGCTATTTTACATCGCCCCAGAAGTCTTACGACTTGTTTAAAGGGGGTTGATGGGACCAACGGCTTATTAAGTGACTTCCGAATCACCCCGGTGGATAAAGAGCAAAGTTATTATTTTAGTCATATTCGGGGATCGAACCCGGGACTGTTAGCGTGGTACACTAACGCTCTATAACTGAGCTATCTCATCGTTAACTGCAATAATGCAATTTATTAGTTTTTCTTTAGTATTAACTGATGTAGTGTAAACAAAATTTTTTAAGTGACCCCACAAAAAAAAATCCAAAACATTTAGATATGGAGACCGTGGAGACAAAGTCTGTGGGCCTCTTTGACCTATCCAACGGTTCATATACTGTTCATTTAAAAATTGACGCGAATTATGGTTTTCCAATTAATGTACACTTTTTAATTTTAAGGTAATACTTTATTTATTATTAAAACAACATTAATTATTTAAAATGACAATTTAGGTCATAACCCGATGAAGATCTAGTTTTTAACTGACTAATTCTAATACGTGCTTCTACATTTATATAAATCAATTTGCTGAGCTAAGCAGCAGGTGGCTGGTGTTGTTCCATTTCTCGGTAGACGCTTTCTTATCAGGAAGAGTCTGGTTTCGCTGGCGCGACCGTAATTCCTCCATCGCTAGTCTGAAGAATCTTCTCAAGGTTTTTCAGCGATAAATTTGGTCGGGACAGGAAGTGATGAACCCGTTTCCTCTTCTTGATTATCATGTAGACCGCCGGCATTATCAAGATGACCAAAATAATGATGATTGTCCAATTGATAACAGTTACAGCAGGATGTAAGTGTAGCGGCTGTATTGGTTTCAGATCGATATCCTCGGGTAGTTTTATGACTTCTAGACTCGCATGGTGGGTTGGTATCAAGGGATGCAAAAAGACGTTAGGAACATGAATGTTAATGGTTTCATTAACATTGTACAATTTGCCATTAATTAGCAAAGGACATTTGTTGGTAAAAATGGCGGTGTTGCAATCTGGATGTATTTCCTCTTTGGTACAATAGTTGATAACTTCCAAGTGATTAGAACTTGCAAGGACAGTGTTGTCTTGAAGTTGGTAACTAATGTTGTCTTGAAATCTGGCAGTCAAACATTGTAGAGGTTTGGCTAAGGTACATCGGGATTGAATCTGCTTTTCACAAATATATTTTTCAGGTTGATGTTGTATGCATTCTTTGAACCATAACTCATTTGACCAATATGTTGCAGGTGGTATTATCATTAGTTTATCAGCATTCGGGATAGGCAATATTTTGAACAAAGGAAATGATTTTTGGTTTAAAATGGGAATTTTAAGCATAACGATCATTCTCTTATGAGTGGAAATGATAATTGATTTACTGTATTGCAATAACTTATAAGGATGTTCTTCTGAAACGACAAGTTGCTTTAGATTGTAATATTTTAATAATTCTTTTTCAATGTTAATTATCTCTGATAGTGAAATCAATTCAATATCAGTTAATTCCATTCTTGCAAAGCTAATGGTACGAATAAGACTAAGAAGGAATGAATTTATATTTTCAATATTTTGCATTGCATATTGAATTTAAAAGAAAGCTTCAAGATTTGCTTCTGTTTTATCAAATGCGGTTGATAGAACTTCAAAATTATTGTTAAAGTTAGTAATAAATGTTTTAAAACGTTCTTGGGTTTGATTTGCAGTGCGATGGTTATTCTGCAACAAACAGAATTTTGTTTACTTTTGTTTTCTTATGCGTTTTATTGATTTTATATTACAAGTGGTAGTTCGATTTTTTGACGACTTACCAGTAACTTTGTCACCTTCCTGCTTAGAAATTTCTATTTTTTTGAAAGGAGGGTGATCTTTAGTACGAGCAGTTAATCTTGCATATGCAACAGGGTTTGAGGTGGATGGTTGTTCAGAATCTATTAACTGAGGTGTTTTGTCAGTACGACATTTATTTGCGTTTTGCAAAATGTGCTCTGCACGTTGTTTAGATTTGTTGTAGACATGATCTATAAAAGGAATTATCTCGTTTTTTCGATTTTGATTGTATTGTTCATACAACGTTAAGTTGTTATCAAAGTTTATCTCATGAGCATACGGACCATATATCAATGAAAATGGTGAAAATCCAGTGCTCGAATGAATTGACTGATTATATATAGTTACAATAGATGTCATAAGTTCAGGAATAGATTCTTTTGGATTAGTTTCTTTCATTATCCGTAATTTCTCTATTATTGTTGAATGTAGTCTTTCAACAGGAGAATTGGAGTTTGGGTTTCTTGCAGTTGTAAAATGCAATTGTATTTTATGAAGTTTGCAAAACTCGTTAAGTACGTTATTTGAGAATTCAGTGCCTTGGTCGCAGACCAGGGTCTGTGGGTAATTATGATGTGAAAAGTAATGCCTTAGTTTGGAAAGAATCTCAATTGCGATTTTTGAAGAAAGATGATAACATTGGGCATATTTGGTAAATGGATCAATAATAGTAAGGAAACTATGTTTACATACAGAATATACGTCCATATGAAGGGTTTTGAATGGCTGTGTTGGCAACATAGGACCTTGAAATGGAATTTTATAAGGATTCCTATCATATTTGTTTGTGAGACATAGTTCACATTTATTGATGTAATTTGTTATTGAATCTTTTAAATTGGGCCAATAGTACTTTAGTTTAAGTTGAGCATATGTTTCGTTAATACCGTTATGATTAGATGTATGATAATCTTCTAAAATCTTTTGTTGATTATCTTCGTCAATAACATCTTCTAACTTATCTTTACATAAGATTAGTTTTAGTGATATAGTAAAGAGAGTATTGAGAATTTTTTCAAGTATTGGGCGTACTTTCTTAGGTTGGTACAAATAAATATGGTACGTTTTATTAGGATCAATAGTTTCTTTTAGTTGAGATTTCAACTGAATTTCTAAATCTGGTTCTTGTATGCAAATAGTATGAATAATTTTGTTTTTGAATCTTTTAACAACAGAATGGGCTTGTATTGTAGAAACATTTATAAAAAGCTGTTGGTTGAATTTGTTAATAGGTTCATCTGAAATGGGAAGTTCAGCAGAAGTGTTATCGACTTGTGAATGAACAGTACTTTTACCTGTTTCTGGAATTTCTAAATTTTGAGTTTGTTCGGAATCCTGAACGTTGTCTATAAGATCTTGACAATCGTCAAGGTTGAAATCATCGGTTTCATCTACTTGCGGCATCAAAGAGTCACTATCTTCAGTGTTGTTAATTTCAATGCGAGATAGTGCATCAGCAACAACATTTTCTTTGCCTTTTTTGTACTGAATTGTATAATCAAACTCGTCGAGTTTTATTTTCCAACGGATTAAACGTGAATTTGGTGTCTTTAGTTTAGAAAGCCAAACTAGCGGATTGTGATCTGTTTCAATAGTGAAATGTTTACCAAACAAGTATGGTCGAAAATATTTTGTAGAAGCAATTATGGCTAAGAGTTCCTTCTCGATAGTGGAGTAATTGCGTTCGGCGGAGTTAAGGACTCTTGAATAATATGCTACTGGTCTATTTTCTTGGGTAAGAACAGAACCAACAGCAATATCTGAAGCATCTGTGGTTAGACAAAAAGGCTTGTTAAAGTCAGGGTATTGTAGTATGGGAGAGTGGGTCATTAGAAGCTTACAATTTTCAAACGCTTCAATGTACTTAGGATCCTTTATATCAATTTTTTCGTTTTTTCTTGTTAATTTAGAAATTGGGTAAGTAATTTTTGAAAAAGAAGGGATAAATCTTCTGTAGTAGCCTATCAGTCCTAAGAAAGATTTAATCTCTTTAACCGTCTTTGGAATGGGATACTTTTGGATCGCCGATATCTTTCTTGGATTTGGTTCAAGACCATTATTAGTGACGACATGGCCTAAGAATTCTACCTTCTTTGTTAGAAATTCCGACTTTTCGGGTTGAATTTTCAACTTTGCTTTACGTAGACATTCAAAAATTAATTTGACATCATTTATATGTTCTTGAAGGCTTTTAGAAAATATGATTACGTCGTCCATGTATACAAAACAACGTTTGTAGAGATGTTCGCGAAGGATTTCGTCCATCATTCGTTGGAATGTAGATGGAGCATTTTTTAGGCCAAATGGCATACGAACGTACTCGTAATGACCATTATTAACGGAAAAAGCTGTTTTTTGAATGGAATCTTTATGCATGGGGATTTGGTGAAATCCTTGTGCTAAGTCAAGACAAGTAAAATAAGTACATCTACCTAGATTGTCAAGAATCTCATCAATTCTGGGCAATGGGTATTTGTCCTCAATTGTTTTAGTATTTAAATTACGGTAATCAATTACCATGCGGTACTTCCGTTCGCCGGAAGCATCTATTTTTTTCGGTACAATCCACACTGGAGAAGAGTATGGAGATATAGAAGGTCTAATAATTTCGTTATCAAGTAACTTTTGGATTTGTCTGGAAATTTCCTTTTGCATAGCAGGTGGATGTCTAAATGTTCGAGTATAAGTAGGAATATCTGAAGTAGTTGCAATATTATGGGTGACTGATGTTGTAGCCGTTAAAGTTTGAGATTCATTATAAAAAATTTCAGAATAGGATTTGCAAAGTTTAATGATGGCTCCTTTTTCTTGCAAATTAAGGTGTTCTAACCTTAGTTGTGGTATGTCCATAGGTGTTTTGTTAATGGGAGTATGGTCAAAGTTATAAAGTTCAAGAGGAGTTACTGAAAGAGGTTTATGAAAAACAATATTATTAGTATGGGGAATTTCTACAAAACCATTGGTTGCAGTATGTATGGATTCAGGAACTACAACTTCATAATTATTTATAATTGCTGGTAATAATACATCTCCTTGAGGAACAGAAACTGGAATTTTGGTTACACTTTGTTTGAAATATTTAAATTTTATTGGTATATTATTGATGATTAATGTATTGGTTTTATAGTCAATATTTCCATTTAATGATTTTAAATCAGAAGATGAAATCAAAGCGTCATATTGCGAGTGCCAATCAATCACTCTAAATCGAAATTTAAAAGGAATATCAAACGACTGCAGAATTGGAAAACATAAATTTCTATCATCAGTATAGGTCCTAGTTAGTGACCGAATTGTGATTTTTTCTCTAAATAAATATTGATTAGAAAACATTGAAGCGGCTTTAGGGGTAATCACTGAATCAGTGGCACCAGTATCAATTAATATTTTAATATTTAAATCCGGGATTATAAAATATGGTAACTTGGGAAGATTCATCAAGTTATTTAAGTCTACGTGACAGGTTTGTGGAGGCTTGTGTCCTGAAAATTTTGATCGTATTCACAATCGCTATTTTCATAATTTTGTTCTAATGATTGATTGTTTTGTTCATCATATTCACCTTGAAACATGCTTGCCTCAGCATAATATTGATCTGGATGTTGATAATCAGATGAATAGTCATCTGTATCTTGATAATTATAAAATGTGTTATAATTAGAATTACCTTGTTCAATATTATGATGGTTAAATGGGCCATTCGATCTTTTAGATTGAATAGTTTGTGTTGACATGGGTGTAGGTTGAGAGAAATTTTGAGGTCTCTGTTGTTGATTATTAAAATTGGCAAAATTTTGTTTATTTTGAAAATTTTGTTTATTTTGAAAATTTTGTCTTTGAGAGTTAAATAAATTTCCGTTTCGATTTTGATTCTGATTAAAAGGAATGAATTTATGATTAAATCCTTGAGTCATCTTATTAACATTTTGTTGTTGAAAGTTTTGTTTATTTAAATTTGATTGATTGTTATTTAAATTTAAATTTTTTCGATGTGCCATCAAATTGTCATAATCGGAACATTTTTTTAAACAATCCTCCAGTGTATTTGGAGAACTATTGCAAAGAAGATCTCTATAAGGTTGCAAAGTGCCTGTTTTAAATGTTATTAAAGTTTTTTCTGTATATAGACATGTTTGAGCGTTTATTAATTCAAATTTTCCTTCATTTTTTATACGAACAAATTGAAGGAGTTCATTTAATTTTATGTTTAAACGTATGTAATAATCATTATACGTTTCGCTCGGCTTCTGGATACAAGTACAAAGCAATCGTTCAAGTGTATTTTCCGAACGTGTTTCGCCGAATTTACTAATTAAATGTGTTTTTATATTAAGCCAAGTATCAAATGTATCAGGAATAAATTGATCAAGATTGTTGGATATAATAAAATCCTTTGGTAAACCACGAAGTTTATTAAGTATATATAAATTAAATAAATGCAACTGTGCATTATTACACATTGCGAACGTCGTCGGAAAGAGTTGTGTAATTTTATTAACGGATGTAATAAAATCCGTAAGATTACCTTTATCATGACTGTATTCAGGAATGGTTTGGCAGAATAATTTAAGTTCTTCATTACTAATTGCAGTCATGTTTAATTTAATATTAATAAGATTGTTGCTTAAATTTGATGTGGATGCAGAAGAATCTTGAATTCTAATATTTTTTATTGATTTAATTAATTGATCAATTTCAAGATCAAATAAATTACCAATATATATTACTTCTTGTTCTTTATCAAAACTAACTGACATCAAAAAATCATACACTTGAGCAGAGATAATAAAATTATATTTTTTTAATTATTATATTTTTATAAAATTAAATCTAAATTTGTCTTATTCAGAGGACATAATAATGAATTGAATTAATCAATTGCGTCACAAAGATACAGAATCAAATTGTAAATCGTTATACTTATATTAAGGATATGTTGAAGGGATTACTGGACTTACTGGATAATGCTGAATATTATTCCGGTAACTTTCATCGCTTCCTTGGCAATCAGAACGTACTCCGTGTCGGTGGATTTATTCTCGATGAATGCGGTCCAACGCCCTTTCGGATCTGGCTTGCTGATGGAATCTTCTCGAATTATGTCCTTGTGTCCTTTTGATTCTTCGTAAATTGTAAAAACAATCCGTTTCACTTATTGAACCGTCGAAGAATCCTGTTCGCAGCGCCAATTATGGTTTTCCAATTAATGTACACTTTTTAATTTTAAGGTAATACTTTATTTATTATTAAAACAACATTAATTATTTAAAACGACAATTTAGGTCATAACCCGATGAAGATCTAGTTTTTAACTGACTAATTCTAATACGTGCTTCTACATTTATATAAATCAATTTGCTGAGCTAAGCAGCAGGTGGCTGGTGTTGTTCCATTTCTCGGTAGACGCTTTCTTATCAGGAAGAGTCTGGTTTCGCTGGCGCGACCGTAATTCGCGCAACTAAACTAAAATGTGCAGGAGCACCATCGTGCACAAACCACATTTCGTTTCTTAATTGAACCGGAACGTCCTATAAAAGTCCTGGCTCTTCTTCAAAAAAATTACGATATGATTGACCATTTAGCCTAAACGGCAAAAAATATAGACTTATCCTACAACACCTGCCCAAACATTATCGGAAAATATTTGCTGATGATGGCCTTCCATTATGGCATGTGGATTTTCATCGGCCCATACATGATTATTATAGAAGTTCATGATCGCATCGCGAGAAAAATTTGCTTTGTCCGTAAATAAAACTTGTTCTAAGAATCTAGAATTTTGCGCAAATCTTTCTTGAAACCATTGACACATAGCCAATCTATGCAAAAAATCCGTTGGTAAATACACTTCCAGTTTGATGTAGACGTTCGTAAATAAGAATAAATGTTCTTTCATTTGGTACCTGTCGGTTTGAAAACCTTCTTAATAAATTTCTATCCGCAACGCCATAAACAAAATGCATATCGCACATCTCGCTATCACTTTATATATTCATTTTGCACGATTGGGTAATATAGGTAATAAATTCCCGCGATATTGACTCCTTTAAAAAAAAAGTTATTTAACAACTAAACGACAATTGTCAATAACCCAAAAGCATGAAACAAATGCATGAACGCTGACGACTAGATCAAAAACAAATGCTTTTATCAACAACAAAACATGTTGCTACTTTCTTTCATCATAAAATGCCGTATTTCTCTAAAACGGTTTACGTTAGAGCTTTCGACTAGGAGTACCTTATTTGTGTAGATAATATTAGTGGTTCACAATGTACTTTCAGAATGCCAATTTCCCAAGTGTCCCAAGAAATTGGAGCCATAAAAACATCACGCAACTCTAAAATCTCCGTCAATGGCTCATGAAAAAATTGAATAAGCGCTTAAAAAGCATGTGGACAAAAGCTGAATTTTGTATCACAAACGGTTTCTAAAACATTGTCAAAAAATTTAACCATGTTAATGGGAACTTTTTTTCTTTTAATTAGCCAACCAATCCCACCCTTTATTTTCCGACACATGTTTTGAAACACCCTGTATACATTACGTTAAAAATAATAAATAATCATTGAAACATGTTTGTTTTATAAAAATAAATAACGTTAAAATAAGATCTTTACCTTTTTTAAAAATGTCTATAAAAAAAAATGATTAAAAATGATTATATTTAGAAAAGTATAAAACATAAAATTTCAGAGTAGGTTAATCAAAATCAATAAAATTTTGCAAACAACACAAATTGTAAGCCATAGACTGCAAGAGTTATATACCATTTTTTCCAACAATCAATAACAGAACTGTAAATATCATGTAAGCTATAAAAGTAAGATATTATTGTATGGACCGCCTATATCCAAGTAATTGATTTGGGCTAGTAGATACAAAAGGTCACATACATTTATTTGAAAAATAAGATACCAACTCCTATAATGTCACAAAAGCTAATATATGTAGGCATGGCAATAATCAAAGAAATCTATCCCAATATGCGTGTGCGCTAGATGATGATGCAATGTTTGGCGACAAAGAAAATTCTGTAGTCTCCCCTCGGCGTTGGAATTTCGTCTTCTAACTTTGTCGCTGCTATTCACATTGAGATCCATCTGTAACCAAAATTTGTAGTGTGTTAGTTCTTCGTACGTTAGTCTGCTCACAATGGTTACTGCCGTTAATTGAGTGCGGTGCTGGGCTGTATATTCTTTGTAGGTTATTTCTCAGTCCAGTGGTTATAGTGATTTCCATGCTGCTTCTAGGTGTGATTGTTGAGCTTTTCATAGAAGTTTTTGCTGTTTGCTGTTTTGAACTAAACTAATTATCTAGAAAAAAAAAAAACGTCCGGCTTTTATAACAGGTTGTTTCCAGCAGTTTTCTTAACAGAGTCGACTGCCAGCAGCCAACGAGTCTACATCGAGCCAACTCTCAAGCAAACCCGCAGCCCAGTAGATGCAGCAGCAAATGCATTTTAATTGCACCACCCAATACAAATCAAGCTGTTCGTAAATTTAATTCAACTGAATTAATTAATTAATTTCGGTTAATTAACTAATTCAGATTTTTTTCAGGATGGATCCCAAACCGAAGATGAGCGACAGCGAGGTTCTTGCATACCTATATATTGAGTTCCAAAAGATGCAGAAGCAGCTGGCCGCCCAAGCTGCGGACTTCAGAAGCCTGGAGAAATCTATCATTGGGATGGTCGATGACAGCGCCGAGCAGATCGACCTACTCGCCGATGACGTCAAACAGAGCAAGCTTGAACTCGATGAGTCCTGAGAAAGGACATCACAAAGGCGATTGGGGTCAACGCCGCCGCCGCCATAACGACAACAATAGCGCTAATCAGCAGCCATTCCAACCAGCCTGACAAACCCCCGGCACCGGCTGCTCTCACCGAAGTTAAGAGGATGGAACCAACACCTCCACCTACTGCTGTCAAATCTCCGGCTACCTCCCTCAAGAGGCCAGCCGAGCAAAAGGACATCAGCTTTGATGACAACGACTCGCTTATGAAGACGTCATAGAACAACGATGCCACCACCCAGATAGAGCCCCGCCTCGACGAGGACGATTTCACCGTGGTGGTCCACTCCAAGAGTAAAAAGAAACAGAAGAAGGAATTGGGTAAGCCTATTTCTGTTAATATGAGGCCTTCAGCCGGCACCTCACGTCAGGTGCCTTCAGCACCATCAAGGCCATCAGCCACCAAGGCCAAAAGGTCTGTAACCCGGCCCGCCCCTAAAGCAAAGCCGACCAACTCTGGCCGGCTACCAGCTCCTTAGGCCACTCAGCTCAGCCGGCGCCCACAGAGGAAGCCGGTGCACGCCGCCCTCCTCCTATTACCATCCACAATAACGATGCGTATCTAGGGCTAAAGGCAACCTTCGAGTCACTGAACATCACTATTGATCGCGCAGTAAACGTGGTCGATGTCATACGCCTGCACCGCCAAACGCAGGATGATTTCAGGGCGGTGATTGCATATTGCACAGAGCATAATGTCTTTCACCACACCTATTAAAAAGAAAAGACCTTAAAATATGTTATTCGGGGTGTGCCCACCTGCATTAAGGCTGAAATAGTGCGGCCATTTAGCCAAGTGTGTCGCGTGTGGTGGGCCCCACACAGCAAGTTATAAGCGCTGCCTAGTTTATCAAAAACTAAAGGCTATTTGCAACAGCCAGGCCACCCTGTAAGACACCTGCTCCCCGTAATCAGTCTCACGCTCCTCCTCGGAGCGGCCCCAATGCTAACAAGGAGAAATCATCTGCACAAGCGGCACGATCGGCGACAAGCGCCCCTCTTCTATCAGCTAAAGATCAGCTGTTACTTTGCATATCGCAAGCAAGTAACGATGACTTCGCCAAGCTAATAAAAGCTTCAAACGTTCTATTAGACGACTAGACGTCTAATAATTTCAGACCTGGCCCGTCAGTCTAAAACTCAGACCTAGAAGTGGAATTAGATCCCGCTTATTCTAAGCAACACCTATATGGTTGGCACATATGTGCATTATGTAAATTTCCCGTGTTGCATACAACCAGTACGGAAGGCTATGTCCACGAAAAAGCGAACTTCCAGCAGTCAATCGGGGGGAGTTTAGTCGGTAGGCGCCCGTGAGGGTAAATCAGACACTTTGTGAGTTTTTAGGAAGATTCTCCTCCTAGTTTTCTTATTGGTTTACTTTTTTTAGTCGGTTAATGCTTTCTGCTGGGCTCAAATTTGTTTATCTGTATACCACTTGGTACGCCTATTATATAGGCGGCATCAGTTCCACTTTTTCTTTTTGACGATGACATCATCGGAAATGGCAGCTGGAGGTTGCTTGCGTTATTTCTTGTGTTCTGTCTTCTTGGTTTTCTACAGAATCAGCGCCTTCGGATGGACTGTTTTTGTCGTTTAATAAATTGTTCCTCCTGTTGAATACTTTGTTTAAAACTCCAAAGTTTTTAACAATGTTGTAAAATAATTCTTCGTTTGATAGCGATTACGATAACAATAACAATTTTCTAACTTTATAACGTTTACTTCTGGATTAGATGTTTTTGCATAGTAAGTTATTTTTTTGGTCGTTCTTTTTCTTTTTCTTCTCTTATTGAAAGTTGGACACTATTTTAACAATTTTGATCTTGTTAGCTGCAGCTCTGAACAACTCAACACTGCTGCAGTTAAACCAATCACGTAAGTACTTTAGCCAGGAGACCTGACGCCTACCAATACTGCGTTTTCCGTTGATCTTTCCCTGCATAATGAGCCTCGAAAGTTTATATCTGAAGCATCTCATGACGTGACCATAAATATTTTAGTTTTCTTTTCTTCAGAGATGGCACAACTTTGCAATCTTTTTTCATTTTGCAAAAGACTTTGATGTTAGTAATTCTATGTGTCCAGGGAATTTGCCACATTCTACGATAGCACCACATCTCAAAAGCCTATAGTCTCTTTAGCTCTAGTTGTTTTAAAGTCCAGGCTTCAACTTTGTACAACAAAGTAGAAAAAAGTAGCAGCGCAGCACTTTTGTTCTGAGTTCTATACTGGCATCTCAAAAACTTCTTTATCTTCATGAAAACCGCTCTTGTTATCTCCACTTTTCTACTAATCTCACTTGCATGGTCACCCGTCTCAAAAAACACAGTCCCAAAATAATTATACAAATCAACCCTTTCTATTACAGTGTCACTAATTTTCAGTTGAACCTGTTGGATATGTGTTTTGAAAATTATCATATATTTAGTTTTTGTTAGTTTTATCTGTAGTCCATACTTATTACATTTATCGTTCACTGTTTCCATCATGAGCTGAAGTTTTGTTATACTACTTGCCAATAACACTGTATTATTCGCATATCTGGTGTTGTTTAGTATTTCTCTATTTATATCAAATATGGCCTCATTATACATTTTAAACAAAAGCGGAGACAGTATGCAGCCCTGCCTGACTCCCGGGCAAATTTCAATCTCCTCTGTCAGCTCGTTTTTGACCTTCGCACTTGCAGATCGACCCCAGTATAAGTTGGTGATTATTCTGACATCCTTCTTGTCATCTCTTTCTTTTTAAGTATCAGTTGTTGTAATATATCGTGCTTTACCCTATCAAAAGCTTTTTGAAAGTCAATGAAGCATACAAATAGATCTTGGTTTATGTCTACAACTGCGTTGAAAAAGAGCATTAACTTCAAAAAGAGCCTCCTTGTTCCCAAGGTTTCTTTGAACCTTGTTACTTATGTCTTCTTCTAGTTTTCTGTTTATTCTCTTATGTATAATCTTTTGGTAAACTTCAATATATGATTTATAAGTGCGATAGTTCTATAATCTGTGCATTCTCTAACGTTTGATTTTTTTGCGAATCAGTACAAATATCGATACCAGCAATTGTCGTAGTATTAATGCCTGTGTCATATATTCAGTGAAGATAATAATTTCCACACTGCGTCTGGATGTAAGAGTAAATACTTCAAAGAAATAGTAGTTGCCTTCTTGGATGCGGAATTGATTTTATTACTGTCAAATCTCGTCGTTGTCTTGGATTCTGCTCTTCCGGTTAGTCTTCCGGGTTTATTTTGGAGTAAATTTAAAGCATATGCTGGTGCAATGTCTGGCGGCGGAGGGGGATGATAAAGTTTTGTCTTTCCAGCTTTTTACTTTATTCTAAGAAATTTGATGCTATTTTGTCAAATGTGAAGTAAAGAAGGCAATTAAAGAGCACTAAAATGCTACAAATCTGCTTTTAAGTCTTCCAGCAAAGACGATAATCTGATCACAAAAGTTGGAAAGGAGTGATATTTTCTACAAAATTACCGCCCGATTAGTCTTCAACTTTTTAAGTAAGGTATCAGAAACTATAACCTTGAGTAGAATCCAGAATCATACGTTAGCTAAAAACCTAATGCTAAATCATTAACATGGTTTCAGAGCTCTCTACAGCCCATAAACTAACCAGAGCTTCTGTTTGATCTAGACTGGTTTTTGTAAATAACAGGCATTAGTGTCATATTCTTTGATGACATTTGATAAAATATTGCACCAAAATTTACTCTTAAAACTCCAGCGTTTTAGTTTCAATCCGAGTTTGATAAAACTCATTGATTCCTACCTGAAATAAAAGACAGTATATTTGCAATATTTGATTGGCTGTAAATCACGATTTAACATGATGATGTCATACCTTAAAATCTGACAGTAGTGAACAATTATAATAAACTTTGAAAATTTCTAAAGCAACATTTTTATTTGGGGCAGGCAAAAAACGTTAAGTGTAACTCGTGCCAAAACGCTTTAGCAGCCTATTTTAGACCCTTGATACACTATATACTATATATTATATTTTATTAACACTTAGTTTTGCTTATAATTATGACCATCTTTTAAAAAGCGTGGGATCTTTTAAAATTTGAATCGGCTATAAGTAAAAAACTAATAAATATTTTTTCAAAATTATGACTTTATTAAAAAGATTAGGGGGTGTAAGGGGTGATAGAATTATTAAAAATCTAACCCAATTGATAACCTCGCCTGCACGTGGTGCACCCTGCTATCGCACTAAAGAGGCTCTGTCGACCGAACGTCTGCCGGAATAAGTAGACCCCTCTTGCTGTTCAACAGCTTTGGGTGGAAGAGCTGGGAAGAGATCTTTCCTAAAGGCGGAAGAGTCAGCAAATGACCAACGGCATAGGGATGCAGAAGACCACGGAAAACCACTGCATAAATGATCCCTATAGATATTCCCTAGTAAAACCATATGTATGACACAAATTAAAGGAAATGATATGCCAAGCAAACCGGCTAGCGACCGGCGCCGTCAAAACTCCGGGTTCGACAGTGTGAAATTGGCTACTGGACGCAGGACGATGAAAACCGGGGCTCCTGTGGAAAACATACAACAGGCCAACAGGCCAACAGATCAACCAATTTGAGAAGAATAGCAACCTGGATTGTCAAAACGCTATACGAACATGGCAGGCTACAAAATGCAGTGAGTGAAATGAGGAGGCTGAACATAGACATCATGAAAATATGCAATACGAGATGACCGGGTAATGGAATATGTCAATCAGATGGAGCTGCAATATACTACTTTGGATGCTCAAAAGACGATAAAAACCACCGACAAGGAGTAAGAATAATCGTAAGCAAAAAAATAAAAAAGTATGTAAAGAAGATACCATACTCCGAGAGATGCATGTCGATACAACTAAATTCTAAACCTGTTAACATTAACATAAAACAGGTATATGCACCGACAGCCAATAAACCGGAGGAAGAAATCGAGCAGTTATATTACTAGATTGTACATATAATTAAGTCTTTTAAGAAACAAGACACCACCTTCATAATGAGCGACTTCAATGCGAAGATAGGAAAAAGCAGATTTGAAAACATAGTCGGAGACTTTGGATTAGGTCAGAGGAACGATCGTGGAGATAGATTGCTGCAGTACTGCCAAGAACAAAATATGATGATTAGTAACACCAGGTACCAACATCCAACGAGACACCTATACACGTGGAGGTCGCCACAGGACACAGATGATCATGTAGTCAGGAACTAGATCGATTACATTATAATTAATAAACGATTTCGCAGCACAATAAAAAATGTAAAGACATATCCAGGGGCAGACATCGGCTCCGACCATAACCCGGTAGTTGCTAACATACGACTTTCTCTAAAAACCCCACAAGCAAAAAATATATCAAGGAAGATATATTGCAACAAACTTAAAGACCCAGAAACTTCAAAAATCTATGCTGACTAACTAAACACTAAAATGAAGGATATAATACCAACCAACATCACATCGGTAGAAAAAACATGGCAACAATTAGTGGACATAATAAAGACTAATGCACAACAAACATTAGGCTGGTGCCAACGAGATAACAAACAAGAATAGATGAACAATAACATCTTACTTCTAATGGAAAAAAAGAGAAAACATAAAAACCATCCAAGAGAATACAAAATGCTAAACAGACAAATTAAAAATGAAATACGAATAGCAAAGGAAACATGGCACCGGGAAAAATATCTGGAAATAGAAAAATGCCACGCTAAACACGACTATACCAACATGCACAAAACAATAAAGAAAATAACACATACATATAAGAAAAACAGGTATGGAAAACTAATAGACGATAACAACAGACTAATCAAATAAAAACGTGGAAGGAATATCAGAGAAGATGTTTAATGATGACAGACCAACCATATCCGGTGATACGGACATTACGATGGAAGGCCCGACCATTCTAAAAGAAGAACTCCGGAAAGCAATTCAAGACACAAAAAGCAGAAAAACCCCTAGACCAGACAATCTAAATGCCGAACTCTTTAAGGCAATGAACGATGAAAGCTTGACATGTCTGCTGCAACTGTACAATAAGTTTTACAACACAGGATACATCCCTAAAGACTGGCTAAAATCTACTTTCATTAGCCTCTCAAAAAAATCAAACGCTAAAAGGTGTAAAGAATATCGTCTCATTAGCCTCATGAGCCATGCCCTAAATATATTTTTACGGATCATACACAACCAAATATGGAAGAAAATAGACCAAGACATCGGAGACATCCAGTTTGGTTTCAGGAACGGGTTCGGTACAAGAGAGGCAGTGTTTTCCATGCAAGTCTTAACCCAAAAATGCTTAGATCAACGCCGCACAGTCTATGCGTGCTTCATAGACTATGAAAAAGCATTCGACAATGTCAAACATGGAAAATTAGAAGAAATGCTCAAAAGAACCAACATCGACGATAAAGACACTTGCATTATCACAAATTTCTATTGGAACCAAACAGCGCAGGTTAAGGTCGGGCAAGAGCTAACGGAGGTGTTCTAAATACAAAAAGAGGTACGCCAAAGATGCATTCTTTCACCGATCCTGTTCAACCTATACTCCGAGAACGTACTCCGGGCTGCCCTAGATGAATGCACACAAGAAATAAAAGTTAATAGAAGACCAGTTAATAATATTAGACACGCAGATGATTCTGTGATATTAGCCAACAATATCGAAGACTTGCAATACCTTATTGACCAAATACAACAAGCTAGCTCGGAGTATGGACTCAAAGTAAACATCGCAAAAACTAAATTAATGATTATTAGCAAGAACAACGACGCAAACAATGCTGCAATAACTATTAACGGTGATCCAATTGAGCGCGTACAAAGATTCAAGTACTTGGGCAGCTGGCTCAATAAACAGTGGGACTCGATCCATGACGTCAAAACACAAATCAAAATAGCCAAAAATACTTTTAGAAACTCCGACCCTTATTGTGTAACAGGGACCTATCACTAAATATTAGATGGAGAACCGTTAAGTGCTACGTATTCTCGGTCCTATTGTATGGAGTCGAGGGATGGACACTGAAAGTATTTTCCATGAATAAACTTAAAGCCTTCGAAATATGGCTATATCGAAGAATGATGAAAATCCCTTGGACGGATAAAATAACAAATAATAAGGTACTTATGCAAATAGACAAAGACACAGAACTACTCACTACGGTAAAACGTAGAAAAGCAGGATATTTTGGGCACATTTTCCAAAATGACAAATACCAATTCTTGCAATTAATCATGGAAGGAAAAGTAGAAAGTAAACGAGGATTCGGAAGGAAGAGATTCTCATGATTACAAAATCTCCGACAATGTTTCGGAATCAGAGATGCCCCTACATTAATAAGACTCGCACAAAATCGGGAAGTTCAATCATATAGTCGCCAACGTCCTATAAGGAGAAGGCACTGGAAAAAGAAAAAAAAAAGATTAGACATTTTCATTTAAGAATGAAACCTAACATCGTTCAAATGACTGCCACTGTTAGTTTGACAGTAGCCCATCCGATTAACTCAATTTTTAGTACATTTTTGATTGTTTGGGCTCTAATTGCATAAATGGCAACTTTGATTTTGTGTTTCAAGGCATCAATCGTCTCTGGATAGTGAGCGTAACACTTATCTTTAAGGTCTTATCACAAAAAAATCCAACGGGGTCAAATTACAGCTCCTAGACGGCCAATTGAAATCAGCATTTCGGCTGATTATTCGATTTCCAAAAACAGTGCACAAAAAATCGATGCTTTTGATGATGTTAAAACCAATTGTCATCTATTTCATACTCTTCAATTTTTAGAAACAAAAATTTGTTTGGCATGACCCAGTAACGTTTGCTATTGGCGGTAACGGCGGCTTTTTGCTCATTAAAAAAAATGACGCAATAATGCCGCCGGACTAAAAAGCTGTTCAATAGTAATGTGTGGATTCTCTTATCCTTAAATCTTTTCAGTTTTGCTTAATAGCCTTTGAGATAAAAGCAAGCTTAATCAAAAAATACAATTTCTCGATAAAAATGCTCATCTTCAGGCAAACAATCTTTAGCCCATTAAGCAAACTGAAAACGCATCGGATAGTCATGAGGCTTAATTTCTCAGACTAATTGAACTTTGTAGGCCTTCAAACCAAGGTCTTAATGCAAAATTCTCCTCAGAAAAATGCAAAAAAATGTTCAGTTCCTGAGAACGATGACGAGTTGATGTAGATGCATGTTCAAGCACACTCTGAGCAACGGCAAACTCGCTTCACAAATTGGTCTACAAACTGCGTTGAAGGCACTTCTTTTCTATCAAATTTGTTTCGTAAATTTCTTACCGTTTGAGTAGAAGTACTTTAGAAGTAAGTTTTCAATTTCCAACTTTGTTCAAGTGTAAAGTGTCCTATTTCGTAAATGTCAAACATAAAACTAAATTTCTACTCATAAATGTCATTTTACCTTTGGAAAACAAAATAAACGGTAGTTCAAATTCTAAACGTTACATGGCCCCTTAGACAGCTAATTAATATAGTAAATAATATTAGCATATTTTTACTAAAGCTTCAATACCTAACCTTAAATTTTAATCTCATCAAGTGCAAATTTTTATTTTATTTAGTTTTAATTTAGATTACATATTTACTAAGCCGGCACTTATCCAATACTTTTAAATATTTTAATTAAATAATTTATTCATTTGGTTTAATTAAATTCTTCTTTTTCCTATCTTATGTAAAAATTGCATTTAGGATAAACTAATGCAAAACTAAATATAATACATGATTATTCCAAATGATCAACTTGATATTACGTCAAGTAATGGTAAATTGCAATTATAAGTTTGTAAATTAATAAAATCTATAATTAAATGTAATAATTATGTGTAGTGGGAGTTAATTGTATGCACTTCAATTAGAACAAAATTAATCGTTGCGTTCTATTAAACTTAAATTAACTTCATAATTACTAATAACTTCTTAAGTCAGTTAAGATGATATAAATAACTAAACACTTGTTTAATTTAAATAAGCTTTAATTATTACAATTCTTAGTATAGAAAAAAGTATAAATAGAATTTATATATCAATTGAATTTAAACCAGTCTCTACCTAATTAATTATGTGCTAATTGTTAGTGCTTTGTTAATTTCTGTAAAATAAAAAACCATATAACTTAACAAGAAATTCACGAAGGACTAAATGTATCTTGTCACATAAAAGTCGTCTGGCTTAGAAAATACAAAGCAATATCGGTTAATTAAAACAACAGGTAAAAAAATGAAGAATAATTAATTCTCGTACAATACAATTAATATAAATATAATATAATGTAAATTTATTTTTCATTTAGATTGATGCAAGAAATTGAATATGATATTATTCCCTGTAGGCTACTAACCCTTCCGTATAGGTTTATTACCCTTTCTCTATTGAATTATCACTTCGAACTAGTTCACAAATTAAGTGTACAGAATAGCAAACTCTCAATTAAAATTTCGTTGTCAAATCAAATTATATTAAAACACAATTTAATATGTAAATATTATTATTAACTGGCTTTGCTAATGGTCAATTAAATGTACAATTGCGTAAATGCGAAATTAAATAGTTTTAATTAACAGAATCAATATTTTAATACAACATATAAAAAATGAAATATCATATAGTGATTATTTTAGGTTTTAACTGATAAATAGTATTATTATCATTTTTCAAAGGCTGTTACTCGATCTATTGCAATTTAATACTAAATGTCCAGATTAATTTATTTCATAACTAATTCATTGACGATCAAAAATGGTTTTAAACCCGCAGAATAGTTGCCAATACATAAATTCTAAATGATACCGATTAATGCGGACATTCAGTATTAAATTACACTATGCGGAGTAACAGCCATTCGTTTTAATGTTTATACTATCTGTATTTTTGTTTAAAAAGACAAAATTATTTATTCATATTTGTCATACAAGGCACACTGATAAGGTTTGTAGAACCAAAACAATTGTTTGTGCTTGATTCTTAGCTGCTTGTAATTGTTGGATTAAGTTTGAATAAATTATTTATTTCATAATAATATTACGAGTAATACTTATTATTTATATACAGGGTGTTACAAAAAGATTGTATAATATTTGAAGTAGTATGAACTGAAGTAAACAAAAAAGTCTTAATAAATATGGATCCGCAAAGTAACTGTTTTAGAGATAAGAAAGTTTATTCTTTTTTTCTAGCAAAAACAAAATGTAAGATGTTCAAAGTGCCCTTTTTCCAATTCCTAGCAGGCACTACATCTTAATCTAAAAGATAATCAAACTCTTTCTAAAACCCATTTATAGCCTCGGATTTGTTGGCATTTTTGATAATATGTAGCTGTAGCTCTTCAAGGCTATTTACAGAAGTACCGTAGACCAATGTTTTCAAATATCTCCAAAAAAAGATTTTAAATAAAAAAATCTTGCAGAACAGATCCGCCTTTTTTTACCCATCTACGTGAAAAAATTTGATGTAGTTGCTCTCTAACAGCACTATCATTCTGGAACCACATTTGTTGCTTTTTGTCAATAGTCGTCAAAAAGATCATACAATGTGTTCTGCAAAAAGTTTAGGTAAGCAGCGCCTGTTGATTGGTTTGGTAAAACAACAGAACCTAGAAACATGTCAAAGACAAAGGAAAAAGGAGCGAGAAGCTAAATGGAAGCAAAATAATATAGAGAAAAGAAACAAAGAAGATCAAAACAACTATGCCTGCCAAGCAATAGAAGATGAACAGATAGACAAGAAAAAAACATATACTGAAACATTAATATCAACAGAAATTGCAGAAATAAAAAGGAAAAGGAGAGAACTGCTGAAGAAAAATAAGTTGACGGAATTGTCTAAACAATTTCCAAACGGAAGATACACCATGTCGAAGTTGAAAGAAAATGCAACTTTCAAAATGGTCATAGTATATCTAGCAACCAAGAGACACAAAAAACTAATTCCAAATAGAGATTCAAGAATCTCACTATAAGTTAAATTGGCTAATGTAAAACTACCAAAAGGGATGCACTTAATAGAGCTGCACAAAATATTTATGAAAGAAAAAAAATATGACGAGGAAGAAGTTAATGAAGATATAGAAAAACTAAGAAGATACCTAAAAACAATACAAATATCTAAGCTAAATAACACAAAAATGGGAGAAAGGAAAGGAGAATGCCAGTGTAAGAAGTAGGGCAGAAATTTGTAGAGAGAGATGGAATTCCAATAAATAACCTGCGATATGCAGATGATACAGTACTCATTGCAGAGAGTCTAGAAGCAATGCAGGAAATGCTTAACCGGGTACATGTAGTATGCGGAAAGTACGGTATGAAACTGAATGTAAAAAAAAACAAAATACATGATTGTAAGTAAGGATCCAGTAGGCAATCATAATATCTAGGTCAATGGCGTTCCTCTTGAATACATTAATAAGATAAAATACCTCGGATGCACCCTGAGTGATGATTGGAACCACTCAACAAAAATCCGATGCCGCATTGAAAAAGCGAGGGCAGCATTTACACGTATGAAGAAAATATTATGTAGGAAAGATCTGAACCTAGCACTACAAATAAGAATGCTTAGAAGTTATGTGTTCTCAGTCCTTATGTATGGAGTGGAGGCATAGACACTAACTGAAGCAAACCTTAAAAGAATAGAGGCCTTTGAGATGTGGTGCTACACGAGGATACTCCGCATCAGCTGGACGCTGCACGTTACAAATACCACGGTTATGGAAACACTTAAGAAAGAAACCAAACAAGTACGAACCGTAAAGACCAGAAACTTGCATATTTCGCACACGTAATGAGACACCCAGTGACATACAATATCTTACATATAATCATGCAAGTAAAGATCTAGTTAAAAAATTTGATAAAACATCTAAACAAGAAGTAGCTAAGAAGAGTGCTGCACCGCCGAGAAAAAAACATCTTAGTAAAAAATAGTTTCTTGCTCTCCTACCTTCTTCGTCAGCCATTTACTGTCCACTCTTGGACATAAGCTTCTTCTATTTTTTTTCATTTGTCTCTGTCTTGTGCTTTCCAAATCCACTCATTTTCTGCTACTGGTTTGACATCGTCAATCCATTTTTTTGTGGTCTTCCTGAGCTCCTTTTAGTTTCCTATGGGCGCCAAGTTAATATTTTCTTTGTCCATCTATAGTTGTGCTGTCTTGCGACGTGCCCTACCCATTGCCATTTAAGTTTTGCCACGCGTGTCATGATGTCTGTGACTTTAGTTCGTCGACTGATCTCGTCGTTGCGTATTTTGTCCCTCAATGTGATTCTTAACATTGATCTATCCATTGCTCTTTGTGTTGTTTTTAGTTTATTCGTGCTCTTCTTTGTTAGTGCTAATGCCTCAACGCCATAAGTGGCTACTGGTAAAATGCATGCTTCATATACTTTTTTTTTAGGTTGATTGGGATGTTTGGGTCTTTTATTATGTATTTTAAGTTCCCAAATGCTGCCCAAGCTATGCCAGTACGTCTTATGATTTCTGCGGTTTGGTTATCCTTCCCTTCCATGCTGTTGTGTCCCAGGTAAACATATTTATCCACTTGTTCAATACTTTGGAGATCCACTTTAACCTCTGTTTCGCTTCCACTCATAATTTTTGTTTTGTCCAGGTTCATTTTTAGTTCTATGGCTTTCGATGCAATGTTTAGGTGTTCGAGCATAGTTTTAAGTTCTGTAATGTCACTGCTAATGATCACTATGTCGTCAGCAAATCTAAGGTGATTTAAATATCTACCATCTATCTTTAGGCCATTTTTTGGCCATGTCAGTTGTTTAAACACATCTTCCAACAATAGGGTGAACAATTTTGGAGATATAAGGTCTCCTTGTCTTACACCTCGGTATACTGGGATTTTGTTTGTTTTCATGTCTTCATCTATTTTGACGTGGAAAGATGCGTTTTTATAGATGTTTTCTACGACCTTGGAATATCTAAAGTCAATTCTTGCTCTGTCTATTGATCTTAAGAATGATCAAGTCTCTATCGAGTCAAACGCTTTGTAGAAGTCCACAAATGCCAGATGAAGGGGGACGTTATACTCAGTAGTTTTTTCTATTAATAGTCGTAGTGTTTGTAGACGTTGTGCTGTAACCTTTCCGGAATCCTGCTTGTTCCACCGGCTGGTAAGAGTGTAATTTGTTTGTTGGACGGTTCATAATTATTCTTGTGTATAGTTTATATATTTGTGATAATAGGCTGATAGAGCGGTAATTCTCTACATTTGTTATGTCGCCCTTTTTGTAGAGGATAATGACTTCAGCGTTCTGCCATTCCACGGGACTTATTCCCTCATGCATGCATTTGTTTAAAATAATTTTTATTGCTTTTTCTACTGGTTTGCCGCTCATTTTAAGCATTTTTGATGTTTAATGATCTTCTCCAGGACATTTCCTATTTATCATTTTTCCTAATGCTTCTCTAATTTCTGAGACCATTATATCTGGTATATCTTCGGATTCTACATTGCAAATGTTATCCCTGTCAAGTGGTCCGGGATCTTTTACTTTTGATGTTTACAGCTTTTTATAGAAGTTTTCAATTACTTCTACTTATGCTTTCTTGTCCGAAACAATAGTCCCTTCAGAATTTTTTAATTTGGAAATTGTTCGTTTTCCTATTGACATTTTGGATCTCAAAACTTTCATGTTTGTGTTATCCTCTATTACGTTCGTTATCATCTTGGTATTATAGGCGCGTGTGTCTTTACGAATGTGCTTTTTTATGTTCTCCCATACTCATTTTTAATCTATTTTCCTCTCATTTTTTTTTATATAATACACGCGCGTTTATTTTTTATTTTGTAAATCTATTAAGCCAAAAAAACTAATTGTGATAGCTTATAAAAAAAAAATAACAAGTATTCTGCAATGATCAATATTTACATTATTGAAAATATAAAACTGTTAAATATAACAAAGAAAAGATCTGTAAATAATTGCCACGTTTTCAAACGTGGTTAAAAAAAACCAGTTGTAAATGAGAGTGAAAAATGTAATAAATAAATGACATTATGAGTTCCAATTAAAACAGTAAAATCCAGAATTTGCTGTAACCCCTGTGCCAATTTTGTCGGATTAATCTAAAATGACCGACTATAAAAACACCCTTTTTTAATCACAGATAGTTTATTCACCGTCCAATTTTAAGGAAACCCATTGTAGGTAGAATTGCAGAATTAAATTACAAAATATTCATCGGATAAGAATAATTTGCAAATGTCTGAAGACTAAAGATTTTATGTTTTTCTACAAGATATGTATTTAAATTAACTTTACTTTTTAATATAATAAAATGAAAGTTCTTTAATTTACAGTATATTATTTTTTTCCGTTATTAAAAAAAAAGAAAAATGCGCAACCTTTAGACTGGAAACGGCAACAAAAAACTAATAATTGGTGGTGCAAAGTAGTTAAAAAAAACTAATGTTACCTTTAAGCAGGTTTATTTAAATACGCCTCAAATTTGAGATTAAATATAGACTATAACACCCTTATGCATAGTCATATTTAGTAGCTACTAAGGTGCTACTAGCTAAATATTACTGTTGATCGTATTCATAGTGATATTTAAAACGCTACTAAGTTTTGTTGTTGACTAAAACGTTAGTAGCCAGATCGTCTTGTTTTGCATGTGAGCAAATACATTGTAAATATAACCTACAACTGTCAGTTGTAAATATTGAGATATTTATCACCATTTAATGACATGTTGCTTTATTTATTGCAATGTATGGTAATATTTAAATATTACCACCAAAATGTAGTGGTTGCGTCAAGTACAATTAATGAAATAAATTTTTGTTATTTATTTTAATAATTAAATTAGTTTAGTGTTTTTTTGTAAGATGGCAGCACATCCAAAATTGAGTAATAAAACTTAATATGGCAGCAGCAAACATATATGATCCTGTGCATTTTGACTCTAAAACTTACTCTGACTAAACATAATATGTAGTTGTTTATTAATTTTAATATTTTAAAACGATTATAGCTCAAAAGTAATTAATTGTGTACCCTTATTTTTTCAAGCTCTTCAATTGTAATAAATGCATAATTTATTTTAGATATCAATAAATTACATATTAAAACAAACAAAAAAAATTTGCATTTGCTTATCATTATTTGTTTTACCGCGCAAAAATGGGACATGAAACAAACTTCATGTCATATAGTGCTGTGTTGCCAAAGCATAATTTTATAGTTAGTAGCTACTAACTAAATTATACTAAAAATTTATGCATATGCCACATTTAGTCTGGTGTAAGTAGCTACTAGTTAGTAACGTATTAGTAGCATACTAACCAAACAACTATGCATAAGTTGCAAGTTCAAATTCAACTTGACTAAACTTTGTTATCCGCGCACTTTAATTGTCTAACTAAGCTAATCTCTACTTGACTAATAGTCAACTTTTACTGTGTAAACAATAAATTAAATTTTTTAAAAACTGCGTCCTTGAAACGTATGATAAAATAGGTTTTACGCCAAAAAAGCAGACAATAATAAATTTAAAAAAAAAATATATAAATTAATCTTATGAGCACAAAATGAACTTGAAGAAGACTAAAATTATGGTTGTCACAAAAAGCAATAACAATAATACCCTACCCATACTAATAAACAAAAGCCATAATTAAAAGACTAAGAAGCTACCAGTACTTAAGGGTCACGAATCAAAGATAACAGTGTTCAAACCACAGAAGTTAACAGATGCATAGAAATAGCTAAAGCCACTTTTGTCAAAATAAAAAAAACTTTTCATAAATAAAAACCTCAGCCCAACCTTGAGAGTTCGTATGATGCGTTGATGTATTTTCCCAACGCTTATGTACGAGATGAAAAAATAACACAAAAAAGCTAGAAGCGTTTGAGATGTAAAATTATAGCCGCATACTAAAAATATCCTAGACAAACTTAGTAACCAATAAAAAAATCATGCAAAAATTAAAAAAAAAACAAATTGATCCCGACAATTAAAAAACAAAAGTTAGAGTATCTAGAACTCATTACGAGGAGAAAGATACTTGATTTTACAACTTATTATACAAAGAAAAGTATCCTTAGGGTGTCGCAGAACTTCATGATTGATAAACTTACGTGAGTAGTACGAACAAACATCGATCCAACTATTTAGAGTTGCAGCGTTGAAGATCAGAACTGCATTGATGATTGCCAACCTCTGATAGGAGACGGCAGCAATAAGAAGAAGAAGAATCCCATGTAGTATGCAATTATGTGTTTAACCAACTAAAACTGTATCTAAAAAGTTCTTTCAGGGTTCAAATATTAAAATGCTTTAAAATCACTATTTCCTACTGTAATAAAATTAATGACCAGACAAAAAAAACAAGCTCAGAAGAGTTTTCATTTCTTTCTACAATTTATATAATTTCAAACCCTTCAAAACAAAATGTTAACCTCGGGGTGTGGTCAAAAAACCGGTGTGTTAATATAGAACTATTTGTCGTTTGAAAAGTCGGAGCGTCTCTCTGAGAGAAAATTCTCAATACGTTCAAAGTAAGAAAGCATCGCACTCTTGCATAACTAAATTTAGTTGAGTAAATTTTACTCTGACATTTAGACAAAAATGTGTTAAAAATGGAAACTTTTAATAATTTTGTTTTCTAGTTTCAAGTCAAAACAAACAAAATATTTAAAATAGACTAATCTGGACACAATATATTTAATTAACACATATCATAAGTAAAACTACCAATTTTAGTTGGATTTTTATTAAAACAAATCACACATTTTCTGAAAAAGAAATAAAACTTCTTAAAGATAAAATTATAGAACGGCTTTGTTCTTTCAGTACGATTTAAAGAAAACAGTTTTTATAATTATGTGTTTTCTTAAAATTATTTTTGGTTCATTTTGTTCAAACTTATGTTCAATGAATAGTAATATTAACAGATTATTTCTTGACTTTTGGCGTTGAAAATTTTACAACTATTAACACAATTTTCTTTCATATTTTTATTAACGCTATCATCCATTCCATTTCGTTGCATTCTTTTAGCATGTGTTCTACATTTTCCCTAGCTTCTCAACATTTTTTTTACTGAGCCATCCAAAATGAGAATACTTTCTCCTCATTTCCACACTGTAATTTGCAATATTTTTTTAACAACTTGCACTTTTAAGGTAATTTAGTAGAGCACCAACTATGTTCTGTACATAATTTCCATTGTACTAAGATTCATTTACTCATGTTCTTTGCACTTGTATATCTCTATCTATCATCATAATTTCCTTTCACATACTTCTTCTATCTATTTTCAATATTTTTACTTTTTCACTAGCATATCCATTCCTGTTAAAATATTTTTCTCTGCATGTTCCGACTTTTCACCATTTTTTCTTCATCTTCTCTTTCAGACACTCTTGCTTTTCTGTAGCTGGAGTCTTTTTGTTTACACCTAATGCCCATCTCCAGTATTTTGTTTTATAGCTTCGAATTCTTCTTGCTTTTAGATCTAAAAATAACGCATACAAATTTCTTCCTTTGTCTGCTATATGTTGTAGTATGTATACGTTATCCATGGTTCTTTTTCCTTTTTAAAACCCGACGTGTCGGTCTAGCAATATCCCATTAATCTCTAGTTCTTCACTTAATTTATTTTTATAACCATGGCCTAGATTTTGTGTATTTTAACTCTCTTGTGTCCATGCTATTTTTATTACTATTCCTTTTTTTTCTGTGTTACTTTCTATGCTTCTAATTATATATACCTCAAGTGGCTGATAGTCCGACTATACTCTTTCTCCAACCTCAAATTTAACCTTTGCTTTTATGTAGGTATATTCTTTCTCTTCATCTCCTTCCATACTTCCGTTTAGTATCTCCCACCCATTTCTATCGATCATTTTTATCATTTTTTTAGTTTGTTTTTTATATTTTCTTCTCTTAATCCAGTCTTAATTTTTTTTTCTGCTATTAGTTTTTTGGCAGTTAACGTACATGCATACAATTAAGATTAACATTGGCAATAAATGCATCCAAAAAGGCGGAAGCAAACCACTACATTTGTAGTAGTCGCCGCTACTTAACGGTTTACACCTGATAGGTTTTACTTTAAAAAGCAGTAGCGGTGAAGTAAAATTTATTGTTATTTTAATAAATGTTTATATGAAGCGTTTTCATCGACATTAAAAGAAATTTATTGTTTTCAACTTCAGGAAATCAGAAATTGTGTTCTCGACATAAGTAAACTAAGAGCCGTGATATCCACCTCCTAATAAAGTACCTAATAAACTTATAGCAGAATAACCGAACTTTTCATTTAATTTATTTTATTAAAACCTATAGACAGACAATTAAATATACGCTTAACATATACATTTATAACAAATAAAAAAGTTGAGCATATAATGTACTAGCTGCTCAGAAGTGTTAAGAAAATAAATGACATTTAATTAAATTAAAAGTTAAGTTATGTAGCTAATAGTTTATTAGGTACTTTATTAGGAGGTGGATATCATGGCCATAAAAGTTTAAAAAATGTAATTAAAAACTACAGAAAAAATTGTAACAATAGTCATAAAAATTGTTACTAAAGACTGCCCAAAAACTGGTGTACTATTACAAGTACAATAGAACATGGTAGCAGACAGCTTAATTCTACCACTAAGTGATGCTGTCTCTAGATTATTATGATAATGGGAAAAATGAAGCAAAAATTGCCCTCAAAATACTACACAATTAGTGCAATAAAAATTGATAAAACCAAAAAAAATTGTTAAATAAACCTACTTGTTGTAACTTTTAACATAAAGTTTACTTGGCAACAACATATAAACATGGTGTCTTTGTCTAAAAGTAGTACTCAGGCATCTAGAAACGTAGTAAAACTTCTTAAATCAACTAAACACTTGCAATAGTGGTACACCTTAGTATAATAAATGTTATACATTGTGAATTGGGAAGAACGGACCAAACTCCAGGAGTGTATTCTACACGTGAAAATAATGTAAAAAACCTCAAATGTTGTTATCCAATTTTTATTTGTTTTCAAGTTATAGCATAAATAAATTTTTTTATCTAGTATGTTCTAAAACGTATGATAGGTTTTTTGTTCTGATAATGTGTCAGTGTGACGGTAATTTAACGTTTATTTTGTTTGTACGATTGAAGTGTTACAAAATGCCACACACTTATTCAAATTTAGAATATGCAAATATGGTGTTTGTTTATGGTTTTTGTAATGGGAATGCTACAGCTGCTGTTAAAGAATATCGTCAACGGTTTCCACATCAGAGACATCCTAATAAAAATGTATTTATCAGAGTTTTTAACAAACTGTGCAAAACCGGAAAGCTTCCCAGTGTTAACATAACATCTGAACAAACTACTCGACAAGATTTAGAAGAGGTAGAAGATATTCTTCATGTAGTAGCAGAAGATGCAACGACCAGCTCAAGATAAATTAGTATTCAATTGGGTATTCCACAAAGAAGAGTAATAAACATACTCCACAAGCAAGGCTTACATCCAGACTATGTACAGAGAGTACAGCACTTACAACCGGAAGATTATCCTAAACGTATGAAATTTTGTCGGAGGATAAATATTAATCCTCGTGTTGTATCGCGCATACTTTTTACAGATAAAGCAACATTTACCCGTGTCGGAATTAATAATACTCACAACTGTCATGTATGATCAGACAAAAATCCCCACGCAACAGTCTAAAGTAATTTTCAACATAAGTTTTTAGTAAAAGTGTGGTGTGGTATGGTCGATATTTATTTAATTGGTCCTTTTATTTTGAAGAATTGCTTCACTGGAACCAACTACTTATTTTTTTTACAAAATGAATTACACGGACTACTAGAGAATGTTCCTTTAAACATCAGAATGCAAACGTACTACCAGCACGATAAAGCTTCTGCACATTTTGCTTGTCAGGTCAAGCAACATTTGGACGAAAGGTTTCCAGGGCGTTGAATTGGTCGAGTTGGCCTCCAAAATCTCTAAATCTCACAGCATTAGATTATTGTTTATGGGCTGGTTCAAAGATGAAGTGTACAAAGTAAAAGTGGACACTAAGGATAAACTAATTCTACGTATTAGAAATGCTGCAGCTAATCTTAAACAAAAACATCTCCATCTCCATCAGGAGAGCAACAGGCGCCCTTAGTAGACAAAGTAGAAAATGTTTAGAGGTAAATGGCGGTATTTTTGAACATTTATTATAAGAACGCTATCAACCAAAACGTTAATGTATGAAATTTTGTTTATTTTTAATTACGCTGAAGACAAATAAAAATCGGATAACAACATTTGAGTTTTTTTACATTATTTTCACCTGTAGAATACACTCCTGGAGTTTGGTCCGTTCCTCTCGATTCACATAAATAACGCCTGCAGTAACAGAAACATTATTTTGAGAAGCACTTCGCTTAAGCGCAACAAAAACTAATATACTACATAAAAATTACCAAAAAAAAGACAATAGCACACAACACGCTTTTAAGCAAAAAAATCCTTTTTGTAGATTGTACCCGAAACAAATCAACAAATAGTCAAAAGCTAATACTTCTAGTAACATCTTCTAAATAAAACCCCAAAAAAATTGTTGTTTTTAATTAACTAATAAAAAATTTATTATAAAATCTGACAATCAATCGTAATAAAAGAATCTGAGTGTTAGTTGTTATCAAAAGTCACATATTTCTTAGTCTTAGTTTTGGTCAGTTATTAAAAACATAAAATAATGTTTTTAATAACTACCACACCAAGCGTTCACGTCGTATTTTTATTAATTTAGAAACATAAATACTTTTATTTTTACTCTAACTGCTAATACTGCTTGCCGCAATTTTTTCTTAGCGACCATCAACTACTATTTTATGCAACTGCTCCAATTCACTGCAAAAGGAGAACTGTTTCCAGTCAATAATGATTATTATGTTAATCATATTGCATATATCCTAACCCCTAATATAAATATTGGTTTCAACGCAAAAACCAAAAAAAGTAATTAATTAATTCATTTTATAGCAAAAAACCTACTTAACAATACAAATTAACTGTTTTAAAACAACTTATATCATTTCTAAATCAAAAATCTATTTTTTTCTCTTAATGATTTTAAAACAATATACATACCAATACTGTTTTATAAAAATTTTCTGTATCAAACCACTTGCCCAATAGTTATAAACTTTGTTCCCGCCCACCCGCCCAAATGTTAGTTATCAACAAATTTGTTATTGTGCCCACCATTGACGTTTTAGTGACAACTGTCATTCAATCTGTCACAATAAAAACAGCAGAAACGCAACAAACGTGAGAATAAGCATATTTCGTGATAACAAACACTTGGGCGGGTGGGCGGTAACACAGTATCAAACCACCGACCCAATAGTTGTAAACTGTATTCCCGCCCACCCGCCCAAGTGTGAGGATAAACAAATTATTAGATAACAAACACTTGGGCGGGTGGGCGGGAACACTGTATCAAATTACCGGCCAATATTTATAAACTGTATTCCAGCCCACCCGCCCAAGTGTTAGTTATCAAATTAATTACTGTGCCCACCTTTGACGTACTAGTGACAACTGTCATTCAATCTGCCACAATGAAAACATCAGAAACGCAACAAGTAAGAGAATAAGCAAATTTCTTGATAACTATCACTTGGGTGGGTGGGCGGGAAAACTGTATAAAATCACCGGCCAAATAGTTATGAACTGTGTTCCCGCCCACCCGCCCAAATGTGAGAATAAGCATATTTCTTGATAACAATCACTTGGGCGGGTGGGCGGGAACACTGTATCAAACCACTTGCCCAATAGTTATAAACTATGTTCCCGCCCACCCGCCCAAAAAATAGTTAAAAGAAATTTGTTATTGTGCTCACCTCTGACGTATTGGTGACAAACTGTCATTCAATTTATCATACTAAAAACTGCAGAAACGCAACAAGTGTGAGAATAAGCAAATTTATTGATAACAAACACTTGGGTGGGTGGGCGGGTACACTGTATCAAACAACCGGCCCAATATTCATAAACTGTGTTCCCGCCCACCCGCCCAAGTGTTTGTTATAAAGAAAATTGTTATTGTGCCCACTTTTGACTTATTAGTGGTAACTGTCATTCCATCTGTCACATTAAAAACAGCAGAAACGCAACAAATGTGAAAATGAGCAAACTTCTTAATACAAAACAAGTGGGCGGGTGGGCGAGAACACTGTATCAAACCACCGATCTTAATATTTAAAAATTGTGTTCCCGCCCACCCGCCCAAGTATTAATTATTAAAAAAATTGTTATTGTGCCCACCTTTAACGTATTAGTGACAACTGTCATTCAATCTGTCACACTAAAAACAGCGGAAACGCAACAAGTGTGAGAATGAATATATATATTGATAACAAACACTTGGGCGGGTGGGCGGGAACACTGTATCAAACCACCGGCCCAATAGTTATAAATTGTGTTCCCGCCCTCCCGCCCAAGTGTAAAGGTACCAAAAAAAAATTATTGTGCCCACCTTTGACGTATTAGTGACAACTTTCATTGAATCTGTCATACAAAAAACAGCAGAAAACGCAACAAGTTTGAGAATAAGCTAATTTCTTAATAATAAACACTTGGGCGTGAACACTGTATCAAACCACCGGTCCAATATTTATAAACTGTGTTCCCACCCACCCGCCCAAGTGTTAGTTATCAAGAAATTAGTTATTGTGCCCACCTCTGACGTAATAGTGACAACTGTCATTCAATCTGCCACATTAAAAAACATCAGAAACGCAACAAGTGTAAAAATAAGCAAATTTCTTGATAATTAACACTTGGGCGGGTGGGCGGGAACACTGTATCAAACCACCGGCCCAATAGTTGTAAACTGTGTTCCCGCCCACCCGCCCAAGTGTTACTTATCAAAAAAATGTAATTGTAACTACCTTTGAAGTATTAGTGACAACTGTCATTTAATCTGTCATACTAAAAACAGCAAAAAAGCAACAATTGTGAGAATAAACATATTTCTTGATAACAAACACTTGGGCGGGTGGGCGGAAACACTGTATCAAACCACCGGCCCAATAATTATAAACTATGTTCCCGCCCACCCGCCCAAATGCTGGTTTTCAAAAATTTTGATATTGTGCCCACCTCTGACGTATTAGCAACAACTGTCATTCTATCTGTCACAATAAAATTATCAGAAACGCAACAAGTGTGAGAATGGGCACATTTCTTGATAACTATCACTTGGTTGGGTGGGCGGGAACACTGTATCAAATCACTGGCCTAATATTTATAAATTGTGTTCCCACCCACCCGCACAATTCTAATTTTATTAAATAAAATATTTGCAGATTAATGAGCAAAAATTAGTTTTAATATAATAGACTGGTTCTTTACTCCAACGCGTCATTCATTCAAATATACATTTATATCAATAATAACAATTAAAATACTAATTAATATGATGTATCCGTTTAAATTACTAACAAATAATAAATTTGCATGAAATAATAAGCCTCAACTAAATATGTGATCCCTATCAACCCACCACATATACATTACTGATCAATAAAAATGAATTCAATTAAACCTACAAGCTCACTCCAATTAGCCATACCCGCTATGAGGATTACGATGAAATTTTATATAGTTTAATTAAAACCTAATTCCCAAATCGTCTGAAAATTAAAAAAAAAAACCAATAACAATAAGGCCGTGTAGCGGTGCACGTATTATTATTTCTTAGCTCACGTTTCTAATTTAATTAGTGTGGGAAATGTAATTACAAGTGAAAAGGGTATAACTAACTTTGAAATATAATTAGAGGTGAAGTATGAGTGAAGTATATAGTAATACAGTGTTATATTATATTTACAGAACATGTAGTAAATTCAATGTTAATATTTTTATTTTACGCTTAAATTCGAATGATTGGAAATACTTTAAGTGTCTACTTCAACAGTAGCAGACACATCATTAAGGGATGTTGATTGCCACTCCATGATGTCTTTAGTTAGTTAATAAGTGGCTGAATTTCATTTATATATTGAAACTAATATACGTCTAAAATTCGTAAGGGAGAAACTGCTTTATCGGGAATGTTTATTTATGTGAGAGTAGGTATCCATGATTATTATTTTACACCAGAGAGTACTGGAAGCAAATTTACGTGCTTTTGCCAATGCAGGTTGGAATGACTCCCCTAACGAAGTTCCTTAACCACGAATTTATCGATAGATATCACACTGCAGCTTGACAATTTGGCATTAATAATTTGCTTTGCATTCTCAGGGGGGCTATAATATGGACAGGTTCATTCAAAACTCGATTTCCGTAGTGTAAATTTATAGTTTAAGATTTTATATTTTAGCTTGGAATGTAAAAATTTATACTTTTAGTAAATTGATATTAAGAAATAAAAGAAATTTTATATAAATATAGCTTGGATTAACATTACATTTATACTTTAAGACACTAGTTTGAATCAATAACATATTACAGGTAAATAAAATTTACCTATATAATGTTATTATTTTTAATACTACGACAAAAAAATACTGTTGCTTAAAACGTGTATTGTGTAGAACTAAAAAAAATGTAGCCTTTGAATTTTGTTGAATGTTGCCGGATAGACAAGTCCAGAGCAAACAAGTATTTACATTATAAATTTGTAGTTTCTAATTTTTGTAAAAAATAATTACATTTTCTTAAACGAACAAAGAAGCAATATGATATTAAATGACATTAAATTATACTGTATTATGTTTGTGCTTAAAATATAAAATATATATTACGCATACATTTTCAGAAAAACACTAAAACTTCATGTATATAATTAACATTTAATAGTACACTTTTATCCCCATTTTCCACGTAAACGTAACTTCTTTTAAGCACACAAAAATCGTTATAAAATACATTGGATTTGTATCTTTATTGCATTTAATAAATATATAGAAGTAAATTATGGACTAGTTTAGAAAATCGCATGCTCTATCGTTTAACAATAAATATACACTTTGTACATCAAAGAGTCTTTTCAAGCCAGTGATAACATGCTTGTTATCGCCATTTTAAATGTTCTGAAGCGTAATAGTTGAAAGCAGTTGTTATATATATATATATATATATATATATATATATATATATAAAAATTGTGTTTTTGTTTGCAATAACAATTTAAAAAAATATATTATGTCAAAACTATACGTAATTATAAAGAACTTGTTTTGCTTTTTAAATATAACTTTTAACATTTGTAAAATAATCAATTTATTCAATTAAAAATAAAATTAAAAAATGTAAGTTAAATTTTTTATCAAATTTTTGTACGAGGTGATAAATTTCTGCAATAACTTACAGAATGTTTAGATCATAACCTGTAAAATAATGTAGAAATGTTTGTAATTAAGTACATTAAAATTAAAGAATTGCACAAGTTGATTCATAAACCGTCAGAAATAGTCTTTAAGATAAGAAAAAGAAAAAAAAACCTGTATTTTAAACTGAACTAGGCAATGCAACATGAAATATTAATTATTAAAGTAACAATATATTTACTGATAAAAAATACTGTCTAAATTAAAACAGCACAGAAATCATTGAAACAAAAATACAAAAACATACACACTTCCTAGGCTTTACGTTGATGGAAGCTCCTGATTCAAAAATCCTTGACTGGGATAAATCAAATACCATAACTAAGATGCTTAGATCAAACTTTCACTTTCACACATACCAAACAGCTGAAAAGCGGTCAAGATAACATTTATACCAAAGCCTAGCATAGTTCACATATGGAACGGGACACTCCACCAGCACCAATATGCCTATCAAATAGGAATATTCTGCAAACTAACTATACAACATCAAGTTATCAAGTGCAAAAACACCATCCAAACCAAATAGTTTTGACTGCGTTTCTTGATATTGATAGGGCATTTGACAATATTACCTTTGAATCCATCGCAAGACCCTCTCGTTCAACAATGAATCAACTCTATGCTCAAAAACTAGACTATAATTATAACAATACATGGAAAAACTTAATGAACTAAAATTGTCAGCGCTTGCTTAAAGGGAGATATACTTTTTGTGTTACTCAGCATGAGCATCTTTGTCTTAAGCTACGCCAATGATTTCACCATCCTCATACACGGGAAGTTTGGAGCAAAATAATGTTCAGACGCACATAAAAACTGACTGCTAACATAACTCTAGGATTAGGCCATAAACTAACTAATAAAGTTTAGAGGCTAACACGTCTGTTGATAAAGCGAGCAATGAGAACAACGCCTACGGTAGTTATAAAAGTACTATTATTGTTACGGCCATTTCATTAAATAAAAATGGCATAACAAAAGCAACTTACAGACTGCAAATAGATGAAGTCATTGTAAACCTCGGGACCTACAAACCTAACTTTAATAAAACGGTTGTACTTCATAAAAAATCATGAAAAAAAAGTTTAATGTAAAAATACCCCAGCAAAACAAATGATCAAACAAAAGATACCTGAAATCACTCAAGGTGACTATCTAATAAATAGAAGAAGCCAAATACCGGAATAGCACCGGGGCTAGATCTATAAAGACAAAAATCAAAGAAAACAATTTTTGCTTTCCCTCAGCAAATAAGTTCTAGTTTTTCAGGTGGAGATGACTGCTATCAAATGCTAACCTAACCTAACCTAACCTAACCTAACCTAATTCTAACAGACAGTCTAAAAGCAATGACCACAATCTGCAAAGTATGTCTAGTCTAAATACCAAAAGACCCGAAAATAAAAGAAAACCTCATAGCAAACCAAGTTTAGAAAAAAAACACAAAAAAAAATTTACGGGACTAAAACCTGTTTTTAAAGTTCCATACAAGACCAAAAAGAAAATAATCTGCAGCAGACTTAAGGCAAATCACAACAACCTGTAGAAAAGATATAAAAAACACTTAAAAACATTCCTAAGAAAACCATTGCATCACTTTAGTAACACAAATAAATCAAATGAAACTAAAAACAGGAAGAGAAAAGAGGGGTTTTCAGTCAGTAAAAAGTTACATTACTAAAAAGTACGAACAATCTGCAATATGCGCACATATTGTGCAAAATTACTCAAATAATGTTGTCATAAGTATTATAGAAAAAACCACAAATTTAATAGAGCATGCCTGAGACCATATTGAACCAGTATTACAAAATAGCCAAGTTTCAAAAAACCTTTTTGAACAATTAAAAACAGCAGTTATCAAAGTATAAACTGTAGCCAATGACGCAAAATTATAATAGAACCTAATCGAGCTAATGGCTACACATTTCTGTAGCTAGCAAGCTAATACTGTCGTTAGTCTGTAACACTTCCTATCATTTCTTTTGTAACTTATTTTAAAAATTCTTTTGCATCATTAATCTGACATATTTTTATTATATACGGACCAAAAAAAAAACGGAAACTTTGACATAACTTCTTTATTTCTTAATATTTTTACACCAAATTTTGATCACCTTCAAAGTATCCTCCCTTGACCACAACGTAATTTTGCAAACAATCCTTCTATTGTTTAAAACATTTTTTAAATTCATTTATCGGGATGTTCTTTAAGCCTTCTAGCAATTTTTTACTCACATGTCCTTTTTAAGTCTGAGGATCAAAAAGAAATCACCGGGGTTAGATCCGGTGAGTAGGGAGAGTGGACAATTAGTGTCATGCAGTTTTTGGTCAAAAACAGCTTTACAAAGAGAGCGGTGTAGGACGGCGCGTTGTCATGATGGAAGAACCAGTCGCTTGTGCGCCAATAATCTGCCCTTAATACTGCAGACATCTCACAGAATTAATCAATGGTTTGGCGACGGTCTTCACAAACAAAAGCATTGATTTTGTCGACATTTTTGTCACTTTTTGACGTTGAAAGGTGTCCTGAACAAGGTTGGTTTTCAATTGACAATTCTTCATTTTTAATACGTAAAAACCACTTGTAGACTTTGATTTTACTTAGGGCAACATTCCCATAAGCAGTCTTAAGCATTACAATAATTTCCGCGGCCGGTTTCCACAACAGGAAACAAAATTTTACAGCTGCGCGTTACTCTCTACAATTGGTCATCACGTTTTTGGTAAAATAGAAAAAGTTGATAATGAGCAAAATGGAAAAAGTTGTTTTACTAAAAAAATTTCCACAGACAAACTGATACACTCACAGCGACAGAACTTCGCACACTAACTCAGAAAACGTGTCCCTAACAAACACCGGATTAAACAATGGGTTTCCCCACTCCGCCACAGTGCAATTTCCGTTACTTTTGGGTCCCCTCTTGTATATTCTGAAATCACATTGCTGGCAGTTACAAAAAAATATTATTACATTCCTACTTTAATCTCTGTATTTCTTTTCATTTTGGTTTATCTATATCTTAAAGCTTCAAACTTTTCTATCTTCTTTTTAGTAATATAATATATTAATAATTGTAAATTTGTCAATTTTGTTTTCCAATACCTTTTCTAACTCTTTCCTATCTTCTTAGTTTGTCAATCTTGGTGGCGCAGCGTTTGATAGACTAGTTACGGTATCAGAGGTTCTAAATCCCGGGTAAGGCATGGATATTTGTTTTGTTACAAAAATTAGTAAACATTCATGATTAATACATGGTTGTAATTTAATGACTGTAATGCTTGAGGACAAAAAAAAATTATCTTCCTTCCACGCTTCGCATTCTACTAGCGTATGTTCTGTGTCGTCATGTGTGTCTTTTTGACAGAATAACATTTTTTATCTTTCTTCATTTTATTTATTTTTTTGTAAATACTTTTCAAAGGCTCCATTTCCGGTGAGTAGTAGTGTTATATAATAACACGTTGCCCTGATGATGGCCTTCCATTATGGCATGTGGATTTTTGTCGGCTCATATATGATTATTATGGAGGTTCTTAATCGCATCGCGAGAAAAATTTGCTTTGTCCGTAAATAAAACTTGTTCTAATAATCGAGGATTTTACGCAATTCTTTCTTGAAACCATTGACACATAGCCAATCTTTGCGGATAATCCGCTGGTAAAAGGGCTTGTACTTGCTTTATGTGATAAGAATATAACATCTTTTTTTATGTTTTCTATCATAAAATGCCGTATTTCTCTAAAACGGTTTACGTTAGAGCTTTTGACTAGGAGTACCTTTTTTGTGTTGAAAATATTGGTGGTTCACAATGTGCTTTCAGAATGCCTATTTCCCAAGTGTGATAGAAATTAGAACCGTAAAAACCTCACGCAACCCTAAAATCTCCGTCAATGGCACATAAAAATATTGAATAAGCGCTTAAAAAGTAGTTAATATTATTGCTAAGATGTGTACAAAAGCTGAGTTTTGTATTTCAAACGGTTTATCTCAGGAACCGTTTCAAATACAAAACTCAGTCAAAAATTAAAAAAAAAAAAAAATTTACAACCTGTATCTTGAATACGGTTCGTTTGCGAAACCATGTTAATGGGAACTTTTTTTCTTATAATTAGCCAACCAATCCCACCCTTTATTTTCCGACAAATGTTTTGAAACACTCTGTATATGTGATAGTTTAATTAAAATAATACTGAAATAAATGAATTGATTATCAAACTCAAATGGTTGTATTCACTAAGTTTAATTAACATTAAATGTATTAATAATGAACGGGGCTGCGGTCGCCAAGAAACGATCCTCACCCTAACACGTGTGAATCTTCTCTGCCGCATATACCCAGTGTTGTCAGATTTTAGAAAGCCGTGGCGCAAACTTTTAGTTAAAAACGCGCTCAAAAACGCAACTAAGCAAATTACATGGCGCCAAAATTAAAATTGATCGCCTTTAAACATTGTTTTATTAGCACAGCCATAAAAATAACACCAAGTAATTAAATAATTACTTTGTTAAATTTAATAAACTTTAATTAAACATACAAATTAGTAAACATTCATGATTAATACATGGTTGTAATTTAATGACTGTAATGCTTGAGGACAAAAAAAAATTATCTTCCTTCCACGCTTCGCATTCTACTAGCGTATGTTCTGTGTCGTCATGTGTGTCTTTTTGACAGAATAACATTTTTTATCTTTCTTCATTTTATTTATTTTTTTGTAAATACTTTTCAAAGGCTCCATTTCCGGTGAGTAGTAGTGTTATATAATAACACGTTGCCGGTTTTATTTCTATCTATTCTTTTATTTCTGGTACTAATTTCTGCGGCGTACTATAATTTACTTTTAGCCGCCGTTGCTATTAGCCTCATTGTCCATTCTGCTGGTCTTTCCTTGTTAGGTATAAGCCTACTAAGTATGCCTTCCATTTTTTGTTCATCTTACCGCTTCCTTAACCTGGTGGTTCCATCTCGTTGCTTCAAGTGTGACTCCGAGGTATTTATATTTTTCCTCTATGGTTATCATTTGTTCTCTACCTGCATTGTCCCATTTTTCCTATTAATCCTCTCTGTCAATAGCCATGCTGAATCAGTTTTAAGCGGAGCCAGATCTAACATTTTATTTTTCATCGATTTTTTTAGTCAGTCTAAATTTTTCAATCTTGATCAGTAGATTTCTCCTCTTAAAATAAGGATAGTTTTTTTTTGTTAGTTTTATTTTTGTATGTTTTTATAATTGCATCCTATACTATATTATTGAAAGCATTTTGCAATCTAGCGCTATTATAATATAGTGTTTACTTTTCAGTGTGGTTTACTATTTGCTTCTTTTGCGATGTCTTTTACTTTTTTGATGGTTCCTAGAGACAATATTTCCTTTCTAAATCCATATTGCTCCTGCTTTCACCCTCATTTTATTTCTATTTCTTGTTCAATTCTTCTCACAATATTGTTTTCCATAATTTTTAGTGTTGACCAAGCATATCGGTCTATATGCCGTTCTTTTCGTTGCTTTCTACTTCTTCTCAATTGACACTAGATTTGCTTCCTCCTGTTTAGTCAACTAATTTTGCTGGTTCTTCTACAATTCCTCTAGTAGGAAATAATTTTAGAATGATTACTTCTTCATTTGTTTCTTCTTTTCATATTGCCTTTATTCCTCCTAATATAGTCATTATTATTTTGTATTTTGATTTGATTTAACTTTTCTTTTCAGCATTTTTTCTCACTGTCCTTAATCGCTTATTTAGAGCCTTCAATTTTGTTAAAGTCTTCTACGTCTTTTAACCTTCTATGCTGTTTGTATTGCTATTTTCTGTTTTCCCTAACCTTTTTCCACCACTAGTACGGTCCTTTTTTCCTCCTTCTCTGTACCCTTTTCCGTTTGTACTCTATTGTATGTACTTATGTAGGCTCGATTCTTCTTTTGTCACTGTCCAGCCCCTTACTACTCCAGCCGTTTCCAACGTTGCTATAGTAATGTAAATGATTAATTTGGCTTATACCCTTGATCATAACTAGCTGTGCGGTCATTATTTGCTCTGCTTACACTGAATTTTTTTAATGTTCATTAAATTATAATAATCCGTTTGATAATGAATTGTTACAAAATTGTTTATGAATACGGGCATTTAGTCCAGTCAAAATAGCTTTTTTACACTGATTTATAGGTACCTAGTAAAGGATATACTAAAAGTCCTAACAAATATGACACAAGCTTTAGCGGCATCGCCATAAACAGGGCACTTTTTTCGGGTTTTTGTTAATATCTCGAGAACTGTAAGTTGCAATAAAAATGATTACATAAATTTTTCTAGTATTCCTAGCGGTTATACAGTTATAAAGCGCTAATAATTCCGTTTTTTCAAAAAAAGTAATTTATTGATGATGCCAAACCAAAAAAAAATAAGTGTACTTTTTATTTTACCATAATTTGTTAGATACTCAGATACTTGTAAATCAATATTTGCCTACACTTTTGGATACGTAGGATCATTGTGGGGGGAGTTACTTGGATCAACCGGCTGGCTCAGACTTCCAACCCCACTGTTCTGGAAGAAGTTCATTTCCTAGCTCAACTTGCTGCATTGCTGCTCCTTCTGTGAGCGACAGCGCAGAGAGTCTGGTTTTGCATTTAAAACTGATTTTGTAAAAGCCGTAATAATGCATGTTAAAGGAAGTTTGCTTGTAAGGTGCATTGTACTATTCCAAAAATATTTTGTTTTCAGCTTCAGCTTTATTACATCAGTAATACTTTGCAGTGTAGCTCGCTTCTTGAACAAATTGAAACAGACAAACAGACAAGTTTTCTTTTTCGATATGCAGTAGAAGTCGTATCACATCCGTTGAATGCATGCACAAGAAGTATGCAGTTTTTATTCCCATAGTTTGCAATTGCTGATTCAAATATATCTTCCTTTCTACTCTGCCGTGGCTTCGTTTAACAAATATTATCTGTGTTTCAGATGGTGTTAAAGCCATAAGAAGGACAATAAGATCAACATCTTTGCCAACTATTGCTACTTTGTTACTAGTTTAAGATTTTATGACTTCTGTGCGGATAATCAATTTACCAGCGTAACTAGATTCTTGTTTTGTTTTAATTCCAAAGTCGTGAAAAACAGTTAAGAGGAATAAAATAAATCTGGATTTATTGTGTTCATTAGAAAGAAAACCATTCTGTTTGACTGTGAATTGTGTTTTGTGTTCAAAGTATATGTCAACTGACTTCTTTAGCTTGTAAATCGGTTCTATTCAGTTGTCTACGTACTGGATGCTGCCGCTAAATAGCCATCAAACGCAACGGTACAGCTTTTACCGGCATAATGCTTGAGAACATAGGCAACGTAACATTGGCAAATTGTTGAGATTGAAGATTTTTGAGCCACACCACCTTGTGTTAGAGTAATTCTCCATCCAAAACAAAATCAAAATCAAAAAAGTTGGCTTCTTCTTGTAGTACAGGAAAAGTATTGTATAAGGCGGATTTGATTGTTTTCCGCATTTCAGTTTCCTCAAATAAAAATAAAGAGTAAGGAGCAAGCTTATGTTATAAGTGGTACTTTAAGTCCTCATTACTCTGCTTGTTGATAGTTATCTTTAGAAACATCGTTAAAGGGTTGATTACTACCTTTCTCCATGAACATAGAATGTAAAAGAGAGACCGCACTAACACTACAATTTGACGCGTATGCCACGCGTATCGTAAACGCTATGTGGAAGAAAAGACAGATAGTTGGGGGAGAGGGGGAGCACCGACAAAATGAACGGAGGACCAAACAAAAAAGACCGGTTTCTTGGCTCGTAACAATACAAAAAACTTTTGTTTTTATCCTTTAGCGCCCTATAACTCTGTAACCGCTGGGAATACAAAAAAATGTATGTGATCATTTTTATTGGAAATTTTAACAGCTTTCATTATGTATATAATTTACCTCCTACCTACAGTTCTTGAGATATTATCAAAAAATCGAAAAATGTGCCCTGTTTTCAGTCATTACCGCCAAAGCTCGTGTCATATTTGTCAGGATTTTAGTATATTCTTCATTAGGTACCTATAAATCAGTGTACAAAGTTTCAAAAAACTTTTGGAATTTTTTAGAGGTGAGATCAATATTTGAGCATATTTGACCGGACTAATTAGTTTTGTATAAAATACCGAAATACCTACTATATACTAATTTAAAAACAAGCCTTAAATTGGTAAATTATTTGTATATTACTACGGTTATGTTATATGCCAATTACAAGATATAAAATGTAACTATACTCGTAGAAAAACATTAAAACCTCATATTAAAAATAATTACTATAATAAAATAAAATTACCTGTATTTTATCAAACAAAGTTTGCGAAAATCTAATATAGACCAATCAGCAATTAAAACTTTCTAATATTATTAATCAAATAAGAAAGTTTTAATTGTAACAAAGTTACTATATATTCGAACACAACTCATCAACACTTCTGTTTTTAATATTCAACTACCTGTATATCAACAACAACAAATTCCCTAGAAGCAATGATGTTTGAAGGGGATTTGAAATAAAAACCAACAATACTATTGCGTTCCTTATTCAAGCTTTAAAATGCTTTGTTTCCTCAAGGGAGTGTAACGGAGAAAAGCTATCTGTAAAATAAACCGACATCAAAAATGTTTTGCGTGCCGGTTGTATCCAGATATCTCTGAACTACAATTTAACATAATATAATGTTGCATGAGTTAATTTTCATCCTATCCTTTATCAAATTTATACAAAGTTAAATCCAATAAATTTTGCTGTTAGTGTGATAAATTAATCGGTCTACTTAATTCGATTCATTCAACAGAAATTAAATGACGCCCGCAGTGTAGTACATAATAATAGAATCATAATTCGATTAATTTAAATTGTATCTACCTTGTAACCGAGATATGCCAGAAGTAATGCTTCGGTCAGACTTATTATGGCTAATATAACTTGAACAATCCATAATTCTAGCGGTCGATTCACATAAATAATTGCGTCCCAATTGATGATAGGATTTTCTTGAAATTTTTCTTCTGTTAAATTTGCAGATATGATGTATTCTGTTTTGTTTCCTGGTGTACATCCATAACTGTAACAAAAAAAGATAATTAAATTGCGCATCATTGTAGTTGATTATATGGTGGTTTGTTTCTAAAACGGAATCATCATTACAGAATTACAGCTGTCTATTGTGTGAAAGGTTCTCGTGCTTTGAGTACATAATAGCAAACGGGATATTATATTATCTGTCCCTAAGGTTTCTATTATATATTTTATTAAAAAGTATTTGAATGGGAGTTTTATTCACAACGTGATGATAATTCCGTGTAAAATGTATATAAAAGACAAAAAATCTACGTTAAAATTAAAAATCATATAAAATGAAAATTCTATTTAAAAAAAATTACACAATATGTTCGATAACACAGACAATTTTAAAATTTTCAATTACGTATGTTATAGCTTAATATTTTAGTATGCTACTATTTGCATAAATACAGATTTGTAGTGAATAATACAACACAAAATACAGTAATAAAAGAATAATCAAGTCACTTAAATTATACATTGGCGAGCAAAAAGTAGAGGTCATTTTAAAATTATGACTTAATTTTAGAATGTTTTGTTTTAACCTTATGCAAATTGTAATCAATTGTACTGTATTTTGCACACTAAATTAAAAATTCAATGTTGAATCGTAAAGCATATTTATTGTTTTTATTGCGTATTTTGGAAATATCACAAAGTTCAGACAAAGTTCAAATTTTTGTTCCTAGGACTAATATGGAACAAAAAATATAAAAAAAAAACTTATCACTAATAACGAGTATTACACCCTCTTGCAATAGTGGCTGCTTGAAGTCAACAAAGAACACTTTAAATTAAATTAAGTACACATTTTGGTGATAAGCAGTTCTTGGAGCAGGTGTATGCTTTCGGATACGTCGTCCCAACTCATCCCAGACATGTTTTATAGAATTTATGCCCGGGCAACTAGAACCGCAAAATTCCCACTTCATCCAGATAATCTCTGACAACTCTGGCTAGGTGAGGTCTGCATTATCTTGCATAAAAATGCCGCGCTCGCCCATAGTTGTCATGAAGGACATAACATGATCTTCAAAAATCTCCATAATATTCTGTGAGCTGTCGGGGAGCAATTCTCTATAAAAACCAAATCTCTGCGTGCTTCGGTAGAAATTCCTGCTCAAACCATAACCGTCCCACCGCTAATTGGAAGTCGCTCATCAATACAAACTGAAGCGTATCTTTCTCCGCGTATTTTCCTCACTTTCTGACGTCCGTCTAATCCATTGATTGAGGCAAAAACGCAACTCATCTAAAAACAGTACCCTGCTCCAGTCCTCTTTATTTCATGCTTAGTGATTTTGGGCAAAAGCCAATCTTGCAACACAATGTCAGCGTTGTAAAGGTGGCCCTGTAGAAATCTTTTTACAAAACAATCCAACAGTCCAAATCCTTCTCCTAAAGGTCCATTTACTAACATTTCCATCTCTTACTTCTTAGAGTTGATTTTTAGATAAACTGCAGAAGCTGGTCTATTCCGTAAACTTGTGGACACCCAAAAATGGTCATCTCTGTTCGTGGTGATTTTTTTTTTGGCCGGATCTTAATCTTTTAATTATCAGGCCAGTATCCAAGTAACACTGATACACCTTTTGTACAGCACAAAGGCTTTTACCAACAATCGCCCATCTTCAATCGACGCTATAATTCTTGCCACAACATTAGAGCTTAAAAGCTTTATAATCTGTTGAGTACAGTACACTGTGTGAATAAAAAATGTTGCAGAGAATATTCATCACTAAATAAAAGAACCACAACCAAATGTAGATTTTCAATTAGAGCAAAATGGATGCCGTTTCATAAAAGTTTGAAACACGGTGATAATAACTGACAGATAACATTTGTCAAAAAATAAATTATCAAACGCTTACTTTGGTTCACAATTTGCAAACATAAAGTTAAATAAAAAAATTCCAAAAATAAGTCATAATTTTAATGTGGTCTCTATTTTTTGCCAGTGTATATTTTATTATTTTTCAATAAAATACCCCTTAACTTCAACACATTGATTACAATGCTTAATTAGTAATTCTATCCCCTTATAAAAACATTCTAAAAATTTGTCATCAAAAAAGTGTCTACCCCAAAAGTTTTTTTTAGTTTTGAAATCAGGAAATAGTTGCTTGGGGCCAGTCTAGACTGTAGGAGGAATTATAAATTTTTTGAAAACCGTATTCTTTTAGGCAAGTTGAGCAACCTAAGCGGTGTGCACAGATGTGTTGTCGAGCAACAGCCAAATTCTTTTTGTTAATTTTCTTTGATGTTTTGCCCAAATATTTTTAAAATTAATCATCAAAATGCCCTAACAATCCCAAGAGATTGTGGCCATAATCACCTGATTGCAAAACTTTTTATCCCTTCTCACAGAACTTTAAAAAAAATAGAGCACAATTAACTCGATGCTGTTTTTAAACAGCAGACAAAAGTTTTGGAATTTATCTTGCACTCACGTTATTCATACGCAAATGGTCATAGAATATTCAACAAGTTGATGTATCTGACATTGCTGTTAATTCCTTTACTTTAAGTCGGCAATCACTTTGAAACAGTTCTTCAATAAAAACAATTGGCTCTTTTGTAATCACTTCAATTAATTGACCACAACGTGAATCATCTCCAAACAACGCATAGTCCATCTTTCACGGTGGAATAAGAAGGTAAATGTTTACCTTAAACGCCATCCATTGTTTGTTAAATTTAATGAAGGGTAAGACTATGTAGAGGGGTGCGGCAGGGGTGTGTGCTTTCGCCTATGCTATTTAATATATACTTAGAGCAAATCTTCAAAAAAGCACTGGATAGTGTAGAGGAGGGAATCATAGTCAACGGTGAACTACTCAATAACATCAGATATGCAGACGACTCCGTCATAATGAGCAGCAGTGCTGAAGGACTCCAAATTATGATGGAAAAGATCAAATCCACTAGTGAAAAATACGGAATCTGTTTAAATATAAAAAAGACCAAACATATGGTAGTGAGCAAAAATAACCCGCCACCGGTGAACCTGTTTCTTGACAATACGCTTATCGAACAGGTAGATAAATATCCATACCTAGGTACCTGCATAAACCAACAATGGGACCATTCTGTGAAAATAAAATGCAGAATTGAGAGAGCAAGAGCTGCATTCATACAAATGAAAAAAATATTCACCAGTCCAGACCTGACTCTACAACTTAAAATCAGAATCCTACGATGCTACGTATTTTCCACTCTTTTGTATGGCGCAGAATCCTGAACTCTTACCAAGGATTTTGAAAGCAGGCTAAAAACGTTTGAGTTGTGGACCTACAGACGTATACTGAAGGTAACGTGGATAGATCATGTTACTAACGAGGAGATTCTTTGGCGAGTGGGGAAGGATCGAGAAATAATGACTACAGTAAAAGTTAGAAAACTAGAATACCTTGGGCATGTTATGAGGCACAAGGAAAGGTACAGAATACTCCAACTTATTCTGGAAGGAAAGGTGCTGGGAAAGAGAGGTCCGGGGAGGAGAAGAATATCCTGGCTTAAAAATATGCGCCAGTGGTTTGGAGTGACCTCAATACAACTGTTCCGAGGAGCCGTGGATAAAGTGAAGATAGCCATGATGATCGCCAATATTCGCAACGGATAAGGCATGGTAAGAAGATGAAGAAGACTTTTCAAAGTAAAAAAATTGATGACCGCCCGGTACTCAATTTTTCGCAAATCTAGCATAGCTTCAGCTATGCTAGACCTAACATAACCTAACCTAACCTAACCTAACCTATGTCTATCTGGATATTAATACAAGACTAATTACAGTAGAAGGTTGAAATTGCAAATGTACGTTACTAAAGCGTCACACTTTACTGACAATATTTGACATTTAATCTAAAGTTTTAAGAAATGTAGTAAGCCAAAAATTTATGGCAGTTACCTCGTATGTGTCACTTCTAAAAGAAATTATCGCTGTCATATAATCTACAGGGAGTTTATAAATGAATGGGATTATGTAATCATTTTAAATGTGCCGCTTTTTTAAATTGTTCACTAAACTATTTCTTTTGACAGATCAACTTTGACAGCTGTCAAGCAAACATATGTATGTAGTATAGTGGACGATTTTAAAAAGGCGGCATATTTAAAGTGATTACATAATCCCATTCATTTATAAACTCCCTGTATTTCCGTTTACCTTATACATTTAATTGCATCGTTTTCATTTTTGTCTAATTGTTAGTGTCTTAAAATGCTGCAAGTGCGGAGACGTGCAAATTTGAAAAAAGACAAATCATCGAAATGCAAAAGAGTAATTTAAGATACCATAAAACTGGCAGGCATGTTAGTCGACCACATGTCAATTCAAATCAAAGTTGGAAAACAAATTAACAAAAACAAATTCTAGAAGCTCGTTGTAGAAACAGTAGACGTCCCAGAGTGACACAAGAATACGAAGATCAACTCTTAAAATTTCTATAAGCTTCATTTATAGGTTTTATTAGATTGTGTTCTTATTGTGTTATTAATTGTCTTCTTTTAACAATTAAACGTAAAGCCAACAAACTGCAGTAATGTGTGAAATGTATATTATAGGTTAACAACCTAAAAACCAGAAACAAAGTTTGCAATTTTTTAATATCGTCACACAGCAATAACTCTTGGTGTAAACACAATGCTAAGAAAGCAAGTCTTAAAACCTTTTCTTCCTCCAAAACCATACAAAGGTTTTTTGGCAAAATAATGTACAACCTCATACTGCTAACGAAGCTGCAGACTTTCTGGAATAAAATAACATAATTAGTTTGTCTTGGACTTCAAGATCACCTAATTTGCATCCTGTAGAAAATGTCTGGAATATAATAAAAATATATTGCGTTTTTTTCAAAAAAATGTTTATTGTGATAAAACAATAATAAAACATTAAGTAATTTGTTTGTTTCCTGTAGTATCTCATTTCAAGTTTTCTTAATCCACACCCAAAAATGTTGCAAGTCGGTTGGTAAGAGTAGTAAATTAGTCAGCCTTCTACCGATCATATCCCAAACATGCTCTTTTTATTTTTCCCTCCTATCGTTGATTAAAAACCATCATAATCTTGTTGACAGCCGCCCTGAACAACTCGGCAGACGTACACTCAAACCACTCTCTCTGCCAACAATTCTTTTTTCTCTAATTTTACCTTGGATAATTAGATTGAGAATGTTTATATTTCTCCTCCAAGAATGTGTCCCAAGTAGTCAAGTTTTTTTTTCCGCCTTTAATGTCCAGGCCTCCATTCCATACAACAGGGTAAGAAAGATGTAGTACTTTAGCATTTGGTTTCAATTCTCTAATTTAATGCTGCGGTTACAGAGAATTTTCCTTATTTTAGAAAAGGCACAACAAGCAAGTTCTATTCTGCTGTTGATTTCCTTAGTGTGCTCTGCATTATCTGTTACCCATGTTCCCAGGTACTTGTGGGAGAATACCCATTCTATAGTTTCATTGTTAATGAATAATGACTAAACTAAAACTTTGTAGTAGCCATAGCTTTTGCCTTCTTTATGTTTATGTCCAGTCCGTACCTTTTACCGTAGGTGTTTACTGATTCGACTAGGCGCTGTAGGTCTTCTATGTTGTCAGTTATAATGTTAGTGTCATCTGCAAATCGTATGTTGTTAATTGTCTTGCCATTTATGACAGTACCTCCCATCTTTTCTGACAATACCTCTTTGAAGATACATTCATTATTTACATTGAATAAGAGAGGCGACAGTATACATCCCTGTCTTACTCCACGGCAGATTTTAACCTCGTCGCGTAGGTTTTTTCCAACTTTTACTTTAGCTGTTTAGTTCCAGTAGAAGTAAGAGACTATTCTTATATCTCTACTATCGATGTTTTTCCTCTTTAGTATCTCTAGTAGTTTGATATGTTGGACCCTGTTAAAAGCTTTCAGAAAGTCGATGTAGCAAATGTACATTTCCTTTTATGTCTAAACATCTTTGTCGTAACACATTTAATCCAAAAAGTGCTTCTCTAGTTCCCATACCTTTCCCAAATCTGATCTGCGTGTCGCTAATGTCTTCTTCTAATTTTTTGTACAATTGGTTGTGTATTACCTTTAGAAAGATCTTCGAGGTGTGGCTCATCAGGGCAATAATCCTATAGTCCAAACATTCTTTGGTTCCATTTTTTTTTTGTAGTATTCTTTAGAAATAACACCCGTCTCGTATATGTTATTAAACAGATTCTGTAAAACGTCAATAGAATCTTCGTTAATAACTCAACTAGTATCTCGTCAGGACGAGTTGTTTTTCCAAATTTTGAATTTTCGATTGCGTATTCAAGTTCTTTCTTTAAAATTTTAGAGACTGTATTTTTAAAGACTGGTTGTGTCGATGTTGTTCGATTATCGTTGAATAGTTCTTAAATATATTCGCACCATCTTACTAATTTTTCTGTTGGTTCTATGATCAGATTGCCGTTTGTTTAGTAGTATATCAGGTCGGCGGGTTTTAGTCCTTCCACACTGTTCTTTTATTGTGCATATTGAATAAATCATATTTAGTTTGTGATGTCGTTGTTTATCCTTTTGTAGGTACGCATATCATTATCTTTGTATTGCCGGCGCATAATGAGTCTCATGTCCAATATCTCCTGTGTCATCAATTTTGTGTCTCTTTTTCTTGTAGGTTTTACTTCAATTTTTACCTTTTTTAGTGTTTTCTTTATGTTCTGCCACTGTTTATATACGGTGCTGCTCTGAGTGCTTAGAGTGTTTTGGTTAATTCCTCTGTTTTTTAGTTGTTTTATCTTGTTGTTTATGTTTCTTTCAGCGCTGTTGTTCAACTTTTTAGGGTCCATCATTTCCTTGGTAGTTCTAAGTATGGTTCTTTTCAGTTGTACATACAACGTGGCAACCACCAGGTTATGGTCAGATCTTATGTCCGCCTTCGGAAATGTTTTGACAGATTTTATGGTGTTTCTGAATCTCCTGCGGATCATTATGTAGTCAATCTAATTTTTAACAATGCCCGATATTCCGTCTGATGGTGCTTTCCATGTGTAAAGTCGACGTGAAGAAAGTTGGTAAAAGGTGTTAGTTATTTTAATTTTGTTTTGTTTTGGAAAAATTAAACCTGCCTCCACGGTCGTTGCAGTTTCCTAATCCGTATTTGCCGACAGTTTCAGCTATCTCTCTTTCTTCTATTTTTGCGTTTAAGTCGCCTATTACAACAAAAACTTTGTGATTTGCAATCGGTTTGATAACTTTATCAAAGTTTTGGTAGAACAATTCTATTTCGTCTTTATCTTTGTCTGCCTTAGGTGCATATACTTGTACTATGTTTACTGAAACCTTGTTTGAATGCATCCTCAACAGGATGATTTGTTGCCCCCCAACATGCTCAATAGGTGACAAATCTGGCAACAAAGCTAGCCATAAAAAGACAACCATGTTAGCTTTTTGCAAAAATCGTGTTGTTACCCTTGCCACATAATAGCGTACGTTATCTTGTTGAAAAATAAGATTTTCTAACCCTCTAAGAAACAGAAATCCAACAGGCTCCAGCACACTGTCAATGTAACTGACTGCGTTAAAGTTACCATCAATGAAGACCACGAATGATCTAGTACTATAACATATTGCACCCCATACCATCACTCCTTGTATAAAGTTTCACAAAAAATTTTAAACAAAATCTAGACTCGTCACTAACTACAAATTGATGTTTTTCCTGAGCCCAATTTGCCCTTTGTTGCTCCATTCTAGTCTACGGGTACGGTGAAGTAAAGTAAAAGAAAGACACAAAAACGGACATTAGAATTGCAGTCATACATACAGACATACAGATCCAGAGCGGCGTTGTTGAACCTCTATATCAGACCATCTGTACCAACATTGCAATCACAATTCACAATATCTCTAAACAAAAATCTGGCGTTTTTTATACCAGTAAATTGTACGTTAACAAACTCTTGGCATTCTTAAATTTTCATAAAGCAATAATAGACAAACTAAACAAAAAATTGACAATTATTCCACACCAATAGCTTGTTTAATACACATAACTGACAACAAAAAAATTACAAAAAAAGCAAAATGAATTATATTTCATCAAAATAGACATTTTGTATTTTTTTAAATTTAAATTAATCAACATCATCTATAAAAATTACTATATTGCAATACAAAATGCGTTGCTTAATTAAGTTTAAAAAATATTTATTTGTATTGCAGTCTCCTTCACACAATCAGTTCAACGTTTCTCCTAATAGGGCTCCTTCCACACATTAGTAAACATAAATTGTTTAACAGTTAATGTGATTTTATGTAAATTGTCTCTTTGACCTGTGAGATGCTAGGCACACTGATGATGGGTGCAAACCCTGAAACACAAGTGTATGTGTCTTTTACTAGATAAAAAGACAATTTACATAAAATACATGATTTATTAATTTTAATTGAAAAACCATTGTATTAAAGGTCTGCAAAAATGTCGTAACTATCCATAATGCAGTAACAAACATTTAGAAAACTATAAATTAACTTTACTTTTTTAGAAAATAAGTATTACTTACAAATTATAAATCTAAAAAGCGCCGCGCAAAATTGCAATGTCAGTGCAAATAATACAAATAGCTTATTACAGTACAACGCAAGCTTTTTTATAACCGACAATAAATGTGCAAGCCGCTAGCTAAATATTGAGTAAAATAGCAAAGCTTTACTTTAGAACTTATTGCACAAAACGTCACGTGCCAAAACCAGTTAGTGATATATGTTTTTTATTATCAACTAACAGTTTTTTTGTGTATATTGGTTTAGCCTCAGTTCTTCTCTGATTAAGCTAATATTCAATCTAAGCAAATATTATCAACAATCTGCACAAAAATTATAGAGAATTTAGTTTTTTAATGTTTGTTAAGTTTTTGCCTCACAACGTTTAGGTATTTTAAGGATCTTTTTTACAGCATTTATTCTATTTATAATTTAGACATTTTTCATCAAGCTAGTTTTGGTTGGTTCTGAGTAATTGGCTAAAGTGTAGTTTGTAGATTTATTGTTTACCTACCAGATAATCCTTATGATTCTCCAAATAATATTATAATATTCTGGAAAAAAACTTTCATAATTACATAATTTTCTTTATGTCTTCAAAAACATTTTTATGTTTCCTGATATCCAACAACATTGCTTAAAGTTTTACAACAACAACTATTCTCTAAAGTCTTCAAATATTCTTAGATATCTTTGAAGTATAAACTTTCTCAATGTTTTCTAAAAATCAAATGTCAACCAAAGAGTGATGTGATCTGAAGATCTACTCTAAAATCTTCTAATGTTCCAAATCACTTAAAAGTTTTTTATATCAACCAAAACTTTTTTTTTTTCTAGTCTCAAAAAATTCCAAATTTATCGAACAACTTTTTCCAATTTGTCCAAAAAATTTTCATGTTTTTCAACATCTTTGAGTATCCCGCAGAAGTATCTTGAAAATTTTAAATTATTTTGATATCCTGATCAAATTTTATTAAAAATATTGTTCTCTACGTTAATTAAAATTTCCTTGATTTCCCAAATTTTTTAATATTTTATATCTTCCAATATTAACCAAGAAATCAAAAGTCTATTGATATTTACAAATTGACATCAACCGTTAACATGTGGGACAAAATGATGGAGTCAAAACTGTGCAGCAATATCACATATGACAATTTGGAAGAAAAGACTGTCCAATTTTGTTGAACTAGAAAAGTGCTCAACTGTCATAATTAAAAATGCAAACAAGCTTAATGGAATTGGTGTGGGCAATGTTGAACCTGAAAACTTTCTGTGACACAAATGTAGATATCCTCTGTACAGTCTGCTAATAAGCAAGTGTCAATTTTCAAGACTCTTGCTAAAAAAAAGTAATTGCAGTGACCACAAAAATAAAAAAAATTGTTTGAAATGATGTTTTGTCGAGTCTAAATAAAGACTGTTTCAACTTTGATTAAAACTTGACACTAAAGTCTTTGATCAAAAGTCAAATACCCTTGACAATAATGGCATTAAATGCACAAATAATTAGAGAAATTATGTATGTAAAGGATGTGTCTCTTGTTCTAACAATTAATAAACTGCTAAAATAGTTTTAGATTTAATTTATATTAATCTCTGCAAGATAAATGTTACGTCTTTAAAAGAAGCTTTACTTTTCAAAGATAATTTTTCACAATTTCAAACTATATATTTCTTAAAAACCAAAGACAAAACTGTTGCAATATAAAACATTTTCATGAAAATTGTAGAAAATTGTTAGAAGTGTGTTTAACGGCATCAAAATCATTAATGTCAGAACACAAAACCTACTACTAAGAAAACTAAATGTTTTTTACATCAGTTGTGGAATTAGTAAGTAACATATGCGCTAAATTTAAAAAAATATGTATGGGCTGATGCTATGTAATATTCAGTGTTCAGATGTCAAACTTTGTAATAAGTTCAAAGAAGAAATCAAGCCAATTTAGCAATAATAGAAGAAATGAAAGATATCTTTGTTTCTAAAACAGGACAAAGAATGGTATAAAGCCATGACATACAAAACAAAATATAATGCATGATAGTTAATTGGTTAATAAAATAATTTAAAAAAAACATCTAAACAAATTATCAACAACTAATCAATCATTAATTGAAAGACTTTTTTAAACATTTATATTTATTTTATATTCTATAATCTGTTTCAACCAGTTACTAAATTATAAAATAACCAAGAATAATAATTTTATATATTCTTTATATGTTTACTAACATTTAACACAAACTTTATAATAGTTTTGTTCACATAACATAAAAGTTATGTTTAAAAAAATTGCATTACATATTGCAGACATTGTCAGACAGCTTTTATAATGTTAACGTGAAAATGTCACTTTGAAAAGAATAACATAAAAAAGTTACATTGTGTGCATAAAAGTATGTAAAACCTTCCGACTTTGGCTGATTAAAATTTCCTTATCTCTACTCAGCCGTCATTTATCCGACGGTTTCCATTAACTTTATGAATCAGAATAAAAGGAAACATTTACAAATTACTACATTATTCCACCACATTGTGAAATATAAAGTAAACATAATTAAAGACATTTAAAAATCCCTTATGACAAATTTATGATGATTTTATTTAATGTTTATTATTTTATACTATTTTAATAAAAATAACTCTTTAGACTAACAAAATATCTTAAATATAATTGTTTGACAAAATATCCAGCTAAACTAAAATCAAAGAAAATCTGCATGTGACAGGTATAATGCAGCTTTTTGCGTTTAAATACTAATCAATAAATATCAAGCGAGTTTTAACAGACTGCTCTTTTTGCGGTAGCACGTTGCTTTGATCGCAACAAACAATTTGTTTTGCGCCATTTGCAAAAACTTCCGACCATACTAAATTTGATGTAGGTTTAGTTTGTACTTGTTTCTGGTTGTAGTTATTTATTGATTTAAACTCATAAATATTTCAGATGCATCCGTGATAAATTATTTGCAGAGAACATGTTTTCCAATTGGTAGTTACCATTAGTTAATTTGTTAGAATTTTTAACTGTCACTCAAATATAAAAAACACAGAAAACAATTCAAACTTATGAAATCAGGGCTTTAATTAAATATTAGTTTAAATCATCATCAATTACCCTTGCTATATTAAATATTCAACAATTCGTAATTATGTCGTAATATTCAGTGCAAATAATTTATAAACTTAATGTAAATAGGTTGAGACATGTTAAATAACAGTCCAAATTAATGTAAACTTCTAAACTCCAAATACACAACGGATATATAATGGTGCAGGCGCCGGGCACGTATGCCAACAATTGACATGACTTGGCTCATAATATTCTAACGATATTATTCTAAGATATATGTCACGTACGTATTATTATTATTATTGAAAGGATTTATTACCTCGTTTTATATAAACCTGGTGTTTAAAATGTTTTCATTCATAACAATTCCATAAAGTTTAAGGTTAATATGTGCGGGAACATTTTACATTATCTGCGACAAGACTAAGCACTAAAAGTTAATACGTAAAATTCGTGGCCAGAATAAACTATTCAAGCGTTAGGAAATAAGTACCACTTACCATGTAGCGTAGGTCGGGTCCAAATCGGTGATAACTCGGATTATATACAAGACACATGTTAGTAGTTTGAATACGAGATTCGCTATACGTATCCGCAAACCTGCAATAAAGAAAAAAATATTAATATAACATAAAGTAAAAAACTTTAATTGGAGTTTTAATTAGATAGATGAAATTTTATGTTGCAACTTTTTACATGGAAAAAGTATTATATTGTAATTAAAAGGTAAATTAATTTTACGTTCAAGATTTTTATTAAAAAATTTATATGAAATAAATTTGTTGGAATTTTATTGAGTATTATTTTCTTCAAATGCAAGTAGTTTCTACAATAAAAACAAATATGAAACCAAGCTCAAATTACGACAAACTTCTAAGAAGGTATAATGGCCTAATTAGATGAAACTTCCGTACTCGGCCAACTAATGTTAATAAGTATTGACAAAACATTTCCTTGTATGTGTGTATAAATGTATATCATAATAATAAAGTTTGAAAATGTTAGTAAACTTTACTTGGAAATTATAATATATAATGCCATTGTTATTAATATGGTGTGCAGTAATTTGCTGAGTACTTTGTTTATAATATAATATACGTAAAACTATTTTTACAGTGCAGGAGTTGACACTCAATCCGTCGCTGAGTCATAAATTAATAACAAATTTAAAAATAAAAAATTGATAAACGTTATTTAAAAATTAGGACAATAATAAGTAAATTTGAGATAATATTTTAATTTATTATATAACAAATTTATAAATTATAGTTATTTATGATATAAATTAGTACACATATAAATTAGCCAAGTGTCCTCCTTGTTGAATTAAATAGTAGCGTACAATAAACCACATTTTACTAATACATTTTTTTTTTAAATCACGCCTGATAGCATGTAAATAAATTCCATAGAAAAATAGATTGGTATCTGGTTAAAATCCAACATCGCAGGTCTCAAAATTAATTCTGCAAAGTGACGTCAGTAATGTCAATTTATCCTTAGTTGCAACGCTAACGCCCATCACACAAAACCTAAGAAAACAAGGATATAAGCGTAAGAGGTAAGAAGCTTCTAAAATGTATAGTAAAAAATAATCTAAATATTATAAAAAAAGATAATGAGCCAATGTTTTGCAGTGCTTCGTGTAGCAAAGTTATAGTTAGTGATAAAACAATGTCGGACAAACCCTTATTGTCTGATCATGCATACATCCGATTCAATATTATATCTGAAAAAACGCTCCTTTTGGAATGTGAGAACTCAAAAACTAACTAGAAATTAAATAACAAAATACTAATTACACAAATACTAGCTAAATTGGAGTCGCTCCAAAACAGCAAAAACGCCAAACTAACTAGAGATAATAACGGATATATTTGGCAGCTCCATTAAAACCAATTTTGAAAAAAAGCTGCCCTAGTACTGCCAAGCATATTTCCAACAAGATCATTTGGTAAAACAGAGGGATTGACAAAGCAAGAGCAAACACTGAAAAACGTTTCAAAAAAACCAACAAAAAAACGATGACTAATCCACAACCAGTCTCATGCATAATAATGCCATAAATAAAACCTTAAAATAATAGAGAAAACATTGTGAGCGGTCCTACAAGCTCTTGCCTCCAAAAAGCTTTAACCAAAAACCGCACTTTGTTTGCAAACACATTTCTCGGGTTCTACGCTAACCAAAAAATAACCAAAAGAAACTGTAATAAGACAAAAACCATAACTAATCAAGGCTACCTAAAATAAGAAATCAACAAATTCTAGCTACCAAGAGCCAATGTAATTTATCCCATCATACAACAGAAAAAAATTGCAGTTCTAAAAAGACATCTATACGAAATCCTCAGATCAAGTTTTGCACTTGCATACATACCGAACAGCTAAAAAACAGTCAAGGTAGTCTTTACCAAAACCGGGATAACTCACGTATATCCTAACTAAAACCTATAGTGCAATCAGCCTAACCTCCTTTCAACTATTAAAAAAATTAGGCACATACCGGATGTTGGCTATCATGTTGTCGTAGAAAATCAGTTCATTAAATTTTTGAATCATAAGATTTTTCTTTCATCAATGCTTCTTTTTTCTTCTACTTTACCTTGTAGAATGCATTGTAAAAGCCCATAACCAATAAAGTTACGCATGATGTGTCCCAGGTATTATAATTTCCTGGTTTTAATCGTGGTAGGTAAAGATTTTTGTTTTGTTCATTCAGTTTAGTATTTCATCATTGGTAATCTAATTTTTTCATAATATTCTCAATATCCTTCTATAAAACCACATTTCATTCACTTCCAGTTTTTTATGTTTGCCTCTATCAACGTCCAAGTTTCCATTCCGCATAATAACACAAAAAATACGTAGCAGCGCAAAAGTCTTGTTTTTGTGTCTTTAGTTAGATCTCTTTTTATTTCATTGTCTGGTCCCATTGCTCATTTATAACGGAGCCTAAATATACATATTTCTTTACCCTTTCGATGTTGCTTTCCTCTAGTTCAGTTATTGCTGCCGGTGTCGTGGGTTAATCTTACCTATGATCATAAATTTGGTCTATACATCTAGTCTAAATCTATAATTGGTGCTTGTTAATCTATTCATCATGTGTAATAGATTTTCTATATTGTCAGCAAAATTCATGTTATATTTGTTATTATTTTAAAGTCTTTGTCGTCTATTTTGTTTTTTTCAGAATTTGTATCAACTTTTGGTGTTAAATCAAAATTTTTATTGTAGTCCAGGAAACAAGCTTATAAATCACAATTCATATCTCTGCATTTCTGTACGTTCTTTGTCCGACTGTGTCCCTAAATTCAAATTGTGTGGGCCCCAATTGTTCTTTTACTATTTTGTATATTCTTTAAAGTGTAGTTTTTAGGAACACATTTAAAAAATGTCTCGTTAAGCTTGAAAACGTTGTGAATTCTGATTCCAGCCATTGTTATGGTATAATACAAGTTATAGATATTATTACCGGTTAGCCATTTACTTCTTCCTCTAATAATTTCAGAGATTTAGCGTGAAATCCGTCGGGCATTAGATTTGTGTCGTCTTTCATTTATTTTATGGCATATTGTACTTGTGATAGTGTCTATTAATATGTTGTTATCGTTGTCACCTTTTTGTGTATGGTAAAAATGTCATGTTTGTTATTCAATTTCTGCACACCTCCGCTGCAACTCCTCTTATTTTGCTTCTCTTGTCTGATAATTTTGTGTGTTCTATTATAATGTATGTTATCTGTCTTGCATCTTCTTTTTCCTTCCATTAACTATAGAATCTCATCTCATCTCATCATTTAAGATTTTTGTTTGACAACTTTTTTTAGCTGCAGGGGCTTTTTCTTAATCTTCTTTTTATCTCAGCTTCTGCGTAGGTGCAAATATTTATGCTATTTCTTTTTTTACTTGTGCTGTTGTAGTTGTTTCTTTTAACTTCCAAATGTCGCATTTTCTGTTGGTATTCTTTCTCTTTTCAATTTTTTTTATTTGGATTCTCAGACGTCCCACTATTGGGTTGTGTACAAGAATGTATTCTATTTGATTTCTGACTATCGTTACAAAAAACTGTGCAAGTGATGTCTACGTGTAAAATCGCCTGAATAAACGTTTAAAAAGGGTATTTAGTACAGTTAACTTGTGTTTAGCTGCAAATGTGCATAATTGTTCTCCTCTTTCATTTTGTAACCCTAATCCTCATAGTCCTTTATGTTCTCCAGTCTTTACAAACTTTTGCGTTAAAATCTTCCATTGATATTGCAATGTCCTGATTAAGAAGTTTCTTTAGTATGTCTTCTATTTCCGAGTAAAATTGCTCTGCTTTCATTACCGCTGTCTCAAGTCAACTATAAACTTGGAATATAATTAGTGAGACTGAGCTACTCAATATTTAAAGTAATTTTATTCTATCCGATACAAGTATAAAGTTCGTTACATGCCTCGCGACTGAGTCTTTTACAATAATTCTTACTTCATTTTTATGTTCTTCATTTGGTGGTAGTATACTTTATAGTTATTAGTGTGGCAATAGTATGTTCCAGGCCATCTCATCTCATTATTTCCCATAATCTTAATATTTATTCTTTCAACATTCCTGATTGGGCCATCAATCTTATGTTCCACGTGTGCTAGTTTATATAATAATATTAATATCTCCAAATAATTTTGTACTAAAATCAACTATTATATTTTTTTAAGGAAATCCCGTTGGATCTTTAATGTTGTCGTTTTCCGTACGTTACTCTCAGTGGCAAAAAAAGTGCCTCGTATTGCAGCCGCTCATACTAAAACAGACGTGCGTTGTGGGTTTTGCATATTTAACGGCAACACTTCTAGCCATGTAACGATTTTTTCTCAGATATGTTTAATTTTTGTTCTAGTTCAGTTTTCCCAGAGCTTTTCCATCTATATGCAATATAATATATATACTGCAACTTTAACATTATCTGGAAAGACTGTAGGAGCTAAAGTCTTTGCTTTAAGCTACGCTAATGATTTCATCATGCTTGTACTCAAGAAGTTTGGAGTAACAATGTCAAACATTTTACAAACTAAAAAGTTAAAAATCCAAAAATCTATAAAGCTACACTCCCGATAACATAAGAAGTAAAATATCAGAGACTGGAATAAAAGATTATTGCAACATAAAGACCTTTAATGTGATAATAAGCGTATCAAATTGATAAACAAAAAATACTTAAAAACAGTCAAAAGAACTATCTGGTACACAACATTAAAATAACAGAATAGAAACAGTCTGTAAACAGTGGCCACAATTGGCAGAGTTTGATTGGTCTGGATACCAAAGAACCAGGTGATTAAAGAAAACTTCATCGCAAATCAACTTACTAATGAAAGAGCAAAAGGAAGATTTACTGAACCAGAATCTACTTTTAGTGTTCCATACAAGACTCAACACAAAAACTGTAAGGGATTGGCACACTCAAGAATAATCCTAACAAAACCATCGCGTAATACCAAATCAGATTGCAAAGACTCACAGAACTAATAACAAAACACTGTGGTCAAGAATGTGCATAGAATACAAATAAGAATGAATTCCCTATGCCGAAAATATATGAAAGAAGTTGAGAATCCAATACAGTTACAAACTTCAACGCACAGCCTTCTTTGGGGTAAAGCTAAAAGTAAACCTTTAGTAAAAAATGCTAGATTTTATCAAAAAGACTGAGCTGCTATAGGCGTAAAACACCAAAACTGTACAACAGAAGAGCAGTGCAAGGAGCGCCAGTAAAAATGTAAGTACAAAAAATCTTAATATCGATGATTTGTTGTAAGAGGAGGGTTGCGTCAATAAGTTTTGTTTGTTATGCTGAAGTTAATTATAGTAATAAAACTTCCAAATAACTTGTTGATTTACTATGTCATTTATTAAAAATTGATATAATTGATGGTATACGTGATAACTCATGTTGATAAAATAATAAAACAATTTACTTCCTTTTTATTACAAATTTATTCTTACAAATACATTACTAGTTTCGGCTTTACTAAAGCCTTCAACAGATAAAATAAGTTATATAACTTATATAAGAATAAATTTGTGATAAAAGACGTAGTAAATTGTTTAATTATTTTTATTAAAAGTTACTTTTTCTGTTTGAGTATATCGTAAAAAAAAATAATGTTTAGTTATGGCGTCAAAGTATAAAATCACATTTTTGAGTATTTGAGTCTTTCATTTAATATTTTACGTAAACCAATCTATATAAACTCAGCCGTTCCGTTTGACTCTGTACACCTTAACAGTCACAAATTTGCAGCATACCATTCAATAAAGTCCATAGAGCCTTCAGCCTACCCCTAACACCGGCAAAAGGAGCTTAATAATCAGATCAATAGGTCATAACAATAGATTTCCAAAAAACACAATTAAAAATATTATTACTAAGAAAGAGTATAGTCTCACTTCTTCTTCTTTTTCCGGTGCGTATCCACTAATGAATGTTTGCAATCACATGTTTAATTTTGTCCCGCTTTCTTGCTGCTGTTAAAAAGTTCTTGAACTGTCCTTAGGCCAATCCAAAGATGGCGGCTAGTGAAGATGGTAGGCAAAATCTGTCTCCGACCATTTCCGAAAATTCTCACTATTTATGTAATAAATGTGAAGAAGTGATTGAAGAAAGTAAATCGTTTGTGTTATGTGCAGGTGTTTGTTCAAAATACTATCATCCTGACTGTGTTGAGATGAAGAAAAGTGTTCTAAATGTTATATGTGCAAATGTAAACACTAAATGGTTCTGCAATACTTGCGTTATTACATATGACAATAATAGTGTTTTATTAAAAGCTATAAAGCAAGAAATTAAAAATAGTGAACTTATAACAATTATAGGAGCATTGGCAAAAACAGTAAAAGATCTTAAAAATGAGGTTAGTAGCATGAAAACAATATATAAAAACAATGATAATATTACTGGTATAAATTTAAACGCGCCAAATTTATTAAAATCAGCGACATCTATTGATAAGAGTTCCTACAGCTCTTCACTTATTGGTAAAAATAAAGTATTAGTAAAGGAAACTGTACCTGTGAGAAAGGAAATTACAACTGAACAACTCAAAGATGCGTTAGATGGTGCTCATAAACAGAATTTAGCAACAAAAGAAATAATAAATAAAAGAAATGTAAAAACTAATGAAAGTACTAAATCAAATGAAAATAAAAATGTAAATTTAAACAATAAGGATAACTTAAATATTGTACAAAATGATAAATGGGAAACAATAAATCGTCGTAAAAAGATAAATACAGTAAAACTAAATACAATTCGTGGAACAGCTACAGAAGATTCATTGGTAAAAGGAGTTGCCCCACACGGGCATTTACATGTTTATAGAATGGACCCTAAGCTAACAGAAAATAACTTAACAACATACTTAAATAAAAAAAGTTTTGATAATGTTATATGCAAGAAAATGATGTCAAAACATCCTGAACTATACTCGTCGTTTAAAGTAACAGTTCCTTTAGAAGAAATAGAGTCTTTAAGTAATCCTAATATATGGCCTGTCGGTACATGCGTTGAGAGTTTTTTACAATGGCTTACAAACGTAAAAACTCAAAAAACTTAGAACAGAACAACACAGTTTTAAATAAAACGAATAATACCTTACAGTTGTTTCATATTAATTTACAATCCTTAAGAAATAATCATTATGATTTAGAAATATTTTTGAAACAAAATAAGCAAACAAGTAACAATTAGCGAACATTGGTTAAAAAACGCGAAAATTGATCTTATAACAATCAACAATTTTAAAGTGGGTAGTTGTTATTGCAGAAAATCCACTATACATGGAGGCTCTCTCATCCTAGTCAGAAATGATTTTAAGTGCGAATCAATAGAATGTGTCGTTAATTTATCCGTTGAAGGTATATGTGAAGTGAGCGCAGTTTATTTGCCATTTTTAAATATTGTTATTGTATCTGTCTATCATACACCTCTATCTGATTTTAATGAATTTTATGTTAAACTTGAAAATGTTCTGTGTTATCTAGACAAGAAATATGAAAATATTATAATTGGTGGTGACTTTAATGTAGATCTTATCAAAACCAATGAACATCAAAAAATGTTTATTGATTTGGTACAAAGTTGCAATTTTGAAATCACTAATTTTGAAGTAACTAGGAAAACACCTATCTCAGCAACATGTATAGACAATTTCTTAATTAATATGGACGTACCATATGAAACAACAGTTATTGAACCCAATCTTTCAGATAATTTTGGCTTAATAATTGATACAGCAATAGATGTTAACAATACAAAAACGTATACGCAGTATAAAGGAAAGTTATTGTCTTTAAAACATCTAGATCAATTTTATGTTGCGCTATCTGAAGTTGATTGGTCTTTTGTTTATAAATGTTCAAATTCACAGGACAAATTTACAAGTTTTTTTAATACTTTTTTAAATATTTTTAATCATTGTATTCCAGATGAAATTATAAATATCAACAATAATAAGAAACAAGTTTGGTATACATCAGAACTAAGGAATCAAAAAAATGATCTGAATTTACTATATGCTATTAGGAAACAAACAATTTCAACTGAACTGAGTGTATTAATAAAAAAAGAAAAAAGCAAATATAAAAACGAAGTCAAAAAAACAAAAATTGATTTTAACAGTAAATTGATAATGGAATCATTAGACAAACCAAAACAAGTTTGGGAAATAATTAATAAAAGCACTAATAGAAAACAAGTAAATAAAACCTCATCAACTATATCTGCTAACAAACATCAAACTTTTTTTGTTAATTCAGTTGAACATGTTTTGTCTAGTTTTAATCATAATGATAACAGCTATCAATTTTTATTAAACAATTACACAAGTGATACAAGCGCTTCCTGTTTTCTTGAACCAGTTTCGACAATGGAAATCAAATCTGTGATAGGATTGTTAAAAAATTCTAATTGTATAGATCTGTATAATCTAAATTCTAAAGTACTTAAATATGTGTCAAATGTTATTGTAGAACCTTTGGAAAATGTTATAAATGCTTGTTTTGAAGAAGGAATTTTTCCTTCTGAACTAAAATTATCAAAAGTCATACCAATATTTAAAAAAGGGAATATAAACCAATGTGAAAATTATCAGCCTATATCAATAACACCAATTTTTTCAAAAGTATTTGAAATGTTATTAAAAAAGCGTTTGTTCTCTTTTTTAGAAAAATTTATTTGTCGGGCACAGTTTGGATATATAAGGAATATATCCAAACTGTATCTAGATCTACAATAAAAGCTGTAAAACAACTTGTTCTTGACATCGAACAGGCCTTTGAATGCAAAAGTGCAATGTCTGCTTTTTTCTTAGATCTAAGCAAGGCATTCAACTCAGTCAACCCAGAGAAGTTGTTGCACAAACTCGAATTCTATGGCGTAAGAGGTGTAGCATTAAATATTGTTAACAGCTACTTAACTGGCAGAGAACAAATTGTCTTTACTAGTGGTACTTTTTCGGATAAAAAAAATGTACTACGGTGTGCCGCAGGGGTCTATTTTAGGTCCTCTGCTGTTTCTGTTGTACATAAATGATCTTGAATGTAATGTAACACTGGCAAGGACATATCTTTATGCCGATGACACAACTCTCATTCAAAGTGTAACAGCTTCTGTGGTGGATGGGTTGAGTCCTTTAGAAGAAGCAAAACAATGGTTTCATGCAAACAATTTAAAGTTAAATGAAGCAAAAACAGAACATATGCTTTTTTCATTACTTAATGCAAATGAAGGTGTTAATAAATCAATAAAATTTTTGGGTATTCACTTAGACAATAAATTATCTTTGCAACAGCATGTGGAATCGTTGTCCACAAAGTTAAGCAGTAATATCTATTTAATAAAAAAAATAGCTGAGAATACGGATTTAACAGTTACACGAATGGCTTATTTTGCATTTATTTAATCTTTAATTGAGTATGGAGTGCTGCTGTGGGGTAGTTCTCATCACGCTAATCGAATCTTTGTTTTGCAGAAGAAAGCTGTTCGTGCAGTTGCGGGTCTTGGTTTCAGAGATACGTGTAGGTCTCATTTTAAAAAACTGGGTTTTATGACTGTTGCAAGTTTATATGTATTGGCATGTTTGGTGCATGTGAGAGAAGGTATAGATGCTGGAAATTACAAGTTTCAAAATGAATTGCATAATTATTGTACCAAATCAAGTAAAAACATCTGCTTGCCATACTGCAGACTAACAAAAACATTAAATTCGTTTCATTATATGTCAGTCAAAATGTATAATATTTTACCCTATACAATCCAAAAATTACCAGCTAAAGAATTTAAGTTATCTCTAAAAAAAATATTATTAAATAATGAATTATATCATGTTAATGATTATTTTAATTTAAGTTTATAAATTGTTTTGTTAATGTTCATAAGTGTGCATGTAAAAATGTTTTCTTTTAATATTAACTTACAACTTGTACCTGACATTATTTTACTATGTTTATGCAAATAAAGTTTATCTATCTATCTATCTAATATTACGCAGCCACAACTTTTGTTTTGAACCTAATCTTCTTTTGCCTTCAATTTTGCCCTAAACAATTAGTTGTAAAATGCTGTACTTAGGATTGCGCATAATGTGTCCGAAGTATGCTGTCTTTCTTCGTTATATATTTTTTAGCAGTTCACGGTCTTTATGTATTCGAGCTAATACCTCTTTGTTCGTTATTCTATTTATCCTCAAGATTTTCAGTAAGCGGCAAAAAGTCCACATTTCAAATGCCTCTAGCTTGTTTATGGTTGTAACTTTTACCGTCCACGCCTACGCGTTGTTAATGAATGTTTTTGGGTTTCTTGTTATTACCATAAATTTTGTCAAACCGATGTTCATCTCTAGTCCCATCTCTTTGGTATAGATGTTTATTTTGTTGACTAAGTATTGCAGGTCTTCAATGTTGTTAGCTATAATTTCTGCGTCGTCAGCAAAGCAAATGTTGTTGATCCGTTTTCCGTTTACTTTTATGACAACGTTTTCCAGTGTCTTTTGAAAAATTGCTTTCAGATAAAGGTGAAACAGTAAGAGAGATAGTATGCACCTTTGTCATACTCCTAGGCATATTTTGAAATCTTCTGTTAGTTCTCCGTCTACTATTACTCCATCTGTTTAGTTTCAATACAGACTCTCAATGCATCTTATGTCCTTTTGATCTATTTCCATTTAATTAAAGATTTTAACTAGTTTGTCGTGTGGCACTCTATCAAACGCTTTTACGTAGTCCACAAAACAGATGCATACTGATTTTCGTTGATCGTAGCAATTCTGTACCAGCACTTGGGTCGCAGTTAAATCTTTTTTGGTTCCTAATTCTTCCCGAAAGCCAAACTGTGTCTCCTCTATGACTGTTATGCATTTTTTAAACAGCATTTGATGAAGCACTTTAAGGAAGATTTTTAGTGCGTGGTTCATCAAGCTGATAAGCCTATATTCATTGCACTTCTTGGCATTATTCTTCTTAGGTAGTGGTATGAAGTTTGAACTTAGCCAATCAGCAAGGTATATACCAGTGTCATAGACATTATTGAATATTATTTGTAGTTTCGATATGCTATCATCATCGAGCAGTTTTATTATTTTCACTGGTATCTCGTTTGGTCCAACTGCTTTCTTATTTTTAGTGAATTTAATAGCTTTTTTTAATCTCGTCTTTTGTAATTTCTGGGCCTGTAAGTCCGTTACCAGCTTCTCTATTATATATTGACCTGTTATCTTTAAATAGTTTTTCTATTTATTTTTTTAATGTAGCTTTTATTTTTGATGGTTCTGTTATAACTTTATTTTGACTATTGACCAATGTATGAGGTGTTGATTTGCGATGTATTCCTGCTGCTTCTTTAAACTTTTTGTGTAGATTAAAGTTGTTTAGTAGTTTTTCCAATTCTTTGTTTTTTTGTTATTCTTATTTTGGTCTTGATTTGCTTCTGAAGTGTCCAACATTCGTTTTTGTGTAGTGTGCTTTTGAAGGCGTCGTTGTTCTATTAGATTAAAGATTTTGTCTGTCATCCATTTTTTTTTTTTTGGGTTCTCGTGTTTGTAACTAAATTTGGTTTTTGCTGTTTCGATCATAGTCTCTTTCATTTTTTTCCATAAATCTTCTACATCATCAACATCTCCCTAACCTCAATCTCTTTGATCGTTTGTGTTAGCGATATTTATAGTCTCAATTCTTCTGTTTAGTTTATTTTGTGTATCTTTTCTGAGGTTTTAATTTTTTTAGTTTGTCGAGATTTATTTTACTACATTTCGTTTTTTTCCGTATCATCGTCAGTTTCATTTTGATTGTTGCTACAAGTAGGTTATAATCTGTGGAGATATCTGCCCCTGGGTATGTACACGCTTTTTTTATTGACAAACAAAAACGCTTGTTGATTAAAATATAATCAATTTGGTTTCGAACTATTCTCTCCGGGCAGTCTGCTGGAAATTTCCACGTATATAGTATCTTTGGTAGTAAATCAAACCATGTGTTTGTAATTTTCATGTTCTTTTTTTGCAGAATTAGATATTTCGTTTCGAACACCCAGTCCATATGGGCCAACGATGTTTTCAAAATTACCCATTCCTACTTTTGAGTTGAAGTCACCCATTATAATTTTAACTTCATGTTGTTTTGTCATTGCAAGTAATTCCTGAATTTTACCATAAAATTCGTTTACATTTTCGTCACTTTTGTCGGCGCAAAAATATGTATGATATTAAGGATTACTGGCGTAGCGTTGATCTTCAGTAGTATTGTTCTGTCAGAGTGCAATAACGCGCTTTGTGATGTTATCAATTACAATAATGCCAACGCCGTTTTGGTGTAGTCTCACTACACAGTTAATTCATCTCAATCTTCAATAACATTTTCGTAACATATCTGAGAAAATAAGAAATATTCATGGTAAATTTAATTATAAAGTGGCGTTTAAAAGTCAAAATCGGTTATCAAACATTTTATTTAAAGCTAATGACCTTACAGATACAATTTTAACATTATGTATGGGTTAAGTTGTCCCACATGTAATGCACGATATGTAGGGTAAACAGGAAGAAATTTTGAAACTAGAATTAAAAAACATTTGCGCTCTTTCAGATTACGCAATTCAGATAGTACTTTTGCAAACCATATTTTAGAAAATAGTCACATATTCCCAGATTTAACTATAATATTACAAATGCTCTAAAAGCAAAAAAAATAAATTTGTTAAAATCTTTTGAAATTACTAAATCAAAAAAATAATCCTTTCGTAAACTTGCTTAATGATCAAACCGACCTGTATAGAACTACATTGTTTGAAATAATTCAATCCCCTCCCCTTTTGCGGAATTTTTTTTATCTTAATTATCTTTAAGTAAAAACTGCCATTCGTAATCGTTTCTCTACCTGCTTAATCTGTTTTTTTTTTCCTTTTTGTATGTAATTCATAATCGATTTAATCATAATAATTTCAGTGTAATTTTCTATTTCTTTGTACATTTTATGTTTTAATGTCGTATATAGTATAGACTTTGTAATTTTTCTTTTATATTCATACTTGTTTGTATTACCGTCTGATAATGGCCTTGTGAAAGGTTGAAACGTGTTACGGTTTATTAAACATATTTGTGATATAGTACATAGCAAATGTGTTTTATTTATCTTAAAATGAAGTATCACATAGTAACAGCCACCTCTATTCAATTTTATTTGTTACTATGTTTAAGAAAACACTACATCCGTTCCACAAAAGTTATTTCTGAGCGTTGAATAATTTTAATAGAAAAGAATCGAATATACAAAGTTTTGAAATTTAGTTAAACTGCAATAATTAATTGATTTTATTTATCACAGTAAAAAACGAGTCAGTCAAATGAATTACAGATTCAACTAACTAATTTCAGAGTATTATCGAATATACGATGACTAGACGCATTAAAACTTCTCGGTAACTAAAAGTGTTTGGCCACTATAGGTACTTAAATAATTAATTACACTTCATTCAGTAAGTAGTAGGTACATATTATAGCATAACTTCTATTCCCACAATTATAAAATCAATTTAAAACAGCTAAATGTTTCTGTCTTATATTTTTAAATGCTAATTTAATATATTGATCCAAGTTTCTATTACCACAGCACATCTGCTCTAATAAATATAATAAAAAATTGTTACTCTATAATAAAATAAAAAAAAAAAAAAAAATAAAATAGAAGACCTTTCGTGAAACAGGCACATTGAAAGAAAATAGAGGGTCAGGAAGATCAATTACAGTAAAAACGGTACAACTGGAACAGAATGTGCTGGACATGATAGAGGAAGATCCAAATAGTTCTACGCAAAAAATTGCCAATACTTTAAATGTAAGTCATTGGACAGTTTGAAAAAATTTTAAGTAAAATTTGTTGTATCCATACCACATTCAGCGTGTTAAGGCACTACTACATGCTAATTTTCTTTCACGTATTGCTTTTGCAAATATTAGTTCTATCCCTCAATTCCTGACACCGATAAAACCAGTTTTTCAAGAAATGCAATAGGGAATTTTCTTAACAACCATGTGTGGGCAAATAAAAATCCGCATCAGGTATGTGAAGATCATTTTCAACATCAGTTCTCCTTGAATATTTGGGTTGAAACTAGGACTTATCGAAACTTTTTGAAGATGGATATTTTCTTTATTTTTTTAAATATGAATAACAACGTGCTTTTATATGTAAAGCACATTTTTAAAGTTTTGCAAAATTTTCATAATTTAAAGAAAAACAATTTTTGTCTATGAAATTAGACAACTTTGAAGAAAGAAAATCGTTATAATTTTACAAACGATCAAAAATGTAAATTTAAAATTTAAGGCTTTTTTGCTATTTTTAAGTATTTCTGTGGATACATTGTAAGATATCTCGGAGCGTAAAACACGGCACTTTTTGAATTTTGCAGAGTATCTCTTGCACATATAAAAGAACGTTTTTATCCATATTAAAGAAAAACCCGTCATCTTTTTTTAAGAAAAACTGTTTTTCAAAATTCTGCAAAATATTCAAAATTTAAGAAAAAAAAATTTGGCTATAAAAACTTTTTTTTAGATAATTTTGAAAAACAAAGTTTTTTGTAATTTTTTCCTAAAAATGCAATTCTGAGAAGTTACAAACGATAAAAAAATGTAAAAAAGCTCAAAAACCTCGATTTTATCAAATTTTGAATACTGAAAAAATCTGAATTCACATAATCATGTAAAGGAAGGCATTTTCAGTGGTTTGAGCAAAAACAAATTTTCAATCCGTACACTTGACTCATAAATGGCCATTTATAAATTAAAAGGTTAATCATTTTTTATAATGGCAGATTACTTCTCACAATATTCTAATGTAATAGACCTACAAAACAACATAACTGCTTGCAATAACCCAAATTAAATAAGAAACATAAGATATCAAAATTGGTAATTTAAGTAGTAGAAAGCAATTTGATAGCAGTTGAATACAAAACATTTGCAGAAAAATGAAATTAATTTAAAATGTTTTCTCCACACCACCAATATTATAATAGATTTGCAGAGCAAACAATCCAAACGTTATAAAGTGCCTGTAAAGAAAGGAAGATGCTACATGAGTTAAGAGTTATTTACAAAATAAAAACAATAAAAAAAAAATACTTGTAAGAAATAAACTGTACTTGAAAAATAATTTGAAAATATTGTTTGTTATCTAAATTCTAATCTAGTAAATGTAATTCCTGAACATGGTCAATCCAAAACAGAAACTTCCATACTTAACAGAGTAATAATGAGTGCAATAGGAATTATCATCGTGTAATTTATATTTTTTGTTACGTATCGGATATAATTGTAAAACAATAAAATGAATGATTTGAGTTTAATGTGAACTCTTCTTCTTCTTCTTCTTCTTCTTCAGTCTGTTGTTGTCCACTTCTAGACAAATGCCTCTTTTAAACTCTTCCACATGTTTCTGTTATGTGCTGTTTGTTGCCATTTTTGTTCAGCAACCTCGCGGATATCGTCCCTCTATCTTTTCTGGGGTCTTCCTGCACTGCGAATCGTTATTCTCCACTGTATGATTCTTATAGCCCATTTTGATGGATCCTGCCTGGCAACATAACTTTCCCAGCTCCACTTGAGGTTTGCAAATTGTACAATTACATCTTCAACGCCAATTCTTCTGCGGATTTTGTCGTTTCTGATGTGGTCCCTCAAGCTTATACCAAGCAACGCACGCTTCAAGGATCTTTGACAGGTTCTGAGTTTATTTGCAGATCTTACTGTGAGGGTGGTTGTTTCGAGCTCATACGTTTTGACGGAAAGGATACACTTGTTATAAACTTCCCGCTTTAGACCGTATGAGATGGTCTTTTTAAAATGTGTCCTAGTTTACCGAACGCTGCCCAGCTCATTTTTACGCGGCGTAATATTTCCTCTGTTTGGTTGTCCTTCCCCAGTTTATTGATATGGCCAAGATATACATACTCGGTCGCCTTTTCTACCATTTGTCCTTCTACACTAATAGATGTCTCATTCTCACTCATGATCTTAGTCTTCTTACTGTTCATTTTTAGACCGACTTCTTTAGATGCTGTATTTAGTTGTAAGAGCACGTCTTTTAGTTCACTGTAATCTGAACTAATGAGGATAATATCAACTGCAAAACGTAGATGGTTAAGGTGTTTTCTATCTATATTTATGCCTTTTTTATCCCAGTCTAGTCTTTTAAAGATATCTTCCATTGCAAGCGTGAAAAGTTTTGGTGGGATCGTACCGCCTTGTCGCACCCCTCTTCTAATGGGAACCTTGTCTGTTAATGTGTCGTCATCAATTTTTACTTGTAGAGTAGCGTTATCATAGATGTATCTAATAATGTTGGTATACTTGGAGTCAATACGTGCGTTAGACATTGCCTGTAATACTGCCCACATCTCAATAAAGTCAAACGCTTTTTCGTCTACAAATGCCAGGTGTAGGGGTATATTGTATTCTACGGATTTTTCAATTAAGGAGCGGATACTTTGAAGATGGTCTGCTGTACCAAAGCCTTTCTTGAAACCTGTAGGTTGATAGAAATCCAGTTTAGTTGTAAGGCTATTATGATTTTAGTTAACAGTTTGTTTAGGTGGGAGAGTATACTAATTGGCCTATAATTTGGTGGTGTCACCTTTTTTGTGTATCAGTGTTACGTGTGCATTTTGCCATTCTATCGGGATCTTTCCTTCTTCCAAGTATTTATTTAAGAGAGTGCGTGTGAACTCAATAAGTTGTATTGTACTGTATTAATGTCAATATTTTGCACCTCCTGTAAGAAGCTTGTGAAATAAAGCATAGGCAGTATTACCTAAATCGTCTTAAAGTAAACACATAACAATTCTAATACTATTTTTACGTAAAACATAAATCCGTAGATTTGCAGTCCATAAACTCTTCAATGTTAAAATTCTTCATCAACATTTACGCGACATTGTCCCAACAAACCCAAATTTAATTTAGCTTTACGGGAATAAGAGCTGTTTTGCCAAAACTACGGGATAAAATGGTTTTATGAAGAAAATAACATCCAATATACAATACCAACCCTCAAGAGTTATTTGCCTTTTATTTATCAATGCTTCTCTTTGAATTACAACACTATTTTCACTTTGGTTCTTAAAGTTGTCAAGCTAATATACGCAGAAAACTGTGTAAAGAAAATTCTTCATTCAATCATTCATTTTGTCATTTGTAACTTGAAAAGAGTCTTGTTCAATATTTTAAGAACAATCAATCAAACGTAAAAAGTCATAAAGGGTAGGCCATCTAACTTTTGGAATTTGATCGGCTATAAATAAAAAACTATGAATTTTTTTTTTTTTTAATTATGAGTTTATCAGAAAGGTTGGACATTTTCATTTAAGAATGAAACACAACATTGATCAAATGACTGCAACTGCTGGATTGACAGTAACTCATCCAATTAACCCAATTTTTTGGCACATTTTTGTTTGTTGGGCTCTAATCGTATAAATGGCAACTTCAATTTTGTGTTTCAAGACATCTATCGTCTTTGGATGGTAAACGTAACACTTACCCTTAAGGTCTCTACACAAAAAAAAATGCAACGGGGTCAAATCATAACTCCTAGGCGGCACGGCACATTGGAATCAGTATTTCGGTTAATTATTCGATTTCCAAAAACAGTGCGCAAAAGATCGATGGTTACGTTGGCTGTATGGCAAGTAGCACCGTCCTGTTAAAATCAAATGTCGTTTATTTCATACTCATTAATTTTTGAAAAAAAAATTCTTTTAGCATTGCACAGCTTTTTGCTTATTTTCAAAGAAAAATAGCCCAATAATGCCGCCGGACTAATAACTACACCAAACGGTTACTCGTTGTGGATGCATATGCTGTTCAATAGTCACCGCTTTTTGTTAAAAATGATCATCTTTGGCCAAACGATCTTTAGCCCATTGGGCAAACTGAAATAGTCATTAATTTCTTGGACTAATTAAACTTTGTAGGCCTTCAAACGAAGGTCTTTATGCAAAATTCTCACCAGAAAAATGCGAGAAATGTTCAGTTGATGTTGATGCATGTTTTCGCACACAGCATTAATTTTTTTGGTTGAGCGCACTGGACGAGAACGTAAACGTGTTGTTTTATCTACTAACAATCCAGTTTCTCAGGTCCTGAAACTGCGTTGAAGGCACTTCTTTTCTATCAAATTTGTTTCGTAAATTTCTTACCGTTTGAGTAGAAGACTCACCACTTGTAAGTGTAAAGCGTCCTGTTTCGTAAATGACAAACATAAAACTAAATTTTTGTCAAGTCATAAATGTCATCATACTTTTGAAAATCAAAATAAACGGTACTTCAAATTCCAAACGTTACATGGCCCACCCTTTATAACCTAAATAGTAAAACGTAAATAAAAGCAACAACACAAAATATTGTAGCAATTTATTGCAAAGTTTTTTTTTTCTTTAAATTCTAGGCGGCGTAGAAAGCTCATAGCAAATTTTGGTACCTTTAACCAACTTACATTTTAAATGTACATAGTGACTGAACTATCTGTTTACGAGACTATTCTATATTATTAACAATGCGGTTGTACGCTTCCGTTGTAAAATAAGAATTTTTAATTTAAAAAAATAATCAATTTATTCTAATTATCTTAAATTTATCTAATAAACTATCCATAAAAATAAAAATAGCAAAATATACCATCTTTGCCATAGTATAATAAAACCTTGTTTCTAAAAAAAAACTTTAGAAAATAATAATCAAATTCAAGAAACAATAGTACGCAAACCCCTGAGGTAAAAACTGAAACAAATATAATCATAAAACATTTCATAAAGAGCAACACGGAACAAAACAGAAAGTTATAAGCTTGAAAACTTTCCGACCTGAGGGTTATATGTCTGCTTTATAAAATAAAATGATAGCCATCCAAATGTGAAATAAGGAATTATTATTTTAACATTAATAAACGTCTGTGTTTATTAATCTTATAATAATATACCCACCCAAAAGCCGTCCATTCAGTTTGCTCCGCTTTTCACGTAAAACGTATGTCTTGTCGTTTATGTCTCTACCAACAACAGGCTTTTTAGCACCTTGATCCACTAACTAAAATTAAATGTATACTAGTATTAAAACCTACTCAGGCTTTAATACGCCTCAGGATACATTCATAGGCCCTATACTGATCTGCGAGAACTCTTTTGTGTCACGTTTATGTTATCGATCGTTTACCAACTCTTCTCCACGATGTGTATAAGCTGCAGTCGAAAACAAAAAGTTCCTAATAAGTTAACAAATAACAACAAAAACAGGCTGAATAAATTTTCAAATCTGCAGACAATAATAAAACTAATTTACTTAAAAAATAATCATCAGATAAAATTCCACAAATGTGGAAACTATTCATAATTGTTATAGTTAGACACTAAAACAAACATAATACTTTAATTAGCTACTAAAAATAAAAACAACAGTTAACAAACTTGGAAAAACAAACTTCGTATTTAAGTAAATGCAAGCAACAGGCACCATTAATTATGCGACAGCAAATTCATATATTTACATACAAATTATAATTTTTTTTCTATTTTGAATTGCCATTATAATTATTTTAGATACAAGTCTGGAAAGTTACAGCTACTAGAACGTCTTGGAAAGTTTTCTATCAATTATGGAAGATAAATGTAACCTATAAGATTGTTGTATTAATATTTCATCTTGACTTGTAATGAAGAATAATAGTTGCTGTGGGTACTGATTATACAAAATTATGAGGATACGTATAATTTATAATATAATTAGGTACGGTGCAGTAGTCATTATTTACATGCCATTTATAATATGGAAAATATTAATCAATTTTATTTTATTATTCAAATCCTTTAACCATATGCATGGTTTGCAGCTTTCAATTCCATTTGGATTAAAATATCTTTAATCTAGGTAAAAGCTTTAGGCATTTTAATTTTATTAATTTTAACATAATCAATGCTGCATGTTTTTATAATAAATTGGTTTGACTTTTCAATAAATTTTTAATTCAGAAACTATTTATAGTAGCTTTGTAGATTTATTGTAGTATTTTTTAATAAAATGATATTATTTTATAAATAATAGAATTATGTTAGGCAGCAATTTTATACCAATACACTCTATTTATAGATTTTGATGCAACATTTTTAAGATTGTGTTGAGTGTAGTAGTAGAGTTTTAAGTTTTATCTTAGAGCAGCCTTAAACACATCACACGGTACTATTAGTTATATTAGAATTAATATGTTCAGACGACGTACAAACAAATCAGATAATGTAAATGCAGAGATACGTATTATTCTTAATTGTAACAGAAGATGTAATAATAGACCGTATTCAGCTCCGTTGTTACAAAACACGGCACTATCTGTGTGAATTTATAGTTGTGTTACGGTTGTTGTTGAATGATGACGACAGCTCTGCTGTACTTCTAATAGCTACACGCTATGTTTATATTTGTTGCTTTTTTTAATAATAAAAAAATTTGTTAGTAGATGTATATATGCCGGTAATAAAATTCAGTTAGAATGTAAAAACAGCCAATTAGCAATACAAAGTAAGAAAACATAAATTTTATTGTCCATTTCATTTTTCTGGCTATACAGATACTACGAAGATATTAAGTGGTCATAAAAGTCTTAACTGTGCATTGGTTGTTATACTTTCTCTCAAACTTTTACTAAAATTGATGGAATTGCATTATTGCCGCCCACACATTCTTGTGCTTCATCTTATTCATATAGTAGCTTTAGATTTATTGATGTTTACGTGGAGCGTCTGTTATAAATAGTTTTTCAATAACACTCGAGAAATGTAAAACTTTTTCTCAAACGCACGTTTCAAATTTTATTTATGCGCATAAGTAATATATTGTAATAAATGATTCCCTACGCAGATTGATCAGTTTTATGTAATTGCCTATGACTCCTTCTAAGTTAAGTAAAAAAAAATTTATTGCACTAATAATGTACAACTAACTAATTTTGTTGGATTTTTACTGACTTTCAATTCTAGATGCAACATTGTGCATCACCAGGCAAAGCAAATCTTCATCTATTCCTGTGATTTATTCTCAAATGCAGTATTCTAGTTTCTGAATTATTGCTAAACTACAAATAAAAATTGGTTGCCGTTAGATCCAAAAACCTAGGAGAGTAAGACAAATTTCCAAATCAAGAAATTCTCGCAGAATTCTTATGAAGTTTTTGGATGTATGAGTTGTATTATACTATTATATTGTTAAAATAGCATAATTTAGTAATCTATGTCTACTCAATTCTGCGCTTGGAATTGACTGCTATGTATAAACATTCTGGTTTATTTTCATCTTCAAAAAAATAAAGACCAATAATACCAAATAATCCTACCACGCCAAACAACGACTTATAGACTATAGAGTATTTTTGTAACTAATTTATGTTTAATTTAAGCCTGTTTATTCCTAGCAATGTGCATAGAGAATTTCCCGGATTATGTATAATATATTTAAATATTAGAAAAAAATATAAAAACTGCTCTAAATTAAATTTATTTTTTCTTTTAGTTTAATTCTTTTATTTATTACAAATATGTTGACAAGTAAATTATAAAACCGCTGGTATTAAATGTTTATAAAATAGAATAAATCATGTTCCATTGTTGGTGCAAACATGCAGGTCATTTGTTTACAGTGCAGACGATTAAATGATTTTATATTGATTGTTCCTGTCGTGTTAGTTGGAAATCACAGTAGAAGATTTTCCATGTGTCATGCATAATTAATTATGATGACAACATCATAAATATATCGATTATCTACAAAGCGGTGCTAGTAAATTATTAGTATAAATTTTGCTATAAAAAAAAATGTTCCTCGTATTTGATAACAATATTGTGTAAAAATTCCTGTATGTACTGAAATAAAATTGCAAAAAAGTAAAATGAGAAAACTTATGTTAACTAATGTGTATTTAGTTTTCAGCTGATATTATACTTTTAGGATTTAACAAATAAAGTTAAAAACAATTTTTAAATCTATTTGTTATTAGTTTATTTGGTAGTTTTCAAATATTTGTTTATCGCCTAAGATAAATATAAATATATAAATAAACAATACCTCCTTCTGAAAACAAACTCATTTATTGCAGTTCAACTAACGTTGGTATATGAAAACGTTTTCTCAACTGCTAAATAAACAAATAAACAAAATATATTGTCGTTGGATCTGCAATACCTCCAATGTGCATAGTTGGTCCATTTTAAGGTTATTACATAAAAATATGCGGAAAAATAAGCTCTAAATGATGGAAATAACTCCTGTGTGTAGTTACTGTAATAATAATTTAAATTAATTATATTCTAAACCTCCTATATGTCGGACTTCTTTTTGCGTGCGTCAATACCTCCTACGTGTATAAGCTGCACATAGGAGATATTTCTAGAACTATTTGTATATGTTGGAAAAAGTGGTAAAAACGTAAGGGTATGTCGTTGTATGTTTTTAAACACACTTTCTCTTGGAGAAGTTACATATAAGCGGTGGGTGAAAAATGAAGATATTGCATTATACAATTTTTCTAACAATGAAGAAGAAAATAACAAAGATAATGAGCTGACTGATGAATCGGAATTTTTAGACGATGAAAGCAATTTACCATAATCACATACATCTAAACACAAAAAAACAACACGAAAAAATGCGAAAACGGATAAAAATAATAAAGTTTATTATACTAGAAAAGAATTGAATAGTAAAAGAAAAAAAGCAATTGACAAGAAGAGAAAACTATTATTAATGAAACAGAAGAACAATAAGAATGAATTTCTAGATAAAAAAAACAAGGAGTAGAAGAGTTCTTAGGTCTTCTACCAAAAGTAATTAGCCATTACTGTCGCTTCTCATCTAAAAAAATATATGTTGAATCTTTGTTTAGATCGAAACTCTATATGTATGAAGTGTCCAAAGATTGGTGCAATACTACAAAACATAAATTATATGTAGGAAAAAAAATGTTTGACTCTGTAATGAATAGAAACAAAATACATACATTCCCAGAGTAAAAATCAATGTGATCAATGCTCTTTGTTTAAAGCCGGAAACCTACCAGAGACGGAATACAAGGCCCATATTGAGGCAAAAACTTCAACCCGCAATGCTAAGGCAGCAGCTAAAAAGACTGCAAACAAAAAAAAAATTGGTGTTAACTATGGATCTGTTCTTCTTTGTCCCAAAACCTTAGATTCTACTCTACATTATAAGCAGAAGTTACAGGTTCATAAGTTTACAATATTTGAATTAAACAAAAAAGATGTATGTGTGGAATGAAGCCAACGGAGGAGTTACGGCGAACAAATCTCTCCAAGAAAGTGTTCTTCTTTGTCCCAAAACCCTAGATTCTGCTCTATATTATAAGCAGAAGTTACAGGTTTATAAATTTACAATATTTGAATTAAACAAAAAGATGTATGTGTGCCATAAAGCCAACGGAGGAGTTACGGCGATCAAATGAAAGCTATCAAAATATTGTGTTGTAATCAGATGGTTGCAACTACCAGAACAGAAATAAGGTCTTGTCTAGTGCTTTAAGTAAAGTTGCTATATTTAAGAAAGTTACAATTGAGCAATTTTTCTTAGTAAAGGGGCATACAATGATGGAGACGGATAAAGTTCATTCTGTTTTAGAAAATCTTTTTAAGCCACCAATCTATGTCCCTTCAGATTACGTTTCAAAAATGCGATTGTACCAAAAAACATATCCATACAATATAAAAGTTGTAGATTATTATTATTTTTTTAATTGCAATGATATGCTTAACAATTTTTACTCTATTAGACTAGGAAAGAAACCTGGGGATCCAACGGTAATGGATATCCGTCAACTTCAGTACACTCCAACGGGGGAAGTAAATTATCAGTTAGATTTCAACGGAGATTGGAAGTAGCTTTCTCAAAGGACAAGAATGCTGGGTAATTTTCGACTCAAAAAATTATACGCGGCGCAACTTCCAATTACAGATTCTAAGTACTTGCACCTGCAAGAGATCTAAACTAGTTAAGTAAATTTCTACAACAACCAGCGCAAAGAAATACTTTCTATGTAAAATGTTATCATACACAATATCTCTTATGTGCAAAATAATGAAAAAAAATAATAATTTTAAAATAACGAATTTGTCCTTAGGAAAACTTCTTACAATAAAATCGAGTTTAAATTAGAAATTTTCCCTAGTGTCATTAATAGTTTCTTGTTATCTATTGTTCAAATAATCAGTTTTTTGTCTCTCCTATAAAACGTGTTTCTATGCACATAGATTGCAGATCCAACGACGATATTTAAATTAACCGTGATTGTTGTGTAACCCAAAAAATATGCCAGTGCATAGATAACTTTAAACAATTGTTACGTACAAGACCTCAATACAAACTCAAAAAACCTCAAATGCCTGTACATAAACAACAATCTCTAAGACTTTCTTGGTAATAATACTAACAAAAACCATTCTTAACAGTAGAAAAACATAAATATTTTATGACAATCAGATCCTGATGTAACCAGCATATAATTTATTATTTACAACAATTGGTATTATTAAACTAACTGTATACAATGTACAAAATGTTCCATTTTTACTCAAAATATCAATTTGTTTTTCTAAAATATTGCACTAAACAGTGCCACAAACACTTGTTTTACTATTTATTTTATAAAGAATAATCCATTTAGAAGTACTTTATATATATAAAGAAGATATATATGTTCTGATATACACGAAATTGTATAATAGTAATTATAATTTATGCAAAAAATTTATTCTATTTTTAATTTTCAAATTTCTGTTTTAATTCTTTCATGTCATTACCATCAGCTTAATATCCCGAAATAATTAGTTTATTTGTTCATTCTCAGAATGCTATTAACCATAGCCATTAAATAAAGTCATTAAGTCAGTTAGTATAAATAGTCAATACACCCTTTAAAATATTCACTTTGAATTGTGGTGGTAAACAATGTTGACGAAGTAAGATAAAAATCAATTAGTTTAAATAAATAAAGCCATACTGATGAGAGGTAAACCTCAAAACGCGTCTATGGATGTTTTTTAGTTTAGAATATTTTTTCATAAATTTAATTTTTTAATGTTAGAAGTACTTTGTCAAAAAAATTTAAAAAAAAATAAAAAAATCATTTTTATCAGGTAATCTTTATAATCATGCAAAAGAACCATTTTGTACATTTTTAGAGTTTTTTTTTTCAAATGTTGTCTGTAACTACGGCTAACATGGTCCATTCAAAAGTTCCAATTTTTGATGACGCGTTTAAGCATTTTGAGTGGTATTTGGCAAACGACGGAAGTAATTATTATCCATGTAGACTTTGAAATATACGTAGTCCTAAAGGAAACATTTTAAAGGTGCAATATTACATGATTCAATTCACCGGTCCGAGGCGTAAAATTAACTGTTTACCAAATCTTTCTCGCAATAAAGCCATGGTTTTACGGGCTAAGTGGCAAATAGCGTCGTTTTGTTAGAACCAAATGTCGTCAAAATCACCGGTTTCAATTTTAGACTGCAAATAGTCTGTTATCATTGTACGATAACGGGCGCCATTCACAATTACGTTCCAGCCGGCCTTATTTTTAAGAAACTTAAAACCAACCACATACCACACCAAACTGTTGTTTTGTTAGTATCTAATAGAATATTTTAAATCTCTTCTGGTTGCTCATCAGGTCATATACGGCAATTTTGCCTATTGACGTATCCTTTAAGCCAAAAATGGGTCTCATTGTTGAACTAAATGTTGGTCAAAAACAGTAGATTTTCAAGAGCCTAAAGTTTAAAACAGGCTTCAATTTGTGCATGAGTCAATTTTGTATGCTTTTAAACCAAGATTCTTATGTAAAATACGCCAAGTTGTTCTATACAACAAGGCAAACTGTTGAGAATGGCACCAAATCGATTTATTACGGTCATCGCGTACACTCACAGCTACCGCTGCTATAATTTCTTTACTACGTGCTGGATGTAGTCTATTTGGTGGCGTGTTATCTAATAATAAACAGTGAGTCTTAAATTTTTCAATTGTACAGCAAATTGTAAATTTGGTAAGACAATTATGTAAACCATAAGTAGCTCTAGCGTACAAAACATTTTCCTTATATAGCGCAGATTTTTGTATTGCAGCTGAATAATTTGTAGATGCTGTGCCGGGCTAATTCTTTTCATGATAAAATGTCAAACATAACTAAACAAAAATACCATAACAATTTGACTCAACGCACGCTTTATCTGAAAAAAGTACTTCTAAATGAATTACCCATTATAATCTAATGTATTCATTAACACAAAACATTTTATAAAAAACTATCACCATACTATGTATCTGCAAATACAAATATACACTAACCAACCAAAAAATACTTCCTTAATAAAAAGTTGTTTTTGTTTATAGCTAGGGTTACGGAATAGTATACTGTTTCCCTCAATTCAGTCCCACGTCATATTTTTTGTCTTTTTTTTTTTAACTTATAATAATCTAACAAGCAATAAGCATTAAGCTATCACATTGTGCACAAATTTTAAGCAATTTGTCTAAACGTTTTTATCTGTTGAGAAAAAGTTTTAAAACTTTTAAATTGTCATTGCAAAGTTTGAGCAAAATAACTAGTTCAAACTCGTTCTAACAGGTCAATTCAAACCATTGCTGTTGTCGCTAATAGTGTCGCAGAAAACCCAGTCCAACCTTCATCGCATACTGCATAAAGATTTTAGCATACGTGCTTATAAAATGTTTCTTAGGTTAGGTTAGGTTAGGTTAGGCATTTTTTGGCAGACAAAAATCCTGATTTCTTTAGAAAAATTATCTCACCGTTTAGCCTTTATTGCATACTGCATAAAAATCATAGCCTACATGCTTAAGTGCAACTGACGGAGTAATTAAAACCGGTTAATTTTAAACAACTCTAAATTTTTGTTTCTTGAGTGCTAGAAATGCAAGCAAAAACTCTTGACTTTTTTAGAAAAATCATCTTGGGTTTAGTAGCCATTTCTATTTCAGTACTGCCCCATCTGAAGTTCTAAAAATCTTATAACAATAGTCAAGATATCTCTTTATCCCCAACAAGATACTATTTGGTGTAGTTTTTGGGTCGGCAGAGTCATAAGCCAATACTTTTTTAATAGCAACAAAAATACTGCAATTACAGTCAATGCGGATCACTACCGTAACATACTAACTAACTTTATTTGGCTGACTACAAGTTACACCTGTCGTAAAACAATTGCAGTGTTGCACGTGAAGTTTCCTGGGCGCATTATTTTGCAAAACTTATTTATAAATTGGTCCCCAAATGTCTTAAAAAATTCTTTCAAAAAAATTGCTTTTTGCAGAGACAGTAAAGATGGATATTTACTGAATATAATTTTTTACAAGTTATTGCAGAGTTTGTACAAAATTTAAATTAAAAAAATTGTCATACTTAAAAATAAATAAATGTTTCTTGAAAAACCCTATATTATTTGTATAAAATATATAAAAAAGAAAATGCTATTAACCAAAGCCATTAAATAAAGTCATTAAGTCAGTTAGTATAAATAGTCAATACACCCTTTAAAATGTTCACTTTAAATTGTGGTGGTAAACGATGTTGACAAAGTAAGTTACAAATCAATTATTAAGTTTAAATAAATAAAACCATACTGATGAGATGTAAAACCTCAAAAGGCGTATATGGATGTTTTTAGTTTAGAATAATTTTTTCATAAATTTAATTTTTTAATGATTATATTATTTGTTAATAATTAGAGATAGAAAGATATCCAACACAAAATTGGTGGCAACTAAATCAGGTTAATATTTCTAAAACTGTAATTACGTATTTTAAATTATATTTTCTAGCAATGTTCTCATTTACAGCGTCTTTATAAATGTCTAAGATTATGTAATCACTTTAAATATGCCGCTTTTTTAAATTTGTGCACAAAACTGTTTACTTTGTTTTGACAGTTTAACTGTCAAGCAAGGTTATCAAGATGTATACAAATAAAGAGAATATTTTTATTATTGAATCCTACTTCAGGAATGAGTGGTTTAATAATGAAAAATTGCTCTATTCCATTCATACATTAAAAAAATAGCAATGATAATTGTAACGCATATTACAAACTGGAAGCACCATCGACAATAATCAATGTAAAAACTGCGTAAAAACAACCTCCTCCCCACGCTTCGGTCTGCATAATGCAATTGTATTATTTATTTTAATGCCGTTGAAATAATTATTCATTTTATACTATAGTGCAACTTTTTTATAGTGTGTAAGAATTTTGTTATTGCTTTATTACGTTCCTAATTTAAGTTAGTAATTTGACTTTTTTACGTACTAGTGATTGTTGTTAAAATATTGAACAAGAAAGAAAAAACTTTGTTCCATACCACTATAGAGGTAGAATCTAAAACACGTTTTTTATAGGACATGTGACAAAATATAAAAACAAGAACCTTTGGATAACCAAAAATATTATTTTCTTCACAAATTTTGGCTCAGAATAACAAAGAGCTTTATAAAAACGTTCTTTAAATTTAATGTTGGGTTCAAAACTTTTTATGACAATCGATGACCATCGATGGTGTTATTGTTGAAGTCTGCATTGTTAAACACAAATTAAAAAAAAAACAAATTTTCTAAAATATCGAATTCAACTTAACGTAAACACAAATTCTCAAAAATTGTTATTTTTTTGTATGGTGCACAGAACCCCATGATCAATAAAAAAGTTGATAACATTTTTGAAACCAAATTTTTCACACAAGAACTCCGCTACTTATCTGTAGCGGGAAACAAACAAAAAATAACGTGCAGTTGTTATTTTTGCGTAAACAATGTACACTTTCTTGTTTTAATTTTCCAATGCACTACGTTTATCTTTTAAAACTATTTTCTTTTTGTAGATGGCTGTACAAATCTTCTTGCAGACACTTGCTGAAGCAGTGTAAAAGACTACGGTTTTTCTTTCTAAAGCTCAATTTTTCTTCTTAAAAATCTTATAACAATTAATCCAAAAACAAATCTTGTATCGCGCTTTTGTTTGTAAAATTCTGACACTCGTCGGAATTGTCTTCTAGAAAAAAGCAAATTTTTTTATGGCGTCTCCAGGGGTGCGTTTCAATTTAGAGAGTGTAGTTTGGGCAAACGTCCTGACGTAAGACGTCAGAAGTACGTCTTTTCTCTTTTAAAAAATAACGCGTTTGTCAGTTTTTATCTTTTGACATCTGTCAACTGACTCAACTTATCAAACATATTTTGACTTTATAAGACTGAATTTATAGTAACTATTAAAATAAATTTATTATTGTAATAACTTATAATTTTATTTAATATAACTTAATTTTTATAATAATATTACTTCCTGACACACTAAAGAAACATATTTTAAATCTTAAAAAATTAAATTTATGAAAAAATATTCTAAACTAAAAACATCCATAGACGCGTTTCGAGGTTTACCTCTCATCAGTATGGAAACGCGTCTATGGATGTTTTTAGTTTAGAATATTTTTTCATAAATTTAATTTTTTAATGTTATTATTGGGTTGTCCGATTGAACAAATAGTAACGAGCGCTACATATGTCGTTGTGGCATTCGTATAAATTTACCTATTTAACTAGGCTTTATTCGAAATTATTGCTTTTACAACTGTCTCATTTGAAGACATTGCGTCTCTTCTTTATATATTTTATATATTTTAAATCTTTCGCGCCTAGTAGTCTTTACCCATCTCTGAGAGAAAGGTAACCTTTTTTTACCCGGGCGTTTTTCTCCTGTATTTACGAACGACTTGGACGAACTTCCTCGGACGACGTCCTGCATTTATGAACGAGTTGTGGTAAAAAATTAACGCCCGGACGCGTTTCTCCTCTAAATTTGAACGCACCCCAGAGTAAGTCGTTCCTTCTTAGTCTTTTTATTAAGAAATTTGTATATATATATATGTAAAGAAACTACATTATAGCATTGTCACACACTCGGGTCGGTAAAGTAGGAATTATTTTTGACATTCGTGTCAGTAAAATAGAATTGATACTGAGTAAATTCATTAATTAATTAATTACGTTTATAAATTAGGATAAACTCCAGATAATTGACTTTAATGTCGTTTTTTTTTAATTTACAGGTAACAAGCTTTGTATATAAAATATTACCTTTAAAAGAATTAAATATAATCTTTATTTACAGAGAAACAATTAAATCTATTTATTTTGGTGTCACTTCCCATATTGGATAGACGCATTATATATATATATATATATATATATATATATATATATACACGAAAGTTGCATTTGATATATTACATAGGAAAGTAAGAAATTTTTTTAAATTTATTTCCCAAACTCGCCAACCCGCAGAGCAAATGTGGCGTTTTTATGCCAAAATCTTCTACACCAAACTCAAACTCCAAAGCAAAATTACCCCAAATAAGTAGAACTCAAAATTTACAATTATACCTCAATAATAATAGCATGGATTCTAGGAGAAGCAAGAAGACAACAAACTTTAACAATACACACATTTTACATTGCGACATATAACATCAGCAATGAACACTATCAGCCATCTAGAAAAATTCAAACAAGAACTAAAAAATATAGAATAGCGCATCCTTGGACTATACAAAGTAAGGCTCCAGGAAAAAACTTACCACCATTAAATCCGGGAATATTCTATATCAAAAAAACACATAAACCAAACACAAAAACGGCGATGTAACTCTGATTTTGAATTGCAAAGTTAAACTTCTAGTGAACAAATATCACGCGTAATCTACCTAGTTCTTAAAATAAATAACAAATACAGCATTGAATTAATACACCGTAATAACATAAAACCTAAATGCTAATCTAGAGAAAAAGAAGATACAAGACTCTAAACACATAAGAAACTTTAGGCTAAAAACTAGGGAATACTATGACCAACTTACTAAATTGGAAAAAGATATTTTGCTTAAATATCATCTTTATAAAACAGAAACAGAGAAGGTTGACCCGTAGACACCCAAATGGTCACAAACTAAACAAAATAGATTATGTACACTGTTAAAACAAAGCAGTATGTACAAAACTATTCCGTACGTCAGACACACTAATATTAAAATAAAACAGCACTAGATACAAATTTAAATCACAGATCTACAAAATGTACATGTAATGGCAAAATAAAAAACAGCAAGTATACAAACAACCACAAAAAAAATCTGCAGCAAAGTACGTAATCAAAAAGAAACCAAACTAATACCAGATTCACTAAAATTGATAAAGAAGAGAAGAAAAACCGACCGAGAACACAAGAGTCTAAAATCCTAAGCAAACTAGTAAAAAAGCAAATATAAAAGTATCTAAAATCATACCGTGCCAAACAAATCCTTCAAAACATCAAGAACGACAAAAATATGAAAATCCTAAAATCAAAACTAGCAAAAAAAACCAATAAGGAAGTATTGTATCTAATAAAACAGAGTTTTATAAAAAATGTACACTGCAACGATATCCAACCGCAATAAGACATACAAAACCATTTTAAACACGGGTTCAGAAGACATACCAGAAATCACATACACTCAACAAAATAAAAAATAAAAAAGTGCCTGGAAATAACCAAATAACAACCAAAATAATAAAAACACTCTTGAAAAAGCATTTATAATATTACTAAACAAATGTCTAATCAAAGATAAAATACGCAACGCATAAAAATATGTGACACTTTTTATTCATAAACTCATAGGCAACCATGTTCATCTTAGAAATTGCACGTCAAGAACTTTCTTTTTCATATCTTAAATTGCTCATGATTTTGACGTATGAAATAGTTGAATTTGTGTTAGTTGTTACTTAAATCATAAATCAGTATATTTTTTTAAGTTTATGCTAATATGATGTTAGTTTATGGCAAAGCAAATTGTAATGGTAGACTTGCAATACGCTTGTATACAGCCCAATTTCTAAATCGTCCAATATCTTCCAATAGAGTGTTTGCAAAAGTTCATCAGCAATTGCAAGATACAAGAATTTTTGCAGTCAACAAAGTAAATTGCGGAGTTGCAAGACAACCTTACGATTTGAAGAAAATGTGCTTCATAAGATAGAGTAAAACCCATCCAGCAGCACTCAAAGCATTGCACGTAACATTGGTGCTAATCATGTAAGTGTTTGGCAAGTTTAAAAAAAAACATCAGCTTCACCCCTATTATCTGCAAAAAGTTCATGCCTAAGTCCAATCGATTTTCCACCACGTATTAACTTTTCTCGTTAGTTTGTAAATTGCTGTCGCTTACAGCCTCAATTTCCACGGTATGTTCTTTTTACTGATAATGCAACATTTAACTTGCAAGAGTTAAAGAGTTAAGATACTTTAACTCTTGCAACAACCATATTTGAGCCAACAAAAACCCTCATACTATTCCACAATCCAAACTATAACACAAGTTTAGAATTACCGTGTAGGCTTGTTGACGGTCGTTTGATTAGGCCATATCTTCTTCTACCTCGTCTCACCAGTCCCATTTACAAAATCTTTTTAGAAGAAGTCTTGTCAGAATTGTTGGAGAAAGTACCAATGGGGGTTCACCGACAGATGTGGTTGCAACGCGACGGTGCGCCGGCACATTTTTCGCTTGCTGTTTGGGACTACCTCAACAGTTTGGGGATAGATGAATAGGTCGAGAGGTGCCAGAAACGTGGCCGCCACGATCCCCGGACCTAACGCTCCTAGATTTCTTTTTGTGAGATTACATGAAAAATTTGGTGTACAAGACGCCAGTCAAATCTGAAAAAAGATTTGTGGCAGCTGCGTAGAAAATTCAAAAAATGCCTGTAAATTTTGAGATGGTTTATGAAAATATGCTGCAAAGGTGCAATGTTTGCATCAAACATATTAACCAATTATTGTGACCAATTTAGATATCTCATCTAAGATTCAAAAAATGTTCCCTTGAAAATTTTTCTTTAATAGCACACAAATGAGAGATATTTCGAATATTGTATAAAAAAACAAAAAAGTTGTTGAAGTGCAGTTTCTAGGGTAAACATAATTGCCAATAAAATTATAAATAAAAAGTGTCTCAAATAAACTCACCTACCCACCCTAGAATTTTGTTACCCCTATTCATTAACACCCTGTATAGTGTTTATTATTCCACTTTAATAAAGCCTCTAGCTTGTAAAGATTATTGACTAAATGTCATTTTCGTAAATGTAATTTAATTAATTTTAAACTTCAAAACTAAATTTAAAATACATTATATAACATTTACTATAATTTAAGCGTATTGAAAGAAATAATGCTTTATTTCATGCCAGAATAGTTAAGTAGTTCTTAATCAAGTACGATAAATTTATATATGATAAACTGTAAAATCTTTCAGACACGTTTTGCATCAAGTGTGACATACATACAGAAATTTAAAAAGGAAGGAATAACCGAAGGCAAATATTGTACATTCACATGGCATGATATAAATGCTGACATTATCGTAGTAATCGCCAAAACTGCTGCTATAAATATTTAATAAATAATTGTATAATAAACTCATTTGACCTATATACAATCCATATTAATCATCAATTTAATTATATTAACCAATGTTATTTATTATTAACAAAATATATGCTTTAAAGAGAATTCATAAAATTGCAAAAATTAGTTTAATAGAATTACTAACCATATGAAGCAATACACATTATTTAATTTGACCATTTGAACCACTTAATAATTGATTGAAATTCAAACTCAAAGTATCACTAGTTAAATGCAGTAATTATACAAACCCCAGATGATTTTAAGATAAATAAATAAGGTAGATTTAACAAATACAGGTTTTCAGTAATTAATTTTAAATCTACTTTTATTTTGTTTTACAGTCCTTACAATAAAGGTATAAAATTTAAAACCAAAACCATATAAAGCCATGTAATTAAATTAACTACCCCATTTAACAAGTATCAAACTTTATTCCTGTTAATTTCACTTTTGTACAAAATACTTAACTAAAACGGGTTAATTAATACAGCTATTAAACCTTATCTTACAATCTATATTTCCACAAAATAAAACTTGTATATAAATAATCCCCATAAAACACCGACGACGTCATTAATATAAAACCGTGGTTCATTTAAGACCGATTTACATAATGTCCAAGTAGCAATATATTTTATAATGGTAATGGTCTTGTTGAAAACATGATGAATAAGGGCTGCAGGCCCAATGTGTGCGTGCCAACATTGCGCTGTCCTAATAATAATGTCGCAATGCGATCATTATGCAGTGTTTCTTAGCTATGTATTAATAGCTAAGACTTATTATAGTATGATTGTTTCAATTGCAACTATTCAAATTGCACGTAACTGCGTCAATAAAGTTTTATTATTACTCCATGTGTATTAATAGTTTTACTACCTTATTAATAGTCTGGAAATTATGTTATTGCTAATAATGCAACGTATTAGTTGTTATTAATTAATAAATACTTACTGCTTCTTTGATTCTTAATAAAATAAAGTTGTAATCTCTCTTTGAAGGTGTTTTCGTTAACGTAGTACTCCACTCGCACCCTGCAACAAGCAAAGAAAAAGAACAAATAAGTATCCGTTAACAATAGTTAGTTACATGTTTCTTAAGAAAATCGAGAAAAACTCTCTAACTAAAAATATAGGGTATACCGATAATTAAGTTTTCCAACAAATGTTTGCTATATATAGGACTGCAAACTCTTAAATGGATAGTGACAAAGTTACACAATATTACCAATTTATTCTAAAATTATTAACTTCATATTTTTTTTTTTTAATAAACGAATATTTAATATAAATATTAAAAATAATAATTATCAAATACGAATTGAAATATGTTTTATTTATATTTTAATAGTTATTGATGCCGCCTTTAAAATGTTAACAAAATTCGATGTCTGTATTCGTAGCTTGTATTATGGTTTTGTGAATTTATTGCGTCTGAACGTGTTCCAACTCTAGATTCCTTTTAGTATTCTGTGGAGTGCGTGAAGCGTTTAGATAATGTTGTAAGTAGTATTTAGAGGCCGCTCTTTGCCTCATAGTTCTGTGAAATAGATGTCCTATTTTCTAGATAAGAAATGAAGATATATATTGAACTGTTCAATGTATTAGTTTTATGTCATTGTCACGTAATATTATAATAAATATAATGTTGTTAAAATAATAACTGCAATTGATGAATAGTATAATTATAATTATATAATCATGATCGAAATAACAAATTAGCATGCAATGGTTTAGACAAATAATGTAGTAGTTTTATAAAAAGCAGCTGCGGCGCTGTTAAGAAATTATTGGATTTTATCAGCATTTTTCTAAAATAGATTGCAAAACAGAATTTGCGTTGAATGGAAGAATGTAGCAAATAGAAACCAAATAGGCAAAAAAGTAGCCGCAGAACAAGTCTAAAAAACATTAAAAGGTACAACAAAACTATGTTATAGGTGTAAACTGGTTCTTGAGAGTTTTGTTGCAAAAAATTAAGCAATTTCCGTAATGTAAGGTAAAATAATCTTGAGTTGAAAAGAACAATTCCAGACTACATTGTGACTTAAACAAAAAATTAAACCCAACAAATTAAAAAAAAAAAAATAGATAATAAGACCGTTATTTTAATTTTAAAGCAGAATTAGTGCAAAAATGAGACAAAAAATTAATGTATAGCATTTGCAAAATTTTTAACCACCATGCTAGCAATTGCAAGGAAGTCATATAGTTGCAAAAAGAATTAAGATAATAATAAGTAATAAAAAAAAAAGGTTTATATAAAAAAAGGTTTCAATAATGTATCTTAAAAACTCAAAACATATCAATACAAACAATATTCAAAAGTTTGCTACCATTGCACAACTAAGAAATATATGCATAATAACGACTGAAATGTATACAGAGCATGTAAACAACCAACTGTGTAAACATGGTTATTTATTCCAATATAAGATATAATTGTATTATAGTAGTGTAAATAGTATGATACAAATTAGAATTCTAATAGGATAATTTACAAAACTTAATAAACCAACATTATTTAAAAAATATCATGAACTGCACTGCTGCTTTAACAATTAGTACCCTGCCAAGTATATCAGTAACTATAAAAAAACTCCGACAAAGATCCACACTCTACTCAGAGCACCGCCAAAAGAAGATGAAACAATTACCATAAAGAATAAAAAAAATTGCCTACAAAACTACAACAAATATAACAATCAGGATTAGAATTAAACAAACCAATTGCTAAGATATTGTATTATCACCTATTTAAGGTTAACTTTAAACCAACATAGAAAATATTTAAGCATTATCCCAAAAAGACTCTTTTGAAAGTTGCAAACTGAATCTACCACCACAAATTTACCATTCAACGGCGTCAATACTTTGCAATAAACTAGTTTCCGCTTGCCTTAGGTAGAACTACAATCAGAAAGTCTGTACACGTGCAAAAAGAAGTTAAACCACAAATTATCTATCATCAAAAACAGTTAAGCAAAAAGCTTTGCTAATAAACAAACAAGATTGAATTATTTATATTGCTCAGCACCCACTTCTTACGCTGCTAATATAAACTAAACTTCAAACTGAAATCACAAACCTAACTGATAAAACAACTTGTTCCCAAATCCACCAAATCAGCACCGCCACCGTTTAAACTAAAAACCAATTCGGCTTACAATATTTAGCCGGCCTTGTCCTAGCAAACTCAACCCAACTCTAATTAATATTCATTTGAAAATATTTAAAAAAACCTATCACAACATAGCAAAAAGCGTACATAAAACCCCAAATAGCATCATCACTATACTTTAAGGTTTTTGAACAAAAACTGAAAAACAAAGCCAAAAACTCTTAAATTTAGTTTAAACAACAACTCAATCATACTATAAAAACACAAAAAATCTTGCATCACTATCCAGTTCAACAACCACAGCCCATATACACAAAACACCTGATAAAAACACCCATACTTATAATGCTCAAAAATTGCTAATTTGTTATTGTCACTAATGTAGTACTAATTTGAGGTAGGCTGGTTTTGGCCTTGCGGAATTTACACAGTTTGCTACGGCAACACATGCTGTCCCCGGCCCATCTCTCCCTATTCCTTCTGTTTTGTCCTACTTCCCACACTGACGTCCATCTCCCCTTTCTCCAACTCTTGCGTTATTTAGCCTAGATATTTGCTTTGTCCTTAGGTATTACTTTAGTTTTTCTATATATTCATTAAATTCTTCCTTGTCCTATCTTCTTTCTTTCATAAACATTTTGTGTGGCTCTATTAAATGTTTACCTTTTGTTAGTCTTAGTCTTGTAAATCTATTAGAATTTTAGAATCTTTGTTTGGAGTTAGTTCTTCGTGTCCCCTGGTTGCCAGATATACTCTATATATTATACTATATACCATTTCAAAAGTTGCCTTGTCTGTCAACCTCAAAATGGCGTATTTGCCGTATAATAATTGCTTAGTGAATTCATTCAGGTTGCTTGAACAATTCTTTTCTTCTTCTCCTTATCTCTGCAAACCCTTAACAATCTGCTTTGTGGCTTCTCTTATTATTTTCTGTTTTTTTTTTTTAAGGCGTCTCCCCATGTTTCTGCAGCGTACAATAGTTGATTTCTAGAAGCCGTTGCTATTAGCCTCCTAGCCCTATCTCCTAATCCTTACTTGTTTTTCTTGTATCTCGCCCGGTCCTGGTGCCTTGTTATTATGTAGTTCTTTTATAATTTGTTTTATCTCCTTCACTGTTACAAGGATTACTTCTGTTTTGTCAGCTATTTCTGTTAGTTCTTCTACAAATCTCTTAGTTATTACTTCTTTACTTTTTTCTTTCATTAAGCAAACTACCTTCATTTCTCCTAACTTATTTATTACTATTTTGTATGGCTTTCCCCGGGGATCCCCATCTATAAATTCTAACAATTCTTTCCAGCTTCTTTTCTTACTGTCCCTAATTGCTTCTTTCAGAGCTTTTTTTAATTTTTTTTCCGTTTCATCATAATCTTCTCTGTCTTTTGACCATCCTTGCCGTTTGTATTGCTTTTTTCCTGTTTTCTTTAATCTCTTCGCACCATCAGTACGGTCCACTTTTTTTTTATTTTTTTACGGTCATGACAAACACGTTGAGTTTTACTGCAACTAATTAACAATTATCATCTATTATTTACGGCATTATATAGTTGCCTACAAGGTAAAAATGCTAGAAAAAATAACAAAACAACACACAACACAACACACAAGACAACCAGACGCAGCAAACTAACATCTGCCTCAAAAAAGTAGCCACATACATCAATCTAAAACGATTTCATTGTCATTATAATAGTATAGGTCTATTTATTACAACAATTTAACAAAATTACTGTTTTTGGGACCCAAACCTAGATCGCAAACATCAACCTTAATAACCCGATCACGGTTGGTCAGACAAAGATAAACTTAACAGTTGATTAGACATAACTTAGAATTTCTCATCACCTTCGACTTGAGCAAAAAAGTCAAACCTAATGCAACTTGCTTTTGTTTGGTGCTTCTTTTATTTTTCTAAATCCGTGGTTACATTTATTTATTAAATTGTTTTTTAAAGTTTATAAAAACAATTTTCAAAAGTTTTATATATCTGGTTTTGACGTTGTATTAGTTTACAGTTTATTAGATCGTTTGACTTTCCTTCGTTTTTGTATATAAGTTTCTTTTTAGCGGCGCTAAATACTATGACACCTTTTTGCAAATTTCATATATGTCGCCCCCGTCTTTATAGTGTAAAAAACAAATAATTATTACTAAAAAAATTATACTTTTTTAAATTCATTTTACAATAGTAAACAAAATAATATTAAAATTATAAATGCACTCAGTACTTGCATCGACAAAATAAAAAAAAAAAAAAACAAAAAAAAAAGTCAGAATCACATATATTGTTACACAGTCTTGTCATGTATTAGATCTACGTATAAGGCTGCACGTTGGACATTAGAGTTTTACTAGTCTGCGCAGTCATTTGCTGATAGCCTAAAATTTTAATGCTTTTTCTCAATAACCACCAAGAAGTCAATGACTTTTTAAAAGACGACACACCGTTACATAGCATTTGACTTTCTTTTGAATCAAAGAAATAATTTCAAAATTAAAAACTTGATCAGCTATTAGACATAATCCAAAACCACACAAAATCTAACAAATTTTCTCCTTGCCCACCAATGTAGATTTTGACGGGACTACTCTGTAGACTACTAAAAAAACGAGTGGTAAACCACATTGTCACAAGTTTCAGGCTGAGGAAAACCTTTTACAAGATCTGATAAACAACGTTCCTAATTCGTGGTCCAATGCTGTCAAGTATCTGGAAACTATTTTTAACAAAAAATTTACGTACAAATTACACGTACAGTCTATCCTAGACAAAGCCAGATTGGCAAAAAACTTGCTAGTTTCAATTCTTTGGCGCAACAGTGGCATGTCGGTTTAGAACAAAATCCGAATATACACAAACATCATCAAACCAGACCAAAAATCACTTTTAAGTCTTTAATCTAAAAAACAGCTGCAAACACGCACCTCAATCGTTTCTGGGCCTTCCAAATTCTTACTTTATGGTGGCTTGTTGGAGCCCCATGGTATGTTCAAAACAAAAAAAACATGTAACAATTTTGATATCTCCCAGCTGCGCTAAAACATCTTAACGTTAACCAAAAAGTAAAGTAGTTGTTAACTTTGTGGTTTACCCCAACCCGGAACTAACCAGACTTGCTGAGCTAGACAAATATAAATATTCCTAAAAAAACGATCAGTATCATTACTTCCTAAAGCGATTTACTCTGCAGCCTAATAGAGTATCCTAACTAACCTTCTTCTAAAATACAATTTTCAAACGGAAAGTATATAAGCATTACGGTCTCAAATTTTTAGGCATAATCCGGGGAAAATTTAGTCCGTAGGCGCTCTCCATCAGAGAGCGAATCAGGCAGTCTTTATAAGATTATTTTCTCAAACCACAAACAAAATTTGGTATACTTGAGGCAGAGCACCAGCCAATATATCAACCAAACCAGAGCGAAAACCAGATAATATTCAGGTTCAGAAAAGTTTACCAATAAAGCACATATTAGTTGCATCAACAGGCAAACTTAAGAAAAGCCCATTTACCTGCCAATATGCCAACAGGACCAAGCAACATCTGCCTTGCAGTTTAGAAATGAAGTTGTACTTGCGCACACAAATGGATCAAGGCGCATGGCCTTGTGAAGCAACAGCATCACAACAACAAAGCTTAGACTGGCTAACAAGAGAAATATAAACTGCTTGCACACCAACAAAAGCCCCACTTCTGGAAATATTCGCTTAAACTCTGACTTTACTTGTGAACAGTTTTTCTTAACATTTTTTTTTTGTTGCGTGGCGTAGTTGTTTAGGCACTACTTCCCAACTTGTTTTGTCAGCGTAGGGTTTTATGATAAAATCCTTTATTATTAGTTAGTAGTAGTAGGAAGAGAGAGATAGAATCAGCAAACAGTGTGTATTTATTTTGCGTGTTTAAAAAGTGATTATAATAAATAAACTTTAGGTTGAAAGAGGTGCGGTGTGTGGGGAAAAGTGCAGTATAGCCGCGGAATGATTGGTGTGTGAAAAACGAACAGTTATATTGAAATTATATATTGTGCACATAAACCTAACAAGTCTAACACGAGGACAATAATAAACTAAAACAATAGTGAAAAAGAGACGAACGTAAGAGCTACCAAATAGACAGTACTCCGTGGTGTAGCGGGCAGTGCGCGGAAACTCAACAACCGGCAAGTCGCGTCGTAGGTTCGAGCCCCGAGAACAATTAAACTTTTTTTTTTTTTTGTTTGTGTTTTTAAATTTAAAAACTGTAAATTAATTTAGTTAGCTGGCTAAATTAATTTAATTAGCTGGTTTAATTATTTAATTTAATTAGTTCATTTAATTCAACTAAATTAAATGGACAGAGAAGAAAAAAGAAATAGAGATAGTGCTGAAAAACCGGAAATATTTCAAAGAAGCATAAAAGTTCTCAGGTCACCGGAGCAAAGAAAAATAGAAGTGATAAGAAAAGTAAGCACTAACGAGCCAGAAAAACATTGTCCCGGAGAAGATAAGGAAATGGAGGAAATAAAAGAAATGATGCAACAGATGATAGTGGAAATGAGAAAAAACACAGAAGAAATAAAAATGGAAATGAGAAATATGAAGGAAGAAATGATAAAAAAAGAAGAAAAGTGGGAAGTAGAGAAAAAAGAACTAAAAAGTAAAATAAAAGCAATTGAAGACAAGCTAAAACGAAAAGAAAGAGAAGAGAGAAGAAACAAGTTTGTAGTAAGGGGAGTAGAAGTACAGGCAGGAAAAGAAAAAAAACAATCGAAAAAATGATACAAAAAAACTTCAAAATAGACACGGAAATAATTTCTGCCTACTCTGTGAGAAATGAAGAAAAACAAACAATAATAGCAGAAACAGAATCATGGGTACAAAAACAGTATATTATGAAGAACAAAAACAAACTGAGAGGCAAAAACATATACATTGAAAATGACTTGACCTTGGAAGAAAGACGAGTTCAGAAAGAATTAAGAGATATAGCAAGGGACGAAAAATCAAAGGGCAAAAGAGTATGGGTACGGTACAGAAAATTGGAAATAGATGGAGAAATATACAATTGGAGTGATCAAGATCAAGGAGTTTCAAAAGAGAGCGAACGCAAATCAAAAAAGTAATTTGTAGCATCAACACAAAAAAAGTAGACAACGCATGCAAGGACCAAGGACATGACTTAGATACAGAAAATAAAAAAAAACAAAAAATAGTAAAAAATAAAAACAGTGCAAAAAAACAAACAAGCCGAATTTTGTTTTGGAACGTAGCTGGGATAGACAACAAAGATCACGAGTTCTGGGAGTACATAAAAACTTTTGACATAATTGGAATGGTAGAGACGTGGATAGATGACAAGAAATGGGAAAAGTTAAAGCTCAACATGCCAGCCGAATACTTCTGGAAATGCCAACCAGCTATAAAAGAGAAAAAAAAGGAAGAGCCAAAGGAGGCATAATTACCGGCATAAAAAAAGAAATAAGTCAAGAAGAAGATGACGTTATTGAAATGGAGGAAATACAAGAACGAAACTTTTTAAGGGGAGGAGAAAAATATAAAGCAATAACAGTATATAGTAGAGGCATGAAAAACACGAGACAAAAGTTAGATACGCTAATACCAGAAACTGAAGAAAGAAAATTGATTATAGGAGGGGACTTCAACGCAAGAATTGGAAAGAAGGGAGAAAAAATCAAACACGAAGACTCAAGAAACAGAGAATCAAAAGATACCACAGAAAATAGAGAAGGAAAAGAAATGATAGAAATGATAGAAGAGAGAGGTTGGGACATTTTAAATGGAAACATCACAGGAGATGAAGAGAGAGAATTTACTTATATAGGGACAAACGGGCAATCAGTAATAGACTACGTAGTTGTAAATGAGGAGAATAAGAGTTGAACCAGACCACCAGCCATTAGAACTTAACTTAACTGGGGAAACTGTAAGAAGGCAGGAAAATGAAGAAAAAAGTGAAGAAAGGATAACATGGACGAAAGAAAGTGTGATAAAGTACAAAAAAAATCTGAGGAAATTTAGAGAAAACGGAAGAAATGTCGAAGATATGATGAGGGAATTAGAGAAAACAATTGGAGATGCGGTAGTAAAAAAACCATATAGAAGAAAAGAAGAAAAAATGAAAAAGAGCAAATGGTGGAACAGCGAATGTACTAAGAAAAAACAAGAAGCCAGAAAGATGTTAAGACACTGGAGAAACAACAAAAGCACAGAAGAAGAATATATGAAAAAACAAAAGGCTTACAAAAATCAATTAAAAAAAGCTAAAAGTGAATTTATAAAAAAAGATGAAATGGAAATTAAAAAAATAAAGACAGAAGCAGAAGCATGGAAATACATAAACAAAGAAAGAAGAAGAAAACAGGGAGATATTGAGGAAATACCAATGAAAGCGTGGAAGAAACATTTTTCAAGTTTGTTTGGAGGAGAAAAGAAAAAAGAAAATAAACTAGAGAGACAAGAGCCAATCCACCAAGCAAAAGAAATTTCAAAGGAGACAATATGGGAGAAGATAAAAAAACTAAGGAAAAAGAAAGCGCCAGGTATGGATGGGATACAGAATGAAGCGTGGTTGTATGGTACGGAAGAACTGATTGAGAGATTGAGTGAGTTGATAAACAGAGTATGGAAGGGAGAAGGGTTTCCAAGTCAATGGAGAGAAGGTCTTGTATGCCCTATACACAAAAGTGGATCTAAAAAGCTAGTAAATAACTACAGGGGAATAACACTACTGGGTACGGCATACAAGATCTACGCGATGATATTAGAAGGAAAGTTGAATGAGGAACTAAGTATGAATGAAATAATTCCAGATGGGCAAGCCGGCTTTAGGAAGGGAAGAGGTACCATGGATAACGTAATATATTTTACATCATATTGTGGAAAAGGAAATAGCAGAGAAAGGGGGGAATGTATATGCGTTATTCCTGGATCTAAAGGCAGCATTTGATAGTGTGGATAGAGAGAAACTGTGGAAGTGTATGAGAGAGAAAGGAATTAGCAAGCACCTAGTAAGAAGAATGGAAGACGTGTATGAGGAGACAGCAAGTAGGGTATGTGTTAACGGAAAAATGAGTGAAAGATTTTGGACAACAAAAGGAGTAATACAGGGTTGTCCATTGAGTCCTACTTTATTTGCAATCTACATAGCAGATGTAGAAAAAAAATTGAGGTTGGCTCAAGCAGGAGGGGTAATAGTTGGTAGAGAAAAAGTGTGGTCGCTAGCATATGCAGACGACATGGTAATTCTAGCAAAAGAAGCGAAGGAAATGAAAGAGATGATGAAAAGCTTAGAAAAATATTTTAGAAAAAAATGTTTAGAAGTTAATGTAGAAAAACAAAAATTATGGTGTTCAGAAAGGGGGGTGGGAGAAAAAAGGTGGAAGACTGGAAATGGAATGGGCAAGGTATTACGGAAGTAAAATCTTTTAAATATTTGGGATATGTTTTTTGTACGAGTAACACTGAGAGCAAGCACATTAAAGAAATGGCTCGAAAAGCAAATAAAGTAGTGGGACAAGTTTGGGGAATAAGTGAAAGAAAATTTGAATGTATGAGAATAAAAGGGCTTATGTTTGATAGTTTAGTTAGGAGTATGATATTGTATGGGTCAGAAATATGAGGATGGAAGGAACAAGAAAAATTAGAAGCAATACATGTAAAATATTGGAGATGGGTGTTAGGTTTAAATAGAGAAACTCCAGCATATATTGTGCTGGAGGATGTCAAAAAAGATAAGTTAAGAGTAGAAGCAGAAAAAAGAGCAATGAAGTATGAAGAAAAAATGAGACAGAGACACGAATGCAAAATATTACAAGAATGCATGAAAGAGAAAATGAGAGCAAGGAATGAAAAGCTAGGGGAGATCAGGGAAAATTATTACAATAGAAATGGATATGCGAGCCAAGAAATTGAAAGAATGAGAGAATCTGGGAGAGAGACATGGTACGAAATTATGGAAAGAAATAGAGATATACAAAGGCAAGAAAGGAGAATGCAAGTGAAAGAGTCTAGGTACAACGCAAATTATGAACATATTATAGAAAGTGAATTGCCAATGTACTTAGAGAGCGATAGATATAGTAAAGATGACAAAAAGATGATTGCAAGATTCAGATGTGGTAATGAAGAGCAAGTGACAAGCTTTTGGATGGAAGAGGATTTGAAAATGTGCAGAATGTGCGGGGAGACTAAGGAAACTATAGAACATATGTTGAAAGCGGCAGAGAAGAGGTTAATGCGTTTGCAGTAGCAAGGCAAGTGCAAGGCTTATAGTACAACGTAGGTTTTTATCTTTTTTGTCGCGGATGTCTAAAAGACGAAGACACTCCGTTGAGCAAGCAAAGCTTACAATACCAAACGTAGAGTTTTTTTGCAAAAACAAGCTAATCAAAAAAGAACTTAAAAACATTTTTGGGCTTTATTAACCTGAGCTACTAAAGAAATACAACAACCAGAATTGGGGCAGTCGTAATGCCTGCATTTATAGTTCTAAAAATAAAATATATAATAAAATAAAAAAAGAAAAAATTGTAAAATATCTGGCAAGAATATCCAAACTCTAGTGGATAGTAGAGAGGCCGTTATTGCTATAAACAAGCGTTTCATTACCACTACGTAGACAACACGCGCTTTACAGACAGCGCCTTTGGAGTTGTAATTTAGGCGACAAAATAAACATTTTAATTAACTCAGAAATTAATTAAAAAAAAAAAACTACACTAATATAATAAAAATGTAAATCGCGAGCCTTGGCGCCTCTAACGTATTGCGCCCCGAAGCGGTGCTTACCTCGTTTACCGCCTAGCGCCGTCCGTGCCTATGTAAACAAGAAACAAAAAAGGCTAAGTAATAATGATGATAATAATAAACAAAAAATAAAATGAGTTTTACCGTTAATTTAAAACGTTTATGCGTTTTTAATAGTCCAAATACAAAATTTTGATTGTTTACAAAGCCATTAACATAAAAATATAATTAAAAATAATGTAGATTTGAGTTATTGGGAAAGTTTCTGTAGACAGTCATAAAGATGCAAATCTTTAGTAACAGCACGCTGAATAGTGCTTTTTAAAATCTTGAACTTTTGCTTACATTCTAGCAAACAGCCCTAATGTTTTCTGCTAAACAATCTAAATCATCACGTACAATGGTCTTACATCAGTAAACGTCTCAGTATCCTCAAATTTCAATTATTTTCTTCACAGTTATTTTCACAAAAAACCGTGGTAGTAAAACTTTCACTATTTTTGAAATAATTTCTATAAACAATAAGATTGCAAATGAATTAATAACTTATTTAAACTCTATCTAACAATCACAGTGGCCAAGGATTGATTATTTAAATAAGAATGCAAATAAATAAAAGTTATTTTTAATAACGACTAGTCAAAATAGTTAAAATAAAAAGTTTTTAGAAGTTCATTGTTTTTAAAACATAATAATTAACCACTAATAACATTAAAAAAACAATGAATCGTTAGTCAAAAAGCATCCAAGTAGGATCTATATGCCTAATGTCTAAACGTTTTCTAAAGTTACAATCAATTACTTTATCAAGATATTATCTAGCATTCAAGTTAATATTGATTATAAACTTTAGCTTATACAGGGTGTTTGCAAGTCGTCCAAATTCTTCACTAGAATGCTGTTAAATAATCACGAACAACCAAACTAAAATGTGGTGATGCACCATTGTGCATAAACCACATTGCAAATCTTGTGTTCCAAAAAGTTGCAATACACCTCGCCGGTAAGTCTTTCTGGTAGAAATACTGGTCCAATTAGACAGTCGGCCACAATTCCAACGCAAACATTTAAGGAAAACTGATGTTGAAAACAATCTTCACATACCTGATGCGGATTTTCAACTGCCCACACATAATTGTTATGAAAATTCCTTATTGTATATCTTGGGAAACTGGTTTCATCGGTGAAAAGAATATGTGTAAGGAATTGAGGGATTAGAACTAATGTTTGCAAAAGCCATTGACATAACGCAATACGTGAAATGTAGTAAGGATACAACAAATTGCCTTCAAGAATTTTCCAAACACTCCAATGACTTACATTCAAAGTATTGGCAGTTTTTTGCGTAGAACTACTTGGATCTTTCTCTATCATGTCCAGCACATTTTGTTCCAGTTGTACCGTTCTTACTATCATTGATCTTTCTGGCCCTCAATTTTGTAACAATGTGCCTGTTTCACAAAGACGTCGATGAATGTTTACAAAGATTTTCCGGTCGAGGATATTACGTCGGTCTATTTCTGCTACCAGAGCTAATTACCGAAGCCAAAAGTACAAATCATCTAAAAATTTGCCACAAATTCAAGAGTTCCAACCTAAATTATTGAATTCTTTAACATGCACGCAACATCGAGGTAGTACACGACCTACTAAAGTTTCTCTTATCCGAAAAAAAGTGTGCTCATCACAACACTATTTTCCTTAACCAAAAAAACTGACTCCAGATAGCGGACTCAAACCCGAGACTCCTGGTGTAGCAGTCGAATACGCTAACCACTACTCCACCTGGGCGGTAGAAAAATTAGATGAGAAGCAGCATGTTTAGATTGCATTTTTATCAACACTTTAAAACTTATCAATAAAAAATTAACATTAACCAAATTAATTAGAATCTATTTAATAATGAAGCAAAAAACATTTATTCTACTCATGAAAACAACATAATTAATGTTTTATTAATAATAAAACATTCCCTACATATATATATATATATATATATATCGTTTGTACTTTTATCGTTTTTTATGTTTACACATTAATTTATAATTAAAATTGTATGACAATAGGAAAATAAAACCACCTGCAACTATTCTATGTTTATTGTCGCATTTTATTTCTGTTCGTGTGAGCATTATTTTGGGTAAAGTAAATACTAATTATTTTGTTGCCGTGACCCAATTTTTGGAAAAAAGTCTTTATAACAGATATTAAATACAACGTATGTTTAGCGATATGATATGTTAAAATATGATAAGTATGATGCTATGCTTTTAGATATTATATAATAATATAACCATACCCCTATTATTTTAATAAAATAATGTTGCTCTTTAAAGGTAACAAATTAGGAGTATCATGAGTGGTTATTAAATTAGTCAAATAGTACCATCCTTTTTATTATTTATATGTGAAGCAATTTTGTTGTAGCTTTCGATAAGTAATATAAGTTCGGTAAAACATTAATCACTCAGTTACGTTAAATTTGTTTTGCATTTTTACATGTATATTCAACAGTTTTTTGTCTATAAATTGAGATTAATGGCTTCATTTTTTTACCAAACCGTTTTTTTATAATGTGTTAAAACTAGTTGTGTGAGAAAATGCCAAAGAGTGTGTCAATAATTAATGTTTGTGTTCTGGTGTATATTTATTTTATTTAAAATATTCTACCACTAAAATAAAAGTTAAAGCTGAAGTATACAGGGAGTCAGATAAACATGCGGCAAAAATTCAATTAGATATTCCTTGGCCTATTCTAAGAATGATTTCTAAAAAACCCCTTTGTTTTGTAAATTCAGTGTGAACAAAATTTGCAACAACCATATCCGATATTTGTTGAAACCATTAATGTAAATAAAAATATAGCGTACGCTAATAAGTATATCAAGTACAAAAAATTAATAAGTTAATCAAGTACAAAAAATTGTTAACGATAACTTGGAACGGCTGTTTTATCTACTAATGTACAAGTGGATTTTATTTAAATACGTCTCGTCATTGATTATCACATGTATCGGTCGCAGTTGTTTAGATTGAGTGACATTTGGCTGTTTGACGTGTCTTTAATAGTTATTCAATTCCTTCACCATGAATCACTATACAAACGCCAAGATGACTGACAAGCATTTCATGTATGAACTTGCTAATGGCAATTCATTTCAAGCAAGACGATTGTACGGTTTCCTGGCCGCAATATCCCTGACCAAAAATACTTCGAAAACATTCATCGACGTCTTCGTAGAGGGCCAAGAAGATCAGTGACAGTAAGAACGGTACAAGTGGCACACAATGTGCTGAACATGATAGGAATTGCCAATAGTCGTCTAGATTCAAACCAAGTTACTTAATTTTTTTATGAATTTGAGATTATCTCATTTTCAGCAAGTCCATAGCTTTTTACATGTGCTTAGTGAGTTTCAAGCTTCAAATCCAGTTTGTTTCCACTCAATGTAGCCTATAAGTATTGAGGTTAGTTTTAAAACAAGTTAGGTAATAGAACATAAGTTTTAAAACCTGATAGATAGCTATGATGGGCTAATCTGCTTTCCCACAGTTGTCGTTCGTAGTGAACATCATCTTACATACTTTGTTGTTAGTTTGTTATTGTTTATTAGTGTGTTATAGAATGCTATCCTTCTGAAAATACTATACATTTTTTATTGATTTCTGTAAAATTTGATTTTGGTGATCTAACTGGTTTTGAATCTAGACGACTCAAATGTAAGTCATTGAACAGTTTGAAAAATTTTTAAGATCAATTTGCTGTATCTATACCACATTCAGCGTGTTCAGAAACTACTAACTATTGATTTACTTTCACGTATTGCGTTATGTCAATGGCTTTTGCAAACATTAGTTCTAATCCCTCAACTCCTGACACATATTGTTTAACCGATGAAGCCAGTTTCTCAAGAAATGCAATAAGGAATTTTCATAACAACCATGTGTGGGCAGATAAAAATCCGCATCAGGTATGTGAAGATCGTTTTCAACATCAGCTCTCTTTAAATTATATCTAGAAACCAAAGCATTTAAGATTCATTTTTTCTGTTTTACTGAAACCTGGGTTGAATTACCTCTACTTAATATATTACATGTAAATTCATTCAAACTAGTAGAGTAGGCATATGGGATCATTCTATTCTATTACCTCAACCTATTAATCTGGAGCGCTTCTGTGTAGACAAGGACATTAAACTATGTGGTGTCTCATGCTGCATGTCAGATATAACATTTAAAGTTATAACTTGCTATAGACCCCAACAGGGGATTTTAACGTTTTTGTGGCCAATTTGAATGCTTGCCATGATTATTTATTTGAAGCAACTAATCCGATTGTATGAAATGGAGATTTTAATGTCAACTCACTAGTGCCATCAAACAAATTAACTATATTACAACAGCTTCTAAGTTAATACAAGTTAATATTAAAAGTTAACAAACCAACAAGAATTACATGTACTAGCTCAACTTGTATAGACCATGTGTACACCAATTTAATTGACACTAAAAATTGTTTTGTAAGGCACAATATTATAGCTGATCACAAAACAGTTATATTTGATACACATATCCAGCTTAATTGCAAATTTAAGAACAGCAAAAAAATATACTGTAGAAAATATAATGACATAAACATTACACATTTTAAGGAACAACTTCAAAATGAAACATGGACAGAGATGTACCAGTCATCAAATTTTAATGATATGTTTAACTCATTTCACTCAACATTTTATTTTTATTTTGAAAATTGCTTTCTTTTAACAACTCAATACAAAAAACTAACCAGAAATCATGGATAAACAATAATGTTAAAATATCCAGTCAGAAACTTCATGATCTGTATAAATTACAAATAATATATCTAAACTTAAAAGATACTTATAAAAATGCTAAATATGTACATTTCCAGTTGGTGAAAAATAGAAAAAGTAGATTCTACCAAAACAAAATCTCACTGTCTTCTAACAAAGTCAAAAAGACGTGGTCAATTATTAACTCTCTCTCCAATAATTCTAAAAAGAATTTCAAAATATATCTTTACAAACTATTCAGTTACTGATAACCCAGAAATTGTATCAAATTTACTAAACAATATTTTAAAGAGGAGTCTCTAAAAATAGTAAATGCTATACCAAAATTAGACATGAATTTGAATTGTATTGCCTACAATAACAATAGTATATTAATAGATCCTTTTGTTAAAAAAAAACTAGAAAACATAATCTTAAATAAAATAAAAAATAAGTTATCTGCCGGACCAGATAATATACCAGATATGTTACTTAAATAAGTTGTACTTTTTATTACAAAACCATTAATTTTTTTAATTAATAAATCTTTTGAATTTGAAGAATTTCCTGAAAAATTAAAGTTTTGCTCTATTACACCAATTTATAAAAGCAAAGACGTTCTAGACAAAAATAACTATAGACCTGTGGCAATTATATCAATATTTTCTAAGATATTCGAGTATTGCATGCTCAACCGATTACAAACGTTTTTAAATCGCTTTTTGGTTATTACTGAAAGACAGCATGGTTTCCGATCTGGTAAATCTACAATGACAGCTTTTATTGAATTTTACCGCCAAGTAATTGCATATTTAGAAAAAGGAGAATATCCAGCAGGGGTTTTTCTTGATCTTAGCCGAGGTTTTGATTGTGTGGATATAAACATACTATCTGATAAGCTGTATAAATACGGAATACGAGGTGTAGCTTTAAATTGGTTACAAACTTATTTAAGATCACGGCAACAATCTGTCTCAGTACGTTATAACAACAACAACACAATTAATTAATTAATAAGTCTGACTTTGTCACAATAAATCAAGAAGTCCCGCAAGGGTCAATTTTAGGTCCTGTAGTTTTTATAATTTTTATAAACAACATGGATTTGTTTGTAGATAAAAATTTAATTATGTATGCAGACAATACTTCTATTGTGATAAGTGACCCTAATAATATTAATATTGCTAACAAATCAAATAATAAGTTAGATAATTTTAGCACCTGGTTTAAACAAAACTTATTTTTCATAAATCCAAACAAAACTAATTATTTAAGGTTTCATTCACGTCAATATTGTTTTAACCTTGATCTACCTTTGATGATCGACAATGATTTAATAGCAAAAACACGCACGGTAAAATTCTTTGGTCTACATATTGACGAATTTTTAAATTGGCAAACCCATTGCAATAAGTTTATAATGTCTCTCAATTCTGTATGCTATCAAATTCGATGCTTGCAAAAAATATTAGACATTTGTCATTTGGTGTCCTTGTATTATGCACTAGCTCACTCCAGATTGTTATATGTGTTTTTGGAGCCCATCAACATCACTTAACTCAGTTTTTATCACTCAAAAGAGACTTGTAAGATGTATTGCAGGAGTACCCTATAAAACATCCTGCACCTTATAGAACACCCTGCAAAGATATTTTTAAGCAGTTACAAATTTTGCTTGTCCCATGCATGGTTATTCACGAGTTATGTTTATATGTATATAAAAACAAAAATAATTTTATAACTAACGATACAATTCGTTCTTACCCAACCCGCATTAGCTCAGAAATTCACATTTCGCAATCTACGTTAAAGATATCTACATGTTCACCTAATATTTTGGGTCCAAAGATACACAATAAGCTTCCACAGATTTTAAAATCGTGTAAAAATTATAATTCATTTAAGCACAATCTAAAATTATTTTTGTTAAACAAGTGTTATTATACTATTGATGATTTTTTTAAGTAATCTTTACATTTGTAACTCTAACATTTTGACGAATCCTACACTATAACATAAGAACTATGCATTATTGTATAATTATGGAAATAAATATATATTATTATAATTATTATAAATATTTGAGTTAAAATTGTGGGCGACTGTCTAATCGAACCAGTATTTCTACCGGAAAAACTTACAAGCAAAGTGTATGGTAACTTTTTAGAACACATGCTACCTTAGTTTAGCTTGCTAGATCCTCAAACTTAAACCCCCTAGATTATTTCTTATGGGGCTATCTAATATCAGTAGTTTACGCTACTCGAGTGGAGAATTTGGACAACTTGCAAAATCAGATAACTGCTAGGTGTAACTCAATTAGAAACAACCCTGGTGTATTTGAAAGAGTTCAACACTCAATGACGAGAAGATTGAATGCTTATATCCAGGCTGAAGAAAGTTATTTCAAACATTTATTGTAGATTTAGCAACTTTACATGTACTTTTTGATAATAAAATGTTGTAATTGTCGCAAATTTTGTTCATCTTCAAAACAAATGGGTTTTTTAGAAATCATCCTAAAACAAAATATTTGTAGAATAAATCAAGGAATAACCTCTTGCATTTTTTGCCGCATGTTTAACCCATGATATAGATATTTAAATAATTAGTAAAATTAAGCAAATGTGTTTAAATAAATTTTAAAGTTATTATAGATTTTTTGTGTTTTATGTAATTATTATATAATTTACCTGTCATTTCAATGTACGTACGTAAGAATCAAAAACTTTTGATGCCTCAAATTTAAAATTGTATTATATAAATGTAAACATAAGTATTTATAATAACCCACCATTCGTAGAAACTGCAATAACTTCCAATAAGAGTCATTGCATTTTTAGCAATTGGTTACATAATCATAAAACCAGACATCAACAATAAAACTTTTACAATAACAAATAGACCAAAAAAAAGGCTTTTATGTTTGAAAATGAGTACTTAGGTTGCTAAAGAAATAAATTGCTTTAGATGCACTTACTCAGACCTACAAGTAAAATGAGTATTTTTGACGAACACTCTCTTTTATTATCATTAAAGTATTTTATAACTGTCAGAGGTTAGTCAAACATAGACCAAAAAAGTCTTCATAGTGTGCGAATAACAAAGTGCGCTAGCATTGAGACCCTTATTATGATATTTCAGAACTGTCGATATTAGTCACACATAGGCCAAAAAAACTAAGAATGTGTCTTCACAAAGCAAATTAATATTAAAGTTACTGTCCACAAAATTTAATTGTAAGAAGTTATTTACACACCGTCCAAGTCGTCTTAGAGGTTTGCATAGCAAAAGACATTAGTAGTTAGACTATTAATGTCTTTACAAGTGTATAACAAGTGCAGTGGCATTAAGATCATTAAAGTATTTCACAACTCTTAGAGATTAGTCTTACATAAGCCAAAAAGCCTATAAAAATGTCTTTACAAACTAAATTAATATTAGGGATATTGTGCATAAAATTCTTATTGCAATATACAGTGTATTTTTTGTGCAAACAATTATTTTGGCACTACAACTTGTAATGGTAAGCGATCAATACGTCAATTGTTTAATAAAACATATTTAAATAACAGTACATAACATGTGTTTGAGCAAAAGTACTACTTATGACTTTTAGATTTTGGTAGAGTAATTGCAAATTAACAACATAGTTTTATAATTGGCAAAAACTCGTTATATCAAAATCAATAATTATAGGTCCAAAGTTACTAAAGTAAGTATCAAATCATTGAAAAAATGCATTCTTTTTCAAAATGACTTGTTGTTGTGTGTTGCTAGTAGGCGTAATACAAGTCTTTTATATTTAAATCTTGACAAGTGCTTTTCGATTTCATTTAATTAGTAATAGTCTAGTCACCTAAGCTAACCTAATCTAATAGAATAGACTACTGAGTACAGTATCCTACTCCATAGGGCGTTTGTAGATTTTAACAAAGCCTTTAACAGTACAGGATCGTGGGCAGTTATAAAAACCCCGTAGAACACAAGAATAGACTCCGGACACACTTAAAAACATGCATAAAAATGCAACACTGCATGTTAAGATAAATCGACAACAAACACACAAAAAATAAAGTAAAAATTGCCAGAGAGGTGTAACATAAAAACCATATTTCTCCAAAATTCTTTGCAGCAAGTCTAGAAAACGGATTTAAAACACTTAAGTAGGACTACTACTACCTCAACCATCCACAGTTTGCCGACAATATCGTCTTGTTATCAAACGACCCAGAAGAACTAACAGAGATGCTATAGTAGGTAAACCAAACGTCTAACAAAATTGAACTAAAATGAAGATTTGACAAATCCAAAAACAATACTAGACAATAAAAATATTCAATGTGTAGTCCACTGCATTTACTTTAGACACATAAACAAGCTAAGAAAAGATATTCAAACAGCAAATGTCAACAGATGCATAAGCCTTACTTGGGCAACATTTTGTAAACTATGACACGTTTTAGAAAACAACAGCATATCAATAAATCTGGAGAAAAAAATTTACAATACATGTATCTTACCGGAGGCTACATACAACTTGAAACTATAAATCTTACCAAAAAAGTATAAATTGAATGCAAACAACATAAAAAGCAAAAGAGCGCACTATGATCAAAATCTCATTTCAAAACAAAGCAGCTATAAATAGGCAGTAATGCACTGGTAGAAGCCGGCCACAAAAGAGATAGCCGGACGATATAATTTTCACATTGTCAAGTTCTTAGAACAAAATAACTTTATCTTAGATACTCAATATAGATTTCAATCAAAACGCACAACAGATCTTCTGACTTATGTTAGTCACAAATAAAATTCTACTTTAGACAAACAAAGAGAAAATCTTGCAGTAGCTCTAGACATATCCAAAGCGTTTAATAAGGTATGGCATCTTTTGTCAACAAGCTCTATTGTATAAGTCTTGATAAAAGCTGTAAATTGCATCAATAATTTTCTTGACAATAAAAAAATTATAGTTAAAATTGATTCCAAAACCATAAATGCTGGTGTTCCTCAAGGTTCTGCTTTTTTGCCAACTTTATTTTTGATTTACATTTATAAACTTCTTCAAATAACTAATAAAAGTCCTATTTATAATTTTGCAGATGATAGCACTCTTCATACTTCATACTTTTCAAAAACCCTATCGACAAATATGGCAAAGCGTCTTGAAATTTCTAAGTTAGAATCTGTAGCATCTATAAAAAAAAACCTCTAAACAATATCAGAATAGGGCACTCCCAACATAGTCACTTTTAACTATAAAAAATTCAACTTCTTACTGTTTCAAAATCCAAATCCAAGGTATCATTAATACTAAATATTAAACTAATCAACAAATCCATATCTAAAACTTCTTCAATTTGTCTCTAGATGTTACAATCTCACATAATCCTCCCTGGAACAACTATGTTATCAATATAGCTTCAAAAGTATCTAAAAAACTAAGATTTTTTAATACATTTTTTTTTAACTTTTGTTCAATATATGCATATATATATACAACTTATATTTGTCCTTGTATTGAATATTGTTCCCAAGTATGGAAAGGAGCATCGGAAACTACACTATCTTTTCTAAACTCTATTCAGAAACAAGCTATTCAAATCATTGCCAATCCAAAATTGACTAATGACTTAGATTCTTTACAACACAGGCGTAATGTTGCAGATCTTCGAATGTTCTTTAGATATTTTAATGAACATTGTTCAAGACATTTTGCCATCTAAAAAAATTGCTTGTTAAGAATTCTAACAAATATTCACTGACAGTTCCGAGATGTAGGATCGAAACTTTTAAGACAGATTTTTTTAACCATACTATTAACAAATAAACTTCCTAATTCAGTATTTCCTGAGACTTATAAGCCACAAATATTCAAAGTCATTGTTCACAAACTGCTTAAATCTAGTCTTCAATGTGATAGCTTTAACAAGAGTGGTTTCACTTGTTGAAATTCAAAGGTATTTTTATATTGTTGTAACATATTATGTTATTCCTGAATATCACATTTTAAAATTAAAATAAAAAAAAAACTTTTGTGTATAGGTACATCTATCATTTAAAATAGATTAAATTATAATATAAGACTTAACTATTATTATAAATCAATTTTTAGATAAATACTCGGGTAAATACTAATTTTATTTCAATTATCTACGTGCCAAATTTGACTTTATGAAGTCATAACTCAACATTATATTCATAATATTTAAAAATAAGCATCTAAAAATAGAATAGTTATAAATAGATTTATAATATAAAAGCATTTCATTCAAAGAGTTCGTAACATATTTTTGTACATAAATCTATACAACACATTAATAACAACGTTTATTATAACTTTTATTGTTTTTTTAATGAAAAAAAACATAAATTTATAATGACCGCCTAAGAAAATAATACAACATGTAGTAAAGTCATTTATAAATGTTGTTTGAATTAAGTTCAAAATGGGTCAGACAGCTATATCAAATATCTATTAATATTAATTAATATAAACTCAAATGGATGGATGGTGCACTAAATAAAAAAAACAATTACTTTTAATAATTTAAAACTTTGCTAATACTATCAATATATAGATTTCTGTAAACGTTGAATAAAACAATACAAAAAAATATTACATTGAATATTTTTAGTTAGGTTCACAATTATCAAACAATCTAAATGACTAAAATCGATTACATATGTATAATGCGTTTTCATTGATCCAACACTATATTAATCTAGTTTCTGTATTAAAAACTAATTTTCTATAATAACATAACTTGTAATCAAATATTGGTACATATTTAGAACTAGTTGAAAACATTAAGCAATTTAGCTTCGTGTATACATAATAAACAAACACGTTTCATAGGCTAGACACAATTGATTATCACTAATTCTAAATCAATATGTTTATAAATAAGTTGAATAAACTTTTAGTTATTATTTATGCAGCGATGACCGAATTGATGAAATCAATCGATGTTAAAATGAGGACAGTTGGTCAAAAAGTTTTTCTGGGATAATATTAATATAATAAATAATGATTTTAAAAACATATTTTTTACTATTTTCAAATTTATACATGCAATATGAGTGACAGACCCATAATCAATTGTTGCTCATCGAGCAAGTATTGTGATCATAAGGATGTGATACCAAACAGATATCTATAGAGTATTGCAAGGAAGTGTGTTATTATTTACTGATTTCATTACTATTATTCAGATATCATAATTAATTTGACTCATATCTGACAAAAGTTAGCAGGAAAAATATTGCACACCTCACAAGGTTACGCAAAGTACTCTTAATTAAGAACAGCACTAGACTAAATTAAAAAAAAATTATCTGCTGACCAACATAATTGTTTTAAAATTTTCTCAAAACAAAGCAAAGTGTACGTGTCCCAGATTTTTTTGCAGGTTACATACTTTAAGGTAGCTATGTTGTAGAAATACAAATACAAAAAACACAAATTAGGTTAGGTTAGTTCATGTACTTAACGTCGGTCTATTTCTGCTACCAAGGTTAAGACTACCACATCTGGGAATTTTGCGGCAAATTCAGGAATTACAACCTAAATTATTGGCTTATTAATGTGTACGCACATCAAGCTGCACACGAGACCTACTTAAGTTTTTCTTCTTATCCGATAGAAGGCGTACTTATTACAACACATTTTTTCTTAACCAGAAAAACTGACCCTCCAAATATGTAACCATGTAGTAACTATACTCATTATTAAAAAGTATCTTTCACAAAAAAGTGCATTGTTTTCAATTCTTTTTTAAAGAGTTTTTACAAAAATCAATAAAAAAATTTAGTTAAATTAATAAGTAAATAGAAACGGATGGCGTATATTGATGCGGCGACAGTGTGGCAATGCAACGGTTCTAGTAAATAGCCTGACATAATAAAACATAAAAATATGTGGTAGAAGAAGAATATAACAGAGTAGGAAACATTAAAAAAAAAAAATGCAAAAGCTGCCATATTGTGATGAGAGACTGGAATGTCACTGTCGGTGAAAAAGAAATGAAAGAGCCAAAAAACTGATTCAATATTGCAAAGTTACTGGTAGTTACAAAAATTGTTTTACAAACCACAAAAGTATACTTGGAAGGCACCTGGGGACAAATACAGAAAGCAAATAGATTTTAAAATAATTACAGAGATGTGTGAAGCGGCTCTTAGACGTTCAATATTATGATCAATATATTGCACACTAAATGATATTATACAATAATATTGACCGTTTGTAAATCATATTGAAAGACTGTACAATACATTGAGTCAATCGAAAAGAGTTTGATTTTTATTGTACAATCTGATCAAAAAGTTTTTTTTTGGACAATTTTTTCATTTATCTGAGCATTTTTCCTTCTTTTTTTTTTAAGCTATTACTAAAGCAATGGTCACAGAACTTGTTTTATTTTATTCCACAAGTTAACTGTAAAAGTGTCCGTAACTAACAAAAAGTTTGCGCAATTATATTGCAACGTGTAGGTGGTCCTAGCAATATATTGTGCAAAAAATTGTTCAATATTATTGATGATCAATATTATTGATGATAATATTGATCGTCTAGGGGTACCTTTAAAAAGCATGTGGGTTACCAGAAGCCAATATGCAGAGTGATATAAAGTTGAAAAGAATAAAGAGAACACCAATAACTAGAAAGTAGGAATGGAAAAGCTAAAAGAAATAGATAAATATACTTTTTATAAAGCAAATGCCAAAAAAGTCAAATAAAGAAAGAAAAAATAGACAGGTAAAAGCATTATGATAGAGAAAGTAATGACTTCAAGAGGATTCCATTAAAACTGTTGAAATGGAAACTAACATAATTGTGTTATGATACATATAAAAACAAAAACTGACCAAGCATTTTCGTAAAGACAAAATTGGAAAAAAAAAACAACAAAAAATGAGAGTATAAAACAATCAGCAAAAATCTGAAAGATAATAAAATAAAAAAACTTGTAAAAATTATAAAGGAAAATATAGCAAAAAACTAATAGTTTAAAATAAGAAATGGCTACATGAAATGCGTTTGGTATAGTTAAAACAATTGAAGAAAAGTACTTAGAAAAAGATAAAAAAGTGGAAATAAGAGATAAAGTTTTAAAATAAAAATAAATAGATTGAAAAAATAAAAAATATGATGAGAAATTTGTATATAAGATAACAAGTAGTAATGAGATTAAATGGCAAAAAAGCTAAGTAGTTTGTTAATAGTGCTGTAAATGGGACAAAAAAGTAAGCATAAAAAAAAGAATAAAATTTATTCAATTTGCCGATGAAATGATCGTATTTGCAGTACAAAAAAACTAAAAATGGTAGTTAAAAAACTTGAAGAAATAGAATCAATCTATAGTGAAATTACAGAATATGGAAAAAGCAAAAAAAGCAAGTATTTCAGTAGTAAGTTAGACATAAATCTGCAAAAAAAATTGTAAAATGATTTGTATAAAACATGTTGCTATACGGATGTGAAACTTAGTTAATAGAAAAAAAATAAAATCGCATGAAAGCATTCAAAATGTAGCCCTAGAAGAGATTATTGCCTAATAATGGTCAGATAAGAATTGGAATAAAAAAGTGTTAAATAAAACAAGATATAATCCTAAAATGAAAGGAAAGATGTATATGACATGCATTAAAAGATCAAAAGAATGATAAATGCAAATAAAAAAAGGTTCTAAGAAAAAAAGGTGCAACACAATAAAAAATAAATAAACGGAAGAACAAAAAAACTACAGAAAATTGATATAAAAATAATCTTGATTGAAAATCCATTTCAAATACGCCTTAACAGATACGGATAAAAATTTAGTTCAAAATTGTTATTTTTTGCGTATGCGGATATCCAGTTCATCACATCACACGCAGCTTCTGCGGACTTAAAAAAAGAAAGTCAATTACATATTTGCCAAATTGCATTAGTTAAGATCTATCAACATTTTTGTCAATGATAAAATAGCTTTTCTAAACATTGTGTATGTAAAAACAAAAGAATATTTTTATATCCAATAAAATACATTCACTTCACAAATCCATAACCTTACTAAAAGCAATTTGTGTTTACTACTAATTCTGCATCTCACATACGTAACGCCAAATATGTTTCACGGCCATATCAAATTTTTATTCAAAATTTTACAAAACAAATAAAATAATAAACAACAACAAAAAAACTTTTAAAAGAAAAATGTACGGATTGTATCATTCTTATGCATAGACCTACACTTAATAACATAATATGAGTTGTTTGAAAACTTTATCGCTTAGTCCAATCTACAATCAATATGCGCAGACACAAACAGACACGCAACTTGCACAAGTGACATCAAAATTAAGAATATGAATATATTTACTATTTAGTTTTGAGCGGTCACAGTGGCTAAAATTAATGCGCGGTTACATTTTGTTTTCTTACGTTAAAAGTACTTATAGTTTGATTAAATCTTTTAATAAGCAATAATTAAAAAACTAATTAAGTTTATAAAAGAATATAATTTTAATTTGGGTGACAATGCAGATAACTTTGTTGAATAAAATCTCTCATATTAAATGCAAATTAGTCAACGAGTTTTGAGCTGTTTCCTATTCTTCATTAATTTTATGATTTTTGGAGTATAAGTTTTAACGTTCTTTAACACTTTCCTAGTTATCTTTTTTTAATTTAAGAACAAATGGATTTTTAATAGATAAAAGCCTACCATAAAAAATAAGTAATGCTTGACAGTCCACAAAATGCAAATTTTTATACTCGCTTTGTTTGGTGGCTAAATTCAAGTCATCCAAAAGACAAATTCAGATAAAAAAATTGTAGGCAACGTTGAAGGCAAGACTGTTCAAAAAATCCAATGCACTTAAGTTTATGTTGTTCACAACTTGACCTTTTTGCGACTTTAATTTGGTAAGTTTTGCGTTTGCACCTATATAAAATATAGCTCACCAGTAAACAATGTAAAATATTTACTTGTATCTTAATTTCTGCATCTAAACTAACATTCTTATTAAACATTTTTCCCAAACACACAAAAGCATCTACTTACTTTCAGCTCAAGATCATCAAACGAAAAATACATTTTCTTCGTACTTGTTTTATCACTTGTTGAAGTAAAACAATTTGTCCATGCAACTCCTACCTGGCATTAAACACAAACTAAACTTCTCAATTGCTATTTCACGCACTTTTTCAATCATTATTTTTTCAAACACTTTTCCTTGGATACTAAACTATCAAAACAAGCACACCAATTATTACATTAAGTATACGTCATTTTTCCAATCATTTGGCACTGTCGGTTTTTTAAAGCATAAACTAAATCAATCAATCAATCGATTTATATGTGATATAAATGAGACATTTTAACATTTCAACAGCAATCCTATATACAACCGTGGTTTTACCATTTTTTTTTGTCACTTTGTCTTAGGTTAACTATCCGCCATTTCCCCAGTTTCTTTTTTGACTGCTAAAAGATTTTGTGTTTGTATTTGTTCTATACTTTCAATTCATATTTTTTTTCCATTCATTATCATTATTATTATTTCAGGTTTCCTCAGCTTAGCTGGTAAGTAGCGCGCACCTCAGCTGTTTATTTCAAAAGGTAAGCGTTTTTGTTGTTGTGTTAATTGTAGTGTACTAGTTAACATTATTTTATTTTAAGGTGTTCTCGTTTATAACCTTGCGTACAATTCCACAGATATCTATTATAACAGAACGCTGTATTTTCTTATAAATATAATCGAATAATTCTATAAGTTTCAAAATTTCAAAGAGGACTTTTGGTATATCTTCTGTTGATCCAATTACAATGGGAATCACCATTACTTTATCTTGGTGCCACATCAATCGTACTTCATTTGATAGAGCTAAGTACTTATCCAGTTTTTCTTTATTTTTAGCCTGAAGGTTTGCGGCATTGGGAATGGAGATAACAATAAGGTAAGTAAAGCCTCTTTATCTACATGTTGTTGTTTGATAAGAACTGGATATCTACCATGTAACGGTTTGGTAACCCATCAGTTTTCTAAGAATGCTGGGCCTTTTATCAAGGCTTTAGCGTCGTAGTTTGCAATGTGTAGTTTTAAGAGAGTAATTTTTTGGTCACATTTCACAAAAGCGTTATGAATATTGCTGCTGGTTCCTTTTTGACAAACATAGTAACGTATGTTATTAACTTGGGAGTAATGCAGGTTTGTAATGTGAGTTAGGCCACGCCCTCCTTTAGATTTCGGTAAGTATAAGCGCTCCATGGCATTCCTTGGACGGTGCATTTTGTTCTTAGTTGATTTTGTTCTAACTACACGATCTAGTGCTTGCAACTATGTATGTGTCTAATTGATAATGCCAAAATTGTATGTGAGTATAAGGATTGCATACGTGTTGAGTGCCTTAAATTTGTTTTTAGATGTTACTTCAGTTTTTAGGATAAGATCTAACCATTTTTTTAAATTTGTTTTGTAGTTCTTCTTTTGCAACTTTTTGGTCAATACCCCTCGATTGGAAGTAGCCTAGGTATTTGTACAACTCTTTCTTGTCCATACCTTCAATTTCCTGGTTATTTTTCGTTCTGTGTGAGGCCTGATCATTCCATTTTCCATTGACCAATGCATTCACCTTACATTTGTCAATACCAAACTTCATTCCTAGGTCTTTAATGTATTTGTCTGTCCACTTTAGCAATTTATCAATTTCTATTTTTAATTTTGCACATAGTTTTAGATCATATATGTACAAAAGGTGAGTAACATTTAGGTTTTCTAGTTTGTACCTTTTCATTTTGTTTAGTTGTTTAGATAATGGATTTAAACACAGACAGAACCACAGTGCAGTTAGGGCATCTCCTTGAAAGATTCCTCTATTTATTGAGATGTTACTAACAACAGTATGTATTCCGTCTACATTAGTTCAAAGTTTTGTTTTCCATTTAAGACCACCCACCGCTACCTTGATTTGAAGTATTTGAACAAAAACGGCAACTTTGGCTTCATCGCAGCTTTTACAAATAATTTGATAAACAATTTATTTTTTTACCAGTACATTTAGAAAAGATTAAACTCTTGTGTCTTTTTTGTAAAATTATATTTGCAAATAGTAACAAAATGCATTCAAAAGTACAGAAAAACGCATTTATTTTTATATTTGATAGTTTTTTTTTCGGCTTTTCCTAACTATTATTTGACGTGCAACATTAATGCTGTCCAATTGAATCATGTTTCTGTACCGCTCACCGTTGACTGTAGCGTTCCAACCATCACCATTTTTTAAAGACATATGAACTAATGATTTCAGCGGCCCATAAAACGCACCAAACAATAATTTTTTCAGAATGTAATGACAATAGCTTGTAGATTATTATTGCTCTAAATGCGACAATTTTGTTTGTTGACATAACAATCACTGAACAAAATTTTTTAATGAAATTGTGAATCAATAGCAATGTTTTCCTTGAGCTATTTGCCAAACATACGGCGCAAACAATGATTATGTAGCTTTAATTCCTGTACAAGCTGAATATTGTAAGCTTTTTGCAAAATTTTCCATAAAGTAGATGGACGCAAGTTTAATTGTTGAACACGATGACGGATTGGCACATTTGGATCATTATTAACACTACGCTGCACACTATTAATTGTTTCTTGTGTGCGCACTGTACGATGTAGTACTGGATGCTTATTATTGTTTAGATTAAACGTATTGCAAAAACAATGCACAGTTTCTCAAATTAATCGCTCTGTTGAACGATTATGAACCATGTTTTTCAAAACAAATTTGAACAATTTGCAAACGTTGCTCAGGCGTGAGTTTATTCAAAATAAATTGCCAAACAAAACTAACCTCAAAACAGCTGAGAACTATCAAATTAGCTGTCACAGAGTGTTACCAATTTAAAGTTTGCCGTATCTAAAAAAAACACCCTTTATATTGGCTAGCTTATGAATAAGATTAATTTTACAACATGTTTGTTTAATGATGTTTGAATGAATAACAAAATAATATTTTAATTTTTATTTATTAATTCCTGCTTCAATTGCTCCTCTCCAATAGTAACTGAGCCGGATCAATTTTATATTATCAATTCAACTACTCATAAGTCATAAAACAAAATAAACTATTAACATATTCAACCAATAAATAATTAATCTATCACCACCTTCCCTATATACTAATCTATTATGTATATACAAATACATGGTTTGTTATTCCAGCTTCCTTGCGTAAACTTTATAATTATAAATTTCATAATTATGGAAACCGCTCGCATTAATTAATACATCATTCATTCATCTGCAAAGACATATCTCCGTTAATTTATATCCGCAATATGATTGTTCAATTTCGCCATTTGCCCTTTGCTCTATAATTGACCTGAATCTGGATTTCAATAAGTAAATGTAATGCGCCAACTACATATATGGATGTATTTCTGTATAGTAACTTTCTAGGTATTAACGTCAATAACATTAAACAATGACAGTTAGTGGACATATATCCAAATTAATTTTAAATTGTATTTGGTTTTCATTAATGTGCATTCCATCACCAAATTCATTTCTTCAAAACACATCATGAAATTAGGATAAATACTCTTTGTTCTATTATAATTATATATTCAGTCGTGCAGACAATTATGGGAGTGGTCGGTGGTCAGTGTCCTTCAGTTATATAGTAATGAAATTAGTATGGAATGGTAGGTTCCATACAATTAAATATTTTTTTAAAAATATAGATGATTTTAAATTAATAAAGTGTATGTCTAAAATATACCATTTAAACGTTTGAGGAGGTTTAGTACATTTTTGCATTTAAACCATCAGTCAGATTATAAAAATTTATTTATTATTGTTAACAAATAATTACTAAATATTTTGTTTAATTTAAACTTATACTTATGAGGTTTGTTATATTTCTAAAGTGTCTTATGATATTACAATATCAGCAACTAAAGTTTTAGATTTGTTGTGCCAATTAAATGCGACAGTATCTTAACTTAATTATAAAATACAGTAGACAACTGCGCAAAATGCATGCAAAACTTGTAGCTCTGGCATGTTTAGTAATCATATTAATATAAAGCGTCTGCAAATAGTCCGTATATTAGTAACATATTTAAGATATCGTGGTTTATTTCATAATTTCATAATCACAAAAAAGAATACAGTTATTATTGTTGAATCAATAAATATTAGAAAGCATTTTAAGCAAACAATTTGCAAATTTGAAGAAAAGTTTGTTATTTTTATGGATTGATTAAGATTATGCAATCCCCACTTTAGTTTGTTAGATAGTCTTATGAGGATATTATGGCAAAATAATTCACTTCAAAATACACATATCGCATAGTTTTCTTTTAGCAAAAAAAATTCAATTTTATAAAATTTACATTGAACTGAGCATAACTTAACTTTTTAAAATAAATCTATTAACAACAATAAGTATTGGCCTCTATTTATGCTTAGGTAGGTCCCACACCAATATTTCAAACATATAAAATTTTCGTTTTCTTTGGTTTAAAACAATAAACCCTATGGCTAACTACCAACATCATTGGATGCTCACCTAAATTGGAAGTCCATCTGGACCTCATACTTTGAAGGTAGGGGATAGTGAAAGCGCCAACCAGACGCGTCAGCAAAAGGCGAATAAGAAATTGCACACGCAGACCAACACCATTGACTACTATCATTTCTATTTTTCATTCTTCAACTTAAAGCATTCAATGCAAATAATGCAAGACTGAAAGAATCAGACTAACCCAAAAATATATATTAAAAACTAAGAAATCTTTTAAAAATTAGTAACACTAGTAACCGAAAAAGATTGGGACTACAAAATATTCCTCAAGTTGAAAATATATAAAAGTCCAATACATAAAGCACCTTCAGGAGGAGATATAACTCTTACACGTAACAAAAATGTTGTCTTAAGCAACAGTACAAAAGTGCAATCAACATGTTTAGCGGCAAAGTCAGGCTTAGAAAGCATGGCAAAATAAAAAAAGTAGCTAAAATAACCCACTCACTCCATTTTCCTAAAAACAATGGAAGCATGTCTTCAGCAGCATGTGTCCAGATACATACACTGCTTAAAAATAAAATAATTGTTCATGTAAAAGATTAAGACAAGGTAACAACGGTAAAAAAAATAAGCAAAGCTATCTCTAAATTAACAGCCATAAAACCCAAAAATTTTGAGGTAAAATCCTTTTGTCCAACCTTCATAAACAAGTAAAATGTCACCATAAGAATGTCAGAGGTCGACGTTAATCAAAACGGAGACAATTATAATTGAATAGACATCTTGCAGAATTCTGGATACGTCAAATGTTTCAAGTGCTAAAAAAATGAAAAAAGTAGATTACAACGGCCCTGATGAAAAAAATCTGTGTCTAAAATGCGCAAAAAAACACAGCTAAAAACAAAAGCAATGCGTACTAATTTTAGAAAAAAAAAAGTAACACTAATCCAAATACCCTAAATGCCAAAAAAAAAAAGATAAATTGAGACACAAACAAAAACTAATAATGATCAAAATCTTTCAAATCAATACCAACAGAAGCCGCCCTGCCCTGCTCACGGTCTAGTTCTAGCCATTGTAAAAGATATCAAAGAAAGATACTAATAATAAGTGAACCAAACCAAAACGCCAATATAAATAGAAAAAACTGGTTCTGTAACAATAAACACTAAAATAAAAATAATAGACACTAAATTAATAATTAAAAAACATAAGCATAGTCTTGGATATACCATTATCACAAAAACAGTTTTCACAATATAGAGTTGCTACTCTTTTGGAAACAATGATATCATTACCTGAAAGATACCACGCACAGAATAAGCATGTAAATTAGTTAACTTCAATGCAAAATCGCCTCAGTAAAGTATGCACCTTACAAATAAATGAATATTAAACTAACGTCACAAAATAGAAGGTTAACAAACAAAAATTGTTTTTAACATGAAAAAAGCATTTTTCAGGAAGCAAGGCAAAGATCGGCAGGTTAACAAACTAGACAAGAAAAAACTTTAAGATGCTCTAAAGGAAATAGAGTCGTACAGAGAAATAGCTTCGGCCAAATTAACAACCGTATCAAAAATCTGTGACAAATATATATAAAAAAAAAGCCTACTGTATGAGGACTGTCGATAAATTACAGGATTACGCCGGTTGAGTATAAAAAGAAAAAAAGAGTAAACCTGCCAAACGCAATCATTACACATAAAACTTTATTTACAAGCATAAAGATTGCAAAACCCAAGAATTCTGGATCTTTTAAACTAATCAGTCGCAGATGACAACATTACACAATGCGGTCGGCTTAATAAACGGTCGGCAAACAGTAGATGCTCTCCGACAAGTTATAAATATTGCTAGAAAAGCAGACAAGACAACCTTACCGCTATTATAGCTTTTATCTAAAGGAGATAAAAATTATTTAGGAGTCAAAAAACATGTCAAAGTAAAAAGTGATGCCCACAGCAGTCAGTGTTGCCCAATTTTTATGGTCACGACGCAAAAAGTTATAAACTGCTAATAAACATAGTCACCACTGGACTTATGCGTTTTAACAAATTAGATAAACAAAGAAATGATTTGAAATTAACACCGCAAAAAAACAGAAGCTGTATTTTTGACGCCAACAAAAATTTCCTCAATTCACTTTAACATCCTTGGTACGGTTGTTAAGCTAGGCAAAGCAATTACATACTTAGAAGCATGGTTTGACACCAAAAGAACGTTTTCAATGTTTCATGTTGTGCAAATGTAAGAAAAACCATTAAAAACACACAAAAAACAATATTTGCCCTAACGTTAGAAAAGCATCATAAGAAAATAAAAAGAATAAGCGTTGTTTAGTCGCAGTTGCTTTTTTTTAATATCATAGCATACAGTATCCAGTAATAAAATGCTGCCTCAAAGACTGATGGCAATGTCCATCAGAATATGCAGTGCATACAAGTCGATATCGGCAGAACCTGTAGAGGTTATTGCTAAAACTCTGCCTATTGAATTCTTAAAAAATAAACTGTGGTCAAAAATGGAGCTCAAAAAAATACTGCCAAAAATCCAAATGGCCAAATAGCCAAACAACAGGGCATACGTACAATCGACGTGAAACTACATAACATCTAAAAGTAGCTTGATAGTTTTTATAGAGATGTAAATTATTTTATCATCATTATTTATAATTCAGAAAATATTTACACAACCGCATGAGAGCAACAACAAGCAAATGTACTTACTGGCAGAAAATTGCTAACGCAAATCATACAATATTTATGTGTCCAAAATAAAATGACTTCAAATCAATGTACATGCACATGTTCATAAAAACTTGTAATGCTATAAACATAATAGCTTAGTACAATCGGAGAACACCTAAGGACATGAGTACACCACGGTACGCAACCATAGAAACTAAAAAAAAAACAATTGACGATAATTCTGACAACCTTTTCAAAACACTAACAAAAATGCGGCTGATGGTGTAAAGCGTTAAAAAAGGAAATGGTCAGTCTCCTTACATCCATTCAATTCCACACTGTTGCCCAAATACCATAGCGCAGCTCTGCTTTATTAAAGGTTTTTTCAATCTCTATAAATAAAAAAAAAATTTCAAGGTAAAGTCAAAAATGTTCTTTTAGTGATCAAATTTTATTGCATTGCAATTTATTTACAGCATTAGTTCTACTAAATTAAATGTCTGCGGAAAAAAGATCCTTCAGTGATCAAACAAAAGTATATACAAAAACAATAAGTATATTTTTACATCCAAAAATCTTTATACTGGCATTCGCAACTAAAAGAGTAAGACTTTACTACAAGATTAAATTGAAATATCATTATAACAATGATGACAACAAACAATGCCTTTTAAACTACTGCTCCTGTTAAAAAAAAAACAACAATTTTTTAAAGTAATTGGGCTAATTGAAACCCAAGCATAGATGTAAATAAACTCACAGCAAATATTTATTTATTTATTTATTCAATTGCCTTTCTACCTTTTGGTGTAAGGCGTACATTTTATTAATTTGTGTAATAATATTTGCGCCATGTCTTCCAATCCTTGGCTATCTCTTTTATTTCTTCCCAAGTGTTTCTTTTTCTTGTAGCCTTTTTTATTGCGCTGTTCCATTCTTTTCTGGGTCTTCCTTTTTGTTTTCCTGTTAATCTTGTTTCATATATTTTCTTCACTTATTCTTTTGATATGTCCATACCATCTCATTTGTCCTTCCGTAATTTTTTCTTGTATTGGTTTAATTTGTAGATCATCCTGTATGTCTCGTTCCTTATTTTATCTTTTCTTGTTTTGTTTTCGATTTTCCGAAGAAATCTCATCTCCATTGCATTTATTCTTTCTATTTGTTTTTCTGTATATGTTAATGTTGGTCTATATATTTCTTTTCTGTTGAAAAATGTGTTTTTTAACATGTTATATAATTTTGCTGTTTTTCCTATTTTGTCATCTATCTCTTTGTTTAATTTTCCGTTGCTTTGTATTAATCTACTCAGGTATCTGTATTATTCAACCTGTTATTCTTCTTTTTATTTTTATTTCTTGTTTTAGTTTTTCTCTCGCAATTATCATGGTCTTTGTTTTTTCATAATTTATTTTCATGTTTATGTTTTTTAGTTGCTCTTCTATTATTTCCATGTTGTGTTAAAGCTCTTCTTCTGTCTCTGCAATCACTGCCATATCGTCTGCAAAAAGCAATTCTGCTATTTTCGTTATTTCCATCTTCCAATGTCCTATTTTTAGCATTTTCATTTTTTTCTTTGCTTGTTCTATTACATAGCACAATTGAGAAAAGCAATGCGTTTAGCACACATCCTTGCTTAACCCATTGTTTAGAATTCTATTGATTCCTCGTTGTTCATTCTCACTATGTTTCTGTTTTCTGTGTACATGTTTTTAATTACGTTTATTATTTTTTTCTCAATTCCTCTCTCTTCTAGTTCTTTCCATATATCATCTCTCTTAACCATATCAAATGCTTTTTTGAGGTCAACAAAGAATACGTGCATTACTCGATTCTTTTTTATCATCTTCTCACTAAGTTGTCTTGTTATAAATATTAGGTTCTTTTGTTTTAAATGTTTTAATGTTCCGTAAAATAATTTTTGGTTCCGGTTAAAATTCTCATTCATTTCTTTTCCAAATTTTGTCCATGATTTTATCTTTGCTTCTTTTATTATTCTCTTTGTTTCATTTCTGTTTTCTTTGTATTTCCGTAGTCTTCTATTTTTTTTGTTTGTAAGTATTTTTCTTTTTGTCCCTTTTCTCCTTCTTGACTTCCTCTGTTCACCAATTAGTTTTTTTTATATCTTTGTTTACTATTTTTTTTGTTCCACAGCTCTCTTTTGCAGCTTCTAGAATAATTTGTTTGAATGTTTCCCATTTTCCGTCTATGCACGTTCTATTTTTTTTTTCTCTTTGATTTTTTTTGTAGAATCTCTTGATATGCTGTTTGTATTTGTTCTTTTTTTGTATGTTTTTATCTTTATTTTAACTTTATTCCTTCTTTTGTCTGGTTTAACTTTTGTTTTCCATTTCATGTCTATTCGTAGTAAATGATGGTCGTTTCCTGTTTCCGCCTGTCTTGCTACTCTTACATTTTTTATCTTGTTCCAGTTGTTTCAGTTTACTAGGTAGTAGCCAATGATTGATTTTTCGTTTCTGCTTGGTTGTGTTCTTGTGTATTTGTGAATTTCCTTGTGGTTGAATTTGGTGTTTCTTATTACGAGATTGTTTTCAATGCATACTTGAATAATTCTTTCTCCGTTGTTGTTTTTCATTTCTTCTCCTTTTTTTTTTCAATTAATTCATCTATTCCGTCGTTTTGGTTTCCTACTCTCCCATTTAGGTTTCCTATCATTATGTTTTTTAATCTATTGTCTATTTCTTGCTGTACTTTGCTATAGAAGTTGTCTTTCTCTTCTTTCTTTGCGTTTTCATTCGATCCATATGCTACTATCATGGTCCATATTTCATCGTCTACTAGCTTCATTTCTACTGCCATAATTCTTTTATTTATGTATTTTTTTCTTATTGTATCTTTTATCCTTTCCGGCGCTATTATCATTCCTACTCCTCCTTTTACCCTTTCGTTTTCCTCCACTTCTGTTCACATTAACCAATAACCTCTATGTGTTTTTTCTATCCCTTGCCTTTTTTTTGTTTTAGATATTCCTAGTATTTCTATTTTTGGTTTATCATTTCTTCCACCAGTTCAGCTTCTTTTCTCATGTATCCTCTTATATTCCATGTTCCTATTCTTTCTTCTTTAATTTTCTTTTTTGTACTTTTGCTATTTATGTTCCTTTTGTTTACATCATCGTGTTTATCATCTTTCTTGTGCCATTTTCTCGCCGTGTAGTTTTCTTTTTTTCTAGCTGTTTTCCTATTAGTGTTTTGGATCTTCTACTTTTTCTAAACTTTTTATTTCTTTATTCCATCTATATTCCTCACCGTTATTGATTAACTTACGGTAACCTATTCTTACCCTCTTGCCATTCGATTTTTCTTCTCTTCCTATGTCTCTAATTTCTTTTTGTACGTATCTTTCTTCATGGGTTAGGACATTGTCAATGTAAATTCTGGTCCCTTTTAAATTTATTTTGGCTTTCATTATTTGTTGTTTTGTTTCCCATGTTTCGGCTTCGACTCTTATTATTTGTTTTTCAACAAATAAACGGTTAAAAATGATTTTGTTTTAAGACCACTAGCTTACCACTTAACTACAATTAATGTTTGTATAACTACAGTAATTAGTGGGTAAACCAGATACTAGAACTCATCAATGTCTACAGCTAACGCTATAACTTAAGTTTGTTAAAGGTGGACTACGGTAGCACATTATTTCACCTACACTTTGTAAAGTTTTAATTCAATGCACTTAATAAACCAAGAAACCATTCCAGGCAAATCTGTATAAGCTTGTATTTATCAACGTCAACTTTCTTGAAAAAAAAAAAATATAACGCAGACAAGATTTTTGTTAGGTTTGTTATTTTCAAAGTTTAAATGACTTTTGTAATTTATTAAACAACTGCAGCCAGGAATGGAAAGATGGCAATTTTCATTCAAAGCTATAGACAGCTTTTACGTAATTGCGGGTAGTTTATATATGTGTATTTAAATGCTGTTAAAGTTTTTTCAACTTTTTTAACAATCTTTGATTAAAATATGGCCCGCGTAATACATGTGCTTTGTTGACTACTATGGAATTTAGTTTATAATCAACTACTCAGGAAGCGGCTGTCGGAAAGAGTGACAACAAAAGCATTTGCAGATTACGTTGCTTTGGTAGGTAAGGATATAGACGTAGAAGTACTGAATGAAAGGTTGGAGTTGGCAATAGAGATGATAAAGAAATAGATAAAAAATAAATAGATCTGGCTCCGCAAAAAAACCGAGGCAAAATACAGGAAAAAAAAATAATAACCATAGGAAAAAAAATTAAAACCTTTGAGTTACACTTGAAGCAAAGAGATGAAAAGAACAAGTTAAAGAAGTGGTAAGAAAAATGTATATTTTGACAAGAAGACATGCATGACAACGCAGAACATACGCTAGTAGAGTGCGAAGAGTGGGAGAAAAATAAGAAAACGCTAGAAAAAGTATTAGAAAACAAAGTAGACAAATCTACAATCATTAAAATATGCCTGAGTAACGAAACAAATGGAAAGCACTAAAAAATTATGCAACGACAGTACTGAAAAAACAGATAGAAGAATTTGAAACTTTAAGATTTAGGTAAACCAAAATAGAAGAAAACACACATTCGTGCTACAGAAAAGCTACAAAAGACAAAAGAAGGAGAAACAAGCAGTTAATTAGAAACAAAAGAATATGGAAAAAAATAATAAAGAAGAAAAAAAAACAAATAAAGTCAAAACAACTATACCTGCCAAGAAATGGAAAGTAAACAGAGAGACGATAAAAGAACATATACTAAAACTAAGTACCAACAAAAATTGCAGAAATAAAAATCAAAATCCTTAAGGAAAATAAGTTGACGGAATTGAAAAGATGCAAAATTCAACTTTCAAAATAGTCAAAGTATATCTGGCAAGCAAGGAACTTGAAAAACTAATCTCAATTAGAGATTCAAAAATCTTACTAGAAGTTAAACTGGCAAATGTAGGACTACCAAAGATAATGCATTTAATGGAGCTGCACAAAATATTTATGATAGAAAGAGAATACAATACAACGAGGAAAAAGTTAATAAAAATATAGAAAAACCTAGAAGATACATAAAAACAATGCAAAAATCTAGGCTGAATAACACAAGAAAGAAGAGTAGAATGCCAGTGTAAGAAGTAAGGCAGAAAAATATGGTTTAGAGAGAGAAAGATAGGCCGGGGACAGCATGTGTTGCTGCGGCAGACTGCGTGAATTCCGCGATGTCAAAGCCAACCTACCTAAAACTAGTATCACATTAGAGACAATGACTAAGACAACTTAACAGCAGGACTTACGCAGAGAAAAAAACCGAAATGTATTCCCATGCGTTAGTTAAGACCAACACCTCACTACGTATATATAAAAAAACATAAGCATGGATACAAACAAACAAATAAACGGCAAAACCAACAACACGTTTTCAAAAAAACGCTAAGAAACGCAGAGAATAAATTACAAATCAATGACCACTTTGTAAATAACATCCGTTACGACAACGACGCAGCCGTGCTGGCAGACATTTGAAAGACAAACAGCTAAATTTAAATGTGCTCCACAAAATATCTTAAAAAAATTTACCAAATAATAATAAACAACCATCAAATTTAAGTTAGACAGGGTTTTAACAAAAAAATCGAGCTTTTTTGTCAATTTATCACTGTCGATAAAACTTGAGATAAAAAAAAAAACAGTTAAAACAATAGATTGCAAAGAATAAACTTACAATAAAATATGCAAAAACTATTTTGTCGGTCAAAACAATACAACGTTGTACTACGCAATTTTATTAAACTTCCCCCCGCAGATTATTTGGAATAAAGCCAAATTTCCTGAGTTGTTGGCGTTGTTAAAAAAGTAAACATCACCATCGATCGCGTGACAAACGTGAAAGGTGGTATCCAAATGCACCCTTTATCTATCCTTATAAGACTTCCGAGTTGCACTCGAATTTGTCGTGTTCAATAATATTCATCATTACTCATTTTGGTTGAGGTTCAAAAAAATCTTACAATATGTAATTAAGAGCAGAGCTTATTTCTCTCAGGTTTGCTCCTACTTCTGTCAAACGCATGGGAAAGGCGAGGAAACCTTTCCCTATGTTCTATGTCCAGCTACTACATAAGTCGGGAGATCCTAGATCTAACAAAATTGTGCAACCTAACGGTTCGGATAGAATATAAACGTCTGGTGATATTGTACAATGCCACCGTTGCAAGCAATATGACCACACGGCATTGAGCTGCAATGCGCACTATGTTTGTGTAAAATACGCTGGATCCAATTCCAGCTCAACACGCAATAAGACAAAAGAATCAAAGCATGTTGCTTCTCCCAAAAACACAGAAAAAAAAATGCGTAGAAGTACTACCTGTAAATTGGTTGTAATAAATGTCTACGTAAAGAGAAGTCATTTGTTAACGCAACAGGAAATCAAGCGAAAAACGCAATTACAACAGTCAATAAAAATAAACTTCAACTTTGCGTCCGCAACATACATAGGCCAGCCAAAAACCCAGTCAACTCCAGCACATCTAAGAACAAAGCAGGATACCAACGATACCGCCCCAAAATAAAAAACAAACGCATTCTGCGCCTAAAAGGCAATCAGCCAATAAGGCCAAGTGTTCTCAACCCGGCCAGCCCATAAAACCCAGGCGTCCACTTCTGGACAGCCTGCAAGCTCTTTAGGCCTTCCTACAAGTAAGAACGGTTCGACAGCACCATTAGAGTTTGCTTTATGGCAAAAATATTTTTTGATTCAAAAGAGCTTCTAATAGATATAATGTCCTGCCTTTACAACAGTTGTGAATTGTTTTAAGTTTATAAATATCTGTAAATGTATGATTATTTTCTAAAATATGATTTGCAAAAGTACTATCTGAATGGCGTAGTCTAAAGAAGCGTATGTTTTTTAAATCTAATTTTAAAATTTCTTCCTGTATGTCCCATATATTGTGCATTTTTTGTAAAACAACTTAACTTATACAGTCCTCATACAGTCCTGATAATATAAAATCAAAACAACTAAATAAAAAAAAATTAAAAGAATTTGAAAAAAAAAAAATAATATAAGAAAATTGTGCAACTAGTCCAACTAAGAATGACCTATACAAAACTGATACAAGAGATTATGAAAAAAAAATTGCTTAAAACAGGACAAAATTCCATGTAATTTCCAACTAATACATGTGAATATAAAATTAAAAAAAATATTTAAAAAAAAATACTTAAAACCATCTAAAATAAAAAACAAAGACTATCAAAAGCTCTATGGTATATAATCTAGTTAAAAAACCTTATCAACACTCAATTAAAAAAATCACCTTGTAGCAATGTTTATAAACATAAAAACATGAATCATAAAATAAATATTAGTATATACGCACTCGTGGAGATAATGTGCACCTTTTTTTTGTAAAATCCATAATGCAACATCGTAGATTTAGAGTTAGAGTAAAAATAACCATATTGGTAACGTAATTTATAAAGAACATAGTTTAAGATTTAAAATTACTAAAACTTTTTTATCATAAATTCATCTAAATATTACTTGACATTAATTACTTCAAAAGTAAGATTCACACTTTAAAATGAACAATATTATTGTTTATCAAATTTTAAAAATGGTATTTACCAGCAATCTTCTTAGTGGGAAAAGCCAATTATCTACAAAGAATTTAAGCACTCAAAACATTTAATATTATAGTTTCTAAAGCTAATCATAAATAAACTATTTATAATTTATAAAAAACCTAACATAAAACGTCATTCAATATTTGTATCAAGATTACTCAGAAAAAACTATCTCAAAATAAAAATAAAAGCAGTAATTATTATACTTTTTTTTATAAAATCCTATCTTGAAACAAACGACAATCAACGCGTTTTATAAATATTTTATAATGATATCATTTTGTTAGAATTAATATAATTATATTTTTATTATAATAATGAATAACTTTTATTTCTCTGTAAGTAGTACATACATACTAAGAACACTCCCAAAAACCACTACCGGAATATGTTAATAATACCAACACCAACTTCAATTAATATTAATACTTATTTTAACATGTATAATTAATTTCGGAACCCTGTCAGATTTTAATGTACGATATTCGTATGCTAATTATTTTTATAAAATCTGCTTTATTAATAAATAATACTATTCAGCCTCAACTTGCATAATATTTCATAGTAATCAGTAATAAAAGGGTGGAAAGTTAATTTATGTAAAACAAACTTTTTTGTATGATATGTCATTGTTTGCATAGCTTGGTGCTAATTAAAATTTTAATATGTTTATCGCAATAATATAATTTTTACATTTATGTCCCGTGACGGTAAATCGAATAGTTATTTTTAGAAACGACACGAATACTTTATTTATTATTTATTCACCTGTTAGATGTGTTATCAGTAATCCCTTACGGCATGATAGTATAGCAACAGTGTAAATTGTTTGAATAAATTATGATTTTTTTATGGGATTATCATATTATTGTTATTTAAAACACTTACTGGTTTGAAATAAAATGTCTTAGACAAGGCTATTATAAATACATTTAAACGATAAATTGATTAAAACTAAAAAACTTTTCATTAAAAAAAAATACGGTTGGAGAATTATTTAAAAAAATAAGCTTGAATAATAAATTTAATTCTCACATCTTCTTTTAGTAGCAATTATTCTGTGATTCCCTGTAATATATCTGCAATAAAATAGTTTTAAAGCTAAACGATGCAATATGAACAGTAATGTACATAAAATATTCTATTAATATGAGTAGCTGGAAATGTACTTCTATTTAGATAATATTAATCTTGATAATATCATTTAATTAAATAATAATTTTATTTATTGAAAAGAAATTTTAATATAATTATCACAAAAATTAATTCAATATTAAAACAATTATGTATTTGTTTCAAAAATTATTTTAATTCTATTAGTAATAAAATCAATAACCTTTTATAATATTTTCATATGATATAGAAAACATCTTAAATTTTCTATATTCGTTCTTCTCTAGATAGACGGTTTTTCATTTTCCATCAAAATAGTTATATAAATGCATATCCTTTCCGAAGCATTCGATCTTGTATTGCAATACTTTCTTTTTTGTTTCGTTACTTGTGAATATTTTAGAATTGTGAATTCAGTGTATGGTCGCTTTCTCGAGAAAGGACTTCAGTCGGGATATTATTTACATGTATTGTTTTTAAATTGAATTATCTCGACTTTTTTTATGGAAAGTGATGCTCGCCTAATTTACTTTTATTTCTCAATAAAGTCACACAATTTTAATCAAATTTCTTTTACAAACAAAAAAGGTTAAATAGAAGGTAATAGGCGGTGAAAATAAACAAAGTATCTGGCAAACTGATTAGGTTTAATAGAAATATATTAAATGTATGTATTTGTTAAATCTACAGATTATTTTGGTTTTCAGGTAATAAAAGTTTGTCGTAAATTTATTACCAAAACTTTAAGTAATAAAGATGTTAAAAAAACAATAAAATAAAATTACACTCAATTATTAATTAAAACTATAGACAAAAAATGAGACAAACATAAATATTTAACAATTTCTAACTTTAAAATAAAAAAACTATAATTTTAATAATGTACTTCAAACAATACTAATTAGGTATAGTTTGCATTATCAGAAAGAAGAGTTTACAAACTAAAAAATAGAAACAAAATTTTTAATAAATTCATTAAAGTTTTTTAGAGAAACAGAGTATCTGCAATAATTGGATAAAATCTACAGCCTCTCCTACAATTTACGCACATTGCCAGATAACTAACAAATACATTGTGTCCACGGATGGTGTTTATTCCAGCATATGTAGTAAGTCCACAGATAAACTTAACTATACGTGTAAACAGTTTTATGAAACATTTTTCGAAAAATTGTCATTCTTCATATCTCTTCCTTGTCTTAATAATACAAACTACGTTGAAAGCTCCAATTTTGTTGTAGAGTCTTTAAAAAATATAAACATGCAATATTAAAAAACTAAATTTTGTAATTTCACATTTTTTTATCGTTGGTAAAAATTATATTCCAGCAGAATGGGTGCCCACAGCATAGTGCTTTAATTGTTACAAATTGGCATAATGAACAATTCTCAAATTAGATGGGTCGCAATAGATCGGTACAATGCCCAGCTCTGTCTCCAGACCTAACCGCAATGGATTATTTTCTGTAGAGCTATCTTAAGCCTATAGTGTATGCCACGGACATGAAAGGTAATATTGAGATTTTAATGAACAAAATTACTGATGCTATTACAGCGACACCACAGCTTATTCACAATATTTATAATAAATTTCAGAAAAGGATAAAAAAAATGTGTTAATGTAGAAGAGTTTTATGTTGAATAAAATTTAGTTGGATGTTATTTAGCCTACATCATTATTTAAGTTAAATAAATACAATTTTCTTCTCAAGATGATCTTAATGACAAAGATAAATAATTAATGTTGTTATGTTCTATAAAGTCAGTACTTACGTTAACAGTATGAAAACGCGCATTATTTTGCTAAAAACTTGCTTTTGAAAATCTTGGATGAATAGAAGTAGAAAGAGTGCCTAGACTGTATTAATGTATTGACAAGTGTTTAATGTTCCCTAAATAAGTATACGAATGGCACTGCTAAAGTTCTTCGAATCAAGTACTGTCTGTATTGCCAGCGTTTTTAAAATTTGACGTTTTTCACGTATAATTTAGTTGACAGTTTGATTTCAAACTGCTCGGTTTTGTTTCAACAAAATTTAACAAGAGTAATAATTGTGTGAAAAATGGAAATTTTGAATCATGACTTCTGAGTGATGATTTTTTATGATTTTCGATACGGTTTAACACCGCAGCAATGTGTAGTTAAACTTAGTTCGTTATTTGGAGATGAAGCACCATGCAAAACTATGGTTTACAAATGGTTTACATAATTCAAGCGTAGAAGACCACGATCTTCGCAAAGGTTGTCCATACACCTCTGATCGGCATGTGACCTATAGTAAGATAGAAGCATCTTTGGGCATTGCAGAAAAACAAATACATACGATTATGTAGTCGTTGGATCCCACACAATTTGAAAAAAAAACAAAAACAGGCACGTGTCAAGTGGTGCAAAGAAATGCTAAAGAAATTCGAAAGGGGTCGTTCAAATTCAATATATAACATCGCAACAGGTGACAAACCTTGGATATATTCATATGAGCTTAAAACTAAACAGCAATCGACTGTATTTGTATTTCAAAATGAACCTAAGCCCCAAAAGTGGTGCGTTCACAAAAAGTTTTGCTTTTTTCTTTGGAAAAACGGGTCATGGTGCAACTGTTGCATTAGAGGATCGAAGGACAGTTAATGCTGACTGGTATACTTCAATTTGTTTGCCAGAAGTTATCGCTGAATTCAGAAGGAACAACATAAACCGGCAAATCATTGTATATCATGAAAATCCAAGTGCTCACACAGCACAACAACTGAGTTTTTGACCAGTAACAACATCCAATTAATGACTCATTGCCCATATTAGCCTAATTTATGGCCCAATGACTTCTTCCTATTTCAACATATCAAAAATGAAATGAGTGGCGTTTTTCATCGCCTGAAAAGGCCGTTGAAGCATTTAAATCATCTGTGAAGATTGGTTTCATCGGATGCAAAAGTGTAGATTTTAAAGGAGAATATTTTGAGAAGCAATAAAGTAATTTACATAACGTAATTTGTGTATTGCTTTACATTTTCCGCAAACTTTGGCAGTGTCCCTCGTAAAAGGGGACGTTGTTAAACAAAATTTAAAGTTTGTTTTTAACCTCTAGGTCATCTAACCCTGAAATATCTGCCAGTGCCATTTACAAAAAATACAATTTATGTTCATTCATAAACCCAGTTTTGTTTGTTCTGGCACCACTGCAAAAAAACAATAAAAACCCAATCCAAAAAAGCATATTTGCCTATAAATGGTGCTCTTACCAAATTTATTCTAATTGCTACTGTTGGTTCTGCCAGATCTTAAATTGCACTTTTTCTTAAAGGTTGATGTTCACATTTTTGTGTCACTCTGGGACGTCAACTAACTCTACAACAAACTTTTAAACTCAAACCTCTAAAAATTCAACATACACTTAAACCACCTTTTCAAAAAGTGTAATATAGTAAAAAATGTTAATTTTCAATTGTTTCTTTGAGACAATGCGCTTTGGTTAATTATTCTTTATTATTTCTATAGCAGTAAGCTATTCAAGTTATATAACTATTGTGAAATTGTTTGTTATTAATTTTTCCTTTAACCTTTTTTAACTCTTTTACCAAGAAAGAAGTATTTTCTGCTGTTTGATGATCCGATTTTAGTTCTTTTTAACAATATTTTTCGTACTTAACAATCTAGTGCTTTTTTTTAGATTTTATAAAAAAATTTAATCTTTAAAATTTCATGATCAGATTTTGCACTTTCCAACAGTTTAACTCAGATTTTGATTCTTTTTACCAATATTTTTGATATTTTAAAGCCAAATCTCATTTTTGAGATTTCATAAAAAAAATGTTGTTTTAGCGCTTTTTAATAATTGTATAAAATTTCAAAGTAGGATTTTGCTAATTTTGACATATTATAACTAGAATTTTGCAGTTTTAACCGTTTTTGACCGGATTTTACTATTTTACATTTTTCATAAATACAATTATGCATTTTTTCACAGTTTATGGCCAAATTTTGTGTTTTCTGATAATATGTTCATACTGCATAGCCAGATTTAGTTCTTCTTCTTTATTTCGCGTTTTACAGCTATTTTACATCGCCCCAAAAATCTTACGACTTGTTTGAAGGGGGTTGATGGGACCAACGGCTTATTAGGTGATTTCCGAATCACCCCGGTGGATAAAGAGCAAAGTTATTATTTTAGTCATATTTGGAGATCGAACCCGGGACTGTTAGCGTGCTACACTAACGCTCTATAACTTTATTTGTGACATTCTATTTTTGACATTTTTTGAACATGATTATGTAGTTTTCAACCGTTTTATGCCCCAATTTTACTATTTTTGATTTTTATTGAATAATATTTTGCACTTCCTAACAGATGATACCAAAATGTTGCTATTTATAACAATATTTTGATATTTTATAGTAACATTTTTAAGATTTTATAATTTTAACAGTTTATTATGTCCAAATTTTAGTTTTTCTGGAAATATTTTCTTGTTTCAAATCCGGATTTCGCTATTTTTAACATTGCATGAGTAGAGTTTTGCAGTTTTAGACAATTTATGGCCGGATTTTATTTTTTTTATCAACATGTTGATAATTCATAGACGGAATTTTAATGTTTCGTTAAAAAAATATATTTTATACCCAAATTTTTATGTTTTTTTTTTTAATTTCTTAACAGTTCTTACACTTTTCAATACAATTTTTAGTTGAATAGAGATTTTGTTATTTTTTTAATTTGTTCTGAATAAAATGTTGCACTTTTTAACAGTTTATGACCAGATTTTGGTTATTTTTGTCAATATGTTAATATTTCTTAAGCGGATTTTACTATTTTTGACATTTCATTAACAAAATTATACACTTTTCAACAATTTGGCCATATTATGGTTTATTGTTACAGTAACAGATATTTTATAATAATAATAATACGTTATTTACTGTATAATATTACCATTTACATCAAATATGCATAAACAATAATGTTTTACATTACAAAAATAAAGAATACAAAAAATAACATACATAAAAGCGCACATATTAAACAAAACATTAGTCAGCATGACTCAGCTGACATTTAAACGTTGATTTAGAAACACAAAACACATTAAAATTAGTTGGTAAATAATTTGCAAATCTACACATTCTACCGAGCGGATTACTGAAACCATAATTAGTAGAATAGGTAGACTCACGGAATAAGGAAGAATGCCTGCTGTGTCTATTATTAGGTGATACATGGAATGGTAGATTGCCAAGTAGCTCCAGACAATCAATCTCAGACAACTAAATTACGCAAGAACGACAAATCGGGCCTTTTGCGTCGAATTTTCAATATTTCAATTTCAATTTCATAAACAGAACTCAAAACTGACGGAGCATACTCTAAATGCGGACGCACTAAAGCACAATATAAAAGTTTTAGTGTACTGGGTGATAAATCCGCGGACATTCTATATACAAAACCTAACATTTTTATGGCACGATTGCACATAATGTTAATATATTCAACAAATGTAAGTTTATAATCAAAAATGACGCCTAAATCTTTTATTTGTGTGACATTGTCCAACACTTTAGTGTCAATTATATAGTTATAGAAAATTTTACTAAAAAATCTATAAAAGCATTTATCAGTATTAAAAAATATATTATTAATAAAATAACGTAAGTATTTATAAAATCTAAATCCAGTTGAAATAGTCCAGGAGCTAGTAACAAAAAAGTGCAAGAATTTTGAAAAGACTGATTTTTTTCAGATCGGACTGTATATTGGTCATAAAACGCCTCTGCAAAGTCAGCTGAAAAGCTGAAATTTGGGAATATGCCAAATGACGTTAATAAAATCATAAAACAGACAGTCAGACATAGTTTTCATCTGAACCCAATCAGTCAGCACCTAATTAAAGTCGTAATAAGACGCACGTCAAGAAATTAAAAAAAACATTTATTCATCTTTATCATGACTTCAATTTGGTGCTGACTGATTGGGTTCTAATGAAAACTATGTCTGACTGTTTGTTTTATGATTTTAATCACGTAATTTGACATATTCCCAAATTTCAGCTTTTTCAAATCATTTGAGTTAGTTCTTGTAGCATGTACACAGCTGTGCTGACGCCGTGCGTTCGAAAATTAAGCTGTCTGACTGCTTGACTAAGGTTTTAATAATAATAATAATAATAATTTATTGGTGTAGTAACATACAGTTTTTCACAGGTCAGATAAGTACAAATTTAATAACATGCAGATTGGGCACTATTTTAACTGGGGTATCTTAACTAAATAATAATGTAAAAACATAAGAAACATAAGAAACAAAAACATAAACACAATAATTAATTTGGTTAAAGATTACAAAAGGAAAAAAGAAAAAAAAAAAAAAACACATTTTAAAATTAAATTAAAATTACAAAAAAAAAAAAAAAAAAAAAAAACATTACAAGCTAAAATATGCATTAAAATTAAAAGTAAGATAGTCTTCCCAACTATAGAATGATTTCTCATTCATTAGGGACTTAATAGTAATTTTAAAATTTGGCAACGGTAAACTTTTGATAGCATACGGTAAGACATTAAAAAACTTGATTGCATAATATTTCTGGCTGGTTTGAGATCTAACTAATCGGAGAGCTTGAGCACACACATTTGCTTTGTTCCTTGTGTTATGATCATGCACATTTGAATGTGTTTCATATAAATGCATTTTTCTTTAATATATAATAAGCATTCTAGAATGTATAGACATGGCACTGTTAGAAGATGAAGTAGTTTAAAATATAATTTACAGTCATCTCTGTAACCAACGCCTGCTACAATACGAACCGCTCTTCTTTGTAACGCAAAAACTCTATGTCTACTATGAGAGTGACCCCAGAGTAAAATACCATACATAATGTGACTTTGTATTAAAGAAAAATAAGCATTTCTGAGAACATCTTTATCTACTTGGAAAGCTAAATTGCGCAATAAAAACGTGTTTTTGCTCAATGTTAACGCAAGTGCGTCTCCTTGGTTTGACCATGTTAGATGGGTGTCAAGATGCAATCCCAAAAATTTTGTATTTTTGGCATTATTTACTGATTGGCTCTTTAACGTAAACAGCAATTCACAGGTCTTACTTTCATTCAGAGACAATCGATTACTGTTGAACCATTCCATTACCAAGGACTGTGTGTCTTGCGATAATTCACGTGCATTATCTGCTGAAGTTGCAGTATTTATGATGGTAGTGTTATCAGCAAAACAATACTGTTTTTGCGTTCATGTCACAACTTGGCAAATCATTTATGTAAATTAAAAACAATAATGGCCCAAGAACTGACGCTTGTGGAACACCATGATTAATATTAAGAGTATCTGATATTTTATTGTTATAATTTACAGTTTGTTTTCTATTACTCAAGTATGACATAAGCAATCTGCAACTTGAAGGATGTAAATTATATGCGTATAATTTTCTAATTAATATTTCATGAGATACACAGTCGAAGGCTTTGGAAAGGTCCATGAAAGTAGCAAGCGAGTATAATCCTTTCTCAAAACAATCAATAGTGTCATCGACAAAGTCTAATAATGCATCTGTTGTAGAACGATTACATCTAAATCCATATTGTCTGTCGGTTAATAACTTATTACTTTCTAAATAAGTATATAGTTGGTATTTCAAAATTTTTTCAAAAATTTTTGAAAAAATTGGAAGAAGAGAGATTGGCCTAAATGAGTTTGGATCATTTAAATCGCCTTTCTTATAAATCGGAATAACAGATGCAATTTTTAACGCATCAGGATATACGCTTTCTCTAATGCAGGTATTAAACAAAATGGTCAATGGTTCTAATATTACATCTACAACAGATTTAACAATATCTGTATTGATGCCATATGTATCTTTACTTTTATTATTCTTAAGACTATTGATTATTTTTCTCACATTTTCCAAGCTAACTTCTTCAAACAAGAAATAGCTTATTGGGGTTTTATTAGCACAAAAACACGTTAAAATTAGCGGATCAATGTTAGGTTCAGGTTGCAATTCAATGATGTTTTTGGCAATATTAGTAAAGAATAAGTTAAAATTATTTGGAGAAACTTGACTAGTAACATCACTTTTAGAATGGCTATTAACATTAATAATATCCCACATTGCTTTAATTTTGTTATTTGAACAATCAATGTATGTCCTATTAGAGGTTATACGGGCTATTTTTAAATTGTTTCGATATAATTGTCTATAAGTATTTCTAATAGCAAGAAACTCCTGATCTCCGGTTTTATGGTATGCATCAGACATTAAATCATTGTTGAACCAAGGAATATTATTTTTCTTATTTTTACATATTAATGTCTTTTCTGGGAATGACTCATTAAAATAGAAAATAAATTTGTTAATGAAATAGTTTGTGGCATCATTTGCTGGAAGGTATTGCAATCTTTTCCACGTTTCTACAAGTAATTGATTTCCTAGTTTAAATTTACCTTCAACTGTTATAGGACGGTATACTTTTTTTGACATCTTTACATTATATTTAGGAAAACTACATGAAAAATGTATTCCTTTGTGATCGGATATTCCCGTTTCAAGAGGTGATACCTTAAAGCTAGTTAAATTAGTAAAGATGTTATCTAAACAATTTTTTCGGCGGATGGGAAAGTGTGCTGTGTATTCCAGACCAAAAGCCATGAGTAAATCTACAAGCAATGGTTTTTTAGGATCATTGCCATTAAACTTAACATTAAAATCCCCAGCTAATATAATAAACTTATTTATAACATTTAAAGAACTAAGTACATTTGACAATACATCTAAAAACACATTAAAATCTCCGCTCGGTGAACGATATTTTACAATAATTACACAGTTCCATTGCGGGATGTATACTCCTGCAATTTCACAGTGCTTCTCTTGTACAAATATTTAAGTTTTCACAAGTTATATCACTATTTACTAAAATCATGACTCCGCCACAAGTAAAAATTTGACGTGAAAACTGTGCTTTCACTTTATAATTATTTAATTTTAAGTAAGTGGCTTCAACAGTAGAGAGTCCATGCTCACCAATACATACCACGGAATAATTATAATCAGAAAATACAGTTTCCAATTGATTTAACTTTGATTTAATTGATTGAATGTTAATAGACAATATGTTAAAATTATTATCAAACATATTGTTTATTTCCGATTTGTGTTTTGATTGCCTCTCTGAACATTTTCATTTGATTTTTGTGGATTTTGTTTAATAAAGTTATAATTAGATACCTTTATTCCCATGGACCAATTTACTGGATTGATAATTACATTATAGTCTATTTGAGAAACACCTACTTTGAAACAGTTGGTGTTATATTTTGTCACAATTTTATGAATTTCAAAATTTTTTATAAGATAGTAGATCACTTATGTACGTTGTAAGATCTTCTTTTGTGCATTCTTGGTGTAAGTTTCCAAAAAATACCCAGTTTTTCTTCTCCTTGGCTATTATTTTGCAACTGCTATCTACATCTTTTGAGCCCATTACGTACTTGCGCTTGGTGTTTTTCTTCTTGACTACTTCAACCCAATGATTGGTTTCTACATTAATAATAGAATCAGGATCATTGATCTTTGTAATATTGGGATATATCACTTTAGGTGTTTTTGGTGTAACCAAATTGCGTTGCGGTGTAGCAGTATCCACCTTTTTATTTTTCTTTTGGTTGCATACGTTAACATCTAATAATTGAATATTATTGTTTTCGGTATTGTTATTTGGGTTACAAACATCCATTGTTGACTTTTCAGGTAAACAATTAACTAGTTGATTTTTTAATTGTTTATTCTCAGATTCAAGTGTAACAATTTTTTCACTAAGAAATGAATTAGTAAGTTTTAACTCGCTCACCAGGTCTTTTAAGTTGATGTATGCTTCTTTTTCGAAGTTGAATTCATTTTCATTTTCAGACATTGAGGTTAACTCAACCCCGCAGCATAATTTCACCCTTTTACGGCACCCCAGGTAGTAAATTGCTTTACAAGTTAGACACTGTACACCAGATTTGGCATATGAACCACAGGAACACAATTTTTTGTTTGCTTCTGCATTATTAGCACTATTTTCATCAGGTAACTCATCCACCATGATGTTGTAGTAATGAAAATAATCATTTTGTAATGCATCGACTATCTGCCGATGAATTTTCAGCTTTTCCAAAACAATTTTTGATTGCTAATTAAAATGACACCATTCTATATGTGCTAGCGCCAGGTGTCCCAACACCTGGGGTGCTGACTTTGCAGAAGCGTTCTATAACCAATTTACAGTCCAATCTAAAAAAATCATATTTTCTAAAACTCTTGCACGTTTTTGTTACCAGCTCCTGGACTATAAAAAATGGCAATCATTGAAAAATGATATTCTTCTATACATTTTTAAATCATCCGCAAATATAAAAAATGACGATGAATTACTATACTAAAGGATATCATTAATAAAAAGCAAAAATTAAATTGGTCCACAATGAGGTCCTTCAGGAACACCTGATAAAACAAAAATGGGCTGTGACAAAAAGTTATTAATTTTTACAAACTGCGTGAAATTTTTCAAAAAGCTAAATAACCAGGAAATTACATTATAATTAAAACCCAAAGCACTGAGCTTAGCTATCAAAATATTATAGTTCACACAATCAAACACCTTTGAAAAATTGGTGTAGGTGGAATTAACTTGTACTTTAGATTCAATAGCATTTAAAATATCATTTTCATAGCAGAGTAAATTAGTAAGTGTAGAACGCCCTTTACAAAATCCAAGCTGATCTTCCACTAAGATGCTTTTGCACATTCATTGTAACTGACCAGTTAAAATTTTATCAAACAATTTAGGTAAAGCAGATTGAATGCATATAAATTGTGATATCCTCTTTGGCTCCAGATTTAAACAAAAAAGTAAATTAGCTATGTTTCCATATATGAAGAAATTTAGTTTCATTCAAAGAAGCATTGAAAAATAAGTGCAATGGCTTTGCAATAAAATAAATGCACTTCTTTAACAGTAAAAAGGAATGCCGTTGGGTCCAACGCTTAAATTACATTTAAGATTTTCAATTTCCTTATAAAAATTTTGATTAAATTACCTTATTATTAAAATTAAACAATGAAGTTGAATGGGTTTCTTTATCATAAAGTAAAATATTTGCAAAACTATTGACAAAGTCGTTCCCATTATATCAGGTTTGATCCTTATAATACATTGTGGCTGGAAAACCGTTAGTTTTATTGGTCTCGTTAACAAATCTCCAAAAATGTTTTGGATTAGTTTGAATTTTACTTTCAATTTGTAAAATATGTTGCTTATATTGATGTACACTGAAAATTTTGCACGTAGTACGAATAGATTGGAATACATTATAGTCCGCCAATAGTTTTGAAGATTTATAACGTTTATGTACAGTTTTCTTGAGTTTAAGTAATATCAATTCTTAGTTGAACCAAATAGGAAAATTGCTTTCACACCACAGTTTTTTGGAACAAAACAATCAATAACACAGTAATAAAATAGTGCAGACCAATCAGTATTCAACAAATAATTATTGATTGCGCTGTAGTTTGAAATCATTAAAAATATAATTACAATTTTAAATATCACAGATAATATTATATTTTATAGTTAGCAAGTACGCAATATAGTGTTGGCTTAAATTTAACAAAACATCTACAGCTTCTATCACAAAAATATTACGATCGTTGGTAAAACATAAATCTAAAAACACACCATCACTATTAACAATAGAAATGCATTGTACGCAGTTTAAAAACCCAAACAAATTAGCAACTAAATTAACTATCATTACAAATTACTCCTATACCTAAATCATTGTTAGCCCAAGTTGCTGCAGGTAGATTGTAATCGCTCAATAAAACTAGTTTATTCCTTGAAAACTCGTCGGCAATAGATTCGACAAAATAACAATGGTCAAGATATTTATCACTAGTTGAATTAAGTAAAAAGCATACCGCACAAATTATGTACGACACTAAATAAAACTTAACAATTACAAACAAATGTTCACAGATTTGATGTGAGTTTTGATAGCAATTAAAACACAACTTCCGCCTTGTTTAGGGCTTGTTAGGGCCAAGCGATCACACCTAAATAAATGATAGCCTTTAAAATTTAATTCAGAGTCACTAATGTCCCGAGAAAGCCAGGTTTCAGTAAAAACCAACGTTCTGGTAGTAGATGGAATTATTCTTAAAGATAAGTCCAAGCTGTTGACAAGATTCAGGCTCCGAAAATCCATTGGAGAAGAAGCAGAAACGTTTTGTGAACTACCATAACTCACAAATTTGTTGACTGCAATGTTAGCTGGCCAAAAGTCTTTGTAAAGAATAGTTCCTACATGATCAACTAGAACCCAAACTTTAAAGCTACTGTAGCTTCCAGATTGTATAGCTAGATCTACAGCGACAATTAAAATATCAGTGTATTTCAATTTAATGTAGTTTAAAACTTCGGATTTATTAATTCCGCGTTTAAGCTTTGATACATGTATATATGAGTTTGACGCGTATGCCTGCAACTTATCGTGACTTAGACCATACCAAAAATTTATGGGGTTTTAGACTGTACTTTCTGCGTAAGTTTAGTTTGGGTAGCAAAAAAAAAAAAAATATTATTTACGGAATTAATTGCAGGTAGAAACAATTGAATTTCCTCATTACTAGTTGGTGTAACTACACAAAGCATAGATACTTGAATACATGTTTTGTATTTAAGTATAACCTTATCCTTCTGCATTCTTCTCTTCAAGATAAAATATTTTATCTAATAGCAATTTATTGTTAGACCGAAATTCATTAAACAAAACTTGATATAGTACAAAAGTCTTTTTATAAAACCTGGGAAGTTCAGAATCGTCAAGTTCAAATAACAAACCACAATGGCATTTTTATGACGAATGACGCAACTGTTATGAAATATAATTCCACAACTAGCACATGTTACGCCAGATTGTGCAACACTTTTGCATTTGCACGTTTGACCGGACATGATAATAAAATAAAGTTTAAAATATTACTATAAAAGTGATTGAATATTGAGGAATACAATAATACAAAGATAATACAAGAATACACAATTTACACCGGTCTTTCACCTGGTGACTACAAAACAAACAAAAGCAGACCACGGTTGGGTAACACAAGAAAACAAAAAAGTCTTTAATACAAGATTAAAATATAAAATCACAAATTAAAAAAAAATAAGCAAAAATATTGCTTTATGATCAAATTCTGCTATTTTTGACATTTTAAGAATAAAGTATCAAATTTTTCAATTTTTTATTAGAATTTACAAAAATTATGTTAAAAAGCACCAATATATAGTATTTTACTTTTTTTTTATTCTGTTCAAAAAAATCAAAAATAGCAAAAACCGCATTTCATGAGTTTCTTACATTTTCAACAGTTTAATGCAATTATGGTGCTTTCTGATAATATTGTAATGTTTCAAAACCTAATTTTTGACATTCCATGAATAGGATTTTGCACCGTTTTTGCTGATGTTTGATTCTTTCTAAATTTTTGTGCAATCTACCAATATTTTAATATTTCATAGCCGGATTTTGTAGTTTTTAATATTTAATAAAAAAATTATTCTTTTTAACATTTTATGGCCAGATTTTGATTCTTCCCAACAATATTTTGAATTGTCACAGCCAGATTTTGCTATTTTTGACATTTTATAAGTATAAATTTACATTTTTATCAGCTTTATGTTGTTAGATTTTAAAACTTTTTAACAACATTTTGATACTTTATAACTGCATTTATAATTTTTTAACAGTTTATGACCCGATTTTGGTGTTTTTTGGAGAATATTTAAATTTGATGGACAGATTTTACTATTTTTAAAATTTTATAAATTTTTTTTTAACTTTTCATCAGTTTATTGCAATATTTTAGTTTGTTGCAACAATAAATTTTATAAAAATTTGTTTCCTTTCTAGCAGTTCATGGCTGGTTTTTGATACGTTCTGACAATATCTTGATGTTTCAAGACCGGATTTCTGACATTTTATAAATAGAATTTTGCATTTTTAACCTTTTTGACCAGATTTTAGTTCTTTTTGAAAATAATTTGATATCTCATAGCGGACTTTGACTTAGATTTTTATTTTTTGCTCTTTAAATATTTTTTATTTCCTTTGCCCAAGTTATTACAGAGTTATTATTTACTACGTTGTAAGTTATTGTCTTTCTTAATTATCTGTTTGTTTTTATTGCAATTTATATTATAAATATTAAAAAAAATGTTTTTTTATATATATCTTGTTAGCTTAACCGCTGGTATCTGCTGAGTTGCTTTGTCAGCAAGCAAGCGTACCTAAGACTAAGATGAGTATCTCACTCATCTCACTTCAAAGTAAACAATGGCCCAGCAGTAATCAACAACGAAGTTCAGTTTGCATGATTGGCAGTCGTTCTGAACGCAGCCAATATATTATTTCCATTGTCAGCCGTAAGCGTAGTTGTTTGTTTAGTATGCTATTAAAACAAAACTATTGTAGTAGCTATTACTTATATTATTAAAAAAAATCATATGCATAGTTAATTTTAGAATTTATTAAGTAATGGCTACTAATACAAAAAGCTAACTTCAAAGTTTGTGTGAATAAAAAAAACACATTGATTTGATATTAAAATATAAAATTTTTAACATGTTTAATAAACTTTTTTATTCATAAAGTTAAATATCAATAACAATGTGCATAATAATGTAATTATTATAAAATAATAAAAAAAAACAAAAAACTGATAAAAGTTCAGAAATAATGTAAAACAACCGTATAACATTTTATATTTCGAGCCATAAAAATCCAATTTTTAGTATTCCAAATATAAAAAATATATAATTCCCAAGGTATATAATCAAGTTGCACGCCAGTATTACAATATTTGAATCACGTTATTGCAAATAAAAGCAGAAATTTAATATCATATAAAATATAAAATATACGGTCGGTTTGGTTTGTTGAGAGGTATTTTCTTACTAACAACTCTGGAGATTTAAATTCATGCATAGAAAAAAACATCTTTATTTTTTTGTTTTTTTTTCCCTTAGATTAAGTCCATTAGTAATATCTATACGTATTTCATTAGAAGTTTAACACACGCTGATAAAATACGTGTGCAAATTAAGTATTCACAACGAAGGGTCCCGGGTGGTGTGAAAATTTCTTTGAAAGATGTTTGAATGTTTTATAAATGAAAAGTAATATGAATATATTAAAAGTGTAATGCGACGATTTGGAAACTTTTCTAACAAAATTTTAATAAAGAAGTTTTATCATATAAGCTTAACAAATAATTACTTAGTACTAGAATTACATAAAACCAAACATTTGAAGAAGCTAATTTCAAGCAAATACGTAATTCATTATTTATTCTAAGAGACAGGGCTTAAGTTCATATTTTCAATTTAAAAAAAAATTGTTAAAAACATTGTTGAAAATTTGTTAAGCAAACCTTACATCACTACTCTAAAATACATCAAGTTATGTATAATGAATCATCTCTATACTATTTATTGTTTCATTTAACATATGTCTTTTGATCACTGCAGCAGCATTTGGTCAACTGTGCATGTAGTTAATGTCTATTATATATAAATGTTAGGGTGTAATGGCATTATGAAGGACAGTGCGCAATATTGTTTAGCTAAATGACCTATACAAACTACATGAAGCAATTAAACAGTCCATTGATACTGTAAATTAACTCAATCGATTTTCAGCAGTTTGTTTTTACAATTGCTTTTACATTAAACATAAATGTTTTGTTTGAGAACAATAATCAAACTAGCAACATATAGAAAAAAAAAAAAACAGTTCAGTCAAATATATCTAGATAAAGTTAATACTTTTAGCAAAGATACATTTTGGTACACTTTATTAATTTAGAAATGCCCTCACAGCATTATAACAAAATAATGTATTATAAAAATCAGCAATTGCTGCTTAGAGTACTAAAACCATAAAATTTGTTCAAAAAGTTTACATAAGAATATTTAATATTAATTACAATTCTAAACTCAACTAATCCATAACAAGTGTTGTTATTTTTTCTAAAATAATTCAATAAAATTTGTCAGTACTGCTTGATTAGTTTTAAGAATATTTCAAATCTATAGATTAGTACTTAAAAACCACTCTTCTCCTACCAGCGTTAGGCCACGTCATTTGCGTTTTGTAGACAATTTCTTGTAAAGGTTACTAGAGCGCCAACAATGAATATGTAATATCTACTGCCGAGCACAAAGCTAGGATGACTCCGTAATTTAATTTTTTTTTTAGAAATTCTTAGTTTTTTACCTGTTTTTTCGGTTGTAATAGTTTACTAACTGATTGCTTGAATAAAAAAAATTGTTGTTCGCAAAACTGCAAGCAACGTTGATGTAATTCTCTCGAATGTGCAACGAGTATGGCGGCGGTACAAAGAGACTAGTCTGCTTACTCGAAGAACTGGTTTAGGGCAAAGCAACACTACAACAGCTAGAGATGACCGCTTTCTCGTTTCTAGTGCTTTGAAAAACCGAACGGTCACAAGTTTCCCTTCAAAATCATCTGCAAGAAGTGAGTAATGTAAATGGTGGATAGTTAGGAGGCGATTTCATGATACTGGATTATCTTCTCAAACTAGAGCTACTGGACCGCCGCTATCCCGTAAACACCGAATTGCAAGATTAAATTTTGCACAAGAACACTTGTTTTGACAATAGCGAATTGAACCGTAAAATAGCTCAGTTATAGAGCGTTAGCGTAGCACGCTAACAGTCCGGGGTTTGATCATCGAGTATGACTAAAACAATAACTTTGCTCTTTATCCACCGGTGTGATTCGGAAGTCACCTAATAAGCCGTTGGTCCCATCAACCCCTTTCAAACAAGTTGTAAGACTTCTAGGGCGATGTAAAATAGCTGTAAAAACGCAAAATAAAGAAGAAGTCGCGTATTGTTTTCCGATAAATTGTGATTGTGTCTTATAGGCTCAAATAGCATGTATTGTCGAGCGACTTCCATTCGGCAAAAGATCAGTTATCTTTTGACACTCGCAGGGAGTTAGTCTTTATAGAGAATGAGACGTTGACTGCGCATAGGTATTTGACAGAGGTTCTGAAAGACTAAGTTTTACCGTTCATAATTATTCTTGGTGACAACGCAACATTTATACATGATAACGCACGTCCCCACACTGCTCGGATAGTTACTGAGTATCTTGACAAATGTCAAATCACGCAATTTGTTTGACTTGCTCGCAGTCCAGATTTAAATCCAAATAAGCATGTTTAGGATTAGATGGGAAAACATTTACAGAGACATTTTTCGGCCCCCAGAAACTCTAAAGATCTTCGCGACATACTGGTACAGTAATGGAACAATCTTCTTCCGAATGTGATCCAAAATCTGATCCAGAGCATGCCTCGTCGTTTGCAAGCTGTTATCACAGCCAGACAACAAAATACTAGCTACTAAAGTCTTTAAACTTTTCTTTGAATTAACAAAAGCATATGAAAGTAAACTTGTTCATTTTTATTATTTAGCATATCAAATTAAAATTGTTTATTTTCATTACTTTCAATAAACTTTGAACAACAAAATCTTTTTTTTACACAAACAATCAGTTAGTAAACTATTACAACCAAAAAACATGTAAAAAACTAGAAAAAAAAATCAGTTTACAATGTGATCCTAGTTTTATAGTGTATTATAAACATCTTGTTTTTATAAGATAACGTAACTTTTCATTGAAAACTTAAATGATCAATTTAACTTCTACAATGTCAATTTCTTGGATTTAACAAAAATACCTATTATAGATGCTTCAAATTCAATTTTTTTCATATAAAACGTATTTAGACAACTCCATCTGAATACACTTATATTTCAAATACGTTTTGAATTTCTTTAAATAAATTAATTTTTTCTGCAATCGTCAGTAGTAACAAGAAAAAAAGTGATATCCAATCTCTTGGTGACTGACACTGTGATGAGTAAGCTGAAACTTAAGTTTAAACTGCTCGCTTGTAATAATGCTATGAGATTCCTGCCCGAGAGTTTATTATCAAAAAAATTAAAATGTTTCCTCTTTGATAGCGTAAAAAAAGGTAATTTCCAATATTTTGATGACCAACACTAGAGTGAGTAAGTGGGTGGATCACCCAAAATCATGATTAGCAGCAAATAATTTAATCTAAAGTTCGTCTTTATGCAAGTGCCTTAGTCAGGAAAATAAAAAGTGATATCCAATCTTTTAAAAATCAACTCTTAGGCAGGCAGTTAAGTCATTTCATAATGTCGTTGAAAGTGAAAAATCACGTATTTGCATTTTTGTCAATAATTGTTTTATCTCATTAAAATCAAGATTGTTCTACGTGTACAAAACCTTAAATCTCTTAGTTTATTAAATAAGTTTTCATCATCTCCTGTCAAATTTTTGTGAATGTACATAGTTTTGCACTTTCACCGACAATATTATGATTATCATTAAGTAATTTAAACTGAAGTGCCCATTCACCTGCCCAAGAGTTTCTTAACAAAAAAAATAAAAGTTTCTCCTCTTTGCAAGCGTTAGAAGTCACTATTTCAAAAGAAAGAATGATTAGTCCAATCTCTTAATGACCAACACTTAGGCGGGCGAGTAGCTCATTACAGATAAAAAATATTATTGACTAGTTTAAACAAAAATTCAGAAAATATTAATTAATTGTCAAGATAAATTCCTGCCCTTTTATTTGTTACTAAAAAAAATTTATACATTTAAAAATGTGCACCATATGTTTTATATAAAAACCCAACAATAGTATCTAATTTATTTTTTACTATAAAAGAAAAAAACTGCTATAATCTTATGTACATTAATGTAAAACTTAGAAATAATTTAAACTATACATAGAAAACAAGGAGTGTAGGGAGTTCGATCATCAGAAACTCAAATGTCAACCTCACCTGCACGTGGTACACTCTGCTAGATAACAAACGAGGCTCTGGCGACCGAGTATCTGCCGGAATAAGCAGACCACTCCTGCACAGCCAACAGCTACGGGTGGATGAGCCAGCAGAGAGTAGAGCACTCTTTGTCCTGGAGCTAAGAAATTAGCCACAAAAGCGGAAGAACCACGACGATGGTCAACGGCATACAAATACAAAAGACAAGGGGAAACCACTGTATTAAAGGTCCACTGGACATCTCTAGTACAATCAATATGGTTTCAAATGTTGAATATAAATAACAATTCCGGAGTAATTAAGCCAATCAGACCTCGGGGGGGGGGGGGGGGGGGGGAGAGATATTGAAAGAAGGAAAGATAATGCAACAGAAAAACACAGTAAAGCAATCCGCAAAGGAACAGAGGAGGCTAAAGACTTGGAACGTAAGAAGTATGTTCCAAGCAGGAAAAATCAATAACGCAATCCAAGAAACGGAAAGTATCAATATGGAGTAGGAATGATTATCACAAAAAATATCGCAAAATGTGTATACAACTTCATACCCGTATCCTACAGAGTGATGCATGTACAACTAACAGTAACTCCAGTTCTAATCTCATACAATTATACGCACCAACTTCAGATAAAGACAACATCAAAATTGAAACTTTTTACAGCAAAATCTTGGCAGTACTGAAGAGCACAAAAAACATGAAATTACTATTCATGGGCGACTTTAATGCCAAAATTGGGTCCAACAGAAGTGCGGAATGTGTGGGATCCTTTGAACTGGGTGTATCAAATGACAGAGAGAACAGATTATGCGAGTTTAGTACTAATGAGGATTTTGTGATACTAAACACATTTTTCAAACTTCCAGCTCAAAGACTCTATATCTAGAAATATCCAACCGACAACTCAGAAAAGATAGTAAGGAATCAAATTGCTTATATCCTAGTTATCAAAAGATACAGAAACAGTTTTAATAAGGTCAAAACCTATCCTGGGGCAGACACTAATTCGGATCATAATCCTGTTGTTGCTACAGTCAAAGATCGCCTGAAAAAAAGCCTAAAAACAACCTGCAGAAAGAAACTTGAAATGACTAAGATAAAAATCGAGTCGGAAAAAGAGCAAGTACGAAGATGTCTAGACAAAAAAATGCAGGTAATAACAAGAACTGATAATACTGATGTTCAAGCGACAAGGCAAACAATAAAAAAAGCAATAACCTATAGCAGCAAATGATATCTAAAACAGGAAACAAGAATAGGACAAGCTAATGGACCAATAAAGGCAATTTAAAAACAACAAAATAAGGTATAAGAAAATAGAGACAGAGTTACGGCGCAAAATCAGAGTCGCTAAAGACATCCATTTAACTAATCAATGTGAAGAGATTGAAACCTTACAGCTTAACCATGACGCTTTCAACATACATAAGAAGATAAAGGAGGCAGCTGGGAGCAGCAAGAGTAAAACTACGGGACGCTTAATGAACAACCAAGGGCAGCTTATAATTGAGATAGAAGATAAAATAAAAACCTGGCAAAAGTACATTACCGGAAATATCTAACAATGTTGAATCGTGTTCCACTATCACTAAGGAAGAGGTAAGAAATACCATCTAGCAAACCAAAGCAGTAGGCCCAGAAAATACTCACTCAGAGGTGTTAAAAGTACTAAGCAAGGAAGGTATAGACATCATGACATTATTTCTGAACCTTATATATGACAGTAGTACAATACCAGGATTGGCTCCACTCCACGTTTGTGACAATTCCAAAGACACAGAATGCAAAAGCATGCAGCGATTATAGAACGATCAGCTTAATGAGTCATATTTTGAAGGTATTCCTAAAGATCATCCATAACAGAATATATAGACGATGTGAAGATAATATTAGCCCAACGCAGTTTGGTTTTAGAAATGCACTCGATACCAGAAAAGCCTTGTTTAGCATCCAGGTCCTATTTCAAAAATGTAGAAACGTAAACTGTGATGTGTTTGCATGCTTTATTGATTATCAGAAAGCGTTTGATAAGATTCAACACCCAAAGCTTATCAAAATTCTACAAAATATAGGACTGGACGAGAAAAATATTAGAGTGATTAGTAACCTATACTGGAACCAGCTTACGTCCATAAAAGTCAACAAACAGGATACCAAGTACATTAACATAACAACGTGGTGTACGCCAGAGGTGCATACTATCGCCAATGTTCTTCAATTTATACTTTGAAGAAATATTTAAGAAGGCGCTCCATGAGGTAAATACTGGCATTCGGTTAAACGGTTAATATATCAATAATATCAGATATGCTGATAATACAGTGATGTGTGCGGATAGCATAGAGAGATTGCAAGAATTTATGAACAATGTCGTGTACGCAAGTAAAAACTACGGATAATCCCAAAAAAAGAAAGTATATGATCATCAGCAAAGTGCCAATTCAAAACATCCAGCTCAAAGCAGAAAGTCAGGCAACACAACGGGTCTCAAAGTATACTTACCTAAGTACAACAATTAACGATCAGTGGGACCATTCGGTAGAAATAAAATGCCGCATTGAAAAAGCCAGGGGAGCTTACATAAAGATGACAGATGTATTGCGTAGTCATGACTTAAATATAAAAACAAAAATGAGACTTGTCAGATGTTACGTGTACCCGGTTCTCGGTTTATAAGGAATAGAAGCATGGACCATGTCCGAAGATACCTGCAAAAAACTATCAGCCTTCAAAATGTGGATATACCGGAGAATCCTAAAACTTTCGTGGAAGGACCACCAACGAAAGGGTCCTTGAACGTTTCGGAAAAAAACTGGAAGTAGTTAATACTATTAAAGCGCGCAAGTTGCAGTATTTCGGACACATCATAAGGAATGAAGAAAGATATGAATTATTACAACTGATTCTGCAAGGAAAAGTGTTCGGAAAAAGAGGTCCTAGCAGAAGGCGTATATCCTGGCTCATGAACCTAAGACAGTGGTTTGGGAGTACAACTACCGAACTCTTCCGCGCTGCAATAAACAAAGTAAAAATAGTTATATTGATCGCCAACATTCGGTAATCGAATAAGCACCTAAAGAAGAAAAAGAAAACAAGACACATATCGCAAAAACAGCAAAATCTATTCTATCTATCTTACACTTTTAGAAGAATTGATACAATGGCATGCTGATGTTCTGATCATCAAAACAGCTATACAACAGTCAAATACAAGTACAGCTATTGTTAAGGAAAATGTAGACTTAATAAATACATTGATCGCACAAACTTGTCATGTATTTTCTAAAACCCAATTAAACAAAAAATTTAAAAAAATTTTTTTTTTATAGATTTGTATCCAAAATATAAGACACACATTTTATTTCACTACACAATTACTGAATGTAATACAACTTCTGCTCTATTTCGTAAAAGTCAATTAAATATCTTCAAACAGTTTAAAAAAGTGTTGACATGATCAACTATTCTGAAGTGCTTACAACATCCAACAGTGCTTTCATTAATATTTTTAGGTACGTTTCCTTTCCAAATATACAAAGCAATACAAACAGTACTTTATTAATAAATTGCAATACTTTTAATTCATTCAATCAAAAAAAAAAACTCAATACAGCTGTGCAATTCTCTACGTTCCTTTCAACCTCTGGCTTAGAAATGACTAAATTGAACTAGGGATAAGTATTATAAATGACTTAAAACTAGTCAAGGGGAGTTTTGGGGTTTTAATTTTCAATAAAATTTTGGTCTAGTAATAATTTTGTCGGTGAAACAACTTTCAGCCAAAGACCAAAGATCACACTTGCATTGGATCTATCCACCCAGACTAACCACAAAATACAATTTTTATCCAACAGTTGTGTGCATACAGGTAAAAAGTCTGCACTTTATCTATTGACTTAAAACAAAATTAAGAAGCAATTATTGGCAAAAATTGCGTTTTCCTCGACTTAACATTAAACCTTTTGTTAGAGCCTGTGTACAGTTTTGATAGAATAAGAGCGCCTTCTACAAAAATTACTAAAATACACATTTTGACGCATCTCCGGTGGTCTAAAGTGACAAAACATTGTAAAAAAATTTTGTTTAAAAGGTTTTGAATTGAATCGATAGCAAACGCCCAAATCCAAATACTGTTTTGAGTCCGGCAGTATAAATTGGGTAATTAAAAAAACCTGAAAAAATTCACACGATCAGGATTCATATAAAGAAAAACAATTTCAGTGAATTGAGCAAAGAATTTCATTCCGTACACTCATACATAGCCATTTATAAATATTTATCTGTAAGCCCCTCTACAAAATTTTCTTCTAGATACCCTAAAACTAGTTACAACTTTGCTTTAAGTTGCTCCTGATATATTATCTTACTACAGCATTCTGTTTCTAATCGTATATGTTAAAAAACAAGATTGAGCAGTTTTATAGTTTGTAGCCAATGTCATAATCAATCTTGTTTTTGAACACGATTCCACTTAATATGAATAACAAAGATATTAATGACAACATAGATCCATCGTCTTGCCTCATCCAATATCATATTACTTTCTATACTTTTTGAATAAAGATCGCCGTTTTTGAGATATTTGAAAAAAACTACTTTTTGCAAACTTAGACCTCGCTAAACTTGACGCGGCAATCAAATTAATTTTCATATTATTAAGAGCCACCATACTAAGATGCATACAAAATTTAGCCTTTTCCCATGTTAAAGCCTATTTTTCCTGCACATAAATACAAATCTGCATTATTCAGATATTAATTATAAATTATATTGACCAAAAATCTTACACGCGACTAAAACTAGGTTAGGTTGGGTTAGGTTAGTTTGTTCTAAAAAATCATATAGCAAAAAAAAACACAAAAAAATTATGCTTGCAATTTCAAACACTTAAATGTTAGAAACTAATAAAAAATACAAAAAAAAAATTTCATTAAAGTAAAAGTTGCAATTATGTCATAAGCCACATGTTTTTTTATTAAATAGAAAAACAATGTTATAGATTTCTACCTTGTATTATATTTTTTTTAATCTCTAAATTAAAACCACAAAATTTAGAGTTCTCACATCAAATAAAAACTAACTTTTGTCCAATTTTCAGTTGAATTTTAGCTTAAAATATTTAATGCTTTCACATGCTCTAGTTTTTATTATTTTATACAGACAGGTTCTAGTCCTATATTTATATAAAATATGCAATAAGATCATAACAATTACTGTTATGTAGTATAGCATTTATTGGCAAATGTGTACCAAGCTTCAATTAGCATAAAATTCTATCCATCAATAATTTGAGCAAAATTTTTATTTTGATAAGCAAGCGCGTTAGCTCAAAAATGTTTTGTAATTATTTTAACAATAATATAGCACTCTTTAATATAAGTAAACGCAAAATAATTTTCTTTCATTTAGTCAGTATTGTTTACATTGTTTTACAACACATTAGACTATATCAGAAGAGTCGCCTCAAGCAGACAAAATTGTACAACACCATAATATAGCTACTTTCTTACCTAAAGAGTCATGAGAAATGAAGATACTAATGCTGTTAGTAAACAAAACAAATTGCAAGAGGTTCAAGGTGTATCAATTAACCAGACACTCGTAAGAATCTGGTCTGTGATTTTTCTGAAAGTAATTTTGATTGTAGTAATTTTAATCCTCATATAGCAGATCATTATGCTCAAATAATGAAAATATCTATTCCTAATTTGTTTAAACAAACAATAGATGACAATAAAATTAAATATAGTACAAGTTAATGCAGATAATATGCATCAATTAACGACGGCACTGTCTCAAAGCATTTAATTCTTTTATGCAAACATTTCTGTACCACTTTCAAAACTCTTGTCCTATTGTAGAAAGACAAAAAAAAGACTATAAAACAAGATTGGCTTACGAGATAAGTAATCACATCCAGTAAAAAACTTAAATTTTTATACCGCAACATAAACAAATACAATAGTGAAGAAAATGTCAATTTGTACAAAGCGGAAAGAAAACAACACAAACAGCTGGTGTCAAACACTAAAAAAAAGCATTGGGAAATAGAATAGCGACCGCAAAAAGCAAGAAAAAGGAATTATGTATTATTATTAAGAAAAATATTTGCTGAATATAAAATGCAAATGCCCTGCAATTGACAAAGAAAAGGCAAAACAATTTTGCAAAATATTGTTTACTGATTGTTCAAATTTTTGTTATAAGTCTTCAGATCTTTGTCATAAAATAAGAGAAAACCTGGACAAAAATTTGCACAGTGGATTATTGTGACTCAGTTTAGGTGGTTGCTCGGTAATGTTAAGAAGTTACATTAGTCTGGAATCTTGCACCAAGTAGTGCTTGTTAATAAAAAAAAAAAAACTGCAGACGGGTATAATAAGAAATTCCTGAATCCAAATGTAGTGCCTTTTGTCTTATTTATTAACAATAATTTTATGCTAATGCATAATAATGGCCGCCTTTACATTACCAGAGTTGTCAAAGGGTACTTAAACGTAGTTTAATTCCACACTATAAATTGGTCTGCAAGAAGTTATAATCTAAATCACATTACACATATTTGGGACATTGTATACGTCAAGTTTGAGCTAAAAATGTCTGCTCCTACAAACTTAAAAGAGTAAGTGCTGCGTTATTACGTAAATGGGAAAAACTATTTAACACTTTACAGAGAAAATGCTGTAACAAACTTTTGACACATTAGTAAACATAAATTGTTTAATAGTTACTGTAATTTTATGTAAATTGTCTTCGACCAGTGAGATGCTAGGCACACCCTAAAATACGAGTGTATGTGTCTCTTACTAGATGAAAAAGCAATTTACATAAATCATTTAAGTTCTATTTATTTTTAAAAATTTTGTATTGTTTTTATTATTAAATAAACAAAACAGTCTTTATTTACAGTAACATTGTTTTCAATGCCTTATAAATAAATTAATTTGCTAAAAATTATTGATAAATCGATTTTTATAAGTGCAGTATTCAATTTTTTTAGTATGATAGACAACGTTCATTAATAATTATATTAAATTTAGTGCCAACAAAAGTGCACTCTATTAATACAAAAATTACCATAATATGATCTCAGAACCAAATTTGCTCTAAATTAGATAAAAATTCAATTTAAGAGCCCCTGTTACTGATTAATAACATAAGCATATAATAATAGGTTTCAAACCAATTGTTATAATATAATATAGTAATTTCAATGCGTCTCCTTTAGCATAGTAATTGGTCTTCAAATAGGAACCCTTTGATGACGTGTATAAAGTTACTACGACAACCGCACAATATATTATTATAGCACAATATCAATTAACATGCAAATTGATGTAATTTCCATCAAAGTGTCAAATAGCATATATAACAAATACTTATTTCCATAATCATTTTGAAAACTGTACGGTTAACACGTATCAATCATTAATTTAGTTAGCAACCAATTATTAAAAATAAATTTTACAATTTTGATATATGAATCAGTCTATAGTTATAACTATGTTAAAATATTTAAAATGTATATGACAAAATTAGCTTCTCGCACTATAAATATACATCAAAGCAATCAAATGAACTGGTTATGTGAGAGCTTATCATGAGAGGGCAATCAGTCTACATGGAACCAACGATGTATAATCAAATTTACTTCTGTCTATGGCCATTTTCACTGCGATGGAGGTGGAGAGTCTAGCAAATGTCGCCCAAATATTTCAAATTCATATCGCATGATTTTGTTCATGCATGTGGTTTCAATTTAAAATTTCGAGAATGTACACGAATAATTCAAATGTAAAGTCTCATTAGCATAGTTATTATTGTATATTAGAAAGAATACAATAAGATATAAAGAAAATTCTTTTATTATATTATAATAATTAAAATTCTTGATTTATTTGAACTGAATTAAACATTAATTGTGATCTGTAGTATCGTGCTTCTGTTCTGTTTCATAAAATAAATTCATTTAAAATTTGGACAAAAATTCTACTTATCATTATCTAACTAACAAAATTTATTATTTGTAGTATTCTGTTGAGGATTATTGTAATCTGCTCACAATTTTCAACAGAAGACGTAAGTTATATTTGCTTTTAGCAAGTGTTACGTTTAACCGCCCCCAGGTGTGTATATACAATTGCAATTAATTTGAGTTACAACTGTGCGTAGCTTAAATTATGCATCGTCTCTGGGTTATGAATAACCCGCTTTATTGAATGTTTACGCTCCACTACTGCGATCCAAATCGAGTATTAAGTACCTAAGGGAAATCATTGCAAACATTAAACTTTAATAAGATTTGTTCTATTGGTATGCAGATTTTGAATAATTTGAGGGGTATTAATATTTGTTATCAATTTATGAATATAAATATATAAAATATGATGAGCAAAATAAGATTTTAAAAAGATTGCGACAAATTATACATACTTTACATTATGTAATAAATAATTAAACTGATTTATCAGTATTCATTATAAAATTCTTGTTACTCGAGTGTCATATTGGATCACAATTCATTTTAAAGTTTCCAGAAATTGTGCATGCTGTGTGCAAGCAGCTATTGAATTTAACAAGATTATTGAAACTACCAACGCAGTGCCAAACTAATAACTTACTAAATTGTTTGAAAATTTCATGAGTGGATTTTTATAATATCTGATTAAAAACAATATAAATAACACATTTATAATGATTGATGTAAATTCAATTTTTACAATAATTGTATAATTGTTAATTAAATATAACAAAAAGTGTAAAATTATTTTTGATTATTTCGATATTTATAAAAAAATTGATGGCATTAGTTAGAAACTGTAAAATATGCGCATTCAGTGAAATGTTTGTAAATAATACGGTTGAATTAGTGGGATAATGCATCTGTAAGCAAAATAAATCAATATAGTATTAGAAAAGTTATCAAAAACATTTATGTAGTAAACAAACGTCAGCCTAACCGCATATTAGAATTACCAATATGCACAATTCATTAATTTCTAGATAACATTTATATCTAGATAGATATTATAATTTGTTAAAAATTTAATATAAATTTGTTAGCAGTTTTGGTGTAAAAATATAATTATATGTAAATTTTAGTTATTAATAGTAAAACCAGTTTTTAAAAAATAATTATTATTGTTTAAGTTAAAAACTACATAAACACAGATGCACCTTTTAAAATCATTTTACGATATTCTATTGGTAATAGTTAACCTTCCATAATAATCCAATAATCTTATATAGCAGCAAACGTTTTAAACAGGGATTATATAGATTTTACTACCTGTAATATGGTTTAACTAAGTTAACGTCAATTCCAACAAAATTTGTGCAATAGCAAGCTTTACATATTTAACGATATCAGTAATCTCATTAGCGCTAAATTCTACATGCAACAACCAAATAAAAAAAAGTTTGGTTGAAGAATACAAAAACAATGTAATCCAGTTCTCAATAGACACACACAATATATAAAATAAATAAAGTTTATAAAAAAATCATTTTATTCCATAACAACCGTGTGTATTCATTTTAAATCCATAAGGTAGTAAAAAAGTTAGTGCCATCAATATTTTCTGCAAGTTTTGCAAAAAAAACCAATTTTTTTAAATTAAAAAAAATTCCTTCTGTTTTTTTTTTCTTGAAGTTATGTTTACACTATAATTCCACATTACTAAAACCCTTCTAATGGTGAGTTCACAGGAGGCGGATAGTGAACGGCCTACAGATACGGTAAGCTGCAAATACACTGAATAATCAGTCCCCGACCAAATAGCAACAATACTAGAAAATAACCAGAACAAAACTTAAAAAAAAATATCGCAACATGACAAGCAGTGCCGCCATTAAATAAGCTCTGAGAGGAAAATACTCCAAAAGTCGGATGAACCATCAAAAAGTCAATGGCAAAAATTACAACATTAAAAATGCAACGGAATATCCCTAAAAAATTATAATGGCTGATTTCAGTACAAAATTTTCCGGAGATATTATTCCCTCGATCTGTTCTCCTACTGGAAAAGTATTTAAAATAACATCAAAATATAAACTAACACACAAAAATAAAACCACAATCAATAAGCATGTAAAACGTAAAGGATGCCATAAAGAAGATAGAAAGAATAAATATAAGGAATGCAGAGATATGAATTGTGAAGTATGCCTGTAGACTTCAAAAAAGCATTTGATAGAATTCAACACCAAAAGTTGATAAAAATCCTAAAAAAAAACAAACAACAAAGTCCTTAAAGTAATTACAAATCTATATTGAAACCAGGCAGCAAGCGTAAAAATCAGCAACGATAGCACAGACAAAGTAAATATTTTACGCGGAGTGAAGCAGAGATGTGTATTATCTCCTCTGCTATTCAATATCTACTCCAAATACATATTTCAAAAAGCCCAAGAAAATGCACAAAAAAGAATTTTTCATCAACAACATCAGATATACAAATAATACCATAATCAATGCTGACAATATAGAAAATCTACTACATCTGATAAATAGAATAATAAGCACCAATCACAGATATGGAATAGATTTCAACATGGATAAGACAAATTTATGATCATAAGTAAGAATAGAGCAGAGTATAGTGTTTTATAGTGGTCAACCGTACTAAAGTTTTTTTCCAAAATCCTGACTGCTACAATGGTTGATAAAAATTTAGTTTTTTTGTAAGTCGGTTTGTATCATTTAAAAAAAAAGTTTGAACAAGTATGAGAGTTGGAGTAATAGTAGTATCACTTCAGCGTTTTGCCATGTAGTGAAATTAACACAGGTAAGATATTGGCCATAAAACCTATATAAGAAATTTATAAAAATCCATAGAAACATTTCTTAGTTTAGACAGTCAATATGCAATCAAAATTTTAACGTTTTAATTATTGCTTATGATTCAGCATAACCTAAGAAAGGTATGATATATTACCTTAAATTTTGAAGATTAGTTAGTAATAACCATTTTTATACTTCGAATGTATTAATTTCGGCAAACATTTTATTTATTTATTAAATTTATTACGCTCATAAATATCACGGTGACAATAGAATTTAAACATACTAAAATATAATTACAACCATTTATGTTAAAAAACATAGAAATAATAGTATTTTAATAAATATATTAGTTTACTGCGTTACAAGTCGTAGAAGTCTGGTACAGTGTATTTCATTCAGGCGGAAAACATGTTTCCTAATTTCACTCCACGTTCAAGTGCTACAAATTATAAAACAGTATTTATATATGAGTGTTACATGTATAGTATACAATATTTTTACCCTTGAATACTACTTCGGGTTAAATAGCTTCTTGGTATATAATTATTTTATTATTAACTGTAATAAATATAATTAAATACAATAATAAAGATGTAGTAAATTTCTCATACAAACAATGTAAATAACCTGCAGATGTCTTTAAGTTATTTATCAACGCAATATTTTTTTCGGTTACAAGAGCCGATATTATAGTGCTTATGTTTGTGTTACTACCTCACAGCTGTCTTTAAATTTGTACCTGCAAATTAATTACATAATATATACTAAGAAAGAATGAAGACGCTGTATATACTGACGAGACCTAGTATTTGGTTCACCAACAATTTTATATTAAATGTACTTATGGTTATATGGAAACATTTATCATGTATTATGTCCTGAATAAATAAATGCAACTTATTCTTATAATGCTTTGCCAAAGCTGGGACTCAAATTTATTAGCAAAATCTAATACGTTAACAACTAATCCAGGCTGCATTCATGGGTGCCAACAAATCCAGAATTAAAATTAAAAAATTCATGTTAGTATTTATTTGTAAGTAAGTCATTACTATTCAAAAAAAATTATCTCTCCAACAAACTTATTGCATAAGTTATGAAAAAAAACTGTTTTTTATTATTGTTAAAACATATACATTTTAATAACAAAAATTTTTTTCGTATTAGACCATTTTTAAATATGATAAATAATTCCCAGAAAGAAAATTGTTATTGATGAGAGTATGCACGCTAACTGAATATACCTATAATGCAAGCATTTATTGTAGTAAAGAGAAAATGTAAAAAAACTAAAAAAAACACGCACATCAAATAGTCAACTTTTTTTGAGATTTTATTAATTCTGGTAGAAAAACGTAAAACCTCAAAATCTCCATGCAATATGCAAAAAAGTATGTAACACAAGACTGTGGCCTGATGACAAATTTAAATTACCGATGTGAAGACACCAACAAACCCCACCAACAAAACTAGGTTGACTAAAAATGCATTTGCTCGGTTATTAATGATCAAAAAAAATAAATAAATACACCATTCGATAGCTCTTGAAATTTCTGATCCGGTGATATATGACATGTCTAATTAAAAAAAAAATGTAATGAATAGCTCAATTAACAAACTTAATTAAGCCTAATTAGCAAACGGTCACTTCAAGATTGCTAATTTTTTGTAAAAATATACCTTATAACAAATAAAAACGATCTACGCAAAAAAATTTGCCTGACCACGGCTTGAGTACGTACTTCGGCTAATTGAAAATTGATTAAAAAATTAATCAAAAATTAATTACTCGATAACCATGCGACGGAGAAAACTGATAAATACACCAAAAGATAGCAAATTGAAATCCGCGTTTAGTGATATATAACATGTTCTTTTTTAAATCAATTAGTTAGGCATATAAATAAAAAAACTAATTAACTGCAATTGTGGTGATAGCGCATTTAAATAAATTAAAAAAAAAAAAAAAAATCTTGTGATAGGACACTGGCACGTAAAACAACTTCCAACAGAAAAATGCTTCTGACCACAGTTTTTAAACAAGTTATGACATATCATCATTTTGCGCAACTTTCGTTGGTGCAAAATTCCCACCAACAAAACTAGGTTGACTAAAAATGCATTTGCTCGGTTATTAATGATCAAAATAATTAAATAAATACACCATTCGATAGCTCTTGAAATTTCTGATCCGGTGATATATAACATGTGTAGTTAAAAAAATTTCGTAATGAATGGCTTAATTAACAAACTTAATTAAGCCTAATTAGCAAACCGACACTTCAAGATTGCAAATTTTTTGTAAAAATATACTTTATAACAAATAAAACCGATATACGCAAAAAAATTAGCTTGAAGTGACGGTTTGCTAATTAGGCTTAATTAAGTTTGTTAATTGAGCTATTCATTACAATTTTTTTTTAATTAGACATGTCATATATCACCGGATCAGAAATTTCAAGCTCGTGTACGAGGTTGTCTACCCTATTGTTGAGTGAAAGAATGGTACAACTCCGGGAGTTATATTGTTTTTCCACCAAATATGATTTGATCCTAGAGGGCTAAGGTTGACGTGTCACTTAATTTTAAATCTCGCGAGTGCAGGTTATGTACTTACACGTGTTGTTCTCACAAGTGTGTATAGAGTATTATTAGTTTAAATGTCTAGTAATAGTAGTGATAGTGGTACCGAAAATGGGCACGAAACTTTATCTAAGCGTAAAAGGTATCCAGAAGCTTGGAAAAAAACTGCAAGAAAGCGGGCTTGCCTTCATGGTAACCAATACACCACTGAAAAGGGGCGTCTGGTGAACTCAAAAACCACTGGACTAGATTGCACGTAAGTTTTTAATTTATTGTTTATTAAGTAGTAAATTATTGTTTTTTTTTCTTTATTGTTCAGATGCAAAAAGAAATGCATGTCTTAGCCAGACAGAAAAAGAATTAATTTTGACTCAACTTTATGAACTAAGAACGAGCAAGACACATATTTGCTTGGTCTAATGGAAAGTCAGAAAATAGCTAGAAGCCGTCCAAATCAAGAACCAAAACAAAAAGACCGAACTACAACATTTTCGTATTTCATAAAAAAAGGTTCCAAGCGACAGTTGGTTTGCAAAGTGGCTTTTTTAAATGTGCACTCAATAACAAATTCGCGACTTCAGCGGCTTAATAAATTGCTACTTTCTGGACAAACTCCTAAGGATTTACGCGGTAGACATAACAATAGACCACATGTTTTGCCGTCTGAAATTATTGCTAAAGTAAGAAGTCACATAGAGTCATTTCCAGTTCTTCCCACTATAGTACCAAAAAAGTCCAGTACCTTGACGCGACTTTGAATGTGAAGAATATGAATGAGATGTTTACCAATAAATATACAGAACTAGAAAAAAAAGTTAAGTACGAGTATTATTTAAAGTTTTTCAAGGAAAATTTTGTACTTAGGTTTGGCAGGCCTCAGGTAGATGTATGCGGTCAGTGCAAACAACTCGGTACAAAGCTAAGAAATGAGAGTCTTAATGCAAATGCAAAACGAGTTGCTGCTGCTGAATTGCTTGTCCACAAAAGGAGAGCTAATAAATATTATGCCAAACTAAAAGAAGTCACAGCTTTATGCCAAGAACGTGACAATGTTGGTGGAATTGTTTTTGATTACATTCAGAATATGCCCCTTCCCGTGATATCTGTGCAAGAAAGTTTTACTTCAGACAACTGTTGCTGTACGGATTCGAAATTCATGACTTGAAAAATAATACTGGGCACTTCTACACATACCATGAAGGACAAGCCCTAAAAGGTCCAAATGAAGTTTGCAGTTTCCTCTATGACTACATAAAAAAAGTTCCTCCGGAGATACAAGAGCTTTATATTTTTTCAGATGGTTGCCCAGGGCAAAACCGCAACCACACAGTTTTGAGATTTATTTTATGCCTTGTTGGTAACAAACGTTTCCGTAAAATTTACCAATATTTTCCTATTCGCGGACATTCCTTCTTGCCATGTGATCGAGATTTCGGAAATGTAAAACGGGTGTTCAAGAGACATGATCGCATTTATCTACCAGAAGATTATGTAAGCATGATTTTGAGTAGTCGAAAATTAAAACCGTTCACTATATCAACAATTAACTACACGGATATCATTAACTTCAAAGACTGGTGGCCAAAATATTATAAAAAGACCTGTAAGTCTGTTGGCCAAAGACATATTATTACTACTTTTACCATACGTACAACCAGTTTATCTACGACAGCTCCACGCCAGGTTATATTTCAACTAGTTGTTATATTGGAGGACTTTTGACAAACACATTTAAAATGCTGAAGCCCAATATAATTCCAACTTTGCCCAATGTAGGCTGGCTACAAGTTTTCATTACCAATCAATGTAAAGAACATTAATGATATAAAAAATTGATGCAGTACATAAGTGGTGAAACTTTAGAGTTTTATTACCATATTGCGTCTTGGGAGACAAGTAACGAAGAGTAGGAGAATTGAAGATAACAATCAGTACAGTAATATGTAAATATAGTAATAAAAAAAGATTTAATAACAGCAGTTTTGTGTTTTTTTTTACATTTTACAGAAATTGAGTGAAAAAACAGTATAACTCCACAACACATTTTTTAATATCCAGGTGTTCGTAATACAGTAATGATAAATGTTTGTTCACATTCTTATAGAGGACGACATCTTCTACAACTCTTTTGTACATCAAATTGTTGTCACATGTAAACTTTTCCTACTAAACAGATTTTATCGTTTTTCTCAAAACTAAGATTTTGGAGTTATATGGTTATTCCACTCACCGATTCAATTGAGATCTCCAATATCAGACAGACAATATACAAGTGTTTTGTGAACTACAATAAAACTTTGATAGTATACAATGGGAAAAACTATGGCATAGATTATTACGAGTCATGAGAGGGAGACCCCATTTAAGTTCACTAATTCTAACTTCTATATAATCACAGCAAAGCAGTAGTCAAATACCAATCCAATTCTTTTTAGTATCTACACAGAGTATATAATAAGACGAGTGCTAGAAAACTGGTAACGTTTGGTACGCAAATGATACTGTCTTACTAGCAAAGACGGAAGAATTAATAAAAAAACTAAAAATTAAATAAGCGAAATCTTTGGTCTAAAAGTCAACATCAATAAAACGAAAACAATAATCATTAACCAAGCCAACAACATCAGGCCCAACATACCACACATAAAAGAGTATAAAGTCGTTAGTTTTTTTAGAAGCGGAAAACTTTAAATTAAAATAAAACACAAAAAAAAGTTTGCAAATTTCATGGATATTAAGGCTTTATTTGACAGGGCATGTGACCGCTGCGGATGAAGCGTGCATGGCGTAATCTGTATGTCCAATTTGCACACACTGTTTGCAGTAACTCAGGCTGTAATTCGGCAATAATGCGTCAAACGTTGGCTTCCATGTGCTCAATTGTTTTTGGTTTATCGGTGTAGACATATGACTTAACATATCCCCAGAGAAAATAAATTAATGACGTCAAATCGCACAAACGAGGTGGCCAGTTAACAGGTCCATTTTGTGAAATTAATCGTTCGTGAAATGTTTCTTTCAGTAAATTAAATGTATCGCGCGCTGTGTAGCATGTGGGGCCGTACTGCTGAAACAAAATGTCTGCAACATTATCGCTTTCCAATTGATTCACAAAAAAGTTGGTAATCATGTCTCTGCACCGCTCACTGTTAACTGTAACATTCTGATCATCACCATTTTTAGAAACATATACATCAAACTGTAATTTTTCTGGATGTAATGGTGTTTCGACAATGGCTTGTAGATTATAATCGCCCTAAATGCAAAAATTTTGTTTGTTGACACAGCCATTTAATCAAAAGTGTGCTTCATCACTGAACAAATATTTCAAATAAAATTGTGGATCAATAACAATGTTTTTCTTTGCCTATTCACCAACTGTACGGCGCAAACAATAAACGGGTAGCTTTATTTGAATCTTGTAAGTTTGTAAACCAAGATCTCTTTGCAAAATTTTCCATAAAGTGAACACAAGTTTAATTGTTGAGAACAATGACGAATTGACAGCTTTGGATGATCATTAACACTGCGCTACACACTATCAATCGCTTCTTGTGTGTGCACTGTACGACGTCGTACTGATTGCAAAAACAAACCATAGTTTCTTTGATGGACGATTATGAGCACCATACAATACACGTAATGCCCGATGAGTTTTACGAATTGAACCCTGTTATTCAAAATAAATTTGAACAATTTGCAAACGTTTCTCCGGCTCCGGCTCTATTCATGATAAATTGCCAAACTAAACTAACCTCAAAACAATCAAGAACTGTCAAACCAACTATCACAGATAACAGTGTTGCTTAAGTTTTCCGTCTCTAAAAAAACACCCTTTACTAAACGGGGCAAATCATGAGCACTAAAGACACAAGACAGACAGAAGATTAAAACATACAAATTATGATATTGGCATGCGCGTACCCTAGACAGCCTAAAAAATTATTTAGCAATTGAATAAACCCTAGACTTTTAATAACAGATTATTTTCAAATCCTTAAATATTTAAAACACATCACACAAAATAAAACTGTGTTAAAAAGTCCAACAGGACAATCGCCAAATAGATGGATCAACCTTATAAAAATAACAACAAACTAAACGACCTCATAAGCTGCAAGACAGTCCAGGTGCAATAAACAAAAAAAAAAGAAAAAAATGTGTTTATTATTATGTTAGTTACATACTGTCAATCTTAATTATTAAATTGATTATAATGGATGTCCAGGAAGTAGGGATGAATATTAAACTGCAATAGAAAATTATATACTCTATTTGACCACCCAAGGCCGCGCGGCAATGAGCAATGCGATCATTAAAGTTATCGATGACGCGTTCACAAACATCTGGTGGGATGCTGCTAATAAGGCTTTGAATTGCTTCCTTCACGTACACTTTTGATATCACAAATCCCTACAAAAAAGTCAAAAGACAAAAGATTGCATGATCTGGAAAGCCATTCAGCAGGGCAATCGTTTCACGGGATGTGTGACATGTCGCATCATCTTGTTGAAACCAAAAGTTGTCATTTTCATCCACAACTGGTTAAAATTAATCAAAAAGCATGTTTCTGTAACGGTCGCCGATTACAGTGTAAGTAGCTCCATCATTATTTTCAAAAAAGTACGGGCCGATCACACCTCCTGCATAATTCACACCACATAGTCGTGCATTGTGGATGCATCTCATTTTCCAGTCACTCGCGAATTGTCAATACTCCATATTCTGCAGTTCTACTTATTGACAAATCCACTGAGATATAAGTGCGCCTCATCTGTAAAAATTATTCTTTTCGTAAAGTTATGGTTCGCTTGTCAAGCCAAGACCCACTGAGCAAATCAATGTCTCTTCCCATGATCTACAAGCTTCAACTCTTGTGTAAGTTAAATCTTGTACCCATGCATTTTTAGATCTTTTAAAAGAATTACATGCAGTGAACTTGGTAATAAATTCAGTTTTTGCTTGTCGGCAAACCAATTCTCTGAGGCTTACGGTCGCAATATTACGCTCGACAGCAATCTTTTTTTGTGTTCGAACAGAGCGCGGTCGTCCTTCTCGTCGTTCTTTACATTTGAAACAGAACCCGTGGTCTCAAACTTACAGATTAACTTACGAACAGTGGATTCGGTTGGAGCAACGTTACGTCCGAGTATCCCACGCAATTCACAAACGGTTGCCGTAGGACTTTCACTGTTTTTGTAATAACTTCTTAGATAGGTTGACATCTGCTCCATGACCAAAATAAACATTAAACAACAATGCTCACCAAACAAAAATGATCAGGCTACTAATGGGAAAATTATCAGATAACAAACATGAAAAACTCACGGCTGGCAACAGTCACAAAACAAAATAGCGCCAAATTCAAATTCGTCCCTTCTTCCTGGACACCCTTTATAACTTAAAACTAGAATTATATAAATATAAACTTTTAAATTTTATAATACAATTTTAAAATAATAATTTGTGTAAATAAAATGTAAGAACGTTTATGTTGATATTAAGTATTTATTATTAATAAATAAATTAAAATACTAATAAATTAATCACTCTTATTTTGTCTGCATAATTAATTGTATAGATATTTGCACTTTGTAGTGGCGGTATAGCCATTGTTCAAATCCCCACGTCGTCGAGACAACAAATAAAAACATAAAATGTTTGCCGAAACTACATGCAATAAAAATGTTTGCAACTTTTAACTAATCTTGAAATTCTAAGAAAACCAGAAGAAATATTGAAAAGATCAAATATATCATAGAAAGGTCTGCTAAATCATAATTAATGAATAACACTTCAAAATATTGCTTGCGGACTGGCTAACTAAACTAAAAACTGCTCCAATATATTTTTCTTTTAGCTCTAGCTAAGCTATGGCCATATTCTAACATTATAATTTGTAATTGGCATCAACGTGTTAATTTTAACAAAGGCGTACTGAACCTTGAGTAAAAGATTGATATTCGACTATAAATACCGCTTCTAATAATTAAATTGTATATGCCGATCCAGTCAATTTACTTTGAATTCCAGTTACAATTATAAAATAAAGTTATTTAATTAACTTGAATATAAAACAAGTGGGTTTTCAGAATTTCTATAAATAATGATGCAGTTAATCAATTAGCTATTAAATAGTTTTACGTTGGGAAAATGTACCGTTTATCATAATTAATGTGATCCAATATTTTATTATTAATAAAAATTTATTGTGTAATAATATGAACTACTTTTTTAGTATTCTTAATACATGAAAGTAAAGGTTTATTTTATAATATTAGATGTAGTTTTCAAAACAGTACACACAAATGTCATTAGTGGTTTTTGTTAGTATTGATTATAATCATTCTCATTCTAATCAGGGGGGGGGGGGAGGTGCATTAAGAAATTTGTTGCTTTAGTATTTTTTGCAGATTCTATAACTTATTAGTAGTCTTTAAATCGATTCCTAAAGGTATAAAACCTATAAAAAATTTGTTTTTTGTTTTTTTTGTCGTTTAAAAAAAACAAATGAATACATTTATTTGAAACAATAAGTAACAAAACCTCAAAGATAAGTAGACAAATACAAAAGAAATAAGCGGCGTTTGAAACGCTCTTCTATTTGCTTAAAAACAATAACATACCACTGATCAACGTAATTTGATTCCTGGGTACGCAACTACGTGCGGCACACAAACTTAGACTTTTATGCAAGCAAAACTGAATAAAATTTAAAAAAAACACAGCAAACCATAGAAAATAGATCCTGGAAGAAAAATTCTTAAAAATCATAAAACAAACAAATGGACCAGAGAATAAACAAAATCTACAGACATTGTACAAAACGCTGCCAAACTAAATGAAAATAAACCAAACACAACAAACGTCTCCACAAATAAAAATAAAACAAACAAATTTAAAGAAACAAACAAGCCCCAAGTGGCAAAGGAATGCCCAAGACAGAAACTGTTGAAGAGAATTGAGGAAATCTTACATTCACACATATGGAGTAGATAAGTTTCCTAATAAATAAATGATTGATGACCTTCGTACTTTCACTTCAGTTCTCCTTAACCTGAAGCATTGTTTAAATATATAGTCTCCATACACCGGCATCAGTAAATGATAATAAATCAAATTAAAAATATTTCTTATTTTATTATTAAGAAACTACGATTTACTGTTATTATAAATAGTATTTAAAAAACCTAACACTCGTTTTTAAAGTGTTTTGTAGATTTATTGATTGACTTAAGTTGTTCATCTATACTTGTATTTATGTCGATGCTCTTGTTTATCAAAATGAGTATTTATTTCATATACCGTATAAAAGTGCAAATTATGCGCAGCACACCTGCTTAGCGGTATATAAATGAGTCACTGTATTGTGTATTGTATTGCTAACTTTTATATTATTTGAGATGTTATATAAATACCTATTTTGTAATTGACTAATAAATAAATACATTTATAATTAACTGATGTGTCAAATTTAGTAGATAATAATTAATAAGTTTAATAATTGACACAAGCAAAAACTTAATTGTACATAGACCCTTATCAAACTAAATTACAATTTTTCACTAAACTTAATAATTTGTAGATTTATTACATAAAATGAGAAACCAATAAGTTAAGAACCGTTACCGTACACCACCGCTTAGTTTTTAGTTACAAGCTTTTGACCTTTCAGTCATAATATTTGAGAACTCAAGTAGTAGATATTTGCGTGGTTGGGTTTCTTTAATATTTAGACAGATCTCGTAATATTATAACATAAACATTATCATCGTATAATACATTAGCCATTAAGCAGTTTCGTTTCTTAATATGAAAAAAAGCGAGGCAGGATGTATTTTATTGCAGCCTCTGGCGTATTTATCATGTTAAACTACATGAGCTCCCAACGATGTTTTGTCACTGTACCAAAACAATATAAATTTGAAAATAAAATCATTTCTTCGTTCATTATTAACTACAATGTATAATTTGTTAAAAATACTTTATTTATATTAAAACCAAAGCCATAAAATGCTGTGTTATAGAATTCAATTGATTTTATATTTATACTGAATTTACTTTTTAATATTATCAATAAAACTGAGATTTAAATAATACATTTTTTGCAAATTTCTATATATCTATCAATACCATTTTACCAAAACAACAGGATTCAAATATTGATTTTAATATAAACATTATGTTTTCTATTTTTCTATTTTAAGAGACTCTCAAGTTTCTATCACTTCTTAATTTAATTTTGTTTCTATTCAGTTGACGCAATACTAGACTGAGAATAGCAAGGTATAACATGTCTGAATCCTAAATTCAAGTAGATGATACCTTTCAGATTTATATTATAATGAATTTAATTAGTTGGATTATAGAATTTGCAATATCATAGTTCCATGTTTAATACTATTAATATTCATAATATATAAATTATTAAAACCATATTTAGAAGAAAACATTCATTATTATTATTTTTCATATTTGCATTTATTATTAATGATTAATTTAACACAATTGTTAATGTTTATGATATATAAATTACTAAAACTATATTTAGAATAACATCAATTATTATTTTAGTGTCACATACACAAATCTATAAAATACAATAATTATAATTTGCAATAATATTCTATATAAAGCAATAATAACCATAGTCTGAAAATTACTTTCACATGTTAAAGAAGTAGGTTACACCACTTATCCTATTTACTACGTTTAGTAAGTATTCATCGTAAACATTGAAATAATAATCCATAAAAATTGTTGCTTCCCCATTGACAAATTATGTATTAAAGTACAAACAATATTTATTAATTATATAACTAATTTTATGTAATTACTGTTTTATTGATTTATTGTAATTAGCGAGAGTGATTAAGAAATAACGCACCAATACACAAAAAACAAATTCCATTTATGCATGATTCAAAACACTAGGTGCGGTAAAATGTAAATGACTAATTTCTTTTATTAATGTGCGGGTAGTTTTGTTATATTATTTTGCAAATTATCAGAATGATGAGTAATACGTTTTTTTTTTATATTCTAGAAAAGTTTTTTACTTACGTGGGTTTAGACAAAAATTTCACTTAAAATATATTTTTTTAATTCACTTAAATTTACCTTGGTATTCTGTCGTAACTATCCCAACTTGTTAAGCAATTATAAGAGCTGTATCTACTTGAGGAACCCATGTTGTCACTACACGCACCGACCGCGCCACATTCTCCGTAGGGGCGCTACACGCCACTGCAAGAGCGCCGCGACGCCACAACCGATAGTCCCCCACCTTACAGACACGCAGTCTAACTCGACAATCTGCTTTTTCTAACGCAGGTAACAAAAGTTACAAAGAGATGTGTTTTTTCTCTATAGTGTAATGGTGCTAATACCGTATTTTTTACAGCATAATTCTTTTCATTCGTGCTTTAAAGCTTAAGAGTAAACATGTATAAATCATATTTATTTATACAAATAAAATATTTGTCTATTTAGTTTAGAGCTTTCCCGGAGGATATGCTAATTATTAAATTAAATGTGTACACTACTTTTGTAAAAAATCAACAAACATTTAATAAAAAATGTATGCAAAAAAAATCAAGCAATATAGACATGAAAATTATTTATAAAATTTAAAATAAATATTTAATAATTTATTAATTGCATAGTACATATTTTCAACAAAACTCGGTGGCGCAACGATTGAGAGATTAGTTTAAGTACTAGAGGTGCTAGGTTCGAATTCCTGATTTTGTAGAATTCATATACATACACAAATTGTAATTGGTATTTGATATATGCATTAAAAGAAAAAAAAAAAGTATTTTTGCATACACATTCTTATCTAATATGTGAGGCTTTCTTGGCCTTGCTTATCTTGAGATTAGTAGATAAACATTATTCTTATAAAATATTAGAATTAAATTTCTTTTGACAGAAGTAAATAAAAAGAATAATCAGTTTCATCTCTTCTTTAGCAAAATTAGTAAATGTCTGTATATTCAATAATCAAGTATAAATTAGACTAGTTATGTGTTTCTTGAATAAATCCTAAAAACTCATTTTAAATGTTTATAATAATTTTTGTTTATACTGCACAATAATAAATAATGCAAACTGTCCGACCAAACGTGTCTAGACGTACTGATGAAGGTTAAGTTGACCAAAAACACATATTTTCACTAGCAAAAAGAAACATTTTGCATTAATGCTGTTACTTCATTTAATATACAGGGTGCATTATTGTTTTAAAGATCAAGAAAACCTGATAACCATTAATATTAATAAACGCATTCACATTCGTGGTTTTATTATTATCTGAGCTATATAGTTAATTCAATTTCAAGATAGAGCAGCTACACGCAATTTTAACAGGTACAGTAAAAATGTTAATAGTAATTGTACTCGGACTAACCTCTACAGTAAGATGTGCACTTGGTACATACGCGTTAGTATATATTTTTCCGCACTCTACCTTAAAATTGAATATAATTCCATTTTTGATTTAAGTTTATTTAATATGATATAACAATATTTTTAAATTTCAACTAGTAAAACCTTATTTGCTAAAACTATACATTAAAAATAAGAATAAAAAAGAAGTAACCCAAAAATGATTCAATCTTTAAAAAAAATATGTTTCAGAAATATACAAATTAAACTTTGTAAAATTTTATGAAATCATGTGAAACTATGTAAAAATGTATTTTTGTTGCATGTTTATAAAATTTCATAAAACTTGCTGATTTTTTCATGAATATAATTTTTTGTAAAATTGTGGTATTCGGTAAAATTTTATTTAAATTATGTGCAATATAAAATTTTGTATAAAATTGCATAAAATTATGTGTGTATTTTCATGTTGTATAAAATTATAAAAAAGTATTTGAAAAAAATTTAAATTTTAAAATATTATGTCAAACTATTATGAAATTATTTGAAATTTGTATAAAGTTAAGTGATATATTATATTTTGTAAAATTAAAAATGAAAAGGTTTGGACACATTATCTTTTAGAGGTTAAATTTGATAAAATTATTTATTATTTGTAAAATGTTATGAACAAGTATGCAAAGTTAAGTAAAAGCTTGTAAAATATTTGTAAAAATTATAAAAAATTCATAAAATAATTGAAACAATTTTTATTTAGTGATTATCTCTACAATTTAAACAGTCTGCAAATGACCTTCAAATGTCAATTGTTTTTCTCAAAGTTTAAAAGTTACCTAATAAGCCGTTGGTCCCATCAACCCGTTTTAAACAAGTTTTCTAGGCAATGTAAAATAGTTGTAAAATGCACAAAACTAAAAATAATAAATTTATAATTTTTATAAGTGTTGGTGTACTAAGTGTACAAATTTGTTTTAGAAAACATAATTAAACAACAAAACAATGTGCAACTTTTTCGTAGGTAAGATATATGTCATTAGTTATCCCATAGGAAAAAAGTATATTCTTATGTCTTAGCAGTGGCGTGGTGCGCAGTATGTAATAACTGTTTGTGTACAACCATTTTTCAAAAACTATGCCTTCTGAAGCACCGGCGATGCAGACCGCACAGGACCGCTTCAAAAAGCAACTAAGCGGTGCTGAAATCAAAAGACAAAAGTGTTAAACCCCTTTTCAGGCAAGACGGACATTTCACAGAGGAAGCTCTAACCAAGCCAAAAAACCCAAAAAAAAAGAAAAGTCCTAGCCAAAAAAAACTTATTCAAAAGGGAAAAAACAAAAAAAAAAAAACTTGTCCACTTTGAATCTAAAAATTTACCCTTCTTGTTCTTTAGGAAGATTAATGATCCTCCAAAAGTGAGTGGTGTTTTTTGAAAAATCACTTGTGATAATGACACATGTGACTAATAAAAACAGCATATAACAAGAGTGGCCAGAGTCAAAGCGCATCTCTTTGGCAGACAAAAATCATTATCTGGCTTCCGAGAAGTCTATGCAAATAAAACAGTATTGAATGGAGTGAAGAAGCAAATAGTAGAAGTAGAAAACAAAATCGACCCACCCGGACAAAGCCGAAACGAGGAACCAGGCGGTCAAAGCCAGAACAGAAACAAAGCCAGAATAAAAACCCATCTGGACAAAGCTGGAAAAAAAGCACTCGTTCAAAGCCCCTAGAAAAAGCTAAATAACAGATCGCATTAACTTAATTTATTTATTGCTTAAGTCGCAATAATAACCAGATGTAATTCAAACTCCCACTACATCGTATAAGAAAGCAAACACACAAATGACGGGGTAAGCTTTTACACAGTCATGATCAGTACTAGCCTACAAACGCTAAACAAACTATTGTTAAATCTCGCAGCCAGACTGTTATAGATATTACAATAGCAAAAAGTAATATTTTAAGCAAAATCCAGAAATGGCATGTCGGCTTCAGTGTCAAATCACAGATGAATAAAATTCAACTTAGAATATACACACAAAATAAAACATAAGTCTTAACTGAAACCCAAGGTTGACCGACACGGCCTTCGAGACAACCTATCGCAGCGTTTAAGTGCCCATAAAGTATTATGTAAACCCAATAATATTAAGGAAATTAAAATATACGTAAGTAAGTTGGGATATTCACAAGCATACAAGGGCTCCACCAACTAAAATCGGTGTTTGCTCACTCAAACATCTTAAAGCAGCTTTCAATAAAACAAAAAACTTAAAAAATTAATTATAATAAATGTCTTAAAAAAACAACTTATTACTCAATAACAAAAAAAAAACATGGTAAACTTTCCGCAAGCAAGTTAAAAACTTTTTTACTTGCTACAAGCTTTAAATAGTATATAGTATATCAACGGTCAAAAATAGGCTTTTTTTGCCTGCCTCTACTGAAAGCATCTGAAAGTCGCTATTTCAGCCCGCATATGCCCATTGGCCTATTCGGCTATTTGCGGTATTTGATTGGCCGTGAAATACAATTTCATATGTAGACGTCAAGTGTGACAGTAGTGACAAATTATAATAAACATTGACATTTAGCAGCCTTCACTCGCTATGCTCGTTCGTGCTGCTAAAAGCTGCGGGCTGCTATAGTATATAGTGTATCAAGTGCCAAAATTAGGATTTAGCAGCCCGCCGCTTTTAGCAGCCCGCCCCAATTAAAAACATTATTTTCAATGTTTATTATAATCTGTCACTACTGTCAGATTTTAAAGTATCACGTCATCACATAAAATTGTGATTCACAGCCAATCAAACACCGCAAATAGTTTAGAGGCCCAAGTGCCAAAAAGACGATTTTTAGCCCGCATTTTAAAGCCAAAACAGATGCTTTCGGTGTAGGCAGGCAAAAATAGTATATAGTGTAAGAAGGGCTTGACAAATCAAACGTTGGGAGACATACGCGTATCGTGGTACACAGATGGGCGGTTGACAAACCTGCACAAATCACAAACCGCAAACGTTTGGATACATTCACAAACCGGTTATAGAGGCTTTAAAACTAACGCAACTGGTAAAAACCTATAAAGCATTACATACTCTATTTGTTAATAAAACATCGTAAAAACTATTTTGTCGAATAGAAGACCAGTCATCAGAAGTAATATCTCTTCCGCTGCAATGTTTTGATTTAAAAAAATCTAAATGCAATTTATTTTATACTTATGCTTGATTGTAATTAGTTGTTAAAGAATAGCAAACAAACCTACAATTCCCCCAACTTTTTCGGCAGATGCAGCATCATTTGTAGAGTAAGAAAGATTCCTTCAACTTGTTGTCGGGTGCCGGTGGCAAATCGTCCAGGTAAATTTTTATCAATAAACAATAAGTTTGATCTTCTAATCAATAAACATTTATTCCTGCAATGCTAATCATCAGTTTGGGTTTTTCCAGCAGTTGTTTGGTTTACTATTTAATATGGCTAACACCTCAAATTTTAATTTTGAAACAGTAAAATGTTGAAATAAAATAGCCCAGTCAGATATTATATTAAAATTTTTGTATACTACAGATTTTTACCTAGAAATTAAAAAAAGGTGCTTATACAATTTGAATTAAAGAAAATGTAAGTGAGTGGCTCAGTCATAAGTTTGAGAATAGGTAGATTAACTTGGGGAGTCCCATAATATTAGCTAATGCAATAAAGACACTTGTTATAAAAACATTTATGTTTAAATTATCATTTCTAATAAGCTCTTCGAATTTAGCACACTAGTAATAACAAACATTAAACTTAAACCAAATACAATCAAACTAGAACAAGCATACTCTTAACAAAGTTGACCTAGATAAATCTAGAAAGATTTAATCTAACCATAATTTAAACATAATCTACAATAATTCATGCTATTAAAAATATGCACAGCAAAATTATGACACTTTTAAATTATTATTTACTTTTTATCTCATCAATTCCATTAAGCATCCATACAAATTTACATGTTATAACATATTCAAATAAAAACATCTGACAACCAACTATTAATTAAATAAACATCTGACACTTAACATAAAGATAAAGAAAACTGCAACAAGTAGTATTGATACAAAATTTTGTCATAACACGCCATACAGACAATTAATTTAAAATGAATAAAAGATCTAGAATCAAAAATGACAATCTCTATTTTTCATAAAATTACATCTTGATGTAAAGTAAAATATCTTTAGTTACTCTAAATTAAACCAAACGTCAAACGACCTAAACAAAACAAAAAATATAGTTTTTCAAAAAAAAAAATTAATGTTTTTTGAGCAAGTAAACATTTTTTAATTTCACTTTCCCATTGTACCATGCATAAAATTGTTAATACAAAAATATACTTTAAAACAATGTTTGACTGTTTAAATAGAATTTTTAATTAATTTATTGACAGTTTTAAAAAAAAATATCTTGTGCAGTTTAGTCAAACTTTTGGCGGTAAATCATTTAAAACCAATAACTTATTTCAAAATTGAATAATAATTCAAGAAGATAAAATTGAAAGTAACAATGGTTTTAGCGTCTATTTCTATTTTTATATTATATACATTTAATAAAGGCCTTAAACTTACTCTACTAGAATCAATTGATATTAATAAATTCAATAAATATAACCCTTAAAAGTTTGATAGTTTGGACAATCGGCCCCACATCGATATCTCCAATTTTGCTCAAATTTTGTACACATATTTGTAGTACCAAAATATTCCTAATTCCATTTTTTTTTTATTTTTAAGATCAAAAGTACTGTGTTTCAGGAGTATCATAATCAAATTTCAAGTCTTCGGGTGTAGCGGAAGCAAATATAGAAAACTTACGATAAAATTGTAATTTTCTCATTTTCCGCGGAAAATTTCAGATAACCAAGGGCGTGATCGTGTTCTACAGAAAATTATAAGATACACCCTTTTGAATATGATTTTGCTCATGTACAGCACAAAAACTGAAAGAAGACAAAATTTTCCTAAAGAATTAAAGTGGCCGTCTTTTACACTGTATTGCACCTAGAGATCTAAATTGTCATACTTTAGTACCACAAGCATGTGAACAAAATTTTAGCAAAATCAGAGATATCGATGTAGGGCCGATTGTCCGAACTATCGTGGAATTACCTTTAAGTAAATTCAGTTATCATTATCTATATTACAATACCGCCAATTACCATTCATATAACTTAGATTTCTTTTGGTTCGATATAATAAAAATATTGATTTCAGAAATATCATAGAGTTTTATCAATTATTTTCTTTTTTAAATTAAGAATACACAATAAAATTACCTACTTACATACATGTAAATATTGTAAACTGCAATTTCACAAATCGCACCGCACCAGTTTTGAAAAAGTCAATAATATATTTTAAAATCCGTGGTTAATAACAGTTCTTGTCAGTGAATCTGTGTGAATCATATCAATAAAATGTTGAGAAAATAAGTGAAAATGTGTACTATTCTGTGCGGAAAATAGTAAAGAGACTTAATTAAAGTAATAACATAATTACTAATGTAGACTGAGTGGAATTGTGATACGACTAAAATTTTATAGACGCTGTGCGGCTGAAAACAGAAACTATAGGGTAAGAATGTTTATAAAATTGAGCAACTGTGTTTATAATAATTAGTTGACATAACCTAATTAATGCAATAATTATAGCCAAAACATTTTCTGAATTAAAATCATGTCGGATAATCAAATCAATTACATTTTAGTTAACAAAAAATCTTCACTTCTCCGTGCGTATTGTGAAACGGTTCTAGTTTATAGTAAAAACAATGAAATACCTTCATTAAGTTTAGATTAGTATATATTCGGGGCTATTCTCTATGCATATTGCTAGCATGTAAGCAAGATATGTATTGCTAGCTAACAATATGAGCTGTCATTTTAACAAATCTTGCTAGCTAACAATATGAACTGTCATGTTATCAAATCTTGTTTGCAAACAAGTTCATATTGTTAGCTAGCAATATACAGGGTGTCCGGAAAATACGTGGGCAACTTTTGACGACAGACTCCTGACGTCAAAATAGGTCGATCTAAGCCGACTTAGTTATATCCAAAATTGTCTCGTTTAGCCGGTAGAGGGCGTCAAAAATTTGAAAATATTAAAAAGGAATTACCTGTAACAATAATTTTTTAAGTGACCTTGTTGCTATGGCGTTTAATAATTTGACAATTATTGACAAATTGTCACCAGTCTATGAAATTTACTCAAGTATACGATCAACATTCTTGAAATACAAGTTCATTTTACCATTAAAAATGGAAAATTATACAAACTCTCAGAAAGTTGACATGCTCCTGGTATACGGGTTTTGTCAAGGAAATGGGCGTCAGAGTGTTAGGGTTTACATGGAGAGGTTTCCTAACTGTCAAATACCAAACCACCAAACATTTGCCAATATTGAGCGTCATCTTCGGGAAACGGGCAGTTTTGAGAAAAATTTTGAAGTCAGGGGTCGTATGCGAACAACTCGAACTGTGGAAACAGAAGAAATGATTCTGGAAAAAGTTGAAGAAGAACCAAGTACCAGTACCCGTCTCTTAGATCGTGAGTTAAATGTTCCTAAAACGATTGTCAATGAGGTTTTAAGAGAACAGTTGTTACATCCTTACCACATACAAAAAGTCCAGGAACTTTTACCGACTGATCCCCCATGCGGCTTACATTTTGTCAATTTATTAGAAACAAAAGAATCCTTGCTCCAAATTTTTGTAGAAAAATTATGTTTACTGACGAGGCATGCTTTACAAGATCTGGGGTAACCAATCTGCACAACGAACATATTTATTCCGATGAAAATCCACATGCTATTAAAGTTGCACATCATCAGCATCAATTTAAAAATAATATTTGGGCAGGTATTATTGATCACTACCTTATTGGTCCCATTGTTATTCCAGACAGGTTAGATGGAAATATTTATTTAAATTTTTTGCAAGACACATTATCAATTCTTCTGGAGAATTTGCCCCTTTTACTTCGGAGGGAAATGTGGTATATGCATGATGGTGCCCCGCCCCATTTTTCAGTTGCCGTTCGGCAATACTTACATCATCAATATCCCAACCGATGGATTGGAAGAGGCAATGATGCACCAGTAAAATGGCCACCACGTTCTCCTGAGTTAAATATGTGTGACTTCTTTTTGTGGGGCGCTATTAAAACAGAAGTTTACAAGACTCCGGTAAACACACGCGATGATTTATTGCAGCGGATTTTAAATGCAGGCAACCATTTTAATAATCCCGAGACATTAGATAGGGTCCAATATCATTTTTTAAAGAGTGTTAATAAGTGTATTCAGCAAGATGGCGGTAATTTTACACATTTGCTTAAGTAATGTTTTTGTTTTACTTAGTTTCTTACAATAGATACTTTCAACTTTGTTATACTTTTGTTTTTTTTGACGCCCTCTACCGGCTAAACAAGACAATTTTGGATATAACTAAGTCGGCTTAGATCGACCTATTTTGACGTCAGGAGTCTGTCGTCAAACGTTGTACACGTATTTTCCGGACACCCTGTATATTTCATATTATAAAATTATATAAAATTTTAAATTTTTTATATAAAATTATATAAAAATATATAAAAAATTATGAAATAGTTAATACAAATTTTCTTTTAATGATATGTATACTTAATTTGCGTTGCAAATTTTGTAAAATAGACAGAAATAAAAATAATAAATTTAAAATCCGATTTTATATTTATAACATTTTTATTGCACAAGTAATTTACAACATTTTGAACAGGTATATTACATAGACGAAAAAAAAATGTTTTGTAGAAACGGCTATCGACCGTAGTCTTTTAGCCATTGAAATAAGGTAAATTATATTGTAATTTTTATTAAAAAAACAAAAAAAAAACAAAAAAAAAAATGATGCATGATGTATGATATATGATTCAGTAATATGGTTTGTCAGGTGATATTGTTAGTTAGTCGTTGTCATTAGCGAGAGTCAGGATATGTTGGAATAGTGAAAGAGCAGGTTTTTTATATTTTGCAATAATCTCTAGATTTCTAGGAATTATTAGATTATCTAGAATCTCTGGGTTGTTAGGATTATTTGCAAATTTGGTTTGAAGTGTGTTGAGTCTTTCGGAAAGTGGGATGAGGTTGGTTTTTTCATACAGTAGTTCGTTTGAAGGATTATGGAGGGGGTTATTGGGATGTCGGATTTTGGTAATAGTTCTAAGAGATGCCCTTTCTCCTACATAAAGGGGATTGAGAGTTGGTTTATTGGTGTTCAGGAATATTATGGATGCGTAGTCAAGGATTGGGCGGCAGATCGTCTTGTATATGTGCGTGGCACATTTAATGTCAATTCCATTGTTTTTATACGTAAGGGATCGGAAGTGTTTTGCTCGGAATCTGATTTTACATTTAATGGAGTTAGTGTGAAACTTAAAACTTAGTTTAGGGTCAAAGTTTACTCCTAGATATTTACAAATATGAGATGAATTTAAGGATTGTTGGTTCATTTGGATACTAAGTGAATTTTCATGGATTTTGTGGTAAGGAATTAGTAGTTGGGTTTTTAGCGGGTTTTCAAAAAGGCGCCATTTATTGAACCACAAATTTGTAATATCTAGCAAGGATTGCAATTGATCTATAGATTGGTTTAGAGATTTAGCGTGAGAAACCAATGTTGTATCATCAGCATATTGTAGGATGTAGGAGTTTGGATTAAAACAGGATGGGTTAGAACTATATATATCAGAGCAAAAAATATTATATAGGAGAGGAGACAAGGGAGATCCTTGTGGAACACCTTGTTGTGGAGTGAAAGGATCGGAGTAGGTATTAGCTATGCAAACCTTAAGAGTTCGATCATTTAAAAAACCTATTATTATATTAATTAAATGGTTAGGCACCTCTAGGACTGATAGCATATGGCCTCTATGCCAGACAGAGTCGAATGTCTTGTTTATATCCATAAACAAGACGCTCGAGTGTCTGCCTTCGAGGTGGGATGTTTGGATGTTAGATGTCAGAATAGTTAATGGATGGCTTGTAGATCTATTTTTTACAAAACCAAATTGTGTAATGGGTATTTTATTGTGGATACATTTTAGAAGTTTATTTTGCAATATACCTTCAAATAGTTTACCAAGAACTGGGAGAAATGTGATAGGGCGGTAACTAGCTGGGTAAGAAAGGTTAGCATCATTTTTAGGGACGCATACAATTGTTCCCATTTTCCATTCATTAGGAAAATATTGGTGAAAAAAACAATAATTGAAAATTTTTAATATGTAGTTATGAACGTCGTCATTGAACTGTTTTAAAATTTGTCTAGTTAATAGATCATGTCCTGGTGCTGAATTTTTACCTTTATTTAACAAATCGTAATAGTCGTCTTTGTGTATTGTTTCGTCCAAAGGAGTGTCGTACGTCTGTCTACAAAATATGTCGTACCATTTGTTTACGTTTTCTAAATGAATATTGTCAAAATTGTCACAGTTGGAGAAGGCAAATGCGTGGTTAAAGTGTTTTTGAAAAGTATTGGCAATGTCAATGTCAGATGAAAAACTATTCTTGGAAACCGGGTCTGTTATTGATTGTATGTATGATGTCCGTTTGTATTTAGTCAGTTTCTTAATCTCTTGAAAGTAGTTTTTTCCTTTCTTTTCATTAATTTTGTTGCAAGCCGTTATGTATTTGTCTTGTCTGTACTGGAAAATTAAGTCGTGTATGTTTTTATTCAAGTCATTGAACTGTCTTTTTAATGTTCCGTCATTTGTATTTCTAAACTCACGATATAATTTTCTTTTATATTTAATAAGACGCATAATACGTGGGGAAAGAGGGTAATTATAGTAGGATTTTAATGTTTTAGGGGTATGACAATGGATAGATGATGCTATTAGTTAAAAAATAATGAAATGGTAGTGGGAGATATATTTGGGTGAGATATAGCAAATGCAGAAAGTTCTTGGTTCACTTTTGTTATGTTACACATATTTAGGTTATAAATAAACTCCTTAGGGAAAGGTAATATTTGGATATCAATACTAAATCTAATTGCCAAATGGTCCAAACAAAGGTCAGGGATAACATTAACAGAGTGGATAAGGGGTTTTATACTAGACAAACAAAGGAGGATATCAGGAGTAGTGCTCTGATTATCGTTCATAATAAACGTTGGTGGAGTAAATATTTTAGAAAAATCAAAGTTTGTTAGAAACTGTTGGAGGTGACGGGTTTTCCTTAGATTTAAGTTGAAATCACCAACAATAATACAGTGAGGATAAAGAGAAGCTTTTACAAAAATATTATCTTCAATAACAGAGGATGGGTGAATGTAAACAAGGAATATGTGGAGTCTGTCCTAAAGGAAAGGAATTGAGAAGTGGATGCAATCATTTAATGCATTATTGATGCTTGGAGGGTTTTCTTTCCTAATTTTAATACATGGATGAGTCATAGATACGGATCCACCTCTATAATTCTGGTTAATAATATTGGCAGGATTTTGGATAATGGACCAATTTTGAAACGATATAGGATTTGGAGATTTCGTTTCAACAAACAAAGCACAGGAGATGTTATTAGTTGGAAGGAAGTTTTTTATGATATGGGATTTTCGAGCAAAACTATTAATGTTGGAATAAAGGAAATTTAGGCTAGACATTTTAGGTTTGAGTTATGGTGACTTGTACGCCTCCTATAGGAGAGGTGGGAGGGGCTTGATCTGGGTTAAGGAGATCTAACATTACTATAAACATTCTGTTGTTGGAGAAGGATACAATTGTGTCAATGTTGTATGATTGAATGAATCTACTTTTTAATTTTTGGATTAGTTGTTGTCTGTCTGTTATTTTGGGAGAATTAATTTTGTGTACATACGTGTCAATGATATGGTCATGAATGATGACAGGTGAGTGAATTCTTGAAGCCTGAGTTATTTGTTGCGCAATTTCTTCTGATCTCTTGTTTGCCGATTTTATTTTGATGTTCGGTATTCCTTCAATTGGAGCAGTAGGTCGGTTTTTACACTTAAGCAACCACGCTTTGTGGCCTTCTTCCTTGCATGATGTGCATGTTGGTGGGTTGGTAGTTGTGCAGCTAACAGTCTTATGGTTACAATCCGATTTTATTAATTCTTATTTTATAAAAACAAAAAAAAATAGGTCAACATCTCCGATCCGTTGTGGAATAATTGTTATAATTTCTTGCAAATTTTGTACTTATTTATTTTACAAATTTATTTAAAAAATATAAATAAAAAACATAAAAATGTGCATTATTTTGCTAGATATATAAATCATTAGTTACCCCATAGAGAAAAAATAGTATCAAACCCCTAAGCTGGTAAGCAACCGGGGCAAGTGTCCTTTAAGCGTATTAGTCGAGACCGAATGGCTACCCGCAAAAGAAGATAAATATAACCTAGTAACTGAATCACCCTAGAAGCGCGTTTTTAAAGCCTAACACTTTTGTCTATTTATTTAATCGAGTGGTCAAGACTAACCCACATCAATTAATTGGCTACATTGTCCAGTAAAGTGATCGTCAAAGTAAATCTTTGATTTGTGAAACAACCTAATTCCGGTGACTATACTTCTTTGGTACTTTGGCGATGAATTTTCAACGTCCCTACCAATGCTCCATAGAAGCTGTAAAGAGCCAGATAAGTAAAAAAAAATCTCACAAACGTAGAGAATAAAATTTTAAAACAAAAACAGTTTACCAAATGCTTATTGGCATATCTTAAAAAAAAGCAGTAACGTTTAAGTCAAACACTCCACTTGAAACGTCTGCAATGCAGGCCCTAAACAGCATTTTCAAAAAGTAACTCAGCAGTGCCAAAACCAAAAAAACAAAAAGTCTAGTCAAGACGGACACCTCTTGTGCTGGGATGGCAACTCCTGCTAAACCTATACAAAAAAATACGTTATCAAGCCAAAAGCTTACTCAGAATAAAAATTCCAAGCTTTCTAGCAAAACAACTCCTTCTAGGCAACCTAAAAATGAAACAATAAAGTTTAGATTAAGCCTAAAAATCTCCAGTTTTTTAACAAAAAAAAGTAAAAGTCAGCTACAAAGAAACTGTACGTAAGTACTTCCAAGTAGCTGTCACCAACCGGTGTCATCCCTTAGGTAAAACTATTAAAGTACACCTCCTACCTTTGGAGGGTAGTCACAGCAAAAAAAAATTGATAAGATGACCAGTAATAATAACACATCCTTAGGGTAGCTAGTAAAAAGAGCATAAAACATCTGTGGCCGGAATCAAAACTGACCGTTGTACAGACGGATCACCTTCTTAGGCTGACAAAAATTACTCTCTAGCTTCCAAGACCTGCATATAATATTGAAATAGTCTCCTAAAAAGGCAGAACCAAAAACTCAACGTAAAGAACTGGAGCGTCTTTTAAGGCTCCAAGAAAAAAAAACTCAAAAGATCGACACTTTGTTCTAGGTATAGAAAAGAAAAACGTTAAAAAGTTAATAAAAAAAAAACAACCAAAAAAGCTACATATTCCTCAAGCTACCCATTAAAGTAACCACCAAAAATGACAACAAAAAAAAACATAGAGGTAAAAAAGTCGACTTACCCGGACAAAGCCAAAAAAAAAACCACCCGTTCACGTCCGGAATGAAAACCTATCCGGACAAAGGTGGGAAGAAGAAACACCCCTTCAAAACAACATAGAAAAAACCAATTGACAAATCGCGTAATCGTAATTTAATGCTACCTGCATCACTGTCAAGCAATTGCCGCAAACTAGAAGATACAATAGTCATAATTCAGAAATCATGAATAGTAAAAAGGTAGTGAATTTGGCAAATTTAATGAAAATATTTAGCAAACATAAACGGTAAGCTAAAGACGTGCATTTGATTATCCAAATTTCAGTAAAAACGTTACAGCTGTGAGGATGAACTTGGCTACGAGATTAGTTTTTAATTACGTGGCCAAGTTGATATAAAAAATCAAAAACACAAATTCCAAAATACACAATTTTATTATTATAAAACCGCAATAAATATTACATTAGCAAGAATAAGTATTATTCATATTATTAAAAAAAAAGAATAAGTATTTCAAGCAAAATTCAGAACCGACTTGTATCTACGTTGGCTTAATTGACAAATCACAAATGTAAACCAAAACCCAAATCTGACCAACAAACCTGCCATTTAAAACAACTTATTGCAGCGTTTAAAAACCCATAAAATTTTATGTAAACCTAAAAATGTTGAAGAAATTGAAAACTACGTAGGTAAGTTGAGAAATTCTGTAACACAGGCACACAAAAAATCCTTCCAACTAAAATCAGTGTCTAGTTCTGATAGTACCATGCCCTAGTAGTGTTGCGTATTTGTATAAATAATTGTAACCGCAAACAAATTCTTGCAATGTAGACGTGCTGTTGGCAAAACATAGAAACTATCTCCAAAAATAGTACTAAGGCTATATGCAGCTGCATAAGACTTAGGTTTCCTTATAGAGCAATAGCCTGGTAGACAAAAACCAAGTGTAACAGGCGGCATGCGGTATGCAAACAACAACAACTGCAGTATTTATTACTGCAAGCAATGATTTTTTGTCCATTCCTTGACGTCTATAAGAACACCATAATGTCGGTGCGACGGCACAGTAAAGTAGTTTAAACGTACATAAAGATAAATCAGCTAATTTGTGACTCTTCTTCCATCATTTTGTTATCAATTACATAGTTCTACAATATTGCTTAGCGTTCTATTAAAACTAATTAAAAAACATTTATTGAGATTAACAACAAAAAGTTGTTAATAAGAGACCAAGCATTCCAAACCTTGTTGTAAAAAACTGTTCGCATTTGTGTAATTCAATTCAACCTGCATCACTGCCAGACTGCTGTAGCACACTATGTAGTAAACTAAAAGTAATCTAGAATACAATAGCCATAATATTTTTGCAAACAAAATAAAAAATTTGGTATAGTACTGCAAAAGTCGCAACAAAAACCTTACAATTGGTTGTAATGCAAACTCCCACCGTTGTACGAGAAAGCAAAAACACTTACATTGAAGTCGACGTATTTGGCCTCAATGTCAGATCGTAGATAGATAAAATAAATTTGTTCTAGGCTATTTCATATTTTAAGCAACAAATACAAAAATTTGAAATTTTTTTAATTTTTTTGCTTTTGAAATATATAAAAAACAGGTATTTTTTAAAAGAAATCAATTTTATTGTAAAAAGGAAGGTATGCTATTAACATTTAAAAACGATATCAGTCAAATGGCCGCCACGGTTACGGTTCAGTACCAAATTATTTTCATAAATTTTTTTCAATGACCAATTCGCACATTTGCAGCTGTATGTCTTCGATAACTTTACAAATTCCATCTTTAAGATCTTGAATCGATTGTGGAGCATTGGCATAGACCTTATCTTTCACAAGGCCCAAAAAAAAACTCTAAAGGTGTTAAATCGCAAGATTTCGGTGGCCAATTGTAATCGCCTCTTCAAGAAATAACACGGTCTGGAAACTTTTCTTGCAAAATTGCAATTGTTTTGTTGCTTGTGTAGCACGTAGCACTGTCTTGCTAAAAATTAACGTCGTCCACATAAATATCTTTCAATTCCGGCCATAAAAAATCATTAATCATAGCTCTGTAGCGCCATCCATTCACCGTACCAGTTGCACCAGCCTCATTTTTGAAAAAGTAAAATCTAATCACACCACCAGCCCAAAAACCGCACTAAACAGTGACACGTTGAGGATGCAAAGACTTTTCAACAATCATTCTTGGATTTTCTGAACCCCAAATGCGACAATTCTGCTTAATAACAACAAGGTAAAAATGAGCCTCATCACTGCAGATAATTTTTTGATAAAATTCCGCATCATTTTGATGCATTTAAAGAACCCAATCAGCAAAGATACGACGGTTATGGTGATCGACCAACTTGAGTTCTTGTGTTACTTGAACTTTAAAAGCCTTAAGACTTAAGTCTGTTAGCAAAATACGGTGTAATGTCGTTTGTGGAATGTCTAATTCCAAAGATCGACAAGAAATCGACAAACCTGGGTTTTTTTCAACACTACGGGCTACACCAGCAATATTCTTATGTGTTCTTGAGCGATGCACACGGTTTCGATTCTTCACATCACAAACTTGTCCCAACAGCTCAAATTTTTTCACCAGGTTTACTATTGCCGGCCGAGAAGGTGCTTAACACCGACCAAAAAATGCTTTAATTTTGCGAACTGTGACTGAAAAATGTTTACCATTTTTGTAGTGAATTTTATTCATTTCAATGCGTTGTTGAAGCGTGTATCGTTCCATTTTTAATAATGGCGTATTTTTACTTGTCAAATATCAAAAGATAATAGCTTCAAAATTGGCAGCTGCCCAAAAAACCTGCTATTCAAAATGAAACTTCCTATTGGAAAACCCTTTATTAAGACAATTCTTGACTATTATTTAGCTTTAAACAAGTTTTTTAAACAATTTAAGAAATAAGTTTAGTCTTCTAATCTTGTTTTATTGATTTTTATGCAGCAAACCGATTTTTATGCAATTTTTGCAAACTTTTTAACTTTAATTTTTTTGCTTCATAATTTAAAACCAATAACTTTGTTTTTAAACTTTAATAATAATTCAAGAAGATAAAATTCAAAATAACAAGGGTTCTAGCGTCTATTTGTTGACTTGGTCGATTGCCCAAAGATATATGTGTTTGGTTGCCAAACTGATAATTCAACTTTGAAATTACAAAACCGGTCACCAATCTGTTAATCTAAATCCGGCCTTCAAAAGTAAAAATCCGGCCACTTACTTGTTTGTTTGCTAGTCAAAGTATTAACCCGGCATCTTAACAACAAATCTGGTTTTTAAAAGTATAAATCCGGCCACCAACGTGTTAAGTTTAGGTGTCAAACTAATCCAACCTCCTAATTGCAAATTCCGACTTTAAAACTGGAAACTTGGTCACCTACGTGATAATTTTGACTGGCAAACTGTTAATTTGACTTTAAATTCACAATTCTAGCCTCCAATGTGTTGAATTTTGTTTTCAAATTGTTAATTCGGCCTTTTAATTGCAAATCTGGCTTAAAACACTGAAAATCCAGCCACTATCATGTAAGTTTGGCTGCAAAACTGTTAATTTTACCTCAAAATTACAAAACTGAAAATCCGGCTTTTTAAAATATAAATCCGGCCATCAAAATATGTTAAGTTTAGTTGTCAAACTGTTAATTTGGTCTTGAAATCACAATTCTAGCATCCAATGTATTAAATTTTGTTTCAAATTGTTAATTCGGCCTTTTAATTGCAAATCTGGCTTTCAACACTAAAAATCCGGCCACTAACACGTAAGTTTGTGTAAGTGCAAGTTTGTTAATTTTACCTCAAAATTACAAAACTGAAATACCGGCTTTTAAAAATGTAAATCCGGCCATCAAAATATGTTAAGTATAGTTGTCAAACTGTTAATTTGATCTTAAAATTAAAAATGTTGTCATCAATGTGTTAAGTTTGATTGTTAATTCTAATTGCAAATTCGGCCTTCAAAAGTATAAATCCGGCCAACAGAACTGGAAATCCGGTCAAAAACGTGTTTGTAGTTTGGCTGTCAAACTGTAAATCCGTCGTCCTAATTGCAAATCCGGAGTTTAAAAGTATAAATCTGGTCTTCAAAACCAGCTACTAACGTGTATAATTTGGCTTCTACACTATTGATTTGACTTCAAAATTATAAAACCGGTTATCAACGTATTAAGTTGACTGTCAAACTGTTAATCCGGCTTGCTAATTGCAAATCAGGCCATTAATGTGTTAAGTTTAGCAGTCAAACTGTTAATCCAATCTCCTAATTGCAAATCTGGACTTCAAAAGTATAAATCCAACCTTCAAAACTGAAAATCCGGTCACTAATGTGTTAAACTGTTAATCCGGCCTTCTAACTGCAAATCTGTTTTTAAAAGTTCAAATTCGGCCTTTAAAACTAGAAATCCGGCCATCGACGCCTAGGCTTTCAAACTGTTAATTTGTCCTTAAAATTAGAAACTATTTTGTCATCAATTTGTTAAGTTTGACTGTCAAATTGTTAATCCGGCCTTCTAATTGCAAATCCGACCTTCAAAAGTATAAATCCAGTAAACTGGAAAGTCGGTCACTAATGTGTTAAACTGCTTGTCTGGACTTCTAATTGTAATTCAAAACTGAAAATCAGGCCATTACGTGTTTAGTTTGGTTTCGAAACTATTAATTTGACAAAACCGGTCTTCAAAGGTATTAATCCAACCTTCAAAAGTGTAAATCCGATTTTCAAAACTAGAAATTTGCCTCCCAACATGTTAAATTTCAATAAACCCAACTACTTTACAATTTATGTATAAACCACATTTCAAAAAAAAAACAAACACAAAAAAAACTTTGGTCCAAAAAAGACCAAAAAACTGTCATATGCTAATCATTTAATAGAATGCACACATTAATTTAAAATATTATATAAACGTAATAAAGGCTAAACTTAATCTACTAGAATTAAAAATATTAATAAATTCAATAAACATTACATTGAGTACATATTTACTGTAAAATATACATACCTACAAAAATACAAATAAATCATCAAACTGCAATTTCATAAATCGCACCAAATCAATTTTGAAATATGTCAATATTTCTATTGAAAAAAACACATATCGTCATATATTTTTCATTTTCCAAACTTAATAAGTATACTAGCGTTGGTTAATAACAGTTCTTGTCGGCAAATGTGTGTGAATCATATCGGTAAAACGTTGTGAAAATAAGTAAAAATGTATACACTACTGTGCAGAAAATAGTAAAAAGACTTAATTAAAGTGATAACATAATTACTAAAGTAGTCCGAGTGTAGTTGTAAACGACTAAAATTTTATAGACGCTGTGCTGCTGAGAATGGAAATTATAAGGTAAGAATGTTGATTATTGCTGATAACATTGAACAACTGTGTTTATAATAATTAGTTAACATAACCTAAATAATGAAATAATTATAGCCAAAACATTGCTGGATTAAAATCATAATAATTTGTGTAAAAAAAACTAAAATCAATTATATTATATATTATAATTAACAAAATATCTTCACTACTCCGTGTGTATTGTGATACGGTTCTAGTTTATAGTAAAAAGAAGACAATGAAATACATTCATTAAGTTTAGATTGGAATATTTTATGTGAATTAACTGATTAAAGATATTTAGTTAGTACATTTATGGTATTCTGTCTAAAATTATTCATTCAATCGCCTATTATTAAAACATACCTTTTGTAAATTTCAGTATCATCAATTATCACTACCTCAATATAAATGAAATTATCCCACCATTATTAAAAGCACTAAATGTTTATAACACATTAATATTATTAATACACTGCATCCGTGCGTCAGCTGTCCAACGCACCAAACGATCGGAAGGAGACTGATCGGCATCGGGCTTAATCGGCTATAGCCAAGTTTTGATTTTATTGTTTTTATTCCTGCAGTCGAGAGTGCAGTGATAAGACACAATACCATCTTTGCGATATCTAGGTCACATTCAAATACAATAATAATAAATTTTAGTTCTGAATTGAAATTATAAAGAAATATAAATATTTGCGAATTATACATACTTATGTAGAAATAAGAATGACGTTTTCGTTATAATACTTCAAATTACAGTAGCAGTTGGTCTTAATATCAAGAGCAAAACGAAATATGAATAAATATTGAAAACTACCTTAATAGCTTTCCTTTGATCAGGTAAAACTATTCTGTCAATTATAACATTTATAAATTAAATTCGAGCAATAAACTTTATAAGAACGTTACCCAGTTTCATCAGTTTCTAAAGTTAAATCTAATAAATTGCATTTATAATATAAGACAATTGATGTCCAGGTTACAGCTTTTTACTCACAATACATTCACACTAGCATTTGTTGTTGTGTACTCACCTGAAAATAAAAGAAAATACATATTAATTTATTTAAAAATTTAACATTTTTAAAAATACTACAATCTTACCAATATATTTTTAAGCATTATAGTAGGTTTATTTAAATTAGACCATTTAGAACAAATTTGAACATATTAGATTGTATATAATTTCTAGTTCTAATTCCAACATACAGGATAACAAAGTAAATCCTGTTTATATTATAACTGAGTGTAGATTTTAGGAAAATTTGATTAAACAAACGAAAATGTTTTAAGATTAATCAAATATTTCTCAAAAATTACATTAAATTTTCTTTCTAGAGTTGTAAAAATTTAAATAAACATACAAAAAATGTATTACCTATTTTTCAAATTTCTAAATAATTATTTTAATTTATAGAAATATGTATTGTAACTTGCTGTTATAAAGCGTACATTGGCATTGCAAAGTACTTAGCTTATATTCTGAGTTTATTTTAACATTTAAAGAAAATTATCCGGTTAACTAAGAAAAAAAAATGTTCTACTATATATTTTATTAAACAAAATAAACTTGGTAGAAAATTTTTAAAAGAACTTTTACAATAATTAAATATTTATTCAGTAGTTAAATACTGGTAATTTTCTGAAGCAATTAAAATGATTTTCATATTTGATTCAGTTATCTGAAAGCATGTGTAGAAAATCCCACATTATTTAGTTAAATTTAAACTAAATTAATAGATAAGTTATTTTCTAAGGTAAAAATAGATTACTTTTTTTTGTTATTTTTTTAATAAATTTAAGTTGCACGCCAGATGCAATTCACAGTAAACAAATTGCAATACTAAAAAAGTTTACTGGAAAATGTATGCTAATTTGTTTTTAATTTGCTTTTAACAATAAGTTAAATATGCACAGAAACAAATTACTGATCGTGATTGTGTAAAACTATTATTGCAGACCACAAAACATACAAAATGGGCATCTAAATACTTTACATCTCTTATGTGTCATAAGAAGAAAAAGTTTGCACATAGCCTTAATTAGTTGTTAATGACGCATCAAAAATCTCAACAAAAAAACAACTAATTTCCATAAAATAATGGAAAGTTATTAGAAAACCTTACTTGACCTAAAACTATTATGTGATATAAGACGGTCAATTGTTGCAATAAAACCATTTAAAAGCAATACCTAATATTTTTAGTGCAGGAAACACTGCATAACACAAGTAGAGACTTATCTATACAGGGACGGTTTTAATCGTTTTTTTATTACGTTTCCAAAAATGCACCCCTCCGAGCTTGATCAAAAGAAACATTAAGAAAAATACATCTTGAGTCATTGCATTTATTTTCAAAACCAATAGGTTTTAAAAGTATACAAAACCTGTCACACCTACAGACGTCAATCTGATGCTCTCTGATGGTGTGATCAACAGGTCTGTTTGAACAATTCTTTCCCGGAAAGCATCTTTATTGTTGGCGGGCTCCGCATAAACTTTATCCTTACACAAAAAGTCCAAAAGAATCATGACCAAATATTGCGAAGACCGCAACCAATCCATCTTCTCGGAAAATGATGATTGTTAATTGCTACATGGTAATGTAGTGGCTGGACAGCCACCTAATTGGACTATTTGATTACTTTATCATTTAAAGGCATGCAGTCTAAGATTGGTTATTTTAAAAATTTTTAAAAAAACTTAACCATGCCAAATGTAAGCGTTATGCTGATTAAAGATACCCAACGCGAGCAAAAGTTGCCTTATAGTTCCAAATCACCGACCGGAAAAAGAAGTGTCATTTGTTGTTTGCTGCAAAAACCATTCAAAAAATTCTCCTTTTTGCTCCAGTTTATTGAGTAACAAATTCTGAAGTTTTTGCAGATGGGATGAATAACAACTGCCTGCTTTCAAAGACCTGCTTACAGTGCTTTACGTATATCCTAGTTGCTATTAAAGTTTGCTGATAGAAAGCGTTTTATTTTGAAGATGTGTGAAAATACCATCTTTAAAAGTATTGTAAAACACTGAATTAGCAAGCAATCTCCTTATCCTTATCTACGGGTGTACTCAATTACTATATCGTATATCGTCGTACTATAACGTGTGTGCATGTCGTTCAGTTAAAATACGTGATTTAAGTGGTAAAAAGTTGAAATTAAATTTCAGTTTTTACAAAATATTAGTGATATTGTGCGTATTTGTTTTATGTGAAAAAATATGAAAATCGAACTTATAACAGAGGAGATTTTGTGATATTAATGCATTGTGTCTACTAAACAAAAGAAATACACATAAAATTCCACACTGAAAGCTGAAAAACAAATATAAAAAAAAACAGGTTTGTTGACCTGTAAATATTTATTCAGTAAATGTAATTTTATTTTATTTTATTTTATTTATTAAATTTTATATATATGTAAATACAATTATACAAATTTTATTATTATTATTATTTGGTAATAATCTATCTTAACTTTTATATCTTATTAATATTACACTTTCCGTGGTCTTCCTTTTTATCCAACTGTTAGTCACCACTCAAAGACCCGTGTGGTTTGAAATAAATCCTGTTATTTCACTATTTTACTTTATTTTACTATTTTATTTATATTTTAAATTAATTTATTTTACGCTAGGTATTTAAACATTGTCGCCCTGACTAAATACGGGGTAATTTTAATTTTTAAATTTTAGTTAAAAATAGAATTGTTTGTTTGTTATTACAAATCTTAATTAATTAATATCTGCTACAATGCCTAACTGCCATTGTTGTAATACAGCAACAACTGATATAAACTCAGTGACTTGTTGTGTGTAATAAAATATTTACTTCTAATTGTGCAAGTTTATCTGAAAAGGATACTAAAAATGGACATGTACATCTTGCTGCACTTATGATTTAACTGCGCATTTATCATTACTGAAAAATGCTATCGAACTGTTGCAAAAAGAAATCAGTGCCTTGAAAGTAATTCAACCCAATCCTAAGTCTATTAGCAGTAATACTGTCAATGAAGTGATCAGTGAAATTAATGAGCGCAAAAAAAGAGAAAACAATCTAATCATTACAAATTTGTCGGAATCAATATAATTGCCAGAAGATAAAAAATGTGTGTTGGATATTATAAATAAAGTGAATATTAACAACTCGGTAGTATCGACTGATGTGAAACACTTTAGACTAGGTAAGCCGCGTGATGATGGTAAACCACGGCCTATTAAAGTAATTTTCACATTACCCGAACATGCCAAAACTATATTCATGCAAGCTAAAAACTTACGAAATTATAACGAACTGAAGAATGTTTATATCAATAAAGATTTAACTCCATGTGAGAACGAAGAAAGGAAGCACATTATAGGAAATTATTATCAGCGTTTGGAGAATGGAGAAAAGATATCGCTTAAATATTATAACGGGTTTCCAAGTATTGTCAAACAAAAAAACCAATAAGTACCCAACAGCCTACAAATATAAAGATATATTATCAAAATGTTCGTGGTTTAAATACTAAAACATTTGAATTTTATAACAATGTATTAACGTCAGATGACGAATTTGACATAATAATGTTGTCAGAAACTTGGGGTAATCCATATCTTAAAAACTCTGTACTTTTTCCAACTAATTTTACAGTTTACCGAAAAGATCGCATAAATAGTCGAGGTACTGGCGTACTAGCTGCGTTTAACTCTAAGTTTGTTACATCTGAATGTGTGTTAAATGATCCTGATTTAAATCATCTGAATGTGGATATTTTAATTGTTAAAATGTATGTCAACCCCAATGTTTTTTGTAATGTTATTGTTTTATATATTTCACCCTCAACACCTCTTCATATGTACACATTAATTTTTCATAAACTCGAAATAGGTGGTTTTGTGGATGATAACTACATATTTATAGGAGATTTTAACGTAACTGCTTTTCCGTCTGTAAATTGTCATAAATCCAATGCACATCTAAATTTTATAAATTTTAATAATGGAATTCAGTATAATTCAATTGAAAATTTTAACGGCAGGCTACTTGATCTTATTTTATGTTCGGAAAACATTAAGTGCAATACTGAGCGAAGTGAGTTTGTCCTTGTTAAGGAAGATAATCATCATCCGGCTTTGGTATCAACACTTAAATTTAAAATAAAATTGGAAAGTAAATGTTTCGTTTCTAAATTACCTCGATATAACTTTAAAAAAGCAAATTTTGTTCAATTATATGATTTAATCTTGACAACTAACTGGACTCCAGTTACATTATTAGAAGATCCGGATGTGGCATGCGAAAAATTTTACTCAATGTTAAATAGCTTCATTGATATAACCGTTCCTAAATCCAGTACAAATGTATGTTTTCGATTTCCAGTTTGGTTCTCAAAACAAACAATACACAATGTAAAACGTAAACGTCATTATCGTAATCTATCTTTAAAACATAATACCCAATTTAATAGAATGCAATTTAGTAGACTCCGAAATACTGTAAAAAGAAATATAAAAGAAGACTTTAACAATTACATTGATGGTGTTGAACAAAACATAGTTAATGACCCTAAAAAACTATGGTCTTATATAAATACTAAAAATAAAAAAACAAGAATTCCAAGTAAAGTATTTAATAAAAATGAATCCTACGATAGTCCACAAATGATAACTAACGCTTTTGCAAGTCACTTTTCTTCAGTATTCTTGAATATATCCAGTGAGTTTGATAATGAAGTACCAAATGTTTGTAACAAAAATATTTTATTATTAAAAAAATTTGAAGAGATTGAAGTAATTGAAGCAGCAAATTTGATAAAACCAACTTTAACTATGGGTCCTGATATGATACCTGCGCTTATAGTCAAGGACTGTTGTAATATTTTGGCTAAAAATCTTTGTCACATTTTTAATTTAAACATTTAGAACAAATCTTTTCCAGTCTGCTGGAAGACAGCAAAAATAACTCCTGTATTTAAATCTGGTACAGTTAATGAAATTAAGAACTACCGTCCTATATCTTTGATATGTAATTTTGCCAAGTTGTTTGAATCAATGATATTCAAAGTTATTTACTGTCACATAAAAAATTATTTAAGTTCTAAACAGCATGGATTTATTAAAGGTAGATCTACGGTTACTAATATTTGTACATTTGTTGAAAAAATATCAAATGCTCATGATAATCGATGTCAGGTTGATGTCATCTATACTGATTTATCAAAAGCATTTGACCAAGTGCAACACAATATTTTGATAAAAAAATTGCATACATTTGGTATAGGGTCTGACATAATATCACTATTGGCATCATACCTAAGCTCAAGAAAAAAATTTGTAGAATATAATGGCATACAATCAAATGTATATATTGCAACGAGTGGTGTCCCTCAAGGATCAAATCTAGGCCCATTATTTTTTCTAATGTTTATTAATGATGTTGTAAACTGTATAAACTCAGACTGCTTAATATATGCTGACGATATAAAAATATTCAGAATTTTTTTAACTCATAATGATTGTACTTTATTACAAGCTGATTTATTGCGTTTGTGCGAGTGGTGCAATAAAAATTGTCTAAATCTAAACGTAGATAAATGTAAAATTATGTCTTTTTCAAGAAAACATATTAATATTAACTATGAATATTTTATGGATGAATTCAAATTAGGCAGAGTAGCATTAATCACCAAAGAATGTAATAAACTTTTAGGATTTATCCTGCAAAATACAAAACCGTTTAAAGGTATAGTGGCATTATCAAAGTTCTACAATGCTTTTATACGCAGTAAGTTAGAATATGCATCAATCATTTGGCATCCAGCATATAATACGCATAGTAACAATATTGAAAAAATACAAAGGAAGTTTTTAAAAGCATTATACTACAGAAAATATAAAATTTATCAAGTCCAAGGATATTCACAGCAAAATCTTCTAGAAGAATTTAACTATACGTCACTAAACAAAAGAAGAATGATTCACCAAGTACTTTTTGTCCATCAAATTTTACATAATGATGTTACGGACTCAGAGCTATTACACAACTTAAATTTTGTAACACCTCGACTCACCAGCCGATCAAACCACGTGTTTTATACTCCAAGAGCAAACACGTTTCATCGTCAACAATCACCAGTAATGTCAATGTGTAACTACGTAAATGTTTATTGTTCTGAAATTGATATATTTCATGTATCTCGTGACGTACTAAACTCATATCTTTTAAATGAAACCAATATTTTATAAATGATTGTTCATCTTTTAACTCTTGCTTAAATTTTATATCTGTTATCTTATTTTATGTTTTATTTTTATCTTATTTTATCTTATTTTATGTTTTATTTTCATTTTATTTTATTATATTTTAAATTTATTTTGTAGTTGTTCAACTATTTTTTTGTAGAAATTTTATATCTGATTTTTGTCTTTGAGTTTTTAATATTATCCTGTAATTAGTTTTATTTGAACTGCTGAGTAATAAAGAATTATTATTATTATTATTACTACTGTAGCAGATGTAGTAATCCCAATACAGTTTGATAGGTATACTGAGCAACTTAGTATCCACGAAAAAGTCGTTTCTTTTGTTGCATTCATACCGTTTTTGTGTTCGTTTCTTGCGGTTTACATTCCACATATGTTATAGACCAAGCTGTACTAGGATTACTGTATTTAGCTGCAGTGTAAATACTTGGCAGAATTATGATTATTATACATATTTATACGCAATTTAAAATACATTACAACTTTACTCAGAAAAAATCCAAAAGTTATAAAAGTTTGACATGCACAAACAAAAATTAGAGCAAAATTGTAGTCAACGGAACGCATTTTATGCATTCTTTTTTTTTTACTTTAGCTGGAAAAAGGTGCAAAAAAAAAAAAAACCAGTCTTTCGTTTGATTATTTATAATAATTTATAAGGTTTGCAAAAATTGAGACATTCCAAAACATGGTAGTTATTTAATAGTTTAGAATGAAGTAGCCTACCCACCCACCTAAGTGTTGGTTATTATGAAATTGGATCACGATCTTCTCTTGTGGCAAAATGATTTTAGGCAAACAAACAATTATTTAATGACCGATACTTGGGCGGGTGGGTGAGCAACTCCAAATCAATTTAACAGGCCGATAGTTTGGATCACCACTTAGTCCGTTGACAAAATGACTTTTAACTTTAGCAAAAAAGACAAACATCTAATTTTTAAATGACGGACACAAAGCAAAGTAACAAGCTAATAGTTTAGTTAGGAGCGGCCCACTCACCCACTCAAGTGTTGGTTATACAAAAGTTGGACTTCAACCTTCTCTTGTAATAAAATGACTTCTGAGGTCCGCTTAGATAACAAACAAAAATTAGAGCAAAATTGTAGTCAACGGAACGCATTTTTTTTCATTTTTTTCATTTTTTTTCTGTTTTACTTTAGCTGGGAAAAAGTGCATAACGTTTGGCGGTTTAATTATAGATCACCTTGTACATTTAAATTTTTTTTTTTGTGATTGTTGTTGTCTTTGATTTCTGTTTTGCATTTTTGTATTAAAAATTGTAAAACAACAAATTTTAATTGGTTCTGAATGTTACTAGATGAACTTTTAAGTCCCAAGACAGGAAACTAAAAGATTTCAAACTTTGAAAAGTCTAAAAAGTTTTGAAATAAAGTTAAAAATCTTGAAAGATGATTTTGAAAACCTTGCATTTAAATGTCCGGAAAAACTTTTGAAAAAGTTCTAAAAAACTATAATAAAGAAAAAAAAAACATTGAGAATTATTTTAAAGTTCAGAGCAGAATTTAAAAAATTTGAAACAATTTTAGAAAGTAACTAAAACCTTTTTGAAATTTTAAAATATTTGGTAAGACTTTTAAAAAGTTCTGAAGAATTATAGCAGATAAAAAAAGTTTTGAGATCTCAAACTTTTCAAGTCTTTGAGATATTGGAAAAAACTTAAAAAAGTTAAAAAAAACTACAAAAAACTTTTAGAATCCTTTTAAAGTTTTGAGAAAATTTAAAAAAGTAAAAATTATCACAAATATTAGTTTACGTGATTTCAAAAGACTGAAAGAAAGTCTTATTAAAAAAGTTTGAGATAGTTTTGCGAGTTCTGGAAAAAGGTTAATCTATAAAGATAATTTTAAAAGATTTTAGAAGACTAAACCATTCCAAAACATGGTAGCCATTTAGAAGTTTAGAATAGAGTAGCCTACCCACTCACCAAAGTGTTAATTATAAGGAAATTGTATCACAATCTTCTCTTGTGTCAAAATGACTTCTTACGTTTGCATAGAAGGCAAACAAGCAATTCTTTAATGACGGACACTTGGGCAATTCTCCAAAGCAATTTAACGGGCCAATAATTTGGACCAATACCTAGTCCGTTGACATGACTTTTGACTCTACTAAAAAAGACAAACATTCAATTATTTTAATGAAGGACACTTGAATAAGTAAACGGGCTACTCCAAAGCAAGGTAACAAGCTAATAATTTAGATAAAAGCGGCCCAACCACCCACTTAAGTGTTGGTTATTTAAAAGTTGGATTCCAACATTCTCTTGTAACAACATTACTTATGACGTCCGCATAGATTACAAAGATCAATTTTTTTTATGACGCACACTTGGGTAGGTGCCTGGGCTACTCTAAACCAAGGTAACAAGCCAATAATGTTGATAAAAGTAATCTTTTATTGTGACAAAATGATTTCTAATTTTTTGATGACCGACATTTGAGTGGGTGGGTGGGCTACTCCAAAACAAAGTAACGGGCCTATAGTTTAGATAGGAGTAACCCACCTACCCAACTATTGGTTATCAAAAAATTAGACCACAATCTTCTCTTGTAACAATATGATTTCTGACGTCCGCATAGTTTGGGTCATAATGTTTCTGAACATATTTGTATAATATATGTTATACAGAAAAAATAAAATTTAAAAAAAGCCTTTTTTAATATCAAAATTATCTTTAGAAATACAAAACAAATTATTTTTATCTACGCATTGTTATTAACTACTAAAAAAGGTCTTATAAATGTTTAAGCCTTCCAGAAATATTACTAACTGCAACTAATCCAAGAATCTATTTATTCAATACGCTTTCCTGTTGTTTCTTCTATGTATGAAACCTTGTATTGATTTTAAAGCTTTCATCAGTATCTATTTGATCACTATACCACTCTATGTTCCACAAACATACTTATCTGTAAAAAAGTTGTTGTAAACAAGTAAAATGTTTCTCTGTCTGTTACAGTTACTAGTTTCTGCATATCCTAAACATATAAATGCGTTGATTTTGCAAAGGTGTCCTAATCTCTTATTTTCTTTTCTTAAATAAATTCTTTTGCAACCGACTACCTCTTAATAATTTAAAAGAGAGATGAAGCTGGTTTCTCCAAAGCAATTTCATTGAAGTATTTAATCCTAAAAACCTGATTGTTTTAAAATTGTTAATTTTTTTTTACCTTCTGCGTTTTTCTTTTAATAATGAAATTCAAGGTTCAATTAAGGGTACTTTTGATATGTTGTTAAAACTAAAACACTATACAATATAAGTGTACCCAAAAGTTAACTTACTTTTATTTTTTTCTATTGTTTAGGGCATATATTTCTAATTTGACTGAACTAATTAGTAAAATTTGTTAGCGTTTGTAAATGTACCTAAACAAAACATAACATATACTTTGTGTTAGAAATATCAAAATTCAAACTTATGAAAGTAATAATATTATAAAACAATACTCTACAGTTGATTTTTGAACAATTTCAAATTTCAAATGTTTTTAATAGTAGTTCAAACAACTGTATAGAGTATAAAAAAATAACAACTTATTTATTGATAACAATTGCACCATATTAACTATCTAATTATAATCTTGAATAAGAATCTATTAGTAAAGTAATATAATTTCCATCAATAAAGTAAGACTATAAAAGTGCAAGTGATCTCAATGTCCGTATAACGCGACCTAAATAAACACAAAAGGCGAAAAGCAAATAATAATAACAGGCGGGTTGTTTTGTCTGAAGTGTAAGGTTTCATGTTATTAAATAAACATTTGACCTGAATATAGAATTGTGAGGAAATAATACTGAGAATTATCTAATATCTTGTACGTACTTTCATAGAAAAATCTATGAATATGAATTGTAGTTTTTTATGAATGGAATATAAATTATGAAGAGTAATCGATTATGAGAAGGGCAGACAATGACATGATGATTTCTTAGATAAAATCTTTAATTTATTGAATTTATGATTAAGTTTAAATATACGAACATATGAAAATATAGCATATCGTAACATTGAATTAAACTACGTATCAGACTGTATATAATTTACAAGAAAAAAAAAAGAGAAATGTGTAACTATTTAGAAATCATATTATTTATCAATCACTGAACATAAACAGAAAAAAAAGTTACATATAACAACCATTGTTAAAATGTCTAATAATAGGTAAATTTTCTACTTGCTGAAAACTGGTTTTTATTATTACAAATTAAAAAAAAATAATAAATAATATCATTGAATTTGCCTTATATCAATATAATTTTTAAAATATTACATCCACATATTGCATTTTGTAGCATAAAGATTTTAATTAAAAAATTGTATTGTACGTGGGTTGCTATTGAGAATAGAAAGAACAAATAAATGAAATTTATCAAAAATATTTTTATTGCTTTTTAAAATAATCGCTTTTAAAATGTATACACTTTTGCATGCGAATGAACCATCTTTCAAAGCATTTTGTCCAGTCATAAGATGATAGCTCTAAAACATGCGCTTTGAAGGCCTCAACCGCTTCTTTGGGCGATGAAAAGCGTTGTCCACGCAGTTTATCTTGATTACTAGGAACAAAAAAGGGGCTATAAGGCGGATAACCTATCAATTCGATCTTTTGTGTATCCAAATACTCGTTTGTTTCATGTGATGTGTCTCACACTGTCGTGATTCAAAATGATTTGTCGTTTTCGGTTGTGGTCTCTCAACTTACCAAAATCTTCAGGCAAACAAATGGTCGTATACCACGCTGAATTAACCGTCTTTTGATTTTCAAGAGCCACAGTTGCCGCATGCCCGGCTTTCGTAAAGAAACACTCCATCATTTTCTTCTTAACGCTTCGAGAACGAACAACTTTTGTTGGCTTTTCTTTACATTGAAACACCCAAACTGCCGATTGGATTTTTCTTTCTGGCTCATACTCATAAATCAACGACTCTTCACCTGTAACGATGTTGTATATAGCTTTGGATGCACCACAGTTGTATTTAGTAATCATTTAACGGCACCAATTGACACGAACATTTTTTGGAACATGTGTTAACAAATGTGGAAACCAACGTGCTTCCAAACACCAAAATGTTTGTGCAAAATCTTATGTATGCTTAAACATATCTTGATTTCGCTATAACATGACGATATTCTTCAATTAGTTTTTGGACAGCATTAATATTTTCCGAAACAACGACCGATTTTGGACAATTTTCTTTAACTTTGCCCGTGAGTAAACTACGGCCATGTTTGAATTCAGTGTATTAGCAATATACAGTATCTGTGGATGGCGCTTTATCGCCAAAAGTTGAATTCAGTTGATTAAAGCACTGTTCTTGAGTTAGACCACTTCGAAAGTCATAATAAATCATAGCTTGAACATTTTCTTGGCTTTCCATCTTTTGGCCGAGATGAAATTTTTAACTTACTATAAACACTACAAATAGTGCTCACACGTCAAAACGGTCTGAGTACGTACAATGTCAAAAATGTCAAACTTTACGATGGCAATGTCAGATTTCACCTGGCAATACCAGTGTTGCCAGTTCTCATTACATAAATAGCAACCCTCGTATTGGAATTGATGTTATTCTTTTAACGTAGATCTTTCTGAGCCTGCTAGAAATCCAATAGTCTAAAATATCTTCCTATTTGAAGCTAGTGGTAAAGCAATTTTTTTTTATGTTTATTGAATGCATTAAACGGTGCAATTTTCTGTCCATCATATCCAGACATCTATAGAGCACTAGTCAAGAATTGATAGCAGTATAAAATCGCGCGTTATCATGCTGGAAAACTGCCTTTGGGTAATGTCGAATGAGTGGAAGTAGATAATGTGCGAGATTGTTTTAATGTAACGGTTTTATGTGCTTAGAATGAATATTAAAAAATACTTTTTTCCGTTAGAGTGCAATTTTGTCTATACTGCAGCCTATTAGCCTTTTACTAAATTGTTAAAATGAGGCAAACATAAAGAACGCAATCTAAAAACACATTTTTGCCTATAAACGGTGCCCAATTGTTTGCGTTGATTCTGCTGGATCTCAAATTTCACTTCTCTTTAAGAGTTGATCTTTACGGTTTGGTATCTACGACAACTTTCTTCTACCAATTTATAATGATGTCTACCAACATGTTTGTAATTGTGATTTATTTTGACCTCACATGTAGAGAAAGATGCAAATTACCAGGTTTCTGTTAGTAAGATTACAAACAGGAACATAAACTAGTACATTAAGCAATATATATATAATATAAAAACACAATCAATTTAGCAAGATATAAACAAGACTACTAGCATTGACTAAAAATATATTAAAAATAGAAGCACGGTGTATTTGTTTTATCTTCTCTGTCTTAGTCTTTAGTTACTTCATTCGCAATACAGTAGTCAACATAAAATTATTCTGTATGGGCACCGTTTTTTGCTTTGTCGTGGCATCTTCACGAAAGGCTTGCTGTGTGTTGCATCATATATCTTTGTTTTAGCCCGGATGTTGCAATTGCGCTTTTTGACTCTTAGAGTAATTCTTAGCATTGTGCGCTCCATGGCTCTTTGTTGTTTTGATGATTGGTTGGATATTAACATAGTTTCTAGGCCATAAATAGCAACAGGCAGAATGCAGTCCGGTAAAACCGGTCGGGAAATGTGGTATTCTACACCACATTCCCCGACCCGCCCTTCCAACGTAGCCGGTCGCCAACTTGCTCTGACTGTCTTTGCGTAAAGTGTGTTTTTCGACTTTGTAATACGGTGCAATTTTGCACTGTCAAGAACGTATGGATTTGATTTAAAATAAATCACCCCCCCCCCCCCCCCCCAAGAAAGCGCAAATGAGCATGTTTTGCATCAAAACGATGCTCATTATCTTCTTTGACGTCCGAGGAATTGTCCATTTTGAGATTGTACCGCAAAGAGAAACTGTCAACTCAACCTCTTACCTCAAGGTGCTCAAAAGATTGAAACGACGTATTGCGCGCGTAAAGATTGACATCAAAGACACGGACAAGCTCTACCATGACAATGTCCCCAGTCAAACGGCCGTCATTGTTACCAATTTCCTGGCCCAAACAACACCTTGGTAGTCTCCCTTACTGTCTTGAATTGGCTCAGTGCAACTTTTTTTTGTTTTTCCGACTGAAGAGAGAACTGAAAAAAATTAGAAGTCCGTGGAAAACATCCAAAAGCATGTTACAAGGTTATTAAAAGACGTTTCTGTCAAAGAGTGTCAGGGTGCTTTTCAGGTGTAGCAGTCACTCCAAAAATGTATTGATGCAGGGGGAATGTAATTTGAAAATTTTTAACTTTTGTACCAGTACGATCAATAAATCTATTTTTTTTAGATAATGCACCTTGTATATACTTTGCATACACAAATGCAATTTACGCTTTTTCTATATTATTATATTTTTATGTTCAACTTTACTAGACCTATGATTGATGACAATGCCACCAGTAACCAACAACGCAAACTATATAATAAAATACTTAACAATGTATATAAATAATTTTACACATGATGGGACATGAGCATATAACTTTATGTTTCCTTGAAAGCTGTGGACCATCTTAAGCCAAACGTAAACTGATTTAATAAATCTACACAATAAAGTTATGCATAGCCACACTATTTGTGCGCATTGGTCAGTGCGTTTCTCGTAATATTGATGTTACGTCGGGTGTTCCACAAGGGTCACATCTTGGACCTTTACTGTTTAATATCTTTATCAATGATGTGGTACATTGTTTTTCTAATGCGCGTTGTTTATTATTTGCGGACGATATAAAAATCTTTATGAAAATTCAGTTTTTAGATGATGCTGTACTACTTAATAAAGAAGTACAGATTTTTTCTAGTTGGTGTCAGACTAATAACTTACTACTTAATTTAATTAAATGCAAAGTGATGACATTTTCTAGACGTCAGTCTACGGTGATGTATGGTTACTCTCTCATGAATGTAATGTTGTTAAGAGTTAACACAATTCGTGATTTAAGCATTACGTTTGATTCAAGCCTTTCATTTACACTACATATCGATACTGTTGTGGCTAAAGCTTATCAACTTTTAGGATTTGTCAAGCGTAACTCTAAGGAGTTTTGTGACCATCGTACTTTAATTATCCTTTACAACGCTTTAGTACGTCCCCATCTCGAGTGTTCTTCCAATGTGTGGTCACCATACACCGCCTTCAGTAAAGGAAAAACTGAACAGATTCAAAAAAAGTTTGTTCGTTTTTTGGCGTATAAATGCAACATTGCAGGCAACTACACGGAACTGCTCTCTACATTTAACATGACCAGTCTTGAAGAAAAAACGTTTTAATTTTGACGTGACACTAGTTTTTAAAGTGTTTCGTGGGATTATTGACTGTCCTGACTTGCTCAGCTCTATAGGTATTCATGTCTTAGCTAGAGTTTTAAGCAATGACTATTTATTTCATATACCGTTCAAACGCACTGATTATGCAGTGCACTCTGCATCTACACGTATTTTGCGGCATGCCAACGAAGTTAAAGTGGATTTTTTTAAAGATTCTTTTACTACCCTGCGACGTGCACTTGTCACCCATACGTAACCTTTTTTTTTATTTTCTAACTATTTAAGTTTTATTCTTATTTTTAATATTAGTTGTTTTATGTTTAATTTATGTTGTTTAAATTGTAAATATATACTTATTTTGTAATGGCTTCCGTTGACTAGTAAATAAATAAATAAATAAATAAATAAATAAATAAATAAATAAATAAATAAATAAATAAATAAATAAATAAATAATCTTGTGATTGCTAAACTGTACAACAGTCAAATGACATTGAAGAAATATCAAGTAAACTGTCAGCAAAAACAGGACAAACTTTTAGCTAGCCAAGGAATATTAAACTTTTAAAAAGTTGTACCAGTTAAAAAAGTTTGTGCTATTCATTAAATATCTTAAGACATAAAATCGGTTTTAAAAGTAATCCACCCTTTTTACATCATTTGACCGCAATTCAAGATCAATTTTATCCTTATTCACACACCAAAAACCGTGGCGGAGTAGTTCTACATATGACTTAAAGCACAAAAAACTCTTTTATTTTATCCTATAATTCCTAACAATTACAAAATGCAAAACGGACAAAATGGTTTTTATTCCTGTATAAATTTACTTTTACTAACATTCAACACATTCCGAGAAGTTCTAACTTATGCCTGACGCATTGTACATGTTACTTTGATCAACTTCTTTAGGCAACTCACACATATTTACATTGGAAATATTTTAATTAACATTTTTAAAAAGAAAAAAGCCACGGTTTTTTATGCCAACAAGAAATCCCAAATACGGACAATAATTTGTTGCTATAAAGAAATGCTCTTCCTAATATAGAATTAATTTATTATGTAAGCAAACAACAGAAATGTCTACTAACCTCCGAAAGATGGGACTAATTACAAGCACAATACAGAAACTGCATGCCATCTCAGACGGTACAAAATACTCACCGCTATTTTCAAACTCTACCACTGGTCAGCAGTCTTAACTGATTACTGACTTACATAGAAAATATTTAACGTGTACAAGAATCAAACCCAGTTTGCTCAAAACCAGGAATACCTCAGTTTCCTCAGATTTGGGTGCCCCCGTTCAAAACAAAAACACAGTGCTTTAAACCAAAAAACGTTGTCAACAACAACAGCAAAACAACACCGCAGCAACCAAAAACGCGCTACGTAAGCTCAACGCCCGCAAGCCTCTAATGCCAGTGATAATTAACCAATGTATAAACCTTAGTGACTAAAACCCAAATGTAACTTTTTTGATAATGACTTTGGGACTAAACAATGATGTGTTTAAACTGCGCTCACCACTACGTGATCTCCCCTTAACTTCCAGTAGTGCTTACGAGAAGGTTGCACGACCCTCTGTATACCCTGAAAGATAGAAGCGGAAGCAAAACCGCAGACATGCACAAAACCAACAACCCAACAACTTTTCTGCTTTCCAACAAAACACCGCACTAAGAAAGACTACAAAGTTGTATTGCACCTGTTGCCCAGCAACTTTGTGGTAACCCTGTAGAGTAACCACTACCCACAATAGCTCAGTTTCCATTCATACAACATCCCCAAAGAAATCACGCACCCCAATCGCACGTCCTCATAAAATTACAACTGTTTTCTCAGACATATCACCAGCCGCACAAGAATTAATATTGGCCGCTGCCAACAGAACTAAACCAGTAACATTTTTCAACACTATGGCCAAAGCAACAACACCTAGCAGACCAGCAAACCAGAGTGAATATCATTTAAGATATGGTTTCAGAAAGTCGTCCACCACTAATGCATTCCTTAGTCACGCCTGCAGATAAACCTAATGTAACCCTTTTACCTGCCAGCGGGCCAACGGGACCAAGTAACATCTACCTTGCAACCTAGTAAAATTATCCAGGCTGCTATAAGAACACGCAATTTTTACACACAGCGAGACAGTCATAGCAGACTACTTGCCAAAGCAACAACACCTACTAAACCAGAGTGAAGACTATTTAAATCACCACCGTAACTATCTTTCCGGTACACATAAATAAATTCAAGAGCATAGCTTAGCGTAAAACCTAACAACAACAAAATATAATTGATAACTTAATTATTATATGGAAACTACAAAGGAGAAGTGAAATTAGTGCATCAAGTATAACTGAAAAAATGTCCAACACCAACAATAATAAGCTTTAAGAAAATACAATAACAACCTTTGCAATCATGGGGAATATAAGCCCGGACAGATCAATATTGCCTCAAAGCCACTCTACATTTGCAAAACCTTTTTAGGGAGTCGTCCAAAACCCTGTACACAGTTTCGCCAGGCTAAACAAAATATCACAAAACTTCCGTTGCAGAGCAAGCACATATTGTCCGGAGTTAGTGTTGGATATACCAGCATCATCTCCGAGGTGTATCTTCCTTCACAAGTCACCGGAAAGACGATAACAAACTATTGCTTGGTCCACAACATAACCGTAGATGGAAGTTGCAATGCACTAACCGTAAACTTCCCAGATATCGACTAATATTTCCAAACAGCACAAAAGCTGTAGGTTACCTACGAAAAGAAATTTTACCTTCAAATTGCAACGCTCTCCTATATGAGCCTGGAGAACTAGTGATAGTTTGTAGAGATTTTTCCAATTATATTAGTGGCTAGGCCTAAAAAGCATTATTATCTCCGCTATCTACTGCTATTGAATGAAAGGCCATTTTACAATAAACTTTCGTCAAATTTCATCTAAACAAATTCCAGCCTGCACCAATCTTCAAACTCATAAACAACAATCAGATAGATGCAACTTCCAAAAAAATAGGGAAAATTGATTATAAATACAATAATAATAACAAATGCGCTAAGAAATGTTATACAAACTTTCTTTATTCTAATGTTTACATTATAACGAAATTAAACGACGAGAACTGTTTTAGAAGATTATAAGCATAGCTAACATTGACAATAATTTAAAACGATATTTTGTTAGAATTTATGTATAATAATTGCATCGTTATACATAAAGTTGTATTAGATGTAGTTAATTGCATAACCGCTATTTGAATATCGTATCATGTATCCACTGTGATATGTTAGGATACGAATTCAATAGCTACTTGATTAAAGGATTGTTGACGTCTCAAATTCTAATTAATACAGTATATATATACAATGGAAAATATATATACATAACTGATAAATTTCCGTGTTAAATTGACTTGTTTTATATAACATGCAATATTCGATTTAAATGAAACGTTAGATAAATCAGCATAATCTTTTTACTTTTATCCAATATTATTACATGTGCGAGAATGATAACAGAAATGCCGTTTCCCGGATTACCACCCTATAACGCGATCTCTAAATCCATTCGTTTAAGTACCACAATCCTAGAGAGAGGTCTAACCATAATCCGTTGCATATTCGGATAGAACATATATTGTTATTCGACATTTCTAGCCAGAGTATAAATATTTTAATACATAACCCAATTACTAAATCCAAGAAGCGCATTCTACTTTCATTAAAAATTCCCTTAATTAATTAGGTAATTGGAGCATTTTTTCTCTTTGAAACATAATTAACCTTTAATAAATGAACTTCATACAAAAAGATATTAAAAATATAATCTAATTAATACTGATAAGATTTGTAATATTAGATGTAAGTAACTATAAATTATTTAGTGATGAAGAATTTAATGTGCTTCTTATTAACACTGGCCGCGAAATTTGTGGCGGCAACGAGTTTGATTTACGACTAAGATTATTATAAAGTCACAAGTTTATAGACGTTGTGATATAGATTGGGCAGTAAAAGTTATTTTGATTAATTTTATTATGCTGTAAATTAGTACTTTACTTTTAATGGTTTTCAATTATGTCGCATAAGACTTTAGTATCTGTGAAATTTAATATAAAAAATATTTCCTTTTATTGCATTGTTTGAGAACATTTCATTTAATTTATTGTTAAAAGAAAGCAAAAAAATATAATACAATAATTATAAATAACTATTAAATGAATAATTCTTCAACAAAGCAAAATAGATAGTATTTATATGAAGCTAAAATAAAAATTAGGTAAGCTTATAATAAAACAAAATATTGAATAAAAATGTTATGACATTAATAAATAATTATTACTTTGCTTAATTAATCTTTTTATTTCACAATGTATTAAAATTTATGTACCTCACAGGATGCAAAATCCAATTTATTAATCTCTAAGGCTTTTATATAATAATAATACAATTGCGTAAAAAATACCATTAATTAATCAACTCAAACATAAATAAAATTACTGATTTGATTTATAATATTTACTCTTACACTAACTTTGTTTAATTTAATTATTTCATATTGTTCTATTTTATAAATCTACAAATACAATTGACATTTCTAAAGTTTGTTGGGACGAGTTTGCATAAATAATTTATAATTCCTAATGTACAAACCAGATGAAGTATAAAGTTAGTTAATTACATCAGTTTTAGAGGTTAATAAAAATAAAGGTTTTCCTTTCCATAAAACATGTTATAACCCCAAACGAATTAAGCCTTTGTAATTAGCATTACAGACATTTAAAAAAGTATGAAATAATTATGTACTGTACTAGTTTTTTGTTTATAATTTTTATTTTGTTTGTATTTTATATAAAATTTTAAGATATATTTCAGTCTACTTCAGGTTATCTAAAATAGACAACTAATTTAGTTATTACTTAGATAAATGATATACTTTTATTTTCAAATTAAAAATTCTTATACACATAAATTAATTATTTAAAACAAAATTAAACATTAAACCGTAATAAAAGACCCTAGAATAATAAGTAGACAAAGTAAGTATTAAAAGTAAATCGAGAAAAATGATGTTCGTCCAGTTATCTTACTCAACTTAAACAACCATCTAGCGACGATTATATATGTAACCTACATCTCTCGTTATCATTTTAAACAATAAAAGAATTTGTATATTATAATAATTAATTATAAAGTGGATATAGCCAAAAGTGGGCTTAATCCACTTATCATTCTATGGTCTTCAATTGATTGGATTGGATTTATTTGTAATGATCGTAAATTGAATTTTTTATTGCTGTTTTCAGATATGTGCATACATTTTGAGGTATAGATTATGTTAAAAAAAATAAAATTTATATATATTTTTTCGAGTAGTTTCTACCTGTTTTTCAGGTCGTCGTTAGGATCACTTTTAAAGTAAATGTGTACTGTAGATGTATAAAAGTGCAAACTAAAAAAGATAATTATATTTTCTTACATATTGCCTTACTGCCAAAGGCTTAAAATTATACCACTCATCCCATCATTTATAGCAGACTAAAAAACCACACTACTTTTATTTATAATACAAACATATTTTCCCTTCCTTTTTGTTGACACACAAATAAAGTGTCTTGTTTCTTTCAATAGTTTATGTTCCTAATCAAATACTCTCACATTCCAGTTTATGTCTTTGTCAAGTCGTCAACAGATAGACTCTGATCTTTTGGCTTCAGCTGCCCATCATAGCTTTAGTCAACTGAAGTTATTGCATATGTATTTTTTGTAGTACTCAACTAACAGAGGTACTAGCCTGATTGTACCCGTTCACATACAGTATTTTCTGCTAACGGTAAGTGCGCAATACCATCCAACGTTGGCACAATTTAAACGATATACCACAAATGCAAGCATTGCGCAGTCCAATCTTGGCGATTCACTGATACACCAGGAAACTGATCCTTTAGCAATAAGACGAATTTTTAACAACAAAGAGAACTAAAGCTTTGCAATGTTTCTATACAACATTTTTCTCAAGATTTGATATTTGCTCTACTACATACTAGTTTTTGTCTACTTTTAAGTATGCAACAAAAAAGATTTTTTGCAAAATTCCAATTGCAGCTTAAAACGTATAGTACCGTTTCATTGAAAACAAGTGTGTTGCAGGTCTAACTGATTTGTCATTGCTACTGCCAAATATTGTGATTGTAAATACAATGTAAACAATAAGTCTAAAAAAGACCTTTGACTAAAATGACTATATGTACGCTGCGATTTTTTGGTTATGTGACCCAACAAATATTATTTGAATAGCTGCTTAACACCTAACCTAAAAATGATTGTCTACAAACCTTCAAAGATTTACAAAACAAAATCCGAATCTAAATTGCCAACATACCCATCAACATATTTAAAAAACTAAAACCAAATTTTCAAAATTTGACTAAGTGTGTTGGCAATTTAGGTGACAAGCAAAATAAGAATAATTTTTTGTTTTATACAACGGCTTCAATTTTCACAAATACATTATCCACCCCACTGTATCAATATTTTTGTAGTACATAAATTTTTGTCATTGGTTTATTTAGTCTAGAACCTTAAAACTATTTTGTTATACACATTGAACAATTATTTAGATAAAATGATTTAATATCTTCAACACGATGACTTAATTTGGTAATTGTGTAATTAGTCGTTTTGGTAATCTCAATTATCATCACCGAGCATCTGCAATTTAACACTTTTGATTTTTTTTGTGGAGTGCCGTTAAAGATATGCGGACAATCTACAAATAATTCAAATACTTAAGCATAATAAAGGGTGGTCCATCTAGTGGTATCTTTTTAATCATTTGTTATTTTGACAGTGAAAGGTCTTTCCTGTAGAAAATCTTAAGAAAAAGTCAGTATCATATCTCCACGGAACGAAATAAATTGCTCTACGCTTGAACAACGTTTGGAAATATTGGAAACTTATTTTCAAAGTCAATGTTGTGTAACCCAAACAGTGCGTTTATTGAAAAGAAATTTTGGTCAAAATGAGGCCTACACGCCGCATGCTGTACGCAAGCTTGTACAAAAAGTTTGTGAGACTGGCATGCTAGTGGCCAACACACACGGTCCTTGCCGTCGCGTCGTACGATGCGCACTGACAACATTGTGGCTGCCGTAGCCGAAAGTGTGCGACTCGGACCTGGAACATCGACTTGCCATCGATCTCCTGATGCAAATTTTGCACAAAGACCTCGCAATATTTGCTTATAAGATCCGATTAACTTAGTAATTGAAGGCACACGACCATCCGGTTTGTTATCGCTTCTCAGTTTGCGCCTTAGAACAGCTCAAAATAGACAACAATTTTGCTCAAAAAATCATTTTTTCTGACAAAGCGCATTTTCATCTTAGCGGCTATGTTAACAAGCAAAACTGTTGCATCTGGGGATCTGAAAATCCGCACGTGAATGTCGAGAAGCCAATGCATCCTCAGAGAGTGACAGTTTGGTGCGAATTTTGGAGCGGTAGCATCATTGGCCAATTTATCTTTGAAAATGCTGCTGGAAACGCCATTTCGGTCAACGGTGAGCGCTACAAACTTGGACAATTTTTGGTTTCAGCAGCCATGCCACACAGCTAATGCCACAATTAATCTTTTGCGCGCCAAGTTTGGTAATCATGTTATCAGTCTTGGCGATGTTGATTGGCCACCTAGGAGTTGTCGTGAAAGACCGATGTTATCCAAACAATCTAATAACGATTCAGGCCCTTAAATCGTGATCCAGAAATAATGGAAATGTTTGCTCTTTCGAATAAACCAATAATATAGCAAAAAAATAATGAATTTTGTTAATTTTTTTGAATTTCTAAAAAGGGACTACTAAATAGACCACTCTTTATAATAATGAGTTCTAAAGTACCAAAGAACAAAGAAAACGTCGCAAGGTCATTAGTCTGATGGAGGAAAAACTTTTATCTGTAACCTCCGCATAGTAGAGCATGGAATTACCAGAATGATGACCAATGCAGAAGGGGGCCTCATGTCCTTAGGATAAAAAATTGTCTCCGAAGGTGGATAAACCAAGCAAGTACTGGTCAACGGTATTTGGATGCAGAATGAAAAAAAAACCACTGCACAGAAAATTTCCCCAGAAAAAATTATTATGATTTGACAGGTATTCAACTCCAAATTAGTATTCGGAGTTTCTATTCTCTATTTTAAATTACAACAACAAAATTGCACAGAAAAGCAACATTAAAAAGAAGATTGGGACTTGGAATATTAAAAACCTATACCAAGCTGGAAAACTGCATAACGTAATTGCAAAAATGAAAAAAAAAATGAATATAAAAATTTTAGGAACTTATAATGGCCTGACAGTAGAAAATGTTTTATAGACGACTATCATATGTATTACTCAAGTGGTGGTGATCCAAATAACAGATATGGAATAGCAATAATTGTGTCAAAAACATCAAACAAACTGTCCCGAATGTTGTGAACCTCTCAAATAGGCTTATACTGCTACAGCTCAAATCCTTCAATAGCAAGATAAATGTTTTACAAAAGTATGCGCCCACAACTGACAAGAACAAACATAAAATAAAAGATTTCTATGGCCAACTAGGTTCAATCTTAAAAGTAACCAACAACTCAAAACAATCATAACAGGCAATTTTAACAAAAAAGTCGGGTAAAGATTGGTAGAAAAATGCGTGGGTTCTTACGCTTTGGGATAAAGGAATGATAAAAAAGAATTACTTATTAAATTTGTTCAAGAAAAGAAAATTATCATAGTCAATACATGGTTCTAATTACAAAAAAAGAAACTTTATATATGAATAACCCCAGGTCAGACAAAAGACAAAATCATAAGAAATCAAAGTGATTTAATTAACAACAGATATAAAAATACTATCTTGGCAACTAAAACATACCCAGGCGCAGACCTAAGATCCGATCATAATTCAATATTTTGAGAATCAAACTAAAGAACATACCGAGACAAAAATTTAAAAAAAATAATTCAATACAGTCTTGCTCAAAAGATACGGCAAAAGGTAAAAAAGACAGCCAATGAAAAAATCGGTCAAGCAAGATGGGACCGAGGTTAATGAGGCATGGAATAACATAAAAATACTTGAAACAAGCAAAGATTATCTGAAAGCAATCTCCGATTCCACAAGCAAACATAGATAAAAAAAAAATTCTAATACTTATACGAGAAAAAAAAGACAACATAAATAACAAACAAATGGTAAGAACAAAGAACTGTAAATAATGCAAAAAATTAGAGAAACCAAAGAAACATTCATGCAAGAGAAATATAGGGAGATAGAAAACCTACAATAAAAACACAACTTATTTAACGTACAGGGTCCATTATGAAAGTAATGCGCATGATTTTATTGTGTCGCGACTATCCATCCCAGCCCGGTAAAACCGGTCGGGAAATGTGGTGTAGGGTATGCCCTTCCAACGCAGCTGATCGCCAACTTGCCCTGACTGTTTTCAGCTTAAAGACGTCTCTCCGCGTGAAGTGTGTTTTTCGACTTTGTAACGTGGCGCGATTTTGCGCTGTCAAAAACTTTTAGATTTGATTTAAAATGAGCCAAACTTTCTTAAGTCTGTCGTAATCAGAGACAAATCCTGGATGTTTGAGTACGACCCAGAATCGAAAAGGGAAAGCACACAAAATTATCTCCCCCGCCATAAGAAAGCGCAAATGAGCAAATTTTGCACGTCCAAGGAATTGTCCATTTTGAGTTTGCGCCGCAAAGAAAAACTGTCAACTCAATCTCAAAAGATTAAAACGCCAAATTGCGCAAGTGAAGTCTGACATCAAAGACATAGTCAAGCTTTACCATAACAATGCTCCCAGTCTAACGACCGTCATCGTTACCAATTTCTTGGCCCAAAGCAACATCACAGTGGTCCCCCAGTTCTCTTACAGTCCCAACGTGGCTCCGTGCGGCTTTTTTTCTTTTCCTGACTGAAGAGAGAGCTGAAATAAAAGCATTGGGAGTCCGTGGAAAATATCCAAAAGCATGTTAGAAGGTTATTAAAAAACATTCCTGTCAAGGAGTTTCAGGATGCCTTCTAGGCGTAGCAAACACGTCTCCGAAAGTGTATTTATGCAGAGAGAGAGTATTATCAAGAATTTTAAGCGTTTGTGCCAGTACGATTATTAAATCTATTTTTTATAAAAAATGTGCATTACTTTCATAATGGACCCTGTACAGAGAAAGGTGAAGAATTCACATTCATGGAGGAGAAAAAAGCAAAAAAAACTAATAAATAACAAGAAACGTTATTTTAGACCGTGAAAAATGATTAAAAGATGGGAACAATTTGATGACACTAGAAACGATACAACCATAAATGGTCCTGTTGAAAGAGCTGTAGACATTCTAAAACTAATTGAAAACGACAAAATATATATCTTAGTAAATCTTTTCAACATTATCTATGAGCAATTCCATTTCAAACAAACCAGGGGTGCATTAAAAAATTTGCTTTATTATTTTTTTTTAGTTTCTATAACTTATTAGTAGTTTTTTGATCGGTTCAGGAGGGTATAAAACCTTTAAAAAAATTACGTTTTTTTTTAATTTTTATTGTCGTTTTTTAACTTAATTTCATTTTTTGTTGGAAAATCGCAAATTTAGCTAAAAAAAAAAATTATTAGCGAAATCAATCAGAAATTTTCCGTAGAATCTAAATCTAGCAATATTTCAAGTCTATACCCTGTATATAAGCCATAAAACTATGTTTTTTTTTCTCAGTAGGCTGTGCAAAAAGGAGCATTTTTTAATTTTTTTAATCAACAAAATTAACGTATTTTGATGTAAATTAATTGGAAAAAATAGATTTGTTTTGTGTATTTGGGTTTTAGGGGTTTTAGATTCGAAAAACTGCAAAAATAGTCTATTTTTCAACATAAACTCTTACAAATACACATGTAGCAGTTTTCAGAGGAACTAACCAAATATTATTAAAAATTTAAATTTTGCAAACAGTACTATATGGAAAATAGTCAGTGTCGTGCTTATCTGGCGTAGAAAAGCCCATCTAAAAAAAAAATTTTGTACAACATTTTTTCTTTACTTAAATAAATATTTTTTTTTTAAATTATTTGGCATATATTTTTTTAAGCTCATTTTAGAAGTTTAACAATAACATCTTTTATCGCTTGAACAATTTTGGGCCATTTAACTTTTTGTTTGATAGTTTTTGCGCTTACGGCACCAATTTAGACTCGATCTATAGGCGCTAAAATTTGAAAATATTATTATTTTTGGCATTCAAACATAAATTTGTAAACATTTCTTTCTAGATGGAGTTTTCTACGGCCGATGAGTACAACACTGACTATTTTTTATGTAAAATTGTCCCCAAAATTTAATTTTTTTATAATACTTGGTGTATTGTTTATCTGAACGCGGCTAAACGTGTATTTGTAAGAGTTTATGTTGAAGAATAGGCTAACTTTTCAATTTTTTTGAGTTTTAGACCTTTAAAACCCAAACATACAAAACAAATTTATATTTTTCTATTAATTTACATTAAAATACGTTAACGTTAACAAAAACATGGTGTTATGGCTTTTGCGGCTTATAGATAGGGTATAAACTTGAAATTTCTGATTGATTTCACTAACATTTTTTTTGTTGTTAAATTTGCGATTCTTAAACAAAAAATGCGATTAAACATACCTCAAAAATGACAAGAGAATGCTCAAATTTTAGAACAATAAACCTAATGAGTCACACTTTAAAAGTATTTCTAAAAATCATCTACCACCGCATATACCAAAAACTAGAAACTGATATTGAAGAAACACAGTTTGGTTTTTTCAACAATCTAGGCACAAGAGAAGCACTATTCAGTATGAACGTTTTAATACAACGATACCTAGATATAAATATAGACTTATATATTTGCTCTATCAATTACAAAAAAGCTTTTGACAGAATCAAACACTAGAAATTAATGGAAATAGCACAACATACGCAAAGGTGTCTAACAAGACTGTATTCTGTCTCCAATCCAGTTCAATATGTATTCAGAGCGCATTTTTAAAGAGGCGACAATAGACAACAGATATCCAAGATTTTTAAAAAACTATGCAGGATATCGGTTCGTTTAATAAAATTATAGTCTGAAAATAAACCTAAAAAAATAAAACACAAGATTGTCAAAAAGTCTTTTAACAATAATGTTCCAGTTATAACCGTAGACAATACCACAATAGAAAGAGTAAGAAACTACTAATACCTAGGCACAAAAATTAAAGACTATATTGATTAAACTAGCAAAATAAACAGACATATTGAGATAGGAAGATCTACTTTTGTTTAAATAAAAAAACTATTAGCTTGTGAGAGTTTGAATTACAAATTTGTAATGCCAAAGATTACAAACTTGGTTAGTGCGTTGTTACGTTTTTTTCAATACTACTGTACGGTATGGAATTGTAGACTTTGAAAAAGAACAACATAAAAATTAGAGGTTTTTGAAATATGGGTCTACCGCCCTATAATAAGATTTCCTATATAGATCAACTAACTAATGAATAATAATAATAATAATAATAATAATAATTTATTTATTCCATTGGATCTTACAGATATTGGTATCGTCACATAGAAAACTTAATTAATATATATATATAAAATAATATAAAAATAGTTTAAATCTAATTACTAAAAAGTTATATAAAAACACATTAAAAAAATATTTACAATTAAAATTAACAATTAAAAAATAGCATTTTTACCACTTATCTTCTAAAAACTCACTGTATGTATAATAACATTTACAAATTAAAATTGATTTTACAGTTTTTTTAAAAAATTTTATGTTTAGGTTTCTAATTTTTTCGGGCAATTTGTTAAAGCATTGAATAGCTACATATAAAGGACTTCTTTCAAATAACGTTAATTTGTGTATTGGAGTCTCTAACTTAAATCCATGTCGTGTATTATATGAATGTGTGCTATTCAACGTTTTAATATCAGAATAGTTTTGTTTTGCGTATATTAGAGCCGTGTAAATATAAAGCGAAGTCAAGGTAAGAATTTCTAGTTGCCTAAACAGTTCCGCACAATGTGTTTGGCTAGATTTGTTTAGAATATAACGGACAGCACGTTTTTGTAGCCTAAATAACCTAATAGAGTTTCCAGATAACCCCCACGCTAATATGGCATATGATAATGTAGCTTGTATTTTTGCGTAATAGAATGTTTTTAATACATATAAATTTACAATAGGTTTTAATTTTTTAATTATATAACAATATGAAGCTACTTTTTTACACATGCCGTCTATATGTACATCCCATTTGCCATACATGTCAATAGATAATCCTAAAAATTTTGTATAGTCACATTCCTTTATACAAGCTTTATTACATTTTATTAATAAAGAATCGTCCAACTTTTTATTGTTCATATTAAATCGTATTGCTGCTGATTTAGAAGTATTTAAAACAAGCCCGTTATTTTTAAACCAGTGACATATACTATTCAGATGTTCATTTGTTTTGTGTACTAATTTAGGTTTGTGTCTGTCACTAATTAATAGTGAAGTATCATCAGCAAAAAGAAAAGTATTATCACTGGGAATATCATTAGTATATATAATAAAAAGAAGAGGACCTAAAACTGATCCTTGCGGGATACCTTTAGTCATTATAAGGACATCTGATTTAATACTGTTTAGCTCAACATAGTGTCGTCTCCCTGTTAAGTAACTTTTGATCCAGTCAGATATAACTCCTCGAATTCCATATTTGTTTAATTTTAAAATAAGTCTATCATGATTGACCAAATCAAAAGCCTTTGTAAGGTCAAGAAATATTCCTACGCTTTGATTTTAAAAATTCATTTATTGCCGATGCTGTTGATTTTCCTTCACGGAAACCAAATTGTTTTTTGTTAAATAAATCAAACTTATTAAAAAATGCTATAATTCTTTCAGCAAAAATTTTTTCTATTACCTTTGAATATGAGCTACATATGTAAAGAGGTCTATACTCGCTGCAATCATTTTCTGACCCTGTCTTCTTAAATATCGGTATAATCTTCGAAAGTTTTAAAATATTTGGGAATATCCCTTGATTTAAAGATTTGTTAATTAGTGAAGCTAATGGACCTGCTATATACACTGCGCATGATTTTAAAATATTTGCAGTAATTTCATCATATCCTGAGGAATTGGTCATTTTTAAGAGGTTTATTGTATTGTGTACTTCAGTATCCGTAACTGGTTTGAAAAAAAATGTTGATTTATTTTCTTTTATATCAATGTCACCCAAAGTTAAATCAGATTTTATTATTTTATTTGCTATCTCATTAAAATATTTATTGAAATGCACTACTATATTTGATAAATTAGTTGTAATTGTATCTCCAATATTTAATTGCATATCTTTATTTTTTCTTTGAAAACTATTTTGATTAGTATTTTTATTAATTATTGTCCAAGCCGCTTTTGTAATATTTGCTGAACGATTTATTGTTAAATTATTATGCAATTGTTTTGCATTGTTTAGAACTGTTCTGTACACATTTTTATACTTTTTATAATATTCTTTCAATAAATGATTCCCGTTTAACGATAATTTATACAAATCTTTTAAATTTTGGGATGATTTTAGAATTCCTGTAGTTATCCATGGTTGCCTTCTGTTTTTATTATTACTATCATATATTTTGATTTTTGGAAATGAGGTATCAAAGTGATAATATAATATATTATGAAACTGTACAAAATTTTGATTGATATTATCCTTTTCTATTACATCTTGCCAATTCTCATTTTTTATTTTATCACAAAAATTTGCAATATATTCGGCATTTTTAAGCTTTCTTATTTCTATTTTACTTGATGAGGTTGATATTATATTTTCGGTTATTACAAGTCGCTGTAAATTATGATCAGACAATCCATTTAAAACTACATCACCAACACAATCTATTCCTTGGCTTACACAAATATTATCTATGCAGTTTTTATATCTCGTAGGAGAATGTATTTTTGGAGTCAAATTAAATGTATTTAATAAATCAATCAGTTCTTTTGTTTTATTTGTGGGCTGTAAAAAGTTAATATTAAAATCGCCCAACAATATTATAGGTATGTTTGTTTTATTACTTAAGTTAAACAAGGTATCATGCAGTTTTTCAAAGAAAACGTTCACATCACCATCTGGACTTCTATATACCGGTATTATAAATACGTTGAAACTCTTACATTGTAATTGAACCACAACACATTCAAAATCTTGTTCTATACAATTTATACCAAAATCTATTTTTTTTGTATTAAATTGATTAGCTACAAATATTAAAACACCACCATTTTTCAAATTTTGTCTACCATAAAAATCAGCTATATAATATCCACTTAAAGCAATTGCGTCCATTTGGTGTTTCTTCAATCCATCAATGTTCTGATACACAAAAAACGTCACATTTTCTATCATTTAGGAATACTTCCAGGTCACATATTTTATTACTTATACATTGAACATTTTGATGAAAAATTCTTAATCCTTTATTAGATTTTTCGTTTTGTTTTGTATTATGAAGTTGTCTACTAGTTCTATGGAATGTTATGGCAGGCGATATTTGTGTAGCATTGGAGATAACCGAAAATTTTGCTTTACTTGCATGTTTTTAATTTTAGCCGTCTTATTATATTGTTGTGTTTGTATCTTATTATATTGTTGTATTTGTGAGTTAAGTAATTTAGTATGATATTTAGATAAAAGTGGTACATATTCCTGATTAATTAATGAACAATTATTTTTAAAATTTGTGTAACATGTACAGTTTCTGTTCGATGTACCGGGTATATTTATGTTACACAATGCACAATCTTTTTTACAGTTAGGATTGATTATTGATTTTATAAAATCTGATAATTTTGTTTTCCCAAAATTATTTAAGTTATTTCCATTTTTCCAATTAAAGTGCCGTTTACTTAAAATTTTATTGACATCTGCATATAATATATTAGGCCTTTCTTCGGAAATATGCTTAATATGGTTATTAATATGTTTTATTATACTGTTGTACATTGGTTTATCATATCGCAATGGAATAGATGTAATTATCATTGGTACATTTGACAGTGTTACTACGTTATTTTTAATACTATTTATAAATTTAGAGATGTTTTCCGAGTTATAGCAGTGGAGTACATCATTTGATCCTGCCATTAGAACTATGCATTTATCTGATGATGAATTGCTTTTTTTGTTTATAGGGATGCATTTCATAATTTCGCAGAAGTTTGCCCCTGGTTTTACAAATCCACTAACTGTGTATTTTTCTTCAGGAAGAACATTTAATAAAAGTGGTGCTATATGTTTAGCATAGTTATCTCCAACAATTTGTACGTTTTTTATTTTTATTGTATTGAATTTAATTGTGTTTTTATTTTTAAGCACATTTTTGTTTCTTACTTCATTATTCATTATTTCAATGTTTTTATCTGAATATTCAGTCTGTGTGAAAATCGAAGATTTTTTTATTATTGTTTTGGTTTGTGATGCATCATCTTTAAAAGTACTTTCAATTCTGTCTATATTGCATATTTCACTATTCATTATTTCATCTAAATTATCAGTTTGCTTAAGTATCGAAGATATTTCTTTTAATATTGTTTGCGTTTGTTTTGCTTCGTATTTGACAGTATTTTCTATGTTGTCTACGTTGCAAGTTTTTATTGTAATTTGCTCAGTTTGTGAACCTACGTGTATTACATGTCTACTTTGAATTTTTTTTATAGTGTCTGTAAGCGTTTCTATTATTTTATTTTTACACAATAGTTCTTTTTCCACATCTTTAATTCTATTAGACATCATATCATTTGATTCTTGTAAGCTGTGGTTATCATTATCTTTGTCAGCTAGTTTATTTCTCAAATCTGACAATATGTCATTATATTCATTACCATTGTTGTCATTATCAGAAATTATACTAATATTGCTAATATTAATTACGTTAGATTTTTTATTGCGAACTTCATTTTTTGCACATGGTTTACTTATCGTTTTAGCTATTCTTTGACTTGATCTTACTGTAACGTCCTTTTTGTTCATTTTTGTATCTTAAATTTTTACTATAAATAAAATAAAATAAAATGCAAACTTAAATGCACATACATATAACATAAATAAATATAGACGAGGACACACTCTTCACGCCACAGGGTCTTTTGTAGCGACTTATTACAATATGACAAACACGGGAGAGACCACGGAAAGGTTTGTTAGTATTTCAATTTAATATTATTAATAAAATATGTATTCTTAAAAAAGTCTTACTACTGGCTAGATTCGAACCGCGGCGAAAATCCAATATTAAGTTACAGCTCGGGCAGTTTACAACTCGACTATACTACCTACACTAGTTTGTAAAGTAAAATATTTAAAACTTGAAATTTATAAATATAAAATAAAAATTGCAACAAGCAATGATTTCCACACACATATTTTAGGTTATATTTTAATGTTACATGTTTAGATCTAGTTTATTGTATAAAACAATAAATTACATACTTGCTTATTAGGTTATTATATAACATTAACATTTATTTACACTTTACTATCACTTAAACAATATTATAGTGCAACTGTAATTACACATACACAATAGATATAGAGCGCGATACACATCCAACTACTTGCAAGCACGTAAATTATTATAATGAAAAAGTTATGCAAAGAATTTAAAAAAAGCAAGAAATACTCACACAGTAAAGACACGTAAACTATAATACTTGGGACACATTATCCAAAAGCCTAGGTATAGATTACTCTAACTTATATTTCTGGAAAAAATACAAAAAAAACATCGCAGGGTCTCAGTAGAACAACATGGCTAAAGAACCTATAAGAATGGTTCAAGAAAACAAACAAACTATTTTGAGCCGCCGCCTCCACAGTCCAAATTGTTCTGATAATTGCTAACCTTCGACCGGAGAATGCACTTTAAAAAAAAGAAGAAGAAGAATAATATTAAACAAACTGTTTGTCATCAATACTAAAAAATTGGGTTGACAAGATGGGCTTCTGCCACGCTAGCCACATAAATTAAATCGAATTGTTCTTTTGAATAAATAAAAAAAAATTAAAGAAAGTTGAACGGTGTTTGTTTTATAACTTTTTAAAAAAGAAACTCTAAAACTGAACACTTTTTATTGCGGCAATGTCTTTTATTAATAGTTTTTATAATAATTTAATTATTTGCCTAGGATGAAGTTTGAACTTAAATAAATCTACTATTTTAAACTAGTTTTTACTAACTAACTTGGTTTTAAAGTTTTGTTATTTGTCTGCCCTCATATTAAGTAAAAACTCACAACAATTTTGTGGTATTACCAAACAGGTGCTTGTCAATAAGGTAAGCGCAATACGTCACGGTTTGCCGTGGCCAGCAAAAATTCACCTTATATGACATATTGTATCGTTAACGATGATAAATTGGAAGGCTTTAGAAAAAACTTGCTGTACAGCAAAAATGTTGAAAACTAGAAGAAACATTCTGGAAAAGGCACTGATCACTTTTCTCAACAGACGCTTGGAAAAGAAACAAATTCTTAATACTTGAAAAAATGCCGAGGTGATCATACTCTTCAAAAAAAGTGACCGAAATGTCTTTTGTCAGTTTGTGTAAGCTTCTTACCAAAATTATAACCAACCGCCCTAACAAAAAGTTTGATTTTGGATTTGAAAGGTGCTGTAGTACAACCGACCACATTGAAACAATGCACACTTTTATTGAAAAGTATTTAATTTCAATATTCCGTTACACCTCACATTCATCAATAACCAAAAAGTTTTCTATTTGGTTGAAACATTGTACAAGATGTAATGAGTAACGTAAGGATTAACTCAAAATTCACCATTTCATGTCAAAATAAAAAAAAAACTTAACAATGGAGAAAGTTCCATTATAAAACTTGACATATAGACCTACAAATGAGTTTCCAAAAAAACAAAAATTATGAGCTCAGACAACATTCATGTCACTATTGTTAACTACACTTTTCAAATGGTAGAAGAATACATATATCTTGGACACAACTTCGAGCAAGAGCAACCAGACAGCCAAGATAGAATGTAAAATCAGTTTAGCTTTTAATTGCATTTGGAAACAAGCACATATTCTTGAAGAGGCTAGATAAATCTGAAACAAAAAACTATATTGTACAAGCTCGTGACAGTTATCAAAGCAAAAACCAAAATAATCAACGTGAATGTTGCGCAAAATGAAGTAAAATTGATAAAAATTATTATGCAGTGGAGACCACAGAAAACAAAAAAGAGCATCCGCAGACCTATGTTAAAATGGCAAGAATATCGTTTTACAAAAGTAAGCGAAAAAGAACTAGATCTTCTCAGCACAAAACAGGTCAACATGAAAAGAAATGGAAGAACCATATACTCCTGGAGAATTTATTGATATAAGCTGATGTTGATCGTTAACGACTAAACAACGTATTTAGATCAATACTTCATATTCGCATACAATAAAATACATTTACAACTGATCATAGCATAATTTAGAAGAAGCAACTAGGGAATTATAAATAATCAAACGAAAGACTGGTTTGCCATCTAGTTGCAATTATTAATACTAAAATGTCCGCATTAATCGGTATCATTTTTGCATTTATGCAATTGGCAGTCATTTCGCGGCTATAACGATTTTGAATTGCCAATAAATTATGAAATGAATTAATAATTTATTCAAAATCAGTCAATCGAATCACAGCGGCCAAGGGTCAAGCATAGACAATTGTTTCGGTTCTACAAACCTCGTCAGTATGCCTTGTACGACCACGGCATCGCATGATAGCGAAGACAATTTTGAATAAATATTTCTGTGCTTATGAACACAATTGATATTATATTTTTGATTCGATTGACTGATTTTGAATAAATTATTAATTCATTTCATAATTTATTGGCGATTCAAAATCGTTATAGCCGCGAAATGACTGCCAATTGCATAAATGCAAAAATGATACCGATTAATGCGGACATTTTAGTATTAATAATTGCAACTAGATGGCAAACCAGTCTTTCGTTTGATTATTTATAATATCAATTGTGTTCATAAGCACAGAAATATTTATTCAAAATTGTCTTCGCTATCATGCGATGCCGTGGTCGTACAAGGCATACTGACGAGGTTTGTAGAACCGAAACAATTGTCTATGCTTGACCCTTGGCCGCTGTGATTCGATTGACTGATTTTGAATAAATTATTAATTCATTTCATAACTAGGGAATTGTTATAAGATTATATGCCTTTTGTGTTAAAAGAGCTACTAAATGTCATTGGAAACCTATTTTCAAGGGTTTGTATAGGTCTATATTATAACGGTACATAATAATATTAATTGTTTGATTGATAAGGGTTACCATTTACAAATTAAACGTAAAATTAATTAGTACAAACAAAAAACAAAATTGAGTTGCTTAACCTACATCAATTTACAGATTAATGATGATAGTTTTATGATAATATTTTTTGATTAGGTAATTAAACAATCAATAATGCAACACGTGGAATTGCAGTTGCACACATAAATCTATTATTATATACACGCGTATTTATCATTAAAAATTATATTTTAATAAGTCAAGGTTGCATGAACTAAAATTACATCTACAACAATAATTGTATTTTTATATCTGCTTGTAAAACATATTTATCTATTTAACCTAGATTTTTATTGATTTTCTACTTACATATATTATTAATCTAACCATCCTTTAATATTAATAACAGGTTGTTATTGCACTAGTATTACAATTTACGATATATTTTTTACAAAGCTTTAAATTTGAACATAAAATTGAACTCGTAAAGTGTGAAAATAAAATAACGTATATTTTATTATTATTCATACATAAGTAGAAATAAAGTAATTTGTTTAAAATTAGGTATTAATATTTTTATTGTATTTACAATAATTTTGATCTTTTCATTTCACTACAAAGTCTATTGTTAGTTTTTTTATACCAATTGCATTAAGTAGATTGAATATCTGAAAGCAATCTAATCAAATATTATGTGCTTTTTATAAAAAATAACCAAAAAATATAATACATATACATTTATTTACCTCTCTAATTTAGTCTCCATAAAGTGAATTTTAGACGTGCCATCTCGGCAAAGCTTTTAGCTTTTTGTGTGATCTTGTATCGACATACATGTGTAAGTTCATTGCGTAAATATGCTTGAAAGTTTCAGACTAAAAGCAAATCGAACCATACATATAAAATTAAACTCTAAGTAGGCATAGAGATGGTTTCATTTAATTATGCATTAAAACTGTTCTGATCCGGTTTTATAAAATTACATTGTCTTTTAATTTATTTATGAAATATAAAGTCAATTTGTGAGACAGGCAAATAGATATTTTATTTATAAAAAGTATTAACTTTGTAATTTTAGATAATGTTTTTATTTCTTGCAATTGTTTTTGATATTCATTACAACATAATGGTTAAAAAAACGTAAATTAGGATTTGACTATATATGCCAAATATAGCTTAATTAATTATAAACAGCTCTTTATTTTTCTAAATTATCAAACCAAAATCTTTTGTAAGCCGCATAAAATATACTTATTCTGTGTAATCTACAAAGGCTAAATCCTTTCTTTCAAGTTGTTTATATGTTAAAGGACATCCTAGTAATTGCTTTCACGGTAATGAGATATTATAAACCGATTGTGCAAATGGACTTGTGTTGCTACTGTTAGATAGATATAACTAAATTACAAAACTATTTTAGTATAAACTATAATAAATGACATCTATCTTAGACCAATAAAATATCATATAGATAAAAACTGCATCGACATGTTATGTAACTAGATTTTCAACAAATTCAAGAACCGAGATAATGAATTTGTGTTACAATGATGTAGGTGGTAATTAATCTATGAGACAATTAATAATGCTTCGATGCTTTATCAGTCTCCGCCTGCAAAAAGTTGTTTGTTACTTTGTGACTATAGAAAAAGTATTTAAATTTTTTTTTGCTTCAAACTATTAAAACTTGTTTTTGTTTTGTAGAAAATTTAAATTTTAACTTACATTCATTATCATTTTTTCATTCTAGTATTGAAATATTTTATATAATATAAAAATATCTCTGTTTACTCTTTTATACCATCTGTGAGATTATTTTGTTTAACTTATTTATTGCAATTGTTTGTGCTTTAAATGAACGCCGTAAGTTCAAACACGTGCAAATTTTCATTAAATTACAGAATTTGAAAGACACAAAATGATTAGAACGCATGAGAGTAATTCCACGATAGTTCGGACAAACGTCCCCACATCAACATTTCATCAATTTTAGATCTCTTAAGTGCAATATTTTGTCTCTTTTCAGTTTTTGTGACCTCTTTGATTTTGCTCAAATTTTCAGGGTTCAAAATATAGATTAAAAAATGAAACTCCCAAAATTTTGGACTTTAGAATATTGCCTGTTCAAAATGACACACATTTGAAGGTCAAAAATTTTAAAAAGTTTTTTTTTTAGCTTATTTTGTATTTCAATTTTTGAGCTTCTGGAAAAAGATAAAAAGGTCCACGATGGCTCAAACTATTTTTTATTACATAAACTTTAAAACCCATATTTTTATGTTTAATATCGTGGCAGTCATTTTGATATATTAAGCATCAAACATTATTCCAAAAAACCCTGCAAGTTTAGCAAAATCGAATTGTTTCTTTTAAAAAGGTTCTGAAAAAACGCTGTCACCCTATGTCGATTTTAGTCAAAATTTAAGTAAATACTTTTCAGACCACAAGAAAAAAGGTTATTTATATTAAAAATGGTATATCAGGTGTTATCAAGAAGCCAATGAGAAAATGCAACTCGTTGTGCTGCGTCGCCTGGTTGTAGTTATTGTACTTTGATAATAATATGAGTAAACGTTTTCACTAAAAAACGCGTAAAAAAAGTTGCTTTCTGTCGGGAAATCTCAATTGCTAAGGCATTACCATTACAGAATCCGTAAACAAAAATGATATCTGCGTATTTTCCGTTGTTGAACAGCATTTTTATCAAATTTTACTAACCGAACCAAAAAAAAACTGTTTTAACAAGTATCAAAAGCTTGCATCAATGCACACTTGTTAAAGTAATGTTGTTTTTTTGCTAAATAAAAAGTTTTTTAAATATTTTGTATTTGTTGACTATCTCAAAAACAAAGCAAGATAGACAAAAAGTGATTTAGATTTTCTGAAGAACAATGCCGATTTTGACAATTTTTGAATATAAAAAACTCTTAATAATGCCCAATATACCATTTTTCATATAAATAACCTTTTTTCTTGTGGTCTAAAAATATTCACTGAAATTTTGACTGAAATCGACATAAGGTGACAGCGTTTTTTCGGGACCTAAAAATTACAAGTTTTTGAAAATTGCGAAAACATGTACAACTTCCTGCATCAAAATAGTGGTTAATATGTATTTTTTTCTATAAGTCTTGTGTAATCACTTTAAAGAAAAATTGAACACGAAGAAATCTAGACCTTGTGGATCAAATTTCTTTAAAATTTGACAAAGTTAGAACGGTTTAAACAAAGCATAATTTTGCAGTTTTGCTAAATGTACGGGTTTTTTTGGAATCATGTTTGAAGCTTGATATATCAAAATGACTGCCCAACAATAAATAAACAAATATGGGTTTTAAAGTACATGTAATAAGGAATATTTTGAGCCATCGTGAACTTTCTTATTTTTTTCTAAAGGCCGAAAAATTGAGATACAAAAATGTGCCGTTTGCCAGTTTTGACAATTTTTGAATATTAAAAAATTCTTGATAATGCCCAATATACCATTTCTCATATAGATAACCTTTTTTCTTGTGTTCTAAAGAGTATTTACTAAAATTTTGACTAAAATCGACATAGAGTGACAGCGTTTTTTTGAGATTTAAAAATTACAAGTTTTGAAGATCTCAAAAACATATGCAACTTTCTGCATCAAAATAATAGTGTATACGTATTGATTCCATGAGTATTGTGTGATCACTATAAAAAGAGATTTAACACGAGGAAATCTCGACCTCGCGGATCAAATTTTGTTAAGATTTGACAAAATTAGAACGGTTTAAAAAAACAAAATTTTGCAATTTTGTTAAATTTGCGGGTTTTTTTGGAATAATGTTTGAAGCTTAATATATCAAAATGACTGCCACAATATTAAACATAAAATTATAGATTTTAAAGTACATGTAATAAGAAATAATTTGAGCCATTATGAAACTTTTTATCTTTTTTCAGATGCCCAAAAATTAAGATACAAAATAAGCTAAAAAAGATGTTTTATTGTGAAATTTTTGACCTTTAAATGTGTGTCATTTTGAACAGGCAATATTCTAAAGTCCAAAGTTTTGGGAAACTCATTTTTGTCATCCATATTTTAATTCCTGAAAATTTGAGCAAAATCAAATAGGTCGACTTTTTCAAATTAGTCGAAAAGTAATAGAATTACTCATATATATTCAAAGTTTCTTTTACCAATTCTTGTCCTACCACTTTGTTTGCTTTTCTCTTGGTAGTGCTCGTTGTCGTCGTTATTTACACATATCCTAAATATTTAAATGATTTTACTTTTGCGATGTTTTTTTCCTCCCATTTCCAATCTTCTTTCTTATGTCTTTTTCCCCTTTTCCTAAACGTCATAATTTTTGTTTTATCAATATTCTTTCTTAACCCTTTTTTCTGAAATATTCTTCAAAACATCTAATCATTTCTTTCATTTCTTTTGCTTCTTTTGACACAATCACTATGTCATTTGCGTATGCTAACAACTTTACTGTCATTCTACTCACTACAACTCCATCTGTTTGTGCAAGACTTAGCTTTTCTTCTATGTCTGCATTACATCCACCAACAAACTTGGACTGAATGGGCATCCCTGTCTTACACCTTTTGTTGTTCAAAAATGTTCACTCATTCTACCATTTACACATACTTTGTTCACCGTTTCTGCATATACATCTTCCATTCTTTTTACCAGATGCCCACTAATACTCTTTTCTCTCAGACATCACTACACTATCAAAAGCCGCCTTAAGGTCCACAAACAATGCATATATTTTTCTTTTTTTTTACAGCTAATTCTTTTTCAACTATATGATTAAGTATATATACCTTGTCCTTTTCTAAACACTGCCTGCCAATCCGGCAAAATTCCTTTCATCTCTGATTGTTCATTCAATCTTTCTTCTAGTATCATGGCGTATATCTTGTATGCCGTATTAACTAATGTTATTCCTCTATAGTTTTTAACTACCTCCTTTTTTCCTTTTTTCTATACTGAGCATGCAAGACCCACTTTCCATTTGCTAAAAAATCCTTCTCCCTTTCATACTACATTTATTACCTCTCTCGATCTTTCAATTAATTCTGTTGTTGGTATTTGTTAAAAAATATTATTTTCATTTTCTTGTTTGATCTAATTGTTTGTGGTTTTAATGAATATTGCAAGTGCAAACAAATGCAATTTTTTTAGGTCAAAATTGTAAAAAATTGGTATAAACAAAACCTAAAAACTCGTTAAAGAAAACAGTGGACGTCCTTGAATTAAAAAAATGATTCTTAAGAAAAAGTACATTCAAGATCCAACAGAACCAATACAAAAGATTGCAATAAATTGAGTAAGAGCAATTGATCATACATATTATATGCAAATATTTTTTTAAAATTGCACTCTTATTGTCTTTATTTTTGTCTTCGTCTAACAAATCTGCAGTGTTGGCAAGACTTACAAAAATGAGCAAAAATGTGCAAAAATTGTCTTCAACAACAAATTGGGATTTTGTGTTGGCTCTCAAGCAAATATTTAAGAGTTAGACGACCTTAAAGTAAAAAAAAACAAACGCGCCGTTACATTAATACAGGCTTAGAACCTTTTTTCTATTTATTGGACACTATCCAAGAGCAGTTGTCCAGCGAGATAAAGTACAAACTTGTACTGTTGTTGTGAGAGCCTTTTCTTAAATCTTGGCATAAGAACAAACTCTTTAAAATCTGCACTAATTTTCAAGGTTCTGGAGCGGGAATTTATTTCTAAAATCTAGACATCTTGACTATCGTCTAGACAGAAATAGCTGCAATAACCCATTGGGTGATAAATATTAACCCGAACAATTTTATCTATAAAAAAGCCTAAAATCACATCAAGGCTAATACTAAAACGCTATAGAATCCTAACATTGAAAGTTTGCACAAATAGCATTGAGCTATGCTGGGTGAAAAAGCACGCCAACACAAGAAGTAACGTTAAGATAAAGTTTATAGATTAGCAAGCAATAGATCAACCCTCAAGATGTATGGACCTTAAACCGCACTACCACTAAAACGCCTCAACACTATACTAAAAGCAAATACACACAATGTATTTAAAGCACTATGGTAAAACAACCCGGGTTGTAGACAAGCTAAAAAGGCAATGTTTGCTACAAATTCCAAAACGGCCATCTACTACTTAAAACTCTACAGAAGAAACTTGCAAACCATAACAAGAATCCTGACAGATCACTCTCAATTAAGAAAATGTATGCATACTATGGGCTTGTCAGTTCCCTTATGGGTACGTCTCATAGGAATCGGAAAACCTTGCCGGCTTGCCGGGGAAAACCGGGAAAATAAAATACTTGACGTGAAAGAAAAACGGAGATTTTATAGCGTCTGACCCTGATCGGGCGGCTGTAGACCAATTTGTAGCGTTTGTACTCAGAATGAGCGGCTACAAACAGCGTCTGTACTAAAAATGGACGGCTGAAAACAAAACTTGCCAACACGTTCGGCAAGCGTGGCGTTTTATATATGCTAAACAATCCTATATTATTATTATTATTATGATTTTGACTATGTCAACTTTAAATATACATCTCCAGGGGCGCAGAAGCAACGCTTCTGAATCCCACACTGACAAGTCAGTCTGCCCCTCGGATTCTGGGAAGGCAAAAAATTGATCAAGTTTAAAAAACATACCAAAAAGCACTACCACACAACCACGTTACATATTACAACGTACAATAAAAGAACAATGAAATCAACAAAGCGGCTAATAGAACTAAAACAAGAACTGTCACACATTAAATGAGACATACTGGGACTGTGCGAAACAAAGCTACCAAGAGAAAAATGTACAGTGCTTAAATCAAAATACGTACTATACTAAAACAACTCGGTTAGTTAGTTAGTTTAGATTTTTGACATAATCCTAAGAAGACTATTAATGCCGAAAAAACAACTCGGAAATTAACTCACATCACAAAAGAGTCGCAATCATCATTAACAAGAAACTTAAACACCTTGTCACAAAAATGAAAAAAGTATCAGAAAGAGTCATATATGTCGTTAATCTTCAAATAATACAGATCTATGCGCCTACAAGCACATCCGACGACATAAACGTCAAGCAACTCTATCAGAGACAAAATCGTAATTCTTGCTTATCATCAGAGACTTAAACGCTAAAATCGGCAAAACGCAAAACTACAACACAAAAAACCTAGGAAATTTCGGACTTAGCACAGGAAATGCTAGAGGGAAAGCACTAGCAAATTATCTACAGAGCGAAAACTTGGTCCGTATGAATAACTTCTTCAAGCAACCAAAACAAAAAAGATGGACACAAAAGAGTTCAGACTCTAAAGCAAAAAACAAAATAGACTGCATCATTTCAAATTGAAAACATATTGTAACGAACGTGACTTAATAATAAATTAATAAATTTCGTACTGTCAGCGACCACAGACTAGTAAGAGAAATCAATATTAAGAAAAAAGAAAGAAGATGATACAGCAAAAACAAAAAACTAAATAAGACGATAAGTAAGAAAATTTGGAAAGATGTTAAAAATTACAACAATAATAAGATAATAAAAATCATTAAAAATAATAAAAACATGAAAGTACAAAAAATATGCAAACAAATAGAAAAACAAAAATAATACAAAAGTAAAACGAGAGAAACCCAGTATAGCTAACACTATTCATAAAATTTACACAGACCTCTACACATCAAATATGCCAACAGGTCCTACAAAACAACACCCTACAACAATCATGAATGTAAATTCCGAAGTAATAACTAAAATAGACATTGAAGAAATCAAACCAATCCTAAAATAAATGAAAATAGGCGAGCACCGGGCAAAAACAACATTACGAGCAAAATGTTAAAATTAGGAGGCAACGCTCTACTCAAAGCCGTAAAAATCTTACTAAATAAATGCTTCCAATATGCTGAAATTCCAACAAACTGGCAAAACGCGCATGTAACGTTACTACATAAAAAGGAGACAATAACAACGTAGAAAACTACAGGCCGATAAGCCACTTATCACACTCCTACAAATTGTTAACTAAGATTTTACAACCAGACTAACAAGCTGGTTTTGAAAAGGCTACGGTACTACAGACCACCTTTAAACTATTTGCACGCTTATCAAAAAAAGTACAGAATATAACATCCTTCTCCATTTTGCATTTGTCGACTATCATAATGCGTTTGACTCTATAGAACTTTTGACAATCTTTAAAGCATGGAGAATGATGAGATACATTCCTTCAATACAAACTTTCATGTTAGAATAAGACACCATTGCAGATAAAATAGCAACACAAAAAGGAGTCCGACAAGGTGACACTATCTCCCCGAAATTATTTACGCTAGCTTAAAAAAAACGTATTTAAGAAACTGCACTGAGAATTTAAGAGAATAAATATTGACGGTAAGAACTTAAACCATGGCAAATCGTAGGTGCACTTACAATTTGCCAATAATATAGTATTAATAAGCAACAACCTGGACAACTTAAGAACGATGATGGCAGAATATTGCGTCAAAACATATTGTTCATATTGCTCAAAACCCAAATAATAAAAACGGTAAACGAATACATTTACTTAGACCATGCTATAAAACTGGAAAAAGACAACCAAACAGCAGAGATAACACGACTCATAAGAATCACATGAGCAGTGTTTACAAAACTTAAATTTTAAAATATCTGCCTGAAAAAAAAAGTCTTCTACATGTGTATATTTCCCGCTATGACATATGGCTTAGACACAATAGCGGTAATAACAAAAAGTCTAGAAAGACTTAAAACTACCCAACCAGCAGTAGAACGGGCAATGCTGGGAGTGAGCCTAAAACACCGGATACGTAAAAATACGTAAGAAAACCATAGTAAAAGACGTAATGACACGTGCTGCACGCTTGAAATAGAGCTGGGCGGGACATGTGGCTAGGCAAGACGCACAGATTAACACATTGGCAACCAAAACAAAATAAACGAGAAGTTAGAAGACCGCAACATCGATGGAAAGATGACTTTTGCAAAGCCGGAAGAAAGTAGTACTTGATTGCCAACATTCGAAAGGAATGGCAAAAACTAGGAGAAGCCTACCTTCAACAGTGGACAAAATATGGCTAGAAAAAAAGAAGAAGACTAAAGGCATTATAGACAGTCCAATATACCAAAGATGTGAAATGAAAGACAAATCAATCAAGCGCGTATTGTGAACCTGCCCGGTGACGTTAGGGAACTGCTGACGTGACATGATTAGCATAAAGGATACCCCTCCAAGCAATATCTTAGCATACATACATCAACCACATAAGTTGGTTGTGTGTTGTGACGGAGAAGCAAGATATACCACTGGAAAAGGTACACAGGGCCTAATTGCATTGAAATTGGTTTTGCCCTCCTACTCAAATCCAAAATCTACTTAAATCTTACAGAACTTGTTTTCAATATAATGGACAGAACATGCATTCTTTGCCCATCCTCCAAACAGTTTAGATAAACTATAAACCCAAAAGGTTTTAGAAGTATGTATTTCAAGGTACTTTACAGTAGTCTAAAGTTATTCACGCGTAAACCAAAGAGGTTTTGAGGTAAATGTGCATTGACATTGAGACAAAGAGGTACTTCAAAACTGTTGCCGTCAAACCCGCAAAAGTTTTATTCTGCAAACTTGCAGGCACCAAAAACAATAATTTTTTAGATAGTGAATTTTTTGACCGGTTCCTGGTGTTCTAATTAGGTCTTCCTACCGCTGGTGCACATTTTGTACATCACGGTGGTTCTTAAGTTTAAACAAGAAAAAATTCAATTTAAAGATCTGTTTTTTAAGAATCTGTTGGTTATTTTAGTGTACTACAATATTTACTACTTTTGCTTTTGATATTATTAACAATATTTCTTTATGTTATTGTTATATTGATGGTATAGTTAATTTGGTAATTACAATACATACTAAAACACTGTTCAAAGAACATGTTGATTTTGATATCAATTAGCAACAGAGACCGTAGTTAAATGACTATCTAAATCAATAAACCATTATAAGTGAATAAAATACTATACTTTGTTTATTACTATATTATAATATAATCATTTTTATTTTTCAACAATAACGCATTCAAAAAATTTCATCTTACAAAACTAGAAAGTACTGAGAAATTACATGTGATTATGCACACCATAGCATATTTTAATATATTGGATTTATATATTTCTAACTCATTGTGTTACTTTATAAATTCCGAGTATTGCAATGAGGCTGCTACTTTCAGTAAAGATTACTGATTGGTTAATAATAAAAGCGATTATTTAATTAAAATTAATAGGCTATTATTTTATAATTATAGATCTATCTATTGTTTAAACAATCCATACATACTATACACATGTCCTTTTAGAGGCCCGACACACAAAAAAAAACGCCGTGATTAGATAGGTTTTTTTAAACAATATTTGTAATTATCGAAAACATTTTTTGACCTAATCCATCTAGTTTAGTTTAATGTTATTTATAATTCACCCTCGAGATGTAGACATGTCAATTTCTCGATGTCTGCCAAGACGCGCATTCAATTTAATACCAGAATTTTTGTGATTACTAGCAGACATTACGCCATACAAAAATAAAATAATTTAGCATCGTAATGTAGTCGCTTATCACATGCCAGACAATAAGTATAATATTTTAAAATGTACTTATTTTAAGATTTTTTTGCTGTTTTATGTCTAGCCATATGAATGAATGAACCAAAGTAAAATTATTAATGTCGTTATAAAAACAAAACCTTTATCTTATTTATTAACATTAGATCGGTATGTTTGCTGGAAGATTCTAATTAAAAATAATGCAAATATTCAACAGTGTTATTTTTTGCTAATTGTATTAAGTAATTTTATATTATTATGATGGATTTTGTAGACATTTAAATTATAAACAATCAATATTATACATTATTAACATTAGTTTGAAATGATTTTGATAATATAACAGATACAATTTTCAACAATGAAACACATTTGTAATTTCAATTTTGCAGGATTTTAGATACTTGGTTATAAAACATTTCAATTTGTTAATTAATAAAAAGTGACGGTGCAGAAAGCTTTCGATAAATGAAAAGATCAGCAATATTTTGTAATAAAAGTGTAATTATTTCAGTAATAATTAATTTGTGAAACTTATAATACAGGCATTTCTTAAGAAATTATTAAGTTTATTATGTGATGTCTTAACTAAGATGATTAATGAGTAGATCTGTTCCGGTGAGTATATTTCATAACAAATACCCAAATTAATATAAATGTACTTTCACATAATTTATTAATGATTGTTTGAAATTTATAATTAATGAAATATTAAGTAATAATTTTATGGAATGTATAAAATATTTAGACTTAAATTGTTATAACATAGAATTCATTATCAAATAATCAATAGTCATATTAAATATGTTATATAAAATTATTGTTAATTTATAGTTTTTTAAAGGTGTCAGCTATAATAATATAGACCCCACATGACTTAAACACAAATGTTAGTGGTTAGGGAAACATTACGTTCAACTGGTGTAGACATGTTTTATTGTTGAATAACTAATTAGATACGCAGTGGCTTCTAGTGTAAATGTTGTTAACTGAATATAATAAAACATATAACTTATAACTTATACAGGGTGTTAGGTAAACATGCGGCAAAAACTTAAGGAGTCATTCCTACTTAAAGAATATTTTGACCTATGATGATTTCTGAAAAATTCTTTTGTTAGGAAGATACAGGGTGAACAAAACTTGCAACAGTTTCAACATTTTATTACCAAAAAGTACATGTAAAGTTTCTGAATCTACAATAAATGTACGAAATGATTTTTTCCAGTCTGAATACAAGCATTCAATCTTTTTGTCATTGAGTGCCAAACTCTTTCAAACACACCAAGGTTATTTCTAATTAAATTACACCCAGCAGTTATCCGATTTTGCAAATCGTCCAAATTTTCCACTCGAGTAGAGCAAACTAATGACTTCAGATAGCCCCATAAAAAATAACCCAGAGGGTTTAAGTCTAGGGATCGAGCAGGCCATGAGTGTGGCCCACCTTGACCAATCCAGCAAACTCCGTATCTTGCTGTAAAATAAAACACAAGCAAAACTGAAATGAGATGGTGCACCATCGTGCATAAACCACATTGCAATTCTTTCCAATAGTACATCATTCAAAAACTGAGGTAGTATGTGTTCCAAAAAGTTGCAATACACCTTGCCGGTAAGTTTTCCTGGTAGAAATACTGGTCCAATTAGAGAACCGCCCACAATTCCAACCCAAACATTCAAGAAGAACTGATGTTGAAAACAATCTTTACATACCTGATAGTATAGATACAACAAATTGTCCTCAAGAATTTTTCAAACTGTTCAATAATTTACATTCAAAGTATTGGCAATTTTTTGCGTAAATCTACTTGGATCTTCCTGTATCATGTCTAGCACATTCTATTTATTTTTTTTGTTTTCTTGTTTTTTTGTTTTTTTGAGGACGTAGTGAGGTCTTGGCCTTAGCAAGTGGCCCTTGAGAATAACTAACGCAGGGCAATACCTTTTGGTTTTTTTCTTTACGTTAGTTCTGTTGTCATTTTGTTCTTATTATGTCTGTCTCTAGTCTATTATTAGTTTGAGATAAGCTGGTTTCGGCCTTGTGGAATTCACACAGACTGCTGCGGCAACACATGCTGTCACCGGCTTATCTCTCCCTATACCCTATTTGTTGTCTGTCTTATACTGACGTTCATCTCTCCTTTCTGCCGTTCTATTATTATTCAGCCTAGTCGTTTGATTTGTCTTAGTCTTCATTCACTTCTTTGTCGGCGTATTCTCTTTCTTTCATAAATATTTTGTGGAGCTCTATTAGGTGTACTCCCTTTGGTAATCCTAGATTTGCCAATTTAACTTCTAAGGATATTCTTGAGTCTCCAATTGGAATTATTTCTTCGTGTCCTCTGGTTGCTAAATATACTCTGACCATTTCAAAGGTTACATTGTCAGTCATCCTCAAAATGGCGTATATACCATTTGGAAATTCTCTAGTCAGTTCCGTCAGTTTGCTTTCTTTGAGTAGCTCTTTTCTTTTTTTCCTTATTTCTGCAATTTCGGTTGGTACTAATGTTTTATTGTACATTCTTTTTTTGTCGACTTTCTTCTCTTCTATTCCTTGGTAGGCATAGTTGTCTTGACCTTCTTTGTATTTTTTATCTTCATTGTTTTTTTCTATGTTCTTTTGCTTTCACTTAGCTTCTCTTTCCTTTTTCCTTTGTTTTCTGTGGCTTTTGATGTGTGTGTTTACTTCCATTTTTGTTTATCTAGATCTTGAGTTTTCAAACTCCTCTATCTTTTTTCTCATTACTGCCGTTGCATAAATTCTTAATGATCTTCATTTGTTATCGTAATTCAGGCAAATATTAATTATTGAAGATTTATCAATTTTGTTTTCCAATACATTCTCTAACTCTTTCCTACCATTCTCCCACGCTTTGCACTCTATTAGCGTATGTTCTGTGTCGTCATACGTGTCTTCTTGGCAGAATATACATTTCTCTTCTTTCTCCATTTTATTTATATTTTGTAAATAATTTCCAAAGGCTCCATGTCCGGTGAGTAGTTGTGTTGTATAGTAACACGTCTCCGGTTTATTCTCTAATTATTCCTTTAATTCTGGTATTAACTTTCTTGTCCATTCACCTTTTTCTCCGTCTTTCCACTGTGTCTGCAATTTTTCATTGTATTATTTCTTGCTTGTCTCTTTGCTTCTTGTTTACTATTTCCTTCATTTACCAGTTTCTTTATGTTTAATTTTTCTTCTACCATCAAGTCTGCGGATAGTGTCGCCGCGATTACCTCTAGCGCTTCTTGCGACACCGTTCTGTAAGCCCTACATATCCTTAACGAGCTTGCTCTAGTGGCTCCTCTTATTTCTTTTCTGTTTTTTTTTGTTTTTAAGTCATCTTTATGTTTCTGCGGCGTACAATAGTTTACTTTTGGCCGCCGTTGCTATTAGCCTTCTTGCCTCTTGTCCTGGTCTTCCCTTGTTTAACATAAACCTACTAAGCATTCCTTCCATTTTCTTTGTTCCTCTTACCGCTTTCTTAATCTGTTCGTTCCATCCTTTTGCTTCCAGTGTAACTCCATGGTAATTAATCTTCTTCCTTATGGTTATTTTTTGTTCACCTACCTGTATTTTTCCGGTACCTCTATTTGTCCTCTTTGTCGATAACCATGCCGCTTCCGTTTTTTGCGGTGCTAATTCTAGCCCTTTACTTTTCATCCATCTCTTTATAATACTAATGGCCAACTCTAGCCTTTCCTTTAGTACTTCTATGCCTGCATCCCTACCTACTAAAGCTAAGTCGTCAGCAAATGCCGTTATCGTCACCCCGTCTGGCAGCCGCATTCCGAGAAGCTCATTATATACTAAGTTCCATAATTTGGGTCCTAGTGCTGAGTTTTGTGGTACCCCTCTAGTCAGTCTAAATTTACCCTTTTTGGTCACTAAGTTTTTTCCTTGTAGATAACTCCATATTATCTTGATCGTTTTCTTTGTTAATTCTTCCTTTTTTGCTGCTTCTATAATTGCTTCCCATAGTACGCTATTAAACGCGTTTTGTATATCCAACGCTATTATGATGCAATGCTGCCTTTTCCTATGTAAGCAGCTGTTTGCTTCTTTTGCTACCGCTTTTACCTTCTCAAAAGCTCCTAGAGTCGATCTCCATTTGGTAAATCCGTATTATTCACTTTTCCATCCACCCCTTTCTTCTATTTCTTTCTCTATTCTTTTCACAATAACTTTTTCCATTGTCTTTGCTAATGTATTGATTAAACAAATCGGTCTATACGTCTTTGATTTACCTGCTTCTTTCTTCTTCACAATCAGCACTAAGTTTGCCTTTTTCCAATATTTCGGGAATGTTCCTTCATTTAGACATCTGTTTATTATTTGTGTTAGTTCTATTTCGTTTTCGTCTAACGCTGCTTTCACTATCTCCGATGTTATATCGTCCGGACCTGGTGCCTTATTGTTAGGTAGTTCTTTTATGATCTGTTTCATCTCCTCTACTGTTGTCCTATCTGCTTCCTCTTCTTCACTTGTCTCTGTTGGTTCTTTTACCGCTCTTCCTTTGGGGAACAATTTCTCAATTATTTTTTCTTCCCCTTTCTCCTTCTTTAAGCACACTCCCTTTGATCTTCCTCCCAGTTTATTAATTGCAATTTTGTACGGCTTTCCCCAGGGGTCCCTATCTATAGAATCTATCATTTCTTTTCAGCATCTCTTCTTGCTGTCTTTTATCGCTTTTCTCAGTGCTTTTTTGTCAATTTTTAATTCTTCGTTTTTGTCTTTTGATCTTCCTTCCGGTTTGTATTGCTTTTTTCCTGCTTTCTTTTATCTCATTGCACCACCAGTACGGCCCCTTTCTTCCTCCTTCCCTATACCTGGGGATTGCGCCTTCCGCTGTCTGTCTCAGTTTTTCCGAGTACCGTTTGCATCTTTTCTCTAGGTTTTTGCTTTCTGTTACTTCTTCTACTTCCATGGCCCTTTTTATCTTCTCTCTGTCCATCTTTCGCACGTTCCATCCTCTTTTTCTTGTGTCTTCTTTTTGCCCTTTTCCAATCGTGTTGTATTTTATATATTTATGTAGGCTCAGCGATTCATCATCTGTCACGTTCCAGCTGACCACTACTCCTGCTGTATCCCACGTTGCTATGGTAATATCAATACAAGACTTAGATCTTCCTCTTACAAATGTTGGTCTGTCGCCATGGTTGCATATCGATAGATTTACTGTAGCAATCATTTCTTCTAGAATTTGTCCTCTCCTATCGCTTTTTGTTCCTCCCCACCTGGGTGATTTTGCGTTGAAATCTCCTTCTATTAGGAGTTTCTGATTTCTTAAGCTATTTTCTAGTTCTTCAATCCACTCTCAATAATATTCTATACCGCTGTTTGGACTGATGTAGCAGCTGTATACTATCATACCTCCTATATCAGCCCACACTATTCCTTCTTTGGGAGTTCTCCACACTTCCCCCTTACTAGGATGGCCGCGTCTGATCTTCTATCTTTGATCCATTCCCCGCTTAACTTTCTTTTATTAGGTTCGCTCATTATCATTATGTCTATTTTTTTTCTCATCGCAGTTGCTACCAGTAGGTCATGTGCCTCCCTTCCCCTCCCTATATTTGTTTGGATGATGTTATACATTTTTGGTTATAAGTTTCCTTCCGTGTTGATTCCAACTTTCTGGGTTGTTGTCCTCTTTATTCTTTATTGGTCTTCTAGTTTTTCTTCTAATTGTAGCGGGGCATCTTCTCTCTCCAGTTCGATGGCCTAACACCTTACACTCTATGCAATATTCTCAGTTCTTGCAGTTCGCTATTTTGTGTCCTTCTTTTCCGCATTTTATGCACAACGACAATCTGTCTTCCCCTCTGCATTCTTTAATCAGCTCCTCTCTGCTGATCTCTAGACTTATACCTTTAATCATAACCAGTTCTCCTGTTAGCTTTTGCTCGCTTTTCTTATATTAAATCCTTCCATTCCTTCTCTTATCTTTTCTATTTCTTTTTCAGTCTCATTTGCGTTTGTTACTAATAGCAACTCTCCTTTCTTTGTTTCTCTTATTTCTTTAAATGTCGTACTTTTCATACAAATCTTTGCCTGTTTTAATAGATCTGCATATGTTACACCTTCTTTGCTCACCACTATAGCTCCTATTTCAGGTCTCTTTTCCCCAGTTATTTGCGCAGTGTGTAGTTGTGGCGGTATGCACATTCTCATTTACGTCTTGGTTCTTTTTCCCGCTATTTCCATAATTTTTCTCGCTTCTCTTTCCTCGATGTTCAGCTTTTTGCTTTGTTCAGCACTTTTTCAATAGCGTCTAGCATATTTATAGCCGCTTTTTCTTTCGGTTCGTACGTCTGTTTGATTATATGCACCTTTCCCACTTTTTTTGCGCTTAGGTTTTTTACAATTTCTACATATGGTATTTCGTTGTTTTTATCTTCTTCTTGTTTTTCCATCAACTCCTGATATTTTTCCTTTACCTGTTTTAGAATTCCTTTCTCTTTTCCAATTTCGTCTAAACTGATGAGTACCGCTGTGTCAGTTTCCCTTCCCATCATTGGGTTTCTTTTTTCTATTTTTACATGGTTGTAGTCTTTTTCACGCCATTCCTTGTTCTTAATTTTTTCCATATCTCCAATTTTTCAAATACTGCCACTATTTAGTTTATTATTTTTTTTAATTTCAACTTTTGTATTGACGCACTCTGTCGTTAATTCTTTTAATTCTCTCAGCATTACCCCCAATTTATGCATTGTTGTTTGGGCGTTTATTTTCTTTGTCTCTTGGGTCTCTCCTGGTGAGTTTATCTCTCTCCCTTTTTTCTTCACTACTTGACCTTTTTCATCTGTTTTGATCCTCCTCTCCTCCGGTGGTGAATGTTGTATTTTGCCACTTTTAAGAAATGGTATCATTTCTCTTGACCCCGAACGTGTAGCCTACTTATTTATTTTATTTTCGTAATTGTGCTTATTCAGTACCTGTTTGTCTGGTCACTGCTTCACTTACACAGCACGTATCGCGCAATTGCGAAACAAATTAATTGTTCACTACTATCGTAGCTCCGTATCTCGTCCGCACTCTATGGAACTCGAGCCGCGACTAGCACATTTTATTTTAGTTGTACCGTTCTTACTGTCATTGATCTTCCTGGCCCTTTATTTTGCTTCTATGTGCCTGTTTTACAAAAATGTCATTGAATGTGTTCAAAGATTTTTCGGTTGGGAATATTACAGCCAGGAAACCGTTCAATGTACAATCGTCTATCTGGTAATGAAGTCTATACATAAAATGCATGTCAGTCATCTCTGCGTTTGTATAGTCATTCATGGTAAAGGAATATACTAACTATTAAAGAAACGTCAAACAGCCAAACGTGACTCAATCTAAACAGCTGCGACCAATATGTGATGATCAATGACGAGACATATTCAAATCAAATCCACTTGTACATTAGTAGATAAAACAGCCGTTCCAAGTTACTGTTAACAATTTTTTATATTTGATAAACTTATTAATTTTTTGTACTTAATATATTCATTGACGTACGCCATACTTTTATTTACATTAATGATTTCAGCAAATATCAAATATGGTTGTCGCAAATTTTGTTCACCCTGTATCTTCAAAACAAAGGGGCTTTTCAGAAATCATCTTTGGACAAAATATTCTTAGAATAGGCCAAAGAATAACCCGTTCAGTTTTTGCCACATGTTTACCTAACACCCTGTATAATAAGTATTTTTTTGAATAAGAATAGTAAATCTGTAGCAATAAACGATCTACGCCTTTTTCTTTTATATTATAATAACTATTGTCTACTACCAATCAACAACATTAATTATTTTATTAACAACAACAACATAAACCAACTAAAAAATATGAATCTATATTTTCATTCTACATCATCGCGTGTCATGCTTAACCTTATTAAAATTACTAGATTTATTTAACTGTCACTAGTGACAGTTTCAGTAATACATTCCGCATAAATAAACTAAAATAATGTTTATAAAAACTGCAATAAGATCAATTCTTTATAATCCAAACATAAAGAAAACTATCCAAAATAAAAGAAATATGAGTGACCATAATAACTTTCCATATAAAGTATCCATATTCCAATGGTTAAAATTCAAGGATTTAACAAACTATTACCTGATAATTGGTGTCGTCCCCTGTACTATTATTGCTATATTCGCTGACGTATTTGTAGGACCAGCTAAGTTAAAAGAAATTCCGGAAAATTACGAACCTAAATATTGGGAATATTACAGCAACCCTATTACAAGATTTCTGGCAAGATATATTCTTGGAAATCCGCAACAAGAATATGAGAAATTTTTACATCACCTTTATGAAGAAGATGAGAAAAGTAAAATAAGAGCTGTTGAAGACAAAATTCTACTATTGATGTCAGAAAGGAATGATTATCAAGCGTATTATTATAGACCTGTGATGGCTAAGTATCATAGATTGACGAAAGATACTTCAGATTATGTAAGATCACTCAGTGGTGGTACAAGAGCTAATTAAATTATAGATTATGTTTATATTATTAAGAACTAGTTTAATATTTAATAAATTTGTTTTTCTATTTGAATATTAATTTTATTGTAAATTTACCTTGCCCAGAAAGCCACATTTTTTTAAGTAGAAGTAAAAATTCACAAGTAAAATAAAAAAATATATCAAGAAATTAAATAATAATTAAATTAATTATCTGTGCCTGGTTGGAAATAGTGCAACAAGACTGCACTTGCTATGCTGCTATAATTATTCTCAGAATTTAATTTATATCAACTTCATTAGTAGTTAACCAATTCATATTCATATACAATTGCTTGTACAGAAACTTTACGTAGCTCTGAATGTTTTTGATTTTGATGTTCGAGGGTGTGGATGGCCTGACTATTCTTGAATAATCAAAGATAACGCAATGGCTTTACTAATAACAGATATATTGAAATACAACTGAATACAACATATATGACATATCTATATATGACACTTGACTTTTATTAAAGTCTGTTTACATGGTGTAGGTTGCGGTAAATCCACAACACTCCCCCGGAACGCAAGCCCAGATTTCGTTCTGAAATCGGCTTGTTTCTCCTTGTTTACCGCTTTGGTTAGGTAGTCCGCTATCATGTCGTTGGTAGGAAAATAAATCAATTTAACATGGTTTTCGGCAACCTTTTCCTTGACATGATGATACTTGGTGTCGATGTGTTTTGATCTCTGCTTAATTGCTTCGGATTCGGCCATGCTGATCGTTGACTTATTATCGCAGAAAACAGGTGTTAATTTCATTTCTTTCGGCATGATCTCCTTCAGTAAGAGTTTCACCCAGGTCAACTCTTCTACGGCTGCTGAGAGTGCCATGTATTCGGCCTCTGCTGTGGAAAGAGCGACTGTCTTTTGTAGACGGCTTTTCCAGCATATTGCACCGCTTTGCAGCGTCACTATGTATCTTGTCACTGATCTGCAAGTGGATGGGTCGTTTGCCCAATCAGCGTCTGAATATGCTTTTAGGTCGATATCTTCGTTTTCTCCATTTCTCTTGTAGAGTAGGTTTATCTGCGTTGTCCCCTTTAGATATTTGTAGATCCTTTTGACGGCGTTTAGGTGACATTCAAGTAGTTTCTTGGCGAATCGGCTCAAGAAAGTTGTAGCGTATGATATGTCCGGTCTGGTAATACATGCAAGGTACATCAAACAACCAATCATTTCTTGGTATAGCTGAATGTCTGTTTCTTTGGTAGATGTCTCGTCAAACTGTGTTCCTACTGGCATTGGAGTCTTCACTGGATTACAAACCGATAATCCGAAACGCTGTAGGATAGTGTTTATGTAATCAGACTGATTTAGGCTGATTGTTCCAGTCCTTGCATTCTTCATTTTTGTTATGCCAACGAATTTTTTCACTACTCCAAGATCATTGATTTTAAATGCTTGCGTCAATTTTGACTTGCATCCTTGGATGTGATTCTCGTTTTTACAGAATATTAAAATGTCATCTACATATGTTATAATTATGACGATCTCATTTATTGTGGTTTGGTAATAAAGACATGGGTCGGCAAAGCTTCGTTTGTAGCCCAATTTGGTTAGCTCATCATTAAGTTTGATATTCCACTCACGCCCCCTTGCTTTAAACCATAAATTGGTTTTTTAAGTTTGCATACTTTTCCCTTCTCATTTTCATTCACAAACCCTTCTGGTTGGTGCATGTATATTTTGTCGTGTAAGTTGCCTTGCAGATATGCTGTTTCGACGTCCATTTGATGAATCTTGAAGTCCATTTTTGCAGCGAGTGCAACAATATTTGTATAGTTTCGTGTCGAATCACAGGTGAGTATGTTTCCATGTAGTTTATGCCCTGAACCTGTGAGCAACCTTTCGCTACTAGTCTCGCTTTGAACTTATCTGGCTTTTGTTTGTAAACCCATTTACAGTTCAAGATTTTAGCGTCCTTTGGCTTATCTACTAGTGTCCAAGTTTCGTTATTGTTCTGTGCTTGCATTTCATTTAACATTGCTTGATGCCATTCATTTTTATTCTCCCTTTCCAATGCTTCTTTGTAGGTGAGCGGTTCTTCCGTCGATACATTACACGTGTACTCCGGCCATTTTTTTGGACATGGTTTCCTTGTTGATCTCCTTAAATGCAATTTGCTTTTCATCAGCTTGCTTGCTGAAGTATTCTTCTTCACTTGGGACGAAATCGGAGTTTTCCTTTTCTTGTTATGTGTCTTCTTCAGATACTTCAATGGAGTCGTCTTGATTTACATCATTTTGCTCTTGCTCGACTTCTTCATTTATTATTATTTTTTCTTGGGACGGTACAATTTCTTCTGGGAGGAAGTTTATGTCGATAACATGAGTTGGTACATCATTAGTGTCATTAATATCACCTTCACTACAATTTCCAAAATCTCCTTCTAGAAATTTGACATCTCTACTTACGACGATAAGTTTTTCTTTTATCATCCAAACGCGATAAGCTTTGCTTTCTTCGCTATAAACCAACGAATGTTCTAAGATCTGCTTTTGCTTGCAGCTTGTTTCTGTTTGGACGTTTATTTAAAACGTAAGCTTTGGTGCCAAATGACCTCAGATGTGTGATGACCGGTTTCTTCCCGAACCAGATTTCGTATGGTGTCTTATTGATACTTCTTGATATGCACCTATTTCGAGTATAATTAGCTGTTGCTACAGCTGTCTCTATCAGTGTGCGGTTTTTAAGCTCCGCAGTGCCGTTTTGTTGCGGCGTATATGGTGCGCTCAGCCTTCGTTGAATGCCATGAGCTTTCAAATAATCATTTGATCGGTTATCAACGAATTCTAGGCCGTTGTCAGACTGCAGATATTTTAATTTTTTTTCGGTATGTCTCTCTGCCATTTTGTGGTAATTCACGAAAGCCTCGAAAGCGTCAGACTTTTTTTAAAGCATGTTTACAATAGTATAACGCGATTTTGTATCGGTGAACGTAATGACGTAAAGAGCTCCTCCATTTGAAGCTACTGGCATCGGCCCGCACAGGTCTGTGTGAACTATCTCTATCAATTCGTTTCCTCTGGTGTCACTTGATTTTGGGAATTTGGTTCGAGCCATTTTACCTTGTGGACATATTTCACAGTTTCTTCCAGCTTCTCTAGATGAGCGTGGGTGTCCTGGCATTCTTTCATCTTCGTGAAGAGTAGCTGCTTCAGTAGATTTGCCTTTTTGGCAGGACCCTTTGACTCATGGATTGTGGCTAGCTTTTGCCACACATCCCTGGAAGTTTTGCAGTATTTTACTTCACGCAACGCTGATACTTCAATTGATAGTATGAGGTCAGACTTAGCTGTTTGGTCATTGTGATCCCACGACGCGGCCTCTGCTACTTCGGTAGGTTTTGCTGGGTCTGCTTCTGGTCTTCTCTTTGAGCCGTTCACATATTCCCATCCTCCGGTTTTAATTAGCAATGCCTGTGCCTGAATTTTCCAGGTGTCGTAATTGGATTTGTTCAATGGCTGGATCCTCGTAGTTGCGTTCATGGTTATTCCAATCCTATCGCACTTTCTTGCTTAATATTTGCATCTATCTGTTTATTAACTCATCTGGGCCCATAACCTGATGTTCGAGGGTGTGGATGGACTGACTATTCTTGAATAATCAAAGATAACGCAATGGCTTTACTAATAACAGATATATTGAAATACAACTGAATACAACATATATGACATATCTATATATGACACTTGACTTTTATTAAAGTCTGTTTACATGGTGTAAGTTGCGGTGAATCCACAACAGATTTGTAAATATAAAAATATTTAATATGTCAGCTGTATAGATTGTCCTGTGTCTTTTGTCTTTTGTAGCATTAGCCCTAGCAAAATAAACTAATAAACCAAAGCTATAAACAACTACGGTGCTTTAAACTACTTAACAACATAGTCAAATGAATAAATAAACATAAAAATTGGTAAAAAAACAACACAAAGTAGGTTACACTTTTTTTGAGGAATTTGCTTCTCGAAAATATTAACGTAACTTTTCATAAACTTAAAGAATAAATGCACGTTATTAAGGAGCTTAAACTGATTACGGTAAAATAAATAGATTTGACATTCTTACAGAATTTGATATACCCTAAGAAGGTTGTATGGTTTATTAATTCTTTATTTTTTTGTAACAAAAATCTATTTTACCTTTTTAGCAAAAACTTACTGATTTTATCATACGTTTCATATTGTTATCGAACGATTATTCTTTTTATCAAATATTAACTCTTTTTATTTAGTTTTATAATTTGTGTAAACCTTTATAGGCATTAGCTATACTTAACTTGCATTTAAAATAATTTACTACTTTTTATTGTATGAAGAAATTAATTTATAAAGCTTTTAAATTTTTATTAAGAGTTTAATATAATATACTACAACTACAATTTTAACTGAACTAATATATTGTGTAAAGTGATAAATTACTAAACATTTAATTTGTAGTGTTCATATAGAACAAATTTCCTCCGGTGAAATAAAGGCAAATAATTAATGATGTAATATGTTTTATGCTGTTCGGCTCATTTAACAAATGTTGAAATATTTTACAAAGGCCATGTACTATGTTTAACAATTGTTTCGTTTAAAATAGTGAAACAAATATTGAGTGTATTCAAAGGAACCGCATGGTTTTATTAACATTCAAATTTTTGTTCCAGAATGCCGTTTTGTTTAATTAAGTGCGAAAAATAACATCACTTAAACCACGACCTCTTTTCTCAAATACAAATTTCAAGCTTAAATTTGCTGATCAATTCTTTGCAGTTTACGGCGTTTATCTTCCTAGACAAGGGATTTTAGAAAACATTTCAATAAAAAATTACAACCAACAAGAATTGTTAATCAGAGTAAATTATAACTTGATAACATTATTATTAATTTATCAACTGGTTATACATCTGATGTTTTTCCAACACACATATCAGACCATTTTGCACAAAAATTGACTACACTTAACAACTGCCCAACCAGCGAACGATCTTATAAAAGAATATTTAGTACCCACAATGTTAATTGGTTACCAATATATGACAACTCCAATGATGAAAACACAAACTGAAACACATTTATGGAAATTATTTTGTTAAATGTTAATGAATGTTTTCCTAAAGTTAATACTACTCAGAAGTATACTCACAAGACAATATATACTAGCCCTGAAATTGTAACTTGTAAAAATACTTTAAATGTTTTATTCGTTTTAAATGAAATATAGTAGAGAAGGTAACATTATGTTTAAGGAATTAAATAAAAAGTATAAAAAATTTCTCCAAGATGTTAATAAAAAAAATATTAATAGAAGAATTTTACAGTCTGATAATATAAATAAAACTTCCTAGGAAATTATATCAGAATTTACTGGCAAAAGTAATATTAAATCAAATGTCACACCAACGTGCAACACAATTGATTTAAATTTATTTTTTATTGAATCTATTCAATACCTCACAAACAAGCTACCAAATGTTATACCTGCTACTGAGATACAACCAAATAAGTATACCTTATATTTAAGACTTACTACAGAAACTGAAATTTTTTATATTATTGTTGCTCTGAAAAATAGTAACAGTACTAGTTACGATTAAATTAACTCCAAACTTACAAAAGCCATTGCCGTTGAAATATTACCTGCTCTCACTTACCTATTTAATTTATGTCTTGAAAATGGAACTTTTCCAGACCATTTTAAACTAGCTATAGTTAAACCTATATACAAAAAAGGAGATCCAATTTTGCTTTCTAATTACAGACCTATAAGCCTATTAACCACATTTTCTAAAATACTAGAAAAAATTATCAATACACGCCTTGTTAACTTTTTTAGTCTCCATAACACGTTTAATGAGAACCAACATGGATTTATAAAGAGAATATCAACAACAACTTTAATTTTGTTAATCACATATTAAATTCTCTTGAACAAAACAACACAACACTTGGGATTAGCATAGACTTATCAAAAGCATTTGATAGTGTAAACCATCAAATTTTATTGGATAAGTTGTACACATATGGCATTAGAAGACTTGGATTGAAGTTCATTACATCATACCTACAGAGCAGAAAACAGAGTAGTAATAAAAAAAAAGTCCAATTATTTACTTGTTAAAAATGGTGTTCCGCAAGGCAGTATTTTAGGACTAACACTATTTGTAATTTACATTAAAGATTTATTAGATAGAATAATTGATAATAACGTTATGACTCAAAATTATGCAGACGACACTAATTTTCTAGTTTCTGTAAAATCAACCCAAGACACAACCAATACTGCAACACAAACTTTTGAAAAAGCAGAATCATGGTTTACTGAAAATAAATTATTATTAAATGTTACAAAAAATGACAAAACACAAGTCATATTCTTTAGCTGTAACTATTTACAGACAAACAAACCACTATATTTTATAAACATTGGAAATAAAATTATAAATAGAAATTACTGTGTAAAAATTTTGGGAATGCACATTGACCAAAATCTAACCTGGAAATATCACTGCCAAGAAGTAAATAATAAACTAAAAAAGACTTGCTACATAATCAGAATATTAAGAAACCTCATCGACATGAAAACATTAAAAACAATCTTATGTCAACTTTGAAACTCACATAAGATATGGACTTATTTTTTATGAAAGTAGTTTGCATATATTCAAGATCTTTTTATAACACAAAAACGTGCAATTAGAGCCATGTACCAACTCAAATATAATGAAACATGTAGAGGTCTCTTTAAACAGAATAACATACTCACAGTTACAGGTCTGTATATATCCAAGCTACTTTAAATATAAACCACTTATCTCTCAAAATTTAAATCATCTTGAATATAACACCAGATTCGTAAGATACTATACCTACCCAATACACAGATTACAAGCAAGTGAAAAGGAGCCTCTATATGCAGCTTTGAAAGCTTATAATAGACTTCCATATTAAAGAAATTCACAACATCAATAAATTTGAAACTACACTATACAACCATATATGTAATATTGAACCCTATAACTTTGGGAAATTCTTTAAATAATATTTTTTCCTGGCCCTATTTCTTATTTGTACTATTAACATGCTCTAATAGTCTTCTGTATAAGTATATATGTATAAATATTGATTAAAATTATTATTATTATTAAAAAGTAACTTTTTGCGTGCTAATATAATACGGACCAAGCAATATAACATATCTAACCCACCATAGAATCATTCAAAGCTTTCAGCAAGAATCAGTCGATTGATATACCAATCCGCTTCAAAAAACTGTTTCAATAAACAAAAACATGGTTGCTTGTATGCAATTAGTGATGTTGGTTAGGAGTCACAACTTGGTTAGAGGCCGAAGTATAGTGGCCACTTAGATGATTTGGTTTGTAGTTATCTTCAAAAGTAGTTACTTTATAATAAATTATGGTAAACTAGAGTCGGCTGCTTGTTACGTAAAATGTTAATATTGGTTTGTACCGTTCAGGGTCAGCTATTTGTCTAGCAATTGCTCATTTTCTTTGCGGCATTCACTAATTTATAAGTACCTAATAAAAAATATGTTATAAGTCCTAACAAATATGACACGAGTTTTAGCGGCAATGACCAAAAAAAAAGATTCTTTGCATTGTTACGAGCCAATTTGCCAATGTTATGTCGCCTAAGTTCTCAAGCATTATGCTGGCAAGAGCTGTACAGTTGTGTTTAATAGTTCAACGGCACCATCTAGTACAAAGGAAGCTGGAAGCTTATCAGAACCAAAGATACAAACTAAAGAGATCAGTTCGACATAAACTTAGAACTCAAAATACAAATCACAGTCAAACAGAATAATTTTATTTTTAATGAACACAATAAATCCAGTTTTATTTCATTCCTTTTAACTGTCCTTTACAAACATAAAGTTAAAACAAAACAGGAATCTAGTGACGTTGATACATTGATCATCCGCAGAGGAGTCATGAAATCTTTAACTAGTGACAAAGTGAACGGTGAGATAGCTCAGTTATAGAGCGTTAGCGTAGCATGCTAACAGTCCAGGTTTTGATCCCCGAATATAACTAAAATAATAATTTGCTCTTTATCTACCGGAGTAATTCGGAAGTCACGTAATATGCCGTTGGTCCTATCAACCCTCTTCAAACAAGTCGTAAAACTTCTGTGGCAATGTAAAATAGTTGTAAAACGCGCAATAAAAAAGAAAAAGAGTAACAATAGTTGGCAAAGATATATAAGATATTTGTTAAACCAAGCCGATGCAAAATAGAAAGGAAGGTCAGCAATTGCAAACTATGAGAATGAAAGACTGCATATTTCTTGTGCATGCATTCAGCGGTTGTGATGCGACTTCCGCTGAATATTGAAAACTTGTCTGTTTCAATTTGTTCAAGAAGCAAGCAACACTGCAAAGTGTTATTGATGTTTCAACAGCTCAAGTTTATCCTATGGGCCAGTAGCCAAATCTAGAAAAAAAAACTCCTGGAGTTGTATAATGATTTGCTTGTAGAGTACAAGCAAACCTCACTTAACACCTAATGTTACAATGCTTTTACCAAATTGGTTTCGAATGCTAAACCAGACCTTTCACCGTTGCCGTCCACAAAAGGAGCAGCAATGCAGCATTTTTTTTAGGCTATAGAATAAACTTTCTCCAGAACAGTGGGGTTGGAAGTTTGAGCAACTACAAAACTGTCATGAATATTAAAGTTAATTTTTTTGACCAAGTTGTACAGTTTGTCTCTACAATAATCAAAAAAATATACTAGTATCTAACAAATGATGGTAAAATGTACACTTTTTTTCTTTTTTTTTTCTTTTTGTTTGTTTTGGAAAAATCTATAGCGCCCTATAACTCTTTAACCGCTGAGAATACAAGAAAAATGTATCTGAACATTTTTATCAGCTTTCATATAATCACAAAACAAAAAACCAAAAAAAGTGCTCTGTTTTTGGTCATTGCCGCTAAAGCTCGTGTCAAATTTGTCAGAACTTGTAGCTTGTAGTATATTCTTTACTAAATACCTATAAATCAGTATAAAAAGATTTAAAACTTTTAGATTTTCTCGAAGGTGAAAAGCTACTTTGACAGTACTATTGGGAGACGTAAAGATAACATTGCAAGACGTAAAGATAACATGCTTTTTTGTCACAATACTCCAAAAACATATAAGCAGCTTTGCTGCTAAAGGGTTCCGGCGTTAGTTTTTACGCTTGCACAAAACTGTCCATTGCAATACTCGGCGTTGTACGATTTGAGATGGTTAAAATTGTTGTATGAATGCTGTGCCAAAGGCGAAACAAAAAAGTTAGTTGTATGTAGGAGATAAAAAATGCAGGAACTGCATTGATTGGGCTGCGCCTAATAATGGCAACAAGTGCTGTGGCAAATAACCAAACAGTAATCTTAAAAAAGATGAACTGTACTCATACGGGTTTAGACTTAATGAGCAAGATTCAATAATGAAATTATGCAAAAAATGCACAAAAAGGAGGAAATTTTATTCAACACCAAAAAATTTTAAGTGTTTGGGACACATTACACGGGCAAAAAAACTCAAAAAAAACATCGGAAGTTTTTAGAACTGAAGTTTTAAAAGCTAAAATGCCGTAATATTTCAATATAATATTTTTATTATCAGCAATCATATAAACTAACTAACTATTCCCATTGTTGTGCAGTTGCATAGCAAAATTTAACTACATCAATAGCACTTGCTATAGGCAAAGGAGTGTTAGTAATATTATATCAATTTAGGTTTTTATTAACAGTGCTTTTATGTCCACATCTAAAAGCAATATGTTTTAATATCTTTGTTTTTACATTAAATGTAATGTAATACAAATTTTGTATTCCATGGAAAAATTTAATTCAATTAAAAATAATACATTTTTATCACTACTACTTTTATAGTTAAATGAAAAATACAATCACCTGGCAAATACTAAGAAAAGATTATTATGTTCTTGAAAACAAATCAGATTATAAATTGCGCATTAAGGTAATCGGTTTAATGCATAAAATGTAATTTAATGTAATCCAATAAAATGTTTACTAATCTCCCGTGTGAAGCACGAGACATACAGGTAATGAGGTATTTCTTAATTATCTTAATAAAAGCTGATAATTAGAATAACGCTTTTTAATTTAATGAATTTATTTTTGAAAATAAAGTTAGTGGTTGTTGATTTTTTTGTAGTTATTTCATAAATAACAGGCTCTATTTTACTATTTACAGAGGTATATGCATCTAGTTTGCTAATCGTAAATTATTTGATCAAATAGGCTAAATACAATGATTGCAAAAGCATTTAAGTATAACAGCATCATGGATTTTGTGAATTCAATTTGTTACAAAAAGAATCTCTTAAAACCTTTGAATCAAAAGTTGAATTTATTCACACAAATTTTTCAAAAACTTTTGAATATTGAATGCTAAACTCCGGGTTTGGTTTTGTGTTGAGTGGTTGATTTTTGGAAAATTACACTCAGTTTATAAAAATTAATAGTTTTTTATTGAAACCAATTATTGTAGACCAATACTGATTTTACTATTTACAATCTTTTTTTTTGCCGTACTAATTTGTTATCTTTTCTCTCATTTACTGACGATATAAATAGTATATAGTGTATCAAAGGCCAAAAATAGGATTTATCAGCTCGCTACTTTTGGCAGCACAATGGAACATAGCGAGTACACAGTACACTGCATCATACGCTATTGATGTATAAATCAACAAAAACAACAAGACCAGTTCAAGTTATATTGTCCACATGTAAGGTATATTTGAATGATTGCTGAAAAAATAAGCATTTAGTTAAAACCATATTAGCTCAAGGATCTGAAGTGCATCTTCTACAAACAGAAATAATAAGGAAAATGGGACTAAACAGACAAGCAACTTCTTTACCTATATTAGAAATTAATGAATCAACTACAATTGCCCAAACGCAAACAACCACAACAATGTATTCAAGATATAATAATTTCAGAGTAAAATTAAAGATAATTATTTTGTACAAATTCATATTATACGTTTGAGGTATCTTGTCAAAATTTTAAGAAATATTAAATTAGCAGATCCTAAATTCAACAAATTTAGGCAAATAGATCTTTTCATTGACGTGAATATATTCTACAAACTACACTTGCAAGCAAAAAACTTCTTTTTGAATTTTTTTGTTTTAACTATGTTTGCAAATTATAAACCAAAATAGGCGTTTAATAATTCATTTCTTGACCATGTTATCTATCTGTCAGTTATTATCACAGTGTTACAAACTTTTATAAAACAGGATCCTTTTTGCTCTAATTGAAAACCAACATTTCATTTTGGTTTTTTTGTCAGTGTTAATTTTTCTCTGCGAAACTTGTCATTCACACGGTGTACTGTACTTAACAGGTCATATAGCGTTGATTGAAGATGGGCAAGGAAAACGTGAAACTTCAAGGATTGTTGTTGTACAAAAGGTGTATTAGCGTTACTTGGGTACTAGCCTAATAATCAGAATATCAAGATCCGGGCAAAAAAAGTCACTACAAACAGAGATGACAATTTTTTTGGTATCCACAAGTTTGCGGAATAGAACAGCTTCTGCAGTTTATTTATGAAATCAACTCCATAAAGTTAGAGTTGTGAATGTTAGTAAATAGACTTTTAAAAGAAGGCTTCGGGCTGCTAGATTGTCTTGTAGAAAGATGTCTACAGGTCCACCTTTACAACGCCGACATCGTATTGGATTAATGAGGACTAGAGCAGGGTACTGTTTTCAGATGATTCGCGTTTTTTGCCTCAATGGATCAGAAGGACGTAGGAAAGTGTGAAAAAAAAACGCAGAAAAAGATACGCTTCAGGGCTCTTAGCCCGGACATAAATCTCATAGTTTGAGATGAGTTGGGACAACGTATCCAAAAGCATACACTTGCTTCAAAAACTGCTCAAGAGCTAAGACAGTTTCTATTGCATAAATGGAATAATATCGACCCAAATGTAATCCTTAATTTAATTCAAAGTGTTCCTCGTGGATTTCAAGCAATCATTAATGCAAGAGAGGGTAATACTCGTTATTAATGATAAGTTTTTTTTAAATATTTTTTGTTCCATATTAGTCCTAGAAACAATAAATCATACTTTGTCTGAACTGTAAATTTGTGATATTTTCAAAATACGTAATAAAAACAATAAATATGCTTGTTTACAATTTGCTAACATAAGGTTAAAACAAAAATTTCCAACTAAGGCATAATTTTAATGTGATATCTATTTTTTGTTCGCCAGTGTATTATGCGTAAGACAGATGCTGGGTAGTTTTGTTCTTGATATAATACATATATTAAGAACTACACCACAATATATGGATAATGTAAAATGCTACATAAACAATGCAAGGTTGAACAATCACATATCAAAATTCTGGGAAATGCAAAAACTTTTGCCAGAATAACTACACCCACATAAAGAATAACGTACAAAGTCAAATTTATTAACACCCATCAACGTACACCAGGTGCTCAGTTTATTATTATACTTCCATGAAAGAACATGATGCAACTTACCAACAAATATTATGGCAAAAGAATACAGAAGAAATGGTACAAATATATCGATTAAACACTTTAACATATAGAACCACACCTGCACCATACATGGCTACTAAATGCCTATAAAAATTAGCTGAAAAATACAAGGATAAATATCCCACAGCTGCACGAGTTATTAATGAAGATTTGTACGTAGATGACATAATCACCGGGTCCAAAACTATTGACGACTAAATTACTAAAATACTACATGGGCCTACAATACCAAAAAAAGTGCTGTGAGACTATCTCGCAGGCAGATCAACGGTTCTCACTTCAGAGTCGGATATACTAAAAACGTTAGGAATACAATGGAACACCAAAAAAATACCTTCAGGTATAAATGCGCTAGTTTAAAGAAAAAAAGCAAACAACAAAAACGGCTATTTTAGCTAGGATATTTTAAATATTTTACCCATTTGGTTAATCCAAATGGGTAAAATATTTAAAACCTTATAATAATAAAAACAAAAATACTTATATAAAGACCGTGGCAAAAAAAGATTTATTGGGAGGAGTACGTACTAGCGCATATACACACAGAATAAAACAATTTCCAGATGCAGATAACAAATATCCATAAAATCAGCATATACCTTGACAACACACAAGATTAGCAATCTGGAAATATGTATTTACGAAAAATCTGTTAACCAAGCAAGAAGTAGCATATCATGCAATATTATATGCGCGAATTCAAGGATAGCACAAGTAAAAACAATAAGTTTCACTTGCCTAGAAATTGTGTTAGGCTTTGAGTCTCAAATTTAATAAATAGCATATTACTCTGACTCAACAATAACTTTGGCATGGATTAAGTCATCGTCAAATAAGTAAAAGACCTTTGTTGACAATTGCTTTGGCAAAACTCAGTTAATATTGGTTAGTCAAGATTGGCACCATGTAAACACAAACAAATACCCAGCAGTTTTTATATCTCAAGAAACTATCATTGAAAAACTAAGAAATTTAAATCTATGGTGGCATCAGTCTCAATTCCTGTTTAAAACTAATCTGCCACCTCTGCTCAAAGTTAAATATAAATACTTAAACATACCTGAAAACAAAATTAATAATAGCAACAAATCCTCTTTATTCACCAGACTCTTCAGAACAAGATTCATCAACGCATGCCAATCAAAAACCAAACCTAAAAATGTTGTACTGTTAACGGATGAGCTATTAGGAGCCAAAATTTGATTAATTAAAATAACACAAAAAATCAAGTTTTGTCAAAAAGATACTACAACAATTGCAGAAAGAAAATGATATTAATAAGCAAAGTAAGCTGATATGCTTGAATTCGTTTATTGATGACAATGAGCTTATGCGTGTAAGAAGAAGGTTAAGATGTGCTGTATTACTCTATAATAAGCAATTTTTAATAGTAATACTATCATAGCATCCTTTTACAAAATTGATCATACAATACGAGCAAAAATAAAACTTGCATTCCGGGCCACAGGCAACACTTGCAATCAGAAATTAATAATGTCCATTAACTGTCAGAAGCACAGTAAAAGACATATTGCAAAAATGAACCGGGTGTCTTTGATTTAAACCCACGACGAGTATGCTTATGATGAGAAATTTGCTAAGACAAAGACTAATACTTACATGTCCGTTTCTTAAGACAGGAGTGGGTAATTGTTGGCCTATTTCAATAAAAAAAGACAACTTGCAATCCAAACAAATCTTAAAATGATATATGGTGATATTCATTTGCATAATCACCAAAGCAGTACAGATAGGGAGGCAAATCAAAGAAATATTTTCCGACAACACTACTAATTTTGTAAATGTCAATAACAACTTAGATGAGTGCAGCGCTTTTTTGTGTTAATAATCTGTGGCTAAAAAATCCTCATTTTAAAGCTACTGCAAGCTTCAATTAAATCAACCAATAAACTATGAAAAGTTGAATACACTGATAGATCAAGTAAAATCCATACTAAACTCTAGGTTGTTGTACGCTTTTTCATCAGATACACACAACTTATATGTTTGCCGGGCTATTTTTTAATTAGAAGGACATTAATGTTATAACAGAACCAGTAGCAAAAAATAAAATAAAATTAATGATCTCGATGGCAATACGTATAAATATTGCAGCAACACTTTTGGAATTGCTGGAAAGGCAAATATTTATCAGATGTACAAAAGAAAAAAGACAACATGAAATGTAAACCAGGGTACAATCTTAAAAATGGGCCAAATAGCAGTAATCCAAAAAGTCACCTACCCAATACAATGAAAATTTTGCTAGGATTTAGAAATTGCATCCAGAAAAAGATGTAGTCATAAAACGGGCTATTTCTATTTATAAACTGCATCCTCCCCAACAACCCATCTTAATATTTGAAACAAAATTGTTTCAACGTCGGCGGCATGTTTACGATTAATTGGAATAGCAGTTTGAACACAAAATTGTTATTTTTAATTTTGTCGTTTGCTTAAAATAAATGTGTTCAGGAGTTTGAATTAATTGCATATCATTCTAAAATGATGCATTTTATAAAAAAATATATCTTTAAAAAAATCTTTAGAATGCAACTTAGCATTAAAACATGTAAAAATATACAATGTTCTATTTAAAAAAAAAAAAACAAATTTCAATAATAAAATAAGTTTTTTTTTTAATTATTTTGCAGCTGAAAAATTATTTGAGTGTTCCGGTAATTTTGACTAACCCTGTATAATTAGGAAATATCTTATTACCTGTGATGTAATGCTTTACTGTGAGAGATTAATAAATAATTTATTGGATTACTTTAAAATATCTTTTATGCTTTAATGTGCAATACTTAATCCGGTTAGTTTTCAAGAACTTAATATAATAATCTTTTCTTAGTAACCAGTAAGTAAAACTCACTAACCAATTAAAATATCATGACCCTCTCCCCACTTAAACATTGAATATATATTTATAAAACTTATTATTTTAAACTTAGCCAGTATTAAACTTAATGCTGAATAGATCATATCTTATATCATAGTGATCTAAGAACATTTTCTTGTTCAGAAACATTATAGGTAATTACATCAACAAATTTTATTATTATTATTTTTTTTATTTTTCTATTTAAGAATTTGTTTCAGTCAAAATGCAAACATTTCAACCAACAAATAACACCAAACAACAAAAACCAGCATCTGAAATGAATAGTTTCAATATTGACAAGTTTCTAGAAAACTGTACAATTGAAGAATGTAACAAAATAATTGAAAAAACTACTAAAATTAAAAATATTAAAACAACAAATTTGGAAACTGCTAAATTGCAAATATTTTTTGAAGCTGAAGCTGGAAATATAAATTTAGTAAAACAATATTTAGAACTCAAAATTGATGTCAATTTGAAGGATTCGAACGGTGATTGTCTTCTCCATTCGGCTATAAAAGGCGGTAGTAATGAAATGGTATTATTTTTAATTAACTACGGAGCTGATATCAAATGTAACAACAAAGATTTTGAAACATCTTTACATATTGCATCCAGATATGGACATAAAAGCATTGTTAATATAATCTTAAAAAAAGGAATGTGTGTTGATATAAAAAATAATATTAATAACACTCCTTTGCATATAGCAAGTGCTAATAATCATGTTGGTGTAGTTGAATTATTGCTGAGCCAAAATGCTGAAGTCAGTATTAAGAATAATAATGACAAAACTCCTTATATGATGGCTAATAATGAAGATGTTATTTTGGAATTTTTTAATGCAAAAGCAAATATCTTGGATGTTAAGTTTAAGGAAAGTATGCTCTTTGATGTGATTACAAATAATTGGAACAAACTTTTTAATAAATTGATTGATGAGAAAATTGATCCTAACATAAAATTGGCGGATGGTAATTTTGATAGTCCCCTTATTTATGCTGTTCGATTAAACAGGATTAATATGGTTGAATGTCTTATTAAAAATAAAGCGAATGTTTTTTATAAAAATAAATCTAATAGCGCAGCAATACACGTAGCTGCATATAATGGACATATTGAATGTCTTGAAGTATTGCTAAAAAATAAAGCAAACATTAACGAAGCTGGAAATGAAAAACGAACTCCGTTATTACAAGCAGCAAGCAATGGTAAAAATACAATAATTGATCATCTACTCAATCATGGTGCAAATATTTTGAATGTTGATAAAAATTTATTGAGTGCATTGCACTATGCTTCTATGAATGGATATACAAGTACTGTTAAACTCCTTTTGGAAAAGGGAGCTAATTTAGAAGAGCGTGATAAGGATGGAACAACACCACTTTGCTATGCAGCATACAAAGGCCATGATGATATTGTTCAATTATTACTTGATAGAAATGCTAATATAAATACAAAAAATTATAATTTATGGACACCTCTGCATATAATCTGCTTTTTTAATCATCCATCGACTGTGAAACTGTTATTAAAACATGGAGCAAACAAAAACGTTCTTAACAATAAAAATAAATCACCATTACAAGTAGCTGAAGAGCAGATGCATGAAGAAGTAATAAACATATTAAAAAACTATTCGTGTTGATCGTTTTTAATTTTTTTTTAAATTTATTTAATGATGTTCTTTTGTTTAATAAAAACTATGTAAAATTAAATGTTTGTTTTATCAATTTTTCCCAATCAAATTCTATCCAAATCTCTACACAAAATCAAATACATAATGTTATACCGCAAGGGTCCATACTAGGATCTCTTTTATTTTTTATTTTTATTATTGACTTGTTCGACAGTAAGAGAATCAGATATATTAATGATACCACAATTAGAATTTTACATGACATATTGTGTTTAAATAAGAAAAAAAAAATATAAATTTGCAATTCTCACTATTAACTCAAGATAGGCATCATACTAAACTAACCAACCATCTGGTTTGATTTTAAACTAACTTGAAGTGCACACAACGGCCATGTTGTTAAATATTTGAACCAGTAAATTTTTATATATACTTGCTGTTAAGTTTGTAAAGTTCTTATTTAAAAATAAATATTTATGGGTAATTCCATTACTTTTCGACTAATTTGAAAAAGTCGACCTCTTTGATTTTGATTCTCAAAATTTTAGACCTAAGAATATTGCCTGTTCAAAATGACACACATTTGAAGATCAGAAATTTCACAATAAAACGTCTTTTTAGCTTATTTTGTATCTCAATTTTTGGGCATCTGGAAAAAGATAAAAAGGTCCACGATGGCTCAAATTATTCCTTATTACATGTACTTTAAAACCCATATTTTTAAGTTTAATATTGTAGCAGTCATTTTGATAGATTAAACTAAAAACATTATTCATAAAAAAAAACGTAAATTTAGCAGAATCGCAAAACTTTGCTTTCTTTAAACAGTTCTAACTTTGTCAAATTTTAACAAAATTTCATCCACAAGGTCTAGATTTTTTCGTGTTTATCAAAAGTGATCACATAAGACTTATAAAATCAATACATCACTATTTTGATGCAGGAAGTTGCACATATTTTCGCGATCTTCAAAACTTGTAATTTTTAGGTCTCAAAAAAGCGCTGTCACCATAGGTCTTTAGAAAAAGATAAGAAGGTCCACAATGGCTCAAAATATTCCTTATTACATGTACTTTAAAACCCATATTTGTTTATTTAATGTTGGCACAGTCATTTTGATATATCAAGCTTCAAACATTATTCCAAAAAAAAAACGGAAATTTAGCAAAACTGCAAAATTATGCTTTGTTTAAACCGTAATAACTTTGTCAAATTTAAAAAATTTAATCTTTGAGGTCTAGATTTATTCGTGTTCAATCTTCCGTTAAAGTGATTACACAAGACTTATCGAATTAGTACATATTACAACTATTTTGATGCAGGAAGTTGCACATATTTTTGCGATCTTCAAAACTTGTAATTTTTAGATCTCAAAAAAACGCTGTAACCTTATGTCGATTTCAGTCAAAATTTCAATAAATACTCCTCAGACCACAAGAAAAAAAGTTATTTATATGAAAAATAGTATATTGGGCATTATCAAGAGTTTTTTTATATTCAAAAATTGACAAAATCGGCATTGTTCTTCAGAAAATCTAAATCACTTTTTGTCTATTTTGCTTTATTTTTGAGATAGTCAACAAATACAAAATATTTAAAAAACTTTTTATTTAGCAAAAAAACAACAAATCAACATTACTTTAACAAGTGTACATTGATGCAAGCTTTTGATACTTGTTAAAACAGTTTTCTTTGGCTTGGTTAGTAAAATTTGATAAAAATGCTGTTCAACAACGGAGAATACGCAGATATCATTTTTGTTTACAGACTCTGTAATGGTAATGCCCTAGCATTTAAGATTTTCCGACAGAAAGCAACTTTTTTTACGCATTTTTAGTAAAAATGTTCACTCATATTATTATCAAAAGTACAACACCTACAACCAGGCGACGCAGCACAACGACTTGCATTTTCTCAATGGCTTCTTAATAATACCCGATTTATAATTTTTATATAAATACCCTTTTTTCTTGTGGTCTAAAGAGTATTTACTGAAATTTTGACTAAAATCGACATAGGGTGACAGCGTTTTTTCGAGACCTGAAAATTACAAGTTTTGAAAATCGCCAAAACATATAAGGAATATGAATTAATTCTATAAGTCTAGTGTGATTACTTTAAAGAAAGATTGAACACAAACAAATCTAGACCTCGTGAATCAAATTTCTTTAGGATTTGACTAAGTTAGAATGGTTTAAACAAAGCATAATTTTGCAATATTTCAAAATTTACGTTACGGAGCTCATGGAAGAAAAAAAAAACAAAAATATAAATGAGGTAAAATACATTAAAATACATAAGGCAAGCAAAGATGCAAAATAGTGGTTACAAGATAGATGTTTAGAATACAAAATACTGTAAGCAAAACACTACCACTTCAACTTACACAAAAAAATCAAGAAAACAGCAAAAATGCAAAAAAAAGAAACACATACATAATCGTAGACCTTAATAATAGCCCGATAAGTAAAACCTGACAAAAAACTTTACAGTTAGCTTTTTTAAAAATAAGAAAACAATTTTATCCGCCTTTCATGTAGAATCCAATCCCAAAACAACAACATAAGGAACAAATATGACAATAAAGCGACATAAGAGCAACAAAACACCTGTCTCAGACCAAATTCACAGAGAACTATTGCAACTAGAGCCCTACAAAACAAAAATTATAATAATATTAGATGTATACAAGTGATTATTTACCAAAAGAATGGCTGACATTAATTTTTATACCAATCCCAAAAAAGATAAACGCCACCAAATGCTCCAACTACCGAGTTATCAGCTTAATGAACCATGTTATAAAAATACTCTTTAACATAATCCATAAACGTATAAACAAAAAAACTAAACAAACACATTAGCAACATGCAATTTAGATTGCAAAATGCTATAACATTCAAGTTTTAATCTAGCAAGCACGCTACGTCAACCAGGGCATTTTTAAATGTTCAAAATGTTTAGAAATACTACAAAATGCAGAAATATACAACAGATTACCTGAAGTAAAAAACTATTGTCAGTGTAGAAAACTAGATATCGGAAGAATTTTAAGTAAAAAAAGGAATCCATCAAAACATGTATACTCTCACCCTTCCTCATGAGGTAGAAAATCAACAGCAAAATAATTAATAGTTTAAAATATGCCAGGGAATTAAAGGTAAGTGAGAAGTACGGTATAAAACTAAATTGTGAGAAAACGCATACCCCATTTGTTAATAAAAACCACAACAACAATCATCTTACCAAAAACCTACAAAGTCTGCATGTTGAATAAGGATCAATCACTTGCAAAAAAATAGACGTCAAGTAGAAATAGCAAGAGGTGTTTTTGCAAAGTGTACTGTGAAATTGGTACCTGAGCATTCACATCAGAATGCGCGATTTTAGATGTTTTAACTTTTTAATACATCTTTTCAACTTATACGAAGTAAAAGCGTGAACCCTTACCAAAAATGCTGGTAAGCCTTTGAGGTGAGGTGTTATCGCCGCATGCTGAGCATATTATAAATATACCAAGTAACAAACAAAATAGTACTTCAATGCATGGGATATTGTGGATGCAGTTTTTTTTAAGGACGTTGTAAGATGTTGGCCTCAACAAATAGCCCTTGAGAATAACTAACGCATAGCAATACCTTTTGAATTTTTTTCCGCGTTAATTTGTCCTAGTTATTGTCTCTAATGTGGTACTAGTTTGAGGTGGGCTGGTTTTGGCCGTACGGAATTTACCCAAGCTACTGCGGAAACATGCTATTCCCGGCCCATCTCTTCCTATACCCTATTTTTCTTCCTTATTTCCTACACTGGCATCCCAATCTTCTTTCTCCTATTCTTGTGTTATTCAGCTTAGATATTTGCATTGTTCTTAGGTATCTTCTTAGTTTTTCTATATCTTCATTAACTTCTTCCTCGTCGTATCTTCCTTCTTTCATAAATATTTTGCAAAGCTTTATTAAATGCATCTCCTTTGATAGTCTTACCTTTGCCAGTTTAACTTTTAGTGAGATTCTTAAATCTCTATTTGAGATTAGTTCTTCGTGTCCTTTGGTTGCCAGATATACTTTGACTATTTCAAAAGTTGCATTTTATGTCAACCTCAAAATGACGTATTTTCCGTTTAGAAATTGCTTAGTCAATTCCGTCAACTTATCTTCTTTGACCAGTTCTTTCTTTTTCTTTTTTTTCTTTTTTTTCTGCAATTTCTGTTGGTATTAATGTTTCAATATATGTTCTTATCTTGTCTTTCTGTCCACCTTCCATTCCTTGGCAGGCTTAGTTGTTTTGACCTTCTTTGTTTTTTTCCTCTTTGTTACATTTTTCTATATTTTCCTGATTCCGTTTAGCTTCTCTTTCCTCTTTCCTTTGTCTTCTGTGGCTTTTATTTGGTTTTTTTCTATTTTGGTTTACTTAAATCCTAAAGCTTCAAACTCTTCTTTTTTTTTCTTCAGTACTGTCGTTGCATAGTTTCTTAGTGTTCTCCATTTGTTTTCGTCACTCAGGCATATTTTAATGGTTGTAGCTTTGTCTACTTTGTTTTCCAATACATTTTCTAACGTGTTTTCTTGACAAAATATACATTTTTCTCCTTTCTTCATCTTATTTATTTTTTATAAGTACTTTCTAAAGACTCCATGTCCGGTGAGTAGTTGTGTTGTATAATAACACGTCTCCGGTTTTTTCTCTACCCATTCTTTTATTTCTGGTATTAGTTTCATTGTCCATATTCCCTTTTTTCCACTATTTTGCCATCTTGCCATCATAACTTTCTCGCTCGTGTCCATGCCTCTTGCTTACTAGTTCTACCATTTACCATTTTTTTTATACCTAATCTTTTTTCCACCATCAAACCTGTTGGTAGTGTCGCCGCAATTACTTCTAGTGCCTCCTGCATCACCGTCCTGTAGGCCCTGCAGATCATAACAAACTTGCTCCTCTTACTTCTTTTCTGTTTTTTTTTTGTCTTCAAAGCTTCTCCCCATGTTTCTGCGGCATACAATAGTTTACTTCTAGCCGCAGTTGTTATTAACAGTTTTGCTCTTTTTCCTAGTTCTCCCTTGTTTGGCATAAGTCTACCAAGCATTCCTTCCATTTTTTTTTTATTTTCTTACTGCTTCCTTAAGCTATTCATTCCATCCCTTTGTTTCAAGTGTAACTCCAAGGTATTTAATTTTATTTTCTATGGTGATTATTTGTTCACCTTCCTGTATTTTTGCATTTCCCCTGTGGTCTGTTTATCGACAAACAGGACCTCGGTTTTTTGCGTAGCCAGATCTAACCTTTTGTTTCTCATTCATCTCTTTATCATCTCTATTGCCAACTCTATCCTATCATTTAGTATTTCTATGTCTATATCCCTACTTACCAGAACCACGTAATCTGCAAAAGCCGTCATTGTCACTCCTTCCGGCAGCCGCATCCTGAGTAGTTGATTATTAACTAAATTCCATGGTTCAGGAGCTAGTGCAGAACCCTATGGTACTACTCTAGTCAACCTAAATTTTCCATTTTTGGTCAGTAGATTTCTCTCCTTAAGATAGCTCTATATTATCTTGGTAGTATTATTTGTTAGTTCTTTTTTTTGCTGCTAAAAAAAACAAACAGTGAACCACTGTTTGATTTTTTTTGCTATGGCTTTTACCTCATTGAAATGGCTCTTAGAGTTGTTTTTCCCTCATAATTTTTGCTAATGTGTTGATCAGGAATATCGGTCTATACGTCGTTGAATTGCCTGCTTTCTCCTTTTTCTCAATTAGGAAAAATTCCTTCCTTCAGACATCTGTTTATTATTTGTGTTATCTCATGTCCCTTTAGCGCTGCCTTCACTATCTCCATTGTTATTTCGTCTAGACCTGCAGTAGTTAAAAGAAGCTATAACACTTTGGCCATACCTTGCAAAATGATAAATGCCACCTACTACAAGAAATAAAATCAAAGAAGTCCTAAACGACGCCGTATATCGTAGATGCGGAATCAAAAAACATAGATCGATATGTTGTCTACAGCACTATTCAAATCAACTGCAACTAAAATATTATAGGCCAACTTGTTATCTAAAATTCATAGAAAATAAGCACTCAAAGAAGTATAAAAAGAATAGTTCTTAAAAATTGTCTATTTTGCACTAAGTCAAAGCAGACTAGTATAGATTCATTCAACATATAGCAGATTACTTGGTCTGCATGTTGCAGCCAAAATGTGGCCAATACAAATAATGACACTTCTATCTTTGTACATATATCATTGTTTGGATTACAATAGCAAACATAATTATAAAACTAGATACAAGACAAGATTAAAACGTAGTCAAAACAGTTTAAATTATTACTTTATTTAAGCCAAAACCCGCACGTACCTTTTTAAATAATTAAATATGTCTTAATTCCTTCTATTGACTTCATAATAAAAAAAAGTATTAATGTTCACAAACTTAACTAGTTGTCTTGCCATTCAGCAAACAAATTTGATTTTTAAACATTTTATTTATGCATAAAAACACTACAATCAGCGTCTAAGTATAAACCTAATAAGGTTAACACTTATTTGCAGTGAATTATATTGACACGGATGTTTGAACATCAGAGATTTGTTCAATTAACTAAATTTAAATAATGACAGACATTTATATTAGAATATTACTGAAATTGTGTAGTTGTTTGGTGCCTAAAATTTCCATTAAAATATTACTTTAATCATGAATTAAGTAAGCGCAAATTTTTTTTGAGAGTTTTTAACCAATGATTATAATGTTTTACTTTCATTTTTATCCGATTTTACTTCATTTTTTTTTTAGTTTTCCCAAATGAATAAAATCTGTATACAAAATTATTTGACCGATATGGAATAGATAAATATATATAAAATTACAATATTTGACAAACATATGTAACGTTGAAAAGAATTAATGTATTTTATGAAAATTTTCAATATATTTTATCTATTGTACACACAGAAATATGTCAATCGATTCTGTTGCATTGTAGTCACATATTTCACACAATCTGATGCAGTTCTTTTTAAACACATTATATTTTTTTCACTTGATTGAATATGATTTAAATTGTCAGATAGTTCTTTGATACAAACATATAATAATAGAAACAATCATTTATTATTAAAGAAAATTATCCATAGTTTTTTAATATACATATAAAATATTAAACCTAATAATATGGGCAGGGTCACATTTTTAGATTCAATCTTTGTTTTTGTAATACGTCTATTAAAACTTAATATTTTTAGAGTGTTGAGTTCACATCCATAAAAAATGATAATAAATCAAAATCCCACAATTACCACTAAGCACCTGACCTGACATAAATTCAATGAAAGCTTAAAAAAAATTGACTGAGAAATGTATATACAGGGTTAGTCAAAATTACCGGAAAATCTAATTTCATAAAAGTTCAAATAAATAACCAGTTTGCCACTAAAAACCTGTACAAAAATTGTCAAAAGAAATGATTAGTTTAGTATTTCTCACAGATTGCTCACAATTATGCAAAGGGCAATCGTAAATGAATGGTCTAATACAAAAATTGTTGAGCAGGCAATTCTTGGTTCGATTTCCAACAGAGGCAATATCTAATTTGTCAAATATATTTCGATGCTGTTGTCTCTTTTGCAAAACAATGGCAAACCAGCAAAGTATATGCCTCTAGAAATGTGATTTGGAATTAACGTTAAACCGCATGTTCGCAAACGAGAGGGGCGCCTACGCTCATAGCGAGTACAGCAGTAAAAGTAGAAATTCAAAACAATATTTTAAAAATCGCATATATACACCATGCCTTAATTGACAAGAATGTACTCTATGTTTGTCCGTGCTTTACCGATAATATTGCAAAGTTACAACATAAAGTTAGCATGCTACAGAAAGGGTTTGCAGTTCTGAAAAAGCCTCTATGCAAGATCCTTAGAGCAAGCGTTACACTTTCACTGCACCAAACATGAGTATGCCTATTAAACGGATAAATTCCGCACTAGCTATACACCAGCTAGTCTGCAAGTGCAAAAACACAATCTATTGCAAAAAATAGCGTTGGGTGCCTTTTTAGATATTAAAGGGGCATTTGCCAATACTATTTTTGAATCAATCGCAAAAATAAATCCAAGAAACGGACTGTAACATTAACAGTATTCGGAAAGAGTGTATGAACTAAAATTTCCAGCCAGTACCTATAGAGAGATGTACGTTTATCTTTATTGTAGTGTCTTGTCATGGACGGCCTACTACATATGATTGGTGTAATTTACTAAACTACGCCGCTGATCTTACCATCCTCGTATACAGAAAATTTCGGGCAACTGTATCAAACATGTTACAGAGTGCATTAAACACTTTTTATAGGTAGTGCAAAAAAAAACATCAGTAAACCACAAGGTATATAGAGCTACGCTCCCAATGATGCACTTGGAGGCTGACACCTAATATGACCAGATGACTATATACGCTAATGGTAAAACCGATCATTACTACCCTCAAAAGTACCTCCAACAAAATATGTAAAATTCCAAAGCTAGGATGTCTGCTAATAACGGAGCGTTAATAACGACGCCTACAGCAGCTACAGAAGAACTACTATTGTTACCACCACAACACTTAATTGTAATGGCGGAGGCAAGACTATTAAACACATTGTAAACTTAAGACCCAAAGACCTAGTATAATAAAAGTGTTGCATAAGAAAAAACTATAATAATGCATTAAAAAAGCAGTCAAGGTGTGTATACAAATAGGGTCACAGACCAGAAAAGCAAAGCTAGAATCTATAACGACAAAGACAAGGAAAGGTAAACTTTGCACATGAGTAATTATGCTATAATATAATTCCAATATCAAGTACGCAACAGATAACTATATCCGGTTTTTTACTGCTTACCTAAACTTTTTGCTAAGCACAATATATTTTTTATTTAAAAAACAACATCACTTGCACAATCAATAACTTGTTATCTGGTGTAAACTGCTAGACAACAAATAAGGTTTTGGCAACCAAAATGCAATTTATGCCATAAACCTTCTATACAAATCTAAATATAAAAATGTCAAACGCAAATTTAATTAACAAACCCAACGCACAAAATTTCACATTTATGAAAACCACTTTGTCTCAATTTGAATTTTAGAGGAGCAAAAATTCGAGTAAACTAAAACTAAAACCATAAAAATTCAAAACTGCCACTAGCAAACTACAAATATCAACAAATAGCATCAGAACCATGAGTACAGTAGACCACTTTATCAAATTAGAAGATGAACTCCAGAACATCAAATAAAACTTTTTAGAGATATGAAACACACAACTATAACTGTAAAATTAAGCCACATCTTATGCCACAACATCTTTGAAAACAACAACGGCCTGGGAGACATAACCCAGCTTAGTAATAATTCAGTTTCATAACCAGAAGAATTGTCTACATAATATTATAACTAAAAAACATTACGGATATGCCTTAGAAGACAAAAAAAAATAATTTGGTTTTCAAGAGAGCTAACAAAGAACAATGAAATAAAAGCTACCACAAAATTTTAAGTGAAAAATTTAACGCCAAGATCGGTTGAAAGGAGAAAACAGGACCAAGCAACATTAAACAGTTTGATCTGGGAGCAGCATGTTAAACTATTTAAGTAAAGCAAACCTGTACTGCCTAAACTCTTTTTACAAGAAACTCAAGCTAAGACAATAAAAAGCCTCTTCCTAACGTCAAACCAAAAAAAAAAATGTAAAACTAAAAAAAAAGATTAAACCAATAAAAAAGCAAAAAACACTAAATATTAACCCACTTCCAAAAAAAGCAAAGAAGATATCCATACCGTCACAAAGAAAATTTGCAGTCAAACACAAAAGAAGGTGTAAAAAACTAAAGCCAACTTGTCTATAGCACTTTAAAAAAAACCTAAAAAAACACCGAATACAACAATCTATATAATAAAATAGTATAAAAAAAACCATCAAAGTATACAATACCACCCTAATAAAAACTACTATAACAAACAACGCAAACATAAAAGTCGGCGCTTAACAAAAAAACCAAATATAATAGAGATAAGAACCCAACTAAAATTAATCATATTAGACTAAAAAAACTGCACACATCAAACATTTCTACGCCGGTCCGTACACGTTCATGTCAATAGAACCAAGAAAATATAATCCAAAAACATCAAACTCCCACGTATGCAATGCGAGCTTACAAAAATTAACTAATGTTACAAAACCGGAGATGGGTAAAGCACTCGAACAAATAAAAACAAATGAAGCCTAAGCAAAAACAATATTATAAGCAAAATGTTAAAAATGAGGAGAGATATTATAGAAGATACTATTTAATAAATGTCTAGCAAAAAGAAAAAAAAAACCCAAAGACTGGTAAAACAACAAGTTATTCTAGTGTCCAAAAAGTGCAATCAAATTTGTTGGTTACTCAGTTTGTTACAATTTTTGACAGCAGTTTATATAGCCAACTTATCAACTTACCAACAAGTTTAATTGCTTTTTGTGTAGACCAAGATGATCTGTCGTTTTGCCAGTTTTTTTAAATTTTATAACACTATCATAAACAACTTGCTTTTGACTGCATCAAAATCTGGCAATACTCTCTTAAAGAACATATACACAAGTACAACTTTATATATAAAAATTAACAAATACCTGGTATCAAATAACATCAAAATCAGAGGTACAAACAAATAAAAACCTATCTTGGTAGAGGTAGCACCTTTGGTTAGACACGGCCACATTTATAAAACAGGAACGGTGCACAACTACTGGTTATCACCAAGAAACTAACTCACAATTATGACTCCACGCGCAACGCTGTTGATCAATTGCCTAAACTACGTGCGTGGGCCAGTCGGATATATTCTGATGATGATTAGTTAAGGTTAATTGTTATCACTGTAGTATAACTGTCCAGATAGCAACAAAAGAGCTACCAGAAAGCAAGGAAAAACTATCTGGGTTTAAACTTCCCAAGAAAAAATCAATTATAGCCCCAAGTCACGCATTCCATAAATGGGACAAGGGAGCAAAAAGTAACCGTTTTGTCACAATAAAACCACTCAAAATCAGAACTTGGAACGTAAGAAATTTACTTGCTTCCGGAAAAAAAAACTATAAACCTAACACACAAAATAAACCAAATTGAAATAGATATTCTAGGACTAACTGAAGTAAAATGACCTAGGACAAGAGAAACTAACGTTTATATCATATACCATTCAAGAAGCAAAGAGAAAAATTTCAACAAAGGAAGTGGCAAAAGTGATTTATAAAAAACTGCCAGAGAGTTTACTACTTCATCGCACTATCAGAACGTGCAGCAATGATAAACCTAAGGCGATAAAACTGACATAAACATTATTACAGTTTACGCACCCACCGCTGATGAAAGTGAAGACAAAATAGAAGAATTCTACGTACCAGTAAACAAAGTAACCTCGCTAACAAAAAACACCATTTAATCATCATTGTTAATGACTTAAACGCAAAAATAGAGAAAGACAATGACAACAACAACAATGTAATAGGACTAGGAACACAATACAAAGAGAGAGATTGCCTAATCGCCTACTGCAGTTCTGCAAAGAAAAAGGTTACGTGATTTCTAATACCCAGTTTAAACTACTGGAGAGGCAACTAAAAACAAAGTCGCACACACAGTTAAAAACCAGTTAAACCCAAAAAAATCATGCAGAAATATTGAAGCTAAATAAAGCAAATGCTACTAGATCTTGTAAAGATTTCCGGCTCATAAGCTCAAAGTGTTTCTGAATACTTAATGCTTAAACCACCAAAAAGATGTTTACATTTGGTTTATAGACTATCAAAAAACTTTAGACAAGGTAAGATACGACAAGTTAATTGCAGTTCTTAAAAACTTGGGGTTTGATGGAAAAGATACTGCCTTAAAAATAATATTAAAACTTAAAAGAGAGGAACCAAAAGAACTAAAAATAAAAGAAGGTGTTCGTCAAGATTGTATTCTATCTCTTATGCTCTTTAAATCAAATTCTGAGAAAATCTTCAAAAACGCCCTAGATGATGTAGAAATGAGCAACATAGGTTTTGCAGATTATTCTTGCATCGTCGACAAAAACAAATCAAACCTGCAATACATGCTAGACCAAATGTGTAGTTTTGGTGCCATGGACATAACACTAAACAACATAAAGATCGAGCAAGTTAAGACGTAGAAGTACCTAGGAACAAGCCTTAACAAAAAGTGGGACCCCGAACAGAAAATGAAAAACAAAATTAAAACCAAAAACACATTCATAAAGTAGAAAAGCCTACTTTGAGACAACAAATTAAACCTAAAGACAAGATGTCGCACCATCAAATGCTTTATTGGCCAGTATTTTGTACGGACATAAGCTTTAAAACCAAACATTATGAACAATACCTTGGACAAAAAAAATACGAAACTACACATTTTTTTAAACAAAGAAAGAAAGTTACCACTCATTATTAAAGAAAGAAAAACCGCATATTTTAAACACATATTGCGTAACCAAAAAATACAAGATCTTGCGCCTAAAAATAGAGAGGCGGATTGAGGGGCAAAATTCAATTGACAGAAAAACCATAACATGGTTACGCAATATTTAAAGCTGGACATGTATAGGCGTAGGACAACTGTTCTTCATAACCGCCGTTAGGAAAAAATAATGTAAAGTGGTCGCCAATCTTCAGTAATGAAGGAGAAATGAAGATGATGAAAAAACCATAAAAGAATATACTTTAGGACATAGATCAAATCTTACATAGATGGCCATCACCAGACTGATCCACATCTTCAGAAACAAGACTATTCCAATAAATCTCAAAAGTTAAGTATTGCCCGTAAAAACAGATGGCTAGAAAACAATGTCACTCACCAGAAATAGCGCTGACAACGTTATATCAATGCAAAGAGCAATAGAACAAGCCATGTTAAGAGTCAGGATGAATAACATATAACAACAAGTGTGGTACCAACTAACACAAGACAGAACTATATAGAAAAGCATAGAAAAGATTTATGTTTAGAAGTGGACAAAAGAAAGCTAACAAAAAAAAAAAAAATTCTTTTTAGGAATATTTAAAAAAATAAGTTGTGCGATACGCTTTTAAATGACCTCAAAAAATTGTAGCAAAAGGTAGATTAAAGATGCTACCAAATCTAAGCCAACGCAAAGGATTTTGAAAGAGTTTGATTGTCCATGCGGCGGAGATGTTGTGGCTACTGTGAAATAGAAAGAAAGCACTTTGAACAACTTATTTATTTTTTTGCATTTATCCTTTGTTTATAAATATTGGTAATTTCTTGATTTGTACATTAAAAATATAGCAAACTGTTTTGTATTTCCGCAATATTTAATAAATTAAAACTTTTATACATATTTTAGGCTATAATTCACTCCTTAAAGTTTGCAAGACTGCTGTTAACACTATTTATAAAAACATTACTTTTTTGATTATATATATTTTTCAGTATTTTAAAACGATCCGATTCATTGTAAAATAATTTTAAATAATATTAAAGAACATATAAAAATGTGAATCATAACAAAACAATCAATAATCTTACATGAATTAAATTCAATTTAATCAGGAAGTTTATAATCACATTTGGTAAACTATCCCAACCAAACTACATCATCGTTAAACTAAGCATTGACCTGCTGTCGGGAACGGCGTATACGTAGTAACAAGCATTCTGCTATATTAGTGCTCATAACCACAGCTTCGATAGTTACTCAACTAGAATATTAAGTTTAATTGAAACTACTCAAGATTTATTCTGTGAAATGCAACACTAGATAATTAACAAATAATTAGAGAACAGGATTTAATAAATTTAAACAAAACTTTTTTGTGTGCTATATTATAATAACACTAATCAAAATTATAATGTTTATTGTATGCAATAAAACTAGCAAAACTTATCGGTATAACAGCAATCAAATTTTATATTACAATACAAAAAATAAATCGAAATCATAAATATTCTTGGTGCAAACACCTAATGATTTTTTGTTTGTCTGAAGATATTTTATTATACACTTTAGCAGGTGGATATACCTAGTTATACATTATTCAAAACAACTCAATTATTTCAAGACAATAAATTTATAACATCACTTCATTGAACATTAATATTTAATAATTGAGTAGTTAATTAAATTAATTTTTAGTAGAATTAATTTTACCGTACCACGCACTACAAAGAATCGATAAACAAGTGGCATTAATTATATCATATCAATTAAAAAAAAATTATAATTATCTTTGTTTATTTTTTCTTTATATAAATAAACTAAATTATATTAAATATTCCCTTGAGTTTAAAGATTATCTCAGTACGTTGACTGGAATGCAATTAAAAATTGGGGTTGTATTTATATTTAAACAGAATCTTTTTGAACCGGTAGAGATTTTCGAAGCGTCTAATAGAATTACTCAATTGAGCAGGGCCCCTTAGTAGCTCGGTTAAATTGAGTTATACACTTCGCCAAGATGTTTAGATATTTATAACGAACCTTTTAATAAAATATTGAGTTGAATATAATAGTAGAGGGTGATAGGTAAAATGCGGCTAATAATTGAAGCACTGTTTGAAAGTTCTGCCGTGCGATCACAGGTGGCAGAAGTGGTATTATAAATTAAATTAAAAATATGTATTACTGTTTTAAATACTGATGTTATTAAATTGAATTTAAAGTGTTTATGATGAACGGATTATATGAATTGAAAATTCCATAAATTAACAAACTTTTCACTAAACCAAATAAACTTAACAAAGCAATTTAAATGCAAATGGAACAAAAAAAAACAAATAATTTTATTAACATTTCATGCATATTAGAAATTAATCTGTTTGCCCGGCGCCTTCACCAAAATTCACATGCATTTATTAGGTGTGACAACTGTTAATTATTAAGTTGTGTCACAAAACATTGAACGAAAAAAGTATTTACTCAGATTTTTATGCACCTGGGGATTTGGAACGCCACTTCATCCAGGCTATCAGAAGGTGTAAGAGGTGGCCGTTCGAATAGTCGACTGGGTGCAAGTGTTAAAGATGCGTTGGCGTATCTAGAGCAACCTTTTCGTTTCTGTGCTTTCCGTTTCTTATCCTCCTCGGCACGCCGGAGGTTGTGCAGTCGAAAGAAGAACATAGACATTCTGCACCGGTTATAGTTAGCATCAGACTATTTTTTCATCTGCATATACAATATAAATAAACTCTATTAATAGAAATATACATACATATTTGCGATTATTATTCCAACACACAATACACTCATGCATATAATAGTGTGTCTACATATTAATATTGTAAAAGTAAAGGAGCGGTTTACCAAATGTTTAAAAGCACATTAGTGTATTCCCATGCACTGCACATTCTAAATGGATTCCGTGCATAATTGAATGTGTCTATAAATAATATTCAGCCACATTAAATGTGCAATACAATCTTATTCAGGTGGGAATTGGCTTGAGGGTAGGAATAATAGTTAATATAATATGTATAACCAATTATAAACTGGAAACTATTCAAATTAATGTTAGCGTTGTGAAATGATAATATAATTTGTTTTGTAAAGCTGTAAATTATTTCAATTCAACTCGACGGGTTACAAAGCTGGAAATGTAATCATTCAAGTTTTGATGTATTGATGCAATGATTATACAAAGTATATATACATTATTATTTATTCAATAAATTACAGAACTCAGACTTTCGCCAGTAGCGCATTGCATGTAATTTAATAATAATAAATTATTAAATAAAACAATTCATATAATAAATTGTATTTTATAATTATCAAAGAAACATGATAAAGATCTGTTGCAATTACGGTAGTTAACAAAAAATAGACAAATAATAAAAATTATTGATAATTGTACTAGAAAATTACTTAAAACTTATTTATGGAGCCGATAGATTTTTTCATTTAGTAAACTTTTGTCCGTACTTTATTATATATTTTTAAAAACGTTACCAAACCTGTTTAACGTTGAGTAAAATAATATTATTGTCAAACACTAATTAGTTTTGACTTAAAATAGAAGCAATTGAATATTTGTAACTAATAGCCAAATGGCAATTTTTCCAAAGTTGTACTTATTAATCATATAATAAGCTGAGGAGTAGTAACGCAACACCTTCTATTACTAGTTAGTTAGTTCTGTAAGAAGTTTGTAGTACAGTCAAATCTTTATATTTGCGCGTTTTAATTAAATTACATGAGCAAAACAAATGTATGAATTAAATTTAATAAATAATGGTTTTATGTAAATTGCCTCTTTACTCAGTGTAAGACACATACATCTCACTAATCAGAGAGACAATTTACATAAAATCACAATAACTATTTTACATAATTACATACATATTTGTAAATAAATATGTATGAGTGGTAAGGTATACTGACTAACAGTACATACCCCAAAATACAAGTATATGTCTTAGACTAAGTAAAAAAGCAATTTACATAAAATACTTTTTTTTAATTCAATTTATATCTCTAAAAATATTATCTATCTGTTTACATTAAAAGCCAAAAACTGGCAAATAATAGTAATGGTTTAATTTTATATATTATGTTGTTTATCATTTTATTCGTATTAGCAATCAAAATCGAGTTGCTAATCAACAAAAAAAAACAAACAATAGAAAATTAAAGCACAGCTTTGGAAGCTAGACAAAGCAATACACAGCACTAAACACAAGTGGCAGAATAAGTGAGATATCTCAGAAAACAATTTTTGCACCAAATATTCTCATTGTTACTAAATAACTTCTCAACAAGTACAAGCAAAGCTACAATGATTTGACCAAAAACATTTAAGTGTAATTCCAAAATATAATAAAAACTATTGAAATATTTGCCAAGTAACTCTAAACTTGTAAAATTTCTGGATAAAAAAAATAAACAAGTTTAGTTGATAATCTGGACTTAAGAATACATTTTAAAATAAGTATCAACAAGATAGTGTCACATAATAATGCGTTAACATTTGATAATAAAAATGATTTTTAAGCACTTAAATAAAAATAGTTGGTAATCTTCTTCTTCTTATAGCGCCATTACTTGCTATGGGTGTGTCGCCACCCATCTCGTATCTTTGTAATGTGCGATAACAGTTCCACACAGACATACGGAACCTAAACTTTAACGTAGAATCCGAGAACCACAACACTAGATGGGTTTACCAGGCAAATACTTCGCTGGTTTGCCATTGCCTTGCAAAGGAGACAACCGCATCAAAATATATTCGGCAAATTAAATGTTGCCACTGCCGGGAATCGAACCCCGGCTGCCTGCACAACAGTCCTCGCACTATACCATTGTGCTACGGTTGCCTGGTAATCTAGTTGGGTTCTATTTTATTTAAAATATTTTTGAACTGTGAGCAACCAACAAAGTACTGGTAAATTAATAATTGCTTTTAATTTAGTTTTTTAAAACTTTCTTGAATACAACCCAAACTAGACATAAAAAGACTTTAAATGGATAATACCACAATACTAATCAAAGCAACATGAACACTTTACGTACATTGTTTTTAGGCATAAGCTACAGCGGTTGTTATATCTTTTGCAAAGATCCAACGTTTTACGTCCCGTACACTATTGTCTATATCAGTGGTCGGCAAACTGTCGCTTGCAAACCACATGCGGTTTTTTGACCCATTCAGTGTAGCTCATTACACCACAAAATTCCACAAGCGGGCACCTCCATAGAGGATTTAAATTTTGACTGATTTCTTATTTTTACTTAAAAAAATTATTCACAACAAATTATCATTTTTTGCTCAAAATTTTAAAAAAGTAACTTTTATTCCTTTTCCAAACTTGTTGAAATATCGGTAAAAAAACAAATTTGATATTGACTTTTGTTAATTCAAAACCCCTATTAATATAAGAGAATTTTTTTCAAAAGAAATTCAGGAACAGCGCTGTTAGCCTGTATTCAGAAACTTCTTAATTCTACTCTAATAATTTTGTCAGATTATTCTTATGATTGCTGTTTGACTTCGGGTTCGACTGACTGTAGCTAGCCAGGCCATGCGTATTTATACCCTCACCCGAGGAGTATGGCCTGCCAGGCTTACTGTTGAAAAGTGTCAATTTTGCAAAAATATCAAAACATTAGCACATACTGTTTAAAATAGAAAATTATATTTATAGAAACTCTAAAAAGTCAAAATGTTGTAAAAAAAAAACTTTATTCATAAAGTTTTAAAAATTGTCAAAAAGCACTAAAATTCGTTAAACTGTAAAAAAGTGTAAAATAACTTTATAAAATCTTAAAAATAATCTGATGTAAAACATCAAAAAAGTGCAAAATTCTTTTAATAAAATATCAAAAATAGCAAAATTTGGCTATACAATATTGACATATTGCTAAAAAATATATCCGGCTGTGGAACATCAAAATATTGTTAAAAAGAACCAAAATTCGGTCATAAACGGTTGAAACGTGCAAAATTATTTTAATAAAATGTCAAAAGTTGCAAAATCCCTCAAAACTTTACTTATAAAAAATAATAAATAATACAAAATAGCTAAATCCGGTCATAAATCATTAAAAGATTTTTTTAAAGAATCAAAATTTGGTCAAAAACAGTTAAAAAGTGTCAAAGATTACAACTTGAAATTTAAAACATCCGGACATAAACTGTCAAAATATATAAAACTCTATTCATAGAATTTCAAAAATAACAAAACCCAGTCATAAATAATAAAAATATTGTAAGAAAATAACATTTTTTTTTTAAATACATTTTTTTATAAGTTAAAAATGGCAAAATTCCGTCATTGAATTTTAAATTGTTAAACAAAAATCAATAAACGGTTAAAAATGCAAAATCCGGTGATAAACTCTTAAGAAGAGAATATATTCTCATAAAAATAACAACATTTAATTATAAAAAAATATTGTTAGAAAATATCAAAATCTGTAAAAAAATGCAAAATTTTATTCATTCAAATAGCAAAATCTAGTTCAAACCATTACTTAAAATTAAAAGTTAAACTTAGAGAACGTTGTAAAATAGAAAATTATGTAGTGTCGAGGATTGAGAAATGTATGTTGAGATAGTTTGGACATATAGACAAATGAACAAAAAAAGTAAACTAGTATACAAAACGTATGTAGATGAGAGAGTCAAGAAGGGTCAATCTCAGCAAACGTACCTCAACCGGATTAAACGTTTGAACGTTTTAACAGAGGCCGGCTTATAAGTACTCTAATTAAATTATCAACAATGTATCTACCTATATAGTTAAGGAAGAACAATAGTTGCGCTAATATAAGGATTCATAGAATCAAAATTGGCAAGAAAACGTCAAAATATAATTGAATAAAATATTCAAAACAAAGTCCAATCTGTGTCCTCAAAAACTGATGAAATAAGTCGTTTCTCCGCAATTAATTTTTAAAAAGGGTTGTTTTTATTTAGTTTTTCATTAATTTTTTACTCGTTAAATATAACTATCTTTAACCCAAAAAATGAAGACATAGAATATTGTATGTAGTTCAACATACAGATTGATGACTGAAATCTTATTGTTTGGATATTAAGTTAGTTAGCGTTTTGTCCTATAAAAACCAATTTTAATTTAAATATGGCGCTGTACGTGTCAATATGTTTATAGAAAAAAAAGTTCACCAATATTCTCGTAGATGTGATAGGATTTAATATTTTTCCATAACAAGATTAGTAACTGCACCCCAACAGAACGCGGCGACTAAACCCGGCAATTCTCTAGTAACAGTTTAAATTCAATCGTTGTAAAGTTGATATTTGATTTTGTTGACTAATAAGTTTGCCGACCAATGATCTACACCAGTTCTTCAACCAAAACTCCTTTACATCCAATTCAAAACTTTGAATTGGAATTAAAAGAGTTTACTTTCTATCCGATCTTTAAACATTTCAAAGTCGCAGCCTCCAGATTATTATTTTATTATAACAATTTTATTGAGTTGTGATGCAAGTGCTTTAAAATATATAGCTAACTTTGAAAAATGCTATAACCAAGACAGATGACAACATAGAATTTGCATGTGTATATTTTAATAGATTTACTAGAAAACAGTTTAATCATTACTTAAATATTATTGCTATAGTACTTTTAAATTAAATTTCAAAATACTTAACAGGTTTGTTAATGCCTTCTTGTTTTAACCACACGCACATCGGTAAAGAACAAAACAAAATTGATTTTTTTTATTCATTTCAATTTTTACTAGCTGGTCGAGTCAGCTTCAAATTTCTTAATACGCGTAGTTAATTTTTTAAATATTTGACAAAATCTACAACTTGTTATTACATGTTGACATCTCCAATTGTATATAATTAAACAAAGATCTGTAAAGTACAAATAAATAGTAATATCAAACAGAGTTGCGTACTGGTTCTTATGGTATTTGCTTTATACTTCTTCATAGTCATAAAACAAGCTTTTTTATGCAATTTATATCAAATATAGATACCAAGGTAGACTATTAAGTTATTTAGACTTAAAGCGTTGGACATGATCCAACTGCCATAAATTATTAAAAAACTTTTTGCAAAAAATGTCTGTTTACTGGCTAATTAGTTAAAAGCTATGAAAAAGTTAATTATAAAATTGAATTGTTTGTGTACAAAATTTGGTTTAAAATAAGCTATCAAAAAACAAAAGTTATGTCTTGAAAACACAATTTCATTCAACAGCAAATCCGACATAGAAATTAAAACACGTATTTCACAAGCATCCTCCGTTTTTGGTAGACTATCGAAAACTGTTTAAATCCAATAATGTTATTACACAAACAGAGGTATAAGTTTACCATGCTGTAATAATACCTACACTTCTGTATGAAGCTGAAATCTAGACTGTGTATAAGTGTCATGTTATGAGACATTCTATCGTTTGGCAGGGTCTGCGAACACGCGCTGCGGCAGCAATGCAACGTACCTCAAACAGTTTGCTTTGCTAGTTTCAGATGGTTTGATGCGTGCTCGGTTCGTGTTTGAAGTAAACAAAATTATCCCGCAGCATTACAGCAATGCGCGCTCGTCTGTCTGCGCCATTAGATGCCTAAATTGATATTACAGTTAAAATAGAATGATTATGTTAGAAAGTCTTCTGAAGAATTGAAGTGTGTGGTTTAGAATCTTTACTAATAAAAACTCAGCTGCCATAGAACGGACATGTTTTGAGTATAGAAAACAAATGGCTTCTCAATCAAATCATATATTCTGAGTTGTTTTATAATAAACGTAGATGGGACAAGATGTAATACACCCCCAAACTATTAAAAAAAACTGCAGTCTATAAAAACATCAATTAAAAACTATAGTAAATGCTTTTGAATAAACACGCTTAAAAAACCTAGATGCTCAAGGAGAACTTCAAAACAGAGAAAAACAAAAAAAGGGTCACCATATTCATCTACAATAAAAATGAAGAAACAAAGTGCCTTCAGTGCAACAGAGTAATTAACAATAAACGATGATATAGTAAGCAGCACCGTACGTACTATAGAATACAAAATTTGCAATAATAGCTGTACTGGCAAGGAAAACATTATCATTACAAGTTAAAATAGACTATAAGTGAGAAGACAAGGTCAGAAAAAAAAACTCGCGTTGCAAACACACAATTTAAACAAGAAGCAACCTTGAAAAAAATGGAGAAACTTGTATATAAAAAATTCAACAAATTTGGTTTGAAATCGTATGTATCAATAAAAGCCCCAAAACTTCAAAAACAACATTTTACTAGTAGTGCGTTTAAACTTTGCTTGAAAATATCAAAATTGGAAATATAACAAATAAAGTCAAATTTTATTTACGAAAAGCCGTTTCTACATAAATTCTATAAAAAAAAAGAACAAATATGCACAATTTAATTGTACTTCTATTGTCTCTTATGGTAGAAGCTCAGTTACGATGTAAGGAGGCATACGTGTTATTGGTGATTAAAGACTTATATTTGGAGTATTCTACAAAACCATGTGGTACCTTTTGCCCCATATATCAAATTTTATTTTGTCCTGATGCAAAACAATGGTCGTATGCACGTCGCTCACTTTAACATTGATTTTTATTTTTTACTAATATAATAAAATTTAATTGGCCAGCAGTTCATTGAACCTAAATCCGATTAAACATGTCTAAAACATGCTAAGCAGATGGCTAAGTCAAGAGTTTTTGCGGTCTAAAACAGAGAAAAAATTAAAGCTAGTTTAACTAAAATAACTTGCTTCAAAAAATAATTGATGGGTCATCAGAAGTACGAGAAAAAAATATAGGTTATTAAAATAACATAATTTGTAATTACTTATAATTTATTAATTGTTTAAAACAAGTAAAAGTATATGGTTTTTCTATTGTAGTTTTAGTTTTAGTTTTATTTTCTAACGGGCTTTATAAATGCTCAAAACTTTGCAAAAAAAACTGCATTTAGTTAACTTTGATTGCTTTAAAAAATTCCGTTAAAATAGTTTTTAAAAAATTGAGTTAATCTCTGTTCCGTTAAATTTGCCGGTGTGTGTAACTGATTAAAAAGAAACAGTAAATGTTAACTGTATGTGATCGTCTCTGCTGAGGTGCTTTGTCATAAACAACCTAATGCAATTACTGAATGACATAAACATTTTTTTTTTTTGGTTTCGCTAATAATCTTACCATATTGGTAATAGTAAAGTTTGGGGCTATTATATCTAACATAATACAAAAGGTATCAAAAACCGTAAAAATGTACAAAAAAAGGAATTTTCAGTAAACCTAAGCAAAACAGTAATTGTTTCTTTTACAAGACGCCAAACACCAAAAATGTAAAAAGTCTAAACATTTATAGAACCACACTCCCAAAAGAAATAAAGTACTTGGTAAACAAATCATGTTTACTCGTCTAAATAATATGACTACAAAAGCCATTCGAGTGCTTTTTACAACCAAGTTAATGGTCAGACTAACATAGGGATTCATATTAATCTCTATGTTAGTCAGACCATAAACAAATGATTCTATACTGTGGTGATCAAACCTCTTACTACGTATGAAAAACCACTCTTAAGAGTACAACAAACAATCCAGGTAAAGTACAAAAATAAACATAATAACGGAAGTAATGAAATCAACTTCCACACCAGCAAAACAACGTTGCACAAAAGTACCATTTTTTTTTTAATTAAGTTTATTTTTTATTTAAATCAATATTTATAGTAATAAATACTAAACATAAAAGTTTTGAAAATTTCTTTATGCATAATCCTATAATTTTTTTTTACCCACTTTTTTAACAGCCACAGTCTCCCCACACTTTGTCTCCCACCATACACAAAAACAACCCAATCAGATAACAGTACAATACAATACACAACATTGACAATAATTTACAATAATTACTATTCAATTTAGTCCAGTACGTGTTTATCAGTGTTGTATTACATTAGGTTTGATCTTAATAAAATAGCTAAAGATTACATAGATAAGCGGAAATGGCATAAGCATTTATGCTATGGTTGTGCCTATGTCAATGTGCGACGGACACGTTGTATCTACCATAAAATATTTTCTAATCGTTGAATTCTTTGTATAAAACTTTTACTCTATTTGAACAACGCACAAAAAACCAGAAAACATTTTCAAAAAATACTGTTTTGTAAAAGAATTTGTAGTCCTGATTACTAAAAACTCTGCATTGGGAAAATTGAATTAGACTAAAAAAAATGATGCAAAACTTAAGCAAAGATTGCAGTACAGCATTGGGACTTAGAGAAGCCATTTATTCATTTATTTAAATGAAGTATTTTTTAGGAACTAATATTGCAATTGCACAAATAAAGTTGATAATCATGTCAAATTTGTTACAATCCGTTACTTTTCATTTTTATGGCAGATATTGGAAATAAAGTGGTATCAGCTTCCGGACTTAATATACAACTTAAAACTACAACCAGAACGTTCTTTTGTTAAATACTTTCTTCATATTTAATATTCTCTTGAACTCGTTAAACTGAATATTGCATATGCATATGCACAAACAACCTGAGCACGTAAGCAGTCTAGTCTAAATATTTGTAAGTTTAATTTCAATTCGCTACATTAATAAAATTAATTGTGACAGTTTTGAACATTCAGAACGCGTTATGTTTTATAACTGCACACATCGAAAAATATTTGATTTTGGTGTTTGATTGTTTAATACCGTTCACAATGCGTTATGATTGCTTGTTTTGCTTGCTGAACGTTTTTGATGTTTTGGCGTAACATATGCTTAAGTTATAAACTTAAGATTATACCCAATAATACTATATACAAATTAGCTTTTAAAAAAAAATATCAATGACACATTAAGAGAGGTCAGCATAATTGTTATACAAAACCGATGAGTGCTTCAGAGATATTTAGTCTGTACAATAGAAACAAACTTTTAACACTATTCTAGTTAAAAAATCCTGTTTCACTTTAATAACCTCAATTTTTTTGTGCAAAATTATGCAATAAGTCTCACATATAGACAAAGTTGCAAATTTTAAGTAATTTAGTAAATTAAAAAAAAAGTATAAATAAAAGTAGTGAATATAATAGAAATAATCTGTAAACCAAAATTTGTTAAAGAACGCAAGATAAAGTAAGCAATTCGTTAACCGACCAACTTTTAATTATCAATTTGAAAGCAAAGATCAATGCAAAACTTTTATATTTAGCAGTAGCAGAGCCAGAGTAGAAAAGAAATTTCCACGTGAAGTTTAAAACTCCGTTCCATTTAGTTGTGCAACGCTTAATGTGCACCTGTAATTTTAATTTAAAAAAAATCTTAATGTCTATTAAAGTGGGCATATAATCGATTCTGTTCTATAGATAAATCCATAGAAAAATCTTAAATTATTCTTTAAATCTTCTTTTTTACTAAATTTTTTTAATTGCATGCAATATGTCAATACTATTTATGTAGATATGATTTATTAGCATTAATAGCTCATTAATTAAATCTATTAAATAAATCAATTTATATTTCATTTATCCTGTAATATTTTTACATATGTAAATTACAAATATTCATTACCAAAAAGTTTATTGAATACAAAGATTTATTAACGTTATTAAAATTGTAATAATGTATTTGATTCTATTCACTTACTCGGCATTTATAACATTAAAATTGATTTATTTAATTAACTATGCTGGAGGATACTTTTATAGTTATTAATTACTTTTGTAGGCATAATAGGCACAAATTGTCAATAAATTTAACTAGAAGATTTAACAAATCGTTTTACCAAAGCCGTAGGCAAATATTACAATTTATAATGATCCCATAGCACATAAAAAGATATAATAAAAGAAATAAATGGAAAACCCAAGGGATATTAGAGTATTATGTCACACTGAATAAAATTTTACATGGTATACCTACATTTAATTTTTATTTGTTTAATGCTATGAAAATAGTTTCAACTGTTATGTGATAATTAATGGCACCATCTAACCTAACTACGCCATTATTACAATTGCAATAATCAATTTAAAATGATTTATGCATGGAATTCAATATCATAGCAAAATCTTAATAAGACTTTGATGCATCGTTAGAAAAATTATTTTTCAACACGACTTCATCATCATCAATCTACCTGCCAGTTAGTTTAAAACTACTGCATAATATGTAAGTTATTGTTCAAGGATTAAGTACACATTTTAATATTTTATAATATTCTTGAAATAATTATTAGTCTGCTTCACATTTGATCGTAAAATTTTATTGCGCTCATAATTAAAAAAATAAGTTTTATTCTATTTACTTGAACTGTTTTGATTTTATCTTTAATTTACAGTAAATGTTAGAATTTCGTGTAAATTACATTGCGGTCTTTGTGCTGTAGTACATACTTACTGATGAGTTTTTGTGGAAAACTATTATGAAAAAAATCAAAAGGAATCCTACTTGATACATAAAGGTAAATCCTTCAATCTTGTTATAAAGATACAAGGAAAAGAAGAATGCAAATAACTTAACAAGAAATACGCACGCAATGCCTTTGAAAGTGTTTTATATCTCTTGCGCTAACGATCGAAGCCTTCCCTATCAGGGGCAATCTAAATATAACCATAACAAACTTTCGTATCGTAAAAAAACACAATGACCATAGGATATCAAAAAGGGATGATGTATATACAATAAAGAGTCGAAGCGTGAAAGATATCTATATAAAATATCATTGTGTTAAAAATAGGTTGTTGTTGTTTTTATACATTATTTTAATTATAGTTAATTGGTATGTTATTGAAGAACCTGTGTAATTACGTTGCTTTTAATTAATACCATCCGGGAGTAGATTAGTGCAAGGAATCAATAATCTATTTAAACTTTGTCAGGTGAGAAATTTGATGAATGGCTACGGGATATTTGCAGAGCAGCGATGATTATATAAATGACTGCTCTGTTGGGTAAAATTAGTAAACAGCTAACAACATTTCTGCCATTACAAGCCTATTGTAAACAAACAGATTTGTAATTTGCAAATTGTTTCTAATTGAATTAACTGATATCTTCATTGTGTGTTAATGGACAATACAACTACGCAGCACTACCTATTCATTGGACAAAATAGCCGTAATAAATTTGTTACTGATGTTAATTAGTTTCAGGCGTAACATTGCAATCGATTATAATATGAAATGTATTTTCATATAAATAATATTTAAGTCAAATACAAACTAATCAAAGTTTTTTTCAATATGCAGTTTTCATTGTTATTATTTATTTATATTTTGAACTAACCACACAAAATAAAATAAAATAATGTTTTATACTCTATAAACTTTTAATCAAACCGGCTAATCACTCACTCACTGCTAATATTTGAATGATTAGTTAGTCTTTCACACGTAGATATCGCATGTAAGATTCTAACTACAATTAGGCGCTTTTGGGCGTCTTCGATTCAATTACGAGTGATGTAGAGATATTAAAATATACTAATATAAAATTTACTTATAAAAAAATTCCACTCAAAGAGAAATGCATATACCGTAATCTAAAATTTTACTGTGAGATTTGGAATTATACGAGGATGGCAGAAATCGGTATTTAACTTCCGCCCTATTCTTCTTTCTCCCTAAAAATAAAGATTAACCATTTGCCGGAATACATCTTCAAGAGATTTTACGGTTTCCCGATCAAATATTTTAACAAAAAAATGTTAAGCGGCTTTTATCTAAAATATTTAATAAAATGCTTTAGACTTTAAGGTAAGTGTTTTTAAATTATTACTTTGACAAGTTTTTTTAGCGGATTCTTAGAACAGATTATGAACTGCTATAGAAACTGATATGCGTAACATGATTGTCTTAAAAAAACTTAGAAAAAATCTAGTTATTTTAGTCAATTTTATAGTTGGAAATAATGTAAAAATGTATATAAAATACTGAATAATGATATTATTTCTGAGAGGTGGTAACACAATGCCTCCTGTTAAATGTTGTATGTGTAAGAAAAACTGTAGTACAATTAAATCCTTACACGGACAGGCAGCGGCATTTTTTTGAAGAGTTTTATTTGAATCAAATTTTGTATATGTCCTACAATGACTGTAGAAGCAATTAACATAAATAATACTATTTATTAAAATTTATTCTATCAAATTAAATCCGTAGTAATCAAAGTTGACCTTCTTAGCACACAATAAAAAAAATGAAAATACTACTCTAAAAATCATCCTGTTATTACTATCATATACGAGGTAACCTTCATAAATTCTCGGCCTAACTAAGAAATCATTCACTCCATATTTTGTTGTTTTTTAATTTTGTAATACAATCCCTTCATAAAATAACTCTAAAGATTTGTCGTCAAAATAATAATCATCAAGATCTAACCTGATTAAAGATACTCTGGCTTTTCTTGGTGGTAGTTTACGTGCACGCCGCCATTCCATTGATTTCCTTTTGGATAGAGAATCATAATGCAAGACCATAATTTTATCCCCCGTAACAATAGATTGCAGAATTTCTTCTTGTCCCCCCTGACAGAGCTTCAAAAAAGATCAGCACAACCAACTCAATGCAGAGAAAAGTTTTGGGACCCATCTTGCACTAACTTTATTTATATCCAAATGGTCATTCGGCAAATCGATGTATCTGACAGCCCTGACATTGCTGATAATTTTTTCACTTTTAGTCAGCAATCACTTTAGATCATTTTTTCAATAAAAGTAATCGACTCTTCTGTGATCACTTCAACTGGTCGACCAGAACGTGAATCATCTTCTAAAGAATCATAGCTTATCTTAAACCTTTTCATTCTTTTACAGTGGAGGTGAATTTTCACCGTATACTCTATTCAATTTTTGATTAATTTGATGATGGGTAAGACCTTTTAATTTGAAAAAAATGATGACCGCTGGTTGCTCGCATTTTTTTAAAAATTTAGCATAGTTGAAACTTAACGATGTCTGTATGTCCAAGACTAATTAAAGTTGAGTTAGAATTCCACATATACGTTAATAAAGTATCACACTTTACTGACTATATTGGACATTTGTTTTGAAGTTTTTAGAAATGTAGCAGGTCTGGAATTTTAGACGGTTCTTGTATGTTTTGAACAATAAATTTTCGGGCATTTTGGATGTTTTTTTGAGTTATTGTTCAACAGTCGTTTGTATCTGTCAAAATCAGTGCTTTTGTAAAAAATAAAAAACAAATTTTGTTGTTTTTGCATTTAAAAGACAACTACGCAAATTAATGCTTTTTACGGAAACTTTGCCCTATCATTTCCTATCGTAAAACATTAACAGTTAAAATTAAACGCGGTCTTGCCAGCTAATAAAATATTAGGACCAGCAAACAACTCTACCAATATTAACAACAACTGATACTGAATGTCCGTCGCGTTTGTTACATGTTGACTAAAAATTTAGGCAGCGCATTGCTCATTTTGAACGGATTTAGCAAAAAGAGTCGGACTTTTTGTGTTAATATATCAATGTCAATAAGACTTTGGGTCACCATTACACCTCTTGACAAAGAAACAGTCAAAACAATAGACTGCAAAGAGGAGAAATCCGGTCAGCCATCTGTTTTTAAACCCGCCCGCAAAAGTCTCATTTTCAAACAAATTGCGGTTATTATATTTTCTGAACATAAACTACAGTAACAACAAAGTTTTTTTTGATTTTGACGCAAGTGCAAAAAAATTTCCAAATATTTACGAAAAAAAGTTTGCCGACCCCTGATCAAACTGCACTCACTATTTTTTTTTTAATTTTGTTATTTGAGCAGATTTGGTGTTAACTTTATTGTAAAAAATCCATGCTTTACTATAGATGTTTCTGTCCATACTTTCACAGAATGTTTGCTAGACCATCTTACAGTTCTTTGTAGCACAGTAACATAGAATTACATCCGATCAGACACATTAATGAACAATTTTGCAGTGTAGTCAACAATTGCTGTGGTTTTATTTTGTAAACTTCTTTTTCTGGTACTCATTTTGATCATTTTGAGACCAAGTTTTCAGCTCAAAAATAAAATGTCACTCCTGTCAACTACAATTCTTTCATTTTCTTTGCCAAAAATGTCACCTCTTTTCAGTTTTTGGAATTAACAATCTTTGAGGTTTTTTTGTTGGACATTAGTGTTTCAACAAAATGAGTTTTATTTTCTAACATTTGTCTAACCAAACTCACGCTAGTTGTCCAGCTATTGATAAATAATGTACTTTATTTATTTAATAGATTGCCCATTAGCTTAAAGACAACCTTATTGGCTACTAGAATGCTATCAGTTTTGCCCATGCCTCAGTATTTTTATGTGATACGTATATCCACCCTTCAAACATAATCTGAAAATCTAATTCTTTTTAAAATACATTTTTTAAATTTTAAATTAGATGGTTTTAAAAAGTGTCTTAGAAAATGTTGTCCTTCGCTACGCACACACTGGAGAAGTCGTATTTTTATGTGATACGTATATCCACCCTTCAAACATAATCTGAAAATCTAATTCTTTTTAAAATACATTTTTTTAAATTTTCTTCATTTAAAGAAAATTTTAAATTAATTGGTTTTAAAAAGTGTGTCTTAGAAAATGTTGTCCTTCGCTACGCACACACTGGAGAAGTCGTTGACTAAAACATTCATTCACTCTTTCAAGCATCTCGACAGGTATAGTGGCGACTTCAACCCGATATATATGTAGGGCTTTAACGGTCCGGGCACAATTGCTGTACATTTTTATTTCAGAAAACCCCACAAAATAAATCACATAGGCTAAATCAGGAGAGCGTGCAGCTTAGTTAAGATCCCCTCTGAAAGAGATAAGACGTCTAGGAAAAGATTGCTTTAAAAAGTTTTTATTGATGACACATTTCCTGTTGTTCTGAATGCATTTATTCAAATTAAAATTAATTTCCATCGAGGTACACTACCACAAAGGAAAAACAGGACTCATCGCAAAAAGAGCGTTCTTTTACCGACCATTGCATTGTTGCAACTGAGAGGAGTAGGAACATAAACCTTCCATTCTATTCTTTCCAAAGAGTTTGCCCCTTTCTCTTTACGACCACCTGAGCCTACACAGCACTTATTCTAAAATAGCAAAGTGCCGCGCTCTACCCTGTATATTGTCAAAACAAGATTTTGCCACAAAACGGGATCATGTATTTGTCAATACATACTTTTTCTAAAAATTTCATGCATGTTTCTATTCACAATATCTACTAGAGGTTAAATTTTGTAAAGTCTAACACCTGATGGACATTCTATATTGTTAGAAAAGATGTCAAATCGGTTTCTAACCATAAATTTTTAAAGTTGAACTTGTATTAAAGTTGGATTGCTCCAATAATCTTTTAGAGTACGTTTGCAATCCAATCTAAATAGTTATTCCTAAAAAAAAAAAATCTCCGCTAAATTAGTGGGAACCCAGTTGTTAAGTCATGATTTTAGCGTGATACTTTCATTTACGATTTATTCAATCATTTTTTGTTTAAAATAAATATTTGATTAAACTGCTAATAATTTAAACATTACTTTTGTTACATTTAACAAAAAAAAAATTAGCTCACTAGCAAACGTTGTTTGCAGGTATTTCAAGCAAAACATCAAAGATAAACTGTTTTAAATTATTAACAATAGGTGTTCAGGTAACAAAACCAAAATAATCTGTTTCTGTTTCAAACAAAAAAGTTAAATTTTTGGGACTATTACTAAAACAGTTGAGCTTGTACCCACATTGTTAGAAGTAATTTTCTTTTTCTTTTGCTGCTGGTTGTTTTTTAAAAACAAAATCGCTAGTTTCTTTCTCATATTCTGGATCGTCAAGTGATTCAGCATTGTATGATTTTTCATTGCTCATATCCATATGTTGCAAACATTCTAAAATCTCCAATTTTTGCAATTTCCTTCATCATTTTTCCAAAACATTTTTATTTACAAAAAAACTAAGCTTTTAAAAACAAATTTATCACGGATAAGATATACAATAAACTAAAATGATTCCGCACTTCTGCAATAATACAAGTTTAGACCAGTTCAGACAAGTCAAACATGCATAGGATATATCCAAACGGCTTAATTACACATATTTTATTTAGACACCGCGTGCATATATACGAGTATATTATACACATAAATATATCAGTAATTGTTTACCATAAAAACCCGGTAGTCAACGTGTTAAAGAACACCTATATGTAAACTAAATCTTGTTGACTCAATAACTAAAACTGGCTAACCATAGACAAAAATTTCTTTATTTAAATTTTAGAATAACAACACGGCAATGTATTCCATGACAAAATTACAATTTGCGGATTTTGAGCTTTAAAAGTATCTTCTTCTTCATGTGCCGTCTCTATTCCGGAGGTTGGCTATCATCATTACTACTTTGATTTTGGAAACTGCCGCCCTAAACAGATCAGCTAACGTGACCTTAAACCATTTTCTTACATTACTAAGCCAAGATATTCTTCTCGCTCCGATAGATCTTTTTCCCACGATTTTTCTTTGGATTATGAGTTGGAGAATCTCATATTTCGGACCTCTCATGATGTGGCCGAGATATTGCAATTTTCTTTTTTTCACTTCCAGTATGATCTCTCTGTCTTTCTCCATTTTTCTCAGAACCTCCACGTTAGTCGCATGTTCTGTCCATGATATTCTCAACATCCTACGGTAGGCCCACATCTCAAAGGCTTCTAATTTCCTCTCACAATACACGTTGAGGGTCCAAGCTTCCACACCATATAAAAAGACTGGGAATACGTAACATTTGAGCATCAGAGTTCTGAGTTCCAGGCTCAAGTCGCGACTACAGAGCAGTTTTTTTTAAATCTTCACAAAGTATGCACAAGCTTTCTCAATGCAAATCCTTATTTCGGCGCAGTAGTCCACGGCGCCGTCGACGTTTGTACCTAGATAGTTATACCTCTCGACTCTTTCCAGCCTTTTGCCTTCCACATACAGATGTTCATTTGGTGTTTCAGTTTTGGTGACAATCATGTATTTGGTCTTTTTAATATTGAGTGTCAGCCCATATTTTCGACTAACTGTGACGACGTTATTCAGCATATTTTGAAGGTCTTGCATGTTTTCCGCGAGAAGTACTGTATCGTCAGCGTAACTCAAGTTGTTCAGTGAAGTGCCGTTAACACGTATTCCGCCATCTTCTTTTTTGAGGGCCTCGGTGAAGATTTCTTCTGAATAGATATTAAAAAGGAGTGGAGAGAGAACACACCCTTGTCTGACTCCTGTCTTGATCTCAACGGCTTTCGTTAGTTTGGATTCGACGCGAACGGACGCACTTTGGTTTAGGTACAGTTTTACTATTATTTGTATATCTCTTGTGTCGAGGTTTTTTTGTTCAAATGCTTCTATTAGTTGTTTTTTCTCACTTTATCAAATGCTTTATTATAACCTATAAAACAGGCGTATACATACCATTTATGAACTTTTGATGCAATTTTAATAAATAAACTCAAACGATCATATGTATTTCTTTAAAAATAATAAGCATTTGTAACTTCCAATGAAAATATATAGAATAAACGTCAATGAATTTAGTTAGTTTTAGCAACATGACACAATTTGCAGAATGCACACGGAAAACAAGGCATTATTGCAAACAAAGTAATTTTTTAATTTGGTAAGCAAAACTGGCCGCTAACAAGTTGCAATTTAACCTCTTTGGACTTCTTTGTGTTTTTTTTAATACAATAAAGTTTATGTTGACTACTCTAAAAAACTGCCTCAAAGGAGAAATAAAACAATTACTTTCTCTTCTTTAAGTGACATCTCGTTTTATCATCATTGTTATTTTGACTTTGGAACATCTCGAAATAATTCTATAAATGTTATGTTGAACCATTTCCTTAGATTGTACAACTACCAAAATTCTACGTCAACTAATGTTACTACTATTTTTCCCTGCATAATCACCTGAAGTAATTCGTACTTCTTTCTTCATACTGCGTATATGACCAAGATCTTAGAAAACAAAAAGATCAGCACATAGCAAAACTGCAAGACAAGCCGTGGATAACAAAGGAAATACTAAAACTAATGTTTTAAAAAACCGTATATACATCAGATAATGTGTCAAACGCAATCAAACACGCCAAAAGGGACAAAACAACCAAACTAAATAAGACAACAGTTAAAACATTGAAACTTTTGGACAACAAAACAATCAATATTCTGGTAAACTTGATTCTCTAACAACAAAGAAATTTAGGTTTTTGAGTTTTTTTACATTTTTTTATCATTCGTAACTTCTTAGGATTGCATTTTTAGGAAAAAATTAAAAGTAACTTTGTTTTTCAAATTTGTCCAAAGAATAAGTTTTTTTCCTTGAATTTTGAAAATTTCGCAGTACTTTAAAAGACAGTTTTTCTTAAAAAAATATTACAGGTGATTTTTTTTTTCAAATATAGATAAAAACGTGCTTTTATATGTGCAAAAAATACTCTAAAATTTTCAGGAAGTACCGTGTGAAACGTTTCAAGATATCTTACATCCACAGAAATATTTAAAAACAGCAAAAAAAGACTTAAATTTAAAATTTACATTTTTTTATTATTTTTAACTTCTCAGGATTGCATTTTTAGGAAAAAATTATAACAAATTATTTCTTTAAATTTGTCTAAAGAATAAGTTTTCACAGACAATTTTTTTTCCTTGAATTTTGAAAATTTTGCATAACTTTAAATGTTACAGTTTTTCTTAAGTATTTTCTTTTTTTTCTCAAATATAAAAATTTTATATGTGAAGCACGTTTTTACCCATATTTGAAGAAAAAAATATCTATCATCTTTTTTTTAAGTTAAGAAATATTGTCACTAAGTTTTGCAAAATTTTCAAAACTCCTGAGAAGTTACAAACAATCAGAAAATGTAAATTTAAAGTTACATTATTTTTAAGTATTTCTGTAGATACATTGTAAGATATCTCGGAGCGTAGAGCACAATATGTGATGTCTTCTTTTTTTAAGAAAAGCTGTCTTTCTGCAAAATTTTCAAAATTCAAAAAAACAAATTTTTGGCTACGAAAACATATTCTTTAGATAATTTTGAAAAAAAAAGTCTAAATTTTAATTGCGTATTATTCGGAAATGGCTCACTAAAAAAATGTGCATAATCAGAATTCATGTAGAGAAAGGCATTTCTTAGTGGTTTGAAAAAAACAAATTTTGTACACTTGAGTCACACATGGCCATATTATATATATACGTGCTTCATAGACTTTGAAAAGCTATAAAAAACTGCTGAATATCATTTCAAAACAAAATCTGGATACCTCGTAGACTTAGACGAATTATCAGAAACATATATTGGAACCAAACTGCAAATTTATTAAGATAGACAACAAATTCAATAAAAACATCAAAGTATGTAGAATGAGATGCAACATGTCGCCACTGTTATTTAAATCTTTTGAACCCGGTGGCGCAAAATTTAACCCACCAATTTGCACACTATTTTTGTACGCTGGAGCAAAATTTAACCCACCTACTTAAATATTTTTCCTATTCAGTCTATCGGTTTAATTTACGTCCCATCGGAATAGATTGCATGCAAGAGAGATAGCCAATGAATTCTGAATCACGTGTCTCCCCTACATGCGCATTGCTGTCTAGAAATGGTTAGTAAATAGACGCTAAGAAACACGTGTGCATAGGTTATAAATTTATCATCAATTGTGAAAAACAAAGTTATTTTGCAAGCAACTGGTGTTTATTATCAGTCCATTGGTATCTCTAGAAAACAGTAAAAACATTAGCTTTATTTATAATTAACGTAAATTAGTAAAATTAGTTATTTTTTTGAGGTTACAAAATTTAACCCACCATACCGATCCGATCATGAATTTAAAAAAATCTGAAGAACTGCCTTTTAACTTTGTGGGTATGAGCGTTGAAGAGTTATACGCAGAAATTGATAGACTTGATAAAGAATGCGCGTCTTTACAGTCTAATTCTAATTCAGATAATGATTCAAATAATGATAATAATTTAAATAAAACTCAAAATAATAATGATTTTTTTACTGAAACTGATAATGGTCCATTACTATTGCCTGCCGATGTGAGTTCTAAAAGCGAATGGGAACTAGACGATCTTGTTTTATTAGCTACATTGGTACGTACTATTCGTAAACAAACAGTATGGACTCGAAGTGAACACAATACCCCATCACCAGAAGAGTTTAAAAGTGAATGCGGTGTTACTTCTTTTATAAAAAAATTGTGGCCGGCATAAACCTTTTGATTTATTCAATGTTTTACTGGATGATAACATATTAAATCACATAGTGTTTCAAACAAATCTATATGCCCAACAAGAACGCTTGAAAGTAGGAAAGGCATATAATCTCACTAATATTCAGAAAATAAAAGCGTTCTTTGGAATAAATATCCTCATGGGTATAAAACCGTATCCAAGTTATAGAGACCATTGGAGCACATATCCTGATTTGCATGATCCGTATATCTCTATGCATAGATTTGGATGGCTGCTAAGCAATTTATACCTCAATGATAACATCATTATGCCGCAGCAAGGTGATAATAAATATGACAAACTCTATAAGGTGCGACCGGTAATAGATATGTTGAAAATAAACTTTCAGAAATCTTTCAATCTTCACAAAAAAATAGCATTTGACGAGTCAATGATAAACTTTAAAGGACGCTCTAGACTGAAGCAGTATTTGCCAAAAAAACCAATCAAACGAGGTTATAAAGTGTGGGTATTGGCTGATCAAACCGGATACTGCTGGGATTTTAACATTTACACAAGTCGAAGTGAAAGCAAAGTTGAAAAAAAACTAGGCTCAAAGGTTGTAAAAACATTGACTGCCAGCATAAGAGAAAAAAATCATCACTTATATTTTGACAATTTTTTTTCATCGGTTAAACTTATGGAAGATCTCTTCAAAGACAAAATATATATGTCTGTGGAACTTTCAATGTTACAAGAAAAAATTTACCAAAGTTTTTAGTTGATAAAGATTTGAAGCGGGGTAATTACGATTGGTGGCAAAGTATCACTGGTTTATCAGCTATCAAATGGCGTGATAAAAGATGTGTCCACGTTTTTTTACAATTACCACAATCCTCGTGACACAACAATTGTAAATCGGAAAAATAAAGATGGTTCACTTTCAAAAGTTGTCTGCCCTGTCATGGTAACAGATTACAATAAAAACATGAACTTTGTGGATAAATTTTATCAAATAAAAACTACTTATTGTATAGATAAAAAAGCTATAAATGGTGGCATAGGATATTATTTTTTCTAATAGATACTTGTGTTGTAAACGCATATGTACTTTATGGACTTTTTCCCGATAACAACAAGATGTCAATGAAACAATTTTGTCGAGACATAATACAATTTCGTGTAGCTAATACAATTGTTTCAAAAATTAATACCATACCGCAGCAAATGTCTATTCCCATCAGCAACAGATAACCCTGCCAGCCAAAATCCATACGTTTTTCGCAAAGTGTCTATCAACCAATTCGTACATCGAGACGCAGATGTGGATATTGTGTTCAGTATGTAAAATACCGTTATGTTTATCAAAAACCAAAAGTTGTTTTCAAACTTATCATATGGAATGAGTACAATGGTACAAAAAATAACCCACCAATTTTTTGTTTTTTTTTTTGTAAAACATGAAATTTATATTTTTGTTAACTACGTTTTATAGTTTGAATATGTAATATAAATAAAAATATAACAAAAAAAGTTTAATTTTTTTCTTTAAAAAATCCTGTACCTCTAGAGCTTTTATTGAAATGTAATTTCCGGACCTGAAAGAGTTAACGTATATAGCAAAGAAATCTTTAAAAATACCCTTAAAGAATAAGATGCTGGTGTAAGTATAAACGGTACTGAATAACATCCAATATGCTAACAAAACAGTCATCTTAGCAACCAGCATTAAAAAACTTTCAACAATTAGTTAAACGTACAAACATTGTCTGTAGCAAATGGAGTTAAAGACAAACATTAAGACAACTAAGTTTAAAGTAGTTTCAAAGACAAATAAAATTGTTGTTAAATTAGAAGTTGCTAACAATAACATAAATAAAAAATAATTACATACAAATATCTTAACAATCATGCCAAACGAATTAAAACAAGAATAAAATTGGCAATAAATGCATTTAAAAATATAAACATATTCTTAAACAACAGAAAACTCTTTTTAAAACTTTGAATAAGAATGCTTAAATGCTTCACAATATTATTCTATATATAAGGGAAATCTGGTCTATGAAACAAATCTACATAAAAAATGTTTTGGGGTTTAAAATGTGGTGTTACCAAAAAATATTAAAGAACTCCTAGACAAATAAAATAAAACGCTTAAATGTTGAGAAGATTTGACAAGATATGTAAACTACTCCTCCTTATCAAAGCCAAAAAAAATTATTATTTTGAACATGTGAAAGAAAAAACAAAATATGCATTCATCATAAAAGGAAAAATTCAAAAAATGTGTAGTATAAATTTTCAGTATAATCCAATTCTGAAGTTAAACCCTGTCTATAAGCCGCAAAATCCAGAAACCAAGGTTTTGGTCCTAGTAGTATGAGCAAAAAAAGCAATTTTCTTTTGTGTAATTGGGATTTAAAAGTCTAAAACTAACAAGAATGCAAAAAAAATAAAAAAGCTTATTTTTCAACATAAACTCTTACAAATTCAAGTTTAGCAGCGCTCAAAAATTTTCAGGCAAAAAATGCATTAAAAGTTAATTATTTTTTATACCAGAAAAATTTCGTATTTCCCAACATCAAAACACATAAAAAAAATTTAAAATGTTCTGTTTTTGCTCAGACCACTAAGACCAAAACAACGTTTTTTCTTTAGATATTACATTTTACATACGGGGTATGAACTTAATGACGCTAGAATTAAATTCTACAAAAAAAAATTCGATCGATTAGTTACAATTTTTTTTTCCGTTAAAATTTTAATTTTTAAGCAAAAAAATGAGTTTTTTCAAACTTAAAAAATAACAAAAAACTAAAAAAAAATTTAGACATTTTTTAAAGGTTTTCCACCCTCATGAAACAATAAAAATACTACTAATAAGTTATAGAACAATATTTTAGAAACTTATTATAATTTTGGTTTGGATCAAAGTTTTATTTTTGCAATTACCATTGTGTATTCTTATATAATTATTTTTTTCTCTAAAAAATAAATACTATTTTAAAGTCTGAGATACAATTTAAATTTAATAAAAAGTGTTGGGAAATCTTTGTTGTCTGACTATAGAAATATTATTCTATTATTACATAAATAAATCTGATTATATAACTCATAATTATCAATTTCAAAACTTATTTTGTTCTAATAACCATAAAAGTTACCACTTGACTTACCTGCATGATACTTGCACATTTTAAAAACACTTGCAGAAATAAAAATTAATAATGCCTTCTAATCAGATAAAATAATAAAAAAGTGGTTTTAAGGTAAACTTTGTAAATTGCTTCAAAAACCATTTAAAAAAAAAAATGCTTGTTTTTTGCCATTTGGAAAAAAATGTCTATTTTTAAAACTGAACAATAGAGTATTTATAAGAAAATACCTACAAAGTTCAATTTCAGTAGTCTTGACTTTGAATTTTGGTCATACAATATTTTATGTAATGTTTCAGTTAATAATAATATTATATTATTAATCATCGTCATTTTACGATCACATTCAGAATAAATTGTAAACCACAAAATGTAAGCATAACAAACTTTTCTTACATAACTTTTTATCAACATTTTTTTTGTTAAATTAGAAATAAATTTAAACAAACAAAATCAAACACGGTTCTTAAGAATTAATTAAATGAAGCATTACAATCAGACCATGAAAACCTACAAATATATGTACATCAAACTAATATACAATGTACCCTAAATACGTCTTATTTTATAATATAAAAAATATATTATAATAACTTTATATCATTTGTATGAAATAAATACTTAACAACTTTTAGACATGCTTGAACATAATAAGATTCTATTAAATTATAATCTTGTTGTGAATTATAAATAATCTCTCCATTTCAAAACTGATAGACGTCAGTTGCTTTTGCTGGAATTTGTCTAATTCATAACATATAAAACGAAGCATAAAAGTTATGGAATTTTAATAGAATTTATATCTAAAATTTTAATCAAATTTATATGACAAAGCAAAATAATTAGATTGTTTTATTGATAAATATTTGTAAAATAATAAAATTATTTAAAATAATATAAAATATTCAAGGTAAATGAGTGGCAATAAAATTATTATGTGAGCAGTATTAATTAATAATTCTATTTTATGCTTGGTGTTTATAGTATATATAGTATATCGATGCAATCGACATGGCAAAATGTGTATTTTTTGTTAAAACAAGTTGCTATAAATATTAGTGTAGGGTGACTACAGCGTAACATGCTTAGATATTGCAGAAATGTTCAATAAGTGTGACAAAACCATTCGTTTGCACATTCACCATGATAACAAATGAATCTTTTCTCTATCGGTTGTTAACTTGCAACAAAATGTGGATAGTGTGCTCTAATCATAAGAGTTCTTAACATTGGTTGTCATCAACTGATCTAATCTAACACACTGTAAAGGCTTCCTTGCACCCAACAAAATTTTTATAGTGTTTGGTGTTTAGAAGCCAAAGTTGTCCATTCTACCTATTACTGTTGTGTTCTATTTTAAACAGCTACAGCAAGTTTAAGCAGCACTAATCTAGAAGCAGCCTTTTTTAATTAATTAAATGAAAAAGATATTCTTACAAAATAATGCTAGAACTCATACCACACAAGTGACCCGGTCATTTTTATTACTTTGGCTAGGAAACGTGACTTTACCCTTTTGTTTAATAAAACTACTGTTACAATACCAAAAAACTAAGTAGTAAAACCCAGCAAAATCCACAGATAAGTTAAAGTAAACATCAATTAATCGTTTATTTTAAAAAAATAGCACTAGTTCAAATACTCTTCAAGTATAATTAATAAAGTTTCTATCTTTTTTAGTAAACATAAATTGATTTTTTTAAATTCATTACAATAGGTTTAACAAAAATAGTTCATAATTATATTCAACCTTCATAAATAATGTGTAAGAGCACTTTTAAAATAATTTTATGGAAATACTTGTAAAATTCACACAGTTAGTTGAGTTCTGTTAAATAAATTACGTAACTGACAACAAACGATAATAATTTTATTCTTCAACCCTCAAAAATTAAACTAAATCGAGCTGTGTGTATGTTCAATGCCATTAATAACGCGCTCAAAGGCAAGGTGTTACTTACTGGTGCAGAAATAATTAGACTGGACGTTTAAAAATAGTATAATATCTGTCCACCTTAATACAATTTTATAAAATATTCATGTAAATTGAAACATATATAAAAATAAAATTATATAAACTCTAATGTTTATAGAAGTTTGTTATACATTTGTTAACTGTCTTACTTCTAAAATTATTTAACTTTGTATGTATAGATGATTGATAAAAAAAATCATTTTGTCGCGTCAAAGTCGCTCATAGTACAATAAATAAGAAAAATATAAATTTTGTCAAAATAGAGTAAATTGCGGATTGCAAACAGTTTCAATTTACCAAATTTAAAGTAGTCTATTAGCTGTTCCAAGGTTGCTTGATTAGTAGTAAGATAAATGAGAAACAAAGATGCTTCTTTAAAAAAGAATAGCACAATTCCAGACAACTGGGATAATACAGTTACTCTACAAAAAAATAATAACGCTTACGTGCAAAACTATTGACACATAATACTTTTAAGCCAACTCTACAAGTTGTTTACAATTTTTACCAACCAACCAAACAAGCCGGATTTGTTCAAAATTTAGAACAAATGACCATCTTCCATGGATTAAGGTTCTATGGCTATGCGAAATTATCCTACAATTTACAGATATTTAAATTTATCTATTAACACGCTACAACATCAGTTAAATTACAAAAAAGGCTCATCCTATTCAATGTGGAAGAAGAGTAAGACAAAGAAACACCATATCTCCAAAACTGTTTATAACCGGTTTGAAATATGCCTTCAAGAAACTCAATCAGAACACAAGAGGCATCACTTCACGCATAAGATAGATGTATTTCAGCTGTCTTTAGATATAAAGCAAAAACGGTAACAATAACCACAAACTCGGCAAAAAAAAATCAAATGAAAAAACAAATGCTTAAAGTAGCTTTACAACAACGCATTATCAATTAAATTTACAAAAGAAAATCTAAACTGGAAGACGTAGTTAAATAAATAAAAAAACTCAAATAGAGATGGGCTAGCTATGTAGGTCAAATATAAGATAGAAGATGAGCCAAGAAACTATTAGAGTAAAAACCAAGAGCCGACAAATGCAAAAGAAGACCACCTACGCGCCGGACTGACAACCTAAAAATGATTGCAACAAACTGAATCCAAAAAACCCAAGAGAAAAGACCATGAAGTAATAATGTTTTATATTTATGAAATGAATTAATAATTTATTTAAATTCAGTCTAACAAATCACAGCGGCCAAGAGTCAATTATAGACAAATAATTTAGTTCTACAAACCTCGTCAGTATGCCTTGCAAGTGATTGCTAAAACCAAGTAAAATGTAATAAAAACTATTGTGTAGAAATTATGATTGTTAGGTATTTTCATTAGTACTTGTTATTTTAAAAGTTTTAATTTAAAAACTACAATGTCATTGGTTTTTTTTTTTAACAAAGTACAAAATACTAAAATATGTTGAATCAGGACAAAGTTTACTGATCTACTTATCCAGAACGTGAAGTGTTTTGCGTGTTGTTCAGCAATATAGAAAACCAATAATTTACAAAAATAATCTGGGTAATTTGAAGAAAATCATAGACCTAGCTACATTTTAAATCCTAATAATGTTGCAAATATTGCTAAGAAGCAACCTTGTATTAGCACAAGGACAATTGCAATTTAGAAATATTGCTTTCTACAATTTAGAGAATTTTAAAGAACAATTCACGCAACTTGTAGAAGCCATGATACCAAAACAGTTTTTAATTTTTATAAGCTTTTGCAACTAGTTGCTACATTAGCATTAATTAAACCGAAACTTTACTATAAAACATTTTAGTTACAAATGAGGGAACTTTTAAACGTAATAGTATTTACAATGTCTATAGCATGCATTATTAGGCATTAGAAAATCCGTCCAGGTCAAGCCCAGCAAGCCAACGGTTCAGGTCTCCTTCAAGATCTGATGCCGGTCCGCCCAACTCTATTTCCTCCGGGGTAAAAAAAATGAAAACCCATCAATGGATCTCAATGTACTGTGCAGCTTCAAAATCGACGTCAATCGCAAAAAGCGCAGTGGCGGCGTTCTACATTTGCACGGAGCCCCACCAGTCGGCGGCCTGCCCCAATGGCACCACAGCCAGATGCGCAAACTGCAACGGCCCGCATCCCGTGAACGACGGGGTGCAAGACCTACATCAGAGTTATGGCCTCAAAAGGCAAAAGAAACTTAGACCGGCAGCACATCCCACGCCAGCCCAAGTTCCAATGCTAACAGCATTACAGAAAGCAAAAAATATCTTATTCGACGAGAAGATAGACATTATATTGGTGTCAGAGTCGGTCCACAGACTCAATTAAGCGCTGAGATTCTCGAATACCTTTACGTATTTGGGAACGACGGCGTACTCATGAGGCTCGAAACACTGATTTTGGCAAAAAAATCGGTGGACCAGTCCGAAGTGTATACCCCCGACACACTCACGCTTGAATCAAACGCAATAGTAAAAAATGTGCTTGGGTTAGGCACACTCAAAAGCACCTAATGTAGAACAGCTTGAGAACTAACTCCAATTGTCAAACGTTGTCGACTACGCTCAGCAAAAAGAATTGCAATTAGTGGGGCCAGCAATAACGGTTACCAAGGGGACGTTCTTGACATAACAATATCCAAGAACGTCAACTTACTATTTCATATGTGTTGTCAATGACCTAAGCTCCGATCATGACCCAGTAATATTGGAGTTCTACGAAAGGGTAAAAAATGAGGGAAAAAAATTTGTAACTCGGACAAATTGGACTCTCTTCTCTTGTACTTTGGAAAAGAGCATAAGCAAGCTTGCTCCAGTAAAAACGGTCGATAACCTTAAAAAAGCCGTCAAAATGTTCACAAATCAGATCCGCAAAGCAAAAATCTTCTAAGACTATCCCAAATACAAAATCATTGATCCGACGCAGAAATTTTGCCAAGCGTCAATGGCAAAGACACTGCAACCCTAAAGACCGCTACATTTTAAATCCGCTTCACAAAGAGGTAAAAGAAGCAATAATATTGCACAAAAATGTGTGCTGGTAAACACCTTGGAATCTTTCAAAGAAGATGACCATCCAATGTGAAGGATCTCCAAGGCCTTACGCAACAAACGAATCTCCATTTTAGCTATTCATGACAAAAATAGAGTTTACAAATCTGCAGCACGTCGAAAGAGTCTACCGGGCAGTCAAAAATTTCCTAAACGCCAAGAACGACGACGCACCGCTGGAAAGCGTTCGACTTTTTCGAATCAGAAAAATTATCAAAAGATTTAAAGCTCAAACCCCCCCTGATTTCAATAAGATAACGAACAGAGCTTTGAAATCGTTCTCGCATAAAGCAATAATAGCACTCACCAATATTGCAAATGCGACACTTCAAACTGAGCGCTTTCCTTCAGAATGGAAAAGCTCACTGGTAATAAACATCCTCAAACCTAAAAAAAACCAAAAATTTCCACAAAACTACTGACCCATCAGTTTACTATGCACCTTAAGTAAGTCATAAAAAGAGTGATCCTGGACAGAATACAGGAACACAACGGAAGCAATCTTCTTCTCATTTCCCCCCACCAACATGAGTTCAAATAGGGCCATCAACTAAACCGTGTGACGGACTTTATTATTGAAGTTGCACACAGAAAAAAATCACAGAGATGGTCTTTTTCAACGTCGAAAAAGCCTTCAACAAGGTTTGGCACAAAGGCCTTTTATAAATTGTACAGGAACAATTTGCTTCTGCTCTAGAAATCCTCCGCTGCGCCAATGCATTAACCGTAATCCAAACCCAGACCTGGCCGGCCTTTCTAAGCCAGACAGGGAGGTTTTCTTCTACAAGATCCCAAAGAATCAAGTATGCGGTTACTTGAATCCACAATCCAATCTAAATTCATTAGCCAAAAGGTCTCAAACTTCCATTGGCACTCAATATTGCATTTCAACCTAAGGAAATCTTGCCAGTAAAAAAAAAACTTCTACCACAGAGCCCAGCCCACAGAGAAAGGATTCATCTAAGTAGAGGAGAAAAAAAAGTTAAGAGAGATAAAAAAAAAACAAGTAAACATCCCTTATCTACTTTCTACTTGCACTAATAGGCCATCAGCCGGCTTCAACCCTTTAAGCGCCATTTGGGCAATCAGCCACCAGGGACACTCACAGAGAGCGCTAGTTTACGTCGCACTCCGCCCATCTTTATTCGGAACAAAACCGTTTACTTAGAGCTATTGGCAACTTTCAAAAAAAACATCGTCCGCGGCGTAAACGTGGCCAATGGTATCTGCATGCAAACTTTTGTCCAGTGATTGGCTATTGTACTAAGACCAATGTCAACCACCACACTTACCAACTAAGTTCTGAAAAGACCCTTAAGTATGCCATCAAAAGTGTACCCGACTGCATCACGGCTGATGTGGTAGAGGCTGAACTCATCACACAACAGTACAGCAGTACATCCACTACACCTTCCCAACGCAGTACGTATAGCTTTCCCAAAAAGCCAAAAACCAAAAAATCCTGTTTCTCATCAAGCTATGCGGGCTTGGCTTCATTTTCATTTTTAAATATTTTTTTTTCACAATGCCTTCACCTTGTATTCATTTGTAAACGGAATTGTACAGAATAACATATAACCTACATTTATAACAAATCTAATCAAATGTCTTTCAAATTTAAACTTGAACATATTTATAATACTACGTACAAACATTTCAAATAAAACAAGAAACACTACCTTCAAGATATTCTATAAAATTCAATAATTAGTTTAGTACAAAAATAACACAAAATTATTGAACATTTATTACAGTAGCTATAAAAGATTAAAGTAAAAGTTTAGATAAATTTGTGTTTATAAATTAATAATTGATTCCCTCCTATTACAATTTACAAATTTGGGTATACCATATTAACTTGTTGTGTGCACAAAACCACATTTCGAGTGCATTATTATAATATTTTTAAATTTATAAATTTCTTAGTGGAAGGCAAACTTAATGGAACCTGGAACTATTAGTACTTTATTGCAATTTTAACATTAGTATAGTCTACAAGAATCTAGTATAAGAAGTATTCATCTTTGCCTTTTATTTATTTAATAATTTTTAGCTATTATTTGTAGTTTTGATACAAACAAAACCTAAATTAATTATAAATAGCAATAAGTTTCAAAACAACACATTGAGGGAAACACTGTATACAGATTGTTGCTATTTTATATAGTGCGCTCTTATCATTGTTCGGAGTTAATAACAATAAAATATTCTTATAGAAAAATTAATATTATGTTATTAATTAATAAACATTTAACAGTTAACGTGTTAATAACCTAATGTGACATTAATAATGCTTTCCAGATAGGAATAAATAATAATTACAGAATGAAACATATTTAAAATAAAATATCAATTTTTTTTTTTTAAATTACATTATTATTTTAACCTTTAATTGTGTTGTATTTGTATTCAGTTTGAGCACATTTGCAATTTCTAATCGCCGCATAAAATAACAATGAAATTTTAAATTATAAACCTTGCCATAAACCAATACATTTTTTTAATATACAAAAATAAGTTCCCATTTAAACTGAAAAAAACATGATGTTATAACAACCTCATTTACAAAATTACTACTAAATATAAAAAATAATAACCCATTATAATGTATACATAATTAAAATATTATCACATGTTAGTTTTTCTAAATTTACATATAAATAGCTGATGCGTATTGGGATAATGTTAATATCTGTGTTTAATACTCACTGCTGCCTCACGAATATGTCCATAAATTCAATTAAATCCATCATTAATGCAGATTTAGCACCGAGCCACCGAGCGTCTTCCTAACCTTATGCAGGCCGTACAGGACACTGGCGAATCAATAGCGGGACGTGTTGTGGATTGTGGATTATCATATCAATTGTGAAAGTCAATTTTAGTATTCCGCATTTGCAATGTAATTAAAACACAGTCTGCAAAGTTAAATTCTGAATCAGAATTTACATTGGTACAATTATTTCAATTACCAATTAGAACTATAAAAATGTTTAATCTATATATTTCCATGCGGATAGAACTATTGTCACTAATATTTAACACTAGGTTAGAGTGGGTATATTTTTATTTTTATTATTCAATGCAGGATTGCCGTTTGTTAATTTTGCTTCTAATTTTTATTTAATATAATACACCCATGCATTACATTGTTTTTGTTATATAATCTTATTTTGGTATTAATAATATTTGTTATATTATAATAATATACAACATGCATATTAAGTGTGCATTACAAAAATTATTATATGAACTATTAAAGTCCAATTGAGTATCATAAGGGCTTTCAGTACAGCTTGCCTGTCACCCTGTTATCGTAGGCTTAAAAAAAGTTGTATAATAAATAGACTACTACATAAAAAATCAATGGGTTTAATAATATGCAATGGCTTTTCCGTTGTTAAAAGGAGAGTGCATTTGACAATGTTAATTGAAGGTACTTGTTCACTGAAATCACAAAGGCTACTAGACTAATTTCAGATGGGCTTGTTTGTTCACATTTATATGCGCTTTGAAGTTTGAATAATTAAATCAGCAAAATTATAATAAACCTAGATTCTATTCCATCAAATGATTTGAAAAGTAATTCTACAATTTAAAGTTAATATTAATTTATTTTATACTTTGTTCTTTTAATTTCTGTCAATCAATATGTTATAATTCGGTAATTATTTTATATAATTACAAATCGTTTTATAATAACTATGCTATTGAAATCTTAGTAATTGGAAGGTAATAGCGAGTTGCATTCTGTAATAATAATATACTAGTATGTATGTTAAAATTTGCTTGTTTATTATTTGTTAATACTAAATCATTAAATAAAAAAGACTGTAAAAACCAAGGCAGTTTGAAAATACATTTATAGTTCACAAAGCCCCGGTTACTTCAAAGATTTCTTTATATCTATGTGACAGTTATAAATAAAATAAACAATTGTCATTGAGAAACTTTATAACTATAATTATAAACAATATTAATTATAACAAAATAATTCTGCATTTTATTGTAAAACTTTTGTAATTTTTGGACGTATTAATTAATAAATCTTTTTGGTATTGTTTCAATAGATAATATCAGATTCCTTAACTACACTAAGGTTAATGTGCAAAGTGTATTACAATCATAATTGTTATAAATAAAATTAATATTAAAAATATTATTTTTCATGTAATATTAAATGTTTTATGCTTGACGATCGATGTTACTAGATGATAATACCCATCGGTGATTTCTATTGCTCGAGCTGAAACATCGTCGCTCTTCTGACATGCACTATAAATAACTATTATATTCCATAGAATCAAAAAAACAAAAGAATATTGCAACTGTTTAAAGATCAAATCTCAAATTTTAATTAAATTATTACACTTTAAGTATCATCATGTCTATAGTAACAATTTTCCGTAGAAGGTAATTCAAGACACCATGTGGTATAGGCTACAAAGTTTTTTTAGTATTATATTAACAAAATTTATCAAATTAATAATTTCTTGAATCTGCTCAATTTATTTGCTATACCAAGTTTTTTATCTAAAATGAGCAACACTAGGTAAAACTTGATTATAACTCCTTTAATAATTTTATTTCTTTAATAAAATCCAAAAACTTTTGTTAAATAATCCCGTATTTGTATAATTTTTGTTTGCCAAAGAAAGGGCACTGCGTATTGTATTGTAAACCTCCTCAGCAGATGTAGCGTAGTTTATTTGTTTTTCAAACATTTAAGGCATAGAATATACGTCTATATTCTCATTCTATGCATGTGTTTGTTGAGGCCATAGTCTCCATTTATAAGTTCTGTAAACATTTAAAGGTTTGTTTGGCTCCTTTGCTTTACTATAGTTTGGGTAATGTGTGATGGTAGTAGTAGAAACAACTTTGTTTCTTTTATTCCTTGATAGATTTTTACAAGTTTCTTGTATTTTATTTTAAATTTATTACAAATTATATGTTTTTTGATCTTGTATAAAATCTCAAAAGCAGGTTTAGGTCCGATGAAGTATCTGTAGTTCACTTTTTGACAAACTGGTTCGCCTTAAGGTTTTCATCTATACCCGGATATTTTAGTATTCATATCACCCTGCTGTTTTAAAAAAAAACTCCAAACTTGTTATACAATCTTAAGTGCCGCTTGGCTATTAAAATGTTGTTCCAATTTGATTATTTCTAGTGCACTCTCCGTTTTTGCTTCGGTAATAATGAAATCTTAAACCCTATCTATATCATCATTATCACCCAGTCATTTGTGTCCACTGCAAGACATAGGCTTCTTTTAAATTTTTCCATTTGTTTTGGGTCTGGGCTACGTTTATCCAGTTTCCCGCAAACGATTCAAGTTGTTCGTCCATCGGGTTGGTAGTCTACCTCTACTTCGTTTATCCACTCATGGCCGCCATTCAAGGAGTCTTTTTGTCCAGCGGCCGTCTTGGAATCTAGCAAGGTGTCCTGCCCATCTCCACTTTAGTCTAGCGACTCTGTCAATTATGTCGCAAACACCAGTTTGTTGGCGGATGTGGAGGTTTGGAATCTTGTCGCGTAGCGTGTCTTGTATCATTGCCCGTTCTATATTCCTCTGTGTCACTTTTAGTTTTAAGGACAAGGCTTTAGTTAGCCTTAATGTTTCCGTGCTATACGTTAATACTGGCAGAACACATTGATCAAAAACTTGCCTTGGCTTGGTAATTTGAGAATATGTTTAAGTTTCCTAAAGGCTGCCCATCCTAGACCTACTCTACGTGTTATTTTGCAAGTCTGGTTGTCTCGTCCAATTCTAATTTCGTGACCTAAGTGTTTGTAAGCATCAACTCGTTCAATTTCTGTACTCTGCACTATGATATTTCCACTGAGAACAAGGTTTGTCATTAAATTGGTTTTAGTCATGTTCATCTTGAGACCTACTTCCTCAGTTGCTTGTTTTATCTCGCTGAGCATGGTCTTTGTTTCATCAATATTGTCAGATATTAATACGATGTCGTCTGCAAATAATCTGAATTGACTAAACTTTTCTCCATCCACCATAACTCCGTAGTTATGCCAAGAGCAGTGTTTTGACTGTGCTCGTGCATTCTTTGTTTCTTTGTCCCGGACAGTATTATCACATCAAATGACTTTTCATGAAGTAATTTTATCTTTAGTATCCTTATGTAACATATTTGTTATTCCTAGTGTGTAAACACCAAGGTTTACAGTTTGTTTATTTATATGTAGTTGCTTCTATCATCACAACTAAATGCAGTAGCAGAAGCAAAAACAATTTTTCCATAGCTGCTGTGAGAGTTTTTTCATTGCTTCCGTTATCAGCAAATATGCTAACCTTTGTACTTATCCTAGTTTACTCTTGAGACTACCAGTATACAGCCATCTATCTAAATTCTAAGTATTTTACATCTTTTGTCACCAAAAGTGCGATGCGACACATATTAAGTTTTTTAAATCCTTGGTGTTTTGTTGTCTTGTAAGTTTACTGATCCCTCCTTCTTACATCACTTTTCTACAGTGCTTAGTTTTTGCATAATGTTAGATACCCCAGATAGATTGCCTCAAACTTTTGGCTTACCGGGATAGTAAGATCATCAGACAAAGACACCGATGTTATTCAGCAAATGTAATGGAGCGTTCTTAATAAGACACTATAGTAGAAGTGATAACATACCCTGTGAGCGGTAACTTAATAAAACTTTTTCTTTAAAATTATGTCGCTAAAATCTTTACATATTTTTTTTTGCACCCAAATCATATCATCTTAAATATGTTAGGTATAGGAAAAGTTAATTTTGATTATACTTCTTTTTACATTTTTTTGTTCATTATTTAATGAGATTGATAAAATCTTAAAGTTTTGAAGAGACATTTTTTCAGGTATCATGATTTTTTTTTAATCACGGTTCAAATAAAAAAATACTTTTAATAATAAGAATGGGGTTACATTAGAGCTTGTTCTAAAATTACGGCTATTTGCACAAATTTACCTGAGTGCATCGACAGTATTTTTGAAAATATTTAAAAGTAGATAAAAATTGTTTATTGTTGTGCCAATTTCAGTTGTTAAGTTTTAAAGGGTAGGGTAGATTAACTTTCTTATGTTCAACAAATCACTGCGGTTATGTCAGCGCAACAATGCCACTTTAAGTAGTGACCAATCGTGGTTGAGATAGAAACTTGGCTTTGTTGTTAAGATATTTTTTAAGAACGGGAAAAGTGTACTTACGTCACTACACAGTTTCTGACTCTAAAACCATTCAAAAATAAATCAATAATGTAAAGTAGACCAGATCTGCATTTTGTAATAAACTAATTGAGCAACCCAAAAATGTGCAAACACCCGAAAACATTGCGGTAATCTATTGCGTTTTTCGCGGAAACATGCAGCTGTTCTTGGATTTTTGCCCAGAACAATACGACAAATTTTACACACAAACCTTAAATTACACCCTTATAAGATAATTATTGCCCATAAATTAAGCCCAGAAAACTGCGGGAGACGTACAGATGCATGCAAGGGAATCCTTACAACAGCTGTAGCTTCAGGCGCTATTGTGTGGACTAGCGACAAAATGCATTCTCACAATAAACAACCAAAAAATTTCGTTACTCGGCAACTGAAAACCCTCGGGAAAGTCACCAACTGCCAATAGTTCTAAAGTAACAGTTTAGCATTATTGGGCTTTATTTTTTTTATAAGAAGGTGAACTGAGATTGAAAGTAAAATCTGCTTGTTATTTTGAGATGTTGGAGAGTTTTATATGGCCCAAAATAAAAGAACATACTGCCCGTTGTTCACACGATCTTCTGCAAAAGCCTCTAAGTCACCAAATTTTACACCATGCATTTTTTTTTTGTAAAAATATTTCAAAAATGAGGTTTACAAAGATTGACCTCAAATTCTGGAAGCTTTGAAGGATGCAATTGAGAACGCAATTGCCGGAATAAGATATGGTGGTTATAGTGGCTGAAAACTTGTATGTCGCTCTTCAAAGTCATCACTTGGACAAAATAATTTTAAAAACATAACAAAAAAATGGCGTTGTTTGTACGTTTAAAAAATAAAAAAACTTTTTTTATCTTTTACCGTTTACTTACAATTCACCCAACAAATCAAGAAAGTCATTCTGCCCCACCCTGCATATTGTAGTGTGGATAAGCAACTATTTTACATTTCTAAATATACCTGAGCAATGCGTGAACTATATAAAAGCAAGTAAAGGTCAAATACTGCTACTTACTAGCAACTTTTACAGAGAATTTATTCCGAATAAGATATTATATATTTTTATGTTAATTCTATTTTCAGTTTAGTGGAATGCTAAGCACACTGATACACATAATAAAGCTAGTGTATAAATATATCAAGCAAAATAGTCATTTATTTTTTAAATATGTTTTACTTAAAAGAACCAACTAAGCAATAAGAAATTCACTATAAGCTAAGTTTTTGCTTGCTTATTTTGTTGGTTTATTTTTTGTGTTGTCAATCTAGACTTTTTCTGTCGTGACTGTCACAAAAACCATTATTTTAATAATTAACTTCTATAATAACAATAACAAAAAAGCTCTAAAAAAACATAGTATTTTTTATGTATTGTAATAAATAAAAATTATTATTATTTTTGAAATCTTGAGCAAGATTTCCTTTTTCTGATTAAAAAAATTTCAAGTTTAGAGAACGTTCAAAAATTGATTTTTTTAAGTTTGAAATTACAAACTAGTTTTGAATTAGCTAAAAGCACACAGGGTAAATTCTAAAAGTTTGTCTACTAATAAAAATGATAATAGAATTTAGCATCAAAATGTACTATTTTTTGTCAAAACTGCTAATTTCATTAAATAGCAAAAACGTTACAAAGTGATCTTTTACGCTTGCGCTAAATGAAGGAGGTATAGAAGAAATTTACTCAAACAAATCAAAATAATTGGCAATAATGTAAATGGTAAAAAAAAATAGAGACTGATAATAGAATCTGGTTAAAACGGACCAAACTGATAAAATGGTCTTTATTTATGCAATAAATTACAAGTTTTAAGCTATTATTATAATATTGTGTATTTTGCAGAAATTTTATAGGATTGAATCCAAGATCCTGGACTGTTAACTTGCTAAACTAACGTTAATTCACTGAGCTATCTCACCATTACTTTATTATTTAAAAATTTGGACAATAAAAAAGTAAAAACAATAACTGAACAAAAAAATATTACCATCTGAAAACTGCAACAAAAACCAACAAAGTACTTTGAGCAACCTATGGAAGCAACTGGTCAGTTCTCACCTTGTAGCCGTGGTTTGTTAAAAACAGAAGAACACTCTAGTTGGCACTAAAACCGGTAAATCATTCGTTGCTATAAAAAAGTGTTAAATCACTAAACGCTTCTCTTAATATGAATTGAAATTATCAAGTAGATATTCAAACAAAATCTCTACTAACCTCTAAGCAGCGGTTCTTAACCTTTTTGGCTCGCAACCCAAAATACAAATATATTTAAAGCCTAGGTATGGTATAAAATTTATGTTAACAAAATTTATATTCATATTGAAAAATTAAAAACAAAAATATTATATTTTAGTATAGAAGTAATTATTTTTTTAATAATTTATTTATCATCTGCATCATAGCATCACAACATCATTAACTTGTGACTACTCTAGTGTTGTATTTTTGGGCAATAAAAACTTACAATGTGTTATACAAAGTTTATAGCAAATATACACCAAATGCCATGTTAAAAATCCAGTCTATTTCTGTATTCATTTATGATTACAGCAAAACAGAAAAATCCTGCTTCACACGAATAAGCAGTTGGAATGGTAGCAAGGCTTTTCAGATAGTTCTGCCTAAAGTTTAGTAAACAGTATGGTAGCTAAAATTTATGAGCTTCACTTCAAATATTGAAAAAAAAATTTTGCAAAAATATTGTCAGAAAGCATCAAATTTAGCCAACAAATCAAATAGTTGTTAGAGATAACCAAAATCTGGCAATAAACTGTTAAAAAGTTTAAAATTCTATTTATGAAATGTCTAAAATGTTAAAATAAAAAAATAAAGTCAAAAAATATTATCATATCTTGTAATTAGTCAAATTTTACCAATAAAATGTCAAAATTAACAAAATCCGGCTTTGAAAAATCAAACTAATATTTAAAATTAATAAAGAATGTATTTTATGTAAATTGCCTTTCCACCCAGTCTGACACACACTAGTGTTTCAGGTATGCACCCATCATTAGTATGCCAATCATCTCACTGGTCAAAAAGACAACTTTCATAAAATAACAGTAACTATTAAATGTTTAGTAATGTCATCAAATTATTGTTACATAGCACCAAAATCCGGATAAAAACCGTTAAAAAATCCGTTTATAAAATATTAAAATTATGTCAGACATAACAAAATCTAACCAAAAACAATTAAAAAATGCAACAATCTATTAACAAAACGTAAATAACAGCAAAATCCGGCTTTGAAACGTCAAAATAACTCGGGAAGCACCAAAATCCGGCTAAAAATAAAAAAAAAATTATAAAATCCTAAATGGGCAATTCCATTTCAAACGGACCAGAGCTGAGGGGGGGAGGGAGGGGTGCATTGAGAAACTTGCTTATGTATTTTTTTTTTAGTTTCTATAACTTATTAGTAGTCCTTTGATTGGTATATGAGAGTATGTAACACATAAAAAAAAAATTTACGATTTTTTATATTTTTTTTTGTTGTTTTTTAACTTAATCGCATTTTTTGTTTAAAAACCGCAATTTTAACTCAAAGAAAATAAATTCACTAATAAAATTAATCAGAAATTTTCCGTAGAATCCAAATCTGGTGCCATTTCAAGTCTATACCCTGTCAATAAGCCGCAAAAGCTATTAAACCATGTTTTTGTTCTCTGTGGGCTGGGCAAAAAGAAGCATTTTTTTAAAAAAATTTAACAGCCAATGTTGACGTATTTTGATGTAAATTAATTGAAAAATATAAATATGTTCTGTGTATTTGGGTTTTAAGAGTCTAAAACTCTGCAAATCTGCAAAGTAGGCCTAATCTTCAACATAAATTCTTACAAATGCACGTTTAGCCGCGCTCAGAGGGACAATACACCAAATATTATTAAAAATTTGAATTCTGGAGACAATTTTACATGGAAAATAGTGTTGTACTCATCGTCTATAGAAAAGTCCATCTAGAAAGAAATGTTTACAAAATTTTCAGACAAAAAATGCGTTAAAAATTAATTATTTTTTATATTCACAAAAATATTATAAACTTTTTTTTTAACAAATTTTGATAAGCGCCAGGAGGATTTATGTTTGAATGCCAAAAATAATAATATTTTCTAATTTTCGCGACGATAGATCGAGTCTAAATTTGTGCCGCAAGCGCAAAAACTATCAAACAAAAAGTAAAATGACCCAAAATTGATTCAAACAACAAAAGATGACTTTGTTAATCTTCTGAAATAAGCTTAAAAAAATATAATCCAAATAATCTTTAAAAAAAATTAAAAAAAATAAATGTAAGTAAATGTTGAACAAATTTTTTTTTTCTATATGGGTTTTTCAACGCCAGATAAGCACGACACTGACTATTTTTTATGTAAAATTGTTTGCAAAACTCAGTTTTTTAATAATATTTGGTGTATAGTTTCTCTGAAAACTGCTAAATGTGCATTTGTAAAAGTTTATGTTGAAAAATAGGGTTATTTTTGGATTTTTTTTTGTGTTTTAGACCTTTAAAACCCAAATACACAGAACAAATTTATATTTTCTAATTAACTTACATCAAAACACGTCAACTTTGGCGGTTAAAAAAAAATTTAAAAAAAGCTCCTTTTTGCCCAGCCCACTGAGAACAATAACATGGTTTTATGGCTTTTGCGGCTTATAGACAGGGTATAGACTTGAAATAGCACCAAATTTGGATTCTACAAAAAATTTCTGATCGATTTCACTAGTAAATTTATTTTTTTGAGTTAAAATTGCGGTTTTTAAACAAAAAATACGATTAAGTTAAAAAACGACAAAAAAACTTAAAAAAATTGTAGAAATTTTTTTTATCGGTTCCATACTCTCATATACCGATCAAAAGACTACTAATAAGTTATAGAAACAAAAAAAAAATACATGAGCAAGTTTCTCAATGCACCCCCCCCCCAGCTCTGGTCCGTTTGAAATGGAATTGCCCAAATAAAAAAATAAAAAATATCAAAATTATGTTAGAAATAGCAAAATCAGGTCATAATCTGTATAAAAGTGTAACATTATATTTATAGAATATTGAAAATAGCAAAATCCCGCCACAAAATATAAAAATTCTGTAAAAAAGGTTCAAAATTTTGCCATTGACTGTTGAAAATGCAAAATTTCGCTTAAAACATTTAAAATATGCAAAGTTCTGTACATAAAATGGTCAAACAACAAAATTTACCATAAAATTTTTCAAAAAGCACCAATTTGTTTATAAAAGTATTATAAACTCTTAAAAATGCAAAAATCTTTATTATTAAGTTTTAAAAATACCAAATACCAAATATTTCCCGCAACCCAAATTCAAGTTGCGACCCAAAACTAAACATCACTGTAGTGTATACAATAGGCCTAAATAGTTGTGCCATCCACAAGACAAGTTCTAGATCACATTCTCATACAAAAACTGCATGACATCCCAGACAGGATAAAATGCACATTGTTGAACACAAACTTAACTGGCCAAGAATCTAAACTGACTAAAAAAAAGTTTGATGTGTTTATGTTAAACAGTAGTTTGGTTCTTATTTTTTTCTGTGAAATTTTTTTGTGTGCACCCTCAGAAAATGATTTGCAAAAAAAGTAACCCATGCCAACTTTCAGCCCTTAAGAATAAAAAAAAACACGTGTTGCACTGCCTTTGCCACTGACCATAATAAGATATCAAGAAAACCAAGACAAAATTGTACCAAAACTGAGTTTAGGTGGTACTTAAACAAAGTTTAAACCCACATCATAAATTGGCCTGCAAAAAGTCCTAATCTAAATCAATATAAACATGTTTAAAACATCGTTAAAAAACAAGTTTATGCTTAAATTCTTGTTCCTGTACGTGAATAAGAAGAAACTAACCAAAATGCCATTTGTCATCTTATTGAAGGAATGTCAAGAATTTGACTATTCAAGCTGAATGGTCAAATCAAAATTAAACTTATCTAAAATACGTAGATTATTTTTTTTGTTAAAAATTATAGATTACTTTACTTAATAATGAAAACCCAATGTTAATTCTAAAATGGCAATGTTGCGTAGATCTTTAAATCTTAATTAAAAAAATATCTATAAATTTATTTGTTTACAATTCATAATTTGAATACACCATCAATAAATGCAAAAGTTTTTACATAATTTGATGTAAAAGATATATTACTTTAATAATAAAATACAATAAAACATTTTTCTGTGATTGTAAAAAATGCGTTTTTCTGTATTCTGTTTAGTTTAAAAGTTGTAAACCAAAAAATATTATTAAAGAAACCAGTGTCTTTTTGAACAAACTCAAAAAGAACTATAGCGTTTAAAAAAATTTACATCATCCAAAAACTTAGGTTTATATCTACAAAATGCTCTTTTCCGTATTTTACTACAATTTTTAATGTTTAATTAATAGTTTACTTTTAAATTATGTAATCATCTTTTTGGTCGTATACAAAGTGCCAAAAAAAAATGAAAAATATTTAAGGGAATGGTAGTTTGAACCACAACAAACAAAAAAGTCTTAATAAACATGGGTTGCCATAAAAACGGTTTCGGAGATATGGAACATTATTTATTTTTATTATTTTTTTTCTCTTCATTTTTTATTTTGCAAAAACGTGCATTGTCTTATCATAGTTAGCTGATGTTTTGTAAAATAAACATTCAGTATTTGACAGTTGTTGTTAGTGCACAAGTTTTTATTGCTATGGCTGTTTACTCTAATGCAGAAGTAGCCGACATGCATTTCATGTATGGTTGTGCTAATGGGATTGCCACCAAAGCGAGACGTAAAAGCTTATTCAAATTGCCAAATTCCTTCACATCGTATGTTTGAAAGAAGTCACCAGAGATTGAGTGATACCGGTTCACTTCGAAAACAGTGCTATCTTTCCGGCAGAACTCTCCACGAGCAGCTGCTTCATCCATACCATGTACAACAAGTACATTTAACTGATCATCTGGCACGTTTGGTTTTTTGTCGATGGTTTCTACGCAAAGATGCTGAAGACGCAGTTTTTTGCCAAATTTTTTTTACGGATGAAGCCGGGTTCACACAAAATGGAGTTGTTAATTTTCATAATGCACATTGTTGAACCAACAAAAATCCTCATGCTGTAATTGAATGTAAACATCACACACGTTTTTTGTTAAACATTTGGATGGGTATTGTAGGCGACAGGTTTCTAGATCCTGTTGTTTTACTAAACATTCTTTTGGCCTACAGGCAATAAATGTGGTTCTAGCATGGTGGTGCTCCAGCTCATTTTTCGATTGCCGTTAGAGAGCATTTAGACCAAACTTTTCCACATATGTGGGTAGGAAAAGGCGGACTAGTTTTACAGCCAGCAAGATCTCCTGATTTAAAACCTCTTGATCCTTTTCTTTTAGGAATAATTGAAATCAATAGTGTATGCTACTTTTGTAAATAGCTTCAAGAAGCTGCAGTTAAAAATTTATGAAAGTGCCAAGAAATCCAAGCCAATGAGTGGGTTTTAGAAAGAGTACGAACGTCCTTCAGACAAAGATGTTGTGCCTGTTTGGAAATAGAAGGACGGCACTTCGAACATTTTCTATAACTCTGTTCTTTGTAAAAATATATAAAAACAAATGAAGTTTTATATCTCCAAAACTGTTGCTATGACAATACGTGTTTATTAAGACTTTTTTGTTTGTAGTGGTTCGTACTACCACCCACTTAAATATTTTACTTTTTTTTTAAACACCCTGTATAATAAAAACATTGACCTCAAAAAAAATCACTTGAGATACTTCTAACAGCCAGTTGAACTACATTAAAAATTTGCATAATACCATAATACTTTCAGTAATTTGATAAATTATTTGTAAACAAATACAAACGTATAATCATATGCATAATTTAAATAGACATTGTTTACAGTCCATAATAAATCAAGATATTTTTAAATTAATGTGGTATTATTTCAATTACTAATAATTAATTTTGGTATAATTGCTATCAACTTTATTAGAACTTATATAGATACAAAATACTAGTACAATTATAGTTTTAAGAAGTATATGATTACAAATTATCACAATATGAGATTTAATAATTATTAAACATAATGAGGTAACATGATGCGTTTTCAAACAAAGTTCATAACTTGTATTACTCTCAAATCTAAAGAAACAATTTGTAATTCCTCTCTTAATAAAACACATATTAAATTTCGTTACCAATACTATGAACAGTTATGATAGCTCTATAAAGAAACAATTTAAACATGTATTGATTATTGATTAATGAACGTTAAATAACACAGTTTATACAACATCACCAGTGCGAAATTAAATTCCCACTGCGTATACATATCAAGTCTATTAGCCGTCCATTAATTTACTATTTATTCCATAACAAGATTACAATAAAACAAGTGTGAAATTTTTATTAATAACAAATTAGTATTCAAAGCGTAGACACGGTCAATTAGTTGACTTACTTTTCAGTATACACAATTGAAACTGTTGTAAGCATTGCATACTAATTGCTGCTATGTCATACTCCACCGGATTCAAGCACTCACTTTTATTTATCTCCAACTACCCGAGCATCGTTATAAATATTTAATAATTTTCATTGCTGAATGCAAGCGAAAACATAATTAAAATTTGATTGCAAATATAATTATTCTATATTGATATATATTATAAACTGTTTTATATATGTAATATATTAGCCTGATTAATTAAATATTGAATATGAAATAGCAAACAAATATTTATCAATATTGTATGATTTCATTACATTCCACACGATATTAATTGAAATTTGTTTATAGTTGGATGTGATTCCACTATATCAATCACTCTATGATCAAATAATTCGTGTCTATATTACTACTGTCTAATGTGATTCAATTATCTATTCAGGAATGCAATGCGATTGTAAGCCTGGTTATATCTGTTTTAGTTTTGAGTCATGTGTTGCACTGTTGAACTGTAATAATGTATCTATACAATTTGAGATATATAGTTCAGAAATAACAAGGCAATTATATTTGATTGTAATAAATATATATACAGGGTGTTTGAAAATATACTGACTTTCATAAAAACGCAAGACACAGAAGTTGTTAATTATATACGATACTAAATGCTTCATGTCATTTTATTTGTTGTCACTTAGTATCAATTATGATGTATATTAGACAAGCTATTGGTGTGTAATAACTGTCAATTTTTCAATTAGTTTGTCCACTATTACTTAGTAAAATGCAAGAATAAATAGAGTTTGGTATTGGTATAAGCCTAATTATTTAAGTTTAATATTATTAATTAAAATATTTATGTTCATTTTGTTTTCTATTATATTATATTTTGAAAAATGTCTATTATACTATTGTTTACATATTAAAATGTATTATGGTCACTAAAAATAAATACCATTTGACAGTTTTATACCTACACGCACGAGAGTTCATTTCAAATTTATATCAAACTCCATTTATTGCTACGAGAAAAAAATGCAGGGAAGTAATCAAAGTTTTCGAAAACTTTACTATTTCTTTCTAAAGAACCAAGTAAGAAAAATCACAAAAAGAAATCTATTATCTAAGTTAACTAGAGAACTAGAGTAACATAAGGTCGTTGGTCCCAAAGGAATATAAATAATGTCTATAATTCATTGTATTTTTTTATATTTCTAGATAAATAATATCATTATTAAATCAGGTAATAAAACAAATAACGAGACTGTAAAACAAGAAAAATTAAAGCGAAGAGTTTGTACAACGTCCATTGAATATATGAGGATGAATTTATGAATATTATATTGCTTATTATGGCAAGTAAGCGGAGACATTGTTAGTTTTCTACCGCTTGTTAGAGAATTCAGATAAAGATATCAAGTAGTGGTGAGACGAATAACTCGTTGAATAAAACCGAGAGAACAATGAACGAACGCATCGAGTGTAGTTTCCGAGAGACTTGCATTAAAAAGATAACGTAATATAATTTCATCAAAAAATTCAATATATTTCAGAAAAAGTCAGCATAAAATTTATGAAATAATCTTGACTAATAATACTTTCTCTAATATGGGACAAACTAAATCAATAATTTATATATAAATAATTCGATATTGGTGGAAGTGGATTATTTCAATTAATGTGCTTGATTAAGTATTTGTAGTAAACAAGTGTGGACTCATTTAGGGAGGATATTGAAGAATAAAGGACCTCGATTGAGTTATTTCCGAATGTCATTGTCTGTAGAAGATGAAAAATTAAACTGGTCTAAATTGACTCTATAATTAGAATTTTTAGCTTATCAAAATATTGATTTTGCTTAATTAAAGCAATAAGCACGTTACGGAAGTTAATTTAAAATTAGGTGTTTTTATATCTTGCTATGTTTTAACAGTCTAAAATATTATATTATGTGGTCATATCAGATTACTTCGTTAAATATTATTTGGAGATTGTTAATTAATTTTAATTTATAATAGGATCCGGGAGTTAGTTACGCTTATTGAGTCATTAAATATAATAAATTTTATTTAAATAGTAGTACAACCGAATAAATATATTCGTTTATATATTATAATACTATTGTTATGTATAAATATAATTTTGAATAAATATTATAAACAGATTTTACTTAATATTCAATTGGGCTATATTTGACGATAAGTATTTGTTTATTTGTTATTGTAATCGAACAAACAAGGTAATACTTTTCTATTTCTGATACATTTTATTTAATATAATTTATTATTTAATATAAATTATTTTTACTAATCTTTGATAATTTAGTATATAATTATAATTAAGTATAATTAATTCCAGTTATTGTTATAACAAATTGTCGTATTTATTAGGAATATGTTATTGTCATTGAACATGCATTTCCCAGTATACCATTTATGAATCAACAACGCAAACTGTAAAGGGAATATTAAATTACATTTTTCTAATTTGCTTAAAAGCAGTAACAGGTGAAGGCAATTATTTCTTCGTAATTCGAGTGTTATTAAATTAAAATACACTTAGTTGTAACAAGTTTAATTACTAAAATAACAAATTTGTTATAAATTTTTAATGATAATTAGTGATTTCATTTGTTGTAATATAAAATATGAAATATAATAATTCTTACATACAGAAATAATTGAAAACAATATATAATTAAGTGCACCAAATTATTACTGGATAATAACGGTAATAGACATAACACCTTGTGTGTATGTGTGTAGTGTGAATCTTTTAATAGTAAATAACACTAAAAACCTTCAATCAAATCTATTTTAATAAAACCGCATAAATTTTTTTGTACGTTTAGAACAGCTTTTACTAAACGGTAATCTATGCCTTCTATCTTTGTCATCAAAGAATACCTTTTATTTGTTTTATATTTTGATGTACAAATCATTCAAGCCATAATTTTAGGTTATTCTTTAAACTGAAGCTACGCTTTTATCTTCTTATTTAAATATCATTTGGTATAGCTTACCAACACAAGTTGCCATTGCACTGACTTTTCTCCTTTTTTGAAATTCACTCATTTTATTATCTGATCTTAACTTATATCCTCTGTCTAAAGTAGTACCAGCAAATAAACAAATTAAATTTTAATTTTGTTATATATAACACATTATTTAACTCAGATGGAATTTATTCCATATTGTCAATTGCGCCATTTTTAGCGTTTTGTTTTTCAGTTGTCATTTTTGAACATTGTGGTTTAAATATACAAAATTACACAGGTGCGATGTTGAGAAATTGTAAAAAATTACTACCAAAATGGTAAGATTTTTGCGGAAGGTTTAAAAATGTCAAAAAAATTTTGGTCAGCATCTTCCCGCCGTACAATTGTCCAATTAATAAAAAAAATTAAACGATTGAGTCAGTTCAAATGTATTAAAAACATTGTCGCAGTTAGTCATTGTTATTAGCAATTCAGACCTTCCCAAAGCAGTTTACAGCAAATTTAGTCTAAAGATTTGCATTTGCATGCTTAAAAATTCAGTTGACACAACTTTTAAAGCCAACAGACCATAAGCAGCGCCAAACGTTCACATAATGCATCTTAGTGGTAAATGGTGAATTTGTAAAAATCATTTTCTCGGATAAGGCGCATTTCAAACTTAATGGCTAGGTCAACAAACAAAATTGTTGCTTTTGAAAAGCTGAGAACCCAAGCAAATTCTTTCAACGTTCTAAGCATCCACCACAAGCCACTGTTTGGTGCGCATTAGGCGCAAGCGGAGTGATTGGACCGTTTTTCTTCAAAGATGCAGCTAGCAAAGCAGTCACCGTCAACTGCTGATAATAAACAACATTTTCTGGTCTCAAACTATTAAAATGGATCTCAAAGACTTGTGGTTTTTAACAGGACGGCGCAACCCAAAAATAATACATAAATTGAAAGACAATTTTGTCAAAGACTAACAGTTTCAGCAGTTATAAGACGTTTATTTATTTGATATTGTGTTCATACAATACCACAGACCCAAAATTCAAAATATCGGATCAAAAGAAATACCAGAAATTGACTAAAAAGAACTAAAGGCAACTCTAAACTAAATAGAGAACAAGAAATAGAACAAAAAAGTCTACAAAAAAATGTCCAAATCTTACTAAATAAATGAATAAAAAAAGATTTGATCCCAAGTATATAGCAAAACGCAGAAGCTATTATTCTACATAAAAAAGAAGACAGAAACAACATAGAAAACTACCACCCTATAAGCTTATTATTGCATCTGTACAAACTTTTTAAAGTGGACTTCTATCAACCAGTCAAACAAAATGAATTTTGAAAAGGATGCAGCATTATTAACCACCTACAGACACTCAAAACCCTTATTTAAAAGCAACGAGTACACCCATTTACATCGTTTTTAAAGACTAGTACACACTAGTATACCATGTTGCGCAAATTGTCTATAGACTGTCTAGAGACACAGTCTATGCTTTGCAGCCAGGTATTCTATGGCCACTTTTCTTTTTATCAAGTTTTTGTAGTCAGGACTCGTAACATCCCACAAACAATAAGACGCATTGTAATCTTCAATTAGTTTTAAAACTTTCTCGTTAAACCACATGTTTTCAAAAAAACTGTAAAACTTTGGAAAATAACTGTAAGCAACCGAAGTACACCACTTGGTAGCTGTAACGGTCTCCCATTCCGATCGGAAAACTATAAACCTGCAATTTTTGGTCTTGCAACAGGCCTGTAGACGGGTATTAGTCTATAGACATGTCTACGTAGACAACCTGAGACACGTCTCAAAGACCAAAATTGCGCAACATGTCTACTAGTGTGTACTAGGCTTAAGGACTACCAAAAGGCATTTGACTCCGTTGAATCTAAAGCAGTTTTTTGAGAGCCCTCGATAAAACTAGAATCGACTTAAGATATTCAAACCTCATAAAAAACATATACAAAAATGCGTCAATACAAGTTCAAATAAACGAAGATACAAAAATAAACAAAATATCAATCAAGAAAGGAGTACGGCTAAAAGACAGCATCTCCTCAACATAATTCAGAGCTGCAATGGAGAAAAACTTTAAAGAACTAGACTGGAATCATATAAGAATCCTAATTAATAGAGTACACCTTAACTTACCTAACCTAAGATTTGCAGACGATATCGTCCTCATCAGCACAAATTCAGATAACTTATAGACAATACTAATACAATAAGCATAAAAAACATCGGTTTGGAAATAAACTTGAATAAAACCAAAGTAATAATTTCCGAAAACTATCACTGACCATCGGAAATGAGGTTAAAAACGTAACTTACTATGTCTATCTCGGACACAAAATAGAACTACGTAAGAAAACCATTTCTGTAAAATACCCAGAAAAGTAACTGTTGGGCGAACTTCAAAATCCCTATAAGTATAAAATAAATATGCAAATCGTTCTCACCTTGTAGACCAAGATCATGGCAGTAACAAAAAATACGGCAAACTAAATCCAAACTACACAACGAGCAATAGGCCACGTTAAAGATTAGCATTAGGGATAAAATCAGAAACTAGAAAATCCGGAAAAGAACTCATAAACGATTGTAATGACGCAAATAGCAGAACTGATGTAGAAATGAGCCGGTCACGTGGCAAGGTAAGATCCATTAAGGTAGACCAAGAGGGTGATACAATGGCGACCGAGAAACAGTAAAAAATTGCTAGAAAACCAAAAAGAAAATAGAGAGACAATATCCAAAACATCGGATTCTAACAGCCAAAAACAGAAACAGATGGAGGAAATTGGAAGAGGCCTACGTTTAGGAGTGGACACAAACATCAAAACTTTTCAAATACTAATTTTATTACTTCCAAGTCTTTGTACTCTTTAAAAAACTTCTTTTCCCTACTAATGTGTTTACTGAGCAACTATTTACATTTCTTTCACATAATGCAGAACAAATAAATGCGTTACTTTCCGCTACTTGCTTGTTTTTTTTTTGTTTCTTATATCAACGTTCTTTTATTATATATCTAACCTTATGCAATAACGACATATTTTGTATTTTGCCTCTCTCATTCTTCACATACGTGACAATTGATTGAGGTTCTTAATCTTGACGTTAATAAATTTAGTGTTTGTTTTGCAGTGGAAATTGATTTTCCAGCTGATACAAAATATTTAAATTTCTTAGAAAGTGACATTAATACCTTATAATATTATATTCTCCCCATGTTTTTATGTTGGTTTTTTAAGGCTAGTGTTGATACAAAATAAGGCACATCTTGTCCTTCATATTGCAATTAAAAATTAATTATTGTATCAAATGCAAACTTACTTCGGACTTTCTTTCGTACACTGACAGATGTTTACTCCATTTCTCTGATGTAGTTTTTACAAGTTAAAATGTACCTTATAGCTGCTTCTAATCTTGTGACTATAGTTTCTTGCAATTGTTCTTAAACCGTTTGTCCAAATCCTTATTATACTTAGCTGTTAAATCTTGTTTGCTCGTTAAGCTAGTACAGATTTATATATAATAATGTTTTTATTTCGTACAGGTTACTGAATTTTAAATTTATCATCACTTTAATCTTCTAATTATTGCAGCACTTTCACTATTACTAATCTATCCTTATTTTTTGTTTTCTGCAAACATAACCTTACAGGTAAGTATTTAATCTCATTAATAACTTTTGAAATTAGCTTCTCTCTCAGAAACACTCTATGCCAACCAAACTTTAATACTAATAATATTAATGATAAACAAAAACAATTAAATTAGCCTGTACGTCAATACTAATATTTATCCTTACATATACTAACAAAAATACATATTTTTCAAGAGCAATAATTTAATTGTAGTTAGTTTGATTCTCTCCAATTTAAACTACTTGCTAGTAATCATGATGGTGTGACCCTAACTACCAGCCTATATGTTGCTTATTAAAAAATTGAATAATACCTCCTTCTTGGTCAAAAATACTATTAACGCTTGTTACAACGTAGAACTTTCCAATACTACCAATTTTCTCATAACAATTTTTTGTGAGGGTGGATGGACTCCCAGTTAAAACTATTTAATAAGTATCATAATCTGGAATGAGCCACCCACCCGCCCAAGAGTTAGTCATAAATAGGTTAATAATCACTTCTTTCTCCTCTGACTAAAGGACTTCTAACACTTAAAGAGAAAAGAATCTTTCAATTCTTAAATAACAAACATTTGAGCGGGTGTGTGAGCAGTCCAGCTTAAACTACATGCCAATAATCATAATTTGAAGTGAACCACCCACCCGCTTAAATGTTAACCATCAAGAGATTTAATATCATTTCTTTCTCCTTTTAACAATCCCTTAGACGAGTGGATAGACTCTCCAGTTCTAACTATTTGATAGTAATCATGATCAGAAGTAACCCACCTACCCATCTAAATATTAGTCATCAAAAGATTAATAATCACTTCTAATACTTACAAAGACAAAAAGTTTTCAGTTTATTTTCAAACAAACACTTAAGCGGATGAGTGGGCATTCCAGTTTAACTACATGATCTAAAGTAACCCATTCACTCGCTTAAATGTTAGTCACCAAGAGGTTAATTACTTAAATCAACTAAAAAACTTTTAACACTTACAGAGAAGAATTGCTTTCAATTCTTTCATAACAAACATTCAAGCGGGTGGATGGGTATTTTAGTTTAAACTACTCGCTAGTAATTATAATCTGGTGTGCACCCGTATGCACACAGAATTATGAGTACATATACAGCGTAGACAGCTCATCAGTTGGATTTTAGAAAAACATCAAGATTTTGTAAATAAGCTGACTGACTAGTCACATCTGGAGTTAAGAAAACATTTGCAAAATTTATGAGTAGACTACACATTTTACAAAACACGGTTGAGGATAGATTTTAAGATCTACGTTATAGTTTTATGGTTCTTTGCTAATAAAACAAAAATGTTGTAACTGTAAATAGATAATTATTACCATAGTTCTACACGTTGTTAGTATATTTTGGAAATTTACAATGCTTGTAAATTTTAGTAAACATTTGTTATACGTATTGACTGTACATACAAAGTTGTAAACGTTTATTCGCCATATCATTTGTAAATAGCTTTTTAAGACACTAACGGTTGACATAAGTATTTAGAAAATATGGTTTGGCAGACAACCATCTACAAATTCCTTAAAAAATCTCAGTCATTTTACTGTATTAATGTTCAAGTTGTATAATCTTACAAAATTTGTAACCAATTGGTAATAAAAATTTTGTGATTTAAGATTTAAGATTTAAGAAGTTAATTCAATGTCTATAAAAAATCATCAATGTAAGCTACTTAAGCACTAGACTAAAACTTAAATTCATTGATTCTGGGACAGTAGTTTTAACTTTAGTTCCTGCCCACCCACTTAAGTGTATGTAATCCAATTTCTTGATAATTTGGGTGGGTAGGTGGAGCACTAAGTTTATTGATTCTCGGACAGTAGTTTTAACTTTAGTTCCTGCCCACCCACTTAAGTGTATGTAATCCAATTTCTTGATAACTTGGGTGGGTAGGTGGAGCACTAAGTTTATTGATTCTCGGACAGTAGTTTTAACTTTAGTTCCTGCCCACCCACTTAAGTGTATGTAATCCAATTTCTTGATAACTTGGGTGAGTAGGTGGAGCACTAAGTTTATTGATTCTCGGACAGTAGTTTCAACTTTACTTCCCGCCCACCCAATTTCTTGATCACACACACTTGGGTAGGTGGGTGGGGCACTAAGTTTATTGATTCTGGAACAGTAGTTTCAACTTTAGTTTCCGCGCACCCACTTAAGTGTTTGTGATTCAATTTCTTAATCAACATACACTTGGGTGGGTGGGCGTTTGTAACACTAAGTTTATTGATTCCAAGACAGTAGTTTAGACTTTAGTTTTCGCCTTCTACCTAAGTGTTTGTAAACCAATTTCTTGATCACAAATTTTGTGTAGAGATACAGATTCCTATAATCAAACTTAGAAAAAAAGAAGACCTTCAAATGATCAACAATTGACCAGAGAACATTAGGTACATCGCATAAAACACAAAAACTGCAATTTAAGGAATAGAACAAAATATTGTTAACTAATTAATCTATATTTTTAGTAAAGTCCTCAGATGGCTACCATATAAAATTAAAAAGACCTGGACACAGATTTGTACAGTGTAATATTTTGCCAAAACTTATATTTTATGATTGTTCGGTAATGGTGTAATGTATTTTAATAAAACCGCATACAATTTTTTGTACGTTTAGAACAGCTTTTACTAAACGGTAATCTATGCCTTCTATCTTTGTCTTCAAAGAATACCTTTTATTTGTTTTATATTTTGATGTACAAATCATTCAAGCCATAATTTTAGGTTATTCTTTAAACTGAAGCTACGCTTTTATCTTCTTTTTTAAATATCATTTGGTATAGCTTACCAAGACAAGTTGCCATTGCACTGACTTTTCTCCTTTTTTGAAATTCACTCTTTTTATTATCTGATCTTAACTTATATCTTCTGTCTAAAATAGTACCAGCAAAAAAAACTAATTAAATTTTAATTCTGGTGCATATAACACATTATGTAACTCAGATGGAATTTATTCTTTATTGTCAATTGCGCCATTTTTAGAGTTTTGTTTTTCAGTTGTCATTTTTGAACATTGTGGTTTAAATATACAAAATTACACAGGTGCGATGTAGAGAAATTGTAAAAAGTTACTACCAAAATGGTAAGATTTTTGCGGAGAAGGTTTAAAAATGTCAAAAAAATTTCGGTCAACATAACGCATCTTTCCGCCGTACAAATATCAAATTAATCAAAAAAAAATTAAGCCATTGAGTCGGTTTAAATGTAATAAAAACATCGTCGCAGTTAGTGAGAGTGTTAACCAAAATTCTTCTATCTAGATTCATCGTTGTTTTTAGCAATTAAGACCTTCACAAAGCAGTTTACAGCAAATTTTGTCTAAAGATTTGCATTTTAAAGCCAACAGACCATAAGCAGCGCCAAACGTTCACATAATGCATCTTAGTGGTAAATGGTGAATTTGTAAAAATCATCTTCTCGGATAAAGCGCATTTCAAACTTAATGGCTAGGTCAACAAACAAAATTGTTGCGTTTGAAAAGCTGAGAATCCAAGCAAATTCTTTCAACGTTCTAAGCATCTACCACAAGCCACTGTTTGGTCCGCATTAGGCGCAAGCGGAGTGATTGGACCGTTCTTCTTCAAAGATGCAGCTAGCAAAGCAGTCACCGTCAACTGCTGATAATAAACAACATTTTCTAGTCTCAAACTATTAAAATGGATCTCAAAGACTTGTGGATTTTAACAGGACGGCGCAACCCAAAAATAATACATAAATTGAAAGACAATTTTGTCAAAGACTAACAGTTTCAGCAGTTATAAAACGTTTATTTATTTATTCAATGCTTTTTTTATTAATTCTATGAAATTCATTTATATTTGTTATTATATTCATATTATTTCATATAATTTTATTATTTATTTATTATTTGATATTGTGTTCATACAATACCACAGACCCAAAATTCAAAATATCGGATCAAAAGAAATACTAGAAATTGACTAAAAAGAACTAAAGGCAGCTCTAAACTAATTAGAGAACAAGAAATAGAACAAAAAAGTCTACAAAAAAAATGTCCAAATCTTACTAAATAAATGTATAAAAAAAGTTTTAATCCCAAGTATATAGCAAAACGCAGAAGCTATTATTCTACATAAAAAAGAAGACAGAAACAACATAAAAAACTACCACCCTATAAGCTTATTATCGCATCTGTACAAACTTTTTAAAGTGGACTTCTATCAACTAGTCAAACAAACTGGATTTTAAAAGGGATGCAGCATCATTGACCACCTACAAACACTCAAAACCCTTATTTAAAAGCAACGAGTACTATATACCCATTTGCATCGCTTTTAAAGACTAGTACACACTAGTATACCATGTTGCGCAAATTGTCTAAAACAGCGTTCTTTGTCTCGTCTAGCGTCTACACTGCAATGTGAATTTCTCAATCTCATTTTTGCAGTCCACCATGGAGGGCATTGTTTTGTGTGGAATGAGTTCATGTTTCTAGGTTCGGTAATATATTATAAAATAAATAAATTAAGAGGTTTTCGGAATTTCACCCGGCTGACGCCTACTGATTTTAAAGATTTGCTTTTGATGGTTAGGGGGATAGTACTGAAGCAAAATAAAAAAATATGAATTTTTTTTCTATCTCCGCCACTGTCACATTGTGCTTTGCAGCCAGATATTCTATGGCCACTTTTCTTTTTATCAAGTTTTTGTAGTCAAGACTCGTAACATCCCACAAACAATAAGACGCATTGTAATCTTCAATTAGTTTTAAAACTTTCTCGTTAAACCACATGTTTTCAAAAAAACTGTAAAACTTTGGAAAATAACTGTAAGCAACCGAAGTACACCACTTGGTAGTTGTAACGGTCTCTCATTCCGATCGAAAAACTATAAACCTGCAATTTTTGGTCTTGCAACAGGCCTGTAGACGGGTATTGGTCTATAGACATGTCTACGTAGACAACCTGAGACACGTCTCAAAGACCAATATTGCGCAACATGTCTACTAGTGTGTACTAGGCTTAAAGACTACCAAAAGGCATTTGACTCCGTTGAATCTAAAGCAGTTTTTTGAGAGCCCTCGATAAAGCTAGAATCGACTTAAGATATTCAAACCTCATAAAAAACATATACAAAAATGCGTCAATACAAGTTCAAATAAACAAAGATACAAAAATAGACATAATATCAATCAAGAGAGGAGTACCGCTAAAGGACAGCATCTCCTCAACATAATTCAGAGCTGCAATGGAGAATAACTTTAAAGAACTAGACTGGAATTATATAAGAATCCTAATTGAAAGAGTACACCTTAACTACCTAAGATTTGCAGACGATATCGTCCTCATCAGCACAAATTCAGATGACTTACAGACAATACTAGTACAATTACATCAAGCATAAAAAACATCGGTTTGGAAATGAACTTGAATAAAACCAAAGTAATATTTTCCGAAAACTATCACTGACCATCCGAAATGAGGTTAAAAACGTAACTTACTATGTCTATCTCGGACACAAAATAGAACTACGTAAAAAAACCATTTCTGTAAAATACCCAAAAAAGTATTTGTTGGGCGAACTTTGGAAAATTAGGCTTCATACTCAAAGAATCAAAATCCCTATAAGTATAAAAAAAATATGCAAATCGTTCTCACCTTGTAGACCAAGATCATGGCAGTAACAAGATATACGGCAAACTAAATCCAAACTACACAACGAGCAATAGAAAAGGCCACGTTAAAGATTAGCATTAGGGATAAAATCAGAAACTAGAAAATCCGGAAAAGAACTCATAAACGAATGTAATGACGCAAATAGCAGAACTGATGTAGAAATGAGCCGGTCACGTGGCAAGGTAAGATCCATTAAGGTAGACCAAGAGGGTGATACAATGGCGACCGAGAAACAGTAAAAAATTGCTAGAAAACCAAAAAAAAAATAAAGAGACAATATCCAAAACATCGGATTCTAACAGCCAAAAACAGAAACAGATGGAGGAAATTGGAAGAGGCCTACGTTTAAGAGTGGACACAAACATCAAAACTTTTCAAATATTAATTTCATTACTTCCAAGTCTTTGTACTCTTTAAAAAACTCTTTTTCCCTACTAATGTGTTTACTGAGCAACTATTTACATTTTTTTCTCATAATGCAGAACAAATAAATGCGTTACTTTCCGCTACTTGCTTGTTTTTTTTTTTGCTTTTTATATCAACATTCTTTTATATTATGTCTAACCTTTTGCAATAACGACATATTTTGTATTTTGCCTCTCTCATTCTTCATATACGTGACAATTGATTGAGGTTCTTAATCTTGACGTTAATAAATTTAGTGTTTGTTTTGCTGTATAAATTGATTTTCCGGCTGATACAAAATATTTAAATTTCTTAGAAAGTGACATTGATACCTTATGATATTCTCCCCATGTTTTTTTGTTGGTTTTTTAAGGCTAGTGTTGATACAAAATGAGACACATCTTGTCCTCCATATTGCAATTAAAAATTAATCATTGTATCAAATGCAAACTTACTTCGGACTTTCTTTCGTAAACTGCCAGATGTTTACTCAATATCTCTGATGTAGTTTTACAGGTTAAAATGTACCTTATAGCTGCTTCTAATCTTGTGACTATAGTTTCTTGCAATTGTTCTTAAACCGTTTGTCCAAATCCTTATTATACTTAGCTGTTGAATCTTGGTTTGCTCGTTAAGCTAGTACAAATTTTAATAATGTTTTTATTTCGTACAGGTTTCTGAATTTTAAATTTATCATTACTTTAAACTTCTAATTATTGCAGCACTTCTGACTATTACCTGATCTATGCCAATCAAGCTTTAATACTAATAATATTTATGATAAACAAAACAATTAAATTGGCCTGTACGTCAATGCTAATATTTATCCTTACATATACTAACAAAAATACATATTATATTATTTATGTTTTCAAGAGCAATAATTTAATTGTAGTTAGTTTGATTTTCTCCACTTTAAACTACTTGCTAGTAATCATGATCTGGTGTGACACTAACCACCCGCCTATATGTTGCTTATTAAAAAATTGAATATTACCTTCTTCTTGGTCAAAAATACTTCTAACGCTTGTTACAACGTAGAACTTTCCAATACTACCAATTTCCTCATAACAATTTTTTTGGGAGGGTAATTGGACTCCCAGTTTAAACTATTTAACAAGTATCATAATCTGGAATGAGCCACCCACCCGCCCAAGAGTTAGTCATAAATAGGTTAATAATCACTTCTTTCTCCTCTGACTAAAGGACTTCTAACACTTAAAGAGAAAAGAATCTTTCAATTCTTAAATAACAAACATTTGAGCGGGTGTGTGAGCAGTCCAGCTTAAACTACATGCCAATAATCATAATTTGAAGTGAACCACCCACCCGCTTAAATGTTAACCATCAAGAGATTTAATATCATTTCTTTCTCCTCTTAACAATCCCTTCGACGAGTGGATAGGCTTTCCAGTTCTAACTATTTGATAGTAATCATGATCAGAAGTGACCCACGTACCCATCTAAATATTAGTCATCAAAAGATTAATAATCACTTCTAATACTTACAAAGACAAAAAGTTTTCAATGTTTTTTCAAACAAACACTGAAGCGGATGAGTGGGCACTCCAGTTTAACTACATGATCTAAAGTAACCCATTCACTCGCTTAAATGTTAGTCACCAAGAGGTTAGTCACTTAAATCAACTAAAAAACTTTTAACACTTACAGAGAAGAGTAGCTTTCAATTCTTTCATAACAAACACTCAAGCGGGTGGATGGGTATTCTAGTTTAAACTACTCGCTATAATTTATAATCTGGTGTGCACCTGAATGCACACAAAATTATGAGTACAACATATACAGCGTAGACAGCTCATCAGTTAGATTTTAGAAAAACATCAAGGTTTTGTAAATAAGCTGACTGGCTAGTCACATCTGGAGTTAAGAAAACATTTGCAAAATTTATGAGTAGACTACACATTTTACAAAGCACGGTTGGGGATAGATTTTAAGATCTACGTTATAGTTTTATGGTTCTTTGCTAATAAAACAAAAATGTTGTAACTGTACATAGATAATTATTACCATAGTTCTACACGTTGTTAATGTATTTTGGAATTTTAAAATGCGTACGTCTTGGCTGTACATACAAAGTTGTAAACGTTTATTAGCCATATCATTTGTAAATAGCTTTTTAAGACACTAACGATTGACATAAGTATTTAGAAAATATGGTTTGGCAGACAATCATCTACAAATTCCTTAAAAAATCTCAATCATTTTACTGTATCAACAATGTTCAAGTTGTATAATCTTACAAAATTTGTAACCAATTGGTAACAAAAATTCTGTGATTTAAGATTTAAGAAGTTAAATCAATCTCTATAAAAAATCATCAATGTAAGCTACTTAAGCACTAGACTAAAACTTAAATTCATTGATTTTGGGACAGTAGTTTCAACTTTAATTCCCGCCCACCCACTTAAGTGTTTGTGATCCAATTTCTTGATAACTTGGGTGGGTAGGTGGAGCACTAAGTTTATTGATTCTCGGACAGTAGTTTCAACTTTACTTCCCGCTCACCCTGGGTGGGTGTAGGTGTTTGTAATCCAATTTCTTGATCACACACAATTGGGTAGGTGGGTGGGGCACTAAGTTTATGGATTCTGGAACAGTAGTTTCAACTTTAGTTTCCGCCCACCCACTCAAGTGTTTGTGATTCAATTTTTTAATCAACACACACTTGGGTGGGTGGACTTTAGTTTCCGTTTTCTACCTAAGTGTTTGTAATTCAAATGATCAAAAATTGACTAGAGAACATTGGGTACATTGCATAAAACACAAAAACTGCAATTTAAGGAATAGAACAATTGTTAACTAATTAATCTATATTTTCAGTAAAGTCCCCAGATGGCTACCATATAATATTAAAAAGACCTGGACAAAGATTTGTACAGTGTAATATTGTGCCAAAATCATCTCATCTTTTATGGTTGTTCGGTAATGGTGTAATGTAGCATTAGCTTAAAAACTTGCACCAAATTAGTGCTTGCTAATGGAAGATCAATGACAGCTGGCAGGTACATTAGAAAAATCTTGGATCCACCAGCCTTTTGCACCATTTATTGACAATAATGTTATGCCAATGCATGACAATGCTCGTCCTCACATTGCCAGAATTGTACTTAAACAATATTTAAATGCACACCATAAGTTGGCTTGCAAGACGTTCAGCTCTAAATCCAATCAATCCTGTTTCAAACATTGTAGAAAGACTAGTTTGAGCTCAAATTCCTGTTCCAACAAACATGAAAAAGTTATGTGCACATTTATTACGTAAATGGGAAGAAATGGATCAAAACTCCATTTGACACCTAATTGAAGGAATGCCCAGAAAAATTGAAGCTGTAATTCCAGCTCGGGGAAACAACACACACCATTTTTTTTTAATTTTTAAAAAAATTTTATTAAATTTTATTTCAACGTTCTACTCTTATAAAAACATTACATTACATTACATTAGAAAGAATACACATTATTCAAAATAATAGATGGTTATCAAAATTAAACCTAAGTTCATCAAATTCATTATTTTTGCTAAAAAAGATTGATCAAATTTTATGTAGGTGAGTGTAGTATCAAAAACTTTTGATCAACATTTAGCGTTTGGGCGGTTATACAAAGCTGGGCTTACGCTTAGACTAGGGAAATCTAGATTTAAATTTAAATTACTTATTTAGGCTAGACTGTTAGTTCAAAGGAAATCCTATTCCTCTCTGATGGAGTATCTGTAATGCAAGATTTTCTAGAACCTCAAAATATAAATGAATTACAGGTTTTTTTTTGGGATTTTTAATATTCAAAACTCCAAAGGAAGCTTTAGTAATCCTTTTTGATTTAAATAAATGGTAAGCACCAAGCTCTTTCATTTCTACAGATTTGCCGGTTGTTTAGTAGTCACAGATAATTCGGTGAGCATTGCCTTTTTTAGTGATCGCTCCAAGCGTAAGTTAAGCCGTCTTTTCAAAACTTTTTGTAGTCAAAAGTACACTTCTTGAAGCCTTAAAGTTAATTGATTCCTAGACCTAAACTAACCTAACCTAACCTAACGGGGCAATTCATAATTTACGAGTTTTGCACATTGTGAATTACAATTTGGAAAACCTTGACCGTTGCTTTTGAGAAGCAATTTTCAATATCCGGGAAAATTTATAAAAATATAGATTCCGGTGACTTTGACTAAAGAATCGCTTAAAAAGCGTGGTGATTGCTAGAAAATAAGCATTGCAAAAAATATTGAGTTTGAGATTGGCAATTTAGTTTTGCTAAGAGCTAATAATGTGTTTTCCGCTCTAAATTAAAAAAAAACAACAATTCTTACTTCTTTTTGAGAGAATTTGCATCATTACCCTAACTTTAGAATTAAATGAAGTACGTTTCACGTTTCTTTTTTAAAGCCTTATTTTAGAGACCCTTTGAGATAGTTATGTAAACAACACATTTCTACTAGTTTGCTCCAGTAGTCTAGGTCTAATTATTAGGAGAGCAGATGTAAATATTTCTGTACAAATACAGATTCTTATAATCAAACTTAATACGTTAAAAACGTTACCAACAGACCAGCTAGCAAATTGGCCTTGCAAAATTATTTCTAGAAATTTTGCCGCTAATTTAAGGATTGCAACTTTTATTAATATTTCTTCACTCAAATATTGTACTAAAAAATTAACTGTAATATTAAAACTATTTAAACCATGCTTATTTAAGGAACAGAATAGAATTCGTAACCAGCCTCTTTTTCTTTCATTGCATCGACAACTACCAACAATCAACAAGTTGTTATTTTTTTTTTATTAGACATCATCTACATCACAGCTAATACAAACTATTGTTTCTTACAAGCAGATGCAGGCACAATACTTTTTTTTTAATTCTATAATGTAATAATTGATAAACTGCATATTCTTTTTACTTTTGAAACTTTCATTTCACTTCTGTTTTGTTCCGTCGGATGCATTAAAACTTTGCATTCAATATTTCGATTTTATTCTGTTAAAACTTTGAATATATTTTTTATTAGTTTACTGTTATACAAAAGACTATAAGCATTATTAGAAATATTATTTGATTTCCGCTTTCTCATAAAAAAGTTTCAATTTACAATTTTTTATTCTTCATTGTTTTATAAAATCCATCTCTTAATTGTTATTAAATAACAATAGTCTCTCGGCCAGTGTGCTTTTTGATTCAGTATTTTAAATAAACTATATTCAAAGCATAATTTAGTGCATTCAATTTACTAAACTCTATTCATATTTTGCTCTTACAAATTATATGTCACTCACATACACAATAGCAGTCGGCTTTTATATAGATAACTTTATCATAAAAGTTATCATTACCTGAAAGCTTCTAAGTTGATTATATATCATATTTTGTTGAATTTGCAACATACCGAGTTCAGTAAGTGTAGTTACACTTAACTGAATGAAACTAAAAAGCGATAATAGGATATTTATTGTGTGTTTTATTTAATTTAAAATTTCTAACATCAACAAGCGGATAAAGATTGTTAATGATTCATGAGAATAAACTTCGAGATGCAAGCAGTATGTATGCTTTGAAAGCAGATAAATATTATTTATAGTAACTCTTGCCAAGATATGGCCTTTGAAGTATAGAATTAAACTCAGTTTTTGCCGATAATAATATAGCAATTGCGTTTAAAGTTTCTAGAATAATATCAATAAAATTGCTTTCTATATTATAATCCTTTATGTCTTTCTGCAACAAACTGCAACTTTTCCATCGTCGTTTGCATGACATTCTACGACCATAATAGCATGCAAACAAAATCTTTTTTCTATAAAAACATAAATTACTGTTATGCCTTAATACTAATTACTAATATCGATCTATGCAAACTTATCTTTGATGCTTTTCAAGCTGGTATGCTGTAATTATATTTACCTACATCTTTTGAATCTTGCATACTAACAAGTTTGAACTTCAAGTATATTAAATTAAATTTTAATATTTTAATAAAAGTGTATTTATTTCTATTCAAACTCATATTCATGATATCGTATTAAACATAAATATTTTAAATTAAAAATTTTAATTTAAACTTAAGCAGTATATACGATATTAAATTAACTTAAAATAATGTACTTTAATATTTTGCATATTTATCACCATTGATTAAATTCAGATGCAGCACAATGCACTCTCAATTAATGCGCTCTCGAATTGGAAATCTGTCAGACACTTTAAACTAAAAATCTATAGCTTGACATCTGACAGTGAGGAAAATTACGTTTTCAATATTCTTGTCAAGTTAATTAAATCAAATCAAAATTTAAATTCATTGATATTATAGCGATCCATAAAATACGACATTCTTTTGATGGAAAAACACGTATCATTGTAAACATATTTATATAGAGCTAGGGTATAATATTTCAATTTAGTAAAAGCTCTCTTGAGGGTTGCGTTGTGTGTAAAAATAATGACGGGCAAAAAATATTACGATGCTGTTGATGTTTATTTCTGTTGGAATATTATTTTATTTTTAAACACATGCATTATTTTTTTTTGTAGTGCATTAACTGTACTAAAGAACGTTTTTATGCGGGTGTTAAAATACATTAAATATACGAGGATATCTTTGAGTTTTCTTTACTTTTATATTTACAGTAAATAATTTGACGCCGTGCAAACTCAATAAATTTGTTTAGATAAAAAAAATGTAGCTGCAGATTTTTCTGTTTTACTTTGATTGCAATATTTATTTACCATTTAATTGTACAACCGCTGAATAAAAGAATATTAGAAATAAGCGCAAACCATGCTTGTTTATGCAAATAAATTTGTGCTTATATCTGTCGTGCTCACACACAAGTTAGCAACTCTACGCCATCTACACATCGGCCGGCTTCTTTAAACATTCCTAGTATGCATTAACTAACAATATATAAAGATGATATATAAATGTTCACATATGTATTAAAATTTTGCCATATCCATTATAAAAAAAAAAACAAGAAATGTTAAGTAGCTGTAGGTTTTTTAATTTAAAGTTCCGCCAGTTCAATAATACTGTTTATGTTATCAACCTATTAGTACACAAAACATTTTTTTATTCAAGCGTTTAGTTTAAAAAGTAAAACCTAGTCTTATCATTATCTGCTAATAACACCTCTATCCAGCAATATACTGTATAGTATATAGATATAGTGGCTTTACGACATGGGCTTAAATTATCGCAGCAATATATTTTATTACCAATTGCCTCAGGGGTGCAATAATGTTTGTATTATATACCTGTAAGCTATTTAACACCTCTTTAACACCTCGGTACTCAAAAGTAAAAATATTATATAAAAATGCAATATTTTTATCCTTGAATATCTTTTTGGTTAAATAGCGTTCAGGTATACAGGGTGTTAAGTAAACATGCGGCAAAAATCAAGGGGTTATTTCTTGGCTTATTCTAAAAATATTTTGTGTTAAAATAATTTTTGAAAAACCCCTTTGTTTTAAAGATACAGAGTAAACAAAATTTGCGACAGTTACAACAATTTAATATCAAAAAGTACATATAAAGTTGCTAAATCTAATTGAGTTACACCCAGCAATTATCTGATTTCACAAGCTGTTCAAATTTTCCACTGTAGTAGCGTAAACTAACGACTTCAGATAACCCCATAAAAATAAATCCAGGGGTATAAGTCGAGCAAACCATGTGTGTGGCCAACCTCAACCAAGCCCAGCAACCTCCGTATGTTGATCAAACTAAAATGTGGTGGTGCACTATTGTGCATAAACCACATTGCAATTTTTGTTGCCAATGGTACACCATCCAGAAACTGAGCATGTATTCTAAAAATTTGCAAAATTTGCCGTTTTCGTTAACAATTTTTTGTACTTGATAAACTCATTAATTTTTTGTACTTGATATACTCATTGACGTACGCCATACTTTACTAACATTAATAATTTCAACAAGTATCGAAATTGTCGCAAATTTTGTTCAAAACAAAAAGATTTTTCAAAACTCATCATAAGACAAAATATTTTTAAAATAAGCTAAGAAATAACCTCTTGAATTTTTGCCGCATGTTTACCTAACACTCTGTTTAATACAAACAAAATTGCTCCCATAAGGCGGTTCACTATTGAAACAGTGCAATTGATTCAGCTTGCAATTTTTCCTTCTTTGGTAAGCTCTGTTGTTAAGCGAAAAACTAATAAAAAAACTCAGCCAAAAAGTCAAACTATCTTAGGTTGTAGCCCAACTAATGACAAACTGCAGCTCATGTGCCAACTTCTTACGTACATGTTTCTAAACTTAGACGTAGAACTAAAAAAACTGATATAGTAAATCATATTAAATCTAAGTTTTCCACGATATAAGTTAATGTTGTTTAGTTACAAGTAAAATCTAAAAGCTACAGTAGTTTTAAAGTTTCTGTTCAAGCTAATCATGCTCGATCTATTCTTTGTAAAGAATTTTGGCCTGCAAATATAACAGTCAAGAAATTGATTAATTATATAAAAACAAAATATAATACTATTTATCAACACATTTTAATTGACTCTTAAATCTACATTTTAAAACACAAAATAAATCAATATTATTAGAAAAACTATTTGCAATTTTACACATTCTACCAATTGGATTATTTAATCCATAATTGGTAGAATGTATAGATTCTCTAAATAATGGAAACTGTCTAGTTCGGCGATTATTGTTGGGGACTTAAAATGGCAGAGTTACTAGCTATTTTGGCAACCAATCTCAAACATTATTAGTTCACGTAAAAATAATAAATCGGTTCTTGTGCGCCAAATTTTCAGCGGCGGAAAGTTATATTGCAATGCAATGAGGTTAAAATCTTAATTTTCAATAAACGAAAAAATTCGTTTTCAATACGTTCTACATTGTATATATAAATGCTGTAGAATGTAGCCAAACTGACAAAGCGTACTTTCAATGAGAACGTACCAAAACGCAATAAAGTAGTTTGAGTGTGCTTGGAGGTCTGTTGACATTGTGTACACAAACCCTAACATTTTCATAGCACATATAGTTTATATGCTCAACAAAAGTTAGTTTTGAGTCAAAAATTACGCCTAAATCTTTTATTTGTGTAACATGTTCCAAAACATTATTCTCGATAGTATAGTCATATAATACTTTACTTAAAGATCTGTTGAAGCTTATCGAAAAACATTTATTTGCGTTAAACAATAAGTTATTAATAAGACACCATAAATGAACAGAATCCAAATTATTTTGCAAACTAATGCAGTCATTGTTAGATGATATTCTTTTATAAATTTTTAGATCGTCAGCAAATAAATGATAAGACAAAGAATTAATAAAACAAACAAAATCATTAATAAAAAGTAAAAACAGAACTGGTCCAGAATGAAATCCTTGAGAAACCCCAGAAGGAACAACAATTAGTTGTAATAAAAAGTTATTAATTTTCACACACTGTGTACGATTTTCCAAAAAACTCGACAACCACGCAACCACAGATTCATGAAAACCAAAAGCCCAAAGCATATTAATCAAAATTCTATGATTAGCGCAATCAAAAGCTTTTGAAAAATTTGATTAAGTAGAATCAACTTGAACTCTTGATTGAAAGGCATTCAAAAGATCATTTTTGCAACAAAGAAGATTTGTAAGAGTAGAACGACCTTCAGGAAACCTATATTGCTGTTCCACTAAAATGTTTTTGCGCATCCATTGTATTTGACCAGTTACAATTTGATCAATCAACTTAAGAATAGTAGACTGGATGCATATACCTCTATAATTTGTAATATCCTCCTTATTTCCAGATTTATGTAAAAGCATAATACAGCTGTGTTTCCAAACTAGAGAAAATTTGGCTTCATTAAGAGAAGCCTCAAAAAGTTAATGCAATGACGTAGAAATTGAATAAATACATTGTTTTAACAGCATAGATGGAACACGGTCCGGTCCAGTGCTAAAGTTACAATTAAGGTTCTTAATCCCTTTAAAAATATCCAACAGACTAATTGAAAATGCTCGATGTAATACGTTTTTCTTAAAGTCAAACAATGAAGTTAAATGAGTTTGTGTATCGTAAACAGAGGAAAAGGAATTTAGCAAAACTGTTAACATAGTCATTTCCATTACTGCAAGTTTTTTGTTTATAATACATTGTAGCTGGAAAATCATTAGTTTTTCTAGTGTCACTAACAAATTTCCAAAAGTGTTTAGGGTTACTTTGAATGTTATTTTCTGTTCGAGTAATATATTGCTTGTATAGACATGTACTTTTACACAAAGTACGAATTGATTGAACTCGTTATAATAGTTTACTGTCCGGATATTTGTCAGAGATAGATTCAACGGAATAACAATGATTTAAATATTTATCACATGCCGAGTTAGGTGGTAAGTAGACTGCACTGATAATATATAATACAAACTTAAACTTAACAAATTACAAACAAATGTTCAACGCTTAAAAATGTAGGTTGTAATAAAGTACAATTAAAACAAGTTTTAGTAGCTATTTAGACACCTCTTCCGTCAAGCTTAGGGCTAATGAGCGATCGCATCTAAACAAACTGTAACCAATTAATTGTAGCTCCGAATTGCTGATGTCCTGATTAAGCCAGTTTTTGGTTAGTACAATAATATAGTTAGATACAGTTACAGCCAGCATATGTTCTTTGAGCTTAGTTTTTATACCCCGACGTTCTTGTAATAGATGAAGATACCGCTGGAGTTGCTGGTGACGGGATTAGATTGTTGGCTGGATCTAGATTTCAAAAATCCTTTTTTATTTTATGCTGACAATCCACAAACAGTTGACTACTTAAAGTTAAACATTCAGAAAGCTATTGCCAAAATACCACTAGAAATAGTGGCGCAAATACTCGATAATTAATTCTCTAGATTGACCTACTGTCAACTGATTTTATTTAGATGAATACCGCGGCTGCAGTGGCACCGCGGTAACCATCTAAATAAAATCATATTTCGTATTTAACCGGAATATACTTTCTAAAATAAAATATGATTAAAATTTCGACTTAAAGATGGCCCACCCTTTATATTGTTATATATTTATTGATAAAAAGTATTGGTAAATCTTAACCTTAAAATTAAAAAAAAAAAAAATTAATTACACAATAGCTAATAAATTGTTAAGGGTGTAATTCAGCTATTAGAGGTTATTCACACATAGACCAAGAGGAGTCTTAAATGTGTGTAATATAAAGTACATTGGCAGTGAAGTCATTATAGCTGCAGTACGCTTGGATGGCTGTAAAAGATTGTTATTCATACACTGGCAGTTGAGACTTTTTGTTTTTGTGATATTATTGTATCCGGCAGTAAGACTTGATACGTAACAGCCAAAAGCATGTTGTGCACCGGCAGTTAAAACTATGTGGTTGCACAATAACTGCAAAAGATTGTCAAACTTACACAGAACAGTTATTCTTTAAAGTTGTATGTAGGTCACATTACATTAGTAAAGAACAGTTGTGAACACAACAAAATTAGAATACACTTTGAGATTGTATTAATTATGACATGGTATTATAGTATGGTTTTAGGAGTAATCTTAATACATCTATGGCAATCACAGAACTTACAGATGTAATACAAATGGGTTTTGACAAAAAACATTACACACACGCAATGTTCTGCGACTTGACGCGAGCATTTGATCTCATTCAATATTAATCAGTAAACTTAAATCATTAAATTTTGCTAATGATAGTATTGAGTTACTTAAATCATATCTATATTTAAGACAGCAATACGTTGATGTGGCAAGTACAACATCTACAAAAGAAATAGTAACAATGGGGGTGCCACAAGGATCAGTCCTTGGCCCTCTATTGTTTCTGGTATATATTAATGATCTACCAAACTGTTACAAAAACGCAAACTTTGTATTGTTTGCTGATGATACGACCATAATAACAACAAGTAATGACCTACATACATTGCGTGATCAAATAGATATCAGTCATTATATGGCCGATGAATGGTTTCTGGCTAATTCTCTTACTTTAAATGATAGCAAAACAAATAATGTTATGTTTTCTTTAAAAAAAGATTCACCAAATCTCACAGATAATGTTAAGTTTCTTGGTGTTAACATTGATTCTAAACTCTGCTGGAGTAATCATACTACATCAATCTCAAATAAAATATCTAAATATACATTTTTGTTACGAAAACTATTTAAAATAACACCAACAATATTACTATTGTCTCTTTATTTTGCGCACATAACTAATATGGATTATTGTATATTTAATTGGGGACATTCCGCAACGGCGCAAAATGTATTTAAAATGCAACAACGTTGCATCCGAATTATTTTTGGTCAAAATTTTAGGGACCCCTGTAGAACTGAATTCACTAAATTAGGAGTCCTGACACTACCATCTGAATACATCAAAGAGTGTCTGATATATATAAAAAACAACGATGCTGACTATATTTTGCATTCCTCTGTGCATACATACTCTACACGACATGCATCAAACATATTGCCAGACTTTCAACGAATAAATAAGTCTAGATGCGGTAAAAACTACTACGCCATCCTTTTTTATAATAAACTACCTCATTGCATTAGAATGTTGCCTCCAAAAGAGTATATAACTAATGTAAAATCTTTGTTACTAGCCAATGCTTTTTACTCTGTAGATGAGTTTTTAAATTTAAATTTTATTTCTTAATTGTTTTGTTATTATGTATATTATATTTTATCTCCTATTTTATATTGCTATACATTATATTTTTGTTCTTTGACGTGTGTAAATGCAGAACTGCATATTGACATCAATAAACATTATTATTATTATTATTATTATACTATATTTTAGTCCGTTCAAATTAGGCATAAGGGGTGGCATAGATGTATTACCCTTATGCGACGTAGCAGCCGTTACATAGACCTTTAAAATGCTTGCCCTGATAACACTGTCTAACAAATTGCCCGCGACAAGCTGAGCAAAGTAGTTTGTCAAAAAACGGGAGCCTAACCTACCATCCAAGGGCTGGGCGACTACTTTTCAGGCTCACTAGAAGAAAACCTGGCGCGAGATGGCGGCAACATAGCGTCGTTACGGACAAAGGCAAGGAATGCTACACGTCGCATGGGGAAAAAACTCAACATCAATTGAATCCAAAACTCAATTGACCCGTCAATGATTTCTTTAAAACTGATTGTCAGAGATGGCTTAGTAACAATCCCATCTACCGCACAAGCCCTGGTAGAAAGATCAATAAAGGACTAGGTTAGAAAATACTACAAACATAAACTTTTAGCCTAACCAGATCAAGGCAAGCTTCTTCGTTTGTTGTCACTGTGGTCATCCAGTAACCGCTTTGTGGACGTTACTATACCCTTCGAAAATAAGCGTGAGACATTCACACAGAGTCGGATACAAAAACTGGATAAATACCAAGAAGTGGTAACTCAACTGGAAAGAAAAAGCTATGAGGTGGTGGTGATTGCACTTCACGTAAAAGTCCTAGTCTTGTGCAACCCAAAAAATGAAGCTGTAGTTTGGGCCCTGGGGATTGGCAAGCGGTATGCTGGCCTGATGCGGAAGCTGATGAGCAGCGATGTAATTCGGTGGAGTCGAGACATTTATATCAAGCACTTGACGGGCCATCGCCAGTATACATAAACTGTTTTTCATTTAATGTTTAGTGAAGTGTCGCGTGTAATGTTCTTTTATATATTGTAATATTAAATTTAACTTTTTATTACCTGATGAACAATCATATTATTGTACCTGATAGTATTATGTAGCGCTTAAATTATACAACTGTAATATAAATTTTTAAAATGTATGTTATGTTATTTCTATTAATTTTAATCTGATAGTATTTGTACAATTTTAGACATACCCTATACACATGCATACGTTTTATTTAAGTATTATTTATTCTTTACATTGTAATTTTTTTATTATACAATTTTTTTCTTTTTATTCTTACACACAAGTTTTTATTTTTTTAATCAATTTTATATATTAAAATTATGAATAAAATTTTTATATTAGTCTGTTTAAATTAGACATTTTTTAGAGAAGTATTACCCACAGCTTAACGACCTCAACACTTAAGTGTGTTTTGACAGTCTGAAAACTATTTTCATCTAGCGCACGCATGAAAAAATGTGGTTTTGGAGTAATAGACATATATATATATACAGGGTGTCCGGAAAATACGTGTACAACGTTTGACGACAGACTCCTGACGTCAAAATAGGTCGATCTAAGCCGACTTAGTTATATCCAAAATTGTCTCGTTTAGCCGGTAGAGAGCGTAAAAAAAAAACAAAAGTATAACAAAGTTGAAAGTATCTATTGTAAGAAACTAAGTAAAACAAAAACATTACTTAAGCAAATGTGTAAAATGACCGCCATCTTGCTGAATACACTTATTAACACTCTTTAAAAAATGATATTGAACCCTATCTAATGTCTCGGGATTATTAAAATGGTTGCCTGCATTTAAAATCCGCTGCAATAAATCATCGCGTGTGTTTACCGGTGTCTTGTAAATTTCTGTTTTAATAGCGCCCCACAAAAAGAAGTCACACATATTTAACTCAGGAGAACGTGGTGGCCATTTTACTGGTGCATCATTGCCTCTTCCAATCCATCGGTTGGGATATTAATGATGTAAGTATTGCCGAACGGCAACGGAAAAATGGGGCGGGGCACCATCATGCATATACCACATTTCCCTCCGAAGTAAAAGGGGCAAATTCTCCAGAAGAATTGGTAATGTGTCTTGCAAAAAATTTAAATAAATATTTCCATCTAACCTGTCTGGAATAACAATGGGACCAATAAGGTAGTGATCAATAATACCTGCCCAAATATTAATTTTAAATTGATGCTGATGATGTGCAACTTTAATGGCATGTGGATTTTCATCGGAATAAATATGTTCGTTGTGCAGATTGGTTACCCCAGATCTTGTAAAGCATGCCTCGTCAGTAAACATAATTTTTCTACAAAAATTTGGAACAAGGATTCTTTTGTTTCTAATAAATTGACAAAATGTAAGCCGCATGGGGGGATCAGTCGGTAAAAGTTCTTGGACTTTTTGTATGTGGTAAGGATGTAACAACTGTTCTCTTAAAACCTCATTGACAATCGTTTTAGGAACATTTAACTCACGTTCTAAGAGACGGGTACTGGTACTTGGTTCTTCTTCAACTCTTTCATACGACCCCTGCCTTCAAACTTTTTCTCAAATCTGCCCGTTTCCCGAAGATGACGCTCAATATTGGCAAATGTTTGGTGGTTTGGTATTCGACGGTTAGGAAACCTCTCCATGTAAACCCTAACACTCTGACGCCCATTTCCTTGACAAAACCCGTATACCAGGAGCATGTCAACTTTCTGAGAGTTTGTATAATTTTCCATTTTTAATGGTAAAATGAACTTGTAATTCAAGAATGTTGATCGTATACTTGAGTAAATTTCATAGACTGGTGACAATTTGTCAATAATTGTCAAATTATTAAACGCCATAGCAACAAGGTCACTTAAAAAATTATTGTTACAGGTAATTTCTTTTTAATATTTACAAATTTTTGACGCCCTCTACCGGCTAAACGAGACAATTTTGGATATAACTAAGTCGGCTTAGATCGACCTATTTTGACGTCAGGAGTCTGTCGTCAAACGTTGTACACGTATTTTCCGGACACCCTGTATATATATATATATATATATATATATATATATATATTGTTATTCCGTTGTCTAAAAAATAAGATTTCACAAACAACTACTTTTTTTTTCCTTAAATTTTGAAAATTTTGCAAAACTTTAACAGTTTAAAAAAAAAAGATGATAGGTATTTTTTTTTTCTAAAAAATATAGATAAAAACGTGCTTTACATGTAAAAGCACGTTTTTATCCATATTTGATCTGCAAAATTTTCAAAATCAAAAATTAAAAAAACTCATAAACCTCAATTTTTCAAATTTTGATTGTTTATTACTCGGAAATAGCTTACTAAAAAATCTGAAAAAAATCACATAATCAGTATTCATGTAGAGGACGATAATGGAGATTCTGGCATCACAACCTATTGGGTCATATGCTAATTTTACAGAATATATTGGTAATTATGTGCAAGTTCAATTTAAAGACAAACACGCTAAAACAATTTTAATTGCTAATATAATAAGCTAATGCAAGAAGACAAAACGGACCTGATCGGCACTAATGAAGCGCAGTAGGATAAGAGCAATTAAAATAGAAGACGTCTGCTAAACAAAAAAATAGGATTGGTAACTTTGGCTCAGTAAAATGATGATTTGATCAACTAGTGTTAATATAATGTTAAATTAATTAATAAACGACGTATACGTACGGTGTGGTAGATGGGAGTTTTTTTTATTACAAACAAATAAGTTTAGTTATGAGGTAAAGTGAATCTAAGATATTTTATTATCAAAATATTTTTGTTTTAACATTTCATTATAGGTACTTTGAAAGTTATTGCCCACTATACCAAAGTGTAGCAACTTTTATCAATCAAAACACATTTATATAGAAGCCAAGCAAAATATATTGCTTGTCAATATTTTTTTAAATAATATTTGCCCAGTCCGCCCATCATGCTTTGCACTAATAAGCAACAATTTTTACTATATACTTTTGACGGTCCACAAAAATATATATGAGTATACTATAAAGGCACGCTGATACCCACGCACATTAAGTACCTAATAGAAATTGATTAATTAAATTTTTCTTGTTATCCAAATGCAAACAAAATAATCTAAAGACAAAACTTTACAACCAACTATCAAATTTATAATAATCAAATATTTTGTACTTATTTACTGACGCGGACTAATAGTAGTAGCATAGAAACCTACTATTACTACATGCAATATAATCAGTAACGGGCTAATTTATTTGATTTAGTGATGACTACATGCATAATTTTTTTCTTTTATATTTGTCATCAACAAATCAATAAGTTCAGCTGCACCGTATTCCAGTTCCTGGTTAGTTGTATCCACAGGCTTGCTTTGCAAAATCAACTACGGCAAACGCGTCAGTCCCAAAACTTTGGTTTACTTGGCTACTGCAAAAAATCCAAGCCATACTTCTCTCCAAGAAGACCGTATAAAAGTTTTAAGTCGTCACCTACCAGTACCTTAGCACTTAAACAAAAAAAAGCACCAATAAGCTTGTGCGCAAGATTGCTTGCAAAACCAATCTGCATTTCTCTCCGCTGTTATAAGCCTTCAGGAATCCAACCTTGTCGGTCTCTTTAAAAATAATTCTGTGAGTCTTTCATTGCCACTGGCGTTATGCCTAAAAATATATCTGTAGGTAAACAAAAACAAAAAAACTTGCTTAATATTTTGCTGCAGCAAAGTTGGATAGCATCGTTGGCTGATGCTGCTGATTTCCAAGTAGTTTCTATAACCATTTGTAAAAAGTGCGTGCTTGTCTTTTAAAAGCATAGTTAACGTCCATTACAGTGCGCTTAGATTGCTCGGTAAAAGTAACAGCGCGGCGTACCTGATGACGCTCTTAAAAAAAAATGGATTTTTTGCAACCATTAGTCATCTTTGCTGCCACTCTATTGCGTAGTAACTACTACGTGAAAACAAAAACTGTATGATCAGGTTTGTTTTTGTTTTGGCCGCCCAAACTTTTTTTCCGCATTGCCTTTTTGTGTAATTTTTTGCTGCTATGGCGGGCGCCGCATGCTCAGTAGTGGCAAAACCAATATTTTAAAATTCTAACCTATAGCTAATGCAACAGCGCTCTAATTTTTAAAAATATTGTCGTAAAAAAAGTACATGTTCTCAAAAATAATTGCATCTCTCACGGCTACTTTCTTAAGGTAGCAATGCTGATTTAAACTTACAATAAATTCAAGCTTAAACATAAATGGTAGAGTTTAAGACTACCACATCTTTAATTTGAGTAGGTTTTTTAACGTGTTATCAACATTTAGTCAATACATGGTCCTTCCAATATTTGTATAAAACCAACTTCTGTAATTCATAAAAATAGTAGTAGAAGACTAGAACCTGACTAAAAAATACTTTAATATTCACAACAGTGCAAACTGGTGTAAGTGCAATTCTAATAATAAGTTTAAACTGATTAAAATCGCCACATAGTGCAGTGTCGCCAATGTTATTGACTGTTTAATACACAAATTTACATAAGACAACAGTTTTTTAAAGTTTTTTACAGAATAATTAGTCTTCAGATTAGTATATATTTAAGCGTTTATATCTTTATAGTTCTTGTAATCTGTCTATACAATTATACTATTAACTTTGAAATGTAACTAATATACTAATATCACTTGTTAGTAAGTAAAGCAATTATGTATATTTGATAACTCAAATTGGACTGTCTTAAATCTAATACCATCTGGTAAATTGAATTAAGTAAAATAGAGTTACAACAATGTAGTCTTACGTTTTGATTTCGTACAGTTCTTTAAATCAATAACAGTATATAAACTGTACAAACCTTCTTATTTATTTTTATCACAAACAACTGCTAAAGTTAGAAATTGACACAACAAAACTTGTTGAATCTAAAGTAGAAAACATGATTGTAAAAGGTTTGCAGAAAACTCACAACGTTAAAATCTAGATTCATTACGCGTTTTAGTGTATGGTTCTAAAGCGCAAAGAGTTGAAAGCCAGAGAACCGTCATAGTTATTACAACATATCCAAAGGCTTATTTAGTCAGCCCTAATAACATGCTTGTATTATATTTTTGCATTTCAAAAAAACTTAACCTTGGAACATACTGCTAGTTAGTTGGACATCAAACTACAGATGCAGCTGCGCCAATTTACTTCTACCTTCTCTCGGTGCAGTTCCAGTCAGTCATAGTGCAATAAAAAAATTGTCTGAGCTACGGTGCAGCAATACTATTTTTTTAATTTTTGTAGAAAATTGAGATTGCACCATACACAATTTGAAATAAATACAAAATAAACATTCAACAAATTTTATTTTATGGAAATTTAATTAGTAGTTATTATATTACCGACAAAACACTATTTAGTAGACGGCGTTGATCAATTGGTGTTTCAAGTATGTTCAAACTAAAGTAAAAAAAATTATCGTAAATTTTTACGTAAATATTTTATTATTTATTAAGCACCTCAGTTAATTGTTTTAGAACTTAAGAATATAAGAGCTAACCGTTATGATTCCTTCAACGTTTTCAAATGCTTGCTAGTTAACCGTTCCTAGTAACACGTTTTGTACACTTTAGTTTGGAATATACTGCAGATTTTACTATAAACCTTGTCAACATCAATGACATACCAACCAACCCAAGTTACAGAAAAACATATCTTTACATCTTAACAGTGTCGTTTCAGTAATTTTTAATCACACTGATATAGAATATATTGCTACTCAAAGAAGAAATTTTAAAACTACGGTATAGCAAAACTGATTTTTGTTAAAAATTGTACTTGCATTGACATCATTTAGAACTATACATTATATTTAGCAAAACATCAAAATGCAGGTACCTATCTGCTATTATATTTAAGGATTGCAAGACAAGTCATCATACAAACATACAGGGCCAAACAAAATTCAGATAGTAATACAGCACCAAGACTCAACTTCAAACTACGTTCATTTCCTTAACTTTCATTAGTATAATGCCTTTTTACCCTTCATAGGAAATATATCTTTACTACTAGATAATAGGGATTTATCCTTAAATGGATTCGGCGATTTCTTTAAAAACAATCTTTTGTACAAAATAAATGCAAAAAATATACCAATTATAATAAAAAAATTAACTGATTTATAAATGAGCGCAAATCCGACAATTCCCTTGACATTTTGTATTATTTTTTGCAAATTTTGTAAATAACTTTTTTATTAACAATTTAAAATAAAATTTGAACAAAAGTTCTAAGTAATTAAATACTGTGTAGCACAAATAAAACACAATAAAACTCCAAATTCAGGTATTAATTATTAATCCAGATAATAACAGCTTATCGTTGGAAAGATCCGTTTTGAATATTAAATCTACTTTTTTTTATAATTCTTCTCAGTTCATTGGTCGGAAAGTTTTAAAGGTTGCATTCATACATTCTCAGTTGAATAAGCAAATTTCACTCAATCGCTGCAATTTCTCGCTTGCTTCTTTTCATGTTTATAGGTAATTGAAGTTGCTAGTAAAAATCCGATCAATAAATTAATTTTAAATTTTACTACAACTTATTTTGCTGTATACAAGTATGTTAAAATAGTTTTATGCAAAGTTTTACTAATCATAAAAAAAATACTATCATAATTTTTTTTATGATAGGTAATTTCTTAGCTTTTGAAGACAAGTTAAACAACTTCACAAACTAAATATGTTTTAATATAAAAAAACTTAATTTAACGTCATGTACATACGTTCCGTTAATTAACTATTTTATTTATTTTATACCTTTTTATTTCAGATTCAGAAATACATTGTATTACTGGCTGGACAAACTATAGAGTAATGTTATGAAACGCAAATCCCATAGCTAAGGCAATCATATGTACCGGATTAGCTGTGTACAAGTTATTTAATTGTCTCTGTAAAGTACATAATTCATGTTGGAAGCATGTAATGGTGTTATCTATTACTAGAATTTAATAAAATTGTTAGAAAGTTTCGTAGATTTTATGACTAATAGTTTGCTTAATTTTACCATTTAACAATTACAATATTTATCCATCTAAATTTTAGTTAAGAATAATACATTAGTTTAGAAGTTTAATTATTAAATCACTTTTAAAATAATATAAAAATCCATAAAATATGTAAGTGATTAAATAATTTATCATCGTGTGGGATTATCGTAATGGTGAATTCTGTTTTTGTCATTGCATAAATAACTTATATGCTTTCTAGTTTGTTTATAACCTGACACATATTTTCCCCAGTTATATCAAATATTTACAGTTGGAAATATCGAATTCAGACGCATATTTCCATAACTTTAGTATGTCACTTGTCATATTAGACACAATTATGCGAATTTAGTGTATCGAATTTCGATTGAGGATATTTGCATTCTACAAACACACTGTAAATTTGCTAAAACAAATCTTACCTTCTAAAATTTGATACGTATATGTTTATACATGATTTATAAAATTTTGTACACACAATTTTTTCTATATCATATCATCACAACACGCTTTGTAGTTTCGTTAAGAAACGGAATTTTATTTTTTACCGCGTAGCGTATTGACAAGTGAAATTAGTAATCAATATAACGTTCGCATTTTGATTTTAATGTGTTAGAAATGCAAAATAGAAAGAATTGCAATCAAAATATGTTTTATACAGGGTGTCCGGAAAATACGTGTACAACGTTTGACGACAGACTCCTGACGTCAAAATAGGTCGATCTAAGCCAACTTAGTTATATCCAAAATTGTCTCGTTTAGCCGGTAGAGGGCGTCAAAAAAACAAAAGTATAACAAAGTTGAAAGTATCTATTGTAAGAAACTAAGTAAAACAAAAACATTACTTAAGCAAATGTGTAAAATGACCGCCATCTTGCTGAATACACTTATTAACACTCTTTAAAAAATGATATTGGACCCTATCTAATGTCTCGGGATTATTAAAATGGTTGCTTGCATTTAAAATCCGCTGCAATAAATCATCGCGTGTGTTTACCGGAGTCTTGTAAACTTCTGTTTTAATAGCGCCCCACAAAAAGAAGTCACACATATTTAACTCAGGAGAACGTGGTGGCCATTTTACTGGTGCATCATTGCCTCTTCCAATCCATTGGTTGGGATATTGATGATGTAAGTATTGCCGAACGGCAACGGAAAAATGGGGCGGGGAACCATCATGCATATACCACATTTCCCTCCGAAGTAAAAGGGGCAAATTCTCCAGAAGAATTGGTAATGTGTCTTGCAAAAAATTTAAATAAATATTTCCATCTAACCTGTCTGGAATAACAATGGGACCAATAAGGTAGTGATCAATAATACCTGCCCAAATATTAATTTTAAATTGATGCTGATGATGTGCAACTTTAATGGCATGTGGATTTTCATCGGAATAAATATGTTTGTTGTGCAGATTGGTTACCCCAGATCTTGTAAAGCATGCCTCGTCAGTAAACATAATTTTTCTACAAACATTTGAAACAAGGATTCTTTTGTTTCTAATAAATTGACAAAATGTAAGCCGCATGGGGGGATCAGTCGGTAAAAGTTCCTGGACTTTTTGTATGTGGTAAGGATGTAACAATTGTTCTCTTAAAACCTCATTGACAATCGTTTTAGGAACATTTAACTCACGTTTTAAAAGACGGGTACTGGTACTTGGTTCTTCTTCAACTCTTTCCAGAATCATCTCTTCTGTTTCCACAGTTCGAGTTGTTCGCATACGACCCCTGCCTTCAAACTTTTTCTCAAAACTGCCCGTTTCCCTAAGATGACGCTCAATATTGGCAAATGTTTGGTGGTTTGGTATTCGACGGTTAGGAAACCTCTCCATGTAAACCCTAACACTCTGACGCCCATTTCCTTGACAAAACCCGTATACCAGGAGCATGTCAACTTTCTGAGAGTTTGTATAATTTTCCATTTTTAATGGTAAAATGAACTTGTAATTCAAGAATGTTGATCGTATACTTGAGTAAATTTCATAGACTGGTGACAATTTGTCAATAATTGTCAAATTATTAAACGCCATAGCAACAAGGTCACTTAAAAAATTATTGTTACAGGTAATTTCTTTATAATATTTACAAATTTTTGACGCCCTCTATCGGCTAAACGAGACAATTTTGGATATAACTAAGTCGGCTTAGATCGATCTATTTTGACGTCAGGAGTCTGTCGTCAAACGTTGTACACGTATTTTCCGGACACCCTGTATAACTCGTTTTCTAATATGGCATTAAAGTAGTTAGACGTTATTATATAAAAAATAGTAATTGCTTTATATCTAGAGTGGATCTCATAACATGTAAAATAAGAAAACAAACCTCAACCTAGTTAGTAAAGCTCGGGAGTAGTCGACAAGGAATATCATACATGTTATATGAGAAAAAACACGTAAAATAAAATAAGAGTTCATAAATGGTTTTTTCTGTTTGTCTTTTGATGTAATAATATTGTAGCAAAAAAATGAACGAATAAAAAAACCCAAACAGATAAGAGCATAGGTTACAATACAAGCAACACTAATAACTATAATACCTCAGGTTTTAAACAAATATAACTGTCATTAAACGATGCTCTAAAAACATAAACAATTAAAACATCATTTTAGCAAACGAATAAATATTGTGTTGAAAAACCAAGCGGAACAAAGGTAATAAATTCCAAACTAGCAATATACTCCATATTCATGGAAACATTAGCTACAAACATTAGAGATACGCGTAATCTGGATACCAACAAATAGGAAAAAAAATCTTAAAGCAGACCAGCTTGCCAATAAAAAAAGCACAGTGACGTTCAAAAAACAAAAGACAAAAAGCCGAATAACAAATAAATTTAAATAAATTTAAAATATAAATCAAATTGTGAAAGAACTGTTAAGAAATAAAACATACAAGACTACTCCTAACAGAACCATCACACATTACCCCAACTATCGTAATGCAGATGAGCCAAATGAATTTGCAAAAGCTTACAACTAAACATTGCGGCCTGAACAAACACATGCAAAAAATAAGAACTAAGACTTTTCTAAGTCACAAATGTCTAGAGGACAAAGAAAAACTTAACATAACCAATGAAAAGAATAGGTCCTAGAAAAAAAAATATTAACAACTTTGAGATGTTTGAAAAGATCACAAAAATACTAATCATTCTGAGTTTACTCTGGAAAATTTTACAAAATTTTGAAAAATTTAACCGCTTTTTATTGTTAATATTAAGAAACCGTCAACTTAATGCAGTTCAAGTTCAGCAACAGCTTTGCAAAGTGCGGGAAGTAAATTTTAGTCGGTAATAGTAATAATAATAATAATCAAGCATATGATTTGTACAAAATCATCAGAATTAAACACAGAAGCAGTAAGGGTCTGCACTGTTTTTCTATAAAAACAGATTATGCCTATATCGATCAAAGAAAGAAAGTATACCATGCTTGCCGGTAGTTAAAAAAAAAACTGCATTAAAAAGCTAACCGGCAACAATAGCGGTTTATGTATGCATAATCGTAAATGCAATTTCTATAAAAGCACAAACGGTCCTTGTTTTCAGAGGTCAAGGCCACAAAAAAAAATTTCAGCAGGTTTTACATTCATTTTATTAAAAACAATTTTACTTCTCTTCATGATAATGCAAGATAAGATTACATTTCAGAAATCGCTGTTTGGTTGGTTGGTTTTGAGAGCCATAATGCAGCCCCGACCTAAACCCAATAGAACATCTTTGGATTAACAAAAAATCCGAAAGTTCCTGCCCTAATTTTTAATACTGAGCTTATTATTGCAGTAGAAGATTAGAGTTATTGGAGCAAGAGAAGAACATACCCATTAATAGAAACTACAAGCTGTTACCAGTTGATTTTATTTAATTGTTACGTATGTTTAAAAAAAAATAATAATTTCAAACTTTTTATTTCACACTTTTACTAATGTTACAGACTAATAGTGTCAATCTTTTAGAAATCATAAATTTTCTTTTAGATATAATTTTTAGATTCAAAAAAACTATTAATTAAAGTTTATTTACGTTAATTCTTATTATTATAAACGTAAAAAAGTGTAGTGTTTGCTTAAATTCTAACTAATAAACATCAACAGACCTCGCAAACTACAGGCCTATTAGCCTCTTTTCACACATTTATAAGCTGTTCATAAAGATCATAACTAAGCGATTAACATCTAAGTTAGAATTTTACCAACCCAAGGAGGTTTTAGAGCAGGCTTTGGCACATACGACCACCTTCAGGTAGTTAAGTCGCTAGTTAAAAAATGTGTCAAATACAATAAGCCTCTAGTCCTCATATTTGTCAATTACGAAAAGCCGTTTGACACCATAAACCAACAAAAACTAATTGAAGCACTAACTGAATGCCGTATAGACCACAAATACTCGACACCAATCAATAACATATACAAAAATGGAATTGCATGCGTAAAACTGCACGAAAACACCAGCAAATTCGGCATAGAAAGAGAGGTACGGCATGGAAACAACATCTCGCCCAACTTATTTACCACGCTGCTTGAATACATATTTAAAAAAAGACTTCGAACATCTAGTAGTCAACATTGACGGAAAAAAATTAAGCTATCTGCGCTTTGCCAATAATATTGTCCTTATAGCAGACTGTGTTTACAAAACTAAAAGAATACTCGAGAAACTAAACTCTGTCTCAGACCAAGTTAGCCTAAAGATTAACTACGCTAAAACACAAATTATGACCAACCTGGTGTTGATTGATATGCTTAGAAAGAAAGGTGTACGACCAATGCGTAATACCTGTCCTAACGTACGGAGCTGAAACGCTTACACTGACAAAAAAATCTATATACAAGATCAAGGTCACACAGCGAGCAATGAAGCAGTTCATGTTAAAAATAAAACTACAAAACAAAATTCAAAACAGTATAATACGGCAGAAACTGGATTTGCAGATGCGGTAGAGAAGATCGCCAGCCTGAAATGGAATTGGGCAAGCCACGTAGCATAAATGATGAATGACAGGTGGACAAAACAAATTATTAAATGGAAGCCTAGACAAGAGACCTACACAAGTAGAGGTCGATCTCCTACAAAATGGAGCAACGATTTAAAACACTCACATCCAACTAGATACAAGCAGCGCAACAACCGGAAGAATGGTAGAAAGTAAAGAAGGCTTATGCCAGTAGACGTTACAAGCTGATTGATGACGATGATAATTAAATATCAAACTAAAAATAAAAAATAATTTTTTCCCTGCTTCTACCAAAACCATGTGTTTCGGTCTTAAAATGCGGGCCAAAACAACGAATTAGAAAAAAGTGAAGTAAAATCACAAATATGAACCCTATAAACCCGTTATTATTTTAATGATGTAAAATACCGTAAAATTGTAAATCAGGTTTAAAACAAAACATTGTTCTAAAATACGTCAAATGTTGATGGAGATATTAAAAAAACAGCTCAAAATGTTTAAGGATTGACCATAGCTATGATACTAACTTAACGGATATTCTTTTTATTACATTTACAGTTCACCGTTTCCTTTTGGTAAATATTTAATTAGTGAAATAATTCTAAATAGTAGAATAGACAAGACAAAATAGAAACACATGGTGTAAACCCCACAATCAGTAGATGGATAAAACACATGTTGGAGAAAGTCGTTGCTAAAAGATCTCCCCAGAGAGGTGTATTATCTTCACTACTATGAAATATAGTAGTCGACAACCTTATACGGTTACTAAATGATCATGGCTTCTATATTTGAAAGCATACTCGACAACATGATGCAAGAGGCTTTAAGAATAATCGAAAATTGGTGCAAAGATCAAGCTTTTACGGTCAAGAAAACACCTCTGTTAAGAGCCCAAACAGATAACATGCCACCCTTCTTAGTGTTTCAAAGACCCTACAACGTGCGCACACATAAACAAAAAGAACAGAACGTGGTCAATGATTCGATTAGAATCTACACGGACGGCTCAAAAACCAATAAAGGTTCTGGAGCGGAAATCTTCTTGCAAAACCTGGACCTCAAAATATCATCATCACTAGGAGCTCACACGACTATCTTCCAAACAGAAGTAGTCGAGATAACCTATGGGGTTATAGAAATTGTAAACTGCAAATATCTGGCAAAAATGTCCAAATTCTAACAGACAGTAGAGCTGCTTTAACTGCTAAACAAACCTTAAATCACATCAAAGTTAACTTTTGAATATCATTCCCTTACTTTAGCAGCCTGTTAAAAAACATCGAGCTGCTCTGAGTAAAAGGACACTCAAACAAAGTAGGTAACATTGAGACGGACGTGCTGGCAAGTAAAAGGTCAACCCTCATGGGGTGTGGTTTTGAACCCTGGACCGCATTAACACTCAAAAGCTTAAATAATTTACTAAAAATTAACACACACAAAGAACTGAGACGGCGTTGGAATAACACTCTGGGCTGCAGACATGCAAAAGAAACAATGACTGCTCCAAACGCTAAGACAGCCGGTTATTACTTGCGCCTGTCCAGAAGGAACTTGCAAATTATGACAGAAATCTTAATAAAACACTGCCAACTAAAGAAACACATGCACACAATTGGTATTGGAAACAATCCAATGTGTAGATGATGTAAAATGGACGACGAGACAATTAAGCCCTCTCATACGATATAGAGTCCATGTTGAGAAGCTGCTGGCTTGACATGGCCAGTATAAGAGAGACCCCTCCAAGCGCTTTACTTGCGTACATCAGCCACATAAGGTGGTTAAATGCCAAGACAACGGAGTGAGGTCACCACTGGAGGAAGTACAAAGGGACTAATGAGGCCTACGTGCAGTAGACTTTGGTTTACTCTCCAACTTTTAATCCAAAATCCAGAGAAAAAACCCGTTTCTGTTGCAAAATATCTTTTCGTGCACATGTCAGGATGTTTTTTTGAGCATTGTAATTCGATCCGTGTTTTGAATTTTTTTTTATATAAATTTGGCAAATGTTTCAGTAAAAAAACTTTTGGTTGGAGACGTTTATGTAACCAAGAAAAAAACTGTGCAGACTTGTTTAGCTGCAAACGCAAAGAAAAAAACATAAAAAACATTAGCATATACTAAAAACTGTCAACTCAATGAATGCTTGCTACAAAAAATAAGTTAAAAAAAGGCTTAACGTTGTTTCTATCTTTACAACGTAAATTGTTGAAAAGCAGACAAGAAGTTATTTATTTAATATCGAAAAAGTCAAGCAAAAATAGTATTACGCAACTCCTTGATAGACCCATATTCAGTTTGTACTTTATTTTGTCGCCGCATAAGCTCAGAACTATCCAAAACGGAAATTACGTCACTTTAAGCAAGAACGTAATTTTATTACAACATACGCTTTCGGATTACTGATTTTTAAATATTATTTTTAATCAATACTACAAAAATAAATTATCGTGGAAAAAAAAAACTACAAGTCATTTGCAACCTAAAGAACGTTACTGTAAGGCTTAATGAACCTATTGATGTTGTTTATAGAAAAAATCAATATGATCGGTCAGTGGGATTGAAAAGTTTTTAAAGAAATTGTGTAGATAAAAATCTTGTTAGTTATGCAAAAGCTCTTCATCTTCATATTTGGCCACATGTCATAAAAACGTGCCTTAAACTCCATCTCCATGGCGGTGTAGCATTTTTTTTTCTAGTTTGTTATCTCAACAATATTTGTTTTGTAAAATTATTTTAAAAATGTTAATAATTTTTATTATTTTACGTTATATTGTTTAGGTTTTAAATCATTTTTTGTGTATTTTTTGCCAATTTTATTTGTTTAGTTAGGTATTCTGAATAATTTTTGACAATTTTACACAACAAATCAACGTCCTTATCTATTTTTCATGCTATAAACCAGTTTTTGAGCAAGTTTTTGATTCATATAAAAAAATTGCAAAAATTGTGTGTATAAAACATGGTTTATACAAATTTTGTTGTTGATTACTTAATTGAAATATAGTATTTATGCACAATATAATTTTTTTAGCAATTAATAAAAGTTATTTAATGCTTGAATGTTGATAACTATGTAGTATAAATAAAATAAAAGTATTTTGACAAATTTCATCCAATAAAATAGTTTTTTGAACAATTTTTGAATAAAACATTTATGGACCAAATAGTTTTTATTGCACAATTTGCAATGATAATACGCAAAATGATTTTGATGCAATTTTTGACTTACTTTCTTAAATTGAAACCCAACAAACATTGCTCAGAAAACTGTGCAATGTTTGTTTGGTTTCAAAAAACAAATAATTTTATTTTGTAAAAATTACTTTGTATATGGTTTCTTTTTGTGCAATTTAGTAGAAGATCATTTAGCAGACCTGGTATACTTTTTTGTCAAATATCATTTGATACTTATCCATCAAAATATTTAGCATAGTTTGCAATCTAAGCAGAATATACGCCGTGTTGTAAAATACATAAACCACTAACAAGACAACAAAAAGCACAAAATAGAAAAATGTTTCAGTTGCAGGAACGATAACCCTAATTGTTAATTTACTGCCTTTCTCAACAATTGAAAAATTTTGCAAAAAAACCCTAGTCGTATTGACCCAAAAGTTGAAACTAAATAAACACAATTTGCAAATTGGGTCGTAAAGCAATTGGAAAACAATCTTAATTTTGACAAAAGAATAATCTTTTTAGACAAATCACATTTTTTGTTAAATGGTTTTGTTAATAAACAGAACTGCGTTATTGATGCGAAAACAACCTACAGGTGTTGCGTGAAATGCTATTGCATCCAAAATAACTTACTCTGTGGTACCATTTATGGTATGGCGGCATATTACACAAAATTCCACGCGTAATTTGCTGAGCTCAAATTTGCGAGTTGGCGCGTCGGTCATGTGACTTAATACTCATGGATTTTTTCTTTTGGGATTATATTAAATAACAAACTTATGCCAATAATTCACAGATTCTGGAACCCAACACTTGTCAAGCTACTACTGGCATACAATTGCAAAATTGCATTAATGTTTTTTTTTTGTTTCTATAACTTATTAGCAGTCTAGTTATCAGTTTATGAAAATATGAAACTCTAAAAAATAAAATTCTGAAATTTTTTCAAATTTTTTTGTGGTTTTTTAACTTTGACTTTAAAAAATTGAATTTTTTGTTAAAAAACTGCAATTTTAACGCAAAAAAAAATTTACTAGCAAAATCGATTAAAATTTTTCCGTGCAATCAAGTTCTAGCGTCATTTTGAGTTCACACCCTCTTTATACGCCGCAAAACCCCAAAAAGCGCTATTTTGGTCTCAGCGGTCTGGACAAAAAGGAGCAATTTATTTATTTTAAATTAGTTAAAAATATAAATTTGTCTTGCAAACTTGGGTATTAGGTGTCTAAAACTAAAAAAAAACTGCAAAAGTAGGCTCATTTTTCAACATAAACTCTTACAAATACAAGTTCAGCCGCGCTCACAAGAACAATACACCAAATATTAATAAAAATTTGATTACAGCAGCAAAATTTTCAGACAAAAAATGCGTTAAAAATTAATTATTTTTCATATTCACAAAAAATAATAAACACACTAGGGTGTAGTAAATTTGTTTTTGATGAGCGCCGGGCGGATTTATGTTTGAATGCCAAAAATAATAATTGTTTTTGCAAGCGCAAAAACTATCAAACAAAAAGTAAAATCGCCCAAAATTGGTTTAAGCGACAAAAGATGTCTTTGTTAAACTTCTAAAATAAATTTAAAAACATATAAACCAAATTCTCTTTTAAAAAATAATATTTTTTCAAGTAAAAGTTTTTTTTTTCTACGCCCGTTAAGCAAGATACTGTATATTTTCCATGTAAAATGTCTCCAAAACTCAAATTTTTAATAATATTTGGTGTATAGTTTCTCTGAACTGAAAGTGTATTTGTAAGAGTTTATGTTGAAAAATAGGCCTATTTTTGCAGTTTTTTCGAGTTTTGCACTCCTAAAACCCAACAAAAACAAATTTATATTTTCCTAAAAAACTAATTTACATAAAAAAAAGTCAACTTCGGCGCTTAAAAAAATGTAATATAATAAAATAACATTATATGAAAGGATATTAATAAAAAATAATGAATAATTGTTTTTTGTTTAAAATTACATAACTATATAAAACTAAAAGTTTTTTTCAAGCATAGTCTACAAAAAAGAACAGCTTGAAAAAAATCTAACATGTAAGTGCTAAAAGTTACGCAAACTTTAGGGGACCTTTAACTAAAAAAAATCACAGTCGCATGGGTATTGATCGCAAAAGAAATTAAATATAATTTATAAAACTCAATATTGAGTTTAACAACTTTTGTAAAAATAAAAATGTTATTGCACTTAAGTTACAAAACCTGGTCTCAAACAGAGTTTCAATAATATTAATTAGTATTGCAGGTCTTCATTTTCCTCTTAGAAATATAATATGTAGTATAAGATAGACATAACATTGTTACATAAGCATCACAAATGTATCTTTATTAGTAATAACCAGAAGATGATCAATTAGGTCAAAACACGGCGCTTTATTAAATAAAAATAAAAATATATTCAACATCACAGCATACAAGTGTATATAAATATTATTAAAAATACTATACAAATGCTTATTTGTACTTACTACGTGCTATGCAACACGAAATCAATATTATATATATATATATATATATATATATATATATATATATATTTTTTCTAAGTGGATAACGGGATGATAAGTCTTATATAACTTATCATCCCGTTATCCACTTAGAAAATATATATATATATATATATATATTATCTATTAATTAAAAATGGATAATAAAAAATTATATTGAATAATTAGTTCTTAAAATCAACTTTACACACGAACATCAATTATATTATAATAGTATTCCTGTTAAATATTTCACAGAAATGAAAATGAATTAGGATACAGTCCTCAAGCGGTATTGATTATATATTTAATTCAAACAATAAATAAATTAACACAATTTCAGTAGGATCGTTTTACCAGCGCTGATAGTAAAGTAGTTTCATTACGAACAATTAGGTATCAAAAGTTTTGATATATGGATACGTTGAAATTTTGTAATTAAAAGCTACGTTAATTAATAAAAGGTTTGATTGCCATATCAAAGCTTGGGCTTAAATTGTCAACTAATCTTCAATATTTCAATGGATATTTGCCTTTTTTGAAACGATGATGTGGAAAACAGTTAATATGTCTATAGTACAATAATAATACGTTCAATACATTTAATCCGTATAGATGAAATATTTATCTAAATAGTAATTTAATGTCAATCAAACTATTTTTAATATATAATTGAAATTTATGTTGAAAGTAATTAATATATATTATATATATATTAATATCTCAAAGTTTAAACATTTATATTATGTAAAAAATTAAGTAAGTTTAATATTTTAACAGAAATTGATATGCCAGTGGAGTAGTAGAAAGGTTGAAAATGGATACAACATAAATGAATTTGTGGAAGGAAAATGTGATGAGAGAGTGTAAGAGCAAAAAGCACGGATAAATAAATCTAGGTACTAAGCTAATCATGTACATATTCAGCTATGATATGCACTACCAAAGTAGCTAAAAAATGTAAGTTATGAAAAAAAAAAGAAAAAAGAATAACTGCAAGATTCTGATGTTCAAATGAAGAAAAGTATTCAAATATTGGTAATAGAAAGAAATGAGATACTGAAAAAAGATGTAATAAAATGGATGATGGCGGTAACAGAGAAAAAGAAGAAAAAAAATTGAAACAAAACTGATAAATTATTAATTAAAAACAGTGTTTAGGGTTATTAAAGTTATATATTATTTCAGTATTAAATTAAGTTATGTAGAAAGCTAGTATTTCTACTTAATTAATGAAAATAAAATTACCACCACACTCAAAATCACGCATATTACAAAATTATAAATCAAAAGCTCAATTATCTGCTTAATTAATGTTTTCAGTTTATTTTCATGTTTAAGTGGTGCTGTATAGCACTGATATTTATTTAAGTTAACATTGTTATTTAATTGCGTTATTTGATTTTAAATTGAATCCCATCTAAGTTAATTAGCTTGGTTCATTTATTCAGTATTCATTACATTCTTTTAATTCTTTAATTTGTATTAATTAGTTTACTCTCGTTTATAATTAGTATTTCCCGGTTGTTTAGAATGATACCGAGACTTAATTTAACGAGCTTTATTATGTTTTGTATAAGAATCACGAGAAATTTCAAAAGATTTTTTTATTCCATGCTATAAAATTTATATTAGTTTACAAAAAAACTAGTTAGGGCCTATAAAAAATGTTCTGCTACATATCGACTTTACTTTTGTTTACATACTTTGTGTAAGACGTCAATGTCGAGACCAATTATGTTATTTTAAACTAAATAAACTTTGAAGGATTGTAACTGTTTAAAATTTTAGAATTTTATGTGCATTTGTTTGTTTAAAGTTTCAGTCAAACTTTGGTAATAGTTAACTATTTTATTTTTTTAGATTTTAATGTGTTTTTGCAGTAAACTACGTTGATAAGTTTTTATTTACCAAAAATAAACTTCAATTTGTGCATACTACCGAAAAAAACTAAGAGCAAATTGATATTAAGCAAAAGCCGTCTCCGGACATTGTCAAAAGATGGGTTTTTATTCTATTAAAAGAATCGAGGTTTTCACACTTTTCGTTCGTTTTAACTATTTACATACACTACCAAGCTCTATGACATAACATGACTAACGTTACTGACTGCTTATTTTGCACTATTTCAGTCTAAGGTGACATATGGCATTTTAGTATGGGGTCACTCGTCTATTATGCATAGACTTTTTGGTCTGCAAAGACAAGCTGTAAGAGTAATCACATCAGTTGCATATAGAGATGATTGTAGAAGCGCCATTGTTGACATTAGACTCCTGACATTGCCATGTTTGTACGCATTGGAGTGTCTGGTCTATATTAGAGAAAACATTCAGAATTATCCAATGCACCAATCTAAACACAATCATCATACCAGAACTAAACTTGATATTTATCCAAAATGTCCGCGACTTTGCATTTCACAAAACGGAATTAGTTATTATGGAATCAAATTTTATAATGCTCTACCACAACATATTAATAATCTTTCAATGGTGAAATACAAAACCGAAATTAAAAAATATTTTTTAATTAAGACTTTTTATAGTCTGCAAGAAATTTTATCAAATAGCTTTTTAGATATATAATTTTTAAACTGTTGTAATTCTGTCTACCTATTTATGTACCTGTATTGACATTTTTTAAGTTTAATTATATTCTGTGTTTTGACATTTGTTCTACCTCCATGTACTAGCAAGCAATAAATTACTTACTTACTTACTTACTTACTAATTTTGTGAATTGAATTGTTTGTTATGAAATAGTTTCGAATAACTTTTTTTTATTCTAACACACACACACACACACACATACACACATCCTTTGAAAAATGTTGTTCCTGATTTTTTTAAGAAAGTTTTAAACAAATTTGAAAAAAATGCTCAATGCTCCTCATGAACAAACAAATATGATCATTTCTAAAAAAAAACTTAAAATTCAAGCTGCGTCGTTCTAAATACGGCCAACAATTGCATTTTTCAAATTGCTGTCGATTAAGTACTTCAAGCTGATGGTATCACAATCCATTTTAGGTTTTTGAGATATATAATAATAATAATAATGGTCTTTATTTATACTTTTCATTTATAACTAAGCTGAGAAGGATCGACAGATTTCATGCAAAGTCTATTCAAAACATAAAAACTTCTAAATCAATTTAAATTATTAAAAACCCAGTTTGTTTTTGTTTTGGATCTGTAAAAGAAAAACGTCTTGTGCTAGACCCAATTTCAGTTGTTTTCCCAATTAAATACTGCCGCGCACATAAACTTTCTTATAAATTGTTTTTCTAAAACATTAGATAAATGTAAATAAAATACAAACTCAAAAGACGCCATTTGGCTGTGTAGCGTTTTTAAAGTGGTTCTTGAAGTTTCATACTAACAAACCAACATGCAATGGTGGCGGTCACAGCAGGTTTATTTGCAATTTACCCTGATCACACATCATAGCAAAATGATATTTATTTTGACCAACAAACATCTTAGTCACATAATTTAGACTAACTTAAACCATATTTGAACCTTGCAGTAAAAAAAACAATGCCAAAAATTAGTAACAAAATACCCCAGGTGGTTATTACTAATAATATCACCCCGGTCACAAATAGGATAGCTCCCAGGATTGTAGAGAAACAATTACTCGCCCAAACAAAAAGTTAAAGGAACAAGAAACAGCTGGGGAAACGCAAGAAACTTTACAAACCTTGACAGCAAAGCCAAAAAACACATACAACCTTCATCAGCTGCAGGCACAACAACGGCAAAAAAAAATAAATTTTTATAAATTTTATGTGAAGTCAAACCAACTTAGGAGTAGCGCTACTTAGCGCATTTCTAAAAAAACTTTTAAAAGCAAACAATTCTAAATAATTGATCTAAAAAAATTACCAGATTTAAAAAGGAGTTTTAAAGTTTCAAATTTGTCTTTATTCCCAGCACTTCAACAATCGATGGTATCAGTTTACTAAATTATGTCAAAATTGCTCTGTTAATTTTATAGTTAGTAGTAATGTTGTATATCTGTATTGTTGCCAAATTTGATCAAAATCTAAAGTATAATTTTTAAAATATATTTTTTTTTATACCTAACAAACAACATATTTACCCAGGTCTAGCAAGATTACTAATACTACATGGTAAGAAGTTAAAAAATTGCCAGCAAGTTTATTTGCAACCCACCCAGATCATACATCATCAAAAAATCATCTTTTTCGGCCAAAAATCGCCTATTCAGCCCTTAGGCCTCTCAAACTATTTGCGGTATTTGATTGGCTGTAAACCACAATTTCATATGATGACGTCATACCTTAAAATCTGACAGTAGTAACAAATCATAATAAACATTGAAAATAATGTTTTTTATTGAGCCAGGCGAAAAAATATGGAGTGTAACTCGTGCCAAAAGGCTTTAGCAGCCCTTCACTTTAGCAGCCCTCACTCGCTTTGCTCGTTCGTGCTGCTAAAAGCGACAGGCTGCTAAAGCCTATTTTTGGCCCATGATACACTATATACTATACTAGTGTTTGTCATTTACATGTTCAAACTAAATACAAGAAATAATATCTATTGCCGACGAAAGAAATATTTACTCGTAGTACAAGGCTTGCTAAAAATTTGATTATATTCTAATGCGGTTGTTTCCTTCGCAAAACAATGGCAAACCAGTACAGTATCTGTTTGCCTAGTAAACCCACTATAGTAGTGTGGTTTTGATTCCACGTTAAAATTGTACGTTTGTGTTCAACTATTATCGCACACCACAAACATACAAAAATTGCGCCACATTTGTAGCAAGTACGTCAAAAAAATATTACGCACAGCTTAGCAAACTGTAAATTAAGGTGTGTTTGGACTGTCTGAAGACTATTTTCACTTAGCGCACGCATAAAAAAGGTGGTTTTGGAGTAATAGACATATTTATATCAATTTTTGCGTTTTTGAATGGTTTTTTGCATTTTAAGCAAAAACTATGCATTTTAGCCAAAAATTATCTATATTAAAAATTGTAGAGCAAAAATTTCCAATCGATATCAGGTTATTTGAATTTTCCTATAATTTTTCTTTTTTTTGCTAGAGGACGCGGAAAATAAAGTCACAATTTTGCGCGCTTATTACGATCGGAAATTTTGTGTTTTATCTCTTATAATTGGTCTCTTGTAATTTTTCCAGAAAATGCATAGTTTAGGTTGAAAATCTAAAAAATCAGCAAAGGGTCACAACTTGCGACGTTTTTCAACATTCTATAGCAAAAAATTCTCTCATTATAAAAAAATCTAAACAGCAATTATCAATCAAAAATTTTTTGTTCTACAACTTTGATCTCTTTTAATTTTTCACAAAAATGCATAGTTTTGGCGTTCAGCGGAAAAAAAATACTTTATTTTCCGCGCCTTTTAGCGGAAAAACGGAAAACTATAGAAAAATTCAAATGGACTATATCAATTGGAAAATTTTGGCTCTACAACTTTTAATATTAATAATTTTTGACCAAAATGCATAGTTTTTGCTAAAAATGCAAAAAAATCAAAAACGCAAAAACTGATATATTTATGTCTATTACTCTAAAACCATCTTTTTTCATGCGTGCGCTAGGTGAAAATAGTCTTCAGACAGTCCAAATACACCTAACTATTTAGATGGTTAAGCTGTGAGTAAAATTTCTCTAAAAAATATATAATTTAAAAGGACTACTATATAAAAAAAAAAACGATATTCCGCTACCAGAAAAAATCAAAGATTGTACAAAAACAATACGCAATTACAAGATAATTCTTGGGTGCAATACTAATGCACATTGCATGACAAAACATCGACATAAAACGCAAGAAGTAAGAAACTTCTAGAATATGTTTTAAAAATTAACATAATTTGTAAAAGGTATAAGAATAAAGTAACTTGTCTAAAATTTAACATTGAATCTACAAAAACATTTTTACAAGAATACAAAAACAGCAAAAACAAATCATAAACTGTAGACAATAACAAAAATGTTCCTTCCCAAGCACACCATCAACAAGACTACATATTGGAATAAGAAGCTTGACAAAGTAAAGGCAACCACTAGAAAGCTGATTAGCAATAACAAAAGAAACGATATCTGGAAAAAACTGATTCCTAAAAAAAATATTGACATTAAGAACAAGCCTACATGTTTTTGCCTCCAGAAGGCGCTGCTAAGCCAATATTGCATTGCAAATATTGGATCCCTGTTGAGCTATTGCAAGCACACTTTTCAGGCTCTACGCTGGCAAAAACTCCTAATGCCTCACAAACAAAAAACTAGTAAACAATTGCAAGTTAAAATAGAGAATTGTTACGGATAAAGCATTTAAGTTATTAGAAGCTAAAGATCTATTCCACCATATTACGAAAGTTGATCATTTATTCGTTATTGGAACCTTCTTCTTATTATCTATCATAGTATATATAATAACTTTTTCAACCTATTTCAAACCCAAAATAAAACAATGACTCATCTTATATAAACTAAATTCAAAATCCTTTAACTATTAGAAATTTATTATTTATGTTGTAATAAACACGAAGTCTATTTATATACTAGTTTAAACTGCGGCAAATAAAGGTTCCATGTTTAACTATTATTACACATTATTAATGTACAAACTTTTAATAGTAATTATATTTTTTCGAAAAATAATTTACCTATAAAGTAACTCTCTAAAACTATTAAACACACCTCCAACAAGATCATTAAGTAAAACAGGGTTTAACAAGGCAAGAGCAAATACTAGAAAACTGTTCAATTAAGCCAAAAAGAACGGTGACTGGACTATTTATAGAACCAGTCTCACGGTCATAAAAAAACTAAAAAAGAATCAAAGGAGATACTGTAAAGACGTTTAGAGCAATTTCTTAACAAATACCGCATTGATAACATTAGATCCATGCGGACCAAAAACAGAAAATACACAGAATCGGTCAAGGGCACTCTGCAAAAGCTGCTGCAGACACACTTTCTGTGTTCTACGCTAAAAGAAAGGCAAAGACCACAACCAATCAAGGCAACCTAAAATAGAAAATTAACATATTCAAACCATTCAAGTTGCCAAAAACCAATAGAATTTAACCCATCATGCAACAGAAAAACTTTACAAGTCTAAAAAAACCTATATGCATGATTTTCAGAACAAGCTTAGCACTTTCACACATATTGAGCAGTTGGAAAGCGGTTAAGTTAGTATTTATACCAAAGCTAGAGCAATCTTTAAAATAGTTGAGAAGTTTATACAAAATAAAGCACTAAAAACCCGCCCACTGCACTAGCACCAGCCGGTAAAACTTTGCAAAATAGCTATACATCAGCTAGTTAGCAAGTGCAAAACACCAACTAATACAATGAAATAGTTTTATACTATATATTGCAAAAAAAAGAAGAGCCGAAGAATAGATTTGCTCGCCTAGCAACCACCAGGAAATGTACTTTTATTTTAACTATGGCACTAATTATGGATGACCTATACTACAGATACTCAACAATATGGGCGCCTTTGCCTTAGGCTACGCCAATGATCTTACCATCTTTGTACGGGAAATTTAAAGCAAATATGATACAGAGTGCACTAAATACCGTTAAAGAGTGGTAAAAAAAAACTTATCAGAAAACTAAACACAAAAAAAACAAAAAATATCTAAAACGCACGCTTGGTACTAGGAAAAACTTCCACACACATCTGACTTATATAATCACTAAGACTTTTTGGGTATTCTTTGCAACCAAAATGATAGCCGGCAGCGTAATGAATAGACAAAAAAAATACCTGGAACAGTTAAGAGAACTATCTGGTCCACATATAAGATTTAAGAACAGAATCATCAATTTACTTCAACAAAAATTAAGAAAAGCAAACTTAGCTACCCTTGAGCAATTATGGTTCTGTTTTTAAGGTAGAGGTGACTGCCATTGAGTGGTGCGCAAAAATTATTATCAAAACAAGACTATACCCCGACAGACCAATAACTATAATGTCAAACAGTCAAGCGGCATTGCAAGCAATAAAATTTGCTAGTAATAAAATTCAACTTAGTTATGGCCTGCATAAACAATCTGAAAGCAGTTGCCACAATCTGCCTAATCTGAATACCAAAAGTCCGAAAGAAAAAAGAAAATTTCATAGCAAATAAGCTTGCTAAAAAAGAAAGAAAAGGGATATTTACTGGACCAGAACCTGCTTTTGGAGTCTCATACAAAACCGGAAAAAAATTAACCGCAACAGACTTAAGGCAAAACACAGCAATTGGAAGAACTGTAACGAATTGACCTACTCAAGGATATCCTAACAGGACCATTGCATATTACTAACAAAACCTTGATAACACAAATGAGTCAAATCAGTTTGCAAAAACTCACAGAACTGATAACCGAAAATGGATCCCTTAAGCCGCGGGTGTATGAAAGAAGATAAAACTCCAATACAGTATTTGAGTAAACAAAACTTACAAACTTTAACCAATAGCCTCCTTTGGCAAACACATCATTATCAAAGCAGAGCTAAATAAAACTTCTCTAAAGTCTTTATAAACAATTGCAAATCTTAATACTATTTTTATAGACAATCCACTTAGTCCAGTTAACATACATTAATTAATTAACTTTAAAAGATAGCTCCAATAAATAAAAGCTCAAGAAAATTCAACTATTTCAGTTTCACCAGTCCAAAACTCATATACTTATTTAATTAACAACCATCACTTTTTGAAAATTAGCCGTAGTTTATCAACGCTACTTACAAATCCGTAATAGATATTATTAAATGCAGTAAGGCATGTTTAACTACCATTTTACTTATATATTGTTTATCTGTGCTCTTATAGACAACCAATAATAATCAATCAATATACATATCTAACAAACCATCTTTTTTCAAATAAAAATCTATTATCAATATTTTTATCGTAAATTTTTGTCAATTATACTACCACTACTCTCTAATTTTTTTCTAACCTTGCTTTTCCTGTCCTCATTCATTATCCTCATTCAACAAACAAACACAACCAAAATTCTTTAAAACCAACGTGATACTACCGATACTCATTTTATTTGTATCTATTTGTGTGCAATATAACTTATCTATCATTCTATAAATATTGATTTTTTTTTGTTATGACTTTCAACTTTGCTATATTTTCTGCAATGAATGCCCAGCGCAGAAAACCTAACCTAACCTAAACTAACCTAACCTAACCTATATATTTACATATATGCAACAGATCAACACAATTATTATTTACTAAACTATTTTATATAGATACAACAAAACTAAAGAAAAAACTTAAAATGAAACAAAAATTAGTTATTAAAACTAATCTGCTAGCTGGACTAACATTGTTTTCGTACTAATCCCTTATTATACGACAAGCACACAACTCCACATACATATACAGATTAAATTTATAGATGCATTATGCTAAACTTGAATCAAATATTTAACTTTTTAAAACACGGAATTAAACCCTCTTTAAGTATAAATAATTTTTAGTAAAAATAATTATTGCACTTAATAGTCTTCATATCAACTATAACTTTCCAGCCCATAAAGCACGTCTGGTTAAAAAAAGCAATTACTTTACATTGACTAGAGGAATTTTAATTAAAATATAAAAACGTGACGTGATTTTAATAAAAGAATTAAATACAATAATTGTCAAAGTAATTTGTATACAAAAATAGGGACCATTTTCATAATAAAGCAATTTATATATCAACAGATGAATGATACGTGCATGCATGCAAGTATTGATTTCGACTGTTGCTTTATATAAAATTCACCTAGAATATTTATTGATTTCTGAATTGTCCATCCATCTAAAGTAGTTTTCAATTTTATTTTATTTTATTTTATTTGTTTAATTTGAGTTGTTTGAATTATCACTATTATTACAATAGACAAAAAGAATATATCAGTTCATATGATTGCATTATTGCGTTTAATATTTCAATCGATATTAATTATATATAAAAAATTGATACAATTGTGATAACGATAACGGTTCGTTATTCATTCAGAAATAAACAATGAATTATATAATTATCTACTGCGACAACTACAATTATTTACTCATTCACGTATCATGTATTGTGTTACTGTTATTTGTTTGAAAAATATATATTAATTATTGCTGTTGACATTAATAGTAAATTTTCTTGATAATTTATGTACAATCAATTATTTTCTAATGCCAAAATTATTCAAAATTATTTAATTATTTCGATGTTCGTCACAGCTCAAACTCTGTGAAACTTAGCACTCATACCGTTTGCTGACTAAGGTTCTAGATTATAATATAAAAAAAGTATAACAAAATATCACGGTTAATAAACAGTTAAACGCACAAAACTAAAACAGGTTAATCAAAGCCAGTAAACAGCAATATGCAAAAGTAATTTCTGAGGTTTGTGGTATGTTGTGAGAATCTAAACGTTTTAATAAAAGTTTTGTAATTCTATTGACAAAAGAAGTCTGAAATATTTATATTAGTCTGTTAGAAATAAAAATTTAAAAAATAGACTTCTGCAGAATAATTAAACAAAATAATAAAATATAACATATGTTCCTAGGACATTAATGAAGGACAAACAGAATGCTTTATTTGAATACAGAATTGCAAATATTAATTAGATTGCATCTACATAGTGAATATATAGAAACTATGATTTTAATAATAAATGTTTTTTTTTAAATGTAACAATACATCTTGTTTACATAAACAACAACTTATGTAAACATACTTTATTATAAAAGTATACAAAGAAACTTTTAATGCCAATTATTTATAAAAATAACTTCAAGCACAAAGCGAAATCTTCCTTATAACACATTATTACTTATTAAATAATCAGCTTACGTAAAAGTTGAAATTGAAACTTAAAGTTTTTGCATTGATAGCAAATAATTATTCATGACTTAAAACTTAACAGAACTTTTAAACTGTCGATAAGTCTGAATGATCTCATGGTGTAAATAATTGAATAGAATCTAACGGATTTCAGATCGTCTGAGATTTCCAACACATTAATAATTTAAATCGATCTAATGAATTAGAACTATTAAGATAATTAATGTGTGCAACTATTTAATTAAATATATGTTTTATTATCGTATAAAATGCACGAAAACAACCATCGCAGTTTTTTTTTAATTTGCATTAATTTGATAAGAAGATTACCGACACGCATATAGCTTTTATATAATACGTAATAAATAAATTAACATCATCAACATCAAGTTTTTGCAAGAAATGTTTATCAATTATAAATTCTGAAGAAATATTTGCTGTTCATTTAACTCAGTTGAAATTTATTATCAGTAAATAAAGGAGACTTATAGGAAGTCGTGTAAAAACGTGGTTGTAAATTAATTTTCTCCTTTTATTAATTAAGTTCCAATAAATTTATGAGGTGAATGTAAATTGCAGCCAGCACGTAATACTCGATATTGATTTATTCAATATTGTTAATTAAATACGAATCAATTATTTATTAAAATATCAATACATAATAAAAAGTTTTAGAGGGATATACGTATCAAAATTAAAAAAATGAATATAAACATGACATTATGATGTAAATACTCACTTGAATAAATCCGAAAATTGAGTTTGATCAGAAGATCATTTTATTAAATTGATTACAATAATATTTTTTTAATTATATCCAGTGTTATGATAAATTTTATTGTAAATAAATACAGTATTTCTTTAAATCATAAAGTTATTGTGAATACACAGATATTTGTTCCATTTATATAAATGGTGTTGTTTTTGATTATTATTGGTTGAATAAATTGTTTAATTAAAACAAAATCTTTATAATTAATTATTTCGTGTAGAATTTAACTGTATTACAGTCTCCTTCACACACAAACAGTTCAACGTTTCTCCTAATAGGGAGCATTGCGTTAACACCTTTGATAAATTAGTAAACATAAGTTGTTAAATAGTTACTGTTGTTTTATGTAAATTGTCTCTTCAACCAGTGAGATGCTAGGCACACTGATGATGAGTGCATACCCTAAAACACGAGTGTATGTGTCTTTAACTGGATGAAAAGGCAGTTTACATAAAATACAGGGTACAATATGAAAGTAATGCGCATTTTCTATTAAAAATAGATTTATTGATCGTACTAGTACAAACGCTTAAAATACTTCGAAATACTCTCCCCCTGCATCAATACACTTTCGAAGACGTGCCTGCTACGCCTGGAAGGCACTCTGAAACACCTCGACAAGAATGTCTTTTATTAACCTTGTAACATGCTTTTGGATGTTTTCCACTGACTCTCAATGCTTTTCTTTCAGCTCTCTCTTCATTCGGAAAAAACAACAAATAAGTAAAAAAGTTGCACGGAGCCAAATCGAGACTGTAAGGCTGGGGGACCACCGAGGTTTTGCTATGGGCCAGGAAGTTGGTAACGATGACGCCCGTTTGACTAGGGGCATTGTCATGGTGGAGCTTAAACGTGTCTTTGATGTCAGTCCTCACGCGCGCAATTCGGCGTTTCAATCTTTTGAGCACCTTGAGGTAAAAGATTTAGTTGACAGTTTCTCTTTGCAGTATAAACTCAAAATGGACAATTCCTTGGACGTCAAAGAAGATAATGAGCAACGTTTTGATGCAAACTTGCTCAATCGCGTTTTCTTGAGGCGGGAGGGGATAATTTTGTGTGCCACGCGCTGCTCTGCCTTGTTGGTTCTGGGTCGTACTCGAACATCCAAGATTCGTTTCGGGTTATGACAGAATTAAGAAAGTCCGGTTCATTTTGAATCAAATCCAAAAGTTCTTATCAGCGCAAAATCGCGCTGTGTTACAAAGTCAAAAAACTCACTTCACGCGGAGACACGTTTTTCCGCTCAGAACAGTCGGAACTTGGTGACCGGCTGCTTTAGAAGAGCAGATCCTCGACCGATTTTACCGGACTGGGATGGATAGTCGCGTCACAATAAAGTTATGCGCATTACTTTCATAATGAACCCAGTACATCATTTATTAGTTTTAAAAAATTATTTAAAGTTAAATATCTTTTAAAATTTGCAACTGTAAGCCAATTGCGTAGCTGTAAGTAGCATTTAGCCAGTGTAGCATTTAAGAAATCACATCTCAAGTCAATCAGTATAATAGTTTCACAATGTTTTGATAAAAAAGCTCTCGTATTTAGAAAACACGTTTAGAGCACAAGTACGTAGATTTGCAATCCTCGTTAAACAATCAGCTAACCACTCGGAAACTGTGCCCCAAACTGTTGAATTAGACGCAAATTTGATTAAAATTAATGTTTCTAAAATAAGTTGATTTCAGCATATTAGTTGCCAAATAAACAGCTAGTAACAGCAGATCTCAACACTATACTAGACTTTAACTCAAGGCATTCAGCTTGGCAAGCAGACCAACACATGCTAAAAGCAAAGTAATGTTTAAGTGTGCCCAGGGTAAGAGCTATAACGTACTAGGACCAAACATGCCAACTTACATTGCTTTACTTAAGAACCTTACTCAAACTGCTATTTTGGATAGTACTGACTCAGCTCAGACCACAGCCCAGTAATTTTAGATCTTTATAAAAAGTTTGAAGAAAAGGTCAAGGTCAAAGGTCCTTGACTTTTAAACAGCTGAAAAGTTAACAGCGCGTTCATAATATCATCTCGTTAGCAATAGAAAAATCTAACAAAACTTTGCCAAAACTTGGATCAAATCAATTGGGTCTTGACAAAGAGTTCAGAGAGCAATGTTTATCAAAATCGTATCAGATATAAATGACAAAACTCGACAAATCAAACTGATTTAAACAGCTCAATGATGAGGCAAAAAAGCAATCAAAAACCACAAAAATTAATACTGAAATATTGGTCTCAAGTCCTTCAACAAAAACAATGATCTGATGTGGATAAGTGCTTAAAAATAAATGTGCACCGCTTCCTTTCATTCATGACAAAAAAGACCTTCAATACACTTTGTAAGACAAAGCCAAAGCGCTTGCTGTCACTTAAACGTTAACGTTTCAAATTCAATCCGAAGTTAATAAAACTGGTTGCTTCCTATCTGAATAGAAGGACTCCGTAAAGCTGATACGTGTTTATCTCTCTCTCAATCAAGGCAGGGGTTTTTTATTATTTTTAATGCTCTTCAACTTGTATGTATCAGACACATAATACATCACGCTTTTTGTAAAAAATTGCTCAGTACGCTGTCAATTCTGCACTATTGTATACTTTAAAGCATCCAAAAGTCATCACGCTAAGACTGCAAGCTGCTTGTAAAGCACTTGAAACTTGGCTAAGGTACTGGAAAAAAATATTCTTCACCAGAACGTTTATCTAAACGGCGCTCCAATTTAATAGATGGATACTGCTAAATACCTAGGAATAGTTAGATAGAAACACAACTTTCACATATCGGCCATACTACGTTTAAGTAAGCAATCGTTAAGTCCGCTGCTGCGCAGAAACAGCAATATAAGCACTAGCAACAGGTTATGACTATTCAAAACTATTATTTACTCAATATTGACATATGCATGTCCAGCTTATGGGTATAGCAGCTTCTACCTATCTTAATAGGATAGAATCTTTTCAACGTAAGACTGAAAAGAATCTTTAAAAAGTATTACTACTTTGTAACAACCAACTGAGAGCAAACACTGGATGTTATCCCATTAAAGATCACTAGTTGGACTTAGCAAAAAATTTTTTTATAAAATCGATAATCATTTAGAGTCTGAGTTATCTCGTTTTGCAAAAGAAGACAAGCAGATTTCAAAACACAAGTAACCGACCAACATTTTGGACGTACAACAAAAATTTGTAGTTTTTCCACTACCGCCATACAAAATCAACGTCTTCAAGGTAGGAGCAGTTTTATTAAAAAACTGTACACAAAAATGTGTAAAACTTCCTGTGTATACACCAACGGTTCCCTAAATTTATTTTTAAATAATGTTCTACTACAGTCATTTTGTTGCGCTTTTGGGGGTTTAATGTACAATTTTTGCTTCAGAAAACGTTAGTATTTGTCAAAAAAAATAACTTGAAAAGATAAGGATACTGGGTATAACAGCAGAGAAAAAGGCAAACCAGAAGATAAAAACGAAAAAAGCTAAGCCGGGGCCAAATAAGATTCCCACAAAAATTATTAAACTGCCGGTAAAGAAAGTACTAAAACCTGGGAAAGAAAAAAGAGAGTTGCCATAAAAACTCTCAAAACATCCATGAAAAAAAGAAAGACCTGCAAAAACAAAAAACAAACTGACAAAAACGACACAACCTGTCAGAAGCTCAGCAGGATACAAAAAAATTTAAGGTTTAGAAAATCGCAGAAAATAAACTGAGTTTAATACGTAAAACAAACGTTTGGATAAGTAGTTAATAATAATTAATGTTAAGAATACCCTTAACATTGCGGTACAGGCATATAACGGTAAAGACAATAGAAGGCAGGAACATATTAAGTCATATAGTAAAATTAATAAAAACTACTTCATAGATCGTATAATAAAAAATTAAAACACAAAATAACAGAAGGGGTTTAGTGCTGTGTCTCTATTTTTGAAACCCCCTAAATTTTTATGGTTGGACACCCTAAAATAGGTAATGCTACTAGCATGTACCAATAAAAAAAAACGACAAAGAAGAAGAATATTTAACAAACAGAACTCTCACAAAATTTAAAAAATGGCTGAAAGAACACAGACTATAAATGGCAACTGAGAAGAAGAAGACGGTAATAATAATAAAAAATAAATAAACAAAAACATCAATTTTGCATTGGGACAAAACAAAAAGCCAAAGAAGATGCTTAGGTACCTAGGAGTAGTCATTGACAAAAACCTAACGTTTGGAAACATGTAAAACTGGTGGCAGAAAAAAAAACAAAGTTGATGCCCACGATAGAGAAAATATGCAAAAGTAAGGCGTAAAAAGTAAAAAAATATAAAGTAGTGCACCTAATTTGACAAAAACAGAATAACGTTAAATAACGTTCAAAGAAGTTTGGCTATTAGGGTCTGTAAGGCATACAGAATGATTTCGACAAACGCAAAACATTAAACAAGTAACAGAATATATGGGCAAAGTATGAAAAAAACAGTAGATCTTTAAACTAAACCCAACATAAAAAAGTAGATAAAGAAAAACCATAAAGAAATAAACTATTACCTCACACAATGACTTCCAGGTCATAGTAAATACAAGTTAACGCAAAAGTCACCATCAAAAGATGCTATAGTTTTTGCAAATGGTGGAAATGTCAATTCTGCTTTGACATTTGAGAAGTAATCAGATACAAAATACACGTCAATAAGATATGAATTGCTATACTCCTCGAGAACGCGGAATAATTGTTTCAATTTTTTTGCGTAATAATTCGTCGATGATGTTGGTGCAGCGTGAAGACGTAAATTTCCCGGTCATCCGACACCACCTAGGCAAACACTACAGCGCTTAGCTGCTCGCCTAAAAGAGTGTGGATCAACGCGAGAGATGCTGTCAGGTCTGGGCGGCAGCAGCAGCAGCCGTTCTGCTAAGAATATTGCGGCTGTGATTGAAGATGTCGCAGAGGACCCAGGAGTATCAACGCAATTGTGCATCAAGCGACGGTCTTTACAGAAAATGACAAATCCATATCCACGATTTAATCCATTTCTATCGATCATTATACAGATTTGATATATAGGTTCGATTTTTTCGAATATAGGCACTAATTCATCTTCAAATAAGTTGCGCGGTAATTTGCCGATAAATAATTCACATTCTTTTGGTGGAGAATTGATATATTCAGAAGCAGTGTAAGTCCGTTGTTCGTTAGTCTGAATAAATACATATCCAGTAAGTTGGATTAGTTTTTATGCAGCGACTGTTCAAGAAAGAATGCATTTCTGTTCACATTCGGGCGTTTATCTTAGTTTCCCACTCTACGAATAGACGGTTTTTGTTGCTTTAGAAGGTCAAACACATTAAATTAAAATCTTTGTAAATTGTGAAACAGGATATAATAGATATTGGAACTAAAAATAAGCACAAAATTGCACCACATGTTTGAGTTTTGTTATTATAAGAAACTGTTAAATTCATAATTAAATATTTTGGTTTAATAATAAATTTACCCTACAAGCAAAGTTAAATAATCAATGGCGTAACTAACATTGTTGTGCCTCGCCCTAGTATATTATACAGTTTAAAGATAAATGTGACAAGGGAGAATAAAAGTTTATTTTTGAATTTTGACCAATACACTAATAATATTTATTTTTGATTTAAAAAACTTATTCTTTATAAAAATATTGTACAGAAATTGCAAAAACAATTAAAATATTCCAAAAAAGCAATCAAATTAAAATATGTTTACGTTGTTTTATTTACCATTTAAAGAAGTTATTTTTGTCTACTACTACTACCAAGACTTGGCCATGGTCTTCTATTATTTACCTATCATTTATTGGAATACCATGTATGTTTTTTTAGTGTTTAGTCTCTGTATAATATTTTATGAAAATGTATCATTGTGATTCAAAAAAAGGTTTTGTAAAACAAATATTTTAGTTTACTTCCAACTATCCAACATGCCTCAACGCTTGTAGTATTGCGCAAGCTTGCACTCTTAAATGTTATCTATTATGAGAGATTGTTGATACGTAAACGTTATACCAAGTGTGCATATCTCACCATAAAGAACCTGATCTGTCTTTGGTCATATGGTCATATGTACAGGTATAACCTAAAGCTATACTCTCTTAGGGTTTGTTTGAGTCGCTTTATAACAGCATTTCTCTTAGTGATTTGCACACGGAAGCTATTGCTCAATAAAATAAAAGCTTTTTTGTACTTTTAGGGCCGGTTTTTCCACTTCTCTATAAAGTTGCCAATAAAATTTATCTTGTTGATTATTAGAAACAGTGTATTTCCATATACCCATAACTCTTATCTTCTCTATAAGTTAATTTATCTAATCGATAAGTTATTTGACAGTTGAAGCAGACCATAAGTATTTATTGACAAAATAACCTATAGTATTGTATAAACTTTTATGAACTTTAACATGTGGAATTGAAGATTTGGAACTTTTACTAGATGAAGAATTTAATAATTTAGTTGATATTGTTAATCTTGAATGTAAGCCATATTCTGTAAGACCCGGAGCAGACAATATGAATTTTTGGGATAATAATGAGTATTTAGTAGAAGATTTCAACTATCCAAGGAAATTGTAAATAATATTTTAGACAAGCGCGTAAGGGCAGCAACGCGGCAGTGCTGCGGCAGGATTTGAGTTGTTTTCGATCGTTTGGCAGTGTCTTTGAATACGTGCTGCGGCAGCAAATAGCAGCAATGCAACGTACCTCAAACAGTTTCAGAAAGATAGACGCGTGCTTGGCGCGTGTTCGAGGTAAATAAAATTACCCCGCGACATTGCAACAAAGCCGCGTTGCAACTGCTTCGCAGTCGTTTGTCTGCGCCACTATGTACAGTACAGAGAGCTAAAATGATGATTTTATTTAAAAACTTGAAAATGTTCCTTTGCAAAATGCAGGCAGTACATCAGCTGCTAGCCGTTCACCGCCAAGTGCGTGTAATCTACGCTCAAGCCATCCTTAATCTCGACCACAAAGAAAACAGCTTTTATCAAAAATCATCCTGAGCAATGAAGCCCATTTTCCATCTCTGTGAATACATGAATCATGAGAATTATTGCTTCTGGGGTATCAAAAATCCGCGTATAGCACACAAAAAATCATTACACCCGCTCAAAGTTACTGTATGGTGTGGTGTTTACGCTGGAGGCGCCATCGGGCTTTATTTTTTTTTAAACGCCGCGGGGAAAACAACTCCTGTAAACGGCATGCGCTACAGAGCCAACTTTCTTTTACCTTAACTGGACAAATTGGGACTGGAAAACATGTGGTTATAACAGGATGGAGCAACGGCGCATACTGCACAAACCACAACCAAAATTCTGAGGGCTGCATTTTCGGGTTGCCTAATCTCTCGTTTTGGTGTTTTGTATTGACCAGCAAGATTGCCCCATTTAACCGTTCTAGACTTCTTTTTGTAGAGTTTCATGAAGTCACGAGTCTATGTCAACAAGCCTCAGACTCTTAAAGCCCTCAAAAAGAATATCCGTCAGGAATGCGGGAACCTATCATCAGAAGTTCTGGCAAGAGTATGATCATCAATTCTGGCGGCGGACACTTGACTAATATCGTTTTTTTTTTTTTTTTTTGCTATTATTAATTTTTTTTATTGTCATATAAATTATAAATAATAAATAATAAATTGTTAAGTACAGTGTCAATTTGAATGTATAAATATAAATTATTCAATTATAAATTATTCAATTTAATTTTTTTTTTTTTCTCTCCCCACTTGCTGCTTTGCATCTTTCCATGTATGGTCGGCTGCAGAGCTTCGTATTCGGGGCACCATTTATCTTCTTTTTTTTTTTTTTTTTTTTTTTTGTGTGTGCATTATCCTTTTTTTTTAAATTAATTTGTTTTTTTTAGTCTTGTTATTATGTAGTGTTCTTTTATTTTTGTTTTAAATTCTTTAAAAGTTTTCGTTTTTTTTATATTTTCAGGTAGTTGATTGTACGTGATTAGTCCATTTCCTAGTATTGTTTTTTTTCGCTTTTTCTGTTCTTGTTGTGTGTACATATATATTACTTCTTCTTCTCGTGTTATGTCCGTGAATTTCTTTGTTTAATATTATTTGTAGATTTGTTTTAATTTCTTTATTTTTAACTTTATATATTAGTTTGCATTTTTCTATTTTTATTTTTTCGTTAATGTTTGTTTCGTTAATTATTTTGTATATTTCTTCTGTTGGTGTTAGCTTTGAAAGTTTATGTATTATTTTAAGTATTTTGTTTTGTTGTCTTTGGATTTTTTGTATATTTGTTTTTGTTGTTTCACCTCATATATTTATTAAATAGTTAATTTTTGCTAAATAAAGTGAGTGGTATATACTTATTGCTGTTTCTTTTAGTATGCATTTTCTGGCTCTATAGACAGCTCCTATTGTTGCTGCGCTTTCTTTTAATAATTTGTTAATATGTGCATCCCAGGTGAGTTTCTCGGTTAATATTATTCCTAAGTATTTTGTCTGTTTTGTTCTAGTAATTGGTATGTTATTTATTACAATTTTTATGTCAATATCTTTTGTGTTTTTTTGTCTTATTACCATATAAGTTGTTTTTTCTTCATTTATTGTTTGTATGTTTTCGTCGTACCATTTAGTTAGTTTCTTAATGTCTGCATTTATGTTTCTTTCTATTGCTTCTTTACTTTTTCCGTGATATATAATACATGTGTCATCAGCATACGTATATATTTCACCAGTCAGATTTATGTTATATATATATCATTTATGTATAGTATATACAGTATTGGTGCCAACACTCCACCTTGTGGTACTACATATTCTGCTTCCGTTGTTTTACTAAGTATGTTGTTTATTTGTGTTCGTTGTGTTCTGCTTTTAATATATGTTTTTAACAGTTTTAAATTTGTGTTTCTTATTCCTAATACCTCCATTTTTTTAATCAATTTGTTTTTGTCGATGGTATCAAAAGCTTTCTTCATGTCTATAAATATTGGTATAACATACTGTTTCTTGTCCAACTTTTCTGCTATATGTTGTATTATATCAGTTGTTATGCCCATTGTGTTTGATTTTTTTTTGAATGCGTATTGCTTTTTATTTATAATATTATGTTTGTTTATGTGTGTCATTAATCTGTTATATATTGCCTTTTCTGTAATTTTGCTCAGAACTGATATAAGTGATATTGGTCTATAGTTTTCACATTTTGATTTTTCTCCTTTTTTGTATATTGGTTTTATTATTTGTTTTTTAAGTATTTGTGGGTATTCACCTGTTTGTATCATTTTATTTATGAGTTTTTTCAATATTGGTGCTATTTCTTTTTTTATGACTTTTATCACTTCATGGGTTATTTGATCTTCTCCTGGCGCGCTTCTTATTTTTAGTTGTTGGATTATTTCTTCTATCTCTTCTTCTGATGTTTCGTTAAATGTAGCTTCTTCTTCAATTCTTGCGGTTGTTATTGTTTCATTGTCATCATTTTTTTTAATTTTTTCCGCCAATTTCTTTCCCACTGTTGCAAAGTAGTTGATTAGTTCGTCCGCTATTTCAGTTTCATTTGTTTTTGTTTGTCCGTTTTCTGTTATAATTTCAGTTATTTTTTGTTTTCTTTTCTTCTTTGTCTTGTTTAGCATACTATTTATTTCTGCCCATTGTTTAGCTTGGTTTCCGTTTGCATTTTTTATTTTGTTTTTGTAAAAAATTTCTTTTCTTTATTTTATTTTGTCTTCTACTTCTTTTTTCTTTTCTTTCAGTATTTTTTTTATTATTTCATTTTTTGGATTTCTGATGTATCTCTCTTGTGTTTTATTTCTATCTTTTATCATCGTTATTATTTCCATGTTTATCCACTTATTGTTTTCTTTTCTTTATATTTCCGTTATTTTTGTGTTTTGATTTATTGTGTTTTGTAATATTGATGTTAGTATGTCAAAATCTTTTACTGTTTCATTATCTATGCTTTCAAATTCTTTTTTGATTTTTTCGTAGTTTATTTTCTTTTTTTGTGCTTTTTCATATTTGGTTTTCTTACACATTGTGTTCCATTCCGTGATTATCGCATTGTGATCTGATAGTGTTAGCTTTTCTACTTTTATTTTGTTGTTGTAATCTTTTATGTTTGTTATCACATGATCTATAATTGTACCAGGTTTATCACCATTATTTCTCGTTACTCCTTCTTCGTTTATTTTATTTAAAATACAATGACCATTTTCTACAATTAAATTTCTGTAATTGTTTGTGATTTTGTTATTCTCTCTTAAATTTATGTTCATGTCTCCTAGTATTATATTTTTAGTATTAGTTTTTGTTAATTTGTCTATTACTTTTAAAAAGTCATCGTCTTTTGCGGTTTGTGGTTTATATATTGCTGTTATGTGTATGTTTGTTTTATTGAGTTTTATTGTTAATATTTCTGTATTATTTTCTGTTCTAATTTCTGTTACTGTTGTTGCGATTTTGTTTTTTATGTATATGGCAATGCCCCCACCTTTCATTGGTCTGTTGTTAAATATTGCGGTATAGTATGGTATTTGGAAGTATTTTTCTTCGTTTGTGTAAAGCCATGTTTCATTTATTACTATAACATCTGCGTTGTATAGCTTAGGTATTGTTAATATTTCATCAAATTTGTTTCTTATGCTTCTTGCGTTGTGTAGGTATATTTTTATTTTGTCCATTTCTGTTATGTGTTGTTATTTATATTTTTACTTTTAGGTTTGTTTTTATTTTGCATTTTCTATCAGCTCATTTATATGTTCCATTCCTTTAATTGTTATTGGTTTATCAGCTTCACTTTTTCTTGCAAGGATTCTACCTTCTTTATACCATATCCATCGGAATCCATGTTTTTTAGTTTCCTTGCTTCGTAGAATAAGTTGTTATTTGTTTGGGTTAATTGTTCTGATATGTAAATTTCAGTATTTTCACCTTTTAATCCGCATTCTTTTGTTTTAATTGATCCTTTTTCTTTTTTTGCTATTATGATTTGTTTTTTTATCTTCTGTTGCTTTTAATTTGACTAATATTGGAGTTGTTTTCGTTTATGAATTAAACTACAAGAAATTTATGTTCAGCAATGGACAAATCAAGGCTGATTATAGTGAAATGCCATGTCGATCATTGCTTACTAGTTCTATCCAACATCCTGGTTGGTCACCATAGCATTTATAAGCACTCCAAGGCAAGTGTTTACTCTCAATTTAATGATTTTATCAGTCTAAGCCAGTCAACCTAAACGGCTTATCTCTCCTAAAAAAATTTAAAACAATAAAAGAAGTATCTTTTTAATCATTTGTTATTTTGTTATTTCTCGTAAGAAATCTTGACAGAAAATCAGTATCATGTCTCCGCGGAACAAAATAAATCGCTTTACGGTTGAACATCGTTGGAAAATATTGCAAACTTATTTCCAAAGTCAATGTTGTGTAGCCCAAACAGTGCGTTTATTGAAAAAAAGTTTTAGCCAAAATGAGGTCCCCACTACGCGTGCTGTACGCAAGCTTGTGCAAAGTTTGTGAGACTGGCATGCTAGTGACCAACACGCCGTAATACGGTGCGCACTGACGATAATGTACCTGATGTAGCCAAGAGTGTGCGACTCAGTCCTGGAACATCGGCTCGCCATCAATCTCAGATTGAGCTTTAGAGCAGCTCGAAATGAACAACAATTTTGCTCAAAAAATAATCTTTTCTGACAAAGCGCATTTTCATTTTAGCGGCTATGTTAACAAGCAAAACTGTCGCATCTGGGGATTGGAAAACCCGCACGTGATTGTCTAGATGCCAATGCATCCTCAGAGATCGACAGTTTGGTAACATCATGGCCCATTTTTCTTTAAAAATGGACTTAGACAATTTTTAGTTTCAGCTATGCCACACAGCTCATGCCACAATTGATCTATTGCGCGTCAATAATCATATTATCAGCCGTCTCGGCGATGTGAATTGGCCACCTCAGAGCTGTGATTTGACGCCGTTAGAACAATCCATTAACTATTCAGGCCCTTAAGGCAAATATCAAGCAAGCCGTTTGTGAGATAGAGCCAGAATCCGTCACCAAAGTTTTGGAAAACTGGGTAGGTAGCCCATTCATGTAATCGTGTTCCATAAATAATGGAAATGTTTGTACTCTCGAATAAACCAATAATATACCAACAAAAATTAAGTTTTGTTCATTTTTTTTAAATTTTAAAAAGAGACCACTTAATGGACCACCCTTTATTTGTGTTTATTCCAGGTACATATTCAAAAGCAGCTTGTGCAGTAATAACACAAAGCATAAGTCTTAAAAAAAAAAGTTTTCAAAATTAAATAGTTTTCATTATCGCTGGTAGATAGTAAATTTGTTTTGATCCTTTGATAAAAGTCGTAGTGTTTCCTCGCGTCTAGTCGGCGACAATCTTTATCGTTTTTTATTGTAATAATTGTAATAAACATTCACAAAAAGAAAAAAAGTAATTTTAAAAATATTAATTATTTTCTGGTTTTGAATTTATACTCTGAAAAAACTACAAAATAACAAAAATCACAACAATTTAAACACATTAATTACCAGATTTATTAGTATTTAATACATTACTTCAATAAAAATAGATTTTATTCAATTTGACTTATTTAGTGGAATACAACGGTCGTCGCAATAAATTATTGTAAACATAATATAACACCATTTGCTTTTAAAATTAAACATATAATACCCAAATAACAATCACATTTTAAAAGATCTAAAGCATCAATTTGCAAACTTTATTTATCAACCTACACTATTAAGTTTTATAATTAACCTTTTGAGTTGAAAAGATAAATACTTCATATAAATTTTCCAAGCATAACATTTTATATCGCAAAGTTTAGAAATAAGTTTTTATTTTATAATTTTCTTACAAATAAATACATGTAAGCACCATACACTTATCAACGTAATGCTATTAAAAAGTTACGTGCAAGATATAATTTATAACGCAATAATAACTTTCTGTCTTGTATAAAATGCAATTTTGTCGGATTTAAGTTTATTTCAAGTTTGTGTTTTTATTAAGCTGAACCCACTTTGAACAAACTTTGCAATAAATTGCATTTATCTTACTTTGTTGATAATTGGTAAAATATGCATATTAATGTAATTTATAGATGGTTGTATGTTTTTGGTTTACTTTTACTGTTTACATTTTGTGATGCATTAAATATTCTTTAAATAAATAAATATACGAATAAAAAGTAATATTTTATAGCAATTTTTATGTCATCGCAATACTAAATGTCTATTTATTAAATATTTACATTTCTTGTACTTAACAAGTTATGTTATATTTAGCATGTGTATGAAAAATGTTGTCAATTTCTAAAATAATTTTTTATTTATTATTTTGAATATTTGTAAAATCTTTTGTATCAAATCATTTTCACTTAAGTAAATATTATAACAAACATAAAAAACGTGTTAAAACTGAATATATTTTTTTAACGTCTATGTCACTCAGACGTGACATTAATCAGAAATCCTTTGACACAGACAATTCTATTTTTACAATAAAAACTTTCGCATATATGGAGATCATATAGTTTTATCTTTGAAATTCAATTTAAATATACATTTGTATGTCTACTGTTATACTAGTCGTGATTCAATTGAACGTTACATTAATTCCCAGCAATCAAATCCACTGTATTCCATTGGTTAATTAGGGGTGATATAATTTCCTTACAATAGGTCTTCAATCAATAGACTGAATGTTAATTAAACGTAAACACAGTAATAGAAAGGGTGGCTTTTAATTATTGTGAATCATGATTAAAGGGAGATTGTGTAATGAATAAAAAAAAAATTTTATATTTGTTTCGTTTATTTTGTAAAATATTGTAATAATTATGTATTTAAATAATATTTTTAAATAAAAAACAAAATTATTTTAATTCATAGAAGTAGTAAAATGTTACAATATAATGTTTGTTATAAGTATGTGAAAGAAATACATTTTATTGGATGCAAACTTTTCCATAGATTTGTAAATATCTGAAAACCTACAGAAATGTTGACTCGAGGAAACTTTTATCCTACAGTTATTGAAAATCAAAGAATATGTATGCAGGCAACCGAAGGCGCGTTTTATCTGAGTTTGGTATATACTATGCGCATTTTTAAGTGAAGGGATGCGAATAAACACATTCTAAGACAAAGTATAGATTTTATGTACTAAACCACAATACTGCTCCCTATGTATAAATAAATTTGTTTATTTGTTTTTCAGTAGCTTTACTTTGTTATTTAAGCTTGAGTTTTTTATGTTATATCCACTGCAAAAAAAATCTGAGTTGAATTAAATAGTTTTACAAAATGGGCATAGTATACTTTGAGTCTTAGGTAAACAATATGTTAATTGTTGGCAATAATCATATTAAATAACATTGTTATTTATGTACAGCTACTCTAGCTGTCCAAGAGTGTGTTGAGATTGACTTATTCTATAAATTCCGCTCCTCTCGGTGATTAGAGACCATTATCATATGCAAACTTTATTGACTGCTACTCCAAATATTTTGGTAGATTTAGAATCCATGTAAAAGATGTTTTTTTAGTGGAGTTGTGACAGCTGATTTGACAGTTCTCGGTTGTTTTGAAGTTAGTTTAGTTTGGCAATTTATTATAATAAACTCACGCCGAAGCAACGTTTGCAAATTGTTCAAATTTATTTTAAAAAACATGGTTCAGTTTGAGAAATTTTTTGGGCATTATGTGCATTGTATGGTGTTTATAATTATCCATTAGAGCAATTAATTCAAGAAACAGTGCATCGTTTGTGTTAATTCGTCATCGTGATCAACAATTAAACTTGTGTCCACCCACTTTATAAAAAAATTTCTAAAAAGATCTTGGTTTACAAGCTTGCAAGATTCAACTTGTACATGAATTAAAGCCACACGATCATCATTCGTGTCGTACATTTGGTAAATGGGCCAAAGAAAACATTGCTACTGATTTTATTTGAAAATTTTGTTCAGTGATGAAGCACACTTTTGGTTAAATGGCTATGTCAACAAACAAAATGGTCGCATTTGGAAAGATAATAATCCACAAGCCATTGACAAAACACCATTACATCCAGAAAACCCGACATGACACAAAGGCAAGTTGTAGGTTTTTTATCGAAGTTTATTATGTAATATCACCGTTAAATGATAACCCGGTTAGAGTTGAAACTAGTTACGTTCTTTAATAAGTTTTATGTAAGAACTAGTGTAAACGATCAGCTGTTTGCAGCGTTGCTAGGTACCATCATTGCGGTACATTGTATTTTAATTTTTGCCACTTTCTAGGGCAAAATATTTAATGCAAAAACCATCGAGACCAAAGTGTCGCTAGTGCTGCATAGCAAACTATTATAAATGCGGCCGTTTGATTTTGCTAGCTTAAGTCAAAGTCCAGACTTTATCTCTCGGCTTTAATAGGTTCTATTAAGTCAAGTCAAAACATATTGTTGTTGCTGCACTACGGTTGGTCTTATTATGGTTGGATTGTTACTTCTCTGGTTGCCCGATGTGGTATTTTTCTAAGGCTAGGGACTGCAACTCATTCTAGTGCTTTTGTAAGTTAAAGGGACCGGGATTGGAGGACGCCTTCTATGCTTGTTAAATTCTTTTGCATAAATTTTATATATAGGGTATTTGAGGTTAGGTAAGAACTCCAAATAAGTTTTATTTGCTTGTTATAATCTTTTGTAAATGTTGTAGATATAAGATATTTGAGGTTAGGTTAGGTTCAACCTCTCAATCATTGCTTGTTATGATCTATTGCATACATTTTATATATAGGATATTTGAGGTTAAGTTTGACTCCCAAATAAGTCCTATTTGCTTGTTATGATTTTTTGCAAATGTTTTAAATATAAGATATTTGAGGTTAGGTTACGTTTAACCTCTAAATCAGTTCTTCATTGCTTGTTACAATCTTTTGCATAAATTTTATATATAGGATATTTGAGGTTAGGTTAGGTTTGACCCCCAAATAATTTTTGTTTGTTAGTTATATTTTGCAAATGTATAAGATATTTGAGGTTAGGTTTGTCTATCATTGCTTGTTATGATCTTTTGCATAAATTTTATGTATATAGGATATTTGAGGTTATATTTGCAAATGTATAAGATATTTGAGGTTAGGTTAGTCTATCATTGCTTGTTATGCTCTTTTGCATAAATTTTATATAAGATTTTTGAGGTTAGGTTAGGTTTGACCGCCAAATAATTTTTGTTTTTTGTTATATTTTGCAAATGTATAAGATATTTGAGGTTAGGTTAGTCTATCATTGCTGGTTATGATCTTTTGCATAAATTTTATATATAGGATTTTTGAGGTTAGGTTAGGTTTGACCGCCAAATAATTTTTGTTTGTTTGTTATATTTTGCAAATGTATAAGATATTGGAGGTTAGGTTAGTCTATCATTGCTTGTTATGATCTTTTGCATAAATTTTATATATAGGATATTTGAGGTTATATTTTGCAATTGTATAAGATATTTGAGGTTACGTTAGTCTATCATTGCTTGTTATGATCTTTTGCATAAATTTTATATATAGGATTTTTAAGGTTAGGTTAGGTTTGACCGCCAAATAATTTTTGTTTGTTTGTTATATTTTGCAAATGTATAAGATATTTGAGGATAGGTTAGTCTATCATTGCTTGTTATGATCTTTTGCATAAATTTTAAATATAGGATATTTGAGGTTATATATAGCAAATGTATAAGATAATTGAGGTTAGGTTAGTCTATCATTGCTTGTTATGATCTTTTGCATAATTTTTATACAAGATTTTTGAGGTTAGGTTAGGTTTGACCGCCAAATAATTTTTGTTTGTTTGTTATATTTTGCAAATGTATATGATATTTGAGGTTAGGTTAGTCTATCATTGCTTGTTATGATCTTTTGCATACATTTTATATATAGGGTATTTGAGGTTATATTTTGCAAATGTATAAGATATTTGAGGTTAGGTTAGTTTATCATTGCTTGTTATGATCTTTTGCATAAATTTTATATATAGGATTTTTGATTTTAGGTTAGGTTTGACCGCCAAATAATATTTGTTTGTATGTTATATTTTACAAATGTATATGATATTTGAGGTTAGGTTAGTCTATCATTGCTTGTTATGATCTTTTGCATACATTTTATATATAGGATATTTGAGGTTATATTTTGCAAATGTATAAGAAATTTGAGGTTAGGTTAGTCTATCATTGCTTGTTATGATATTTTGCATAAATTTTATATATAGGATATTTGAGGTTATATTTTGCAATTGTATAAGATATTTGAGGTTAGGTTAGTCTATTATTACTTGTTATGATCTTTTGCATAAATTTTATATATAGGATATTTGAGGTTATATTTTGCAAATGTATAAGATATTTGAGGTTAAGTTAGTCTATCATTGCTTGTTATGATCTTTTGCATAAATTTTATATAAATGATATTTGAGGTTATATTTTGCAAATGTATAAGATATTTGAGGTTAGGTTAGCCTATCATTGCTTGTTATGATCTTTTGCATAAATTTTATATATAGGATATTTGAGGTTATATTTGGCAAATGTATAAGATATTTGAAGTTAGGTTAGTCTATCATTGCTTGTTATGATCTTTTGCATAAATTTTATATAAAGGATATTTGAGGTTTAATTTTGCAAATGTATAAGATATTTGAGGTTAGGTTAGTCTATCATTGCTTGTTATGATCATTTGCATAAATTTTATATAAGATTTTTGAGGTTAGGTTAGGTTTGACCGCCAAATAAATTTTGTTTGTTTGTTTTATTTTGCAAATGTATAAGATATTTGAGGTTAGGTTAGTCTATCATTGCGTGTTATGATCTTTTGCATAAATTTTATATTTAAGATATTTGAGGTTATATTTTGAAAATGTATAAGAAATTTGAGGTTAGGTTAGTCTATCATTGCTTGTTATGATCTTTTGCATAAATTTTATATATAGGATATTTAAGGTTAGGTTAGGTTTGACCCCCAAATAAGTTCTATTTGCTTATTATAGTATTTTGCAAATGTTTTAGATATAAGATATTTGAGGTTAGGTTTAACCTCTAAATCAGTTCATTGTTGCTTGTAATGATTTTTTGCAAAAATTTTATATATAAGATATTTGAGGTTAGGTTTGACCTCCAAATAAGTCCTATTTGCTTGTTATGATCTTTTTCAGATGTTTTAAATATAAGATATTTGAGGTTAGGTTAGGTTTATCCATTAAATCAGTCTATCATTGCTTGTTATGATCTTTTGCATACATTTTATATAGATATTTGAGGTTAGGTTAGGTTTGACCCCCAAATAAGTCCTTTTTGCTTTTATAATTTTTTGCAAATGTTTTAGATATAATATTTGAGGTTAGGTTAGGTTCAACTTTTAAATAAAAAAATTTTTACTAGTAGTAAGTTCAAGATATACCCTACGGTCACCACTCTTTTGGGTTGATTCCTAAATTCATTTTTGCTTTGAGTTTAAACGTCCTAAATGCTCTCAAGTACTAGATGCTGCTTCTTGTCTTCTTGTTCAGTTTATTTCTTAGATACGTTTGTTTACCGTTTCCATTTTAGGAAGTTTTGTGACGTTGTATACTCTAGTATCAATGTAAGGTTTGCTGTTATATTTAATCGAATCACAAGGTATTCTTTCAAGTGTTAAGGAGTAACTAAGATAAAGTAGAGATAAATTAACGCAAACTTTTCTAGTAATCAATAATTAAATTGTGGCAGGAGCATTTTTTAGTCTAAGCGGCTTGGCCCATAAGTTGGTGAGTTTTCACCATGAGTGGTGAGCAGTTTGGTGCTCTCGATCATCGGAGTTTGGTAAAACCTCTGTTCTCATGAAAAGTTTATCAATTTATGGCGTGAAGATATTTTGCGTTTCCGGCCAACTCCAAATGCCATCGTCGGCGCAAAAATGTTAAACAATCTCAAGAGAAGCGATGTGCGGAAAAAAGGACCAAATTCTTCAGAGAACCCGCTCGTGCGTAAAATCGATATTTGGGATTCCGGCTCTCAAGATCTAAAATATTTGTAGACCATTTACACTTATAGAGACGCCTTTTGCCGAGTTGGTGAAGCCAACATGATTTTTGTGCGTGACGTCAATTGTGGGCAAGAAATTGCACATAGCCAAACGCTTGGTGCTAAGCACGTGTATGAAAACACAACACAAGATGTGTATAGTGCACTTGTCTTATGGCATTGCTAAATTATTTATTTCACATAAATATTAAATTTAGTAAATAATCAAACAAACGACTGTGGCTTCAGTTAGTTAGTTTGAATATTTACATCATCAATTGTGTTTATAAGCACAGAAATATTTATTTGTCATACAAGGCACATTTGCAAAGTTTGTAGAACCTAAGCAATTGCCAGTGCTTGACTGACCCTTAGTTGCTGTGGTTGTAAGATTGAGTTTGAATTAATTATTAATTCATTTCATTAAATTTAGTGATACAAACAACTGCTATTTGATAATTGGACATAACGTCAAAAACAAATTAATTTTGTAAATTAAAATTAAAAACGCGTGACGTCAGTCGTGGAAAAAATGGTGTTATGTGGGCTTCGCTATGCAACGAGCGGAAAATAGCATACGGCGCATCTATAAGTATATTGACGGCAAAAGTTAAACCATTTCAAATATAGATTAACCAAAAATGTTTGACGAATCTGTTATCTGTATGCGTCTTTATAGTGTGCCAATAACACTGATAATAATTAAAGCGTTACCAAAGTTATCTGGTTTCTGGCAAGTTTATTGCGAAAAATGGTATCGGTCATATTTACCACATTTATAAATAAATAAGTACTTATATGTAATATAAAAACCACAAATAAATTTGTAAATCTTAGATAGCATATAGTAACATTAATACGGGAGTTACTGTAACATTCCCATGGGTAATAATGTAACATTATTTCACTTGGGTCTTAATTAACATTATTTTCCTTGGGTGATAATGTAACATTATTTCCTTTGGGAGTTAATTATACACTATTTAAATATTTGGTTTTTGTACACTTAATATTTTGGGTTTGGTTTCACAGAAATAATGTTTGTCTACCGCTTGGTGCTTTTTATGGGCCTGTGGAATCATTGGTTCATATGTCTTCAAAATAAGTGATGGCTGGAACGTTACAGTCAACGGTAAACTTTTCCGTGCCTCAATTGGACAGCATTAATGTTGCAGACATGTGGTTTCAGCAGGACGGCGCTACATGCCACACAGCGCGCAATACAATAGTTTTAAGAAGCATTTCACGAACAATTAATTTCAAAAATAGACCTGTTTACTGGTCACCTCGTTTGTGCTATTATTTTTTCTGGGTATGTGTAAAGTCCCATCTTTACACCGATAAACCAAAAACAATTGAGCACTTGTAAGCCAACATTTGACGCATTATTGCCAAAATTCAGCTTGTATTACTGAAAACAGTGTGTGAAAATTGGACCTCTAGGTTACGCCATGTACGCTCCAGCCGCGGCGGTCACATGCCCAAAATCATATTCAAACATTAATGCCATAAAATTATCTGTCAAATAAAACCAATTTTATTGATATTAAAAACATTTTTCTGTGTTTTATTTCAATTTCCCTCACAGCATGATACAGATAACATAACCTATTTACTAATTATGTATTATGACAAATAAAAACACATAATTAATTATTAGAACCAAACTTAAGCTACAACCAAAACTATTTTTAACGTGATTTAGCATTAATATACTTCTTTATCACTCCATAAAAAATAAAATAATAAGACAGTAAACACCCTGTATATTATATTTTCATAAAAACATAATAAAATTATGTATAAATTGCAAGATTTTTATTTATATTATTTAATTTCTATTTCTTTTATCCTCAATTATTGTGACTTTATGTCCGTCTCTTTGAGTTCTACAACTCGCAAAATAAAGGTATTCATATAATCTATTTATCCTCGAAAGCTTATTATATTTTGTTTTTTTTATGACCATTCTTTTTTTTTATAAATGTGGAGTATTTTCCTTTTACATTACTGTCTGATTGTTTCGTAATTTAATTTACTGTAATTCAATGTTAATTTATTTTTTATTAGCACTTAGCACTGAATTTGCTTCTTTGACTCTATGCAATCACGTCCTTCTAATGTGGTTAAATCCATTAGTTAATTAATGGTGTAGATTTTCTGAGAAATGCATTCACTTGACATCTAATATATATAATCTTTACCGCTTGATAATTGTTAGGTAAATCAATAGATAAAACTGCATTTAGTATAATAATAGATATTTGTAAAACATGTTTATATAATATTTATCACGTTATAAAAATAACCTTGCACATATACAATCGTGAAAACATTGTTATTAATTTATATTGTAAAAACATGTTTCTGTAACCGATTATTTTGAGTAAATTATTAATTAGCATTTATAGTAAAAAAAACACACACACTATCGTAAAACTATAACTGAATAGGAAGCTATATTATTAATCTTCGATCGTATAGCTAATAATGTTCATTTCATGTTAACCGTAAATGTAAATTAAGGAAACTGTAATTTGCACCAATGAATCGAATAATGTAAATATGGGACTGCCGTTTGGACTAATGGTCCTATATTAGTAGATATTATTTTGGTTCAGTAAACACACTTTCAGGTATTGATTGATATTTGTTTTAATAAATCAACTTATTTTATAGTTATGCATAGCTTTGTTATATATAGGATTTTCCAAAAGAGGTTTTATTTCGATATTTAAAAAAAACAGGTATTTTTAAGAGAAATCAATAAATGTTCATTTTATTGTAAAGAGAAAGGTATGCCATTAACATTTTAAAATAATATCAGTCAAATGGCCACCACGGTTACGGTTGTAGTACCACATTCTTTTCATGAAATTTTCAATGACAAATTTGCACATTTGCGGCTGTATGTCCTCGATAACTTCACAAATTCCATCTTTAAGGTCTTGAATCGATTGTAGAGCATTGGCATAGACCTTATCTTTCACGTGGCCCCAAAGAAAAAAGTCTAAAAGTGTTAAATCACAAGATCTCGGTGGCCAATTGTGATCACCTCTTTGAGAAATAACACGGTCGGGAAACTTTTCTTGCAAAATTGCGATTATTTCGTTGCTCGTGTGGCACGTAGCGCCGTCTTGCTAAAAATAAACGTCGTCCACATCAATATTGTTCAATTCCGGCCGTAAAAAATCATTAATCATAGCTCGGTAGCGCCATCCATTGACCGTAACAGTTGCACCTATCTCATTTTCAAAAAAGTAAGGTCCAATCACACCGCAGACCAAAAACCGCACCAAACAGTGACACGTTGAAGATGCTAAGACTTTCCAACAATTATTCTTGGATTTCCTGAGCCTCAAATGCAACAATTCTGCTTATTAACGTAACCTCCGTGGTAAAAATGAGCCTCATCACTGAAGATAATTTTTCGATGAAATTCCGGATCATTTTGATGCATTTGAAACACCCAATCAGCAAAGATACGACGTTTATGGTGATCGACTGGCTTGAGTTCTTGTGTTAACTAAATTTTAAAAGCCTTAAGACCTAAGTCTTTATGCAAAATACGGTGTAATGTCGTTTGTGGATTGTCTAACTACAAAGATCGACGAGGAATTAACAAACCTGGGTTTTCCTTAACACTACGGGCTACATCAACAATATTCTCATGTGTTCTTGAGCAATGCACACGGTTTCAATTCTTCACATCACAAACTTGTCCCAACAGCTCAAATTTTTCCACCAGGTTTACTATTGCCGGCCGAAAAGGTGTTTTACGACAACAAAAAAGTGCTTTAGTTTTGCAAACTGTGACTGAAAATTTTTCACCATTTTTGTAGTGAATTTTAATAATTTCAATGCGTTGTTGAAGCGTGTATCGTTCCATTTTTAATAATGGCGTAGTTTTTACTTGTCAAATGTCAAAGATAATAGCTTCAAAATTGACAGCTACCCAAATAACCTGCTATTCAAAATGAATTTTCTTATTGGAAAACCCTTTAGTATCAGAAATTGTATAGAAACAGTTTGAACTATAATGTTATGTAAAATTTATGTCCGGTACCGATTTTATTTTTAAATCGTTAGATTTTACTTATTTACTTAGTTTTACATTAACAAACTCGTTTAAAACCAAACCTCAGCAAATCACGTACAAGTATATATAAACATTTCAACCTCTGCTTCACCGTTCGAAACTCACAATATGCACAATTCTGATGATTGATAAAACTTAAAAACAAATCTTGTCCTATTTACTAGTTACATAGAGAAATTATAACATCTAATCCAGCGGCAGTATCGAACGTAAGTAGCGGATAGTCTCATTAAAACTTGATTTATAATAATTACAAATGATTCATCAAAAATTAAACAGAATATTAAACCAAAGTTTAAAAATGTCAAGAATCAAAAAACTGCACAGTAGACTGATATGTTACACAAAACTCATCTAAAATGTTCAAAAACCCAAAATCAGCAATAAACTTAAAGATCGCAACTTAGAACACTTCTATTCAAAAACTGATTGAACTATAAATTGAAACATAGAAAATCAAGTGGACGTTAGCATTAGCAAAGTTGGAAAGCGCAAAGATCTATTAAAACTAAAATTGGAATACCTTCTTTACTATGTTGCACAAACCTTCAAAACAAAAAAAAAGTCGGTTTTCTAATCCACAAACAATTAAAAAATTCTCAACAAAAGTAGCTTTCTTATTACTGAAGTTAAATACACTATTAAGATAGTACAAGCGTACGCACCAACGTCAACTCACACGGACAAAGAATTAGACATACTTTATCTAGCTCTGGGAAATATCAAAACTCAGAATGTCTGGAAAAATTTAAATCAAAGATAAAAAATGTTTGTGGTAAAATAATACTGAACTTTATCCTACAAAACAATCTCTATCAAATTAATAGTTTCTTCTATAAAAAGCATAATAATGAGAAGCACAATCCAAATAGACCTAAGAAAAAAAGGTAAAAACTTACAAAGAAACTTCAAAAGAAATGTTGCCAGTTGTTAGGAAATACAAATTATTCAAAAACATAGAAAGAAAGAAATTACTCTAATCCGAAAAAAAAAGATAAAATTAGTCATAACGCAAAAAACTTAATATCCAAACAAAGTCAAATATAAAATAATCCAAATATAGTCAACAAAGTTTCTTTATTTCAAATCTATCAAGAAACCATATCAGAAGTTATCTCAACAAAAAATAATAAAAAGAAGTTAAAAATTACAAAACATAAAACCATACAAGAATCACAACAAATAGAAATAAAATACCACTTACCGTAGAAGAATTCTATTATAAACTGTGCAAAAATTGCCACGTAAAAAATTTAGACCTAAATACACCAAAAGAATCTATATATAGAAAAACAACAAATTGCTTGGAAAAGACAATATAGTCAAAGAAGCAAAACAAGCAAAAAATAAAATCGCTTATTAATATCTGCCTGCACCTCAAAAACAAATATTGTCTGTATGTTAGAATAATAGTAAAATAAAGTCAATTTAACTAACTTTTTTGTAAATTTTACTGCAATTTTACAATCTTCATATGAAAAAACTATAAATAATCTAAAAATATTTTTGGTAAAGTCAAAATTAAATTAATCAGATCAGAAAATTTTTTTTGCCGGTCCCAAATCCGTTTTGAAATTAGGCCAGCCACATGCCTCATCTAAACAAAAAATAGTAAAGGTTCACAGAACCAAACAACAATCCTCAAAATTGGACAAATACACGTTGAAGACATATGCAAAAAATAGGAATAGAACCCAACAAACAGAAAACCCAACTCAAAATATGATGCTGGAACGTAAGATCACTCAACAGCAAAAAACAAGAAATCCTAAGAGAACTACAATACCATAAAATAGACACATGTGTACTCTCAGAAACAAAAAAGTTGGGCAAAAGCACAACGCAAAAATCAAAAACCAACAAACAATATCTGGCACTGTAGTACTAATACACCCAAGTATCCAAACGATAAAATACTTTAGGTAACACTGAAATTAAACCAACAGTACAATCTGCGTGTAATTTCAGTAGACCAGAAACAGATTCAACATTTTTATATGGCCATATCTGAATTAAGTGTACAAAATAAAAATTTGATTTTGCTCAAACTACTGAAAATGCCTTTCTCTACATGAGTCCTCATCTTGTGAATTTTTTTAGACTTTTTTTAGTAATAAGCAATCAAAATTTGAAATAGATTTTTTTTTTTTTATTTTTTGAACATTTGTATCTTTTCACGGTTGCTTTTTGAAGAAAAACTGTAATAAACTTTTTTTTTTTAAATTGTTCAATAAATTATTTTTTCCAGCCAAAATTTGTTTTTCTTAAATTTTGAAAAATTTCCAGAACTTTAAAAGACAGTTTTTCTTAAAAAATTATGACGGGTGTTTTCTTTTTTTCTCAAATATAAATAAAACGTGTTTTTATATCTACAAAAACTATCCTAAAAATTTCAGGAAATACCATGCACTACGCTCCAAGGTATCTTAGAATGTATCTACAGAAAATTGTGAAATTTAAGCCTTTTTCACAATTTTGAAGTATTTTTGTGGATACATTGTAAGATATCTCGAAGCGCAGCACACGGCACTTCCTGAAATTTTCAGGGTATCTTTTGCACATATAAAAGCACGTTTTTATCCATATTTAAGAAAAAAGAAAACACCCGTCATCTTTTTTTAAGAAAAACTGTCTTTTAAAATTCCGCAAAATTTTCAATATTTAAAAAAAAAAATTGGCTGTAAAAAATGATTCTTAGAACAATTTTGAAAAAAAAAGTTCAATACAGTTTTTTTTCTAAAAATGCAACCCTGGAAAGTTACAAACGATGAAAAAATGTAATAAAATGCAAGAAAACCGATTTTTTCAAATTTTAATTGCTTATGTAGAGAAAGACATTTTCAGTAGTTTGAGCAAAATCAAATTTTTGTTTTGTACACTTGACTCAGACATAGCCATATACAGAACTGAAGTTTATAGTATTAAGTTATTCAAATGTTCGAGTGGGAAATGATATTATCCCAGACATCAAAAACAAATTCAAGAAAGCAACACAAACAGCAGAAGAGAAACATAAATTTTAGCACATAATAAATTGAGAATGTGTGACACATTCTTATATTATCACCAACAAAAACATAAGTAAGTACTAGACATTAGAGCACAAACATCTGCACACATCGGCTCCAGTCACAATCTGATTGTAGGTAAATTTGTACTAAGACAACCACAGTACAAAATAAAGGCAATTATTTAAATATAAATAAAGTAGTACAAGAATGTTATACCAACAAAATCTGGCTCGAACAATAAGGCACAACCTATAGAAAAAAATAGAAAAAAACCTAAACCAAGCTAACACAAATGCTATGTGGAAAAGAACTATAAAACAAGACAACAACAAACTTAAAAAGATCTAAGCCCTAGTTCACAGAAAAAGTCTTAGCACAGAAGAAGAAAAAAGCTGTATGTTATACAAAACATCAAAGTCACAAAAAGACTATAAAAGATATTGAGAGATAAGAAACAGAACTAATAACAGAACCCGCACTATTAAACAATAACATAACGATAAATTCAGCAAGAAAATAAAAAATAATTAGTATGGTACACAAAAAAATATTGAAAACTCCTCAAGAAAAAAAAAACAAAACTGTACAAGTTAAAGCTCTTTTTTGCATATCACTCTATTCATACAAAGATAAAGAACTACAACAATAATAGGCAAAAACCATCTCGCAATAGATAAAGAAACAACAAAAGACGTTGAAACGATACTAGATAGGCTAAGAATCGGCAAAGCGTCCGGCCACTAGCAAGGCATTTGACAGAGCTATACATCTTAGTTCTGTCAACAATTTAAATAACACAGGATTGAAAAAAGAGCAAACGCATAGCATTGGAATTTGACATAGCCTATTTCTATTTCGTAGATAGAGTCCGGCTTTTAGATATATTCTTACTTACTCAGCAGAAGCAAGACCTGATACCGTAGAGACAAAACGATGACTAAGGAGCATAGAAATGACTACCCTTAAAACAATCACCAATCATTTACTTAAAAATTTAAAAAACTAACGTAAAAATACTAAATAAGTGCAGCACTAGACAATGTAAAGTGGGTTTGCAATAAAAAAAAAGACAGTGACATAAACATAATATATTACGCATAAAGATTGATGGAATTGCCAAAACCGTGCGTCTCTGCAAGACAAACATGCGGTCGTTCGGCAGACCAATAAAAAGGTGGAAAGACAACTGAGCGCATTATTACAAGAACAGTACCCAGACAAATAATTGTTTCTTGCGCAAGGAAAATTTTACAACATTAATCAGTTATCAACAACAATTGACCTTCAAAAGTAACAATTTAGTTTATACTTACTAGCCACCTCATAACTAAAAACTGCAAATAAACAACGCAGCAACATCAATTTATGTATTTATTGTGTTGTGCACTCAAAAAATACGATTTATACATTCAAAGTGTCAAAAAGCTGTTACAGCGTTATTGGTTATGACTAAGGTTTTGCAATTTCCTAGTAAAAAAAAATTAACATGCCGTTGTAGTAGACAAACAATATTGTTGTTACACGTACACCTGGATGTGACCATTAATTAAAGTCAACAAATAAAAAAATAAGTAATCAATAAATGATGTCTATCTTAAACGATGTCTATCTTCAAAACCATTTTGAAACAAAATTAAACTTATGCAAAAAAGTAAACTTAATTTAAAAATACTATAAATAAAGAATGAACAATTTTTCTCAAAAACAATGGCTACTTTACTTATTACTAGACTGGTTGCTTTCAACATTATTATTGACTAAAATTTAGCAACTATAAAAACAGTATAATTTTAACCAAAAATTACGTCAATCGGCGTTTTCAAAATAATCAAAGACTTTACTGTAAACGCATTTTTAGATGAATTTGCAATTTGGTAAGAACTTTCGAACTTGTCTATCGTTTTGTCAATAACCAATTGAAAGAATACAAATAAAACCAAACTTTTATGCTGATGTGTTAATAAATCAGAGAAGATTTACCCGCCATAGCATTATTGGATCCAAATTTCGCTCACCAGCGACATATTGGCACAACTCAATTTTAGTAAATATTGTAATACAGTATACAAATTTAAATTTTATATTATAATAAAATATTTTCATTAACTTTGTATTGTGCTGAACATAATCTACTTAAAGATAAAATTTAATTGAAGTATTTATATAAAAATGACTATTAATATTTTAACCTGGTTGTTAGAAATAACCTGAATAATCTATTTTAGTTGTTTGTAAAAGTCAATAACTAACTTATTAATTGACTGATTCCGAAAACATTCCTTCAGACATAGCATATGTTTTTACATTGCTACCAAAAAAATTAAAATTCTGGGGACAATTCTACATAGAAAATAGTCAATGTAGTGCTCATCGGCCGTAGAAAAGTTTATTTAAAAAGAATTTTTTACAAAATTTTCAAGCAAAAAATGCGTTAAAATTAATTATTTTTTTATATTCACAAAAAATATTACAAACACAACTTTTTTTTATCATTTTATCAAATTTATGTTTGAATGCCAAAAATAATATTCTCAAATTATGGCGCCGATAGATCGAGTCTTCATTTGTGCCGAAAGCGCAAAAACTATCAAACAAAAAGTAAAATCGCCCAAAATTAATTCAAGCAACAAAAAATGTCTTTGTTAAACTTCTGAAAAAAACTTTTAAAAAAATAAGCCAAATAATCTTTTAAAAAAAATTTAAAAATATTTTTTTTAAGTTACGGATTAATGTTGTAATTTTTTTTTTAGATGAGCTTTTCTACGCTAAACAAGCGACACTGACTATGTTCCATGTAGAATTGTTTGCAAAACAAATTTTTTTTTTAAATATTTGGTGTATAGTTCCTTTGAACTCTGGTAAATGTGTATTGTAATACTTTATGTTGAATAGGCCTATTCTTGCAGTTTTTTTTTTTTTAGTTTTAGACCCCTATACCCAAATACACAAAATTTATAATTTCTAACTAATTTAGATCAAAATACTTTTTTACCCAGATCACAGAAAAAAAAAATGGTTGTATGGTTTTTGCGGCTTATAGACAGGATATAGACTTGAAATGGCGCCAGATTTGGATTCTAAGAAAAATTTCTGATTGATTTCAATAGTAAATTTTTTTTTGTTAGTTAAAATTGCGATTAACCGATCAAAAGACTACTAATAAGTTATAGAAACAAAAAAAAAATACTAAAGCAAATTTCTCAATGCACCCCCCCCCCCCCCCTGCATTGGTCTATTTGAAATAGAGTTGCCAATGTGAGATATAGCTCTTAAGCCACTAGTTTACATACTTTCATTATAGTAAAATGTTTAGTATAATTAAATCTATTTTTATTATTTTATATTAAACTAAGTTTTAATTCTTTTTCTTAGTTATGCGTTTCAGTTGAAAATACTGGCGTTATAACTAAGATAGATATTTAGCAACTTCAAAATGAAAGTAGGTAAATTGATTTCTTGATATCATAATTTTATAAATTAAAGTATACAGTTGTTGTTTAGTATACAAAAAATATAATACCACACAGCCAATAGTCGCTAGTTCACGTGTCTTCTACCGGCCAAATCTTCTAAATAACTATTCTCAATCAATTTACGCATTTTTTTTGTATATTCACTAAATTAATAATAAAACTAATATGTAATTAAAAAAATATTATTCTGAAATAAATATTCTCAACAAATATGTAATATCATTTTTCAAACAAAACTATATATTGTAACACCAATACAATACAAACTTGTTTCCTTTCAAATCTAATAAGACAACGTCAACAAAAATATAAAAACTATTTGTACCACTACATTTTTTTCTCTCTTGGACGGTTTAAAAATAAACCCTCCATTTTATGCCCTGAGAGGTTTTACGACGCTATAATCATTTTGTCGCCGCTTGCGTTTCCCCGTTTTCTCTTCGCCAATTCCCCCATTTTTTTCATGATATTGTGTCCTTGTCATTTACGAACGTATTCTGAATGATTACCGCTCTTTTCAGTACATCGTTTTTTTTTCTTCTAACATATTCGACATGTAAATGTCAAAAGTTAAATGAAATCAGTCGAAAAATATATGGAAAGGAATCGAATATTGAGCGTGTATTAGGTAGAACCAGATATGAAATTTATTTATAAAATTTGAATTAGTCTTTTTTCTAATTCTAACTCAAAGATAACTAGTCGAGACCGTGACCTTTCTTACAATTAATTCTATAAAATATTTTGAATTAATTTTTGTGGATAATATATTAAAAATTATTTCAAATTAATTACATTAAATTTGTTTCTACAAGACAAGAGTAGTCAAACTTCCCTCTTGATAATAGTTCTCTGCATTCCTGAATACAGTTGAGCAAGTGTTAATTAAATAAATTAAATTACTACTTTTGTTTTCATAATAAAATTAGTAATTGTTTCATTTAATTATCATAATAAATTCCACTCCGTAATTCTTTGCTAACACTATTTTTTATGCTTATTGTTTGAATATAAAAGCATGTGTAGAAAACGTCTTTTTCTTTATACATTTCATCTATAATTTGCTCAAGTTCTACAGTTTCATTTATTTCCTAACAATAATTGTTTTGTCATAAATGACATAAAAAATAAAATATTCAAATAAAAATCTATTAAAAATGCAGTCTGGGGGCTCTAAAGTAGTGTTGTGCTATATGATGTGCAGACATTAAATTAATTTAAAAGTTGATCTACACTTCATAAACAGACGGAAGACTGAAAAGTTGTAAACTAATGAAATTATATATTACCGGTTCTGTTCCTGAAATTTGCATTTTCATAATAAATATTGAATTTATTTTTCTTGATGAATGCAACTAAAATAACCGCAAATCTACCTTAGTTGATTTATAGCAGTATATTATTAGTTAATCTTGGCTTTCTGAAAATTGAAAATATGTTTTTGAACAAATTATTTGTGACACTCTTCATAAACTGCTTATCTAGAAAGTTGAGTATTAATTTTATTATTTTTGAATCAAATTTTACTCAGCAAATTTAATAATTGGAAGCTTTCAATTTTTTACATCTAGTAGGCTAAACATATTTTTGAGTTAAGTTTTTGATTTTGCATTAACATGCTAAAAATAGCAATTTATGGTCAAAAGTTGTTTTTGTTAAAGAATAAAAAGTGTTTAGAAGTTTAACTTAATAGACTGCACATAGTCTAATTTAAAAAAAAAAAAATTAAACATAATATCAAATAATTTTTTTTTAATTTTTGCAACAACCCGTTAGCTTTTCAAAATTTACCAATTTTTTTGTATGATAAAACCTTGATAAATTTATTTAAAGATTTTTAAATTCCAATTTTCTGTTTCTAGTGTCAAAGACTTTTTCACAATTTTGAGACTTTTTACACTAGAAAAATTAAAACTCAAAAACGGTTGGTAGTCATAGGCACCAAACATCATCATCTTCCGTTCCAACATTTTAAGCAAATAAACTTTTTTTTAAATTTTGCGTTAGATAGGGTTCATCAAAAGCTTTTCAACGATGTATAATAGGTAAAACTTGATTTTTTTATTGAGACCTTGTATCAAAGAACACTCTACTGAGAACATAAATATTGTCTCAGCTATTGCAAATCTAATAAAACAAAGGTTTTTCTGACTAGATAATATTTCTTATACATAGCAATTTATATTTATATTTACATGTATATTTTTAAATTAAACATATGTTAACAGTCTTATTTGTTAACATGTTTATAATAGTTAATGCATTATAAACATTGTTATTTGCAAGCAAGTAAAGCGTCTAAGGTTGTGTTAAAAGTAGATTAGTAATAAACCAGTTATAGATTGTTATAATATTTAATAACAGAAAGTTTTTTTTTTTTTATTATATTTTTTTTTATTATTTGAGGTAATCACAAAGGCTAAAGAAGCTTTAAGCCTTCTTGATTTCCAGTATTTTAGTGAAAACAGCTACTTTGGAGTCATTGCTATTTACACATATAATTTGATAATCAATTAATTTTTTTACTGGTACATTCAGAAAAGATTAAACTATATTTGGTCAAAATATTAGAAAAAAACAAAAAATGAATCTAAATATTAATATAAATGGGTTTTTAGGTACTATTAAATGCTATTTGCAAATATAATTTCACCAAAATATTCTGAAAAAATATAGTTTCATCCTTTCTGAATGTACTGGTAAAAAAATAAATTAATTATCAAATTATATGTGGAAATAGGAATGACGACAAAATAGCTGTTTTCACTACAATACGGGAAATCAAGGCAGTTGTCGGTATAGTCTTAAGGGTTTTATTAATACAAAGTGCATTGGCAGTAAAGTCATTGAAATAATGATAACTGTAGCATGCTTGGAGAGCTGTAATGTTTGTTAGGCTGCAGTCTTACTGCACCACCGCCACCAACTATCACCGTTTGCCACTAACCACCAAAATGTACTACGGTCTCACTGCAGCTATTGGTGACCACCAAAATTTAAATTTCCCACTCATTTCTATGTCAGTAGCAGAGTGCTAAATTTATATTTTATTTACTAATGTAATTAGTTTATCAATGTCGGGTGGTGTCCATGTTTCTTCCATGTTACCGTTTTTAAAATTCTCAAATATTAAAGCAAAAATTACAGATTAAGTTTTGATTTGTAAAATATCAAATTAGTATGTTTCAAATGACGATCAACTGTTGCCGCGCTACCACCAACCGATTTGAAATTATGAAACGGTGGTTACCAAATGACAGATGCCGGCGAGAATAGTGAATCAGTCGGACCGTCGCCATATGATTTAACGTGTTCGAATTTTAGTTGGTGGCGGTGGGTGGTGCAGTGAGACTGCAGCCTTATTCACACTCTGTCAGTTGGGGCCTTAATGTTGTGTAATAACCCTGTGTGTGGCACCTTATTCGTAACAGCCAAAAGCATGTTGTGCATTGACAGTTGAGGCCCTAAAACTGTACAATAACTGCAAAAAATATCAAACTTACACAGACCAGTTGAGGTTGTATGCAGGGCACGTGTTTGTGTATAACTATTATCGCACAACACAAACGGCGATTTGCCGTGAAAAACCGTACATAGCAGCGATCAAACATCGGTTTTATTTCCATCTCTCTCTATTTTTGGGTGCTCGCGGAAACCTCACGAAAACGTACTGGTTGTAAACGGTTACACCTGTCATTAATTTTCTTATGATTATTATTAATTTAGTAAAATATTTGCTATATATACATTTACTTACAAAGAATATTAATTTTATTTATACTTAATAGCAATTTTTACTAATTATTTTCATAATAATTCTTGACAATACATCTTATTATAGGTTATCATATTTAAATTTGACATACCGGACTTATTAAACTGCTCCCAACAAGGGTTTTAAATTCACCTCGCTGGTTGGTACATTCGGAGTCAAAAGCAACAACAACGCAACAGTTTAAAACCATTTCATACCACAACGTCAACGGTATCTCACGGCAAAATGCTTTAACATAGAAAATGGGTGCATAGCGAGCACGGCACTATAAGAAAAAGTATTATGGTAAACTATGTGTTGATGATAATGATGAAGATTCTGGCATCACAGCCTATTTGGTCATATGCTAAAGATTCTTTGTTTGCTAGTTGTACAGAATAATTATGTGTAGGTTCAATTTATAGAAAAGCACGCGTAAACGATAGCGGACCGTAGCATTGGCAAGCTAATGCAAAAAGACAAGATGGACCGGATTGGCACAAATAAAGCGCAGAATAAAGAAGGAAAGATCAGTAACTTTTGCGCAGTAAAGTAATGCGGTCGATTGATTTGCAATAACCGTACATTAATTGTTTGATAAATTAGTGTTAAATTAATTAATGAACAACGTTAACGCTCGGAGTGGTGAATGGAAGGTTTAGCGTTTATTGTGTCAGTTGTATAAAAATCAAAATTATATAACTGGGCGTAACATATTAGTGAGATCTGAACAAAAAACGGTTTAGATCTAATTAAAAAATATCAGAATCATGGCAATTAAATCATACAAATTGATAGATAAATATGTACGAGTGGATTACATTATTGTAAAATAGTGCATCGATTTGAAACAAAATAGTGGATCTTGAAAATTATAGATGTGGGCTCAATTAAATCAATCTGAATCATACTTATCAGATTTAAATAAATTAATAAATGAGACAATGGTGGATAGATCTGAATAAAACCAGTTTGGATAGAATGGGTTGCAACACTTCAGCAAAATGATTGTTTAATCATTAAATATGACATAGTGACGGTAACGGTGATAACGTAAAAGCAATAAAGAGTTTGAAATTGCAGTACAAATATGGAAAACTTGTTACATGAAGATTACTGTATTTGTCTAAATTTGGTGCCAATAATCCCGAGACTAAGATTACATTACACTCAACTGTAGATTGACAAATATATGAAACCAATCGGTAAGTAAAAATAAATATTTTACAGAGACAGTGGTTGTGTTTAAAAATGAATTAAAAAAACCACAAATATGCTGGGTTAAGATAAATATGCTTACGCATAGGCTTCGCTAGATTCTTTAAAGAGAATGGGTTACAAACAAATATATACTCTTTCAAGACTAATATGCCAAAATTTTTTTGTTTTCTGGGTTCTTTTATAAGTTAAAAAAACTTGAAAATGCTAATGCAGTTAAACATTACATATTTAAAGTAATTTGTCAGCAATTAGGTTGCTGCAAGCGTATTTTGTGGTTACAGTATTTGTAACCAATTAACTACACTCAGTTAATAATTTGACTATTACTGATTGTTGTCTATTGATTTTATGCATTAGAGCATAAGTAGTAAGTTGTATATAATGCAGTTTTTATAGCAACTTTTACATCTTTGTTATTAGTGGTTCTTTTGGAATCGTGACTTAATAATAAACTTAGTAGTTGTGTCAACATTCTTCTTGATCTTTAACTAGAGCAAAAAGCTCGCTCTAGTTAGATTGGAAGTATATTCTAAGGTCCAAAATTTTTGGAATCTCATTTTTTTATCCATATTTTGATCCCTCAAAATTTAAGCAAAATCCAAAAAGTCGACTTTTATTAGCTGTCAAAAGTGATTTTTAAATTTATATTTATATATAAAAAACTGTCAAAAACGACAATTAAATTTCCTATAGCTGTCAAAAGTGACGTTAATTTAAAAAACGTCTTCACCTAATCAAAAGTGACATTAAAAAGTCGAAACTAAAATCAAACTACTGAAATAGTAATATTTTATTTGAATGCGCCTATTAGCTGTCAAAAATGACGTTTAACTAACAACAAACACTTGGGTGGTAGATGTGCAACTTAGTTCAAGATTTATGATTGTGTGGTTATAATCGTGTTCCCCCTGCCCATTCACCCAAATGTTTGTGATCCAGTTTCTTGACAAAAAACACTTGGGTGGATAAGTAAAAAATTTAGTTCACGTTTTGTGCTTGTGTAGTTTCAATTGATGTTCCCACCCAACTGTTTGTGATACAATTCCTTGACAACAAATACTTGGATAGATAGATGGGCAATTTAATTCAAGTTTTATGCTCGTGTGCTTTTAATTGATATTCCCACCTAAGTATTTGTAATCCATTTGCTTGACAACAAACACTTGAGTGGATAACTAATTTCAAGTTTTGTGCTGCTGTAGTAATAAATAATGTTTCCGCCCAAGTAATTGTGATCCAATTCCTTGATAACAAACAGTTATGTAAGTAGGTGGGCAATTTAGTTGAAGTATTATGCTCGTGTGTTTTCAACTCGTGTTCACGCCCTCCCAAGTGTTTGTGATCTAATTTCTTAACAACAAACACTTGGGTGATTGGGTAGAAAAGTTAGGTAAAGTTTTGTGTTCGTGTGGTTTAAATTTCTTGACAACAAAAACTCAGGTGGGTGGGAAACTTAGTTCAAGTTTTGTGGCTTATGTAGTATTAAATAATAATGTTTCCGCTCAAGTAATTGTGATCCAATTCCTTGACAAAAAACACTTGGGTGGGTAGGTGGGCAACTTAGTTGAGGTTTTATGCTCGTGTGGTTTCGATTTGTGTTCCCACCCACCCACCCAAGTGTTTGTGTTTTAATTTCTTGATAACAAACACTTGGGTGAGGGGATGGAAAACTTAGTTAAAGTTTTGTGCTTATGTACTATTGAATAATGTTCCCGCCCAAGTGATTTTGATCCAATTCCTTGACAACAAACACTTGGGTGGGTGTGTGGGCTTAGTTTAAGATTTATGTTTATGTAATTTTAAATCGTGTTCTCGCCCACACACCCAAATGTTAGTAATTCAATTTCTTAAGAACTTATACTTGGGTGTGAGGTAGGAAACTTAGTTCAAGTTTTGTGCTTGTGTGGTTTCAATTGATGTTCCCGCCCAAGTGTTTGTGAACTAATTCTCTAACAATAAACACTTGGGTGAGTAGATGTGCAACTTAGTATATGATCGTGTGGTTTAAAATCGTGTTCACGCCCACCCACCTAAGTGTTTGAGAGCGAATTTCTTGCCAACAAACACTTGGGTAAGTAGGTAAAGCACTTAACTCAAGTTTTATGTTTGTGTGGTTTAAAATTGTGTTCCCGCTCACCCACCTAAATGTTTGTGATCCAATTTCTTGACAACAAACACTTGGATGGGTAAGTAGAGAACTTAACTCAAGTTTTATGTTTGTGTGGTTTCAAATTGAGTTCCCACCCACCCACTCAACTGTTTGTATTCCAGTTTAGTTTAGTTCAAGTTTTTTGCTTGTGTGATATCAATTGGTGTTAATGGGAGAGTGGAAAACTTGCGTGCTTATTTACTATTAAATAATGTTCCCGCCCAAGTGATTGTAATCCAATTCTTTGACAACAAACACTTAAGTGGGTGAGCAACTTAGCTCAAGTTTTATGCTTATGTAATTTCAAATAGTGTTCCCGGCCACCCGCCCAGGTGTTAGTAACCAATTTCTTATTAACAAACACTTGGGTGGGTGGGTACTTACTTCAAGTTTTGTGCTCATGTGGTTTTAATTGATGTTTCCGCCCAAGTGTTTGTGATTCAAATCCTTAATAACAACATTTGAGTGGGTGGGTGTGCAACTTAGTTCAAGGTTTATGATCAAACGGTTTCAAATCGTGTTCCCGCTCACCCGCCCAAATGTTTGTAATCTAATTTTTTAACAACAAACACTTGGGTGAGTAGGTAGAAAACTTAGTACAAGTTTTGTGCTTGTGTGATTTCAATTGATGTTTCCGCCCAAGTGTTAGTAATCTAATTCCATGACAACAAACATTTGGGTGAGTGAGTGGGCAACTTAGTTCAAGTTTTATGCTTGTGTAATTTTAATCGTGTTCCCACCCACCCACCCAATTGTTTGTGATCCTATTTTATGACAACAAACACTTGGGTAGATGAACGGGCAACTTATGCCCGTACTAATAGTCAGAGATTAAATCTCGGATTCATAAATCCAAGATTCATTTAATCGTTGATTGGTTCTAATTCAATTCACGGATACCGTGGTAGTAAATATAATTGCGATCGGCCAATGTAATTTATTATGAAACGTCAGAATTAATATGTGACACACTAATAAACAATCATGGGTGGACCCAAGATTATTTGAATCTAAGATTATATTGACGGTTGCATAGTTTTCAACTCGATCCGAGAATTAAGCGAGAAATGCTTTGGTCGATCGCGACTAATAATATCCGTAAATTGACTTAGAGCCAATCAACAATTAGCAAAATAAATCTCGGATTCACGAATCAGAGATTTAATCTCTGTCTATTAGTACGGGCATTAGTTCAAGTTTTATGCTCGTGTAGTTTCAAATCGTTTCCGCCCAAGTTTGTGTGATCCAATTCCTTGACAACAAACACTGGTGTAGGTGGTGAGCAACTTAGTTCAAGTTTTATGCTCGTGTGATTGCAAATCGTGTACAGTTTGCATACTTGTATAAAATGCAACACTGTTTTTACACTTTACCGTTGTTTGTCCATTTTAAAACTATTATTGCCATACAAAAAAATACTATTTACAAATGAATATTACGCACAAAGCCATCAAAATGTTACAAATGGCAAAGCTAATATGCAACGTTTAAGCCGAGAATACACATGCCATAAAACTTGGGAAGTAGCTTGCATGCAAGCTGCTCATGGCACGGTTGCTAAGGCAAGTAGCTGGCAAGCGGAAATACACATGCCATTTGTTTGTCAAACTATAATAATTCATTTCTTCTTATATTTTTTTGTAAGCATTGTCACAGTTATTATATTTTTCATTCAAATTTTTTATATAAACTAATAAGCTTAAAAGTTTTTTCATCTCCCTATCTACTCTTTTTGAAAATAAAATGTAGAAACAAAAATACAAATTGTCACCTCCGTGCCAGCTACTTTCTACTTGCATGCCAGTACCTGTCGTGTGTGTTCGTACATGCTTTATGGTATGCCTATTGACATCCCCACCACCGTATTTGCACATTGCATGCCAAAAAATCAAATCTTTTTGATTTCGTGCAATCGACTTGCATGCCAGCTACAGGCATGCCATTTGACAGAATACACGTGCTAGGAGCTGGCATGTGCAAGTAGTTGGTATGCAAGTGTGCAAGTAACTGGTATGTGTATTCCTGGCTTTATACTAGTAAAATTGTAAAATATGGGTATCAATGCGTGTTTTTTGCACAATATTCTATTCCATTAATAAATTGCTTCTTTTGTTTATTATAATAATAATAATAATAATGTTTATTTGTATAAATAGATAGATAAAATACATCTTAACACATGTCAATATACATAACATAAGAACAATTTAAAATTACAAAATACAGTTTAAAATTACAAAATACAGTTTAAAATTATCAAATACAGTTTAAAAAGATTGTTGAATCACACACGTTGAATTAACATTTAAAAAACATTATCAGAAGCATTTAAAAATGATTCTATTGTATAAAATGCTTTATTTAACAAATATTCTTTCACTTTTAATTTAAATATATTTAGTGGTAAATCTTTAATATGCGTAGGTAGTTTATTAAATAATTTGATTCCAAAATAAATAACGTTTCTACTTTTATTTATCCTACAGTATGGAGTACAGATAAGGTTTTTACTTCTGGTGTTGTGTTGGTGTAAATCTTGCATGGTGTTAAATTCTGTTCTGTGTATTTTCATATATGTTAAAGAGTTTAATATATAGATACATGGTAGAGTTAATATGTTTAAGTTTACAAATGCATTTAAACAGTCTTCACGATACTTTAATCCACTGATTAATCTGATTGCTCTTCTTTGTAGTTTAAACAATCTGACAGCTGATGGGCTATGTCCCCAACATAATATAGCATACTGTAGATGTGATCGAATTAATGCATAATAAGCTATTTTTAGTGTTTCCATTGATACCCACTTTGATAGACTACGTAGTAAAAATATGTTAATGTTTGGCTATATTGTAGTCATAGAAAAAGCATCCGTATAAATTGAAGCAAAACCAGTGTTTTTTCTTTATTCATTTAGCAAATATCAGAAAATTGTACCTTTTATTTTTATTATTAGCATAATAATAAATAAATATCTAATTCAATTGTATTAAATCTGATAGTCCAGTACTATTGTATTTAATAATGAACATCAATAATGAAAAATATACCGATACAAACATTATATTGCTGCAACATCATTTTATTATTTAGTGAAAACATAACAGCTCCATTGATTCTATTGCGTGTCATCTTTAATTCTCAAAACAACCATCCATTCAACAATCCACGATAATGCAGTGCATAATCGTAAAAATAAATCTACCATAGTTAATTCAAGAGCAACATTTATGAAGCGAAAGCAATTTGCGAGAATCGAGAGATGTGAATGAAAAATAATCTATACAAATGTTTATCAGTTGGATCACGGAAACATCGTGTTTTATAATTTCTAATTTTATTTCAACAGTATAAATTTGCCAATTACCCATTCAAACTAATATTCTATATTTTATAAAATGTATGTTTTATTAATACAAAGAAACTAGTAGATTTTTTTAAACAAAATATTGAAAAAACATAAAATATTGTTTGTACTAAATATTCATATTACAGACACCTTTAATTCAATTTTTACTCAATTTTATTGTAAACACACACAGTAAACAAAAATAAAAAACGGAATTTGTTTGTTAGTGCTTTATTTGGAAAACCTATTTACATTTATTCATTATTGTTCCAATGTTTTATATCAAATTTGGCATGCAAAATTGATGTTAATGTTTCATATTTAATATATACACAGAAATTGTTTTTCAACTAAAATAGAAAAAAAAATCTCGTAAATGTAATTTCCTTTATTCATTCAACTCTAACATGTTTGTTTACATGCTACAACAAAATAACATCCCTGATAAAACCATTAAACATATGTAATAAATATTTGAATTATTATTAATAGACTAGCAATACATCATACTTCATCATATATTGATTCTAAATATAGTTATCATAAAGCAACAGGCCAATTATTATCCTGAAATTTCATAACAATACGTGTTCACACCTATTCGATTTTCTATATGAATAACTTGTTTAAGTATAGTAATAAATTATAAATAAACATGAGCAGAGTTAAATGCATAAAGCTTAGAACAGTTACAAAATTAAACCGCCTCGCAATAAAGCATAGGTGAAATGCAGCCACCTTTAATTATAGCACTATCTTCAACTAGTAATGTCCACTTTGTTAATTATATGAGTACTTATTGATGATGAGGATTGCAGTAAAAGTTATTACGTAATTAATTGTGTAATATGCATAAATTATTTGAATTGTTGCTGCTATAGTTAAATACGTTAATTACAAATCAAAGTGCAGAATGCGATTAGTATAAATGGTAAGCATTATAATAATAGAATTATTTGTGAGGTAAAATTATATTAATAGAATTTGGCGAATATGTCAAATATATTGACATAAAAATGTAACATTCCATAGTATAATTTTAAAATAATAAACAATACGCGTTCCAATTTACTTAGAAAAAAAGAATTGAAATAGTATTAAATAACTCTGATTTTGGATCAAATATTGTTCCATGTCTGTATGATTATATAAAGTGTTTAATGAAGAAACAAAATGTTAAATATAACAATAAATCTTTATGCATTTTGGCCACCTAGACACATAAAAAGATTCAGTTGCGTTTAACTCAAAAGTAATTTCCTTCAATACGTAATTTTGAAAATTAATTATTTAAAATATAATAATTAAATTTAGTCAACTATAATAACAACATTCTGACCTAATAAATATAAACTTAGTAGATATTAAATTGCTATAAATTTTTTAATTAATATAACACTTTGAAGACACTAATGAACACCATAAAAATCCATCCGTAAAATTTAATTAATATATCAGTTAATCTATTTTATTACAGCATCTAAATTGAATTTGTATTGATTCACTTATATTTATTAGATATAAAAATGTAATAACCGAGAGCAAGGAAAAAATATTTTCTTGTAAGATTAATAGCACTGATTTGAAATTTTCCCTCGGGTTGTCAATAAAGTTGTCTCTCGACAATAACCCCTTTTCGGCGTTCATTTTCTCCACTGATAATTTCCAATCGATCAGGGGAACTACTACTTCCATATTATTTATTTATAGCACCACGCATTTCCGGCATCAAATTAGGTAGAATAAAAAAGTATGATAGGATGAGATGTTTATAAGTTTTATATTAATGAGTTTGTTTTATTGATTAAAATTAATATCCAGATATCTATTGGATTAATAATTAAATTACATTTGTCGTATTTCACTAGCTTTTTTTCATTTAATTATTTTATTTCTAATAAATCCGTTAAACATATCTAATCTAACATAGATTTTAGTTTTTGATAATAACTTTACAAGTATTATGGGGTAAAACTATAAAAATGTTGCTAATATTTTAGATGTCAAGCTGATGAAAGAAAATAATAATAAAAATTATTTTTAGACATATATAAAAATGAAATAAACCATAACAAAGAAACTGATAACGAGACATCTCCAGGAATTACCGCAGCTACATCCGACTGCAGAGACCCAGAGGAAAACTGCAATTCGTTTTGCATTGGAATCACCAATGATTGATTGAGTTAGCACGCAATTAATTAGTAAAACATTAATTCTATTTGAATATTTAACTTAAAAACTAATTCAATAATTCAAAAAAAGACAATATATCTTCCAAGTCATGTACCGGCAGCTGAAAAAAAAATGAAAAGCTTATTCAGCAGCAGGCCACAAAAATAAACGCCTTCAAAGCTATCTTGTCTCTGGTAAAAGACCAAACACAGAAGATCACATTTAATTAACAATATTTTTATTTTCTGCTAACCAACATCCACCAAAATAAATGCTGTTAGAGCAAGAATAAAGCAGTTTGAGAAAGCTTTAGTCGAGTTTGACAGGAGAGTCACAGTAATAGAAGATTCGATCTCCGGTGCCATCGAGAACATCAACAGCGCTGTCGGGGATGCGCCAAGACTGAAGAAAATTATTTCGCAGATGCAAACCACGATAGAGCAGCTAATGAAGATGCTTGTAAAAGATTTGACAATCAATATCAATTGCGAGCCTATTAAAGCGGCAATTGACACTAATAACTCAAATCTTGACGATATGTTGCAGATGGAGCAGGAGTCACCGTTGCAGCATACAACCAAGAGGCAAGCCCCTCCAAATCACTCCGACACCTCATCAGACGACGACGACGACGCATTAAGAACAGACCAGCACAGCCCTCCAAAATTGATGCCCGCGACGTATCTGTTAATACATTGCAGATGGATGTTCAGCAACCCGTAAAGCAGGAAGAGCCATACCAGATCGTCAAATCAAAATCGACCAAAAAAAAAACAGCGGAAAAGAGTAAAAAAAATTTCAAAGCCCTTTCCCAATCCTTGCAGAAGCCATCTACTTCTGCAGCTCGTCAAAACGCAACTCCTGTTGTTACGGCACGCAAATAATCTGCAATGCCAGCGGTTATAAATAATGCGTCTTCAACGCCCTCTTCAAGAGTAGCCTCTACCTCTTGTTTTTCGCGATAAACGCTAATTTAACAAATGGAGCAAGACTTTCAAATACAGCGGTGTGAAAGCTGTCGGCACTATCAACATCAGCGACGGCATCCGCTTCACTTTGAATGCTATGAAAAACTTTCGTAAGGCTACGGCACTTCTGAAAGCTGCAGATAATGTCAATTACTATACGTTCCAAACGCGAGACAAAAATCCGTCAAAGCAATTGTTAAAAACATCCCCAAAGAGACTCACTCTGAGAAGGATGTTAAGAAAGAACTTGTATCGCTAGGATACAACGTTCTCTCTGTAACTCGGCTGGGAAATAAACTCCTCGATGTCGAATATCCAATGCGTACGTGTAGCTCAAAAATTCCGGTAAAAGCCAAGAGATTTTCAACCTCAAAGAGCTTTTTAGTCTAACCATTAAGGTCGTGACAAAACGTCGAACAGGCAAAATCAGCCAGTGCCATACATGTCAGTGCTATGGGCATACGGCATCCAGGTGCTATGGTAATCACGTCTGTGTGAAATGCCGCTCCGCACTACTCTGCGGAATGCACAAAAGACGTGAACGCGCCGCCCAAATGCGCCTTATGCGCTGGGGAACACGGCATAATTTGCTAGCTGTGATGTTCGTAAGAAATTACGGGCACAGCAAGCTAAACAGCGGAATAAAACCCGTCTGCAATCCGCTCAAAAAAAAAAAAATTAATTCCGACATGACAGAGTTTTCAAACAAATACCTCTCAAGCAACTTTATTATTGGCTGTAAAAACCCTCGCACAATAAAAAGTGAGAGAAAGATGGCAAACGTGAACCATATCTAAAGTAACGCCTATATGGTTGGCGTCGTAGGACGCATTATCATACATATTTTACGGTGCGTTTGTTCATATTTTGCTGGGAAGGTTATGCACAAATGTTTTTTACATTACTGTTTATGTGCCGCACTTCCGGGTATGCTCAACGGGGCGGTTTTTACTTGGTAAGCGCCTCATATAAAGTGAATCCGACACTTTCTTTTAAAAAATTTAGCGCCCCAGCCCACAAAAAAAAAATCGGCGTACATAAGAAAAAAAATGACGCTCTACTCTAAAGCCCGGCTCTCAGAAAAGAATACATCGTCGTGGAAAACATGTATAAGACAAAAAAGCAGAAAAAGAGCACGGGTAAGTTTCTCTTATTTTCCGTTGTCTTGAAAATAGTCTCATGTTATCCTTATCCCAAAGGTTGGAAAGGATAGACATTTTCCGCAAAATTACCGCCAGATTAGTCTCCTGTAGACCCTAAGTAAGGTAACAAAAACTGTAATCTTAGATAGAATTCGAGATAACAAGACGGCTGAAAACTTGTTGCCAAATCATCAACACGGCTTCAGACTTGGGCTCTCCACTACCCATCAACTAACTAAAGTTGCAAACCAAATAAAAACTCGTTTAAAACATGCTACGGTAGTCATATTCTTTGATGTCAAAAAGACCATTAATATGGTCTGGCACAAAGGATTACTTGCAAAAATGCATTGTTTCAAGTTCGATTGATCAAACTTATTGCTTCCTATCTGAAAGGCAAGATACTGGCCGTAAAGCTGTTTAGGCACGTAACTACCCGTCGTTCTATCAAGGCAAGGGTTCCTCAAGGTTCAGTTCTATCACCGATCTTCTTCAATCTGTATGTAGCCGACATACCATGCATCACTCAAAGTGTAAAAATTGCTCAGTATGCAAACGACAAAACACTGATGTACACTTTAAGAAGTCCAAAAGTCATCAGACTTCAAGTGGCATGTGAGACACTTTAAACTTTGCTTTGGTACTGTAGAGTAAAAATCAATCCGGAAAATAGCAAGGCTATTCTTTTCACCAAATGTTACAAACAAACTCATAAGAACGTTTATCTCAACAGTGTTCCAATTCCATGGATGAATACTGCTAAGTATCTAAGAGTAAAGCTTAATCATGGACTAACTCTTATACTGCATATTAAAACCATCTTGAATAAGGCCGGAATGACAAGTAATATGTTAACACCACTTGTACGCATAGACAGCATCATGAATTCTACAAACAAGTTGCAATTATTTAAAACAATCATTCACCCAATACTGACATACGCATGTCCAGCTTGAGGAATGGCTGCATTGTCCTATCTGAAAAAAGATATATATTATTTTCAAAATAAGACTTTGAAAAAGATTCTCAAAGCACTTCACTACGTACGGAATACACAACTGACAACTGATGCGGGAATTGTCCCGATCAGGAATCACATGTTGATATTAGCGACAAATGTGGCAAATCACTCAAATTCTGAGTTAGAACAAACAATCTTTCCAGTACAAAAAACCTATCAACATGCTTGCATACCGCCACCTCACTTAATCAACGCCTACAAGCCTGGCGCAGAATCCGTACTTCTGGATGATTTATCAAAAACGTCACTTATAAAGCACAGTCAGATTAGAAGATTATACACATTAATATGTAAAACTTCCTGGTGTAAGAATTTACACCAGGGGAGGTCAATTAGTAGGCGCTTCCAAACATTTAGAAAGTAAATCAGACACATTAAGTCTTTACAAAATTTCCTTCCCAAGCCAAAAAAAAAAATCGGGTAAGTTTAGTTTCATCATCCAACAGAGCCAAGGAATCCACAACCCGGCCGGCTACTAAAGCCAAGGCAACCACTTCTGGTGCAGCTACTAGCTCTTTAGGCACTCCAACAAGCCTCAAAACCTTGACAGCATCCACAAAGGATGCCTACCCCCATTGTAATACGGAATAAATTCGGCTGTCGGCCGTAAACGTGGTTAATAGCATCCGCATGTACCCCCCTTCGCATGCAGATATTCAAGCTGCACTTGCTTATTATAAAAACAACAATGTGTGGCATTACACATTCCAGTTAAGGTCCAAGAAAATACTTCAATAAAAAAGTACCAGAATGCATTGAGGCTGCAAACAGAGCTAACCATTCTAAAAACTGCTCTAGGGTAGAGAGACCATGTTTCTTACAATGTTATATAAACTTACAGTTTGCGTTGAGTAAAACTCAAGTCTGGAAATATTGTACAATGCCATTGTTGCCAACATTATGGCCACACTGCATCCAGATAAAAGTTCCCTTATGTATGCGCCAAATGCGCAGGAATTGATCTTAGCTCCACTTGCAAACTCACAAAGAAGTCAGGGCATGTAGTAACATGCGCCGAGTGCAATGAGCCGCACACCGCACAGCTTATCTCAACCTAAAGGCAAGCCAATATTTTACAAAAGTTCAAGCTAAAGCACCTTTTTATCAAAAGCAAAGTCCTCCTTAAAAAATCCTTCTATAAAACTCAAATGGGGAGAGTTTGGTCAATAGATGCTTGTGAGAAATCTTAGGAGACGCATTATTGAAATGGCAGAACTTAAAGTACGTTTGCTGAGATTAGCCTCTTCAAACTCTCGTTTTGTCTATTTCTTTTTGTGTATCCTCTCTATACGTCCAAACCATCTCAACATACCTTTCTCAATTCTCAACACTACATATTCTTTTACTCCACATATTTGTAAGCAAAGTATGCAATGCAAAAAAACTCACAAAGATACAATGCTTTCGGACGTTTTTCAAAATATTGTTTTACAACTTTTGACATTTATAAATAAAATTTGCCTTTTTTAATGTTATTGTCATCGATTGGTTAGTTTAAATTTTAGTTTTCATATGTAATAAAAATTTTGCCATACTTGATGAACGGATTTTGCTACTTTTGACATTCTATAAACTTTTTATAAATAAAGTTTTGCACTTTTTAACAGTTAATGACTAAATTTGGTGCTTTCTGAAAATATTTTCATACTTTATGACCAGATTTGTTACGTTTGTCGTCGTAGTAGTCGAATTTTGATGTTTTCTGACAATATTTTGATATTTTAAAGCCGGATATTTATTTTATTGTTTCTGAATTTCTGAAACCTGATGAGGAAAACTTTAAAGATATGTTCTTATTCCCTGTAGTTTACAATTAAATTAATTTAGATAAGACGTAAGGTGAGGATAGCGGATTTTAACTACAACTCTAGTCATTTCTGCGCGGACACGCGCTCGGTATTAATACGTTGTAGGATACGATGGAAAGATACAACTTGATAATATGCGTTGATATTTTATCTTTCTAAAATTGTATTCTCAATAAACTTGTCTCTTATCTTTAGGCAAGTATTTCAGAGAACTTAAAAACACACACATAAAAACTAACTAATTATGTAGAAATAAGAAAACCGCAAAGTTTCGATCGCACTGTACATGCTCGTGGTATTTTATTAAAGCGCCACACTAAAGAACCGCGGTTTTGACACTGTTTTAAGGAATTACTTTGATAAACGTTTTTATTATATTTAGTCTCATGACGACGTACACGCAGTTGTAGCCTCATATCGTGGGACACCCTGTATATTGAAGACTGTTTGCTTGTTAAAATACTGTTTTAGTTTTTGACTGCATAGGTTTTTAAAATAAATATTACATAAACTTTACATTAAGTCAATTCTATTAAATTATCAAAGATAAGCTAGCCATTAATTAAAAAAAAAAAAAAAAATGAAAAAAATCTCAATGTTAAAGCAGTGGTCTATTTTTATCTTAATTGTTGATATTTATTCAGGAAACGACGATGCAAATTGTGTAATTGCTAACTAGATATTTTATATATGCTAAACACTTGAATATTCAGTAGCATTGCAAAGCTCAGCTATTCTAGATAGTGCACTTTAAAAGGTTACTTGTTAAAGCAAAATTATTTATGAATTATTAAATCCATAAATGTTATAAAAGCATCCACAGCATCCAAACAAAAATTGTTATTATATAATATAAATAAATGTATAACTCATAAATTCAATAAATTTTTTATGCACTTCCTGCATTTTCATAAATCAAAAGGAAGCAGTTTTTTCAATATACATTTCCACAATATGAACAACGTATTTATTCACGCTAAATGAATTTGAAATGTTGTAATAAAACTGAAATCAGTTATGGCTCAATAAAAGAGAAATAAATTTGATTCAAGCATTGTCTGAATAAAGTGTATAAAAGCTTTTTGTTTCAAGTATATACAATTGAATATTATTCCGTGAACTAGTTTGAATTAAAAAAGTCAGGTGAGGAAGGTTCAGTCTGGGGTAAAGTCCCGTAGGTGTGATAATGGTTTGTAAAAAAATATTATTACATTAATTAAAAATTAATTTGCGAGATACATTTGTTTCAATTAAGATATGTTTTTATGAGAAATAAATTAATGTAATTAAATTATTGTTTTGATAACAATTATTGTAATAAATTTTAAATAACGCATCTATTTATATCTTTGAATCTTGAAACTTATCATCTTTGTCTACAAATATTAATGGTCATAAAAACCCATGTATGTGAAATAAGTACATATATGCGCCAATTATAATTTATATAAAATAGCCAAACTAACATAACTTACTTTATCTGTAAAAAATCTTTGTTTTTAGAAACATCGCATCAAGACCAACATTATTTTTATTTAATATTGAAATATCTGGGCAGTACTTCACATATGTTAAAGGTTGTTATATGTATATTGACTTGCCAGAGAAAAAAAATCAAAAGTTGTGTTTATTATAAACTACTTGACATTGAGATTATGTTATATACAAGGTGCTGCAAAAATAGCGTAATGATTAAATAATATTGTAATCATTATTGCTTAATAAAAAATCAAAAATTAGGTAATTGTAGCAAAGGACTACATTTTTTAAATTTTTATTAAAATTTGCTTATTTTGCTACGAGGTTAAGTACCAACACCAAGATAAAAACAAGGATGAGCAACTTTATTTTACTAAAAGGCCATTTTTAAGCGTTGGCAATTTTTTTTTGCTTAAATAGAATTCTGCAAAATTATTAATAACTGATTTACTGTGCATTTTTTAATATATTCTCAAAATGTAACGCTAGAGAATTGCCGGGTTTAGTCGCCCCGTCCTATTGGGGTGCCACTAGTAGTATTTGTTATGGAAAAATATTAAATCTTATCACATCTACGAAAACATCGGTAAACTTTTCTTTCTAGAAAAATATTGACACGTATAGCGCCGTTTTTAAATTAAAATTAGTTCTTATAGGACACAATGCCAACCAACTCACTATCCAAACAATAAGATTTTAGTCATCATTCTTTTTATATGTTGAACTACATACAATATTCTATGTCTTCATGTTTTTGGTTAAAGATTTGAAGTTATATTTAACGAGAAAAAAATTAATAAAGAACTAATTAAAAACGTCACTTTTTAAAAAATAATTGCAAAGATACCACTCATTGCATCAAATTTCTACAAGTTTTGAAGACACAGATTGAACTTTTTTCTACAATGTGTGAAAATTTTATTCAATTATGTTCAGGCGTTTTCTTGCCGAGATTAATTTTGTGAACCCTTATAATAACGCAACTATTCTCCCCCTTAAGCGTTTTTCTGACTTTAAATTACGTTTCAACTATTTTGAAACAATTAAACCTTCCATGCTACACTTAAAGAGAAAAAGAAGCGGGTAAAGTAGCATAGCACTATAAAAAAACCTTGCTGTAGAAACTGAAATGCTTAGTAGGTTCTACATACAAGAAGTCTGGTTTTAAGTCAAATGAACGACAGTTGTACAAAATTGTTTATTCTGGTTTGCCTCAATGTAGTGCATCAAAGGTAAAAGTAAGTCAGTGGTTGTGTTCTTAGATAATCTAAACTGCAACTAGTATAATAGTCAAAAATCCTAAAAAAAATCTATAGTTTGGTGGCATTCAAAACGGGGTAACACGACAGTTAGACTAAGTTTTCTATGGCTTTTCCAAAAACCGTACATTTGATGTTTTATTTAACCTTACAAAACAGACTTCATAGTCCAATGCTTTTACTTATTTAAAAGATTTACACGCAAAAGTCAGACCAGTCAAATGCCAAGTATTGACAAATTCATAACCATAGCAAAGCAATATTTAAAACAAGAAAGAAGCTTTACTGCATATAATCTGAAGTCGTCTATTTATTAAAGGTATGCCGCATTTACAAACCAATTTTCTGTCGTTTTTAGGTTTACAGGTTGGCTAGCTTTGACTTGCACACAATTCCTAAACCAAAAATATTGAAATTAAGATAAGTTTTTCTTTTCTCAATTTGCGCCAGTTTAATGGTACACGAATCTATATCTCTAAAATACTCCTATATGTAATCATAAGTCCTTTTTTTAGTTTAGTTTTATTAGTTTTTTTTTTCAAATTCTATGGTAAATTGCGCAAAACATTTGTAAAATTATTGACAAACTGCAAACTCATTTCACGCTGCTTAATTTTGAAACAACAACAAAACAACAAACTGTGGGTTTCTAAGAAAACATTGCCGCACTTGCTGAAAATGTTGATAAAGACCCAAGTTTGTCAATTTGTTGACGTTTGCAAAAAGATGGGCTATGTTATTCAATTACGTAAAAATTTTGTGTAAAGATCTTGATCTACTGACTTGTAAAATCCAAATTGTTTAGCAACAAAAGTTATTTTTGGTCAAAATTGTCACAGAAATAATCAGTAATTATTTAAGTCCAAATTTGAATGATATATGATAAGAGAACAATGTAATTCTAATAAAACGGCACCACATGTCATACAGTCAACGCAATAATACAATTATTGAGAAAACAATTTGGTAAAAACATGATTTGAAAAACAAACATGAGTTCCTATTTACCAAAGTCTTGTGATTTAACGCGTTTAGATCAATTTCCTTAGAGTTACGATACGGTATTTAAATCTTTTGTCTATACTAATAAAGCAAAAACTATTAACACTCTAAAATCAAACATAACTCAAACAATTGCAAACATACAACCCAATTGATAAATTGTTTCAAATTGAATCGCCATAATGCTCTTTGTCAATAACAGCCGCGGTAGACGTTTGTCCAAAATTTAGGCTTAACCAAATACGATTTTCTACCAGAATTCAAAAACTTTTTTTAAACACAATATGTGTTCAACTGCAACAAGAATAACCATGTTTTCCGGCTACGTTGTTGTTGACAATAGAACTTGAGATGCCAGATATAATCAACTTTGACAAAATTGAAAAAAAACATAAAAATCTTAGCAGACAGAAACCAATAAGGGTTTATTGAAATACAAAATGTATTTTGTTTCAAAAATAAGAATTGAGTTAAACTTATAAACTTTAAAACGACAATTGCATAACTATCTGTCACGAGAGTAAATCTCAACACCTCCTACGGAATTCCAACATCCAACAATAGCGTTTGATGTGCCAGACAAAAACAGCTTTGACAAAGTATAAAAAACCATAAGAACTATTCCGAATACAACTCCAAATTTATTCGCAAACTGCAACACACAGGTATTCTAACCCAAAGTGTCACACATCATCAATTTCAATAAATCAAAAAAGATTGAAAAGGTTAAACATTGTCCTACTGCTGATGAAAACAAACTTGGCATTAGAAAAAACTATTACACTAAGCTCTAGTGCTTACTAAAATCTACTTTAGCAAAAAACAATTCAAGTGTCCAAATATAATATAGACAACAGACCAAGAAGCTTGCTAATAGACTTAACTGCATTGAAACGCGCTACCCTCAAAAAAACTGCAGCAAAGACACACAAAAAAGCGTCATTGTGCTTGGATAAATTGTTTGTGTTTGTATAAACCTTGAATGTTTCCTTGACCAAAAGATGCTTGAAAAGAAAACGCAACCTTGTCACTAAAAACCCTTGTAAGTTCCAGACCGGCGTCATCTCAAAGTTCTATGCCCAAGTTTGCCAGCAAAACAATGCTCAATAAAGTTTGAACCACATCTACTGCTTCAAAGACTGTGTAACAACAATTTTCTGTACAAGCAGCTCAGAATCCTTACCAGGGACTAAATAAAAAAACGTTATTACAGTTTCAACAATTGGATATCCTGCCTTTGTTTTACCTACAACTTTTTGGCACCTGCCTGAAAATAACCTTTGTTTCCAGACTTTCCAGTAGATTTACCTTAGAGAAAACAGTCGCAACCTTACATGTATCTTTTCCTAGAGCATTCACAAGAGATGGCTACAATTGTAGCTGTACACTAATACATTGTGGTTATTCTTGGTATTAACTTTGGTGTACCATCACATCTCTTTAAAAATTTTGTTATTAAAGTTACTACCCCAGGACATTGTTGCTACCCCAACAGAAACCAAAATGTGACACAAAGCAAGCATACGGTTTTATGACTAAGAACTTTTTCTGGTATAAAAAAGATTAATAATCTCTCAAGTGGTTCAATCCTTTCAAAACTGTAAGTATATCCGTAATTTAAGTTGCCAGCATTACGAGCAAAGAAAAAACTAATGCGTCAACAGTGGCGTGAAAAGTGGCCGACAAAAAAAAAACTTTTTTATGAATTTTTTTCTTTGTAAGTTTTTGTTGTTTTTTTAGCTTAGGTTAGGTTAGGTTAGGATAGGTTAGGTTAGGTTAACTGAAGCCTAAAAAAACCTCGGGACCCAATAAAATCTACTGCTAAATTATCAAGCTCGCGCACGAAGTAATCCCCAACGTGCTTCTGGAAGCATACAACAAGCATCTGGACAAAAAAATCTTCCCCAAATCTTGAAAGAAAGCAAAAATAGCGCTGATCCCCAAAAGAGTGGACAAATTTCGGGCCATCGGTCTGCTAAGCGTACCCGGCAAGCTGTACAAACACCTGATAAAGAAGAAGCTTGAGAAATAATAGGAAAAAAAATAAACCATATCCAGCACCCAATACGGATTCAGGAAAGGCCGCTCAACAGTCGACCCCATCATGAAAGCAAAAAAGCTTTGCGAGGATAGATCAAGCGCGTGGACCGCCATCATTCTGCTAGACGTAAAAAGTGGGAGCAAATTAAGTAAAGGCTGACAGAGATAGGAGTGAATTGGTATCTTTTAGATCTCATAGCAAGCTACCTGGGAGAATTTTAATCGCCGCAGAAGAGGAAAAGAACTTAACGCAGAGGGTTCCGCAAAATTTTGTCCTAGGACCTACTCTGTGGAACGTCGTCTACGACCCCGTGCTGAGCCTACAACTTCTAAGAAAATGCAAAACGGCCAACTACGCCAACGACCTAGCGGTGGTGGTCAAAGAGAACAACATGCAAGAGATGCAGGAAGCTGCAAAAAAAGCTTTAAAGTCGGTAAACAAATAGATGATGGGAAGCGGCCTAAAACTGGCTTCCAAGAAAACCGAGGCACTGGTCGTCAAAAAAACAAGAAAAAAGACCAAAGTCGCCTTCGTCTTAAAAGGAAAAACCATCACCCCAAAAAAATTCGTTAAATACCTAAGAGTATAGTTGGATTCAAACTGGATCTTTAACCCGCACGTTCAAAATGCCATCAGCAAGGCAGAGAAGACCATGACTGCCCTAATAAAGATCATGCCAAACGTAAGCGGACTAAGCGCTAAAAGAAAGGCGGTTTACCATGCAGTGATCCAATCCATATTGACCTACGCGGCGCCGGTTTGGATACGGGCTATCAAACGACAAGTGGCAAGGGTGCCTGCGATCCCGCCGATTGACCTGAAAGTGGAGAAACTGACAGAAAAGCATCAAGCCAGAAATGAAAGCCGCATAGCCACGTTTAACATTGTAGAGCAGTGACAGCATAGATGGGACGACACCCATGACACAGCGCAGTGGACACAGACGCTTATCCCCTCAATAGGAAGATGAGTGAGATGCCCGCACAGAAACACTAACTACTTCCTGATACAATTCTTGACAGGTCATGAGAGTTTTGGCACTTACACCAAGAGGATTGGAAAGACAAAAAGCAATAATTGTCACTACTGCGGCAAAACCGACTCCCCAAAGCACACCAACTTCCATTGCTTGCGGTAGAACGTCGGAAGACACAAAGCTGAGGTACCTGTAAGAAAGGCACTGACGATCGACAGCGTAATGGACCTCCTTCTCCAAAGCAAACACAACTGGAAAGAGGTACACTCATTTGTGAGAGACACAATGAGTACAATAAAACGAGGAGAACTGGCCAGGCAGAAAGCCGAACAACAACAAGCAAATTAAATTAAATGAGACCAGATAGGTAAATGATGCAAACCCTTATCGGGGTATTCCGCCTACCCGTTTAGAAAAATTGAAGTTTTTTAGTAGGTGGAAGTCCCACACTCCCGGGCACGTTGAACCAAGCCCCGGGGAGCAGTGGCGTTTTCCTCACCAAAAAAAAAATGTTAGGTTAGATTAGGTTAGGTTAGTGTTTTTAGTGTTTTGAAGTATAATAATGCCAAAAACTCAACAAAACAAGTTTGATGGAGGCAAAATTGTCGGTTTACATGAAGATTATGTTCCACATAAACAAATTGTAAATTTCTTAACTTAATAAACTTGGTAAATCCTTTGAAGACATTTGTGGCAAGATGTAGAAAACGCAACGGCTGGATAGTGCTTAAAGAATGACGGTGAGCCAACGCATTATTAATTTACAAGAAAAATGTGCTTGGTTTTTCAATACTTTGTCACATAGTATACGTTGAACAACTCAATTTTTTTGTAATTTTCACTTTTTTAATCAATTTTTGTGCGTCTGAATAACAAAATATCCTACTTCTGTAAGAATCAAAAATACGCAGTTGCTTTTCTGACCAGTTGTCTGTTACTCCACAGATACTGTAGTTTCTCTTCGACAATCAAAACAAATGTCATGTTTATAAATTTTAGAAAAGGGTTTAAGCAATAGTTCGCTTAATCTTTAAACTTGGTTACGTAATACGTAAAACTGACTCTAAATTACAGTTGCTAACATTTTTTAAAAAATTTAGTTTTAAAAACATAAAACAAAATCTATTGGGTTTTGGGCGAACAAAAAAGCCAATTATTAGTGACGCAATAGAATATGCACTAAACACTAACCCTATCAGTTGTCCTGCTAAATCAAAAACCCATGGGTCAAACAGATTTTTTTAGTAATTCAAAAAAAATGATTTTATTGCTTATGCATACAACATATTTTTGCTAGTGACACAGAAATGCTATTGCTCCTGTGGTAGGTACCCTGCTAAAATGCGTTAATTACGTGATTTTTCTTTGGCAATCAAAAGAATAAACTTTCTTTCTTAGTCCCGGCACGTAAAACTTGTTCAATTGTCGACCAATAATTTAATATAAAAAGAATTCATTTAATTAAAAAAAAAAAAAACTTTGGAGAACAAAATCTATCGGTTTTAGATGACAAAAAAAAATCCGGAAAGATAGACAAAATGTACAATAAACAAAAAGTTTTTTAAGCAAAAGTTTATAATTTTAACAAAAATTTAAAAAATCATTAATTTTTTTATAGGCTTCAGATTATAATTTGGTGTGTTTCGCTTCAATATACACTAAAAACATGAAATTAGTGATGAAATTTTTTTATAAAGTATATAGTAGTACGTAGACGTAGCTTTGATGCACGGCACAAGAAATATTTAAAAAAAGTATTATAGAAAACGCATTTTTTTGTCAGGCCACAGGCATTGCGTTTCCGCAAATTGTAAATGTATTATCTATTATAACTTTATTGATTCAAATTTAATTCAATATAGAAATTATACATTTTCACTTCTAAACAAACGTATGTTATTCTGTTAGTTAACTATATCGACACTAAAATATTTCATTATTTTATGCTTAATAAAGCATTTTATGTATTGAACGCTAATATGTAATGTTTTCTATCAATCAATATGCTTCTTTAAAGTTTATTAATAAAATATTAAACTAGTTTTCATATAACATCTGTTACTAATTAAACACGTTGTATTACATGCTTCGATCTATTGAATTTTAATTACAAATAAATTCTCGATTATACAGCAGACATTTTAATTAAGCTATCACCCTACGTATTTTGTATGGTATTTTTTATATTTAATACATGCTATAAACATGCAGATTATGGATATTAGGGAACAGCAAGGAACCAATTTAAATTCGTCTGCTGTATTGAAAAGTAAATATAAACACAGTGTTGGAGTCGCAAAATTAAAAGCATTAAGAGTGATCAAATTGAACGAGGGTGTTAATTGAAAATGTGGAGGGATTATAAATTCATTATTATTTTCATTCCATGTTGATAATGAGAAAATTTATCTTAAGGCACTATACACTTTTGCAATTGCAATAACATTATGTAAAATCTATTACCCTGTATATAAAGGTATTCATAAAATTGTTGCTAAAAATAGTGTTTCTATTTCTAAATATAATATAATTATTTAGTACTACTACTAAAATTGTAACATCCGCAATTGTCATCAATGGTAGACTGAATTTCACAATATTATTTCATTTTGGTCTTATTATTTGGTATTATAATTAACAGCATACGATCAACAGGTGTTTGCTTTCATTAAATTTGAGGGTTTTAAATTAAATAGCTCCTGAATTTAATTGTAATTTAATGTACTTAAATTAAAAATAATCAAAATTTCATTTAATGTACAAAAAACTATTATAAGCAATTTTATTAATTAACAAATTCAAAATAAACAGTTTTTGTTTCAATAGTAAAAATGCATTACGATTCTTTTATAAATTTACTTCAAAATAATCTTCATAATCCTCTTTGTTCTAAATGCAGTTTCTAAATACAATAGCTGACACCGCAAGCCGATCTTCAAAACTTCAAATCCGCTAACATACATACAAATGCATAAAACCTCTTCACATCTACATATTTCCATGACGTTAACAGAACATTAATATAATGGAATGCTAAAAAATGTTTTAAAATACCTGAATGTATTTCTATTCTCCGTTAGTTTAATATGATAAAGCTTTTATTTATACAAGATCAATAATAAAAATAGTTCAACAAATATATAGATGCTTTGACATATTTATTATTAGCTGGAAATCATAAATGGTGTTAACGCTGAATAGAAATCCCAACGCAATTTTCATAGTGAGAACTTTGTCTACAAATTAACCATCAAACCTTTGATCGACTTTTGATCAAACAGTGTTAGTGTTAATTTATAAAAGTAATTAACTACAGTAGTCCATAAAAATTCTGTTTGATAAATTAGAATAAAACAAATTACCTTATAAAATAAATGTACGCTGTGCAACTGTATTGTGCAAGTTCTTCATTTTTTTTAATAAAAATTATGTCGTCTAAATGTAAACTATTGCGTAAACGTCACGTCTGATCTATGTAATTAATCATTTTATTATAACACACAGCAACAGGTTTCTTGCTTTTTAATGGAAATAATAATAATAACTTTAAAAGTATCCCCGTATAAAAATAGAATATTAATAAGCATGTAAAAAATGATAACTTATTTATAGACAAGTTTATAAAATAAAAACAGATTTTGATTCCACAGCAAAAGTTGCAAGTGTTTTGCTAACATTATTTTTACACTAAGATGTTTATTGCGTTTAATTTTCTTTTTGCTAATTTATAATTTGTGTGTTTAAAATATCTGCTGGCAACGAACCATCCCAATTAACTTTCAACAACCAAAGCTGAAAAAACAAAAGGACTCAAATATCCAGTTATGTCAAAAATTAGAGCTACTCGAGACAAAATACCTTGTTTCGAAAGGACTTTGTTATCTAATTTTATTATAAAATAGAATGCATCCCGAGAAAAATCCCAAAAAATTCACAATAATTTAATCAAATCAGAGACATTTCCAGATTTAAGAACTACTTGATCCTCAGATTCTATAACAGACCGATGTAAACTGGCCCATTTTGCCAATTAAAATCCTCCGCAACGCAGAAGATCTATCAATTGAGATTTTAATTCCAAAGCTCTATCCTCATCAGGAGCTCCCTATAAAATGTCATCGACATAAATTCCATTCTTCAAAGCTTCCGCTGCTAAAGGAAAAAGTTTTCCTTCATCTTCAACTAACTGAAGAATGAACCTTTGAGCTGAATAAGGACTAGATGTAGTCCCAAAAATTACTTTAGTATGTTCAAATTCTTTAATAGGATCGCTAAAAGATATGTTGGAAAACACAATCTTCTTTGTGTAAACCTACCTAAAAAAACATTTGACAAATATCACAAGTGATAAAACCTGAAACGTGTCAATATTTGACCAATGTCTGTTTGTAGTTTTCTACCAGAGAAAAAGGCAACAATTAAAGAAATACCGTTAGAATCCTTCTCTGCCGGATTAAAAACTACTCTGGTAGCTACACCAGACGGCTTTTCTTTTTTGACTCCGTGATTTACCAAAATATATTAAACTGGTTGTTTTGTAAGCACCATATGACCTTGATCAATGTAATTTTGTATGTTTTTGGAATATAATTTCAATTAATAAAAACGTTTCAACGCATGTTCTCTATTATTACCTAAAACAAGACGGACTTTTGCTTTGAAAGGTAACCGAGTAATGTCCATTATTATCTCTAAAAACAGTTTTTAAAAAGTAATCTTCACACAATTTTTTTTCTGGTAATAAAAAAAGGTTCCTCCATCTCCCAACAAGCACAAATCATTTACTCAAAAGAAAAATAAACAAGTTCTCTTCTCTCTTCGTTCTTCAACGAATCAAGGCCAATTTGGTTCTAATAACCTCGTCCGGAAGTAAAGTGTTTAAACAATGCTTCTCCAAAGGCAGCAAACCGAGATTGATGTCAAAAGCCTTGTTGTAACAAGACAAGTCTCTTTGGACGTACTCCTCTGCATCCTTAAATGTGTTGATGTCAAAGGCCTTATTAAAACAAGACGAGTCCTTAAAGACGTACTCCTCTGCATAAAAAAAAAATGTAAATTTTATGTCAAAAGCTTTGTTGAAACAAGACAAGTCTCTACGAACGTACTCCTCTGCATCCCTAAATCTGTTATTGATTGAATTTCCGTGATTGACAGAATCAGACAACTCCACGGTCGGACCCAATTCAGGCGTCATGAATTCTAAGTAAACACACATAGCATTCTTTATGTTTAGTTTGTTCTCAATTTCATTTTTTACAGAACCCACCACTATCCAACCTAAATTGTTTAAAGTAGCACTCAGATTTTCCTTAATATGTGCTGGATGAAGTGGAGTTTTATGCAAAACAACTTCTACTCAAAACAAAACATCTACTGGAGACATTACATAAAAATAAGGATCTGATAAGAATAAATTTAAAAATCAACTTTTAATTTCATCAGAAATAGGAACAGTGCAAGTCAGGCGTAATTTTATGTAACACCACAGCTTCAAAATTTAAATAAAAATCTTTATTGAATTCCTTTGAGAGAACCCACCAAAAACATCTTCCTTTTAAAAATTTCAACTTCTCAGTTAATTCTTGAGTTATAAAATTCACTTGACTGCCTGAACCAATTTTCAAACGGCAGTCTACCCAAAATCCATCAATGTTGCAGATTTTCGCTTGTGCAGTTCCTAAAAGAGCTACAGAACTTGTGAATGGTTAAGGACTCACAGAATTCAAAAATACAGAATTTAAAATTCATCATTAATTGCTTTAACAGGTTCTTCCTTCCTATTTATCATCGGATGTAATACCTTGGTAGAATAAGCTAACTCCCTCCATATTAAAGTTCAGTTATATTAATTAAAGAGAAAACAAGCGATTTGAAAACGCCATTACGTTAAAAAAATACTCATTACCATTAATCAAAGACCAATTAAAAAAAGTTACCGAAAACAGCGTATTTTCAACTCTTGAATTAAAATCTGGATGAAAAAGTTAAAAACAAAAGCCAAAAATATACAGCTTTTCTTATACCTGATGTACATTACTAGTAAGAAAGAGTAGCGTTAAGTCTATCAAATGCTTTTGTACTTTTTCAATCAGCAATCACCACGGTACAAGAAAAAATATGACACAAACACGCATTAGCATATCTAGACAGGGAATTCAACTTTTAGGTAATGTTCTTTGGCTGTTGAATAAAACAGGACTAACAATAAACTTAAAAAAAATAATTTTTACAAAATTTTGTAGAATATTTGAAAGTAGAATTTCAAATCTAATTTTAAAATTTTCTCCTAGCAAGATAAAAGTCAAGAGAGACAGTCTGTTGAGTTAGACTAATATTTTAAAAAATATATTTAAGATTTTGCCATAAATGCCATTAACCACTGACAAGTGGTACAGAAAAAAACCACAACAAAACTCTTTTGCATACAGATGTTAGTAAACAATGTCTTAGAGACTTCTTACTGCAAGTGGATCTCAATAAAAACCAAAAACCAATAGCGTAAATGAATCAAAAGAAAAAATATGCACTAGATACCACAGTTACAAATTTAAAACTCTAGCTGTGTATAGCGTAGTTACTAAACTGTTTGTCACTTTAAAATAATCGCACAGACTATAATGCAATGCGACTAACTTAAACCACACAAAATTTCTTACCACAAGATAGTGTATATCAATGCAGGAATTTTTCCATCTTATCTGCAGAGCTTATTTTAATCATTTCTAAACATACGCCTCTTCTAGTGATTTCCATTTTTCCTGTTCATTGCCAGTCTTGCCCATTGCTTCTCCGCCACCGTCAATAGAGCATCTCTCTGGCTTGTTCTGGGTCTTCCAAGGCCCCTTCTATCCGTTCGTGGTCTCCATTTAGTTATTTTCTGGCTCCAGCGTTTGTCTTCTCATTGTATTACATGGCCAGCCTATCTCCGCTTACATCTAGCTATCTGTTGTGCTATATCCACTACTCTAGTTTTGTTTCTGATCCAGAAGTTTGTCTTCCTGTCTCGTATTGTTATACCGAGCATTTTTCTTTCCCTGGCTCTTTGTGTTACCCTTATTTTTTCCATGGTTCTTTCCGTTGTTGTCCACATTTCCAAAGCGTACGTCAGGTTGGGTAGTACACACTAGCCAAATACCTTGATCTTGAAGTGTTGTTGGTATTTGCCCTTTTTCTCGCAATTTAATGTTTCAAAAACATCTTCTAATGCATTTGTAAAAATCTTTGGGGATTTGTGTCTCCTTGCCTAAAGCCGCTGCATATGTTAATTGGGTTTGTAGTGTCAAAAGTTTGTATAGTGAGGGTAGCATTTTCATAAATGTTTTTAATAAACTCGATGTATCTGTAGTCGATCCTGCATTGCTTCATTGCGTCTATTAGGGTCCACGTCTCCATCGTATCAAATGCCTTTTCAAAATATATAAAAGTAATATAGAAGAGTTTATTGTGTTCACAGGTCTTTTTAATAAGTTGTTTCATTTTGTGTATGTGGTTTATAGTGCTAAACTTCTTCCTGAAGCCCGCTTGTTCATTTGTTTGAAATTCATCAAGTCGATTTGAGATTCGGTTCTGTATTATTTTTGTCATAAGCGTATAAATGTAAGATCATGTTTGCTACCTTTTTGAATATAAATAATACGTTTGCAGTTTTCAACGATTTTGGTGTTTTTCCATTAGATAAACATGTGATAAAGAGTGTTGTAAGACAATTTATAATTTTATTGTTAGTCCTCCTTTTTTGATGAGCCCTGGAGCAAGAATTTACTGTGAACTATAGACCAGAAAGCTAAATAAATCATCTGGATGCACTCAGGATCGCATTTGGAATAAAGTTAGAGGATAAATATATTTGTCTAATCAAACAACAAATTATTGATGGAACATTCAATAGTGAAAAGTTTGTCGGTTTGTTTTAAACGTGCTCAAAGTTGTCATTCCTAAAAATGACCGGTGGTAAATTGTAAAGATGTACCAAATAACAATGGGCACACGAGATGGAAAAAAAACATCAACAGCATCAAAGCCATCTTTTGGTTCTATGGCATGCAAAAGATTCAAATAAGTTTGTTGGTAACTGTTTAATACACAAAAAAATTACAAAAAGCTCAAAGTTTAGTTATATCCAATTAAAAACGTAACCAAACCACGTTAATTATTAAATTGTTTACAAAAAAAATGGTTTCAAAATATATTAAAACTGTTTATATGAATTATAAACGCTCTAAGGAACAATCTTTGTCGTTTTTGTGAAATAGTTGCTAGCTTGACAAAATTTAAAATTTAACATTAATTTGCAGATCACTCCAGATGCACTGATCCAGACCTACGTTTAATCAAAGTATGTACCATAAGTTCGTGTAAACCTGCGCCGTAAGATCTTCATACTTTTTCAAGGTAATATGCACCAAAAGACCTTGTAAACCTTTCTTTAAAACTGATATGGTAAGCTAGATTTTTTACTAATAGTGTGGAAAACTTCAGACAGACATTGCTCAAATTTTGACACGTTTCAGGTTTCATCAAGTGGCTTTAACTGATAATTGTCAGATGTTTCGTGATATAGGTTTACTTCATGTAAACCTATATCACGAAAGATCAAGTTTTCCAACATATCTTCCTATCAAGAAATTTGAACATACTAGAGTAATTTTTGTGGCTACTTCTAGTCCTTATTTAGTTCAAAGGTCCATTTTTCAGTTAGTTAAAGATATAAGAAATCTTTTTCCCTTAGCAGGGGAAGCTTCACATTGTTCTATTAAAGAATCTAAGAATCAGGTAGTTCTTAAATCTGGAAATGCCTCTGATTTGATAAAATTATTGGTAATTTATTGGAAATCTTCCCGAAATGCATTCCATTATACAGAGTAATTCTTAACCTATGCGCATGAACTCGAGGAATTATAGTTTACAATCAATATTATTAATTAATGTTAAAAAAAATGTAGTTTTATAACAAGCGAGATAATGAATTATAAAGTTTCTAGAAAATTAAAATTTATTATTTAAAAAAATCGGTGTGTCATGCCAAAATAAAAATAATAAAAATGTAGTAAAGCTTTTAATCAACTAATTATCAAAATAATAAACAAATAACAAAAATGCAAAATTATTAGAACACTTAATATCATAATAAATGCTCAAAATTATTTCCTCTATTTTCCATGCACGTTGAAGTCTCGGTGGTTGCCAAATTGTGTCAGCGGCAGCTAGTATGCAATGTCGCAACTCTTCAACACTGTTAATTTCGGTAGCGTATACCAGATGTTTCATATGCCTCCAAACATAAAAATCTACGGAATTTAGGTCAGGTGATCTAGAAAGCCAGGCAGTTGGACCTCCTCGACTTCCTCGGGAACACATTGTTCAAATGTTGTCGCACATCTATTGCAAAGTGTGGTGGAGCTTCATCGTAAAGATACCACATGCGCTGTCTAACATTAATTGGAACTTCTTCCAGTAGTGCTGGTAGGATCTCCAGTAAAAAAATTAAATAAACAGCGCCCGTTACACAATTTGGCAACTAAAACGGTCCAATAAGATGGCCGTTTACAATTCCGGCCCATACATTCACCGAAAGTCTGTGTTGAAAGTTTGTACGCCGAGTAATTTGTAGATTTTCAACTGCCCAATAATGCGTATTGTAAAAATTGTGCACACCGCTACGAGTAAAAATTGTCTCATCTGTCACTAAAATGTTAGTAAAAAATTTGGGTTCACATCATGCTGACGCAACAGCAAAATACTACCCAAAGAGGAAAATCTGTTGGTAACAGGGCATATACACGCTGCACATGGTAGGGATACAGTAATTCATGCTTTAATATGCGCCACACAGTTGACTGCAATACCCCAGTTTGATAGGCAATTATCCGGGTACTGATGTCAGAACGTTCTTCAGCAATATCGACAATATCCTCCTCAAAATTAAAAATATGCCGCTGCAAGTGCCCAGTTTCTCTTGCACGCTGTATCAAACGTACAAACGATCCACGAGCCGGATTATACCTTTGAAGGAATCTCGCGGAATAAAAGCGAGCAGCAGCCACTGAATTTTGATGAACTTCTCTATACACTAATATTATATTCACAAATTCTGCATTGATCATGTTGTGTTGTGCAATAATTTTTTTTTTTCAATTTTTTGGCAACAACCGCCGGGACACCAATTTTTTTCAAGTAATAATATTTAATTTCCTAGAAATTTTATAATTCATTATCTTGCTTATTATAAAACTTTTACTACATTTTTGTAACATTTATCAATAATATTGATTGTAAACTATAATTCTTCGAGTTTATGCGCATAGGTTAAGATCACCCTGTATAATAAAATCAGATAACAAAATTCCTCCAAAGCGAGGTATTTTGTGTCGAGTAGCTCAAATTTTTGACATCAATGGATATTTAAGTCTTTTTGTTTCTTCATTAAAAAAATTATTACAACAGCTTTGGTTGTTGAAAGTTAGATGGGATGATCCGTTGCAGCAGATATTTTAAATGTCTGGGCACAAATAATGAATGAAATAACTGATTTGAAGAAAGTTTGGATACCACGATGCATTATTCCAAAAGGTTTTTTTATCTTTGTTTGATAGGTTTTTCGGATGCTAGTATTCGTGGAATAGAAGCAGTAATTTAGCTGCAAAAAACTCTTCTAAAAACTTAGACGCTACCCCGTTTAGAACTAAGAGCTGCTTGGTTGTTGCCTAAAATGTTATTTTTCGGTTTCTACCACTTTTGAGCGTTTTCCAATGAAAAATCCTTTTTGTTTTGTGAATTCAATGACGGTTTCGGCATAGATTCACACTTTTCCTTATCTGTTAAAAAACTTTTGTAGCAAATCGTGTTGCACAGATTCATGAGTTGAATCCGAAAGCACGTTCCAGAAGCTCAAAAACCAGCAAATCCAGTTAGTTGGGGTCTGTTTGTTTCTGAACTTATTTAATAAATTGGTGGAAAAATCCGTTGGATGAGTATATAGGTGTGGCAATCTCTAAACAATGACGTCAAGTGGGTGATAAGAATATGAATCTAAGCGTGTGATTTGTGTGAATTGTGCGTTGCTATAGTTTCATCATCATCACCCACCTGACGTCATGTGTACGAGACAAACACACCATTATACTCACACCACGGAAAAATCCATTATTTATTCGGGAACCAATAGTAACTTGGTCTTTGGAAAAACCAAATTTGATGATATAAGTAAATACCTGAATTGAAAGAAATTCATTTGTTCTCTAATGTAATGAATCAATATTATTCTGAACTTATAAATCTTCCTTATTGCAATTGCAACAAATTATTGCAGTTATGTTGCGTTTTATTAATATTTTACAACAAAAGATTTTGAAGAAGAAGATGGTTCAATCAATAGTTCATCATGAATATGAAAATGCAATAAAAATAATAGTAAAATTAACTCAAAAGACATCGTTAAATAAGGAAAAAAATCAATTTATTAAAGGTGTAGAGATCTTAAAATATTATAAAAAATTGACTCCGTTCCTCAGTTCTGAAGGTTTTGTCAGGTGGGGGGTCAAATTGACCAATCTCAATTAGCGCATTTAAGTCGTTTAGCAATTTTGTTAGTAGACCATACATCTTTTCAGGACATGGTAGTCCGAAATTGATTCAATCTTTACTTTTTCATAATTTTTGGATTCCGAAAGCACGAAGTTTAATCGTCAACGTATTTTTTAATGTTTAACTTGTTATCGTTTAAAGGCAAAGCTTATTTAGCCAATCATGGCAGAATTGCCAGCATATCAAATAGAACCGGCAAGGACTTTTAGTCATGTTGGTATCAATTATGCAGTACTTTTTTTATAAGAACATCTTTTCTTAGATGTAATAAGGTAGTGAAATGTTATTTGGTGTTGTTTCTTTGCATGATGACTAAAGCGATACATCTAGAATGTGTGACCAGTCTTTCATCTGAAGCATGTTTGAAAGCTTTGGAAAGATTTTCAAGCCAAAGAGGTTAACCATTAAAAATCTATTTAGATCAAGGTAGGAATTTTTTTGGGGCAGCAAAGAACTCATTTTTTTTTAATATTATGTCTGTTGATAATGAGTCTTATCTGACTATATTGCAGTTCAAAAAATTAAATTTATATTTCAACCTCCTTATGCACCAAATTTTGGAGGAAAGGCAACAACTTTTATCTTATAAAGAATTTAACACCATAATTATTAAGGCCGAAGCTATCTTGAAATCGCAAATCAAATCAAAATACAAAATTGGCTTTCTTACAGTTTTGAAGACCAAACAGTCGTTGTCATCACAGTTTTTAATATTTCGGACAAATTTGCTGCTGGTATAAGATTTGTGGGTATTAACAGATTTACTACAGCCACTTTAAAAATTTTATTTTGTAGTTTACTCTAAAAGTAAGTAGATAGAATAAGTAAAAAAATAAAGCATTGCATCTTTCATTAAGTCACAAATAACAACTTTGTGCATGCAAATGTATTTTACATAAATAAAACAATTTTAATTTCTGTTTGTACAGGGTCGTGATTTAAAAAAAACCCTGTACAATGTTTTTACCATCCATTTCAAAGCTCCTTATAAATATTCTGCTTGTCTTTCACATATTGTGAAAATAAAAGTGAATCAGAATTATTCATATAGCAAAGCAGCACTACTTATATATGTATATCCTTCATATGCATACGTATTGTCAACAAATTTAAATCACATGCGATCTGAAAGAAATATTCTTATTTTCTAAGATGATCCCAAACAACATTTTATATCACAGCAACTTAATTTCATTATTAAAAACAAAATTAAAATAATAATAAAGTTTAAAACTTTGAGGATTATAAATGTCTGTGAATTAAAAGTTATAAAGAGTATAATTACTTTTAATTTGTTTAAAACAACAAGAAATTCCTTGAAAAATTTGAGAAATAATATATCATAATCGAAGGATTAGATGTTTCAAGTTGAGTCAATTATGATGTATTAAAACAGTTTAGTCGAGTTTCTTGATAACTACCTAGTACAAAATAGAATATTTAATATTCCGATTGTCAATATCTAATTACAGCGATTTATCGGTTATATAGTGAAATAAAGTAATATTTATTTATGCAATGATAAATGTAGAAATTAATGATATATTCACTTTTAATAATATTAAATTATTTACCTAGATTGGATCAATTATCATTGATTAAGCAGTAACTTATTGAAATACATTATTTGTGCAAACAGATGTAATCAAGTAAACTATTGATTTATATAAACCGATCCTAAACTTACTTAATGAGCTAGTTGTGTTAATTGTATAGTAATTGCAATTACGTTAAACCTTTGTCCAAAACTATAATTTAATTTAGAAGATTTGTAAATATTGTGTATTCTTTTAATTGGATTGCAAATTCGTTGTAATCTTTTGCAATTTGGTTGTACTTTTAGAAGTTTTGTAAAAATTTTACATAAAAAGTGTAGTAATTGTGATTTTTTTTTGTCTCTCTGAGCAGTAAGATGCTAGAGACACTGATGAAACGCTATGTATGTGACTCACACTGGGTGGAGAGACAATTTACCTAAAATATCAATTATAATTTTTTTTTTATTTTTATCATTTTTCTTTTATAAAAATTGTAAAACATACTATGCTACGTAACAAATGTTTTATACAATTCATTTTACCTTATTTAAGTTCCGCACAATGTACAACCAATAAAATTTAAAATATTTATGTATATTTCCTTCCAGTTTGCAAACGAGAACAATACAATGATATAGTGTTTACATAAGCTGGCAGCAATCGAATTCCGATACATCAATAAAAACCTTTAACAAAAATAATTATAGCCTTTTCAATTCACAGCGATGACATGCCGAGTCTTTTAAGATAAAATATAAACGACCAAGATACTAAACAGATACTTTCACATACAAATGAACAAAAATATTTGTACAAAAACATTCTATAAATAGGTAATAGTATTATTTTAATGTAAATTTAACTTATTTGATTTATAATTGAACACATAAATTGCAGAAATAGAAACCTAGATGGATAGCAAATTTATATTCTTATTTGCCCATATAATAAAAAACTACTAATTTGTAATGCATATACAACAACATATACGTAAATAAGAATTAATATGTTTATTAGTTGATTGAATGATCTATAAATTTAAATTTAGTCCATTTCTTATAATTGATATTTTTTTAGATAAAACTTGACAGAAAAAGTTCACGGTTAACTAAATTTAGCAGTGAAACTACATAAAACAAAACTAACAGCTTTGAGTTACGTTTTAAATAGCTAAGATTTCATAATGAACAAGTATTATCAAAGCTTTTAATTTAATTGTTAACAGTGTTATTTATTAGCATTGTTTATAATAGTAAATGTAGTATATACATTTTTATTTACATACAAGTGGTGTCTGAGATGGGAAGATCAGTAATGGTTTAGTAATACATTGATAAAATAATTGTTGACAGGAAGTATTGAATAAATAAATTGTTAAGTATATATGTTTATTTTTACTTTACAGGTTCCAAGAGAAATAGAGTTTAATGCACAATAGCACAAAATCACAGTTGTCAAAAGTTATTACACAATACCAAAGAGGTGTGTAAAAAAGCTGCATTAGAATAAAGGCATGCTTGCAGTACTGGCAGTTAAGATATTTAGATTGTGTTATATCATACTAGCATTATACCTTGAGGTTTTGTTAATTTACTAATGCATTAATAATAAAACGTTTATTTATCAAAAATATTTAAGTTTTTTCTTAAAATTGAATGATTGCAGATGTTCAGTTGATAAAGTAATACCCAAAAACAATGTCTGAAGCGGCGAAAAAAAAATGACAACAATGATTGGTTGCATAAAATATCAGGTCATGATTTCAAAGAAATTGACGGCAAGCGGTAATAGCCGTTAGAATAAAAATATAATCTAATTAAGTAATATATATGATGTGAACGCACGGTGTGGTGGTTGGGGCAAGAATTGGTTAATTGAATGCAAAGTTAATAACTTTTAAACAGAGTTACCAACTTAAAACAAATTTTTAAACAACGTTATTACATTTATTTTTGACGTTTTATTATTTTTGTTAAACTCTATAGAAAAACAAACATTAATATTCTGATGTTTGTGTAAAAATTATGTAGCATTAAATGTAAAAAGGTACTACTAACTCGGTATTAATGTAACAAATGACAAATTAAAAATGTTATACAATTTGCTATTAATGATTATAGAAAAACTTAGTCTACAAACAGATAAATCAACATGCACTATCTCTTTTTGTGTGTATTTTATATTACAAATGCGCTCAAGTGCAGTTTTAGGTAAAATCAATTTACTCTGACTTTTTAAAACTTGTAATATTTGATTTGTGTCCGTATTGATGAACACCTTGTTATAGTACATACAATTTCATCTACTACAAAACTCAACTTGTGAGCATCAGTTTGTGCGTTTTTTGTAAGACGTGTGGTTCATAAAAGTCAAATATTAAGCAATATAAAAATCTTGTAATATTTACTTTAAAAAAGTAGATTTTAGATAATACCAGAACTAATAGTTTAGTACATAAATTGCACAAATGACGTTCAAACGCAGCACCAAGACGCCAGTTAAGTTTTCCTTTTTATTTCCACAACATTAATAATTTTAAATATGATAAAAAGCACCGCCAAATAACGAATCTTATATTAACCTACATAAACATTTTCAATTGTAATATGCCAATTGTATGTAGTCGCTTCAAACTTGAAATATGTAATACATTAATCAATCAGAGGATTTAATTGTAGTAAACCAATATATCTTCAAACGAATCAAATTCTTCATTACTAACTAAAAAAATAGCAGGTGTCTATGCTGATAACAAATTAGTATTTGCACTTAATAATCCGGATCCTGGACAATCTTCACGTTTGAATAAACATTTTTCCGATTATTTCGGGACATTGAAACAACATTTTATAAGAACTTCAAAATTTGCTTTGTGCAAAATAATGGTTTGTTTTTTGTTGTTAAAATGGATGCTGGTATTACCCATGGTAGTAGTTATTTTAGTGAAGCAGTTTTAAAAGCAGTACGTTTTAAAAGAAACTAAGAACAATATCTGACTGATATTGTGGCTTCTGATGGACAAAAGAAAGATAAAAATGAAGAAGAAAGAAAAGGAAAAATTGTTAATGATGTGGCTAATTCTTCAAACAAAAACAATAATTTAATTGTATTTTGTTTAATTCTTTACTACAGTTCAAACTACTGGTCATTAATTGTACCACCAAACTAAATATTAGTCATCAAAAGATTGTATTCAACAAATTCTTTTCTAGTTTTCAAAAGATTGTATATTATGTACATTACCTTCTACTCATCTAACTAAGAAATTTCCAACACTTGCAAATATCTAATTTCTAAATAGTTTGGAGAATGAATTTATTACTTAGACAATAAATAGATTCATATTTTTTGCAAAAAGTAAACCACAACAGACCTCATACAAGCCATAGTAACAATAATCAAAAAGTGCACAAAATACAACGTTCCCGTGCACTTAGCATTTATCAATTACAAGATGGCGTTCTACTTCATTAAACTATGGGCAATTTTTACCTTGTTCAACATTGCCAGAATTAATTCAAAATATACCAAACAAATCTATTGGCATTTGTCCACCTTTGAAGTGACTAAAGACAAAAATCCAAATACAGAAAGAATCAAAATAGGCAGACAAATCACACAAGGAGACACAATCTTACCCAAGCTATTTATGTTCGCTCTAGAAGATATCTTTAAAAGTATGAAATGATAAGGAACAAGAATAAACGTAGACTGCAACCACCTTATCCATTTCCAATTTGCCAAAGATATAGTCTTGATCAGTTTAGACTTCAAAAAGCTACTTAATATGCTCGAAAAACTAAACGTAGCATCCAAGTCAGTAGGTCTTAAAATTATAATGAAAAAGACCAAGATCATGCCCTCAAACAACAACGGCGCCAAATATACATGTGCATATTAAGCTAAGTCCAACTAAGCTGCCAGAATGCTTAAATTTAAGAATTCAAAAAATACATCATTTGATTTAATATTTAGCAATCAAATTATTAAACTTATTTGACAAGATTTGACTAGACGTAGTAGCCTAGCTAGCGTACTGGAACTGCTCCAAAAACTGTTTGAATTTAGGCTGTTTTCAAGTAATTTTAAGAGATGATGTAATCTTTCTACTATTAATCTTCTTAAAGCATTAGTTCGTTTTTGTTAGTAAAAAAGTTGAACTTCTAATTAATTTTAAGAAAAATACCATCAATTGCTTTGAGAACTTATTATTTTCTTCTTATCTTTGATTGTGAGTATTGTATTTGTAACTATAAATTTTATTATGATAGTGCACAGATTGTTCTAATTTGTCAAATCAGTACAAGAAAACCGAGACAAGACAATCGTTTTATTCGAATACAAGAGTTAAGTAATTGCACTGATTCAAAAGCTGAACAATGGCCATAGAAATATAATTTTACTATATACAGTTTGCAGACGCCTAAATGAACATGGATTAAGATTAAGAAAACTTGGAACAGGTTCTCTTTTATTCACAGATCTTTAGCGACAGCGATGCAGTTTGCACGAGCAAGCACACTTCGCGAGAGGAATTTGAGTTGGTCAGAGAAAATTCTCAAATAGCTTAAAACAAGATAAAGTATCAATTTCTTAAAACAAAATAGACAAAAAATACAAATGTAACCAGCTGATCAATTTTGCTATTTATGATATTTCGTTAATAAAATTTAGCATTTTTTAACACTATATGACCAAATTTTGATGCTTTTTTACAATAATATTTATATATTATTTTACATCTTTAGACAGATTTTGCTATTTCTAACAATATTTTAATATTTCATGGCCAAATTTTGTTATTTTTGAGATTTCATTTTTTTTTTTATTTATCAACGATTCATAGCCGGATTTTGGTGCTTCCTGATATTATTTTGATGTTTCCAGGCCAAATTAAGCTATTTTTTACATTTTATAAATAAGATTTTACACTTTTTAACTGTTTTTGGCAAAATTTTGTTTTTTTCTGACATAATTTTAATATTTTATATGAATATTTTGACGTTTCAAAGCTAGATTTTGTTAATTTTGACTTTTTATTAATAGAATTTTACGTTTTTCAACAATTTTATGGCCAAATTTAGATACATTTTTACAATATTTTCATATTTTTTGACTGGATTTTTCTAAAATGATTTTATATTTTTTTTGCACAATTTATCAGAATTTTATGTTTGCTGTCAATATCTAAATTTTATTTATTTTATAAATAAACGTATGCAACCATGCAGCACCCAGCAACAATACATTTTTTGAACTGCAGAATGAATGTGCTATTCTAAATTCTAAAGTAGATTTAATTTTTTTACTAGGAGCTGTGAGGGAACTTAACTCACTTTTAGACCGGTGCAATTCAGTCACAGAGGAGTTCCACGTTATGGCAAAATTTTATGCCAAACTTGAACGCAGTCATGGATAATTTACTTGTCTGTGACTAGAATCCAAACGGTCTCACAATCAAAAAAGCTATTTTAAGAAAGTTTTTGACAAGAATGGATATTAACGTTTTAAACGTTCGAAGACAAAGCTCAAAGTATTACAAAAACTTTAAATTCAAGGATACACTTGCAGTTGAAACGATAGAGCTGACAGATGTTGCGAGGTGACCATTCTCGTTAGAAACTCTGTTCCGCACATAGTTATCAACAACATCATCGACACGACCTTAGAGAATACTGCTATCAAACTCGCCGACAATACAATCATTTTTTTTTTCAATTTATAACAGACCGCTGAATAAGTTCAAAGAGAAAGACTTACGGAACTTACTTGACGTTGAACAAATAATGTTAATTGTAGGAGACTTTAATGTCAGACACTACACATGGAAGTGTCACCAAAACAATATAAATAGTAGCAGACTTTTTTATTTCACTCAACATTATCACTGCATTATCAATCATCCAGATGACCCTATTCACTTTCCACCAAATGGGTCAACACCAACGACAATTGACTTGACGATTACTAAAAACGTAGACTGCTTACAAGCACGGGCTGTACAAAAACTTGACACTGACCATGACCCCGTACTGATTTCTTTACCGCCTCGGTAAAGAAAACAGTACGGAGTCAACAAAGTTACAAAAACAGTATACGACTATAAAAACGTAGACTGAACCAATTTTTGCAAAATTTTAGACACAAAACTTTTGATAAACAATGACATTCAATCAACTGATGAACTTGACGCTGAAACAGTTAACTGACAAAAACCATCCAAAGTGCTAGAGACTAAACTGTACAAAAAAAACATGTTTTCCGTACATAAGTAGTAATCTCTCGCAAAGCTTCACAACTCATAAATGAGAGAAACCGTACCAAAAAGACCTGGCAATGCACAAGAAATCCAGTAGACAGACAGAACCTTAATAAACTTAACAAACTCATTAAAGTGACAATTAACAGACTTAACAACAACAAATAGACCAATAAATTACAAAACCTTTCTACAAGAGACATCTCTTTGTGGAAAACTAAGTATGATCCAATGCCCACCTTTAACGCGAATGCGAGATCGTCATGCTAGATCACGATAAAGCCAAAGTTCTCGCTGAAGTGTTCAGGAAAGTACACAGACTAGACGCCACTAACAAGAACAAACACAGACTGATTGAGAAAACTATTCAGCAATATCTAAATAATATAGATATACCACTAACAGCTCATCATAATTGACAAGTCCTAAGGAAATCCGTTCATTCAATACAAAACAGAATTCACAAAAAGCACCCGGACCGGACACAATCACCAACGTTGAACTAAAAAACCTCACAAAAAAGGCCATAGGACATCTGACATATATCATAAATAGCATGCTGAAACTTTCGTACTTTCCAAAAGTATTGAAGTCAGCCATCATCATACCTATATCAAAATCAAATCTTTGCCAATTAATTACAGAACAATAAGCCTACTTAATGTCCTGAGTAAACTAGCCAAAAAAGTTATACTGGATCGTTTAGGCAGACATAATCGCAAACACCAGTTTAGCTTTAAGGCCAAACATAACACCACCCAGCAAGTAGTCCGTATTGCACATGATATTCTTACAATTTTTTTATAATACTTATGTAACAACAGTGCTGCTAATTGACATTGAAAAAGCTTTGGACAAAGTCTTGCAAACCGGTATCATTTACAAAGCTCATGACTTACCATTTTCTGGACAACATCATTACACGCATCAAATCATACCTTGATGGGCGCTTATTCAAGGTCATAGTAAATAAAAGCATATCAAGTTCACAAATCATTGCAGCCGGGATACCCCAAGGTTCTATTCTGAGACCCAAGCTGTTTAACATCTACGACATGCCGACAAATTTTAAGACAAAGACAGCACTTTACGCCGACGACACAGCAATATACGCTCACTCACACAATGCTAATATGTCGAGTAAGCAAGTACAGATACACGCCGATGTGCTTGTCAAATATTTTGAAAGATAGCAGATTAAGCTAAATGCTGCCAAAGCAGAAGCCATCACATTCTCTCAAAAATTTACCGGTACAAAAGTGTTTGTACCACTGAAACTGAATGATAGTTCTGTGAAAGAGTCAAATAGCGTCAAATATCTAGGTGTAAAGATCGACAAGAGACTAACTTACAGAGAGCACATAGACAGTACACTGGTAAAATGCTACGGAGCATTTCGAGTCTGATGAACAAGACCAGTAAACTCAATCAATCAAAGAAACGACTGATTTATACAGCACTCATCAAACCAATCATGACATATGCAGCACCAATCTGGTACGGTGCTGCAAAAACACATATTAGGATACTTCAAGTTTACCAAAATTAACTTTTGAGACTAATTTTGAACCGAGACGGATACACAAGAATTGATAACCTTCACGACACTTCAAACATACCAAGAATTTTTGTGACTGTACGCTTATGTAGTCAACATAAGCGTACAGTCACAAAAATTCTATCTCACACAACTGAAACCAAATCCAAAACTTAGGCTGTCTTATCAAAAACTGCCTATATTCAACCAGCCTTTATAAGAAAGGCAAATACATAATTTACAAAAGCAGGGTTTTCAAAGCTTTCCCTGTAAAATAATTGTATAATTTGTAAATATATGTAATTGTAATTATTCAAAATTGATTTTTTCTTTACTATAAGTTGCATAAGAATGCCCCAAATTTTTGGGTAGGAGCCATATTGTATATATTTTGTCATTGTTGTTAATGTGCTTCATTTCCTGTAAATATGTATATAATAAAAAATTAAAAAATTTAAATCGCAAAAAATTGAACAATTTCAACAATTTTTTTTTTTTTTAATAATAGCATTTATTAACTCAGACATTAGTCTAATATATAATTAGTGTCCATGTTAACGGGTGCAATAGTATATATATATATTTGTTTTCAGTCAGGTACATGTTCAAAGGTAACTTGTGAGGTAGTATCACAAACATAAGCCCTAAAATATCGGCCCTTGTAACAAAAAAAAACCTTTTTCATATAAATAACCTTTTTTCTTGTGGTCTAAAGAGTATTTACTAAAATTTTGACTGAAATTGACATAAGGTGGTTTTTTTCGGGACCTAAAAATTACAAGTTTTGAAGATCGCAAAAACATGTGCAACTTCCTGCATCAAAATAGTGGTGAATATGTATTAATTCTATAAGTCTTGTGTAATCACTTTAAAGACATATTGAACACAAAGAAATCTAGACCTCGCCGCTCAAATTTTTTTTAAATTTGACAAAAGAAGACAAAGCATAATTTTGCAGTTTTGCTAAATTTAGGTTTTTTTTTTAAATAATGTAATAACTGTCACCAACATTAAATAAACAAACATGGGTTTTAAAGTACATGTAAGAAAGAATATTTTGAGCCATCGTGGATCTTCTTATTTTTTTCTAAAAACTCAAAAATTGAGATACAAAAATGTGCGGTTTGCCAATTTTGACAATTTTTGGATAATAAAAAATTCTTGATAATGCCCGATACACCATTTCTTATATAGATAACCTTTTTTCTTGTGCCTTAAAGAGTATTTACTGAAAATTTTACTAAAATCGACATAGGGTGACAGTGCTTTTTCGAGACCTGAAAAAAACAAGTTTTGAAGATCGCAAAAATATGTGCAACTTCCTGCATCAAAATAGTGGTGTATACGTATTGATTCTATAAATCTTGTGTGATCACTTTAAAAAGATATTAAACACAAAGAAATCTAAACCTTGTGGATCAAATTTTGTTAAGATTTGACAAAGTTAGAACGGTTTAAAAAAAGCAAAGTTTTGCGATTCTGCTAAATTTACAGGTTTTTTTGGAATAATGTTTAAAGCTTAATATATCAAAATGATTGCCACGATATTAAACATAAAAATATGGGTTTTAAAGTACATGTAATAAGAAATAATTTGAGCCATCGTGGACCTTTTTATCTTTTTCCAGAAGCACAAAAATTGAGATACAAAATAAGCTAAAAAAGACGTTTTATTGTGAAATTTCTGACCTTCAAATGTGTGTCATTTTGAACAGGCAATATTCTAAGGTCCAAAATTTTGAGAATCTCATTTTTTTCATCCATATTTTGATCTCTGAAAATTTGAGCATAATCAAAGAGGTTGACTTTTTCAAATTAGTCAAAAAGTAATGGAAATACCCTTATACATTTACCTAAATTAATATTTATTTAAATATATATTATTAATAATAATAATAAATGATTGCTAACTACAATTGACAAATACTAACAACAAATTTATCAATCACTTCCTAATCGAAATCAAAATTTCAATCTGGGCACTGAAAAATGAAACACGTAAAACAAGAAAGATTAACGTATAGTCAACTACTAGAAGAATATTTGAATGATGAATAGAAACTCAACTCAACGCAAACACACAGAGAGTTTAATAAGTTTATACATTAATTAATAAAATACATATTTAATTGCAGTCTTGGTACAAACTAGAAATATGTACGTTAGCAAAAGTAAATAATTTATTCATTTCATTTCATTAAAGCGGATTATATTATTACAAAGCAACTAGTTATTTGAAAAAAATAACCAAAACATAAAAATGAATAATCCAAAAGAATAAAAAGAGTGTGTGAAGAAAGCAAATTGTTCTAAAGGCATGAATATGGTAATATTACTTGGCAGGATCAAAGCCGTGTCTAGAGGGGTTTTAAAGAATCAACAAACAACTTGGTTTAAATACTGCAAAAATAACCAGATATTCACATAAAGTATTTTAGAGATACTTTCTATTGAATGCAAAAGCTAAACTGAATCAAATTCTTTAAAAATCAACCTACGACTGCATACAAGTATCCCCACATTTTTAATTAATTCAAAAAAATTACGAAAAACAATACAAATCTAAGATTAAATAATATTATAATTAATATACCAACACAATTTATTATCACATAAAAACGTAATAATTAAATACATCCAAAAATGTGTTATTAATAATAATTTCACCTTGTAATATTATAAGTCTAGACAGATTAATAAACAATTTTTTCTAAAATTTATTAATCCCCTACATAATAGCAACATTAAACGAAACATATTTTCTTAAATTAAAAACAATAAAAGCAATCCATCGTAGAGATAATAAACATCAGCAATAACCATTAATGAAATTTAACAAGCCGGCACATAATATTAAAACAGTTACCATTAAAATAATAATAATAGTTTAATAATTTCACGACCCTTATAAAACACAGTTTATATTAGGAAAATATGTCTGTAAAGAGTGGGTCGTATCTAAAATTATCTTCTTGAAATCAACTTAGGGGTCATTTGAGTTTGAGGTGAAACATGTGCGATTACTTTATTAATATCTTTCCTGTAGTATTTTTATGTGGTGTAATAATATAAAGACATGTTTTCAAATACAGAATAAAATTTACATTTACGAAAATAGTACGCATTCAAACGAATTCAGCTCAATTTGTCTCTGTCGCTTATAATTGAGAAAAATAGTAATTTTATTATTTTGTTTTTGGATTGTAATGAATACTTAAGTAAAAAAATCAAATTTATACTGTGTTAGCAGCAAAGTTTTTTTAGTCTATTTTTAAACTTGTCTATGAAAGAGAGAAATGTTAAAATATAATGTCAAGTTTCACATCAAATTAATTAATTTAATAATTTGCTTAAAACAGAACCGGAAATAATTCTTATATATCTATGAATTTAAGATTAATCTGTAGAAAAGCATCCAAATTGTATAAATTTTCATACATACATTGCACATTGCAGAATGTAAATATTTGTAAGGTTGGATTCAAGTTTCCATTTTAATAAAACCTTAAAGCACTATATGAATGAAGTGCGCTTTAATTGTTTACATTTACTCGACTAGAAAGTATGATTACATTTATACAAAAATATCTAAATTATATTTATATTATAACTAAAATCAACAATGATAAATGAGAATGAAAATATTCGTCAAACAAAAAGCACCGATGTTTTTTAATTACTGTTCCTGGGTCTAAATAGCAATTAAGTTCTGTAAGTTTAGGATTAAGTAAGTAAGCCAGGGTACGTAAATAAATCCAGGTTTGCCTTAAAGGATATCCAGGTGAATTTTTAATTATTATGAACAAGCTTGCACATGTATATTGTTAGCTATTCAAATTTGATTAGTAAAAATACCTGTGTACACTTAATAAACTCTTTAAAATTTACTACAAAAATGTTGCATAATTATTAAATTATCTAAATTAACATCAAAGATGTGATCTTTAAACAATCATCAATTTTGAGAGACAGAATGTAGATAATTAAATTAATAATAAATGTATTTTGTTAGAAATTTTAATTTGAGAAACTGCTTCATACACAAAATATTTTAAATTAATTATTAGCATGCCTGACAATCATAATTATGTTATCATAATTTGCGTGTAACTGTGTTTTAAAGTCATGATTTTATTACCTATATTTTTATGTTTAAATAAAACAGAGAAAGAAGTTGGTATTAATAGTTCTTGCGGGTGATGCTAAAAACTTTAACTAACTAACTTCAACTAATACTTTTAAGTTATATCTAATAATGTAATATAATAAAAAAAATATCGAGGCAATTTTCTATGTACATTGCTAAAAGTAAATAAGATATATATTACTACAATATAAACTTCATTTTAACAAATCTTGATTATATATATGGGTAATTCCATTACTTTTCGACCTCTTTGATTTTGCTCAAATTTTCAGGGATTAAAATATAGATGAAAAAATAAGATTCCCAAAATTTTGGACCTTAGAATATTGTCTGTTCAAAATGACACACATTTGAAAGTCAGAATGTTTACAATAAAACGTTCAAAGAATGATATTTCACGCAAATTTTTTTTTTCCTTAAATTTTGAAAATTTCCCAAAACTTTAAAAAACAGTTTTTCTTAAAAAAAAGATGACAAGTATTTTTTTTTCTCAAATATGTATCCACAGAAATACTTGAAATTTAAGCCTTATAAGTATCTGAAGATTTCTTAATTTCTACAATTTAAACACGTGCCAAGTAGGTGTCAACAATATAAAAAAACAAAATAAAACAGTATATTTCTCCCAAAATACTTTTGACAAAATTTATATAAAATATGAAAGCTAAATTTCTGAATTACCTTTAAACCAATTTATAAAAAGTAATTCTTTTAAACGACTATGAGTTTAAAAGCAAAACAACAATTACTGTGCGTTTCAAAGAAAATATAGCAGTTGTTGATGATTGTGTTTAGAAAAATCCAAATTTGTTAATTTGTCGACGTTCGCAGGAGGTTGGGCTTTGTGATTTGAAGATCTTGATCTAGTGCCTCACAATATCCAGTTTGTCCTTGAACTCAAACCATACCAAGGCCGTATCTGAGGAGAGGTTTTAGAGGTTCAAACCTCTTCCAATTTATTTCAAGTTTTACGCGCTTTTAATTCTCAATAAAATTTTTATCTAGTAATAATTTTGTCGGTAAAACAACTTTCAGCCAAAAATTGCGTTTATTTTGCCTACGACCTTAATTAACAAGCAGAGAAGAAGCTATACGTCAGCAAAGAAAGAGACATATCAACTAGCATCTCACATCTGCATTGGATCTATCTACCCAGACTAACCACAAAAAAAGCCAACAGTGGTGTGCGTAAATAGAGAAGCAATTATTGAAAGCTTTATTGGAAAAAATTGCGTTTTCGTTGACTTAACACTGTTTTAAAATGTTTACAAATTTGAAGAAAAAAAGAAACTTGAGTCACAAGTTATTCCGCGTGCAAAAATTGGGCTCTTGGTCACATGCTGGCTAAATTTCAATCTTCAATGTTGAACTATTAAAAAATCACAAGAGAAAAAATGCAAACAAAAACCTTTTGTTGGAGCCTATGTGCCGTTCCGGGAAAATAGGAATGCCTTCTCCAAAAATTCAAATTTATTAAAGATCGATAAGAAAGTGCTGAATAGCACTGCTTTGGAGTCGTATTATGGTATAAGCACAGTTTTATTTTTTCAATACGTTTTTGGCTTCTGGTCATAATTTTTATACAAATTTGTCAAAATGTCTGTCATCGTCTTCTGGAGAGAAAGGAACGTATTAAGATAAACATTTTGACGCAACTCCGGTGGTCTAAAGTAACAAAACTACAAATTTTGTTTAAATGGTTTAAACATTGTTTTAAAGTCTGGCAGTTTAAATAACCAAAGTTACAAATTTTATTAAAAATTGTAATTTTTTGAACCAAAATCTAAATATTTACCGGTGCAAAGAAGATGTATGTATGTTAAAAAACTGTGAACCAATGCATATTTGCATATATAAAAGCACGTTTTATCCATATTTAAGAAAAAAAGAAAATACCCGTTATTTTTTTTTTAAGAAAAACTGTTCTGGGAAATTTTCAAAATGCAAATTTTTTTTTTTTAATTTTTTGATTAATTTTAAAGAAAAAAGATTTTTACAACTTTTTCCTAAAAATACAACCCTGAAAAGTTACAAACGATAAAAAAATGTAAAAAACGCAAAAAAATTGTTTTTTCAAATTTTGATTGCTTATTACTCGAAAATACCAAACTAAAAAAATCTGAAAAAATTCATACAATCAGGATTCATATAAAGAAAGACAATTGTAGTAAATTGAGAAAAAAAAAATCATTTCGTACACTTGACTCATACATGGCCATATATAAATATTTATCCCCCCCCCTCCCCAAATTTTCTTCTAGATGCAGCCCTGAACCATAGGACCTTCGTTTGCGTTGTATGTTTGCTAAATCAAAATTAACTACAAGTAAACCTAGAGTTTAACCCCAAAAAATGTTTAGTAACAAAACTGATTTTTAGCTAAATAATTACGTTAATAAACAAACCCGCCACAAATTGTGAACTTTTGTTGATTTTTTGGATTGTCAACTAAAACTATGCATTTTCTGAAAAAATAATTATAAGAGACCAAAGTTTTAGAACGGAAAATTTCCGATCAATATAGGACTTTCAATTTTTCCAGTAATGCGTGCATTGCCCGCCAGAGCGCGCAAAATTGTGACTTTATTTTTCGAGTTCTCTAGCAGAAAAATTATAAGAAAATTCAAATAATCTATATCGATTGGGAATAATCTACAACTTTTAATAGAATTAATTTTTGCCCAAAATGCATAGTTTTCGCTAAAAATGCAAAAAATCATTTAAAAACGCTAAAATTGATACATATATGTCTATTACTCCAAAACCACCATTTTTCACCTAGGTGAAAATAGTCTTCAGATAGTCCAAATACACCTAAGTATACAGGTCGCTAAGCTGTGGGTAAAATTTCTCTAAAACGTCAATTTTTTGCCTAATTTGAATAATAGTCCCTATTATTTATTTATAAACTTTTGTACTACATTTTTTGTTATAACTTAACTGTTAAGTTTTTTTTAGCACTTTAAAAAAAATAGTTTTTCTGAATATTCTACACAGGCAAACAAAACTTTTTCTGTAATTTCTACTTTCTGCTCAAGTTTTTAGTTTTATAAAATGTTTTTTTTTTATTGTATAGTTTAGCTTGAGTTGTTTGACCTTTTTCTCATAAATGACATCATCACCAATCTATTGCAAAGATCATTTATAAAAAAACGTTGCTTATGATTTTTTTAATTTTTTTGTCATACTCACTTGTAAAAGTAAAAACCATATCTTATGTATCAAGTTATTTACAAACAACTACAAATAGTTTGCAATAAGTCTAACGTTTAAACGTGCATCTAGTTTTCAGATTCATATCCATTTGCACCAATAAAAGTATTTACTGTTAAATTTTCTTCAGAATTTTTTTTTACAACACAATATTTCGAAAATCAAAGAGCACTAGCGTATATACAAAAACAGTTATGTTTAGCGCAATGCTAAACTATAGGTTATGTACATGCAAAAAACACAAAATTGAAACTTTTATGTACGCAGAATAAGAATACTGTTTCTAACAGAACGGCAGGAGTTTTATAAACAAAAATAATATAAAACTCCTACATCAATGTAAAAAAGGCTTAAAAATGACAATACTAGAATCATATGAAATAGACAAATTAAAAAACAATAAAAACTACAGATGCCTAAACAAACAAATCAATAACCCATACCAACATATCTATACATTTTTAAAAAACAATAACCACACTACAGTTAATCACTCGACAACAATAACCACAATACACAATAACCAATTAATGTAACAGTAACCACAACAAATTCACACCACCCGCAACACACAACAACACCTGTAAAAAGAAAAGTAATTTTTGTTAAAATCATCTATGTAACACATGTATATTTATAATTTATGTAATATTTTTAGAACTGATGATGGCCTAACAGCCGAAACCGGTCTTAATATAAAAAAGTAAAATCAGCACAATAAAGTACATAATTTTTTTATTAAAATACCCTAACCTCAATTTTATTTTTTTATGTTTTTGCAAAAATAACGTTTTTATCCATGTTTAAAAAAAATCATTTTTTTAAGGAAAACTGTCTTATTAAGTTCTAAAAAATATTCAAATTTAAGGAAAAAAAATTTTGGCTGTAAAAATGATTCTTTGAACAATTTTGAAAAAAAAGTTCATTACAGTTTAAAAAAAAAATGCAAAAAAATCAATTTTTTCAAATTTTGATTGCTTATTACTCAAAAATAGCTTATTGAAAAAATCTAAAAAATTCACCATACCAGGACTCATGTGGAAAAATGCATTTTCAGTAGTTTATGCAAAATCAAATTTTTGTTCCGTTCACTTGACTCGGACATGGCAATATATATACATATATCATACTTTTTCGAAAAGAATTATGATAAAAAATAATTGTTTCTTTGTCTTTCATAATTTTACAAAAAAAAGTTCAAAAGAAATATTGAATTAGTGTAATTGAAAGGAAATTTCTGGTAGAATGCGATATTTATTTCCGTTTTTTTTTTTTAAATTTTCCTAAAAAAAATAAAAAATTAGTAAAATTACGGGAAATCCAAAAAAAAATCTCTGAAAGTAACCTATTTTTAGCAATTATGTGTTATATTTTACCCTAAGTCAAACAAATCCAGTTTTTTTTTTTTTTATTTTAGCAATTTAAAGTACTTTGATTCAAGAGTAACATTCAAATTTCAAGATTCCAGGTGTAGCAAAATCAAAGATATCATATTTTTAATCAAATGATATTTTCTCCATTTTCGGCGGTAAATTTCAAATTTCAAAGGGGGGGGGGGGTCGTGTTGTACAAAAAATTTCCTATAAGATACACCTTTATGAATATGAATTTTGACTATTTCTTGCTTATTTACAGCACAAAAACTGAGAAGAGACAAAATATTCATAAAAATTTAAATAGTGGCCATTTACACTGTATTGCACCTAACAATCTAAATTTTAAAAATCGTCATGTTTTGGTACCCCAAACATGTGTACAAAATTTGAGCAAAATCAGAGATATCGATGTAGGGACGTTTGTCCAAACTAACATGGAATTACCCATAATCTACAATTCAGTTTTTTAAACTTCATTGAATAATGTAAGATTTTCTATACTTTTTTGTGTAAAATAAACGCACAATTAAACAACGCGTCATTAGTATAATATACACAAAATACAAAAAAACAGACAGCACACAATCAAATAACAACTTAACAATTATATGCAATTGACAACAATGTGCAAAAAGATAATAATCTATGCAGCGGTTTCTAACTTTTTTAGCTGGCAACCCAAAAATGCCATGCTTCTCAAATAGTTTTGCCCAAAACTTTGTGAGCAGATTTTTAGGCCTCACCCCAAAATATTGAGAAGAGCCGCTCACGGTTTTGAAAAACAGCGTACACAATTTTGTCATCAATTTTTTTCAAATTCAAAAGTATTAAAATCCAGTTATAAAATATTAAAATATTTTCAGATCAAAACAAAATCTGGCCAAAAGCAGTCAAAAAGTTTAAAACTCAATTTATAAAAATCCGGCTATAAATATTGTAAAAAAGCAATCCGGCAATAAAACTGTTAAAAATGTAAAGTTTTATTCAAAAAATGTCAAAAATATCAAAAAAGTAAGTAAAAAAGCCTAAAAAATTTACAATAAACTGTTAAAAAGTGCAAAATTTAATTCAAAATATGTCAAAAATTGCATAATCTGGCCTTGAGACTTCAAAATATTTTCAAAAAGCATCAACATTGATTTAAACTGTTAAAAATACAAATTTCTATTCACAAAAAGTAAAAAATAACTAAGGCCACTCATAAAACATAAAAATAGTTTCAGATAGAATTAAAATCCGGCCAAAAAAAGGCTTAAAAATGTCAAAAATAGCTATATTTGGTTATAAAATATTACAATATTGTCAAAAAAAACTAAAATCTAGCTGTAAACTGTTTAATGTGCAAATGACAAAACATTAAAATTATGTCAGAAACAGTTAAAAACTGCAAAATTCTATTTGTTAAAAACAGCAAAACCAAGACATAATCTGTCAAAATGAGCAAAATTCTATATATATATATATATATATATATATATATATATAATGTTAATGCCGAAATCTGGCTATAAAGTATTAAAATATTGTAAAACACATAAACTTTCAAAAAGTGTAAATTTTAATGTAAAATCCTAAAAAATATAAAAACTATTATAAAAAATATCAAAATCCGGCATAAACTGTTGCAAAATTCATTCATGAAGTTTTAAACAATAGTCAAAAAGTACCATTAACTTTTAAAAAGTGTAAAACTTTTTATAAAACCTCAAAAATAGCAAAATCCATCTAAAATATTGTTAAAAAAGCCAAAATCCAAATATAAACTGTCAACAAATGTTGAATTCTCATTACAGAACGTCAAAAATAGCAAAATATGGTCCACAAGATTTTAAATAGTCGTCGAGAAGGCTCTGTATGCTTGTAGGCCCTTCTGCATTGCAGACCCTTGCTTACAAATAGCTACTACGGCACATTGCATTTAGGGCATATAGGCACATTTTTTAAATATATCTTTTCATTTATTTTCAAAGTTTTTTAAACGTTTTATAAAATAGACATAGTCCCCACGAGAATATTGAGCTTTTTCAAAACAAGTTCAATATTAAAAACGCTGTCAAATGATATCTTATTTATTTATTTATTTATTTTATGCTTTTTACGGCTATTTTACATCGCCACAGTAAGTCTACGACTTGTTTAAAGTGGTTTGATGGGACCAACAGCTTAAAACGTGACTTCCGAACCACGCTGGTGGATAAAGAGCAAGTTATCATTTCAGTCATATTTCGGGGATCGAACCCCGGACTGCTCGCATGATATGCAAGTGCTCTACCATTGAGCTATCAATTTTGTTTTGCTTATGTACGTAAGTACCGGTTTGACCTGGCATTTCTGTGTTCAACTGATTTAAGTAGTACCCAACTATGTCAATTTTGTCAAAAATATTTCTATTTCTATTTAAAAATATTTGTTTCTGTTTTTGAGATCAAAGATAATAAAAATGCATTAAAAAATAAAACCTTATCTTTAAAAAAATTCCGAGATTTAGAAGTATTCTAATCGCATGCACAAGTAGAAATTTATGGTAAATAAAAGAAAGTGTATATTTAATTTGTTAAGGAAGAATGTGTACATACTAGTTATATATATAACATTTTACATGTATATTTTTAATTTTAAAAACACATACGCCAGCACTCGCGTCTTAAAAGAAACGCTCACAAACATACACACCCTACCAACAATAATTAATTATTTTGCTCCGCATTGTGTTAAAAATAAATTACGTGTAATGCAAATGTAAAAAGTCAACTCAAAACATAATAATTTCTGTTCTATTTTTATTAATTTAAATATAATCAGTTAAATATCGATGTAAGAGAAATGCTCAAAAACGCGAGTACTTTAAGAATAAACATCGCGCATTGTTTTAAAGTCACTACGATATACTTTGTTTTTAAAGGTTATTAACAATAAAAATAATTGAATCGGTTAATTTAAACTTAAAAATCAATATATTGTATTTTTTGTTAGGTTATGTTTCCACAAATTAAAAATGCGAAATAAAATATAATATTTAAAAACTTTTACCTGTTTTATAAAACCATTTTTATTGCATTAGTCCTATAAAAAATGCATACATAAAACGGTTCAATCTTTAATAAAGTATTAAATAAATCGAGTTCCAAATTATTCAGTTTTAATATTCAATAATTATAGATCATTATTTGTCATACTAAAACTAAAATAATCATTTCAATGAATCTCCGTATTCATTACGTCACTTATCAATTACCATGTACATTAATGACTAAAATATGACTATTATTAAACCAGGAGTCAATGACCAAGTACTTTTAGTTGTGCATGCAAATACTTTGGCATATTCTATGTGATATTTTTATTAGCAAAACGTGTATTGGAAATTACGACAGGAAATGAGAAATATCAATATTAAAATATTTATTTTACATATTTTTTATAAGAGATATTAAATCAATGTCGCAATCCTCCCCTATGGAATTATAAATTCATTATTTTATATTTATGTCATTTATGTAATGATAATAAATTGAGCTGAATATTGTAGTTTTACAATTTAAAAATTTGACATTTTTGTTAATTGATGATATATGTATATAAATAACAATATATACAATAAATTTATATAGATAAAATAAAACAAAAAAATGTAATGATCGAAGTTCATGTTTATTTTATTTCAAATGTAATTTGAAAAAAGATTCAGTTTTTTCTTGGTAATACAAAAACTTTTTTTATTTAGTTTTAAAATATTCATACAGCTAATAAAACAAAATATTTAATTATTTAATCTTAAAAGGTAATAAAACTTTTCATTCCCAATTTATATTGAAGCACTATATCCAATATATATATATCAACCTGTTTATTGCACATAAATGCGACAAGGGTAGGTTTTATAGACGCATACAATTTTCTCTTGAAAATAATATCATTTTAACAAAAAACATTATTAAATTATATTTAAAATTAAATATAAGGTTTACTATTTTCGAGAATTATCAAACAAATTTGTCAATATAATTCTAACCCTAATAGAATTTGCAATTTTGATCGTGCCAATTTAAATATTAAAACCCAACATTTTCCGGGTGAGATAGACGCAAGGCGCAACGCGAGAAATATAATTGAATTATAACATTTCTACAGCATTCGGAATTAAATACGGCTGATTTAATTCCTTTGCCATTCATGCAGTTAGATAAAAAAAAACTAACACGTATATTATTGAGCGAAATAATGAGATTATTTTCTACAAAGATGGTGTTAATAAATTCTGTAAAAAACTAATAAGTTTTTGATTTGTTTCTTTACATACTATAAATATAAATATTATATTTAACATATAGAAGTGCATAACATTTAAGGGTAGTAAACATTCCGGGAAGAAAAGCTATTACAAGTGCATTAATAACATCGATGATTTTATTAAACGTACCTATTACGTGTAAACTATTGTCATGTTGTCTGTTATTTTTAACCGAACACTGAACAAATTGTTTATTAATGTCCGAAAAATAAAAAAGTTTTAGTTATGGAGAAATTCTCCTTCACCTGTCCCAACACGTGCGACGGATGTTTAGGGAATGCTGAACCATCACGCATAAGAGGCGTCGCGCGCAAAATCCCTCTCCACGACTGGGATGCTCTCCACGTGCTTAGGGACGTCGCGACGCTACTGACATGTATACACACACACACACGATCTCTATAGCACAACATTACCTAGAGCAAAATTCTCTATGCACATGACGTATATTTTTTTTAATATTCGCGTCCAACTCAAACGGCGTTTGCTTCTATGCTTCTCATTAAACACCAATTTTTTATTCAAAGAAAAATTTTATGAATTATTTAGCTATTTACGAATTATCTATCTACTTTATTTATTAACTAACAATTAAATATTGAATTTGGGAAAGTTTGTTACAGAAACTCTCGATTAATCAAAACATATCCATTATAGAAATCTAAAATAAAACTTTAACTTTTATCAAAGTTACACAATAAATATTAAATAAATAGTTGCTTATAATACTTCTTGGTAAATAATAGGTATAAATAGTTTATTTAAGACATATTACTATAAATCATGTTAGTATATTATTAAGTATGAATTAAAATAATAGTAATAAAAGTATGAAACCCTGAACTTGCTGGAAATATTATAAAAAAGAACAATGTTATCTTGCCTGCGGATTTCCCTATTCTGAGCTGGGATTTTTTAATATAACTGGAATGGAATTTTCAATTAAAATATTCAACTTTTTATTATTTTTATTTCTCAACAATAACATTTAGATTAATTTATTTTTGATAAAAGTATTAAAAAAGCAATATTAAGGGAAAATCACAATTTTAAATTTTCCATAAAACGCTAAATTACAGCATAAACTACTTCAAATCTACATGTAGTAATATTACCCATTTCAATTATGAACAGTGTTTCGTGTTTGGGATATCTACTCGACCACAACAAAACCTAAAATGATTTTTTTTTAGTCAAAACGTTTTCAATGTGCATATAAACTTTTTCATGAATAATTGTATAACTTATAAGCGGTAATTGTTATTTTCAGTAATTTACACTATATAATATACACCTAAATATAATTTATATATATAACGGTTAAGAAATCACCGAAATTGTAAAATACTTTTGTGCCAGACCTTAAAAAAAACTTAGCCTAATATCACAGATTGCTCTGAAGTTGTAAAAAACTACGGTGCTTAATAAAGGATGTTTATTAGAGATATATTTTTCGAACTGGCATCACTGTTTTTAGTGACAATCAATTTGATAGGAGACAGCTGATTTCTGCTCAGTATTCAGTATGATTTGCAATTTCCTCATGAATAGATTTACTTACGCCAGAACAACGCTTGCAAATTGTGCAAATTTACTTCAAAAGTTGTGGTTCAGTTCGCAAAACTTACCGTGCACTACGATCATTTTACGGTCGACATAATCGTCCATCCGAACAAATTATTCAAAAAACCATGAATCGTTTTCGCACTACGCATAGTCTGATTGATAATGTGTAAAAAAGATTTTGCAAAAAAATCTCGGTTTACGAGCTTACAAGATACAGCTCGTGCAAGAGCTGAAGTCGCGTGACCTTTATATGCGTTGCACGATCGGATAATGGACCAAAAACAAGATTGTTCTTGATCCTCATTTTTACCAAAAAATTTTGTTCAGCGATGAAACTCATTTTTAGCACAATGGCTACGTTAACAAAAAAAAAAATCCGGATTTGGAGCAATGAAAATCCAGAAGCCATTACTGAAACAAAGTTATACACCACAAAACACACTGTTTGGTGTGCTTTATGGGCTGGTGGAATCATTGGTCCATATATCTTTAAAAATGATGCCAACCAACACGTGACAGTCAATGAAAAGCGCTATCAATTCATGATTACTGACTATTTTGTTCCCCAGATGAATGGCGTTAATGTGGAGGAGCTATGGTGCAACAAGACGGCGCAACATGCCACGCAAGACAATCAATTTATTGCAGAAAATTTTGCTGACCGCCTCTTCGGTCGTGTGATATCACACCTATGAACTACTTTCTTTGGGGATATGTGAAGTCGCTAGTGTACGCCAATAAACCACCAACGTTGGATCAGCAGAAAGCCAATATTTGCCGCGTTATTGCCGGTATACGTCCTGTGCTGCTCAAAAAAATAGTCAAAAATTGGACTTCCAGATTGCATTTAATTCAAACCACCCGCGGCGCCATTATGCCCCAAATCATATTTTACCAGTAATGACATAAAATTATCTTTCCAATATAGACAATACTATGATTTTTATGAGTTTCATTTCTGTTCAAAGTTCTACTCCTCTTTATTTGATAATACGGACTTTACATTGTCCAAAAGTTCAAGTTGATTACAATAGGAAAAGTAGGTTCAGCATTCTTCAAGAATGTGTTTTATCGTCAGAGGGACGTAAAATGTTTTACATGTGGGCTGTTTGTCGCCAGTCATAAAAAAAATTGGTCATCAAATTTTACAAAAATATCGTCCATGTAATCCGCATCTGCCACCTGATAAGCAGGTTCATCGACCAGCTCATTACCTTCGATACCTACATAACTTGGCAACGACACAGAGACAATAGTCTTCTAAAACTGCGTCAATTTGCAGACCAAAGCATGTATGAGCTAAACAAACAGATCGGCCAAATATAACAAACTAGTACTGAGGATGGTACTAAGTGAGTCAGAACAAAAAAAAATGCACTGCAATTGGACATTTTACAGTAGCACAAAGCTTTGTTACCATCCCGGAAATTTGTGGATGATGATCTCGGACCGTCACAACTAGACGGTTGACCTTGGTTGCTACTGTTTAGCAAACTTGTTTGTTAAGCCGGTATAATTTGCAGCCGGTAGACGTGTGGGGTTATGTGATGGACGCGCTAGGAGCAGTTGCAGGGATGCAAAAATGTTAGGGCAGAATTCCTGCCACTAATTGACAATGTTTACTTGCTGGTCGCTTTAGAAGTTCTTGAAGTAGAACAAAAATGTATCTTGGCACGTTCTCCGGGTATCACATAATAATATGGTCTATTGCCGCAACCAAAACACCGAGGTTACCTGGTCAACATCTTCATTAAACCTAAGAGGTTAGGGGAGAGCGCAACGCAGATACGTCAAAAGACCTAGTCACCACAAAGACCTTCAACTTCCGTCTGGTGCTACTAAGATAATTGATCCACCACCACTGCAGCTCGAGACAGCCTTTGGTATCATCAACCAACAAGCAGAAACTGTCGGCATCTTTCGAGGCCCTGCCACACTGGCTAGCACACCTCGACCGAGTTGCATGATGGCCACTGATAGCTGCTTTGGCATTATCACGTTAATCCCCCCAACTGTCCCCTATTAGCGTAAGCGTCACCCGACGACACATTTATTTGCGCAAAATTGTAAAATCCAGCAACCCCACGGCAAGAACGGGTATGAGCGCCAATGTTACTTTTATTTATTTACTAGCAAAATGTTTCATACAAGAATTTGCTGTTTATTGTGGAGTATTGTCTCAATTTGTGTTTGCCGGGCACTAATGCTGTTCTCTTTTTTGTTAATTTTTTTTTATATGTCATTAAAAATAGTTTTACATCTTTTTTCTATTTGCATCAAATTTTTATTTTTTATCCCCTCCCCCCATTTGTCCCCCTTTGAATATTTTAAAATCTAGTCACTTTATGTGTGTGTGTGAGAATGTGTGTGTGTCTGTGTGTGTGTGTACACGCTACAAAGTACAAACATGTGCGACCACAAAAACGCCTCCGACGCTCCGGAGCACCGCTCCAGGACAAGTCCTGAGCTTGGACCGCCGCCGGTATCAGGTGTACACGCAGTCCATGATTTATGAAGAAACCAACCACAAGTGAGTCGCACCATCGACCACAAAAGCGCTTTCCACAGTGCTATCCATTCTGGATTCATGCATGTCCCGAGGAGAATCCGGATTTTTTGCAATTAGGTTCAAAAACATGCTTATTTAATGAGATTAGATCCCTTAAACAAAACCTTACAGAACCCAACCTCGTATACCATAGAAAGACAAATATCTAAACTCTCCATCAGCTCTTGCGCTTGAACGCACAATAAACTACTGACAGTAAGCCTAATTCCGTATTTTTGCCGCTGCTCTTCAGTATTAACAAAATTTATTAGTTTATGAGTCTCGTACGTAGACCAGCGGAGCGACACTTGACTCGCAGCAAAAACTTATTGTAGAACTCGTCCAAAAAGTTGTCGTTACGTATTTTATGCTTGTATGGTAAACAACATCTAAATCTTTCAACTGAAATTTTGGTCTGGCTGAGTATACAGTGCAACCGTAGCTAATTCTGGATAGAACCAAATCTTTGTAAAGTAGCAAAAGTACTTTTCTCTGCGCCCTACAGTTTATACAGAGAGTATATAAATGAATAAGATTATGTAATCACTTTAAATATGCCGCCTTTTTAAAATTGTCCACTATACTATTTGTTTTGACAATTCAACTTTGACAGCTGTGAAGCAAGCAAGGTTATAAAAATGTATACAAATGAAGAGAATATGTTTATTATTGAATCCTACTTTAGGAATGGGCGGTTTGATAATAGAAAATGGCTCTATTCTATTCCCTATTGTGTTCGAAAGTTTACTAGTGATAATTATAAGCATGTAAACAATGTAAACATATAAAACTATTTTTATTATTAAATTCTAAGATAGGGAACTTTATTTACTCATTTTTACTACAGCTAGACACAAATAGTGTAGCCCGTATAATAGGCAACTTAATATACACAAAAAATATGTTTACTGTGGTTGCACTCATGCCTTTGGCCATTTTAGCATTTTTCATTTGCGTTTACATTTTACACATTCTATTGGCAACGTTGTTCTGAGATTGAAAAAAGCTAAAACGGGCAAAGGCATGAGTTCAACAACAGCCAACATAATGTTTGTATATATTAAATTGCCTATTATACCGGCCACACAATACGTGTCTAACTATAGAGCGGCACAAACGTACATTAGATAGTTATATAATCCCAAACATTTATAATCACCCTGTACTAGCTATGCACTTAATCACATGTAACTTATTAGAGCGCGTGAACGGCTCTTCTATTTGTGTTTGAAAAGAAACACAAATTGTAGAAAACGGACAATTTTATTGCATGCAATTTTTGTATTTTGCAAAAAAGTACGGGGTCCCGACAAAGCCTTTTGAAGCAAAAAAAAGTTTTTGCCGTTCACTTTATCTACAGTGGTTTGAAGTTGAAGTGTGTGTAATGGCGGAGATGCAATTTCCCGCCATATAAACCACCAACCATCAACATACAAACACCTTTTAACTGTTATAACTACCTAAACTGCAATGTTGATAATTGCTTTAGCAAAGAGGGTGACGCTAATTGTTAACCCCCGAGAAACAGCGTTCTTTAAATATAATGTCTAGGAGAAGATGTTTTCTACCTTAACTTTTTTGCATGAAAGACTCCACAAACAAAAGACAGAGGACTTTATGGAAGCAATTAGAAAAAAAATTCACGTCATATTGTACGACTTCTCCAGATTTAAAAAAACATTGCTACAAGGTAATTTCTTTTAATGAAAAAAATTTCAAAATTGGTTAACCGTACTGAGGTATTTTCTGAATGCCGCTTGATGTTTTTCCAAAAAGCCAAAAGTCGCTAAAATTTACACCAAACGGTTGTTAACCATTTTTTCTAATACTTGTCCTTTGTTTTGTAGTTGAAATATGAAGTTTAATTGACTTTTGTCATAATATAGTTCTTTAAAACGGTTAGTTAATTAAAATGCGCATCAAAAACCATACACACATACGCCACATTATGCTGTACCACTTCAAACAAGATTAGAAAGCTGCTGAATCATTTCCCAATCTCAACAATTTTTCGGAAAAAAAACGGGCATACCAAGAGTAGTTCGTTTGCTTCAAATATAGTGGGACACTACCAGGGCACTGGCTAAAAACTTCAACGCCGATCAGTCTACGCTTCTTTGCCATTTTTGAAGGCAAAGTGTTTGAATTGTCCAAATATATCCCTCATAAGTTTCGTGACAGCCACAATACCATTCAAGTCCAAATCGATACCAATTTGATTCATAAAAATAAACAAAATCCAATAAACGGCAGATAAATATGCATCAACTTAATATATTCTGACCGCAACAAGCTTTAAAACACACATAAAATCAAAAAAACAGTTCTTTTAAAAAGTTATTTTAAATCAGTCATTAGTTGTCAAAACTCAGCTTATCTGCCCAATTAGTTTCCTGCATTCAATCAGTTTCCTGCATAAAATATGTTTTTTCTTTTCAATTTAAAAATTTAATATTTAGAAATTATATTTTTGAGTTTTTAACAAGTGAAGTGAGTGTCTATGAATAATTGTAAAAATTTCTACTACTAATTGACAATGTTTACTTGTTGGTTGCTGCCTCGGAAAATAATGCAAAAGAAGAAGTTGAAGTAAAATAAAAATGTTCCTTGGCACGTTCTCTGGGTATTACATAATAATCTAGTCTATTGCCTGAACTAAAACACTTAGTCAACATCTCCACCAAGTTGAAACTAAGCTCAGCCTAAAATGTTGAGGGGAGAGCGCAACGCAGACACGTCAGGAGAAAACATCACCTAATTACTACAAAAACCGACAACTTCCATTTGGTGCTGCTAAGTGAACCAATCCACCACTACTTCAGCTTCCGAGACAACCCCTGGTATCATCGATCAACAAGCAAAAACCTTCGGCATCTACCAAAGCCTTGCCAACACGCAGTTTACTGCACAACATCCAACACCCGGCACTGATAGCTGCTTTGGCATTATCACGTTAATCCACATAAACCATAACCCTAGTGGGCATGCACACTGTGTATGTGTGTGACACTCCAGCATTTTATGTGAATGCGTGTGTTAAAATCTTTGGTTCAATAATACAAAGTACAAACATGTGCAACCACAAAAACGCCTCCTACGCTCCGGGACACCGCTCCAGGACAAGCCTAGGCTTGATTCCGTGACTAATCATGGACAGGTGTACACGCTGACCAATTTATGAAGTGATTGACCACGAGTGAGTCGCACCATCGACCACAAAAGCGCTTTCCACAGTGCTAACCGTTTTGGAATCATGGATGTACTAACGAGGAAAGACCGGATTTTCAGCAATTAAGTTCAAAAACATGCTTCGGAAGACAACAAGACCAGTACTGCGTTTTTTTAATGGTATTAGATCCCAACCCTTACAAAAAACTAGAACAAAACCTTACAGAACCCAACTTCGTATAGCATCGGAAATTTATTAGTTTGAGTCTCGTGCATATAGCTAGAGGAGCAACACTTGACTTGCAGCAAAGACATATTGTATTTTATGCCTACATGATAAACAACATCTAAATCTTTCAACAGAAATTTTGTAAAAAAAGTATGGAGTTGCGATGAAGTTATTTGACGCAACAAAAACGCACGCAGAAAGTTTTTGTCGATAACTTTATCTACAGTAATCTGAAGTTAATGTGTTATGGCAAGGATAGTATCTCCCGCCATATAGACCACCAAATGATCAATATGCAAAAAAAAGTTTTAAATGACCAAATAGATTTAATATATTCCCCAATATTTAAAGCCACGTATTAGTATTATTATTAGTACCGCATGCTCATTACTGTAATCTTTAAAAATAATTTTCTTTTAATCATCTTTTGTAACTCCACCAGAACAAGCCATCATAATATAATATTATGTTTTGTACCTACCGCCAGGTCGGGATTAACAGTTATTGTTAGTTATTAGGTTAGAAAGTGAGTTTTATAAAAGACAAAGATTGTGTTCTCGAGACAGATAGTTCAAGTACGCAAAATTTAGCTTCCCGGCGTTTAAAATGAAAAAAAAAGGTATTTTGGAAATAGGACACGGCAGGTCAAGTACGCGAGAACACTACTCTTCAAAAACTGGATCTGTTTACTCAAAGCTAGAATCCTGTCTTCGGATGCCAGAATTCCGGCTTCGAATAACCTAATTTATAAACGTTTTATAATAAATTCAGTTTATTTTATTATAGTTTTGAAACATTTTAAACAAATTAAAATCATGTGATTAACAATAATAATTTTATGCATTTTCTTATTTACATAAAAGTATCTAGGTTATTACAATGCATTATTTTTCAAGAGACAATAAAAACGAAATAATATTTTACCAATTCTTTTATACTAGTGCATATAACAATCCACTTATAACATTACAATAATGCTTATTTCAATGAGTCATAAGACGTAATATTGTGCAATCAGTGCTTACCGTTTATCTTCATTATTACATCTTACAATCACAATTGTAGTATTCCCGAACACTTAAAGACTTTAATTAAATCAATTTGCAAAAGTATTCACTCATTATAAGCACTTTTAAGAAAGTTCCGATTGCCACGACTACGCGCCGACTCGTACCACTAAGTACTGAACAAAATGGCAACCGGAGTGGGGAATCAATGCTCTGCTGGCTGTGGTACGTTCATTCACATTGCTTAATATACTAGGTAAAATAACTAATGTTAAAATTTAACAGTAATACTGACTTTTGTAAAAAACGCAACTCACAGAAGTTGTTGATCGATTTTAATAAAATTTTCACAAAATGCCAAGTTTGATAAAACAAACAAATGAAAAAAATTTATACATTCTTTTTTTATATAATTTCTTTGTTATCACTTAGTATCAATTGTGTGTATTAAACCAGCTATTGGTGAGTAATAACTGTCAATTTTTCAATCAGTTTGTCCACTATTGTTTTGTGAAAATTAAAAAATGCCAAGAGTTTGCCAACGTGCAAATTATCGACAACTAAATGGTTTTGAACGTAGCCTTATTATTGGTATAAAAAAAGCCAAGATTCTGTTAAAAAATACTACTGGTCGTGCAAATCGTGATGTTGCAACGGTGATAAAATGTTAGTCCAGATGGTCCGATAAACAAGTTTAACAACGCCGCCCTGGAAATAGACGTCCCCGGATGACCACAAATTGTAAAGAACGCCGTTTAAGACTTTTGACGACAAAAGTTAAATTTTCAACAACTCACTCAATTTCAATAGATTGGGTAGAAGATGCGGGACACATAATGTCATTTTATGTACAAGGTGATTCAGAGAAACCGGATGTTTTTCAAAGCACAGTATACAACAAGTATAAGAGTTAGAAAAACCGGTATAGTGTCATTCAACTCAAACAGCGGTTTGATTAAGCGTGAGCACAACGCAACCATTGATCTCTGCTCAAGTAGGAGTAGTTGGCAATTACCATCAAGTGCCGATGACCCTTATTACTACTTATTACATATAAGAGAACAACAGCACTCGCCTTGCTAAACATTGGAGGTATCAAAACTTTACCCGGCCAACCCAAAATGGATTGCACAAAACAGACTATGTCGTCCACCATGCTAACTAACCCACACAACAAACTTCCAAACATCCAGGTCGGCACCCAACAACAACAAATTACCTTCCCGCAATCGCCGGACCTTGGCAAAGAAGTAATTTTGGGTCATCCGTGGCTCACACAAACTCAAGTCACGCTCAACTACGTTCGAGACCTCGTTCACTTTAGATGGAACACACAAGAAGTAGTCTACTGAGCGTATCCCCAAGCCAAACCGGCAACCATACCGATCAGAGACGTGCTAAAACACGCATTCCAAGACCGCTTCGGATTTCACAAGATTTGCCAGCCTCTTTGTCAAAGGAACAAAGAACGCGATGTCGCACAGCATCAAACTGATGGAAACTACACCTATACGGATTCGACACTAAAAAAAATATTCTAATTTACAAGTGAGCAAGATGCAATGTCGTTGATCGTTATTGCAAAGAGGGTGACGCTAATCGAGGAACACCGCTCTTTAAACAGAAAGTCTAGTTAAGGATTTTTCTCACGCAATGAAATAATAAATTTTCTTGCATGAAAAACTCTACAAACAAAACCAGGCAACTCAATTCTTGCAAGTATTAAAAAATTCCGCATTATATCGTACGCCTTCTCCAGATTAAAAAAAAATTGTCAACCATACTATGGTGTTTTCTGAACCACGTTTGATGTTTTTCAAAAAAGCCAAAGGTCTTTAAGAACCACACCAAACGGTTGTTAACCATTTTCTTGTTCCCATTTCAGAATATATATTTTTAGCTTTATAACACTAAAACAAAAACTTATTAAAATTAACATAAAGAGATTTTATATTAATATTTTTAACTTTATTTTATACTATTAGGTTGATGCATAATTTTTTGTACGTTGTTCTGTTGTTTAAATATAAAGTTTAATTGACTTTTGTCATAATATAATTCTTTGAAACGGTTAGTTAAATACAATGCTTGTCAAAACCCATACACACATACGTCACATTCTGCTGTACCACTTCAAAAAAAGTTAACAAGCTGATGAATCATTTCCCGATCTCAATTTTTTTTTCGGAAAAGAAACGGGCATACCGAGAGTGGGTTGTTTGCATTAAATATGGTAATACCAGCTTAGACAACAAGTCAGAAAGAGGGCAATCTTAAAATTTTGATGACCAGGTCCTACAGGTGGCTGTGGAAGAGATCAAAAGTTGCACTATCAAGACACTGGCTAAAAACTTCAACACTGACCACTCTACAATTGTTTGTCATTTCAGAAGGCAATGTATGAAATTTGTCCAAATGTGTCCCTCATGAGTGACCTGACAACTACAATAGTTGATAAGCTAAGAAAGTTCTGGACACGCTGAGAGAAGTTTGACCTCTTATGAACCAATTTAAACCGTTTATAAACCACATTGAACCTCTTAAAAAAATGTTGAATTGTTTAAAAGCCTTTTCAAAATGCTTCTAACAACAATTAAGTTGCATTTACAACTAAGATACTTTTTAAAACCTATTTTCATGTTGTACCACTCTGATACTAGCTGCAATTCCAAACCTATCACAAGCTTATATCACTGCTCAAAACCTTCTAAAATAAATGCGCTTGGACTAATCACCACACCAATACACTCAAACCACCTTGTAACAAATAGAATCAAAATAATGCTACAAAAAAAATGTAATAACCTTTGGGGCATTTTTAAAAAAGTAAATTAAATTTTGGTACACTGCAGAGAAGGTCGAAAACAGAGAATAATCTTTTAAGCCAAGATAAATGTAATCATTTCTAAAATAATAAAAATAGTAATACCCAAAAAATATTTGGTAAAATGTGCAACTCTTAAATGGCAGCAATTATAGCTATAAACAAGCTCAAAATTACTTCAGAGCACAAAATTATTGTACTGGCATAAGTACTGAAATCAGTCTTGTATCAGACGGCTTTTAGCAAATCTCCCGAAAGTTTATTTGAAGGTGATAGAATCAAAATGATCCAAAACTTTTGTTCAACTCAAAAGTTTGTCCTTATCTAGAAGGTTCCCATATTGTCCACCTGGACGGTGAATATAAGGTTGTATTGTTGTGGCCATCTTTTCAAGAAATGTTTTCAAGAAACCAATTTCAGAAATACTACTAGTGCCTGCGATATTCTTAAGCGGGTAGGCGGGAACAGTATTAAGATGTACTCATTCATAATTCGTAGACTAATTGATGGTACAAGCCTCCCCTCAAGGACAAACACAGCCGTTAACAAATGGCGCCCTACGTGGAGCAAAGAAGAGCATAGTGCTTTCATGATCTTGCAAACAACCCAAGAAGTAAAAAAAGACTAAGTCATCTGAGTGACCACAACAACACGGTCTCCAATCAAGTCAAAACGCATGTCGACCAAACAGTTGTGACCCCAGTCAGCAAACTCAACACAATTATAAGACATGTCCAAGCACTTACTACTGACAAACCCCAGACAAGTACGGGAGAACCTGACAAGGTCACTTGCAACTCGAATTGAACAACGTTACCAGTTTGACAACTATGTAAAGACAAACAAAAAATGCGGCGGCATAGTAGCCTACTGGGACAGCCTAATCACCATAACACATCACCCTGTCAATCTCTCCGACATAAAGGTACATCTCCTGTTTTTTATGAAAACCCAAATGATGATTCACAAAACTACCACGAAGGGCAATGTAATAAAACGTCTCATAGGACAAGTATATTAAAGAAGTTCAACTCCCAATTACATCTGCAACTGACAAACAAGACAAAAGATTATTGTAGACTTGGGTAAGCAAAAAACTAGCGAAACAAGACAGCGCCTCCGAGCATTACCAAGGAGTCCAAAAAAGTCCAAGAATATGTACCAAAACTTCTCAAAAGTCACACTTTGGCACCACTGGACAAGACAAATCCGAGAAAAACCGCTTCACGGCTGACATAGAACCGCCTGCAGTTGAGCCTGACAAAGCCCTCGACTAACTGTGTAGATCATACACACCGTCATTATTGTTCACCGCAACAAAAAAGACAACTTCGGCAAGCAAGACTTCCTGGAACCGACACACGAAAAATAGAGAACACAACACCCGAAGTAATAGTAAAACCCCAGTTAACACTTTTGATCTTGTAGACTCCCGTCCCAAACAAAAAACAAACCAAAAACCGTCAATATTCTCTCCAGAGGAGTGATTCGGAAGCTCAGTCAAAAATTGGAGTGAATTGTTATCGCGCTACCAATAACAGCACGCAGCTTTAAAGTAGACTAATATAAAAATCAAAAAATTCATTTCAACATGCAAAACGACAGCATCTGTCCACAATAAAAGCCGAAAAATTTGTCTAGTGCTATCAGGTAATCCAGTCACACCACATACTGCATCTTATGAGTCTTTAGAAGATGACTCACAGTAATCACAGTAAACTTCCACCAGAATAAAGCAGAGTATTCCCGTCAACCAAAAAGATCATGGCCACAATTTTTTGGGATTGTAAAATGATTCATTTTAAAGAAAGAAATACCACGGTGTATGGAACTTAATACCAGTAATCATGCAAGCTTAAGAAAATTTACTTTAAATCGTTTCAGGCTAAAGAATTACTGAAACGTCACAGACAATATTTAAAAGCGAAGCTGGAATATTTGGAAGGAATTTGCCAAAACCCAACAAAAGTACTCTATTTCAAACTATCCGCCCGTTTTAGAGTGACCCACCCACCCACCCGCTCAAGTGTTTGCCATCCAAAAATTAGATACCACCATCACCTCAAGTGACTAAGAGACTTTTAATGCAGCAGAGAAGGCAAATTTTAAATTTCTTGATAACTAACACTTAGGCGGGCGGGCGGAAACTCCAGTTCAAACTATCCGCTCCTATTTATGTTCTAAAGTGGCACACCCACCCACCCAAGTGTTTGCCAACCAAGAATTAGATACCACCATCAGATCTAGTACTTTTAACACACCAGAAAAAACAAAATTTAAATTTCTTCATAACTAACACTTAAGCGGGTGGTCGGAAACCCCAGTTTAATGTATCCGCAGGTACACATGATCTGGAGTGACCCATTTACTCTCCCAAGTGTTTGCCGTCCAAGGATTAGATACCACCATCACCTCTAGTGACTAAGATACTTTTAAAGCAGCAGAGATGACAAATTTTAATTCTTTTGATAACTAACACTTGAGCGGGTAGGTAAGAACTCAAGTTTACACCATATGCCGGCACTAATGTTCTGGAATAGCCCACTCATCCAGCCAAGTGTCCATAGATTAGATACCACTATCCCCTCTAGTGACTAAGAGTTTTAAAGCAGTAAAAAAGATAATTTTTTAAATCCTTGCCAACAAACAGTTGGACGGGTTGGCGGGAATCCCAGTTTAAACTATCCGCCGGAACTTGTTCTAGAGTGACCCAACCACCCAACCAAGTGTTTGCCATCCAAGGATTAAATACCACCATCACAGCTAGTGACTAAGAGTCTTTTAACGCAGCAAAAATGACAAATTTTAAATTTGTTGATAACTGACACTTGGGAGGGTGGGCGGGAACCCCAGTTTAAATTATTTGCCGGTACTCATGTTCTAGAGTAGCTAACACGCGTTATCCTTCAAAAGCATTACTACTTTGCTAAAGGCAAATAACAACCACACACTATAAGTATTGTGGTTCAACAGTCATAGACAAAATCTTTAAATACAATATTTATTGATTTATTTAAATATAATGATCCGTATTTACCTTCTTTCTTAAAATTAATACATTATCTAATAACGTTTTTAGATGACGTACATTTTTAAATCATTTTAAAATGTCTCTTTCAAATTTTAAACAAATCCAATAACGATTGTAAAATATACCTCCACTACAGTTAGATAAAATTCTCATTAATCTTGGTCCCAAGATAGGGGAAAAATTCTTACTTTGGCTTATTTGCTATTTTATAAATGGAACGCTCTATTAAGTGAGACAAAGTAAGGTGAGATAAAAATAACTGAAAATAGCGGCAAAAGGAAAGCACCTACTATTAAGTAATTAATGTTTTAAAAGCAATAAAATCACAAAAGCTTATACACATCAAATTATTAAGTGATAATTGACTATGTGCAATTATTAGTGTAGCTTGTTTTTGATTTTTCGTATTAATTATAATAATTGTATAATAAAATGTTTAATTAATTAATAACATAAATCTGAAAAGTTGTTTATAGAGACATGAATTTTCACTATTGGAAAGTGCATCCTTAGTAATGGTATCGACGATATTGGAAAAGTATGATTGATAGTTATTTGAAGATTTTGTGCTATCTACTCCAATATTGTCAAATACGTTCCACATCTGGCGTGGTTTATTTATGGAATTTAATATAGTTTAAAGAAGAATGTGCAACATGCCTTATGTACTTTACACGGTTACTTATCATAGAAGTTAATTAATGGCGCGATCCAAACAACATAAATGGGTAAAATAAATATCAGAGTACTGCACAATTTCTGTTTCTCATTGGATATTTAAATGTTGGAATGTACTGCATAACTTATATGATACATAATCTATGTACAGACTCATGTTCAATGAATGGTTAATATAGAATATTTAATTAACAGTACTGATACATTTTGAACATAAATACAATAATAAAGTTGAGTGATCCAGGTATCATACGCCTGTTTCACTCTTTGATATGTTATTGACAAATAGTTCACAGTGTGAGCAAAGCAGCTAACTAAAATAAAACAAAAAAAATAGTTTATCACCGTCTTAATACAGATCATAGCTTTGACTCCATCTACTACAGTTAAAAACTAATTATTTCATAACATTTATTTGTTGGTAGATATAATAAATCCGTATTTTGCTATATTATATACATTTATTTAACAATTGCTAAGAGACGTGAGAACAAGTCTTGTGTAAATAGTTCTTTTTATTTGTACATCATCCCGCTTGTTAAAAATGTTATAAGACTTTTTGTTTATATTACAAATGTCAGATTTATGCTGTTGAAATTTATAACTACAAAGATATATCTCAATTCCTGGGCTCGTTAAAAAGAAAAAGAAACATTGTTAAAACTTTGCACAAACTAATTTAATTTAGAACCGTGCAATAACATACACGAAAGATGTTTAAATTATATAAATTATTAATTTATTTAAAGTCATAAGAACTTCTTAAAAAGTAGTGTATTTCAATTAATTTTTATTATAATTTGTTGTCAATACTATGATATTTATTCTAATATTTTCAAATTTTATTTTTTATCAATTTAAGCATATCTTTCAATTATAATTCTTTCAAATCTAATTAAAATTAAAAATCAATTTTTACCAAGTTGCAATAATAAAAGAAGAGCCATGTAATTGTTTGGAATTTGAACTACCGTTTATATTGTTTTTCAAAGGTATAATAACATATATGAGTAGACAGATATTTGTTTTATGTTTCACATTTACGAAAATAAACGCTTTACACTTGAACAAAGTTGGGAAATAATAAAAATTTACTTCCAAAGTGGCGAGTCTTCTATTCTAACGGTAAGAAATTCACGGAACAAATTTGATAGAAAAGAAGTGCCTTCAACGTAGTTTGTGGACCAACTTGTAAAGCAAGGTTGCAAAACTGGATCGTTAGTAGATAAAACAACAAATTTACGTTCTTGTTCAGTGCGCTCAGCCAAAAAAATTGACGCTGTTGCTCAAAGTGTGCGTAAACATGTATCAACATCAACTCGTCATCGTTCTCAGGAACTGAACATTTTTCGCAATACTCTAATTTTGCATAAAAACCTCGGTTTAAAAGCCTACAAAGTTCAATTAGTCTAAAAAATAAAGCCTCATGGCCATACGATGCGTGTTCAGTTTTATCAATAGACTAAAGATCGTTTAGCCAAAGATCAAAAAATCGTGTTTTCCAATGAAGCTCATTTTTATCACAAAGGCTATGACAATAAGCAAAATTGTCGCATTTAAAGATCAGAAAATCCACACATGACTATTGAACAGCCTATGCATCCACAACAAGTAACTGTTTAGTATGGTTTTTAAAACCGCCGTTACCGTCAATAGCAAACTTTACTGTGCCATGCTAAACAAATTTTTGTCTCCAAAAAATGAAAAGTATAAATGACATTTTGTTTCAACAGGACGGGCCACTTGCCATACAGCCACCGTAACCATTGATCTTTTGCGCACTGTTTTTAGAAATCTAATAATCAGCCAAAACGCTGATGTCAATTGGCCGCATAGAAGCTGTGATTTGACCCCGTTGATTTTTTTTTGTGGGGAGACTTTTAAGGGTAAATAGCCATCCAGAGCCGATTGATGCTTTAAAACACAAAATCAAAGTTGTCATTCATGCGATTGAAGCCCAAACAGTCAAAAATATACTAAAAAAATTAGTTATTGTCAAGCCAGCCGTAAATGTCATTTAAATGATATTGTGTTTCATTTTTATATGAAAATGTCCAATTTTTCTAATAAATTCATAACTTTAAAAAATATTCATAAATTTTTTATTTATAGCCGATTCAAATTTCAAAAGTTAGCCGACCCTTTACAAGGTGTTTAGATTAAGTAATGAGACTAGCAACGTATCGTTCGATCTGGCAACACTTGGAACGCAGGACTTGGAGAAAGAGCAAGTGAACATGTAATACGGCTTTAGTACAAATTTGCACTCGTTAGTCATTTGTTTGTCCGCAGCATTTTTTTGTAAAACAAATGTTTCTAGTTCGTTTTTACATCAATTTTGGACGATGATGTGCTATTAAGTTTTGTTTCAGACTTAGGCACAGTACAACAAAAACTTTTACAAATTTTTAGCAGGCCTACGGAGACAGTGTTTTGTTAATAGTTTTTCGATGTATAAAGCATTTTCAGAGGAAAGAAGAGGCCAATTCAAAAATAAACTTTTAAGAACTGCTCAAAATGATGACAGAATTTTGGATTGTTTGTTCAAATTGCCGGTTGACTGTCAGATTAATTGGGGAAATGATAAATTTGACTCACACCACTATTCATCAGATTTTGACTAATAAAATAAAAATACTTTTACCGACAGCTTCTTAAACTTTTTTAACAAAAAGTTAGAAACTAAACATCAAGAACAACTGGGAATTGCATCACAACAATGCGCTTTGTCACACATTAATTTTAATAAACAAGTTTCAAACCAGTAAAAAAATTCCTTTGGCTTCTTAACTCCTTATTTGCCTGACGCAATACTAAAAATTATCTTAAAAAATGTCATTTTAAAACATTTAAAAACATTCAAATGGCTGTAACCAAACTTCTTTTTTGTATTATGCCGTCACCTACAAGTTTGAATGACTTTGACACTTTGAAATACTTTATTGTCAGTGCAACATTCTTTAGACAGTTTGCAGCACTTTTTGCCAATTTACAACATTTACAGTACACTTTTTTGAAATTTGCAGCACTTTTTTGATAGTTTGCAACGTTCTTTCAACAGTTTAGAACATTTTTATGACAGTTTGTAACACTTTTGACAGTTTGTAACACTTTTTGTATGACAGTTAACAGATTACATAATTTTTTACAGTTTGAAACACTTCTTGCAGCTTTAACACTTTTTTGAAGTTTGCAATACTTTTTTGATAGTTTGCAACATTCTTTTGACAGTTTACAACATTTTTATGACAGTTTGCAACACTTTTGAGTTTGAATTTTTTTTTTTACAGTTGACAACATTTTTCACAGTTTACAACATGTTTTGGCAGTTTGTAACATTTCTTGTAGTTATTAACACTTTTTGACAGTTTGCAATATTTTTTGATACTTTGCCACATTCTTTTGACAGTTAACAACACTTTTATGACAATTTGCAGCATTTAATGCAAGTGTACAACACATTTTGTCAGTTTGAAACATTTTATTAACAGTTTACAAGTTTTTTGACAGTATACAACACTTCTTTGACAGTTTGCAACTCTTTTGACACTTTGCAACACTTGACAGTTTGCAACACTTTTGATAGTTTACAACACTTTTGACAGTTTGTAACACTTTTGACAGTGTAAACAACACTTTTATGACAGTTTGCAACACTTTTAACAGTTAACGACATTTTACAACATTTTATTGACACTTTGTAACACTTCTTGCAGCTTGGAACACTTTTTGACAATTTGCATTACTTTTTTGATAGTTTGCAACATTCTTTAGACAATTAACTATTCTTTTATGACAGTTTGCAGCATTTTTTGCAAATTTGAAATGCTTTTTTGACAGATTGAAACATTTTATTATCAGTTTTTTGACAGTATACAAAACTTGTTAATGAAGTTTGCAACACTTTTAACAGTTATCAACACTTTTATGACAGTTTGCAACACGTTTAATAGTTTGAATTACTTTGCCACTTTGAAATACTTTATTGTCAGTTTGCAACATTCTTTAGACAGTTCGCAGCACTTTTTGCCAATTTACAACATAATTTTGACAATTTGAAACCTTTTATTGATAGTTTGCAACACTTCTTTGACAGTTTGCAACACTTAAAAGTTTGCAACACTTTTGATAGTTTGCAACACTTTTGACAGTTGGTAACACTTTTGACAGTGTAAACAACACTTTTATGACAGTTTGTAACACTTTTAATAGTTAACAACATTTTATTAACATTTTGTAACACTTCTTGCAGCTTAAAACACTTTTTGACAGTTTGCAATACATTTTTGATAGTTTGCTACATTCACAATTAACTATTCTTTTATGACAGTTTGCAGCATTTTTTGCTACGTTGCAATGCTTTTTTGACAGTTTGAAACATTTTATTAGCAGTTTTTTGACAACATACAAAACTTCATTGACAGTTCGCAACACTTTTGACAGTTAACAACACTTTTATGACAGTTTGCATCACGTTTGATAGTTTGAAATACTTTATTATCAGTTTGCAACATTCTTTAAACAGTTTGCAACACTTTTTGCTAATTTACAACATTATTTTGACAATTTGAAACTTTTTATTGATAGTTTGCAACACTTTTAACATTTTGCAATATTTTTAACAGATTGCAACAATATTATTAGTTTTTGCTTAGTTTGCTGCACTTTTTGCAAATTTGCAACATTTTGTTTGACAGTTTGAAACTTTTTATTGACATTTACATGTTTTTAGACTGTTTGCAACATTCTATTGACAGTTTTCAGCACTTTTGATTGTTTGCAACACTTTTGGTAGTTTGCAACACTTTTTTGGCAGTTTTTCGGTTTGCATTAATAATTTTGACAGTTTGCAACAATTTACCTTATTTTTTTTAAGATTTTTGGAACAGTTTATGATTGTGGGCATGTGGTTCGCATTGGCGTTCCACCCAAGTATGATAATAAAATTGAATCGTAGACATTTGGACGGGTGGGTAGTATGCACTTGGCTTATGATTGTAAGCGTGTGGTTTGTATTGTTGTCAACGAGTTCTATTACTATATTATTTGTGTTTGACGCATTTTAAAAAAATTTTACCAGAAGAAATCGGAGAACTTTGAAGAGTCGGATTGACTTGTGGTTTTCGTCGTGGACTTCTTCGAGCCCTTCTCTGGTAATAATTTGACGTGATGACGCAAACCCCAAGTTTGCTAGACATTGGTGTGCTGAGTAAAATTTTTAGGTGGGGGTCAATCTGCGTGCGGTTCCGTCAATTTTTCTCAAGAAGCGGCGGATTCGCCCGTGTTCAAAGTGTTTTTACATTTTATTTGCCAAAACAAATGTAAAATATTTAAGAGGGTAGTAGTACAAACCACAACAAACAAAAAAGTCTTAATAATCATGGGTTGTTATAGCAACGGTTTTGGAAATATAAAACATTATTTATTTTTATATATTTTTACAAAGAACAGAGTTATAGAAAATGTTCGAAGTGCCCTCCTTCCATTTCCAAACAAACACGACATCTTTGTCTGAAGAACATTTGTACTTTTCATTATTTTTAACTGCAGCTCCTCGAGGCTATTTACAGGAATAGCATACACTAATAATTTCAAATGCCCCAAAAAAAAAACAAGAAGGTTTAAATCAGGCGATCTAGCTGGCCATCTCTTCCTACCTACCTGTGTGGAAATGTTTGTTCTAAATGCTCTCTAACGGCAATCAAAAATTGAGCTGGAGCACCATCATGCTGGAACCACATTTGTTGCCTGTGAGCCAAAGAAATGTCATCCAAAAGATCAAGCAGCGCCTGTTAGTCAGTTTGGTAAAACAACAGGACCAAGAAACCAGTCTTCTACAATACCCATCCAAATGTTTAATGAAAAACGTGTCTGATGTCCACACTCAATTACAGCATGGAGACTTTCCTCGGCCCAATGCCGATGCATTATAAAAACTAACAACTTCATTTCGTGTGAACTCGGCTTCATCCGTAAAAAGAAAATATGAAAAGAAAATAATGATCCATATCTCTAAAACCGTTGCTTCGACAACCCATGTTTATTAAGACATTTTTGTTTGTTGTTGTTTGTACTACTACCCGTAGTGTAAGTATATAGCAATGCGCATGATTCTATCTATCTCTCTCTAAACCGTGACGTCAAGTGGATGACACTCATACACCAAACAAGATGGCATAATGAAGTTTTTGATAATTATAATTTGTTTGGTCTTTTATTTTTTAAGCAAAGCATATATTTAATAATTCACTGACAACGCCAATATTGGGCAATTTTAATAATAAATGTGTGAATTGCGCGTTGCCATAGTTTCTATTACCCACTTGACGTCATGCGCAAACTGGATCAAAATGCGTTTTCAAAACGGACACACCATTATACTCACACCACGCTACTACCCCCTTAAATATTTTACATTCTTTTTTGAACATTCTGTATACAAGAACATATTGTACAATTTTAATTATTTTTTCAACTTAATTTGTAAAATCAAATTGCCAACATTTATTTTAAATGATAGTAAACTATAATATTAATACTAAATATAACAAACTTTCAAGCGCAGTAGTAATTTAGAAACTTAGCACTACTTCATGATAAGATTACATCTAATCAGTCTCAAGAGGGTCAAACCCATCCCACCGACACAGCTTACCTTAATCTGAGATAAAGCTCATAATATGATTAATACTTTCTGTCTAGTTTATTAAAATATGTAAAAGAACACCGTGATGGATATGTATGAATTTTCTACCGCAGGTGCAATTAATATTTTTCTCTCTATATTTTTATATAAATAATAAAATATCAAATTATTGGTACGGTTTATTACACAAATTTATTATAGTAATAAAAGTTAAATTTTTATGCTGTTATATTACATCATATAACTAATTAATTTTTAAATAAATGATTTTATTACCTGTATATACTTGAAGTGTAATTAAATTTATATGATGTAGCACATACCTGTAACAAAAGAGATAAACATAATTATTTACAGATAAAACATAATGAATTTGAAAGTTGCAAAAGCAAATAAACGTGATATATATAAACACTATTTACGATCTATATAATGTATAATTATTCTATAACTTAACAGTATAATTTCAATTATAACTATTTGTTGCCAAAATACAATATACACTCAGATGTAATGTAATTAATAATAAAAATTTCAGTTGAATATAATTTCAATAGTTTGTATTTCCTCCTCGAGCCCTAACTATTGCATGCATACGGCAGCCCATGCCACTAATAAGCTCACAAATATTGTTTTGTGGAATATTCTGCTATTCTTCCTGAAGTGCCACACAAAGCTTGTTTATTGTAGTTGATGCAACTGCACGTCCTCTAACACGCCTGCCCAGCATGTCCCAAACATGTTCTATAAGATTTCCATCTAAGGTACATGCAGGCTAGTTAAATTTTTTTATTCCAACTGCAATCAAGTATTTTGTAACGCACCTTGCAGAATGCCGTCTTGCGTTATCCTGCATCAGAATAAAGCCATCGCCGATAAATGGATCAAATGGGAAGTAATTTTTCAAACCTCCCCAATATACCGTTGTAAATGAGCAATCCTCCATCAATGACAATCAATTTGGTGCAGGCATCTATTGATATTCCTGCTCATACCATCAGCGAACCTCGACCATGGCTAAGCCGAGGCTTAAAAGTGCACTCCGCAAATCGTTCTTCCGTTCGTCTCCCGTTCGTCTCCCGTTCGTCTCCATATTTGTTCTTTTCCATCTGGCAAATGTAGACAGATTTTAGACTTGTCAGTAAACAGTATAGTCCTCTATTGTGGAAATGTTCAATTCATTGTTCGCAAAAAAACTGGAGTCTGGCTACTCGGTGACGTGGGAGTAATTTTGGTCCAGCTGCTGATCTACAAGATTTTAATCCAGCTTCTTGCAACCTTCAACAAACTGTCCACACACTCACAGTTGTACCACAAACCTCACGGAATTAGTTTCTTGTCTCCACTGAAGTCACACGACGATTCCGTAGAGTAGTAAAACAATAAATTGATCATTCATAACAATCGTTTTTTAGTTTCCTGCTCTTTGCACGGTTGAAAGATTGACATGAAGGAATCTGGACATATACCGCGGGCTTCTTTCATCTGCCACAAGACCAACAGCTTTTGCTCAATCTTCAGCACTTTAATTAACTGTCATTCTCAGGGCAGATTGGTGTGTTGATTATGGTTCTAATAATCAACACACCAATCTGCCCTGAGAATGACAGTTAATCAAAAACAAACATGTCAACCCAGTAATCACCTTGATTCTCTATGCATAATGTCAAATGAGCAATAGTAGTAAGGAACGCATACTTGTAAATTTTATTTTTGCTTATTAATGTTCATTAAATAAACTGATAAGTACTATATGTTGTTTTTTTCTTCACCATGATGGTCTCTTTAAATGTAAATCACTAAAAGTTTTATAAAAAAAATTACCCAATGACCGTTTTATGCATCTGAGTTCATTCATAACAACTTATTGATTATTAAATATCAAACTCATTCAAGTTTAATCCAAAAAATTAAACTTTTAAGTAAGTATAATAATCGGCAAGATAATTTTTTTCATATTCAAATTCAATCTGCAGCATTAAAAATATACTAAGCATACAAATACATAAAATTGTGTTTAAAAATTTATTCAAAGCAAATAAATTGATAAATGGAATTACACATAAACTAGTACTTATTTATAATTGCATGCAAATAAATCAAGTTAATTCCCGCATTTCGTCCATTTTACTCAACTACGTAGCCGCCCACAACTTCCTGAAAATTGCATTTGAAATTTAATATTGTTAACTGCGCTGTATATACCCAGAATCCAGAGCTTTTCATACCAAACATTACAATGTCGACAGTTTTTGCATAATAAATGTTACGCCTTGTAGTAATTGGGAAGATCAAAGAAATATTTCAATAGTAAAGCTAATTGGAATGAAATGTGCTTAATTAATAAGAATTTTGCGACGACTAATGATTTTTCTGTTCCATTCAAAATTAATTAACTTTATTAACTGTTGGCTAACTAGATTAAAATGATGACAATATGTAAAAGGTTAGAGTTGAAAGTTTTGTTGCATTGGGAATATGTTTTCCTTTTGTTATCACGTGAGGGTTTTCATGTATGACATATTGAATTGATTGTGAAGCTAGCAAAATTGAATTCATTCTTGTAAGGTGAAACGAATTCATTATTTTTATATGTACTGGTTCTGTGTACACATTGTTAAATTTTATATGACTGTGCTTTTGTATGTCTTCACGACTATTGCATTTTATATATTTTATGTTCTGCTTGGATGGAAATAATAGGGCTATAAAATTCATTTTTGACCAAGTAGTTATCTTCAGTATATAAATAAAATATTTACAAATTAGAAATATGTAGTCAATAATTATTTTATTTGAGAAATTATCTAACCATAAATCATAGATAGTATATTGTAGTAAAATAATTAAACATAAAATAGTATACAGAGTGTTAAAAAAAAATGAAATATTTAAAAGGGTGGTAGTACAAACCTCAACAAACAAAAAAATCTTAACAAACATGGGTTGTCATAGCAACGGTTCCGGAAATATGGAACATTATTTATTTTTATATATTTTCACAAAAAACAGAGCTATAGAAGATGTTTAAAGTGCCCTTCTTCCATTTCCAAACAGACACGACATCTTTGTCTAAAGGACATTTGTACTCTATCTAAAACCCCTTCATTGGCTCGCATTTCTTGGCGTTTTTAATTAATTTTTAAATGCAGCTCCTCGAGGATATTTACAAGAGTAGCATACATTATTGATTTCAAACATCCCTAAAGAAAAAAATCAAAAAGCGATCTTGCTGGACATAAAACTGGTCCGCATCTTCTTACCCACCTATGTGACAAAGTTCTCTAACGGCAATCGAAAAATGAACTGGAGCACCATCATGCTGGAACCACATTTGTTGTCTGTGGGCCAAAGGAATGTCATCTAAAAGATCATACATTGTGTTCTGCAGAAAGTTGAGGTAAGCAGCGCCTGTTAATTGATTTGGTAAAACAACGCCCATCAAAATGTTTAATGAAAAACGTGTCTGATGTCCACATTCAATTACAGCATGAAGATTTTCGTCGGCCCAACGATGTGCATTGTGCAGATTAACAACTCCATTTTGTGTGAACCCGGCTTCATCCGTAAAAAGAATTTTGTCAAGAAACTGCGGCATCTTTGCATAGAAACCAGCGACAAAAAAAAACGTGCCTGATGATCAGTTAAATTTAAAACCTGTACTCGTTGTGGTTGAATGATAATTTCTTGTTCTGCTCTAGGAGTAGATACCGATCTTGGTCTGCCGAAAAGATAGCACTGTTTTCGAAGTGAACCGGTATCTCTCAATCTTTGGTGAATTCTTCCAAACAAACAATGTGAAGGGATCTGGCAATTTGGATGCTTCTACATAAAAACGTCACGCTTTGGTGGCAATCCCATTAGCACGATTATACATAAAATGCATGTCGGCTAGTTTTGCATTAGAGTAATCAGCTATAGCAATAAAAACTTGTGCACTAACAACTGTCAAAACCTGAATGTTTATTTTGCAATAAATCGGCCAACTATGATAAGAAAATGCACGTTTTGCAAAATAAAAAATAGATTAGTTGTGTTCCGTTAAGGGCCTACGACGGCGACTCGTCCCACGTTGTCGAGATATCTTGTCTACCACAAGTACGGTGTTGCCGGGGACACTCTCCGAGTGTTCACCACGGAATACGTTTGTACCTCACGGTCGTATCCCCTGAAACTGGGTGCCTTGATGCCCTATCCCAAGCATTTAGGTAAAAGGCTCACCGCCCAGAATTTAGTGAGGTACAGGTAAAACCTAGAACGGCGACTTTTCTCCGTAGTTTTTTAGTTTGAAAACTGAAAAAAGTACTGAGGGTGAGCAGGAGCCCTACCGGTCCTGGCTGTCGGTGTCTGCTCGTATGGCGTTGGATTCTCAGGGACAGTGTCGTTACCTTTAGTAGATAGGGGGTTAAAATTTTTCCACTGATTGTGGGAGCATGATCCTTAAATGGGCGGGAGTACTACTGCAGTACGACCCGGTACCACCGCTTCTCCAGCTCAAACATTTAGGGGTCGCATCGTGGGAGGTGGCCTCGCTGACGAAGGAACATTTTTGTCATAATAGTGAGTGGGGGTTACCAACCTACGCCCCCCGGTGCGGTCGCAACTATGACTCTCTTAAGGTTAGCAAAAAGAATGTTGAGATTATTTCTTCCTACTCTAAACCATTTTTGTACTTCCTGGCATAATACTGCTGCTGCCAAAAAAACTTTCTCTAAACTCGTCAAAAACCTACAATTGGAAGAAGACAGACTTGACAAGACCGCTTCAACACAGAACGCTTTTATTTCAAGGCAAACAAAAGCCACAAGCACTTAAGTCAAAGTTTTCAATCAATTTTGACAGTTGATTGGTTCAAATGTAAAATGAAAAGGAATGTTGAAAAAAATAAGCCATTTGCTATATATAAGTGACTTATTACAAAAACAACTACGATCAAAATATTTGTAAACAAGAAAGTTATTTTGTTATTTAAAAGACAACTCAAATCGTGATAACACTGAAGAACCGGACTGAAAAAGCATCAGAAGAACCACAAATCAATCTTTCATTACCATTGGACTATCAAAAACTAAATGTAAAGCACAATGGTAAGAACTTCTGGTACCAAAACTGTGCAGCCACATCACATATGACGTTTTGAAGAGAATAACTGTCCAACTTTGTTAAACTCAAGGAATGCTCAAACTTCATAATCGGAAATACAAACAAGCTTAATGGAATTGACGTAGGTAATGTGGACATGAAAGCTTCCAATAGACAAAACTGAGATCTAGTAACAATAAGAAACGTTGTAAATGTACCAAAACTAACTTTTAACCTGTTTTCTGTGACACAAATGTTGAATAAAAAATATGTACAAACTGTGATGCGCGAGTGTCAATTTATAAAAAGAAAGTAGTTACCATATCCAAGTAAAACAAAAAATGGTTTGGTATGATGTTTTTTGAGTCAAGTCTGAAAAATGTCAGCTATCGGTTTTAATTAAAACTTGGCATAAAACATGGTGTGTCAAAAATATCATTGATAATAATAGCATTGAATGCACAGATAATTAGAAAAACTATGTATGTGAAGAATGTGTATATGGCAAGCAACATCAAAACTTTCATTCCAACAACAAAAAACTGCTAAAAAAGTTTTAGATTTAATTAATGTCAATCTTTGCAAAACTAATATCACATTTCTAGAAAAAATCAAGTATTTTTTTTACTTTTTCAAGATAATTTTGTACACTTTTGTACTGTCTATTTCTTAAAGAACAAAAACAAAATCGTAACAAAATTCTTTCTAAAAATGGTAGAGAATCAATTTGATTATAACTTCAAAACAGAAGATCCACTAAAAAAACTGAGAGTTTTCACAGCAAATCCAATGCATACATACCTCAACAAAATAGTAAGATTGAAAGTGAATTAAGAACAGTTGTTGTAGAGTTAACACATATCATTAAAAATGCTCAAAATTTGAAAAAAAAAATTAAGGGCTAAAGCAATGCGTTATTCAGTGTTTATATTGAATCAAACAGGAAACATTTCACACAAGGGTCAACGTCTAGAAAAAATTTGGTTTAAACAAAAAATAAAATTGAACAGATTGAGAAGCTTTAGATGTGATTGTTATGTACTCAACCCTGACTACATACAAAGCAAGATGAACACGAAGTCAGAAAAGGGTGTATTAGATTTTCCGTGTTATCGAATAAATCAGCGCAATGTCATATTTTTAGATAATGTAATTTTTGTCAAGAGAAAAACCTAAAACAAATAACACGCAGATCAACCAGAACTTAAACGTTGATCAAGAGAAAAACAAACAACACACTGGATTAAGAAAAAAAATTGAGTGGAGTATTTGGCTACAATTTCTCGTCCAAGCATCAGTTTTGCAGTAAACTATTCAAATTGTTTCAGCAATAAATTAAAAAAGAAAATAATTGAACAAATTTTTTGCTATTTGAATTATATAACAAAATTTGGAATTTTGTTTGATGAAGATGATCAACTTTATGTCTGTTCCAGCTCGGACTATGGAGAGGACAAGTAGTCAGAATATTCTATCAGTAGAGAACTGATTATTTTTGGTAGGTCCATTGTCTGGTATACTCAGAAATGGTTAGTAACTACTGAAGCAAAGTATCGGGCCGTTGTATCTTTAATTGATAACATTAGTTGGAAGAACCCAACGTTATGGTGTAGCTGTAGTTCTACGTAAAAATCTTGCACAGAGCGTTCTAAACTTCATCCCGCTCTCAGAACAAACGGCAATGCTACAACTAAAATACTATAAAAGCGATATAAACATCATGATAGTCTACACACCAACAACATATAAAAACAAAGATGAAATAGAAGAATTCTATGCTCAAGTACAAGAACTCACTTCCCTAATAAACATAAATAAAATTAACATCATTATTTTAACGCTAAAATAAGAAAAAGGAAGGTAAATGAGAAGACCGTCTACTATTCTGCAACAAAGAAGAATATGTAATCTCAATTACATGGTTTAAATTACCGGATAGACGACTCTAAACATGAACGTCACCTAAACACAAACCGACACTTAAAATGAGGAACCAAATAGATTATGTCTTAATTAACAAGAGATTTAAAACGAGTATACAATGTGCAAAAGCCTACCAGGCGCTAACATAGCATCCGATCATAATCCCGTAATAGCCAAGTTAAAATAAAAACTAAAATGTATACAAAAACCCCCGGCCAAACATAATATCGACATCGGTTAACTCCGTAATAAAGAATTTGCAAAAGAAATACAAACAAAAATAAAAACAAAAAACTTAACAAGAAGAAGATGATGACATAAACAAACAATAGAGTCTACTTAAAGATACTTTACAAGAAGTCATAAAAAAAAACGTAGGCACGCCCAAAAAACTAACAAAAAAATAAATGACTGTAGAGATCCTCAAGCTGACAAAAAAGACAAAAACATGTAAAAATGTAGATCCGGAAAGCTACTGAAAAGTACATAAAAAATTCAAAAAAAGATAAAACAGCTAAAGAAAAGTGGTTATCAGATCAATGCAAAAAAATTGAAGAGCTAGAAAAGAAGCACGACAGCTTTAATCTCCACAAGAAACTTAAAAAGGCAAGTAGAGTAAATAAAAATAGACCTACAACGATTCTGACAGACAAGAACAAGAAAACAATCCTAGATAAAAAAAAATGCTTGAAAACATGAAGAAGCTTCATCACCAAACTTTTTGCAGATAATCGAGCTAACACAAAAATTACTTATGAAATAAATGGCCCCCCCTATACTGCAAACAATAGTTGAATACGCAATTAAAACTACGAAAATAGGCAATGCAAGCAGACCAGACAAAATTCATGCTGTAGAATATAATAACTATTTTTTAAAGACTCCACGGGAATTAGTGGAAAAACTTCCAGAAAGTACAAAAAATTTTAACGAGTATATATTAAATTTAAACATGTCTGCGTCTTTAGCGTTTAGAGAAATAACGTTTATAGAAGTTCGAGATATTATACACAATATTAAAAGCAGTAATAGTAAAGACTATTACTTTTTAAATGTTAAAATTATAAAATCATTAGTAAATCTGTTATTATATCCACTAACAAATCTAATAAACATGTGTATCACCAACCGAATATTTCCAAACGCTTTAAAGATATCAAGAGTAGTTCCAGTATTTAAAAAGGGTGAAAACACACTTAACAATTACAGACCTATTTCTATTATACCCTTATTTTTTGAAAAAAGTCTTGCTTTACAAATGCAAACATATTTTGAAAACTACAATATTTTAAGTACATCTCAGTATGGTTTTAGGAGTAATCTTAATACATCTATGGCAATCACAGAACTTACAGATGTAATACAAATGGGTTTTGACAAAAAACATTACACACACGCAATGTTCTGCGACTTGACGCAAGCATTTGATTGTGTGTCTCATTCAATATTAATCAGTAAACTTAAATCATTAAATTTTGCTAATGATAGTATTGAGTTATATTATGATTTAATCATATCTATATTTAAGACAGCAATACGTTGATGTGGTAAGTACAACATCTACAAAAGAAATAGTAACAATGGGGGTGCCACAAGGATCAGTCCTTGGCCCTCTATTGTTTCTGGTATATATTAATGATCTACCAAACTGTTACAAAAACGCAAACTTTGTATTGTTTGCTGATGATACGACCATAATAACAACAAGTAATGACTTACATACATTGCGTGATCAAATAGATATCAGTCATTATATGGCCGATGAATGGTTTCTGGCTAATTCTCTTACCTTAAATGATAGCAAAACAAATAATGTTATGTTTTCTTTAAAAAAAGATTCACCAAATCTCACAGATAATGTTAAGTTTCTTGGTGTTAACATTGATTCTAAACTCTGCTGGAGTAATCATACTACATCAATCTCAAATAAAATATCTAAATATACATTTTTGTTACGAAAACTATTTAAAATAACACCAACAAGATTACTATTGTCTCTTTATTTTGCGCACATACACTCTAATATGGTTTATTGTATATTTAATTGGGGACATTACGCAACGGCGCAAAATGTATTTAAAATGCAACGACGTTGCATCCGAATTATTTCTGGTCTAAATTTTAGGGACCCCTGTAGAACTGAATTCACTAAATTAGGAGTCCTGACACTACCATCTGAATACATCAAAGAGTGTCTGATATATATAAAAAACAACGATGCTGACTATACTTTGCATTCCTCTGTGCATACATACTCTACAAGACATGCATCAAACATATTGCCAGACTTTCAACGAATAAATAAGTCTAGATGCGGTAAAAACTACTACGCCATCCTTTTTTTATAATAAGCTACCTCATCGCATTAGAATGTTGCCTCCAAAAGAGTATATAACTAATGTAAAATCTTTGTTACTAGCCAATGCTTTTTACTCTGTAGATGAGTTTTTAAATTTTAATTTTATTTCTTAATTGTTTTGTTATTATGTATTTTATATTTTATCTCCTTTTTTATATTGCTATACATTAGATTTTTGTTCTTTGACGTGTGTAAATGCAGAACTGCATATTGACATCAATAAATATTATTATTAATAAAACTAGTCAAAAGCAAGAGTATTAATATCATTCTTGATTTCTTTAACAGAATTTAAAAATAAATGATTAAAGTCCGCGTTCGTAACAATTTCAAAAAAAGCTAATGCCAAATCATGTGAAGACTTCCGACGCAGCAGCTTAATGAGCCATACCCTAAAAATATTTTTAAACATCAAAAACAAAATATTTAGTAAATGTGAAAGCGAGAATGTGACGTGCAATTTAGATTTTGAAGAAACCTTAGAACGCAAGAAGCTCTTTTCGCACTACAAATACGTGTGCAAAAATACCTTGACCATCAAAAAGAGGTCTATATATGCTTCATAGATTATTAAAAAGCATTCGACAGGGTAAGACACAACAAGTTGATAAAAAACCTAAAAAATTTAGGACTAGATAGAAAGGACATTCGCATTATCTAGAACTTCTACTGAAATCCGAAAGCCATTATAACGCTTGAAGGCAAAGATACAAAAGAGATAGATATCAAACGTGGGGTTTGCCAAAGGTGTTTACTGTCTTTGATGCTCTTTAATGCCTACTCGGAGAAAATCAAAAATGCTTTAGAAGACCAAAAAGGGTTTGAAAGTTAATGACCGATGAATTAATAACATACGTTTTGCGGATGATTCCTGCATTATGTCGGAAAATAAAGCAGATTTACAATATATGCTTTAAAAAGTTGAACTTAAAAGTACCGCAGCAGGTCTATCCATAAACAAGGCTAAAACAAAAGTAAAGAAAGTAAGCAGACCCGCCACAAGTATCGGAGATATGGACATTAAACTCGACAGTATTTGAACAAGTCAAAAAGTTCAGATACCTGAGAACAATGTTAAACGAAAAATGGGACCCAGAACAAGAAATATGATCTAGAATAGAGCAAGCCAGAAATACATTTATGAAATAGAAAAACTTACTTTGTAATAGAAGTTTAAGTTTAAAATTACGTTGGCGAACGGTCAAATGCTACCTCTGGTCAGTGCTGCAATGCGGAGTTGAAACATCTACCCTAAAAACTAATATGTTAAATAAACTAGAAGCCTTCAAAATGTGATTATATCGGAAGCTACTGAAAATATATTAGACAAAAAAGGTCCGGAATAAAACGGTACTCCAGAAAATGAGTAAAGAAAGAGAGTTGCTCTTAACAATCAAGCAAGCAAAACTGCATACATGAAACACATAATGCGCAACCAAAAATGCAACATTTTAAGGTTGATAGTAGAAAGCCGCATTGATGGTAAAATATCGATTGGCAGAAGAGAATTTTAGTGTAGTGGTCGCAAACCTTCAGTAATAAAGAAGCACCAGAAGAAAAAGTTAGATTAGCAGTATCAGTAAAAAACTTCTTAGATATCAAAAAAACCAACTATTTTGTATGTAAATAACCAATCTGCAATTGTTATGTTGAATACTTATAATAACAAAACTATCAAAGAAAAAAACCTATTAAAAGAAAAATTCGAGACATGTCAAGAATTTTGACCAACTTGCTGATATTTTAATAAAACCGTTAAGTCGACAAGTTTTTGTAAAGAACAGAAGAAAAATAATTAAAGAGTAATGTTACTGATGTTAAGATATAATTATGTGCGGTTAGAATATTTTGTATTATATATTTAAAAACAAAAATAATGCATAACAGTTATGTAGTTGGTTAAAAAATAATAAAAAACTCCGCTCAAAAGTTAAATTAGCAACAACAATGTTATAAATATGTAAAAAAAAAATCAGTTTAATAATAATTAAAAAAATTAAACCGTAAAGTCGCCGCAGCTAAACCTACCAAGTGCGCCAGCTAAAAGTCATTTTATTACGTATGAAACGAAATCAAACATAGAAAACAAAAAACAGCTTTTGTGTTTTGGGTAATCAAAATTTTTATTTTAAATACTAAAATTTAATACAAAATAAGTTGGCATAAAAGCCGTGTATAAACTGCTAAAACAAAAATATTGATTTTTGTAAAGAAGATTATTTATTTATAAAAGGTGTTGATTTAATTCAATTATAAAGACATTTATTTCTAATATATTTATAGTTTTACTACAATAAATATACAAATCATGTTTTGGTGAGAGGTGATTTGTTTATATAATAATGCAGACTGACATTATTTTAGGAAAATATTTTAGTTTAGTATATACAAAGCTAAGTCTATTTTTATGTTACTTGCAGAAAGTTATTATTCCTTCACGCATAACCAAATAATAATTTGCATAAAGTTTCTATAGTTATGTTTACTATTTGTTTTGAAGAATTATTTTATTGATTCATCAAATTTGCAGACAAATATAGTACTTTATTTATTTGCATTTCATAATTGATTAAAATTAGACCCTTCATTATTATACAATTGAATATTAAACAAAATTATGCTTCCCCTTTTATATTAAATATTAATCCAATGTGCCCTGGGTTTATTTATCAAGCGAAGTGTAGAAAATCAATAACCATGCATGCATATATCAGAAAACAGGCGATGATTATATCTGAGAGGGCTGGATTCCAAGTGGAGATAAAGGTGAAGTGTGATAAAGATGTTATTTCCTACAACTTTTTATGGAAACTTAATATAAAAAAATAATATTTTCAATCACAAGTGTATATGTAATATTAATATACAAATTAAATTTATGAGTTTAAATTGCGTAAGCTTTCAATGATTTATTAATTAATTTATGGCATTTTTGATGTAAAACTTGTTTCCTAGTTGGTAGCTCCTCAGGTGACGGTTTCGGTAATCTCATGCATCTTATCCTTGATAGTAATTAATTCCTTAATTTTTCCTAATGTTCCTTAATTTAACTTTTCATTTATTATTTTAATTAAAAGGGGTAAAGAATTTGATTTAATTTAAAATAGCTTCTTTTATTAATTATTCCAAAATGTAAATCGAGTAGAATTAAACATAACGGTCTAAAATATTTTATCATCTCAAAAAAAAATTCTATTCCTAAACAACAATATTCATCTAATATTAATTAATTAGTAGCATTATAATTAATTAAACACATGTGGTTTAATTTGCATGCAGTATTGATTGATTGGATTCGTGCGGCTCAAAGCTGAAACCGAAAAAAATATATGTCAATATATCCAAATCTACGTTGTATGTACATATTCTATTGATTTATTATTCAAATTTTTCAAACAAAAACTGACTTAATAATACTAATGCTATTAAATAAAGATACATAATAAAAATAAATTAATTGGTATAACACTACTCAAATACAATAACTGAAACCAATTATGCTCTGCTTCTTAGAAAAATGGCTTTTACACAATTTCTCAATCACTCACAAATGTTCTAGGCTAGAATACTTATTATTGGCTTATTTCTTGTCTTAATTTTATCTTAATTATAAGTTACATCAAACTTTTTGCTTTCCACAAGATAAATAATCATTTCACAAATTATATTTTGAATATTTTGCTTAAATAAGTTCCAAAATGCAAAAAAAAAAAATGTAAAAACTATCATAACTATTCCAACTATAATAACAGCTTTCCTAAATAGTTCCGTTGTACTGCAGTCAAACCAAGAATGCAGATTATGCATTCACAAAGTGCTGTGCCATACGCTTTCTTTAAAGTTCGTTCAATAATGATTTGAAGGAGTGAATATTTGGTTCTTCTTACTAGATAAGCAAAATATTTAAGTTTTTTGGCGTTGATACAGAAGAATACATTTCTTCAGCTACTTCAGCCTTTGTCACCTTATCCGTCTTGTCTTTGGTAACACTTTTGAGGTTTATCTTTTCATTCTATAAAATAATATTGAAAAGACGTGGTATCTAAATATTCTTACTCTAAGAAGAGATCTCTGTTGTTAAAAACATGTTTATCTTTGTAACTGCATTTTTTGCTAATTCTATACTTGTTTTAATTTTTTTGTTCTGAATGACGTCAATCTTTACCCATGTGCCAAGATATTTGTGTGTGTTTACCTTTTCTAAGTTATTGTTAGAGATGTTAATTTACAGCTTAATGCTTCTTTAAAACTACCAGAAACTTAGTTTTCTTCATTTTTATTTTTGCGGTGTTCGTACATTCAACCAGTCGTCAAAGGTCTTCTATACTGATTGCTATAATTGATGTTATTCAGTGCATTACCGGATTATACTTACGTCAGCATCTTAACCGTCTAAAGTTTCCTCAGAAACTTTCTTTGCTATATACGTTAAATATCCATCCCTACTTCACCCCTCTAAATATTTTTATGTGCTTTCTAATTTTTTTGTCTACCTTAATATTTGCAGTTTGTAATATCTAAATTTTTATTTAAAGAAATGTTCATCAATCAAATTTTCGAGCAAACAAGTGACGGCTGTTTAAGCTTAAATTTAGTAAAAAGTAGTTATGCGGCCGATCAAAAATCTTCCAAAGTCCGCACCAGCCATCTGACAAACAGATTACGACACAACCAAAAGCATGTCTAGCGCTTCCCGAGCATTATCGCCAAAGAACACCATACCTATCAAGTGTTCAACAACTCAACTGCAACCTCCAGGCACTTTAATCTAGCGGAGACAAACAACCATTGCTCCTGGAAAAAAATCTGTCCAGATGGCTTGTTCTACAGCCAAGGAGACTTTGTCTATCGGACACTACAAAAACACAAACATAAGCAAAGCTTTCCATCTTTGTCGGCAAGGTCCATCAATTATGTCGACACTTGTGCAAGTGGCGGTTAATAAAACCAAAACTCCGCACTACTTGTTGTTATAAGCTATCGCATCAACAAATAAAGGCGGCCGTCATGGACACAACAACGCAAGCGTTTAAGCAAATTGTGAGTTACATCATAAAAACCTAAAAAAACTTGTTTTACAAATTGAAAATGCATTTTGCAATAGTAACTTAATTATCACTTAACGCTATTCCAATGCTTGCGCAAAAATACAAAAAATATATAAAGCAGTTCATAAAGTTAATGCAATATAAAAACAAATTTGTTTACAAGAATGTGCAGAACCCATCTTAAAGTTGCTCAACGGTGTTTAAAACTGAGATTACTACCAAACCAACATCAATTTTCCAAGCAAACCCAGCTGCAAAGCAAAAAATAACTTAAGAAACCTCTATTGATATCTACGATAGCCATCAAAACGCTTGACACGTCGTAATTAGGCAAAAACATGATCTTAGGTCACCCTTTACTGACTAATAATACAAAACAAAACCAAACTATGAACAATTTTGCCTTCACTTTGGCTAACGCAGACAAACTATTTTGTACTAGATAAACATTTTATTTGTTGCCAAAATCGAGAAAAAACTACCTAGACAATTCCAAATTAAAAAAGATTATCTAAAAATTGCATGCCATGATCGTCATCCATCACATTTCTGTCATTTTCAATTATGTAGGCAGTTTCCTAACAACTGAAATTATAAAACAAGACTACTGTTTATCAAAGGTGATAGTACAAAAAGGATGAGACTGCCCGTTTTTGCATAGATAAAAACTTAACTACACGACTTAAGATAAAGCAACGGCCACGCATTTAAAAAATCATACACTCAAGCTATTAACAAACTCTAATTGAAATACCTGATCACTTTTGCAGTTCCCGTTAGAAAAAAAATGTTTTTTGGGTTAAAAATGCTCTGACTTTACAAAAATTGATGTCCAGAGTGCTTGTTAAATTGCATTAATATATTAGTCTAGTCTAATAACAAAAAAAATTACGTGAACCATCTCAGAAAAGTGTGTGAAAGTGAACGACTCCAAAAATGCAATTTGGTCAAATATGCTTTCAAATTGAATAAAGTAGAATATTTGGGCTACAAAATTGCAGTAATTAGGAGTTAATCAGATCAGTTAGCATTTTCGTCTTACCAACAAAACATAAGTTCAAATAGACCTGGCTTTTAAAAACGTATTAGAACTTTTAGACCAGCTTTTGCAAATCTCACGCCCACAACCTAAATTGTACTACGTGTTTCAAACAGACGCGTGTAATACTAGCATGAGTAATGTATTGTAACAAGAAGATCACTTTAAAAAACAAGATAACTAACTAACTAACTAACTAACTAATTTCTTTAAGATTTTACAAAGTTAGAACGGTTTAAACAAAGCATAATTTTGCAATTTTTCAAAATTTACGGTTTTTTTTTAAAGAATGTTTAAAGCTTGATATATCAAAATGACTGCCCCAAGATTAAATATACAAATATGGGTTTTAAAGTACATGCAATAAAGAATATTTTAAAGCTACGTGGACTATCTTATCATTTTCCAGAGATTGATTCCAAAAATTGAGATACAAAAATGTGCCGTTTGCCAATCTTAACAAAATTTGAATACTAAAAAATTCTTGATAATGCCCAATATACCATTTCTCATATAAATAACCTTTTTTTTGTGTTCTGAAGAGTCTTTACTGAAATTTTGACTAAAATTGACACAGGGTGACAGCGCTTTTTCGAAACCTGAAAACTACAAGTTTTAAAAATCGCAAAAAACATGTGCAACTTCCTGCATTAAAATAATGGTGTATACGTATTGATTCTATAAGTATTGTGTGATCACTTTAAAAAGAGATTAAACACGAAGAAATCTAAATCTCGCTGATCAAATATTGTTAAAATTTGACAAAGTTAGAACGGTTTAAAGAAAGCAAAATTTTGAGATTTTGCTAAATTTAAGGGTTTTTTTGGAATAATGTTTGAAGCTTAATATATCAAAATGACTACCACGATATTAAACAAAAAAATATGGGTTTTAAAGTACATGTAATAAGAAATAATTTGAGCCATCGTGGACTTTTTTATCTTTTTCCAGAAGCCCAAAAATTGAGATACAAAATTAGCTAAAAAAGACGTTTTATTGTGAAATTTTTGACCTTTAAATGTGTTTCATTTTGAACAGGCAATGTTCTAAAGTCCAAAATTTTGGGAATCTCATTTTATTTTGTCCATATTTTGATCTCTGAAAATTTGAGCAAAATCAAAAAGGTCGACTTTTTCAAATTAGTCGAAAAGTAATGGAATTACCCATATACTATTTTCATTATCAATTTTCACTATATTTTCCAAGATTAAACCAGACATTGCCTTTTCTGCAAATTATAAAAAAAATTAAAAAACCATAATTAAAAAAAAACAAGAAAAACATATAAGCACCATAAATCATCTGTAAAGTAAACAAATTGCTACAATAATCATTTATTTCAATTATTTGCGCTACCTATTTAAAAAGCAATATTTGTCTGCTCGAAATAATCTGCTTGTAGTGAAAATAACTTCACTAGATTGTAATATTAAAACTCAGCTTCACTACCCACTCAAGCTAATAAAAATCCGCCACTCCACCCTACATAACAATATTATAATCTTGTCATACACATTTTAAAGCTTATCAAATATAACAACCCGACTCATAAATTACGACATTTATAATCAAATCATATGTCGCAAAATTAAGTATACCATATACTCGTATGTAATAAAATACAATATCAAGCTTTGATTACATAAAATTACCCAACGTTATTTACATTGTAAAATAACATTGCTAAATAAATTTATTAATAAAAATTTAATGATCCATAAGAATATGATTAGATAATTAACAAGATCACGTTCCTTAAATTTATTTTAAATTATCTTGACATTTAAACATGAATCACGACAACAATGAATAATGTATTTAACGCGTAAATATTTTATGTTTAAAAATTGTATCAGTGGAAATGTAACTGGTCTCTTCAAGATATAAAGAATTACTTCCGTGCGAATAAATTTGCAGATTCCATAGAAATGAAATCTCACAGCTATGTACTGAAGCGTGCGAGATAATTTGAATGCGTGGATGACTGATTAGTCATGATATTTTATGGTTGTGTTATTCGAAAAAAGAATATTTCTGAAAATGTGTGAGTATTGTAGTTGTTTTGTATAAGATAATTTGGTATTATATTCATGATAAAATTAAAAAAGCCTGTATATTTTACATTTTTTGCGTTGGAAGAATTGAATTAGCTTATAAAATCATAACTGTTAAAGCATGATATTTATTTATTAATATACAGGGTTGCTATAAATGTCTGGGATTATGTAATCACTTTAAATATGCCGCCTTTTTAAAATTGTTCACCATACTATTTACTTTATTTTGACAGCTCAAATTCAGCTGTCAAGCAAGGTTAAAAATATGAAATCACTATTTCACTAGAGTGGCACAAACGTACATTAGATGGTTACATAATCCTAAACTTTTATAATGACCCTGTACAATATGTAAATAACAGACGTATAAATATGTACTTATAATTGAGATGTTGACTTTATGTATCAAGACTACAAAATTATTTAAATAAAATTTAGCCTTGCAGTAAAATAATACATAGGGTTTTCCAATAAGAAGTTTCATTTTGAATAGCAGGCTATTTGGGCAGCTGACAATTTTGAAGCTATTAACTTTTGACATTTGACAAGTAAAAACTACGACACTATTAAAAATGGAACGATACACGCTTCAACAACGCATTGAAATTATTAAAATTCACTACAAAAATGGTGAAAAATTTTCAGTCACAGTTCGCAAAATTAAGCTCTTTTTGGTTGTCGTAATGCACCTTCTCGACCGGCAATAGTAAACCTGGTGGAAAAATTTGAGCTGTTGGGACAAGTTTGTGATGTAAAGAATCGAAATCGTGTGCATCGCTCAAGAACACATGGGAATATTGCTGATGTAGCCCGAAGTGTTGAAGAAAACCCAGGTTTGTCGACTCCTCGACAAACTTTAAAATTAGACATTCCACAAACGACATTACATCGTATTTTGCATAAAGACTTAAGTCTTAAGGCTTTTAAAGTTTAATTAACACAAGAACTCAAGCCGGTCGATAACCATAAACGTCGTATCTTCGCTGATTGGGTTTTTCAAATGCATCAAAATGATTCGGAATTTCATCAAAAAATCATTTTCAGTGATGAAGCCTATTTTCACCTCGGAGGCTACTTTAATAAGCAGAATTGTCGCATTTGGGGCTCAAAAAATCCAAGAATGATTGTTGAAAAGTCTTTACATCCTCAACGTGTCACTGTTTGGTGCGGTTATTGGGCTCGCAGTGTGATTGAACCCTACTTTGCTGGTGCAACTGTTGCGGTGAACGGATGGCGCTACCAAGATATGATTAATGATTTTTTTATGTCCGAAATTGCGGAATTGGAAGATATTAATGTGGACGACGTTTATTTTCAGCAAGACGGCGCTACGTGCCACACAAGCAACAAAACAATCGCAATTTTGCAAGAAAAGTTGCCTGACCGTGTTATTTCTTGAAGAGGTCATCACAATTAGCCACTGAGATCTTGTGATTTAACACCTTTAGACTTTTTTCTTTGGAACCACGTAAAAGATAAGGTCAATGCCAACGCTCCACAATCAATTCAAGACCTTAAAGATGGAATTCGTAAAGTTATCGAGGACATACAGCCGCAAATGTGAGAATTGGTCATGGAAAATTTCATAAAAAGAATGTGGTACTGCAACCGTAACCGTGGCGGCTATTTGACTGATATCGTTTCAAATGTTAATGGCATACCTTCCTCTTTATAATGAAATAAACATTTATTGATTTCTCTTAAAAAATACTCGTTTTTTTAATATCAAAATAAAACCTCTTATTGGAAAACCCTATAGTGTTTACAACTTTTGGAATTTGAACTACCGTTTATTTTGTTTTTCAAAGGTTAAATGACATTTATGAGTTGACAGAAATAATTTTATGTTTGACATTTACAAAATGAGACGCTTTACACTTGAACAAAGTTGGAAAATAATGAAAACTTACTTCTAAAGTGGAGAGTCTTCTACTAAAACGGAAAGAAATTTACGAAACAAATTTGATAGAAAAGACGTGCCTTCAACGCAGTTTGTTGACCAATTTGTAAAACTAGACTGGATTGTTGGTAGATAAAACAACACGTTCACGTTCTCCTCCAGTCAACATCAAGTCGCCATCGTTCTCAGGAACTGAACATTTCTCGCACTTTTATAAAGAGAATTTTGCATAAAGACTTGAGTTTGAAGGCCACAAAGTTCAATTAGTCAATCCGATGCGTTTTCAGTTCGCCTAATGGGTTAAAGATCGTTTGGCCAAAGATGTGCATTTTTATAAAAAAATCGTGTTTTTCGATCAAGCTCATTTTCATCTCGGAGGCTATGTCAATAAGCAAAATTGTCACATTTGATCAGAGAATCCACACATGACTATTGAACAACCTATGCATCCACAACGAGTAACCGTTTGGTGTGGTTTTTGGTCAGACATTATTGGGCCTTTTTTTTCAAAAATGAGCAAGGAGCCGCAGATACTGTCAATAGCAAACGTTACTGTGCCATGCTAAACAAATTTTTGTTTCCAAAAATTAAAGAGTATAAAATGGATGACATTTTGTTTCAACAGGAACCACTTGCCATACAGCCAACGTAACCATCAATCTTTTGCGCACTGTTTTTGGAAATAGAATAATCAGCTAAAATGTTGATGTTCATTGGCCGTCTAGAAGCTGTGATTTAACCATTTTAAGTTTTTTTTGTGGGGAGACCTTAAAGATAAGTGTTACGCTAACCATCCAGATACGATTGATGTCTTGAAACACAAAATTGAAGGTGCCATTCATGCGATTGGAGCTCAAGCAATCAAAAAAGTACTAAAAAATTAGGTTAATCGGATGGGTTACTGTCAAGCCAGCCGTGGCAATCATTTAAATGATGTTGTGTTTTATTTTTAAATAAAAATGTCCAATCTTTCTAAGAAACTCATAATTTTGAAAAAATATTCATTATTTTTTTATTTATAGCCAGTTCAAGTTCCAAAAGTTAAATGGCCCACCCTTTACATTGTTAAAATTTGGCCACATTTATCCAAAAAAGTTATAGGACAATTTTGACAAAAGAGTACGTATGTGCCAACAAAGCCGTGGATATGCTATTTCATACATAACCCTATACTGTATACTCTATGAATCAATAAACACAACATTTTTTATAATTTATCAACCAGATTATGGCAGAAGCCTATCAAAGTTTCATTCTTTCATGCCTTCGAGATAGTCGCACGGGGTTAAAATGGCCCAATATTCTGACAATACAACACTTCTTTTCAAAGTTACTCACGGTGGTTAACCTTGAGATTACAATAAGCCACCACCAACCTTGAAGAATGGTTAAACAAGTGGCAAGTCAAAGTGAATCCGGAGAAAAGCAAACAAATCACCCCCATATCTCAACAACGTTCTCATACATGGTCCAATGCTGCCAAATGTCTGGGGATTATCTTCAACAAGGACTTACTTTGTTGCACGTGCAGTCTATTTTTAATAAAGCCAGAATAGCAAAAAACCTTCTTGTTCCGATAAAACAAAACCCTGCCCATCAGACCCATAACCACTTATGCGTTCATTGGACAAACCAAGAGATATCCTTGCTGCAACAACATATCAAAACTTAGACCAAAAAGTAAGAATTCATCCCAGCCCTGATCTGATCTGATTTGCCAAGCCAGACAAGAAAGATCATTTCTACAAATGACCGAGAAATCAACTAACCATTCTTTAAGATAAATAAATCACATTTACTGTGTACTATACTACGAATTAAAAACCTTTAACCTAAAGTGGTAATGCCGCAACCCACAGCCTATATGGCAATCTTCAAACAAAAGATACATAAGCCTGTACAGTATCGATCTTAGCTAGACAGCTTACCCGCCCGAGTATCTGTTATGTAAAAATTAGACGTAACTACCACCTACCGTGTTCTTGCAACTAAAAAAAAAATATGAGAATGACGTGTGAGACGTAATTAAGTTAGAAGACAAAGGAAATAGGTGGACACAGTTTATACTTCCTGAACCGGTAGTTTGTAAAGGTGTTCCTGCCCACCAGCCCTGGAATTTGTCATCAAGAAATTAGATGTTACTACCGATTGTCCTGTTGCTAAATTAATCAACATAAATGAATGACTTACAGATTTCATGAAATTAGTAGACAAAAGTTACTAAACTATTTATTTTTTCGGGCGTTCATTTTTATCAAATTTAAAAAAATGCATAGGTATTTTCATGTATGAATGAATAAACTCATATATTCTTAAAAAGCTTTTAACAAACCCTATCGCACGCAACAATTAAAATTAAAACAAGTTTAACCGATTAGAAATTGAGGCCAATAATTTCGATTTTAGTTTTAACCCAAAAAAAAAGGGCCAGAATTTTTTAAATATTTTCTCTAATATAGTATATTGCGTCATTCTAAAAATAATAAAACATGTCCGAAGACTCTACAAGCAACCGATTTTAAGTTATAATTATTTTGTTCAAAAAGATGGAAATTTCAAAAAGAAATTATTTGACCTCCACCCATTTTGATAAAAATCACATTTTGAACTAATTTTGGTGCTATGAACAGAACAAAATATGAAGTGACAAATCAAAACTATACAACAAATAACTCATCCTTAAAAGAGTGTTGTTTGCACTAATGTGTGTGAGCTTACGTTGTCATGAAGAATTTGTTTTTATTTATTTTTCTAAAAACCTCTGACAATCAAATATTTGTTCTACGTTCTGCAATTCTATAAAACTAAGGTTGCTACATATCTAGTTTTTTTTTTTTAACAAAGACTATATTTTCATAAAAGTGCAAACTTTTGTTGGATTTGACAAATCTTAAAAAAAAACCACGCAGTCCTTTGTTGTTTATTTTTTAGTTCATACGCATATAAGATGTGACGATGTTGTAAACGGCTTTTAACAAACCGAGCATTTCTTTTAAACTATCAACTCCAGTTTTTTTAGCAATTGTTGAATTATGTACAATGCAGCTCTATCACTCATACACAGAGTACAGTAAACACTGTAGAAGAGTGATGCAAAACAAAAAGTAAATCAATAAACCTACAACAAATACTACAGATCTAAAAAACCTGGAAACGCATAGAGCTACTACGCTCCCAATGACAAAAACAGTAAAATAACTGAGACTTACGCTTGGTATTAGGTTGAACTTCTACATACATCTTAATAATATAACCACCCTTAAGTGTGCACCCAATAAACTAGGTAAAGTTCAGAGACTAACATATCTCCTGATAACGAAGGCAATTAAAATAAATCAGCTATGGAAGTATTACTATTGTTACCGCCAATTCACTTGATGGTAATAGCAAGACAAGACAATCAGCGTACTGACTGCAGATAAATAAACACATTGTAAACCTTGGGACCAACAGTTATACATAACAAATGTGATGCATAAAAACATTTAATGATAAGGTCAAATTTCATAAAAAGTGTATGCATGAAAAAGACGTTTGATGTAATAATACCACAGTAAAACAAATAATGAAACAAAAAAAACAGTCAAAAAAACTATTTAGTAAACAGATGAGACCAAAACCAAAATAGCACCAGAGTTTAAAACTACAAGAACAAAGACCAAAAAAACAAACTTTGCTACCCTTGAGCAAATATACTTTGGTTTTCCAGACAAAGGTGGTGGTACGCCAGAAATATAATTGGGACGGGACTATACCCTAACAATTGCAGGCATTAGAATCTCTAGTAATAAAATCTAAATTGGTTATGGTCTGCATAAATAGTCTAAAAAAAGTGGCAACATACTGCAAGGTTCCCCTGACTTAGATACCAAAACACCAAAAAATAAAAAAAATTTATAGCAATCCAGCTTTTCAAAAAAGAGCAAAAGCAACATATACTGGATCAAAACCTGCTTTCTGGACCCAAATCAAGACCGAAAAAGATTCATCTGCAGCAGGCTTAAAGCGGAACACACCTACCTGTAAAAAAGTTTACACTCTAGAATATTTTTAACAAGACTATTACAAATGAGTCAAAACCAACAGCAAAAACTCATAGGATTGATAACCGGATACTGTAGTCTTAACCAGTATGTACATGAATAGAAAAGAACTAAAAATAGATTTTCTATGCCGTGGGTGTATGGAAAAAAAGAGACTCTGCTACACTTGTTGAGGGAATAAAAATCTTATAAACAGCACCGCACAGCCTTCTTTAGTAAAAATAACATAACCAAAATAGAGTTAAAAGTAATCCCTTGGCAAAAGATTCTAAACTTCATCAAAGAAACAGAGCGGTTAAAGAAGTGTATTTAAGACTATTTACTCTTAAGACATCAAAAGGTCTAGCAGAACAAACCACATCTTAAAATGTTTTTAGTCAGTAAAAACCAGACACTACTAGATAGTAGCTTTACATGCAAGACAAAATTCCACGTTATGCTGGAACCAAAACATCATACTCATCAAAATAATAGTATTATATTTGCTTATTAATAATCAAGTGTTTTTTATGCTTAAAACTCAAAATAAAATGCCAAAAAGATCTCAAAATTGTCGTTTAAACCAGTTATTTGTATAACTAATCAGAAACTAGTATACAAACTTTAGAATACAAATAAATGATCTTTAAAAAATCTATCTAGATACAAAGAAAAAACGGTTAATAAATAAAGTTTTGTTGGTTTTGTTGTATGTTTAGAGCTATGTGTGCAAGCCAGTGTTTTGTCTACTACTTTATCCCGGAAGCGTCAAGGAAAGCGTGTCATTATATTTTAAGGCTGGGTGATAGCGATCGTTTAGACTGCAACTAGTAGACTTAGACGCAATTGTATCACCCAAAGTGCAGAATACAGTGTGGAGTTTCTAGATCTACACATTGGTTTAGCAAAATACTGTTACCCTAATAATAGACGGTTTAGTAGGACTTTCGCCGTAACTTTGGTGGTAACCATAAGATGTTTGATAAAATAGGCTTGATATTAAATGTGTTGCCGGGTTTCTATTTAGACCAGGTTAAACTTTGTAAAATTATTCTGTTTTTTTTTTTTTTCAGTTACGCGCAAGGCTGATGGTAAGTTAAGCTAGTAAAGTCGTGGTTCTTACTCATTTCTGGCTTTGTAATTTTTTATGGAGTTTAGTTTGGCAAAATCATTTTTTTAAAACGCTTTTAGATTTGTTTCAAGTTTTTCAAGGTAATGTTCAGGAATTTATTACCCCAACTATTTGTTAAGTAGCATGTTTGTTCAAACAATTTACCAACTCGCTGGCCATAACACTAAACGTTGATATATTTTATCAACTTTACAAACATATATTTTATTCTTACTAATAACTAATAAAAAATTCAAAAACAACTTCACAATTAAGATTTGTGTAACTACTAATAATACCTCCTTCATTGTTTCTTACTCAACATGGCAATTAAACAAACTAAACACAAGCAAATCGATGCTAGCCTGTAATATAGATTGCCCCAAATGATAAATTGTTTGAACACATCCCCGATAAGGTTTAGTTTTGTTTTGACCACAAAAGCAAATCCATATTAGCATTAACAGTAACCTTTGCAGTATGTCGCCGTGCATTGTCTTGTTGAAAAGAAAGATTTGCCAGTGTTAAAGCACTTTATTTTTTTATTTCAAAATGTGATATTTAAGAATTACATAATATGCCACTACAACATAAAAATGTCTTTAAATTTCAACGAGTAAAACCACACTCGCTAAAACTATCACATTAAATACTAGATTTAAACAATGACTTTAAATATTTGTGGCTTATAAGTCTTGGAAAATACTGAATTTAAAAGTTTATTCTATTTGTTCATAATACGGTTAAAAATCTCTCTTAAAAGTTTCGGTCCTACATCTTTGAACTGTCAGTGAATGTTTGATAGAATTCCTATGAAGCCTTGTACTACGAATAACTTATACTTGGAAATAATATTTAATACAAAGACAAATATAAGTTTAATATATGCAAAAGTTAAGCAGAAGTAAAAAACTTTTTACATCTATTAAGAAATTCTACTTTTATAAATACTTTTGAAGCTATGTTGATAACATGGTCGTTCCAGAGAAAATAATGTACAATTGGTACACCTAGAAGACAAATTGAAAAAGATTTAAATATGGATTTGTTGTTTAGTTTAATATTTGGTACTGATAATACTTTGGATTTAGATTTTGAAGCAGTAAAAAGTTGAGATAAATTGATCATGTTGGAAGTGCCCCATTCAGATATTATTTTGAGGTCTTTGTTTATAGATGCTACAAATTCTAACCTAGAAATTTCAAGACGCTCTGCCATATTTGTCAATATGGTCTTTGAAAAGTATGAAGTATAAAGGGTGCTATCATCTACAAAACTATGAATAGAACTTTTAGTTATTTGAAGAAGTTTATTAATGTAATCAAAACTAAAGTTGGCAAAAGAGTAGAACCTTGAAAAACACCAGCATTTACGATTTTAGGGTCAGAGTTGAAACCATCAATTCTAACTATAATTTTTCTATTATCAGTAAAACTATTGATGAGATTTACAGTTTTTTTATCAAAGTTTGTTGAGAAGATTTGAATCAAACGCTTTGAAAATATCTAGAGGTACTGCAAGACTTTCTCCAAAACATCTATTAGTATACTGACCATTATGTAAGCATAAATAAAACCGACTAAAAACTTTTTTTTTCATTCCTATTTATAATGCAACTTTTTGTTACACTACTGTAGTTGTGCAATTCAATGTTGGGAATATATAAGTAAACAAAAAAATAGTAGTATTTTTTAATTAAGCTTAAAAAATAAATGTTTCTTAACATTTTTGTTAAAATTCAATCAGGTTTAATGTGTGTTTTTTAGTTAAAGCGACCAGTATAAATGTAACATTTTCAAGTAATTTAGCTTGGTCCAAATAAACAACTGCTTTCCATGAGTAATAGAAATCGATTTTTTTAATCCGATTTGAATTACAATCTGATGTAACATTTTAATACGTCCTTGATTAAGCATTGATGTAAATTATGCATTCAATATTGATTATTCATCGGTTTAATGTAATGGATTTTAAATTATAAATGTAGAAATCAATTTTTATCTATTCTTGTAGAGTATCAAGATTGCCACTGATTCTATTTATTGAGAGCAATACAACTAATCAATTATAAATAAAAATATATTTATTTACGTAACTATTTTAATTTGTATATTTAATTACAAAATTACTATTAATTGTTTATTGTGGTTTTAAAACAAATTTTTACAATAGCGTGAAATGAAGTATTAGAACCAAATACGTTTGTTTTTGTTAGCAATTTCAATAGCAATTACCGGTAATTAGCATGCAGTTGGTATTGACGTGCTAAAATCAATTGCTGCCCTGTAGTACATTTTCCTACCGTATAATGCAGGTTTCAAATTAAAAGTTGTTTTGTTTATTTGATACCTTTTGAGCTTTGCAATGTCGACAGGCCTTTAATTTAAAAATCGTTTTATTTCAAGTTATTTACTTCCAATCAACAAGAATTAATTGCGACATGGGAAAAATCTGTCAATCTATTCCAACAATTGCAAATATTTTGTTTTTACTTCATTTATTGTAAATTAATTGAAAGTATTCCTTAAATTTCAAATTAAAATGCAAATTATATTCATGAAAACCGTCTTTGCTTGAAAGGGAAGCTTACTAATCCGAGACATTAATAAACCCACCAATTAGTCAATCATTTAATAAATTGAAAAGTTAAACAATTCTTAACTTCTTCTTGGTAGATTAATGCAATTATAAAACATCCATTTTCCGCGATATTAATTGGTAAGAAAACGAATTTAATTTAAACATGGATTTATATCTTTAATATTTCTGGATATTAAAGTGCTACTTTATCTATTAGCAACTTGTATATGTACAATTTTTGTCAATACAAATCAACATTTATTTCATTCCCATACTCCTTAAGATTTGTTTGTTCTGCGTTTTCCTGATATTTTATCAAAATTCTATTTTATGAATTTAATATTTTTTATATAATATAATATTATCTTATTTCATTTGATCAACAAAGAAATGTTACCCAAAGAGACTGAAATATCACAGCAGGTTAACTTTCACATAGCAAGTTTATAGGATCAGCAATATAAAATTCCACTCTGAAAGAAAGCGTTTGTTTGCTTGATTGTTTGTCTTTTTTTATTTTTTTACACTTTTTATCCACCGTAAACTTTCTACATTATTAATGTTTTGTCGCTATTCAAGCGTAATAATGTATAGTCGTATCAGTCCTCGAATATCCAACATGTTACTTTGCACTCTGATGAGTTTCTAACTCATTAAGTACACTTTCAGTTTATGTATATTTTAACCTTTAAAATATTAAAGTTGGTTGACTTAAAAAATACTAAAGGAAGGTAAGGAAATTATTCGTTATATAAGAACAAAATTTAGTATCAAGAAATAAAAGATTTTACTGAAATATATTATGTATTCAAACTATGAATTTGCATGATTACATAATAACATAAGTTTGACACATTTTCATATCACTAAAATTATGTTTAAATTCTTTATAGAGTCGCAAAGTAACAACCATTATACAGGGTGTTACAAGTATAAATAGAAAAAAAGCTTTCACATATGTTTATGGTTTAATGAATAAAATTTTCTCAAAAAAAAAAATGATAATCTGAAATAATTTTATTGATTATTTTGCAGAAAATAGTTTTTTATGCAATTTTTGACATTATTAAATAATCTGCTTTATACCCGTTTTCTTTACTCTTTAATACTGTACAAAAATAATTTATTGAGTTTAGTTTAAAAATTATTAAAAAATTAAAATTTAAAAATTAAAAAAAAAACGTTTCTTATAATGTTTGCACGTTTGCATAATAAATAAATAAATAATAATACAATCAATTAGATTTTTGTGCAACTTTTGTTCTGTTTTAAGCAATAAATTCATTTTATGTCTACATTTTAAGCTTTTGTGCAATTTTAGATTTTCTTCCCAAGTATTACATGTTTTATACAATAAATAGTTTTTTTTTTTTTCGGTTTTTAATGTAATTTTTGCAGTACATTATTTTTATGTTTTCATTTATTTGGTTTTTTTCAATAAATATTGATAAATACTCAACAGAAAATAAGTTATCTGTACAAATCTCATGCAATAAATAATTTGTTTGCACAAACTTGAACAACTTTTTTGTTCTATATTGGTTTTTTTATGCAATTTTTAAAGAATTTTAAACAATAAATACTAAAAAATTTCAATTTTTTTATCATGTTGAGAGTAACTGATAAAGTATTAAAAATCTCTTTCTGGACCTTAAAATTAGTTTAAAGACAAAAAACAGTCTAAAAAACTTTGCATATGACAAGAACTGAATACTAAATTTAAAATATTTTATAAAAAATAGAAAATAATAAAACAATTTAAAAAGTCTTAAAGAATATAGTTTATAGAACGTTTAAAAATCTTTGCAAAAACCTTTCAAAGGTAATTTAAGGTTTTTAATTTGCAATATTTTTTGATAGTCATTTCAAGAAAAAGCAAAACTTAAAAACTGTTAACAATTACATTTAAGTTGTAATATCTTTTAATAATCTTTCAGAAATCGTATAGATTACAAAAAATTAAGTATTAGAAGTTTAAAAAAATATAACTTTCAGATTATTTAAGAATCTTTGCAAAAGTTTTGAAAAAGCCTTAAAAGATTTTTAAGTAAAATTTTTAAGTAAATATAATTTCTCAAAATTATCAAATTTTTTTTTGCAAGTTTTCCAAAAGTTGTTCAAAGTTTTTAGTTTGCCTCTAAGTTGCAATGTCTTTTGATGGTCTCTTTAAAAGTTTTTTTTATTATGTGAGTAAGACGTAGCAAAGAACTTTCTTACTTGTTTGCAATAGTTTGCAGTGTAGTATTGCTGCGTGTTTGATTATTAATTAATCAAAGTCTATTCTCAAAAAAAAAAGGCAGAATAACAATACCTCAAACAGTTGTTATTGCAAGAAACTCGGAAAATCTTTTTGTAATAAGCAAATTTCTTATAAATTGTACACTGGCGTCTCCAAATTAACAAAAAGGCTTCAGATTTTTGTAAATAAAAAATGATCTATTTTTTGTACGTGTCACACTCGCGGTTTTTAGTTCTCGCCAAACAAATTTAATTATTTAGATACAAAATTTGATTTGACCAAATAACATTTTTTTTTTAATCTTCTATATGTTGGCTTCCATTAGACGTTGATTTCTTTAGTTAAACTTGTTTCTATCATTTTTTATATTGCATTAAAAGCTTCTTACATGCAACTTTTTGTAATGCAATTGTTATCTTGTGTATGTACGCATTGATACTGATTGTATTTAGTAAAAAGATTAGGCTATGTTGCATTTAATGTTCATACATGTTTTGCTCGCAACACCAACGCCTATTGAACATCAGTTTGTTTTCAGCTTTTTTAACGGTAACTTTGGCTTTCATCTGGAAAAAAGCTTGGGGATAACAAAAGTAAATATTCTTAAAATTTGTTAATATTTGTTATATAAATCAATCTTAAACACTAATTTAATAAAGCATTTAATAAGGTTTTCTTTTATATACTTTTTTTAAATTCTTAATTACAGTACAGTATCGCTTAGTTGCGTCTTATATCTTTTATAATCAACCTATAAACCCGTTTTGAAGCAGCTGGTTTCTAGTATATGGATCATAGGGAAAATGTCAGAACAACTTGATGTTTAAAGAAATCAAGATTTGCCCCGAACTATAACACCGTACAATACAAGCAATTCATTGTGGAAGCAAAATTAAAAAAATACTAAAGACAGAAATCTATCAAAAACTTTCAACAAATTACTAAAGAAGACTAGGAATAAAATATTCCCCAAGCTAAATGAACAAAATTGTCGACCGAGAACATAAACGAAGAAAAACAAAAAATAGATAATTTATATATATATATATATATATATATATATACGTACCTCGCAGATGTTGCGAAGCCCAGTATACACTACAGGCCACCAGAAGCCCGGTCTTAAAAAAACAGTTTTGCTGTATATTTTGCAAATTTACTCTTTAATAATGAATATAATTATATCTGATATGCGAGGGGTAACTTTATATAGAAATTTATTTTGTATAGATTTGTCAGGTTATGCGAGCCCTACGAGACAACATGGATATTGCAAAGCCTACGTGCATATGTTTATATTGCCTACGGTTGATTTGACGCCCAACGGTGTTGCCAATTTTTTTGCTATTAAACCGCATAAAATATTAGAAAATCAACCGGACAAATATTTTAAGAAATGTGGCTGTTGAATGTAAGTAATTTATCACATAATAGTTTTAAATAAATAATATAATGTTAATATTTTAATGCTATATATAGATCATTGTAAAAAAAATAAATCTATACAATACCTAATTGTTGTTGTGACAACTAAATCATTTCTAAACATTACATATTAATATTTAAAAAAAAATTATATTAATGTATGTAAAGCTTTTTGATTGGTTATTAATGTCAATACTTATAATTTGTTTAGTAAAAAATAAGAGTCCTTGGAGATGTTTGTGACATTGCTTTACTCAAAAGCCTCTTAGTTTAAACTACTATTTCATTAGCTCAGACCATAGCCCAAAAGTCGTTAATCTTTATAGGAGGAATGAACAGAAAGTTAAGAGTCGGTCTATAAGACCGATTAGACGTTTTTCTCACACTCTAGAACAGAGCATCACATCCCTTCTTAATATTCAAACAATTAAAAGAGTTGACAGCGTTATCTTTGACTTTACTAGACTCATCTCGCTAGCAATAAAAAAGTCTACAGGTTATGCCAAAAGTAAAATAGATTTTGTTTCAATAGAAAACCAGACAGCTCATCTAGCTTTAATTAACAAAATTTCATGACCTAATTGACCAAAACAAACTAAATCAGTTCAATGATGAGGTTATTTCTTAGGCTGATAAGCCAAAAATCTAAACTAACTTAATGGTGAGATGAAGAAGGCAATAAAAAATTACAAAAATTAGTGCTAAAAATCCGTTCTTTTTATTTATGAGAAAAAAGCTTTAAATATACTTTAGAAAACATGGCCAAATTATTTGCTGACAACTCTAATGCGGCCGTTTTACAACAAAAACTTAGATTTGGACCACTTAAAAAGAATCCACAAAAAAATAAAATATTGTAGGAAACGTACTAAATCTGCTTGAGTTTTTAAATTGGTTTGGACGTCTAAAGTAAAAAATATGTTTCCTCATTTTAAACCAAAATTAGAACCAGGTCCTAAACAAAGCTTGAAGGCATTTTCTTAAAAGGTTGTAAAGTTCCCCACTTACATTACAAGTACAATGCTAACGTCACATTTTTGTATTCATAAAAAATTCTAATAAAATTTAAGACATTTTTCACAAAATAACCTTGGACAAAATCAGAAATCACACGGAAGTTAAAAACCTATTGCCAAATCATCAACATGGTTTCAGATATGAGCTCCTTTCAACTAACTAGAGTTAAATCTAAATCATTTTTTGTATAAAACTCCTTTTGTATAAACCCACAGAAACTATCTTGCAACAAAAAAAAGTTTTGTATTTTTATGCAAAAATTTAGAAAACTTAATTAATAAATTATTTTTATACTAGTTTGTTAAATATACCCAAAGGTTTTCTTAATTTTAAAATGAGAAAACGAAAACAAACACCTTGCAACAAATAAACAATTTACCTACACAGACGCCGACCCGATCATCTATTGCAACTGCTGCAACCATTGCCACCTGCTGCCAACAATCTGCTTGCCACCACTCAACCAATACGCTTTGCTTCTAAATGCAGTTAAACTTTAACACTGCAGGGAGGGCTAAACTCTCCTAGAAGAGGCTGTTAAAAGCGCAAACAGATAACATGTCATCCTTCTTTGTGTTTCAAAAACCTTACAACGTGCGCACACATAAACAAGATGAGCAGAACGAGGCCAATGATACGATTAGAATCTACACGGATGGTCCAAAAACCAAAGTTCTGAAGCAAGAATCTTCTCGCAAAATTTGGATCTCAAAATATCTTTACCACTAGTAACGCACACATCTATCTTCTAATCAGAAGTAGTACAACTTATGGGGTTATGAAAAAAGTAACTAGCAAAATATCAAGCAAGAATGCCTAAACTCTAGCTTGACATGGCCAGTAAAGGGAAGACCCTTCAAAGCGTTGTACTTGCATACATCAGTTAAATGCCAAGACAACGGAGTAAGGTCAAAACTTCACTTTTCCAAATTATAACCGTAGCTCATCATCATCAACTTTTAAAAACCATCTAAGGAGAAACCTGTAACAATGTACAAAAAATGTTTGGAATTCTAAAATAAGCATTATAGACAACCTTTTGTTAAAGAATTCCTGCTTAATATTATATTCCTCTACAAACAAGTCCACTTGCAACACAACAAAGCTCAAATAGGCGTATATTAAGTCTAACTATTGCAACATCTTTGGACAGTATTATGTTTTTATTAATTGACAGTTTGATCACTGCCGTAACTAGGGCGGTGCCGTCGGTGCGCAGCTTGGTTGTGGCGCAGAAAACCACCTAAACCTTATCATTTTGTAGTTTAGAGGGCGCAAAATGACGCTTTCGCACCGAGCGCATCAGAAGCTAGTTACGGCACTGAATTTGATAGCACATGCCATAAAAAATTTAAAAAATATTAAAAAACTGCTATAGCTAGAGTCTTACAACTTGTTTGAAGGGGATTGATAAGTTTAAAAAGTAATGCAAGCATTAAATTTAACATAGTAAAATTTAAAAAAACAATTACTTAAACGTAGTACATAACCATACAAAACAAATTAAAAAATATTAATCATATATTGTGTATTTACTTCTTCAAGCATGAAATAATAATACAAGTTACTATGTTTTTTATCCCAAATTTATTCTTACGAATACATTACTAGTTTTAGCTCTACTTATAGTTATATAATTTATTACATCTATAGAAGGCTCTAGTAGAGCCAACGCTATTATTGTATTTGTAAGAATAATTTTGTGATAAAAAAAATAGTAACTTGTTTTATTATTTCATAAACATGAATTATCACGTAGTAGAGGTCACAACCATCAATTATATTTTTCAAACATTTTATTGTAATAGACTGTTTTATAGAAAAGCACTGATGCCAAACTTAAGGGCTTCATATAATTCATAAAACATGATTGGCTCCTAACATCCGTAAAACATATGTACTGTATATGCAGTTTAAAACGTAAGCCCTCTATAGTTGCATATAATGAACTATAAGTGTATAATTTGCGATAGTATACCAACATAGGAAGCGTAATAAATTTTGCAAAAAAAGTACAGGATAGTTTCATTTTTCATATCTGTTCATTATAAAGCCAAAGCATAAAACATCTCCACCTCCTTCTGCTGCAAGATTGCGCTATACCGGCGCATCGTACCGGAAGCGTCCAAGACGGCTATGGTCAATCGTTTGATCAACCTGATTAACTAGTAAACCCACAGGATAGTTGAAACTGTAAGACCTCTAACACCTCAGGAAGACAGACACTAAAATTGAAGCTAAACTGGCTCAGTTTAAGGCAGAGCACACAAATAAAAGCAGAACGCAGCCCCACAAAGACACACCCTTCCAGTCGGGAAACAAGCAGCAGATCAATCAAGCATAAGCACGACGCAACCATCGATGCCTGCTCAAGTAGGTGTAGTCGGCGACTATCATCACTTGCCAAAAATTCATACCACATATCAGGGTAAGACCAAGCTTACACTGATGGACAGCGGGGCTAGCCCTACCTGGATTGCACGCAGGCCGACTACATTATCCATCAGGCCAACCTGCACAACAAACTCGCCATCTGAAAAGCGACCATCACCATACAGGTTGGTACCTAACAACAAACTGTTATCTTTCTACGGGCGCTGGCACTTAGCAAAAAAGTGATTTTATGTCACCCGTGGCCACTTTTGACTACGTTTTGCCACATTGTTCATTTTGAGTAGGACACTTAAGAAGTAATCTATTAAGTCTCTCCCAAACCAAACTGGCGACAATACCTGTAGCCGACCTGCCTAAACATTTGCGAGCTTCTTTGTAGATGAGCTGGGGCCACCCACTACTAACGTGACATTGAACTACAGGACACTACCATACGGATCCGACCGTACGCAAAAACGTTGAAAAGATTAAGTTAATGCTTGCTAAGGACGTAATCAAACCCTCTACTAGCGACTACTAAGCCTCGGTGGTTCTGATCAAAAATGAAGAACGGCAAACCATGCTTTTGGGGCTGCGCCGCTACCAAAAATCCAAGAAACGTTGAATGATTTTGGGGCTGCTACCGTATTCTTGATCTGGGTACTGGCAGGTACTCGGGCACAAGGATAGCCAATACTTGACCGTTTTTGCCACTGCCTTCCAAAAGTTGATAAACAAGGTCCAAGAGAATTGGATTGGCAAATTTGTGTTGATGTATTTTGATAACATTGTCGTATACTCAACTAACTAGCGCTACTTAGGGCATTTAAAACAAGTGATGGAGAGGTTTGAAGAATATGGACTACGGTGTAAACAAAAAATAGTTTGATGGGTAGACAACTTTGAACTAAAAACTGAGTTTTGCAAGGTAGGATTAGGAGCAATACTGTACCAGGAAGAAGCTGACAAAAAATCAAATGATCAGTTATGCTACCAAACAACGGTGCCACTAATGAGCAACAATACTATAGTATAGTGCGGGTCTCAAGAAGTAGCGGGCATACTTGAAATATTTTAGTGTGGCTGACCGGTACCCAAGACATCAAGTCCAAGTTTATGCAATGATCACTACTTCTTGCCAAATTTTCTTTTGATGTTGAGCATACTCTTAGAGTTGAAAACAATCTAAGAGACGTGCTATCTCAAACACCCAGCAACAAAGGAGCCGGCAGCAAATCCAACAATTTAGACCGATTGATACCTCCGGATGTCATGGTTTAACCTGTTGGTTTTTACTATCGGCTGACGCGGCAAAACCAAAGCCACTTTGAGATTTTGCACTACAACCCTTCGGGGTTGAGACTTTGGCCGCTGCCGTGAAGAGAAGCCAACGCAAGTGCCCGTAGGTGCTTAATCAGCTGACTGAGACCAGCTAGGCGTTTTACAACGATGCAAAAAGAACTAATAAAACAGCACTACACCACGACGCCGCCGGATATCCAAAGCGGGACAAAACCTGTCGCAACGTTATGAGGAGTTATCACTGGCTAGGAGTTAGGAAAGACGTCAAAGCATACATCCGGGGATGCATGATCTCTGCGCGGATAAAGACTGATATTAACCGTGATAGTTATGTGCACCCGCACAGCGTAGAAGCGTTTGCCACCCAACACTACCAGTGACGTAACCATTAAGATCCTAGAACAACATGTTTTTGCCAATTAGGGTGACAACGGTACCTCAATTTAGTAGTCAAAAGTTTTGAGAAGCTAGCACAAATGAAAATGCCATCACCACACTACAGTCTCAGACTAAAGTTAAAGAATTCGTTACGATGCCACAGCCACGCCAGCATCCCTTAGAACAAACTGTTACACTTTGCTTCATTTCAACTTTGCCGCCTCTCCAACGCGGCCACCGACCTCACTCCAAGTAAAGCCCTACTAGGGGCGGTAGTCCACAACAACGCCAAGCCAGAAATCTGATGTTAAAAGGAACCAGAAAGACACGTATCTCCAACGACAATACCCAAAGCAATGCAACGCCTCCATTGAATATATACCCGGCGACTAGGTAATAGTACAAGAAAAGGAACAAGGACTAACGGTGGATCTATTAAAGACAATTAAAAAACTTTAACAAATTTAGAACTGACTTTAAAAAATAATTAAAACTAAGAAAAACGGTCTACTAGTTTTTTTTTTCAAAACATGTTAAAAAAGGCAAAACTCCTAAAAAAGAACTAAATTTTAAAACATTTTTAGTACATATTAAAAACTCGTTAAAATTACAACAGTAAATAAAATAAAGAAGGCTAAAGCAACGTTTATAAAGCCCAAAAACTTTAAGGTAAAAGCATTTCGACCGGCATATAAAAACAAAAAATGTCACCATAAAAATTTCAAAAATACCTGCCAATAAGCTTATCAGAATAAGCAAAATAAGAATTGGCTAAGCAATTTGTAAAATATTTAAAAAAAAACAACTTAAGTGTTGTAAGTGTAAGCAAAAAACAAAAAAACTTAAACTAAAATTTGTAAAAAAGAAACACAAAGCAGCAAAATGCAACATTTTTGCGTACTGTGTACACTGTAAGAAAGATAGTCACCAATCAAATTTAAAATGCTAAAGAACAACAAGAAAAACTAAATAAAACAAAACTTTCAACCATGATCAGAATGCTCCAGATTAACAACAACTGATACCTACAATATGGTCCTGGCAACCGCTAAAACATCCGAGCAAAAATATACTAATTAAAAAACAATGACACATGATTATAGTTATATTTTTATTTCAATAACAGTATTAACATTATATAGCTGCTATTCATTTGGTATCAACGACATTCAAAACTTTGAAAACTTTTCTGTAATATTAGTAGTAAGTTTTTTGATTTTGCCATAGAAAAATATTTTAGCAAAAATACTAAAGAACTTTGAATTATGAATTATATTATCCAATAAATCAACATTTTCTACAAACAAAATTGTTGCATCTTAAAACTGCAGATATTAGATTGAAAAAAATCCTCATTTCATCCACCATACAATTTATTTGAAAAATTGATTAAAAGAAAATTGTTTTCTTCTTCGTTTTCCGCCATTTTTCATCCACTCCCGTCATAGGCCTTTTTTAAATTCTTCCATGTCTCTCTGTTTTGTGCTACCTTGGACCAATTTTTGCTACAATTTGCTTAATGTTATCCAGCCATATTTTTTGTAGCCTTCTTATAGTTTTTTTAGTCTCCCTTGGTCTTCATGTTTCTTTGATTGCCTTGCGACATATGCGACTCATTGTCACTTTACTCGTGCTACGCGTTCCTTAACGTTTGTAACTCCTGTTCTTCTTCGGATCTGTTCATTTTTCACCTTGTCCCTTATGCTAATTCCCAGCTTTGCTCTCTGTTTTGTAGTCCATTTGTACTTCTACTTTTTATTTAGTGTCACTGTTTCGAGGCTATAAGTGATTACAGGTAGTATGCATACGTCGTATATTTTCCTTTTAAGGTTGATTGGTGTATTTCGGTCTCTAAGTATGTAACTTAGCTTTCCAAATGCTGCTCAAGTTATTAGACTTACTTGTCTATTTACCTCTGCTGTTTGATTGGCTTTGCTTAGTTTAATAGTGTGACCAAGGTATACATAGTTGTTTCAGTGTTTTGTTGTCCATTTGTACTTCTACTTCACTGTTACTCATAATTTTGGCCTTATCTAAATTCATTTGTAGTCCCACGTGTTTTATTGCTTCATTAAGTTCTTGTAGCATCTCAACGATATTGTCCGCTAAACGTAGGTGGCTCAAATAAGACCCGTCTATATTGATGGCTTTCTTTTCCCATACTAGGTGTTTGAAGACAATCTCTAGAGTTAGGGTAAATAGCTATGGTGAAATAGGATCCTCTTGTCTAACTCCCTGTTGGATTGGAATTTGCTCTGTTTGGAGATCTTTGTTAATTTTTACGTCGAAAGATGCGTAAACATGTTGCAGAGTATCAAGAATCTATTCTAGCATAGTCCATGGCTCTTAAAAAGGCTCATGTTTCTATTGAATTAAAAGCCTTTTGATAGTCTACAAATGCAAAGTGTACGGAGACAATGTATTCCGTGGTCTTATCTATTAATAGTCGTAGAGTCTGTAGATGGTCGGTTGGTTGTGCTATATCCTTTCCTAAAGCCTGTCTGCTCAACGGGATGATGTGAGTCAAGTTTGTTCGTAAGGCGGTTGTTTATTATTCTTGTAAATAGTTTATATAGTTAAGACAAAACTATAAGATAACAATATTGATTTGTTAAAAGAAATGAAATGCTAATGCGCCAATCCATTCTCTAAAAGAAATTGATAAAAAAGTTGATATTTTGTGCGCCAATTTAGAAGCTAATTTATTTGAATAAATTGAAGGGCTCCAGATAACAAGGTTGTATGCCACAAACAATTTTTCTAAAATAATCGTATTTAAAGTTTGTTTTTTTTGCAATTTCTAAAATAAATTATTACTTATTTTAATATAAATATTCCTAAACTATCCAAGAATACGTGTAGATTAATATACCCAAAATAAATACCTATATGTAATGAAAAGTCGGAAATTACCAAATTGTGGCATATAGCCTTGTTATCCCGATACTTTGACGTTTTGTCAACTGGTCTAACAATAAACAAAGACCATTTCATAAATGTGAGCCAATATTTTATAACCTTGCATGGATGGATGATTGAAACTTTTCTTAATAACGTTTTGCTATAGTTAGTATAAAAACTAGTGTGCAACTTGCACAAAGTTTCCATAAACTGTTGTAGAAAAAGTACATGCACGTAATGTCTATTTTGTACTCTTATAAATTGCAGCACTCGTCATAGGCTCGTGCAGCAATATACTCGTTGGAAAAAAAGTATCATTACGTGTTAATTGCACAATACATTTTTCTTTGCCACCAAATCTCTTTTATTTAAAACAGTTAAATGTAATATATTCAAAATTAGTTTAAAACGAAGCCGGGTTTAATCCCCAAGTATGCAATTTAAATTTAGCCTTTTTGCAGCTAAATCTATTTACATACTTTATCATCTAAGTATCCACAAAAAAAGATAAATAAAATATGTATATATTCTTTACATAAAAACAGAAATAAAATTTATACAATAAATAAATTATTATTCTAATAATTAAATAAAAAAATTGCAGATCACATCAATGCAAAACATTGTAATTATTGCAATTTAAGCAACATATTGCGGGTAAACTTGCATTTTATAAACTAAATTTTTTTTTAAATAATATATAACAAGATTTTGTTATTATTTATTGTTTTGTTTTGTGATGTTCTTTTCTATCGTCAATCTCTATTTCAACGTATTTTCTAAAACATAATTAATTACTCAAAATTCACATTTGGTGTTTTTGTGGTTAATTACATCGTAATTGAGTTTATCGTATCACTGCATACATATTTCCATTAATAACATTAAAAAATTAAATTTATGAAAAAATATTCTAAACTAAAAAACATCCATAGACGCGTTTCGAGGTTTATCTTTATATATTTTATATATTTCCATTAGGTGGAATCAAGTATAGATAGTTTTCACTGCGGATAGAGTCTGCGAAATATCTATTATCAACACTAGAAACAATATAAATTAAACTAATCTAGTTTAGTTCCAATATTACTAAATTAACTTTATAATTTGTATCATCATAATTTAGAATGAATAACGTTTCAACTTACACAAAACCACACAAAACTTTATTTGGAACCACGTAGTAACAAGAATAAGTTCAAACTTAAACTACAAATCATATTTTAATTCCATCAACTAATATTATGAAAACAAATTTGCATTAAAATTATTTTAGAGTAACGTTCCAAGAAATATAAATATAATTGATAGTTTTTATGTATTTTTCAAACATCTGCCTGCGCTCTATCGGCAAAATGCTGAACCACTTCATCAACTTTTCAGAGGTTGCGCTCTCAACTAGTTCAAACGTCGCCACATTGATATTTCCTGCAAAATTTATCAAAGCTCTTGCCGCTTGGCGTCGCCACTAAGCTTCTTTTACACAGTCAATATAAATTTAAAAATAAATGAGTAATATGAATACGTAGAATATAAACATATAATTTTGATTTAACTATAAATAAATTAGTAGTAATATTATATGTAAATCATAAAGGATAGTAATTTTGATTTAAGAAATTTATAATAATACTTTATTTTCCTTCATTAAGAAGGCTACACTAGATAATTGAACTGCACACATTGCAAGAAATATTTTCTTTGTAAAAATTGAATTACATATTTCTTTTTTATTCGGTTCCAATATTGAAACAAATAAAATATTAGAAAAAGTGCAGTTTTTTTATATTGTAAATAAATAGAATTGTAGACTTCCCAAATGCCTCATTGTTGAAATTCTTTTTTGCTTTATTTTATAAACTATTTAAAGTAGTATAAGTAATCATGTAATGAGAGACATTGTAGAACAAAGCAAGGCAAGGTGTGGTGTGGTTAAATTTAAATGTTAAATCTAAATTCTTTTACTAAAACCAACCAATGCTGTAAACTGTAATTAATTAATAAATATCTATCCAGTAGAATTAACCTTTAATATAAAATTGACTTTTAGTAAACACATTGAACGTTGTAAAAAGCTCAAGAACAAGAGGTTTATTTTAATAAAACTCAAGTGGTTTTCAAAATCTATGACGGTCTAATTACTTTTTATTATTCTTGTAAGCATTCTAAATTAAAATTTGCTTCCCTAATTTGATATTCACAGTTAATTAAAAGCGTACAAGGTATTTCTTTATTATCAATCAAAATATATTACATTGTTTTAAATGTTATATTATGAAAATAAAAACTGTTTAACTAAAATAAAATAAAATTTATGCTATGCAGGGTCAAATTTCCTTATATAAGATTAATTTTTGTATTGAATCGCTTTTGTCTAGACAATCCGGAAACACATTGTATAATTATGTCTAGTAATTTTGTAAAACACAATATATATGTTGTGTTTTATGACTGTCGACCAGATGTATACAAAATGCCAATAAAATTGAAAACAAAAGATTATGCAGGCGGTTTGGTTTTCATTGAATTGCAATATTCCATAATAATATCATTATATTTTTATGATCCCAACCCTGTCATCTCTTCAACGAATGATTTATTACCTTAGTTTATTTTGTAATCTATGTTAAATCCGCAAATTTTGGTTATACCTAGTACCTCTAGATTATGATTAATTTCACAAGATTAAGAACAGCTTAACCCTAATCTGGATCGGATGGGTATATTACAAGCTTGCCGACGTGAGACAGCATAAAATATTATTGAAACTTAGTTATCGTTTTATTTTATCATTATTGTGGATTACAACATAGTTAAGGTCTCAACCATCCTTTATATTATTGAATTCATTCATAAAATAATGGTGACAATAACCATAAACGTTTAATTAAATAGTATTTTATACTCACTGCATTAATGCCGGATAGAAATTAAAACATACCTGAAACAATATAAACAAATATAAATAACAAATATTATAAAAATATCTTAATAGTTTTATATAATAATTTATCAATATAATAATATGTTATGTATCATATTCTATCATTACTTCTTATCCAAAACTGATTATTTTCTTATATGAATATATCAATTCTATTGAGCACTTACGAAATCAAATAGAAAATAACCATGTAGCTCTAAATAGTCTTTAGCAGCTTTTGTCTCCTTTTTAGAAAGGATGATAAAATGATTCAAACTCATTTAGGTTATAAAAATTACTAATTTTAGTTGTTGTAGTCATTAGTTGATTTGTAAGCCAAATATTCTATACTGCAGCAATTTTTAACCTTTTTTACTGGCGTAGTATAGTATAAATATATTTAAAACCCGCTAGCCTATTTTTTTTTTTATTTTATAGTGTAAAATAAAACAGATAAGTAGGGTATAAAATTTATAGTAACAAAATTTATTTAATAATAGAAAACTAAAAATAAAAACAGTTGTGGATAGAAAAAATTTTTTAATTAATATTTTAATTATCATAAATGTATTTTTAAGCACCTCAGGCCATATTGAAGTTGCAAAAAATCAGAAAACTCCTGCTTTAAACAAATAAGTATTATAATATTAAAAATTGGGAATAGCAACAAGGCTTTCCAAATAGCTATGCCCAAAATGTTGTAAACAATAGCAAAGCTAAAACTTTTGAGCAAAGTATTAAACATGGAGCCCTCCCATTCTCGGTTTTGGTAATTTTTTTGGTCCGGTCATAAACTATTAAAAGTCAATTTATCAAAAATAACAAAATCCAGTCTACGGTTTAAAAAAGCTTTATTCATAAATAGTCAAAAACAACAAAATTCAATTATAAAATATTAAAACATTTTCAGAAAAAAAAAAATGTTAAAGACAGCTGAATTCGGCTATAAAATTTAAAATATTGATAAGAAGCAACAAAATTTAGCTATAAAATTGTTAAAAATTGTTTTTCATAAAATATCAAAAATAGCATATGACTATAAAAAATCAAAATATTGTTGAAAAAAACAAAATCTGGTAATTAACTAATCAAAAATTTAAATATATTATAAAATATTAAAATTATGTCAGAAACAATCAAAATTTGTCTAAAAAATATTATAAAATGCTAATAATGTACCAAAATCCGGCTATAAAACTGATAAAAATATAAAAATTTTATTCATAAAATTATCATAACCCGGCTTAAAACATCAAAATATTGTTAGGAAGAAGCAAACTCTGGTCATAAACTGTTGAAAAGTGTAAAGGTTTATATATAAAATAAAAAAACTTTTTTTTTTTTTTAATTGTGCAAAATTCTATTAATAAAAAATCAATCAAGAAGCCAAAATTCAGCAATAAACTGTTAAAAAGTGCAACTGTATTAACAAAATGTCAAAAATAGCCAAATCCAATCATAAAACATTTTCAAAAAACATCAAAATTTGATATTATACTGGTAAAAACGCAAACCTATATTTATAAAAAACCAAAAATAAATAAATCCAATCATAAAACATTAAAATATTTTCAAAATCCGGCCAAGCACGGTTTAAAAGTGTAAATATTCATAAAACTTCAAAAATAGCAAAATCCGACTTTTGAACATCAAAATGTTGTTGTTATAAGTACAAAAATTCAGCCATAAACTGCTAAAAAAATTTAAAAAAATTCAAAAAACTTTAAATTTAGCAAAATCCATTCATAAAATATCAAAACATTGTTAAAATTAGCAACTTTTTGGTCAAAAAGTGCAAAATTCTAATTATTTATAAAAAATCAAAAACTGGATAATTTGGTTATAAAATATTACAATATTGTCAGAGAAAACCAAAATCCAGCTACAAACTTTAAAAAGTGCAAAACTCTATTTATGAAATGTTAAAAATAAAAAAATACAGTTATAAAATATTAGAATTATTAAAAAAACAAAATTTTACATATAAATAGCAAAATCTGGCATTGAAATATCAAAATAATGTCAAAAACAACAAAATCCCGTCATTAACTTTTGAAAAATGTAAAAAAATTTATGAAATTCAAAAAAGCAACAAAATTTTGACATAATCTGTCAAAAAAACACAAAATTTAATCAAAAACAATTGAAAACTGCAAAATTTTAATCATAAAACGTCAAAACAGCAAAATCCAATCTTGAAATTTTTGCCAATTGTTAAAAAGCACTAAAATCCGGCATTTTAGAAACAAATACATTTTTTTTTATAAATTTAAAAAAATAGTAAAAGGGTCCCCCTGGTTAACATAGGTGAAATGCCTCCCATCACGAATATCTAAATTAACTCAAAAATTACTTTCCAAGCATCAAAAAAACATGTTTGATAAGATTTTAAAATTTTGATACCTCCCCCTTTTCCATAGGGGGCTAAAAATAACATTTTTTGGTTTTTATTTTTTTTTCTCCGCACCTATTGAATGAAAAATTCTAACAAAAATCATGAAAGTAGGGTTTTAGGTAGTCTTCAAACACATTTTTTTTCAGCTCCTCAAATTCTGTATACAACCCTTAAACAAATTTCAGAAGGGTTGAAATTTACTTTTGGTTGTCTAAACCTTTGATTGCATGGAATGTAAGTAATTAAAAAATCTACTTCCATGATTTTTTTGGAATTTTTGCGAGTAGTGCGCCACTATTTAAAATCGATTTTTCACTTTCCATGATTTTTTTTAGAATTTTTTATTCAATAAGTGCAGAGAAAAAAATAAAAACAAGAAAATGTTATTTTTTGCCCCGATATAAAAAAAGGGGGTAGTATCAAATTTTTAAAATTCTACTAAACATGTTTTTTTGATGCTAGAAAAGTAATTTTTAAGGTAATTTGAATATTCGTGATGGGGGGCATTTCACCTATGTTAACCGGGGGGACCCTTTAGCTTTAAAATGTAAAAAAAATACTGAAAATATTAAAATCCGTCAAACTGTCAAAAAAATTTATTCACAGAATGTCAATAATAAAAAAACCGGTGCTTCCGCATTGCAGACCCTTGCTTACAGGTAGCTACGCCACTAAGACTCATTCTGACAAAACTTTTTTATTATCTTCCACCTTGCTTTTTATATTTGTTGGTTACTTATTTGAAATGTATTTTTCCATTTCATTCTCAAAGTTCTACTACAATGGTGTTGACTTTGCATTTCTGGGTTCAATTGATTTAAGTGAAACTAGATTAGAAAAAACTGATTAAAAATTAATCTTTAAAAATTACCGACACATCACTCTTTTGTCACAGTAGAATTTCTGATAAAAATGATAAGAAGCTAAAAACAAAAAAAAATACCAACCATTATAACAGGTAAATTTTCAAAACGAATTTAGGACTTTTAACCATTTACATACAATCCAAACACTAATCAAAAACTTAAAAATATAAAAATTCAAAAAAAAAAAAATAACTCTTTAAAATTCAATATTTTTAACTTGCATAAAAATTTTCAAAAAACTGGTTGTTGATAGACGCAGTTGATCGTAACTAATTGTACCTTTTAGTGAATTGCTGTGTTTAGCAGAGGCGATTGATCCAACCTCAATGTTTGCATGATTTTTTTCAGAAAGTGGCAAAACCAAACTTTGTCAAAAATACATTTTTTTTCTTGAAATAAATCAAATTTCATGTCTCTATTAGCTTTCTAATCAATTTTATTTAAATTTAGTATAAAAAATGCTAATTTTTGATGAATTTCATAAAAATATGTTTTTTTGCGCAAATTTCATCAACAGCTTTCTCGACAAAAGAAAAATTATAGTTAAAATTGTATGTATGTAAAGCAAGGTTCCTACAGCTTTTACCGCATCCCGCATTTCCGTTTCCACCTCTCCCTGTCTTTCCAATCCTCTTTTTCTGTGGCTCTATCTTTCATAATTTCCATAATACCATCTATCCATTTGACTGTTAGAATGCCTCTTTGTTTTCTATTTCTAGGTATATATTGGAAAGCTATCTTGAGCAATTTTTCTTCTGTCATTCTTTGAATGTGCCAATACCGCTATAGTGATCGTGTTTTTATACCGTCTGAAGTCCTATAAACTCTCCTCGTCTGTCTTTGTATAATTTTGTTTCTAAGACGATCTAGTTTGAAAGTTTGACATGCTCTTCGTAGGAAATCTATTTCCACTACTCCTATATATTTCCTTTTTTTTTTTTTCAAAAATTTCCAACATTCTGAGCCGTAAGTTGTAATTGGTTCTACAATAGATTTGTATATTCTCATTATTGTTTTTAATTTCAATTCAGGTTACAATATTATATATATATATTAAATTTAGCAAGCAGATAGCTTTCTTTTCTTGTCCAAGTATGTTTTCGATATCTTTTTTGTTGTTTTTTTTTTCTGAGATGATACTTTCTAAATATTTCTTACATTCTTAATTTCAGATCTATTCTTTCTTGTCCTACACACAAGTATTCTGTTTTTGGCATATTTAAACTTAATCCCCATTCCCAATACTTTTCTCTTAATTTTTTTAGCATATAAACTATATTTCTTTCCGCACATGCTCTTATCATTTGGTCGTCAGCAAACAGCAAGCTTGTCAAACAATGTTTATCTATTTTTATTCCCATTCTTTCTGTTTTCCTTCTCCAATTTGTTAGTGCTTTTTGTATATAACGTTTAAATAGTGTTGGAAATAAACTGCAAACTTGTCTTAATTCTTTTGTTATATGGAAAGGCCGAGATGTAACGTTTCCTATCTTAACTGCACATTTTGACTATATTAGATGTTTTTTATAACTCGACAGTATACATATTTTTCAGGATACCGTATCAAAAGCTTTTTCTCTAGCCTTTTGCTTTTCTACTATTTGTTGCAAAACAAATATATTGTCAAAAACAATATGCATATTTTTTTCTTTAAATTGAGTTACCACTATTGACCAACCCCGTCCTTCTGCGGCTCTCAATTAAATAATCAAAAATTATGTTTAAAAATCATAAAATTCATTATAATTCGTTGAGGTTAAAAATAATGTATTGACATTTTATGTATATAAAAAAATTGCGTGATAATACTTAACAATTATAATGATCAAAACTCTAAAAATATGCAGTTTAAAAAAAGCCAAATATTTCAACCGTTTGGTAGCATGGTCAAATTTAGATAAAAATTCGCCAGAGCTTAAAATACGATTACTCATCACAAATAATCAAAAAAAATTTCTTAGGCCACCCTAATACCCATAGCATTTGTAAACTACCGAAAAACTTTCAATGCTATTAAAACCTGGAATGGAAGTGCGAGGATGAATTCTAAATATTCCACAATTATCAAAGACATATTTCAAGATCAAATCTTTCATATTAAAATGGATAAAATGCACAAAACTAAGAAAAATAACTTTTGGGATAAGAAATAAATGGCAAAAACATACATCAGCTAAAGATTTTAGATAAAATAGTACTACACTCAGATGCAAAAAAAAACGGGTCGTTGGGTAATTTTATTTATTGCAAAAACTCCGAGTAATTTATTTGATAAAACTTTTGGTTTTTTACAATCAAAGAAACCATCAGGATGTAGAAAAAAATACAACATATGGTACTTTAAAAGTATGCGTTCATCACTACCTAGTCTTTATTCGACATTATGCACAAAGGATCAAGGTGGCTACTAAGTTATCTTATTTGTTTTCGATTAACTGTCATTCTCAAGGCAGATCGGTGTGTTGATTATAGTTCTGATTGATTAAGTGCTGAAGATTGTGCAAAAGCTGTTGCTCTTGTGGCAGATGGAAGAAGCCAGCGCTTCATGTCAGTCTTTTTAAGGTCGAAAAAGCACTTGAGAGGTTTAGGAAGACCGGCGGGAATACTCGGAAGCCGAGATCTGACAGGAAACAAAATACGACTGCTATCGATGACTGATTTATCGTTCGTACTACTCTACAAAACTTTCATGTGACTTCAGTGGAGACCAGAAACCAACTCCGTGAGGTTTGTGATACAGTTGTGGTGTGTGAACAGTTTGTCAAAGGTTGCAAGAAGCTGGCTTAAAATCTTGTAGACCAGCAGCTAGACCAAAATTACTTCCACGTCACCAAGTAACCAGACTCCAATTTTCTCGCAAACATTTGAATTGGACATTGGCACAATAGAGGACTATACTGTTTACTGAGTCTAGATTCTGCCTACATTAGTAATGGAAAAGAAGAGTCAAACGGAAGAACGATTTGCAGAGTGCACCTTTAAGCCCCGGCTTAGCCATGGTAGAGGTTACCTAATAGTATAGGCAGAAATATCAATTAGTGCTTCCACCAAAATAATGTCATTGATGGAGGATTGCTGACTTCACAGCAGTATGTTGAGAAAGTTTTCAAAAATTACGTAGTCCAATTTGCTCCATTTATTTGGCGACGGCTTTATTCTGATGCAGAATAACGCAAGACCGCATTCTGCATGGTGCGTCACAGAATACTTAGTTGCAGTTGGAATAAAAAAATTCAAGGCCTGCATTTACCGCAAATGGAAATCCTATAGAACATGTTTAAGATATAACGAACAGGCGTATTAGAGAACATGCAGTTGCACCAACCACAATAAATGAGCTTCGTGTGGCACTTCAAAAAAAATTGCAGAATATTCCACAAAATGATATTTGTGAGCTCATTAGTGACATGGGCCGCCGTATGCAGGCAATAGTAAGAGCTCGAGAAAGCAATACAAATTATTGAAATCTTATTCAACTAAAATTTTCATTATTAATCTCTGTTAAGTTTATTTTGCAGAAATGCATTTTCTTTCGTATATACGTACAATATCGTTTTCCCTTGGTAATGTTCATTAAATAAACTGATACCATAGTACCATATGTTGTTTTTTTCTACAGGATGGTGATCTTTTTCATTGTAAAACACTAAATTTTATTAAAAAAAATTACCTGGATTTTTTGAGAATATTACCTAATAACCCGGTTTTTTTGCATCTCTAATAAGCTCTAAAATTAAAACAAATAACATTATTTTTGGTTTTTATGTAAACAAAAGTACAATCACAAAAAATTAATTAAGTCTTCAGTTTTTTTACATAGTTTATATTTGCAATAAAACTTTATTTTTGTAAATATTGCAGTTTTCTAGCAAGATAGTCCATGTTAGAAAATTGCTGACTTGACATAGCCGGCATAAGAAAAACTCTTTCAAGCAATGTCTTAGCATACATCAACCACATAGGTTGGCTGTAAATCCAGAATTTAGTATCTATTACAAGAAATAAAAGAAAAAAGAAAAGAAACTAGTAAAAAAATGATATCATGGCTGAAAATCAACCAAACTGTTCAGATCAGCGACCAATATGATTAGATGAGCTATGGTAATTTCCAACGTGCAATAAGAATATGGTACTCAAAGATATGTAATGTAATGATGTGGGTATTTGTTTAAATGCTCATACAGTTTTTGTGAAAGTCTCAGTAGAGGCAATATAAATGCCGATCGATATATGACAATATTTAAAAAAATACGTAATGTCTTTTACACCATTGGTTAGCAATTACTTTTTTTTAATGCAAGATCATGTTTGTCCACACATTGCAAGATTACTAAAATGATGTCAACATTGCTCTAATACCTTAGCCACCAAAAAGGCCAGACTTAAAACCAATCAAAGAAGCTTGAACATGTTAGAACAACGTATTCATCAAAACCATTATGAGTTGCTAAATTTTGAAATCCTAAACAGAATTTTATTCTTCAATAACAATTTCCTAATTTGGTTAGAAGCATGCCTGATTGTTAAGTCACTGTCCTTAGAGCTCGTGGAGGTCCTACTCACTTTTGATTTAGTTATTTTCATTTCAAAAATGTATCAGTTTCTCTATGTATTATATTATTTTTTTAAGTTTGTGTTTTTATTTAAAAAAATTCTAGTTAATCAGGTTAATATTGCACGAATGTAGTTTGAAATAATGACATACAAGTAAAGAACAAATTTAAAAATAAGCCGGCTATAAAATAGCGGTGTACACTCGAGAGTACATTTATAAGTATATTTGAAATTCATTTCACTGCAACGTAGTGCCTTTATAAATAAGCATTTATTTTCACTATATAAAAAGATACTAGTTATAGAGATACTTTCTGTAATATTTTATTAAATAAATTATGAACCTAGTTTGAACGCTTGTTGAATTTCATCATTAATAAATAAATTTAAAATCACCCTCAAATAAAATTAAAAAATAGTATTTTGTATAAAATTTTATATCTCCAAAACATGTTGTATACAAAAGAACCGCTTATTTATTGTATTTTTAAGATATAACCTGATTATTTTACTCCACCGGACAGGATAAACAAAAGCTTATCCGTAATCTGGGTCAAATGCCAGGTGGGTATATTACAAACTTGATAAAATTACCATATATTTACTAACTTGATTTCTCGTACTTTATAATTCTATTTTTATTTATATTTCTAATTCTCACCAAATTAAGTTCGATTATGATTCAAAACTAAGTAACAATAAGTACATTTTAAATCAATTTTAAATAGTAATCTTAATAGTGCAGTCGTAAAGATTTCGAGTAAAAAAATAATAGTATTTAATAATAATTTTTTTCAATATAATTTGTTTTTATTGAAAACTTTAATAGAAAAGCTAATCTCGCCTCGTATTGTTTTTTTGTATTTTTGAACGCACCTAAACAATACAGCTAAACAAAATCAATATTACTGATAATACTGGTTACAAATTATTATAATTAGACAAAGGATTTATGCAAATAATAATTTTATAATATAGTACAGACAAAAAATTGCTTTGTATAATTAATCATTTAATTATATCTTTTTCGGTTTATTTATAATGTGTCTACTATATTATATAAGAAAATATCATTCAATTTTATTATGTTGCAAATTTAGAAATATTTAAACCAATGCATCCATATTGTTGACAATTCGAAATAAAAATGAGCAACAAAATTTTGCGTAAAAAAAGTTTAATTTTTATTAAAAAAAACAAATTTTAATCTTATAAATAAATTAGTTGATGATTTTTGATATTATTTACAAAATTAAACTTTTAAAAATTCATCGATATTATTTAGATCAATTTCATTCAATAAAATAATAGCAGTAAAATGTAATGATTATATTATGTTTAAAGAAGGATGAAACGTAAGCCATTGTTGTAGGATATACCTTTGACGCCCACTCACAACCGGATTGACCTACCACTGCGTCCTTAAAACAGGTACTTATCCCTTCCGTCTTAATTTCAAAATTGAGTGTTATAAATATGAACATAAAAATAACAAACTCATATTCAAATCAAAGTTTATACTTCATATTTGTCTACAATGACTACCAACGCTACAAACATTATCGTCGACCGCGCCATAAATTTTGCAAAAAGTTTAAATTATCCGGTTGAGAATTTAAGAGATCAACGAAAAATCGGTCCTAAAATTGGCGTACGACCACCTCCGCAAGGCACCCAGTTAGAAATAGCGGATATACCACAGTACATTTTTGAGGATAAACTAATACCATTTCTATCAAGAGTAGGACCCATTTATAAATTCCGATTAATGTTAATACCACCTAATGGTGTCCTGCACAGAGGGTACGGCTACGTAACTTACGAAAGTTTCCAATCCGCGGATTTGGCATTTTACGAGTTAAATAATATCGAAATAATACCTGGAATTAAAATTAAGATTAAACGCGTTTGCTCAAATCGCAGGATTTTTATTGGTGGTATACCAACTTATAAGAAAAAAGATGATATCTGGCACGAATTAATCAAAATAGGAATGAGAGGAATCATTGATGTCATTATGTATAAAAGTTATTTGAACCGGCAACTTAACAGAGGTTTCGTTTTTGTGGAATTTCCTACGCATGAAGAAGCGTTTATTGCAAAGATGTCTTTTCAAAATATACAATTATTTGGAAATATGATAAATATTGATTGGTCGTCACCTATGCAATCAGATGATAATTCGTCAAGTAAGGTATTGTACTTGTCAACAATTATTACATATGTTATATGTGTTTGTTTATAGATTAAAACTTTGGTTTTGTCAAGTATGGCTGGACACGCTGGCGTTAAAGAAGATCATTTATTTATTTTGTCAGTTCTTGGACCATACAACATGGTCGAAAAAATTGAATTATTTAATGGTAAAATATTCATAGAATTCAAATCGAGACGAGATGCACAGAAAGGGCTAAGTGTTTTAAAACGTAAGTTAAAATAAATCTATTCTTATTACTAAATAATTTGATTATCTATTTTAGAATATTTTAAAGGAAGTTCTATAGATGTAATATGGCTTAGTTTTATTGACAGCATGGAATATTCTTCCAGGTATGGATTTTATTTAATAATAATTCTTTAATTTTTTTGCTAAAACCATTATTTTTTTAAATTTTAGATCTACTGTACCGTGTACTGTCATGCCTGAAACGCCAATGCCATGTGGTTCTTTAGAGTCCATGGAGAAAGCTTCAACTGCAACTTTAAAACATGCAGATACCAATTATTTGGTGAGTTTTATTTATCACTTTTAATTTAAAAATCAAATAATTTTTACTATTCAATTTTTGTTTGTTACAGAATGGTCAACCGATGGATATACCACATGAAATATTGAAAATGATTAATTGCTTGCTCGATTAAATATAGTACTTAATTACTAAATCCTTTTTAATACATTTTTATTTAGTTTTTTAGTTTATAATATTATTTCTTAATAATACTGTACTCAAATATTGCATTTAATGTGTATTTTCTTATTTTTATTTTATATTGTTTAGTTTTGTGTAGTTTTATTAATAAAATATATTTAAAAAAATATTTCAATTTTATTTTTTCTAACTAATACAAGATGTTTTTACTGTAGTTAACAAAATACAACAAAATTTGAATATTGATTTTGAAGAGAATATTATACAAATTTGAGCACGATGAACTAATTTTAGCATTAAAAAAATCTCTTGTTTTTGCCTTCGACTTTGTTTTTAAACGTAAAAATTAGTTTTATAAAACTTGTTCTTTGATTTATGATTATTCAGAAATATTAGAAGAAATAAAGCACAAGGTTGCTAATAACTTATTTATAATTACAAAACTCTTCAATTGTAGAAATACACTGTTCAATTAAGAAGTTTTTTAAGTTATTTTTAAATATTTTTATGTTAGTGCAGTTTTTTAGTGGGTCGTTTAATAAATTATAAAAATGTGCCTCTACACTTTGGCGACTTTTTAAAACTTGTGGTTTGAGTTTAGTTAGTTCGTAGCTTGCTGCAATACCTCGTATCATAGTGATGTACATCTTTGGCTGACACAAATGTATTCCTATTAGTAAAAACGTAACACAGAAGTTTTAACAAACAGTTAAAATGCGGTTGGTTTTAAATGTGTTGCAACAAGATTCAGTAGATTTTAGATTAAACATCAGTTGGATCACTCGTTTTTGTTGGATAAACACTTTATTAATGTCTGAAGCAAGACCCCACACTATTATATTATAACTGATTATAGAGTATGTTAATCCATAATAAACATTGATAATAGCTTCAGTTGAAAGTGAGCTTATTAGGTTTTTAATGGCAAAATAAGAGCTACTAATATTAGATCACACAGTTTCAATATGTGATGACCAGTTTAAGTGTGAGTCAAAGGTTACACCTAGAAATTTGGCTTCAGATTGAATGGATAAATCGTTATTTAAAAAACTGTAACTTTCTGATAGAGGTGTAGCATTATAGTTTCTCAAATTAACAATTACTGTCTTGTTTATGTTTATTAAAAGATTGTTACAACTGCACCAACTAGGTGGTTTACTTATTCAACTGAATCCGTGGATACTAAAATAGATGTATCATCTGCACAGAAAAAACATTGTCTGCTTTTAATAAAATGTGGTAAATCATTTATGAACATTAAAAATATTAATGGTCCGATGACACTACCTTGAGGAACTTCCATATTTACGTGATACTGGTCTGAAGTAACGTTATTGACTCGAACACAAAGTTTTCGGATTTTTAAGTAATTTTTTAAACTTCTAGCATATTTCCTCGCATTCCTAATCTGGACATTTTATACGCGACAAACTGTAAATTCAGACAATCAAATGCTTTTGTTAAGTCAAAAAATATACCTACAACAATTTTCTTTGCATTTAAGTTGTCCATTATATGTTGAACAAAGTCAATTGTTGCTGTTTCGGTAAATTTGTTCTGCCTAAACCCATACTGTTCTTTTGCAAACAGTTTATGTTTTTCCATAAAATCAACCAAACGCTGATTTAAGGCGGTTTCTATTATTTTGGAAATGACACTTAGAAGCGCAGTTGGACGGTAATTGTTCATGTTTTGTTTATCAATTTTTTTATAAATGGGTACAACTTTGCTTTGTTTGAGTATATTGGAAAATTGGCCTAATAATACTGTTTTGTTAATAATGAAGCATAAATCACTCGACTATATGTCTACCGCAAATTTAACAAGTTTTATAGGAATATTGTCCACTTGAACTTTTGTTCTTTAGAGATGATATAATTTTTGTAATTTCATATGGCGTTGTTTCATAAAAATAGAAAGAAATAATCTTGAAACGATTCGACGGTATTGCATAAGCTGTTTGGAAACAAGTTTTTGATTTTATTAAAAACAGTTGTAGCATAGTGATTAGCCAATACATTAGATAAGACTTTGTTATCAACTATTAAGTTGGCGTTAACCTTAATTGGAATGTCGCTTTTGAGTTTTGTTCGTCCAATTTGATTATTGACCAAAGTCCAGATTGTTTTGTTTTTGTTTGCAGAATTATAAATTTTGTTTATGTTAGAATGTAAGCAATGAGTATCGAAATCAAAATAATTGAGAAATTCTTTCATTTTTATTATGTTCATTCTAAGGAATAATGATTTTTTAGGTTTTGTAACAATAGAAAAAGTTTTAAAAACAGAAGTAATAAATGAATAATCAGAATTTTCTAAAGCAGCTTCAACAGTAGATGTTGTCTGGGGAATAGTTAAAAAATACAAATCTAATATTCTTGATTTACCAAGAAGTCCATCACAAAGAAAATATGTGGGTTGCTGAATAAGTTGAGTAAAATTATGAGAAGCAGCAAAAACCATAGCTTGTTGTCCGGATAGTGTGGTAGAAGATTATTCAGTATGATGTGCATTAAAAACTCTTCTCTCATCAAAAAATTTTGGAAAATATATGCCAATTGTATGTATGTATATGCCAATTAAAAAAATAGTCTTATCGGGAAGATTTAGTTTATTTTTAATTAATTTTGTATGTGTCAGTCTAGTAGAATATGCTTGTTGCTTGTGGATGTAGGCACAAACACCTTATTAGTCAGCAAAAGAATGTTTAAAATAATAATCGAAATCTACTAGATTAAAGCGATCTGAATCTTTATTGTTTACTTTGATTTCAGTCAAAAAGAGGATATGGGGTTTTCTATGTTCAAGATGTTGATAAACAGAATTTTAATTCTTTTTTAGACTACAAATGCCAGAGAAATTAACTTTTAAGCACAAACTAAGTCAATGTCAACGTTGATGTTTGGTTGATTAAATTGGTTATAAAATAAGGAAAGCCTTGTTCCGCTCATTTAACCGTATCATAAGCCCTTTTTGATCTTGTAGCTGGTTTGCCGAAATGCTGCCACTGCTTTCTACCGGAACTAGGTTATCCCTTCATTCTGTAAATGTTCTTTCTGTTTGTTTGTACATCATATAAGTCCATAAGTTTAGTCCTACCATTTTATGCTTATTCTGGCAAGTTGTCGTCAACGGAGTTCTAAATGAAAGAATGAGATAGGGAAAAGAAACAATAGCATGGGTAAAAAAGTATAACAAAAATCAATGCAATTTGAACCCGGTTCGGGGAGTTCGGGTACGCAAAGACACCACACCTCAAAAGTTGAACCTATCTACTCAAAACCAAAATCCCAGTGAAGAAAAGAAAGGTCCAACTCCCCTGCGTATAATAATATATACAATGATGTATGGACAATGTAAACAGAAAATTGAAAATCCAAAATCTAAGCTAAATAAACTCAAAGCTAATTTTTACACTTTCAAATAAAATCATAATTCCAAAATTTAAGCTCAAGTTGGTAAAGAATAAGTAAAACATTTTTAACATTTGATGCATGATGTATGGAGTTTACGCTGCAGAGGTAGTACTTTTTACCACTTGCGGCCACTGTATCGGGAAATAATCGGTAGTAACTGGTTTTCGCGGTGTGCTGATTTTAGCATATGGCTAAGTACCACACCCCAAGCAAGCAACTGTTACGTCTTCCATAATAAACTAAGCTAAAGTAGCCATATAATGCAAAAAAAAAACGATAAAAAGCAGTCTTACAACACCACGATAAAAAGACTACAGCTTAATAGTAAATACTTCCAGGCTGGATATTGCGGTGCAGAAAAAAAATGGTAAACTGCTGCACTATATTGTCATAAAAACATATTATTTAACGTCGAGCAAAGCGACTAACAATTGTTCTGTGTCCAGGGCAGACAGTATACAATCGAGGCAGTAATGATAGACAATCGCCTAAAAAACTTATTCATCAAATATAAAACTAAAGGGTTTTTCAATAAGAGCGGGTAGATGTTAAAATAGAATAAAACAAACTGTGTGTAATGTATTAACAAAATTTTTTTTTTTATTTAAAAGGCCCATGTTCTTATGGTGGAACGGATTCAAGTAGTCCAATTTTCAAGGACTCTTCCGCATAGATCCGGCTAAATTTGAGCGATGGCTTGTGTTATGTTCACCTTTAGGGCATCGGTCAATTGTGGTTTATTTGCCTGCAACTTCAAGAAACCATACAAAAAAATCTAAAGGGGTCAAATAGCAAGACCTTGGTGGTCAATTTACAACACCTCTGCGAGAGATAACCTTACCCTCAAAACGTTCATGCAGAATGTCAATTGTAGCGTCCGCTGTGTGGCACGTGGCGCCGTTCTGCTAGAATCACATGTTGTCTAGATCCATATGGTTCAATTTGGGCCATAAGAAATTGGTTATCATGGTTCTGTAGCGCTCGTCGTTGACGGTGACCGTCTCACCAACGTTGTTTTCAAAAAAGTACGGAACAATGATGCCGCCGCCGGCCCAAAATCCACACCAAACGGTAACTTTTTGAGAATGCATTATCACCCGGTGAATCTTATGTGGGTAGGTGTCGTTCCATATACGGAATTTTTGTTAACATAACCATTCTTCCAAATGTGCGCCTCGTCGCTAAAGATGATTTTTCCGCCAAAATTTAGAGTCCTTTTCTAAACGATTCGAAGCCCAATCAGCAAACATACAGCGTTGTCAATGGTTATGGTTGTGAACTTTAAACTCCCAAGTCAATTAGATCTTGTACAGGTGTAGGCCTTGCAAAATTATCCAAATTAAAATCTGCAAAAGCTCGAGTTCTGCTGTACACTTTCACAAACCGCGGCGATGTTCTCCGTCGATCTTGCGTTCCTTGAATGTACAGGCGTTGGCTGATTATTTACCAAACCCGTCGTCTCAAATTTGGCCACCAAACGTTGAAGAGTCGACTGTAAGGGCCACCACGTCCACCGTAAAATGAGCGCAATGCGCAAAACATTTGCACTAACAAACACTCATTTTGATAATAAAGTTTTATCATTTGAACGTAAAATATGTGATAAACAAAGTATCTAATCAAGAAATAGTTATAATTCTGGGAGACCTAAATGCAAAAACTAAACGCACAATCGACGATAATCATTTATGCAACATTATTGTTATATACGTTATAATATTGGTGCACAGAATAAGAAAAGCAAAATGTTGTTACAGTTTTGCATAAATAACAACCACAGCATCACAAACACGGTATACAAACAGCACATTCAAAGATTATTCACATAAATTTTACCAAATAGACTAACAAAAAATTGAATCGACTATATATATTAATAAAAAGCCAACTAAACAATAAAGACCAAATCGTTAACTCTAATATAACAGAGTAAAAAATATAATCAGGCCATACAAAACTATAGAAAAATAAGATTCCAAGAACAGATCAAATCACATAAAATAAAACAGCACTATAGGTAATTCAAACCCAAAATACCAACACACCTCATTCATCTAATCAAGGTTCCCTACGACTGTAGTACTGCTGCAATCAAAGATGATAACTACCTATCTTTGGAATGCAATATAGGAAAAGATAATAGACATGGGTGAACTTTATTGCTAAAACTATAATCGTAAACCATGCAAATGACAACTGGCTAAACAAACATCAAATTGGCAAGGTTCTAGATCATTTAATAGTCAACAATAGAAGTTGTTGGAAAGCAAAAATACAATACCAAACCCAGCTGTAAATAACAGCTATGTCCTAGCTAACACAAATATGAAAACACCACAATATAACAAAAAACTCCAAAATCAACATCGTTCAAACTCTTGTGTTCATATACGGAGCAGAAAAGTAGACATTACAAGTTGCAGATTGTTGAAGCGCGGATGCATTTGGAAAGTGGTGCTGAGAATATCATAGACTGCCACACAAACTAATGCATTAGTGCTTAAAGAAATCAAACCCAAAAACAACTTCCTAGTACAATATATAACCGCATTTTAAAGTTGTTTGGTCATATGTCGAAAGAAAACAACATAAAAAAATAGTACACAATACAAAACCTGCTTTGCTCAAATATCGAAACAGCAATCCAAGATAAAGCAAACAGAAGCAGATGGAGGATAAAAAATAGCTTGAAGGAAGATGAATAGATTTAGAAGCAATGTTACAAAAAAATGTCACCACTTGTCTGTCAAGATGTTGGATGGACCAAAAAGAACAGATCTATCATAAGTTTAAAATAAATTAAAAATAAAAAATACAAATTTTAAGGTCACATAACATAATTTTTGAAAATATTTTATAAACTTTTTAAGTTTAAATAAATTGTTTATAGTGCGCTGAAATAGTTTTTTTTTTAGTTTAATATGTATAAAAAGACTGTGATTGCAAAAAGTGTGCTAGAAGAGTAAAAGGAAGGAAACAAATACGCTAGATAGCTGAAAATGTCTACTATTCCAGTACAAAAACACGTTTTTGTTGCTGTAGTAGTATTTTTTAGGAAGTTAGAAACAAACGTGTTTTTTTTTCTTGTGTCGATAAGAATGTGTGGATCAATGTGAAATTTCTCTGACTGAGTGCTATAAGTTGTTGAAAAAGGCATATATATATAGTGAGAATTCTCCATCTTGTGCACGTGTTTTTCAATGGTATAAACGGTTTTCTAAAGGCCAACAGAGCACCAAAGATGACCAAGGTCCAGGACAACCTGTCTCTGTTTCAAGACCAAAATTAATCGTAATGACTGAATGAGTTTCAGAAAATCAAACTGTAAACCAAACTTACTATTTAAAAGTTTTGGCAACACTGCAAGAGCGAGTTCGTAAAAAACGGTTAGAGTTTTGGAAAAACGTTCTGTCTGTAAAGCGTTATATAGCCGCTAGAGGCACTCCAGTGCTCGAACACGCACCGTACTCACATAATTTTAGCACCTTATGACTTTTTTTCTGTTTACGAAGAACAAGTCTGCCTTAATAAGATCCCAGTTCAAGGTGATAGAAGAAGTGAAGCAAAAATCGTTAGAGCTCATAAATGCTCTTACAAAAGTAGACTTCCAGCAATGGCTTTGACCAATAAAAAAAACGAATGGAACAGTGTGTGGCAAGAGGAAAGAGTACATTAAAGGGAAGCATTCGATTATAGAATAATTTTTAAAATAAAACTTTTTTATAAGCTGTTTCGTTATTAAATAACGAAGCCAGGCCTCGTATACTATATGTTGGTATATTGTTGCATACTATTGCAAAACAACAAATAAAATAAAAAATTCAAAATTTAAATTAGTAAAAAGTAATTTAAATACTAAAAACACTTTTTAAATTTAATAATTATTCTTCAATTTTTAAGTATTATTTTAATTTGTATTGCCAACATGTAGAGCAAAATAAAAATATATTTTTTTAATAAAACTTAAATTATTAAAAGGTAATATTGACAGTTTTTTTTTTAATTTAAAAACTTAATTAAGATTTTCTTAAAGTTATCATATTGCATGATGTATGAACTACGTCTGATATAAATTTATAATAAAAAATCTAAAATGTACGCCATGTTTTAAATAATTTTAAACTTTGGTATATTGTTTCATAATAATAATAATAATTAAAAAAATATTTATTTTCCAACAGACAAAATACGTATCCAATTACAGAAAAATATCTACAAATTAAAATATAATTGTCGTATATAATAAAATATACAGTAATACAAAGTTAATTAATAAAATAATAATTACAACAATTCAAAATTTAACTCAAAAAACACTTAATGAACAACCAATCATAAGAAAAACTACAACAGAACAAAAGATGATACAGAAGAAATTTCCAATACCAGGCCCCTCAAATCTTTCTACAGATGGATGGCGGCACTGCTGGAATAAATAGTTTATAATATAATAAATAAGTTTGTAAATATGTATATAATAAATTTAAAAAAAAAAACTAAAATTAAAAAAAAAATGAATAAAAATATTAATAAAAAACAAAAAAACATGTAAAATAAACATATAATTAAATAGATAAAAGAATAGTTTAACTTTGTAAAGCAGTTAAACAATTGGCAACTGACGATTTAAAATCTGAGAATGTTGCAAAAATATCTATGGAGTGTTGTATGTGGTGATATGATTTAATGATTTTAATTAATGGTAAGTTATTATGATGACATGTTCTAGGAGTGGCATATAAAAATGTAAATGGGTTGCAAAGATTAGTAGAAAGTACTCGTATAGTGATATGATTTACTAGTTGTTAAAATAATAATAAACAATTCTATGTAATAAATGAAACATATTAATGTGATAATTAATGACTATTGATAATATATTAAATTCATTTAATAATAATTGGTATGGATAACCCTTCTTTGGATAATGAGTTTTTTTATAATGAAGATGTTTTAAAAACTTACGCTGTACATTTTCCAGTTGCATTATATAGAGTTAGTTAGAGGGTATTCATACAGATGCACAATACATAACCATACTCATAATAACAAATTGTACAATAATAAAATAGATGTAGTGCAAGTAAAATCTTTTGTAGTTCTTAGTATGAAACCCATTGTTTTCATACATTGTTTTACTATGTCTGTTATGTGGCAGTTAAAAGTAAGTTTATTGTCAAAAGTTACGCCAAGATCTTTAAATTCACTAACACGCTTTATATCACAGTCAAAAAGTTTATAGTTATAATTTATAGTGTTCACATTACGAGTAAATAACAACACCCAACACTTATCAACATTTAAGTCAAGACCGTTTTCATTACACCAGACACAAATTACATAAATTTTGTTGTAAAATATCACAGTCGTTTAAAGTCACAATAGGTTTGTACAGTTTTATATCATTGGCATATATAATAAAATGACAGTTCAGGCTATCACAGACAAAATTTATAAAAATTAGGAATAAAAGAAGACCTAAGTTGGAACCTTGCGGCACAGTGCGAGTGGCGATATACTCGTAAGATGCATGACCTTTGTATTTAACACGTTGAATTCGACCTGTCGAGTACGATTTTATGACGCTGATAATATTATCATTTATATCGTATACTTTCAGGCATTCAATGAGTATATCATGAGGCATACGATCAAAAGCTTTTGATATGTCGGTATAAATAACATCTGTTTGAATTATCTGCTAACATGGACAAGAGTCCATGTAGCAGATATTTCTTGCGTAATAGTCATTAAGAGATCTGCGAAGGTATTTTGCTATAAACTTGTTTGGAGATAAAACATTCAAATAATTTTGAAAAGTTGCATAAAAGCAAAATAGGCCTGTAGTTTTTCATGTTTGATCTATCTCCTTTTTTAAGAAACCGGGGTTACTTTACATATTTCCATACGTTTGGAAAATTTCCGGTTTTTAATATTAGATTAAAAATGTATGTGAGCGGTTTGACAAGAACTACAAAAGTATCTTTTACTAAAAATTCGAGTAAATAAATAATTTAAATTCACAAAATTTAAATTAGTAAAAGGTTTTTTTTAGAGGCGACGAACTTTAAATTGGCAACACTCTTATCTGTGACAGCTGATTTGACAGTTCTCGGTTGTTTTGAGGTTAGTTTGGTTTGGAAATTTATCATGAATAAACTCACGCCGGAGAAAAATTTGCAAATTGTTAAAATTTATTTTGAAAAACCTGGTTCAGTTCGAGAAACCATCAGAGCAATTAATTCGAGAAACTGTGCATCGTTTTTGCAATCTAAACGATAATAAGCATTCAATATGACGTCGTACAGTGCGCACACAAGAAGTAATTTATAATGTGCAGCGTAGTGTTAATGATGATCCAAATGTGTCATCGTGTTCAACAATTAAACTTGTGTCCATCTACTTTATAGAAAATTTTGCAAAAAGATCTTGGCTTACAAGATTCAACTTCTACAGGAATTGAAGCCACACGACCATCGTTGGCGCTGTACATTTGGTAAATGGGCCGAGGAAAACATTGCTATTAATCCACAATTTTATTTGAAAATTTTGTGCAGTGATGAAGCACACTTTTGGTTAATTGGCTATGTTAACAAACAAAATTGTTGCATTTGGAGCAATAATAATCCACAAGCCATTGTCGAAACACCATTACGTCTAGCTAACTTAAACCTTCAGATTACGCCATGTACGCTCCATCCGCGGGTCACATGCCCGAAATCATATTCAAACATTAATGCCATAAACTTAAGATTTTAGTATAATGTTGCAAAACGTATGACCAAAATGAGACACAAATTGATTAATCAATTTGTATTTGATAATAGACAAAAAACAAATTTATATTTCATAGTTTTCATTAATGTTTACCAAAAATCGTAAAATTAAACAATTTAACTACTAGTAGAACTTATGCTCAGAACTAGAGCGTGACATCAGTTGTAGATCGTTGGAGTATAAGCAATAAACAAAATAATTAAGAAATTGTTTCAATTTTGTGTCCAATTTAGAATGCGATAGATTTTTTAAGAAAATGCTATTTTACAACAAATGTAATAATATGTAATAAACACAATCTAACTGAGTAATTACAATATTAGACATTATTACTAGATTGTGAATTTGTAAATAAGACAAAATATTTTTTAATAAAAACCCGATGTTTAGTGATTATAATATTTTGGCCTTTGTTTTTTTATAAATAACAGCCTATAACTAATATAATGTATAACAAATGATTGTATTAATGTAAAATAAATATATTTACTACTAAAATTACTATTAAAGTCCAAATTAAATATTTTTAATTTATTGTTTATTTTTATCTCCATTTTTTAAGTTTAAATTATCTTGCAAGTTACATAACACCACATAAAACGGTATGAATATGCATTATTATAAAAATAAGTTCAAACTTAAATTACAAATTGCAATTTAATTTTATTATCAAACTCTTAAAAAATATATAAATATACATACATTCAGCGAATGTTAGTTTTTATGTATTTTTCTAATAACCGGCCTGCACTCTGTCGGTAGAATGCTCAATGAACACTTCATCATCGTTTTAGAGGTTGCGCTTCTGCAACTAGTTCGAGCGCAGCGGAATCGCTCTCTTGCAAAATATATCAAGCTTATTCCGCTTGGCGTCGCCACTAAGCTTTATGACAATTTATAACCATATAAATTTAATGTCAATATGAGTGATGAATATGCTTAATAGGAATGTAATTATGATTTATAAAAAATATGTTAGTAGTATTATATGTAAATAATTTAAATACTTTTGTTCATAAAATGATATTTATTTAATACATTTTTTTAATGAATCAGCCACAAATACTATTCAGAGATGTTTTTTTTTTGAGTAAAATTACTCGATTTTCTTTGATTCCAACATCAAAAAAATAAAATATTGTATATGAGTATTTATTGTGATGCAAGTAAATAATATTGAGCTGAAGTGCACATTTTTTTAAATTCTATTTTATTTCATTTTATAAACTAATTAAATTAGTATAAGTAATAATGTAATAGGGGACATTGTTTGGCTAAACAAGTGCAGGTAAAACTTCCACAAAGTGTGATGTAAATAGATTAAATTTAAATGTTAACAAGTTCTTTTATAATTCATGTCTTTTGCTCGAAAAGCTTATTTAATTAATATCCACCATAATAAAAACGTTGCACAAAGCTTAATCATCATGTAGTTGTGATGCTTAAATACCTTTTATTTTATTTGTGTTTCAAGTTAGAATTTACTTTCCTAATTTGGTATTCACAGCACCAACAGCAGCTATTTGAAAATGCACAACGGAGTTTTTTTTTTGTGGCAAACTAAAAGCATTTACTTTATCTGTAGAATTATTAATAAACGACCATCTTATTGCGATATGCTTTGTAAGCATTACTAACCTAATCTTATACTTATAACTATAATAAAATTTAAAAACAAACAATTTTCTGAAAATAAATTAAATTATATATTTTTTTTAGCAATATTTTAACACAATACATATTTGTTGTAGACCAAATTATACAAATTGCCATTAAAATTTAAGTATTTTAAGCTCCAATTTAATTGAATAGCAATATTCGATAATGATATAATATCATTATATTTTTATGATCATCTCTTCAACAAATGATTTATTACCTAAGTTTTATTTATGTTAAATTTATCGGATTTAACTAGTTATACCTGAGATATGATCTGACAGGATTAGAGAAAGCTGTAATAATATTATCATATTTTTATGATCTCAACAAAAGCTGTTGTCGCCTTTTCAATAATCTATGTTAAATCCGCAAAATTTGGTTATTCTGGTATATACAGATTATAATCTTATTATATTAATTCTACAAACAAGATTAAGTAAAGCTTAATCTATATCTTGATTGGATTACAGTTTTGCCAAAAAATTAAAAAAAAAATGTATTTTATTTTTTTTTTATATAATAATAATGTAGAAGATTAAATGGTTGATGTCTCCTGTCTTTTGCAGTTATAATATAAACCACGTTAAGAAACTCCGATTTTGTTGTACAGGGTGCTATAAAAATGCAATATTAAGAAACTAAAATTTTTAAGTATTGTAAGAAAGAGTTTAGAAGGAGATATTGACATGCTAAATTTTTTTATGGAAGTTATTGTTAGGGATTTATATTTGATATTAAGAATAAAATCTCATTTTGTAATTGAAAATCAAGATTGTTGCTGTAAAGAAATGCTTATATGTAATATAACCGCTCGGGTTCAAATCTAGTCTCATTTTATAATTAAACTCTTTATTTTATTTTGATCTTTTCTTTATCGTTTATGTCATTTAACATTTTGAAACTATGCTTAAAACAATTTAAATTAAAGATTAAGTAATTAATTGAATTTTTATATTAAGGGAGAAGAATAGTTGCGCTATTATAAGGGTTTACAGCATCAAATTCAGCAAGAAAACGGCTAAATATAATTGAATAAAATTTTCACACATTGTAGAAGAAAGTCCAATCTGTTTCCTCAAATTTGTAGAAATTTGATGCAATAAGTCGTTTCTCCGCAATTAATTTTTAAAAAGTGACATTTTTAATTAATTCTTTATTATTTTTTTACTCGTTCAATATAACTTCAAATCTTTAACCAAAAACATAAAGACATAGAATATTGTATGTAGTTCAACATATAAAAAGAGTGATGACTAAAATCTTATCGTTTGGATATTGAGTTGGTTGGCGTTTTGTCCCATAAGAACTAATTTTAATTTAAAAACGGCGCTGGAATGTCACCAATATTCTCGTAGATGTGATAGGATTTATTATTTTTCTATAACAATACCACTAGTGGCACCATAACAGGACGGAGCGACTAAACCAGGCAATTCTCTAGCTAACTTACTTTTATTTTTTTATGTAACCTCATATTTATTTCGCCTGTTTTTGGGTTTTCATTCCTTCATTATTTTCCTTCACTCTTCCGCGGTCTTTTCTGTTTGTTTTTTTTTTCGAAGTCGCCTCGATAGACCCCGTTGGCGTGAAGTGTGCCTTTTGTTTATAGCCAACATCCTGTGTATGATATATATTTATTTATCTGTATCTCATTTAAATTAATTTCATTTTATTTATTCATTTCATTATATTTTAAATATATTGCATTTTTATTTATAACATGTCGGATTCTAACTGTGCTAAGTGCATACTGCCAGTGAAAAGCGACCATTTACGATGTAGTGTTTCTCGTCACTGTTTTCATAGCAACAAATGTGCGGGTCTAACTGAAACCATAGTCAAAGCTAATAAAGCAATCTCGTGGAAATGCGATAACTGTATCAATTTAGTTGGCGTAAACAATGATGTGCTTGATAATATTTTAAGCACATTAAAAAAGCACTCATCAACTATAAACAAATTAGTTTCTTCACCTACTTGCTCAAATAAGAATAAAAATAAATCAAATTTGAACTTAAACTTAAACTTGCGTGATGCTACCCTTGGTCCAACACCATCTGTATCTAAAAGCGCTGGCCCATTAATTGATCTGAATGATGCTAAATCTCCAAATATGGAGCCTTTACAAAACATGTCCGTGTCTACAATTAATAATAATACCGGATTCCCTTCTTCATTTGCTTCAACAGTGCTTAACCACGCAATGCCTACTTCTGAAAGGAGTTCTAAGTTATCTAAGCGCAAAGCTCCATTAATAATCGGTTATCAACTACATGAGTGATTTTCTCGGCATTAATGATGCTAATTGTTTCTCACTTATCAACAATAAGGATACCTGTTCATTCAAGCTAGGTGTGAAAGAATACCTTAATCCTCTACTCTTAGACACCAATCAATGGCCCGTTGGCATTTCCGTCAAGAAATTTTTTTATACAAATCAAATCAGCATCCGAAGCGCCACTTCCTTCCGGACAGCAATTACCAAGAAACGCAGAAGTAGTAACTAACTCAAAATCCATCAACACTCTCACAATTTATTATCAAAATGTGAGAGGTCTACGTACTAAGTTAGTTGATTTTTTCTGTTCGTGTTTGACGGAAGATTTTCATGTCTTGGCTCTAACTGAAACTGAGCTTTACCCTTCTATATCCGATAAGGAATATATTGATGACCGGTACATTGTTCATCGAATAGACAAGAATGTTAACACCAGCTCTAAAAGCAGTGGTGGCGAAATCTTAATAGCTGTTAAAAAAAACCTTAAATCTAAAGTCGTACCTTCAAATGATAATCTTGAAATGGTTATTGTAAAAATTAGTTTTGAGCTGTCTGAACAAATTGTTAGCTGCAGTTATATATGTACTTCCCAGATCCCCTATAGATTTATACGATGGCCATGTAGAAGTACTTGAAGATACTACCTTGATGTTTCCTGAAAATAGAATAGTAGTCACCGGTGATTTCAATCTGCTCAACATCAACTGGTTACCTGATGATAAGAACTCAGCTGGATTAACTCCATCCAATATTTCATCTACGGTGGAAACGCTTTTTTGTGATAGTGTCGGTGCTCTAGGTTAAAACCAATTTAACTCTATACCCAATGATTTTAATACTATAGATTTATGTCTTACCATAGTGAAACTATGCAAGTATCTAACTAAATGCGCTTATATTATTCCATGCGACAGATATCATCCCTCTCTTATTATTAGTGTTGTTATCAAAAAATGTGCTGCTATTGATGATGGAACTTACTTAAAATATGATTTCAAACGTGCTAACTACAAAATTAATAAATTCCTGGCCCGCACTGATTGGTCTATTTTTAATCTATGTATGTGAATCTGTAAATGATGCGCTTGCTATATTTTATGGCGTTATTTATTTTGGATCGATCTGTAAGTACCTAAAAACACACTTAGCAAACGTCGCTGCTTTCCACTTTGGTTTTCCAGAAAACTAATTGATTTAATTCTATCCAAGAAAGAAGCTCATAAAAAGTGGAAAACATCACTTTTAGCTTCCGACTATGCTGTCTTTACAAGATTGAGATCTAACTGCAAATCCAAGACTTTACTATGCTACAGGAAGTATTTGGATAATGTTGAACAGTCTATACCCGATAATTTAAAACTATTCTGGTTTATTGTCCGGAGTAAAAATAAATCCAACGGCATTCCATCCTTTTTTTTATTATTATTTATTATATACATATTTACATTTTATTTTATTTTATTATAAAGTGGTTATTCCAGCAGTGCCGCCATCCATCTGTAGAACGATTCGAGGGGCCTGGTATTGGAAATTTCTTTCTGATGTAATTATTTTTATGTTTGATTGTTCATTAAGTATTCTTTTAGTTTAGTTTTGAATTGTAGTATGTCTTCTATATTTATTATTTCTTTGGGAATTTTATTGTAGTCTTGTATTCCTTTAACAGCTAGACTTCGGTTTTTTGTAGTTGTTCTGTTCAGTTCTATGTTAAGATCATTCTTCTTTCTAGTGTTATACGTGTGTATTTCTTTTCTTCGTTTTATTTTAAATTCTGTTTTGACTTGGCCAAGTTTAATCTTTTGAATAAAGATTATATTTTGCTGTTTAATTTTGTTTTTTATTGTTAGTTGCTGAGATATTTTATTTATAGCGTTAATTTTTCCAGTTGGTAAATAGTTTTTATAGCTTTATTTTGCTGTCTTTGTAATTTTTCTATGTTTCCATGTTTAGTGTTTGCCCATATTTTCATTAGATAATTTGTTTGTGAATTAAATAATGCATTATAAATTACTTTTTTTGTATTTATATTAATTATATTTGTAACTTTATATAGTGCGCCAATTGCCTTTGTGTTTTTCATAGTTAGATGTTGTATGTGATTATCCCATTTTAGATTGTTGTTTATTGTTAGTCCTAGGTATTTTGTATTCATTACTTCTTTTATGTTTACATTGTTAATTTGTAAGGTAATATTGGTTATTCTTTTTTTACGTGTTATTAACATATAATTTGATTTACTTTCATTAATGGTAAGTAAGTTATTGTAGTACCAGTCATTTATTTGATCTAAATCTTTTTGCATTTCTTTTTGGAGTTTTAATTTATTTTTATCGCTATGTATTAGGCATGTATCATCAGCGTAAATGTATAATTTTCCATGTAATTTAATTTCAAATATATCGTTGATGTACAATATATACAAGAGAGGTGCAAGTACGTCTCCTTGTGGTATCCCAAAATCACTGAACGTTTGTGTACTTAGTACGTTGTTAATTTTTGTTTGTTGATATCTCGTTTTTAAGAAAGTTGATATTAATTGTAATTCTTTACCTTTCACTCCCATTTGCTCTAGTTTTTTTGTCAATTTTGTTTTGGATATTGTGTCAAATGCTTTCTTCATATCAATGAAAACTACCAAACAATCTTTTTGTAGTTCCAGACTATTTTGAATGTTGTGTATTAGATCTATAGCTGCAGATTCAATTCCAGTGTATTTTTGAAATGCGTATTGCCTTTCATGTATAATTTTATGATGTTCAATGTGTTTAAGTAATCCTCAATGTGTTTACACAATAATACGGCTAATGGAGCTGACATTGCCAATTTTTTTTGCAGACTTTCTCATCGGTGTATAAACCTCCTACATACATTCAATCGACGTTTGTATTCAATATTTCTGTAAACTTAACTAATATTCCAGTCAGCTTAGACTGTGTGCTGGAAGCATTGGCAAAACTGAAAGTTGATAGTAGTCCTGGACCAGATTCCTTGTTTCTACAAAACTGTTGCCAACTTTATTTTACCCAGTTCTCCAAATATATTCGTTTTCATTAAAATCAAGAACTTTCCCAATATGTGGAAACAATCTTTTATTGTACCAATCTTTAAACCCGGTTCTAAATCAAATGTAACTAATTATAGGCCAATAACAATTCTTTGGCACTGCCAAAAAAATTTGAAAAATTAATTTATGAACACTTCTTGGTGTTTTTAAAAATATAATTATTTATCAGCAGCCCGGTTTTTTTCCCGAAAAGATCAACTCAAACAAACTTGTTTGTATTGTATTTACTAATTATATAATCAAAGCATTGGAAAGTGGTAATGATGTACATGCAATCTACATAGATCTATCTCATTGCATTAAGACAACATCAGGTGTACCACAAGGCTTATTTTCAATCTTATTTGCAGATGATGAAAAGGAACATCGTAAATAATAATAATAATAAAATAAACGGTATGTTCTTAACCACATGGATCTGAATATTAAAAAATGTCAGTATATATCATTTTCAAGAAGCAAAAATCCTGTTAATTTCATCAATACTTTGAATGGTACCGGTTTAAAAAAAGTCAACTCAATTCGTGACCTAAGTGTCTTGCTTGATTCCAAACTGTCAGTAAATCTTCATCTAAATTTTGTTATTAATAAAGCTAACAAAATGCTCGGCTTTCTTAAAAGATCTACGGTTGATTTTAGTAACATACATTCTTATCTTGTACAATTCTCTGGTGAGATCACATCTAGAGTACTGTTGCGTAATATGGTCCCCATCGTACCAAACTTTTATCAACAGATTGAAGTCAGTTCAAAATAAATTTTACAAACTAGTATCATTTAAACTCAGCCTTACTGGTGTGTACTTATCTTTTGAAAATATCGGGATTTATTTGGAATTATCTGCATTGGAAAAACAAAGAAATGAGATGAACATGACATTCTTGTTCAAAGTACTAAACGGGTAATCTGCTGTCAGTGGAACTTGGTTATGATGAATACTCATGTTCCCCAACGTGCGGTTAGGAATTGCCCTCTTTTGCATATGTCCTATAGTAGGTCTAACTATGGTCGGCACAGCTCACTGTCTCGTATTGCACGACACGCTAACTATGTATCAAATTACGTTGACTTTGTGGGAATTTTATACAAGACGTTCAAAGCTAACTTAAGAAGGATTATCGTAACACCTTAGCCAATGTGTAAAAATGTATGTATGTATGTATGTATGTATATATCTATTCGTTTGTTTGTCATACTTGTAATCACTGTTTGTAAACAATTTTTTTATTATTATGTAACATTACTACAATTATTTGTTAATATTTAAACTAATATCTCCAGAAAGATGTTGACCTTATAACAGTGCATTTTACTTGATCAAATGTTACGGTATTTGAGAATTATCCTATAAATACGCAATTGAAGTATTTCACTGGAAATTTCCCGGTGTGTAAGTATATGTAAATGCTTTAAGAAATTTGTATATAGTAATGTTAAAAACGTGAAAAAAAAATAAAAAAGACTTATAATGAAAATAATGCTGCAACAATTTTAGTGTTAGAATCAGTTAACAATAATCAACGACCTCCTTTGAGAGCTAGAGCAAATCAGCTGAGTGGTATATCTAAAAGTCACGTATGTAATATTTTATCCACAAATAAACCAACCTTTATTCATAAATTTCAAGAAGGCGATGATTTATACTGACTAGAATTCTTTTTATTAATGGGTGAACTCATACTTTAACGCCGTAATTTTCATCATATCATATTCAGTGACATATCTACATTCACAACAAATGGGATATCCTCTAGTCAAAATTGTTGCTTTTGGGTAAGAGAAAATCCACAGTAGTATTTGTACAAACAGTCACAAATTTAAGAAAGTTGACGTACGGTGTTTGTTAAGCATCAATAAAGTAATTGGTCCATTTTTCTTAAAAAGAAGGCTGAACGCAAATTATTATTTAGAAATTTATAGTGAATACTTTAAGCCTCAATTGGATGAAGAAGATTTGGACATTTGATATTCCAGCAGGATGGCTGCCCAGCACATAGTGCCTTGATTGTTACAAATTGGCTTAATAAACATTTTTTTCAAATTAGATGGGTTGCAATAGACCGATACATTAGCCAGCTCGGTCTACAGACCTAACCTCAATGAATTATTTTCTGTGAGGTTATCTTAAGCCTATAGAGTATTCCATAGATAATATTGAGATTTTGAAAAACAGAATTACTAATGCTATTGCTACAGTGACACCAGAGATTATTAACAAAAAAGAGGATGGAAAATTGTGTTGAAGTAAGAGAGTTTCATGTTGAATAAAACTTTGCTGGTTGTTTGTAGCCTACATCATTATTTAAGTTAATTAAATACAATTTTTTTATTGAGAAAAAACTTTTTTAATTTTATCATAGTATTTATAACTCCCATGAAAGAATTATTGTAACGCTTAAAATTTTTTTGATTTATAACATTCTCGTTTTGCAAAATTACATTTTTATATTTTTTGGACACCCCGTACAACAAAATTAGAATCGTATTTATATAACAAACAAAAAAATGTTAAAGAATGACTTTTTTCAAAATATGTTCATTAAAAAAAATAATAATAAAAGTGTTTACACGTGTAGTTAAGACCATCCGTAGACACTCTGTATATTTTAACATTTTATAATTGAACAAAATACGTATTTTTTCTTGGTGGTCAAAAAAAATTTTAGTTTTAACATTTAAAAATCACATTTTTTTATCAATAGCAATAACCGGAATTTTGTTAGATCTATATTCAACGTTCTTGCAGTCATAAAAAGACAATAAAAACATGATTTTTTTAATTAATTATTGCGAAAGCAATAGAAAAGCCTGTGGTTTAAAATAAACGTGTTTTAAAACCGCATTATTTTTATTTAACTTTTTCTTTTACACTGCATGTTTTTACAATAAAATGGGTTTAACAATTTTAAATTAAATTAATTTCCACAAAAGTAATTGATGGAAACGTTTGAGATTTCGTAAGAACGTTTTGTTATGCATGCGTATTCAAAATAAAAATAGCAGATTTAAACAGTTTTAAAAAATTATAAAAATGTTATTTTTATTTCAAAATAAATATTAAATCATAATTATTATGTGTATATCAAGAAATAATATTAATTAAAAAAAGTCAAGTTCATAATTTATAATTACGTAATTGAAAATCAGAATAAATACATTTCAATAGTTAATTCCATTTAAAACTTCAAATAAAGGATAAAACACAAAAGCCAATCAAATGTAAGTTTAGATTTTCGATGGTCAAGAGTGGGGTTATAACCCTAACTTAAGTCCCCTTCCAGCTGTTTCATCCTGGTCCTGTCGTCTCCCACGCTATCCGGCAACACATTTTCTACTTGTCTCAAACAGCTGACTTGTGTTTTGGTAGTTGTGATAAGAGGTTTAAATATGGCAAATTTTATCTTTCAACACGTTTTTAATGTGGCCTCTGCATACAATTATCCAATAAATATGATGCATAATCAACGCATAATTGGTCCCCGTGCACTCGATCCAATACCAGACGAGGGATGCGAAATTTTTCTATCTAATTTGCCGCGAAACATGTTTGAAGACGAGCTTCTACCATTCTTCAATCGCGTAGGAAACGTCTATAAACTTCGATTAATGTTATGTCAATCGGGATTAACAAATCGAGGATTCGGTTACGTCACATATAAAAGCAAGGACGAAGCAGATTTAGCCGTACGCGTATTGAATAATGTTGAAATTCGACCTGGAAAACATATAGTTTTGGAAAAATCAAGAGACAATAGAAGGATCTTTGTCGGAGGAATTCCCGATTGCAAAACGAAGGGTGAAGTTTATCATGAGTTGCAACAAAGTGGCATGAAGGGTATAGTTGATGTTATTATGTATACATCGTATACGGATCCTAATATGAATCGTGGATTTGTTTTCGTCGAATTTGCATCGCATCAAGAAGCTGCGGCAGCAAGAAATGAATTCCGTAATGTTTTTATTTTCGGTCAAAGAGTTCGCGTGGATTGGTCGACGCCGTTACATGAAGTTACATCAGATGTTTTACAGAAGGTATACTATTTTTTTAGTTTATTTAAATTTGTGGCATAAATTTTTTCTCTTAAGTGTGTAAATATAATTGCTAATAGTTTTACTTAATAATAATTTTTTAAATAATATCTTTACCAAAGATATGTATAATTAAAAAAATCATTTAGTAAATTTTGAAATAATGCTTCATTTTTATTATATTTTTTCTATTAATTTAAATTTATATTCTGCTTTATTCAAATATTTTATTTTTCAGTTGAATTGTGTTTTATAATTTCTGATTATTAACTGAGATTTTTTTAATATTAGAAGTTAAATTATACATAAATTTATAATATATCACATTTCAAAATCAAAAAATCATATTAATTTAAAAAATTCAGAGTAGTGGATTAATATTATAAAATTTCAAAAAATGTAAGAAATTTGTGTTCTCTATAATTATGTAAAGCTAAATACAATTCATTATTACCCTATTTATAATTAAAAATTTAACTTAGCACTACATTTAATTTAATAATTTTATCGTTGAAAACTTGCTTATAATTTTAACAAAGTCAATTTGGTAAATTATTATTTTTGTTCAAACATTATTAATGCGTTGGAAGACATGTGCTTTTGACGCGGTGTGTTTGATTGATTTTTGTTTTGATTGTATATTTTCTTATTGATTATATTTAAATTTGTAAACAACTACATCAAAATTTCGCATCAAAATCAAATACTGAGTCATTTTATTTGTTAAATTAATATATTTCAGATTTTAAATACTTAACATCTTGTCAGGTTGAGAAAATTTTACTGATAAATACACAGCACGTTTTTTGAAAGTGATAAATTGGAAGCTATTGTGTTTCTAGAATACGAGTATACAGAGTTTTTATTGTTTGTATACAAGACCTTTTTTAGATAGAAACTTAAACTGTACGTAAATTTTATAATAGAATTGTTTATTTTAAACCAGAAAACATAATAGTACGTACACGCAAAAAATGCCGTAACGCAACATAGCTGTTTTATACCGTCGGATCTAAAAAATGTTACGCGACGATATTGCAGCACAGTATTGTAAAAAAATTTATTCCTTGTTGCGGGTTTTGTTACGGCACTTTATTGCAAGTGTGTACGCACTATAAGGTGTTCTATTTACAAATAATTTATTTGAATCACAATTGTCTATAGTGAGAAAACATTTTTGGAATTTTCAATTAAAAAAAAAATTATAAAATATTTAAAAAATAATTTTGATTTTAAAATATGTATATCAATCATTTTCTTTACTCACTGCTTTCAAATATTAATTTTCAAAATTTTATCGTTAGTTTTAACCATGGATATTATAAATACCCAACTCACGTTATAAAGTAACACAAATAAAATTTTTAGCGCCGGCCATTTTGTGACTTGTTAATACTAAACATGTATTAAATACAGGTACATCTTACATTTTATCAATTTCATTTTTTCAACATTTAAAATTTAATGTTAAGAGCAAAAATGCGATAAACAATTAACATCTTCTAAACGGGCCAACTAACTTTAACCAAATTTTAATTTAACTTCATGCATTTAGATTTTTATTTGTAAACTTTATGTGCGCGCCAACTAGATTGCAAGTGATTTTTTTATATGTGCAATAAACTGAATTAATTTTTCAGTGGCGTGCTAAAGAACAAAGTAATATTTAATTTTTAGAATAAGACATTTTGTTTTTTTTTTCACGTTACTGTATTATTTACAAAACAATTTTCTCAAATTTTGCACTATTTTTGTTACCATATATGTAATGCATTTATTGTAACTGTAAAAGTCCGAAGAGTGTCCGAAATGCTCAGTAGTTACCGGTAAATTTTAAGATTTGCCAGTAAATAATGTAAAATATTAGAACAGAAACAGATTTTTTAAAGTTATTTTACCTAATATAAATATTATATAAAAACGCATTTATTAGAACAACTAATGACATTATATCAAACCACCGGCCCAATATTTATAAACTGTTTTCCCGCCCACCCGCCCAAGTGTGTTATCACAAAATTTGTTATTGTACCCACCTCTGACGTATTAGTGACAACTGTCATTCAATCTGTCATATTAAAAATAGCAGAAACGCTACAAGTGCGGGAATAAACAAATTACTTAATAACAAACACTTGGGCGGGTAGGAGTGAACACTGTATGAAACTACCGACCCAATATTTTTAAAACTGTTCCCGCCCATCCGCTCAAGTGTTAATTATCAAGATATATGTTATTGTGCCCACCTCTGATGTGTTAGTGACAATTGTCATTCAATCTATCATATTAAGAACAGCAGAAACGCAAAAAGGGTGGGAATACACCAATTTCTTGATAACAACACTTGGGCGGGTGAACGGAAACACTGCATCAAACCACCGGCCCAATATTTTTAAAACTGTGTTTCCGCCCAAATGTTAGTTATCAAGATATTTGTTATTGTGCTCATCTCTGACGGGAATACACCAACTTCTTGATAACAAACACTGAGACGGGTAGGCGGGAACACTGTATCAAACCACCGGCTCAATATTTATAAACTGTGTTCCCGCCCACCCACCCAAGAGTTAGTTATCATGAAAAATGTTATTGAACCCACGTCTGACGTATTAGTGACAACTGTCGTTCAATCTGTCATATTAAAAACAACAGAAACGCAACAAGTCTAGGAATAAGCAAATTTCTTGATAACGAACACTTGGGCGGGTGGGCGGGAACACTGTATCAAACCACCGGCTCAATATTTAAAAACTGTGTTCCCGTCCACTCGCCTAAGTGTTAGTAATCAAGAAATTTGTTATTGTGTCTACTTCTAACGTATTAGTTACAACTGTCATTCAATCTGTCATATTTAAAATCAAAAACGCAACAAGTGTGAGAATAAGCTAATATCTTGATAACGAACACTTGGGCGGGTGGGCGTTAACACTGTATCAAACCACCGGCTCAATATTTATATACTGTGTTCCCGTCCACCCACCCAAGTGTTAGTTATCATAATAATTGTTATTGTACCCAATTCTGAAGTTTTAGTGACAACTGTCATTTAATCTGTTATATTTAAAACAACAGAAACGCAACAAGTGTAAGAATAAGCAAATTTCGTGCCAACTAGATTGCAAAGGTTTAATTGTGCAATAAAATGAATTAATTTTTTAGTAGCGTGCAAAAAAACAAAGTATTACATATTTAATTTTCAGAATAAGAAATTTTGTTTTGTTTTCACGCTATCGTTTTATTTACAAATCAATTTTCTCAAAATTTGCACAAAACTATAACGTTGTTACTATATATGTAATGCATTTATTGTAACTGCAATAGTCCAAAGAGCGGTAAATGCTGAGTAGTTTTACCGGTAAATTTTAAGATTTGCCAGTAAATAATGTAAAATATTAGAAAAGAAACAGATTTTTTAAAGTTATTTCACTTAATATAAATATTATATAAAAACGCATTTATTAGAACAACTAATGACACTATATCAAACCACCGGCCCAATATTTATAAACTGTGTTCCCGCCTACCCGCCCAAGTGTTAATTATCAAGATATTTGTTATTGTGCCCACCTCTGACGGGAATACACCAATTTCTTAATAGCAAACACTAGGGCGGGTAGGCGGAAACACTGTATCAAACCACCGGCTCAATATTTATAAACTGTGTTTCCGCCCACCCACCCAAGAAATAGTTATTAAGAAAAATGTTATTGAACCCACGTCTGACGTATTAGTGACAACTGTCATTCAATCTGTCAATATTATAAACAACAGAATCGCAACAAGTGTAGGAATAAGAAAATTTCGTGATAACAAACACTTGGGCGGATGGGCGGGAACACTGTATCAAACCACCGGCTCAATATTTATAAACTGTGTTCCCGCCTAAGTGTTAATTATCAAAAAAAAATTAATTGTACCACCTCTGACGTATTAGTTACAACTTTCATTCAATCTGTCATATTTAAAATCAAAAACGCAACGCAAGTGTGGAAATAAGCTAATATCTTGATAACAAACACTTGGGTGGGTAGGCGGGAACACTATATCAAATTGCCGGCTCAATACTTTTAAAACTGTTCCCGCCCAAGTGTTAGTTATAAAAAAAATTGTTATTATACCCACCTCTGACGCATTAGTGACAACTGTCATTCAATCTGTGATATTAAAAATGACAAAAATGCAACAAGTGTAGGAAAGGAATAATGGTGTATTCCCGTCAGAGGTGGGCACAATAACAAATATCTTGATAATTAACACTTGGGCAGGTAGGCGGGAATACTGTATCAAGCTACTCCCTCAATATTTTTAAAACTGTGTTCCCGCCCACCCGCCCTAGTGTTAGTTATTAAGATATTTGTTATTGTGCCCACCACTGGCGTATTAGTGACAATTGTCATTCAACATGTTATATTTAAATAAGCAAAAACGCAGCAAGTGTGAGAATAATATCTTGGTATCAAACATTTGGGCGGGTGGGCGGGAACACTGTATCAAACCACCGCACCGGCTCAATATTTATAAATTGTGATCCCGCCCACCCAAGTGTTAGTTATCAATAAAATGTTATTTTACCCACCTCTGACGTATTAGTGACAACTGTCATTCAATCTGTCTTATCAAAAACAGAAGAATCGCAACAAGTGTGGAAATAAGCTAATGTCTTGATAACAAACACTAGGGCGGGTAGGCGGGAACACTGTATCAAACCACCGACTCAATATTTATAAACTGTGTTCCCGCCCACTCGCCCAAGTGTTTGTAATCAATAAATTTGTTATTGTGTCTACCTCTGACGTATAAGTGACAACTGTCATTCAATCTGTGATATTAAAAACAACAGAAACGCAACAAGTGTAGGAATAAGCAAATTTCTTGATAACAAACACTTGGGTGGGTGGGCGGGAAGACGGTATCAAACCACCGGCCCAACATTTATAAACTGTGTTTCCGCCCACCCGCCCAAGTGTAAGTGATCAAAAAATTTGTTATTGAGTTCACCTCTGACGTATTAGTTACAACTGTCATTCAATCTGTCATATTAAAAACAGCAGAAGCCCAACAAGTGTGAGAATAAGCTAGTATTAAACCACCTCCCCAAAAAATTGCTAAATCATATTTCAAAAATGTTACTAACAACTAAAACTGTCAAACAATTAACAGCATAAATAAAAACTGTCAAGAATGTTACTAAGTCTGTCAAAAAACTATAAAATGTCAAAAAGTTTATAAAATATTTGTCAATTTTTATTCAAAATTGTCAGAAACGTTACATATGCAAAAAAATACTAATATTAAACAATTTACAATAACATAGTTAGCAAAAACGTATTAGTCAAATAAAATTTTAACTGTCAAACTGTTTCAAGTAAAGTATAAAAACATCATAAGTTTGCAGATGTATACAAAATTTGTAAAGTTGTATTTTAGACTGTAAAAAGTCACTAAAACTCAAATATTTAGATGTTTAATGCATATAAACAAAAGCAGTTGGCAAACATTTAGCAAATCTGTCAAAAAGTAATAAAAACTGTAAAAATGTTGTAAAAGTTGGCATAACACGTACCAAATCTGTTAAATTTAACTGTCATACAAAACAGTGACTACGACTGGCAATAGATCTTAGTGACTTGATAAATGTCAAATACAATAATGTGTATAAACATGGAAAGTTGGAAAAAAATTCTGAATACCTGTCAAATAAAATTAACATCTGTTAAAAAGTTACTAAAACGATCAAATAATGTGTAAAAATATTGTAAGTTGGCTCAAACGTACTAAACACGTTTAATTGCAATATAAATTGTCTAAAAAGTTAATACATTCAACCAAAAAGTACTAAAACTTTCTAGTAGTAGTTAACAGTATTTTAACATAAGTAACTAAAACATTAAAAATAACAAAAACTCTCAAGACTATGCATTCTTCAATTATATCAAAACAAATTGTGTAAAAAAGGTTGGAAATGATGTGCCAGAACTGTAAAAATATGTTCTAAAATTGACAAAATTTTTAATCAAAGTATTGAAACTATCAAATTATGTTTTAAACTTGCAAAAATCGTCAAAATCTAGCAAAAAATGTCTCTTCTTTGCTTCCTAACCAAATTATTATAATCTGCTTTACTGTTAAAAGTTAGTAAAACTATCAAATTGTTATTGAAAAAGTCAAAAAGTTACTAAAATAAACTGTTGAAATGTTTAAATTGGAATTAATAACCAAAATCTGTCAAAGTCTACTCTGTGTCGGCTGTCAAAAATGTTACCCTAGTACTGCCCAAAAATATACAGTAATGTTTCTGTTTGTATTTTATAACTCGAAATACTTTAACCAGTTACTAAAATCTTTAAAAAGTACAAAACAATGTCAATCAAAACTGACAGTTTCTAGCCAAAAAATAATAAATTACCAACATAATAAACAAAATAAAAAAATAAACTGTTAGAACTGAACAGATATCATCCGGGTTGCGAAGCGTCATATTACGTTTAATACAACTACATCCGATTATAGTTTGTGTCTTTAGGTCATCCACTCCTGCAAAATTGCATCAAAATCTTAAATAAAGACATTTAAAAAAAAAGTATAATTTTGTAGTTTTTTTTTAACTTTATTTTGTAACTCCTTCTTCCAGGTTTTAAAAATTTAAATCAAAACATAAACTTTTTTTTAATTTTCTCGCACTACTGCCGCAAACCATCACTTTCCGATCTAATGTACGAATATAAGCAGACAAACTGTTTTTTAAAATTAACAAGCATCACTACCGTTTTTTTTTTCACAACTGTGATATTAGATTTAATATTTTAATCTATAATAAATTTTTATTTTTTTGCAGGTAAAAAAACTATACTTGAGAAATCTGAGTGTAGATTTATCAAAAGAAGAACTCGCCGATATTGTCAGAAAAGTAGTAAGAAAAATAACAGTTGAAAAAGTGTACAAGTTCCGTGACTACGCTTTTGTCCATTTCAGTTCCAGAAAAGATGCGCAACAGGCCATGCTGTTATTCAATGGTCAGTAGTTATTTGTAATTCAAAATCAAAATTTAAAATCTTAACAAATCAAAATTAAAACAAGTTGATCTAATTGCTTTTCTACATCTGTAATCATTTTATTATAGGAGGACAAACTATATTCATACCTACCTACATTAATTAGTTTATTTTTTATTTTACGATGAAAAAATTAAAAACAGTATTTAAGCGATTCTTTCTAATTCTCGTAATTTTAACGGCACAAACCTTTTTTTAAGTTATAGGTCTATATTGCTAAATCTTATAAATTTCAAAAAATAATTACAGCATTATACTCTAAGCAAACAATTCTTAACATTTTCATTCTATTATCATTGCTATTTTTACTTTTTGATATTATTAAAATAAAATATTAATAATAACCATTATTTTCAGATTATTTTAAAAACTCAAACGTTCAAGTTTTGTGGGCAAAACCACCTCCACCGAAAGTTGTTTTAAGGTAAAAGATCCAAAAAAAATGTTTTTAATTTTTATACAATTTTTATTATTTTTTTAGTGCCGAAATGCTTTCACAAGAAGATCATAATAATAATAATAATTATCCATCAGGTTCAGATTCCCTGTATAGTTCTATTTTAAATCCTAGTAGTAGCACCAGATCACCTTTGCAATCAAGCAGTTCATTTGAAGATAATTTTGGCAGCCCACTAACTAATATTTCGTTAGAAGATTGCTATCGTTCAACACAGGTAAGAACTAACATTATTATCATGTTTTCTCTACATTTACAAATTTATAACTATCTTGTTATTTTTTTAATATCCATATTGCAGTTAAGAATAGTTGGTTAAGTATATTCTTACAATATAAAGTTGTCTGGTGCATTCACAAAAATTTCTGAAAAAAGTATGGGTAAAAGATCATTTGTAGTGTAGCCGTTATCCAGTAACTGGTATTGGGTAGGGTAAACGATAGTTGGCATGCAGTTAAATGATACAAGAGTAGCATTATTTATGCCTACAAATCTATATATATCTTGATACCATAGACACTGGGTTTATTGTGAGTAGATGTTGGTGCTTTATTGTGTTTGAAAAATTTACTATATTGGTTCAAACTAAACTATATTGGTTAAAACGAAGCTATGCAGCATCCTCTACACTATTATCCACTCACTAATTAAAATTGCGTGAAGTTTTAGTCGTTTAAAGTCAACCTACTATTCGGTGAGTATTTGGTTTCTTTGGTTGTAGCAATAGTCGTTGCAAACCTCTAGTGTAAACTGAAGCATGTAGCAAAGATAATATCTATGTGTTTACGATCTTTCAGCAAGAATCCAACATATAATTAGCGAAATACCTAAGACGGCTGGTAGTATACAACAGATGGCAACTTCAATACCAATGTCGTCAGTTTGCAAGTTTGCTAAGTTCTTGTTTCTTGTTTGTTTTTGTGCACATAAAATAGAACAAAAACATTTTCCGCTCAATGATACCTTACCTATGGTGCCTTCCCCACTTGGTCACACTAATTACTAGGTTTCTAAAAGTTTTTCAATAATTTTTATTGTTTCTAAATATTAACTCTTGACTCTACCGGTTTCCTACTACAAGTATAACTGCAACTTTTAGATAAAACAACTTGAACTTTATATTGTTCTTACATTCTAATTTTATGGTTCGCTTTAGAGCTTTAAAACAAACGTCTTGTGAATTTTATTCTCAGTGAAATACTATTGGGTAAATCCACGAGATACATTGATATCTCCGATTATGATCAAATGTACACATGTTTGGGGTACCAAAATATGACGATTCCTAAAATTTTAGATCTCTAGGTGCAATAGTGTAAATGGCGGCCATTTTAAGTTTTTAGGAATTATTTGTCTCCTTTCAGTTTTTGTGCTGTAAATAAGCAAAAAATAGTCTAAATTCATATTCGAAAGAATGTATCTTATAAGAAATTTTCGATTCCGCCGATTCTTTGTTTTCCGAAATTTCTCGCGGAAAATCGGAAAAATACCATTTTATGAAAAAATCAATTTCTTCGATTCCGCTACACCTGGAGACTTGAAGTTTGAGTATTATACTCCTGAAACTTAGTACTTTTGATTGCAAAAATAAAAAAAATCGATTGCCCTAGGGTAAAATGTAATACATAATTGCTATAAATGAATTACTTTTAAGAGATTTGCCTCGGATTTTCACCAATTTTACCAATTTTCTGGCATTTATTAGGAGAATTTTAAAAAAGGAACATAAAAATCGCGTTCTACGTAAAATTTTCTTTTGATCTAAAATTTTAGGGATCGTCATATTTTGGTACCCCAAACATGTGTACAAAATTATAGCAAAAACAGATGTCGATGTGGGACCGATTGTCCGAACTAACGTAGAATTACCCTTTTGTTAAATACAATTATTTCATTCATGTTTATTCATACTTTAATGTTACATATTTGATCAAGCCGATTTGTTGGAGTAAGTGAATTTATATATTGATGTTTACAGAATCTTCCACCTCCACTTCCGTATACACTTGGAGATCTTCTCAAATTTGTAACTGATTATGTCCAAAATAGCGAAGACAACAAATCTGGATAACTGGTTGTACTTCATCTTTCAGATACAAAGTATCTATTTAACAAATTGATCTTTAAATTTTTGCTTTGTTCTATAATTATGTTTTATTATTTTATGTTTTTGTGTTCTTAAATTTGGCTTTAGTATAAATAACCCAGATATTTCTTAATTTCAACTACAATAATTATTATGCACAATATTCAGATGACAGCTCTTGTTTCTAAAGAATGTAAGTTTTATAATTTGCAATTTTTGAACTATTTATAGTTATGTAATTTTTTAATCAATTTTTTAAACACATTACAGTAATTTTAAGCCAAATTTAAGAAAGAGTTCCTAAGATATTTTATATAGACTCTATTATAATGGTTTACTTAAAAACATTTATTGTTTGTATCTAGTAGATCATTTATTTGCGTGTCAGTATAACTGTTTTTAACTTATAGGTAAACTATTGATTAATGTAATTTTTATTTTTCAATCTTGTTAACAAATTAGTATTTTATGATTTATTTTTTTTAATACCAAACATATTTTTAATATGTTAGTACATAATTATATTATGATGTTAGAATTAGTTTGTTTGCTGTACTTTAAAAGACTTGTTACCAAATTAGTATTTTATAGTTTATATTCAAAAGAATATATTTGATTCAATTTTATTGTTTGTGAAAGACATACGAAACACAAATATTTTTAATACATAAAGTTTATAATCATGTTATGATAGAATTAGTTTGCTGTACTTTAAAAGACATATTTTTATTATATTTATTAGAGATTTTGCATATATTATATAGGTTGTCTTCTAACCGTGTTAAAAAAATACTTTTTATTATAATTATTAGTATAAGATTATTATTTTTGAAATAAATGTTTAATAAAATTGGCTTTGTTTCTATATACACATCAACACTTTTTTAGGTACATTATTTCGAATCGCCGCTGGAATACTATTACACCAAAATGAAAGATTCAAATACCAAAAGTTAAACACAGAACAGACAGTTTTAGTGGTTTGACTTTTTATTTAACTTCAAATGACTTTTTATTTTTTACAAAAAAATATTACAAATTTGTATGGTGCAGACAAGGAGTGATTTACATCATTTTCACACGCAGATTCAGAATTTCGGATTCCGGTGATACTACGTTTAAATAAATAGATTCCGAATAGCAATTCTAAATGAATGCGTCGAAATTCTCCAGCGGTTCCGAATCTGGAATTCACGCTATCTATGTACGTGGATACTTTTCATAGTTGCGAATTTGTTATTTACTCATGTTGTATATATTCTTTGAAGTTATTATTCTACGGCACTGTATGCGTATATATTCTGAATCTTGCATTCAGAATTTGGGCGGCTGAATCTGCGTGGCAACGGGGCCTAAAAGTTCTATCTGCGAAGGACGACAGACGTCTACATGACAATGCAATGTGGTTAAAATCGTAATTTTCGGATAATATGCCTAACTTGTACAATAATAAACAAAAAAAAATGTTTTGAATGTGTTATATATTGCATATATGAATGCTGTAGAATGAGCACCAAACTGACGAAGCGTACTCTATATGAGAGCGTACCAAGGCAATAAAGTAGTGTGCTTGGAGACAGGTCAGTTGACATTCTGTGCACAAACTTTAACATTTTCATAGCACGGTTTTGAGTAAAAATTACGCCTGAATCATTTACTTGTGTAACATGTTCCAAAACATTATCGATAGTATGATCATATAATACTTTACTTAAATTTCTATTGAAGCTTATCAAAAAATATTTATTTACGTTAAACAACAAGTTATTAATAAAACACCATGAATGAACAGAATCCAGTTTGTTTTGCAAACTAATGCAATCATCGATAGATAAGACGAAGAATTAATAAAATAAGAAAAATCATTAATAAAGAGTAAAAACAAAATTGGTCTATAATGAGATCCTCCAGGACACCCAGATAGAACAACAATTTGAATGTGATAAAAAATTATTAATTTTCACACACTGAGTGTTCCAAAAACAGCTCGACAACCACGCAACCACAGATTCATGAATATCCAAAGCCCGAAGCTTAGCAATCAAAATTCTATGATTAATGCGATCAAAAAACCTTTGAAAAATCTGTAAACACTTAAAACTGTAGCGTGTTTTTATTATATACATTGAATTATATTTTTAATATGGTTTTTAGTAAGTAAGCCATGAATATATTTTTGATGTGATTAGCAACGTAAATAGAGTTGTCAGTATATTATATATACGAGAAATGATGTGATAAATCGTTTTATTAATTTTTTAATGTTGTAAATTAAATTAATGCAATCTGGTATTGTATTTTATTATATACAATAAACATTTTTATTAAAATTATTATGGCTATTCAATATATGAAAGCTATAAATTGGTGACCCCGACGTGATCAAAAATTGTATTGTAAAAATATTGCGATACCCCAATCTATGATCTTGATATCCCCAGAGTGACCCCGATACCCTAACGGAGCAATTTACAAGGAGATGCAGGTCTTATTTTAAAAAAGAAAAAAAAACAATAAATTAAATATTGGACTATTAAGGTAGATTTTATTGACATATGTCACTTGACATATTTATACATTTAATATTTTTTGCAATTGTACCTCACTACTCCCTTATTTTCCCGTACTTTCCCTATTAAATTATTAATCATTAACCAAACGCAATGGTTAATGATCCAGACGAGACAGTACCTTTGGCCATTCAGACAGTGAACTGTAAGATACCACAATTTTTGGCCGCTGACCCAGAATTATGGTTTGCGCAATTAGAGACAATTTTTTCACGGAATCGAGATTTGTCTGAAAAGACAAAATTTGAATTAGTCGTATCTACCTTAGCTCCGGAAGTGGCTGTAGAAATACGCGATTTAGTTATTAAACCACCTTTAGAGTTTCCCATTGAAAAACTCAAGTCAGAAATAATTTTAAGGACTTCGATTTCAGAGCAACGGATGTTAAAACAAATTTTGACTGACAAAGAAATTGGTGATAAAACACTATCACAGTTTCTTCGTAAGTTGATGCAGCTTCTGGGTGCTAAGAAATTAGACGATAACATAAGGAATTAACTAAAATTATTTCAACTACTCTTAGGTCTCGTTCTCCTTCGAGAACAAGATCAACTTCAAATAAGAGTAACAACCAAAATTCAGATTTGTGTTGGTACCATTATAATTTTGTTGATAAAGCTAAAAAATGTGTTCAACCATGTACTTATAAACCAAAAAACCCATAATTCCAATGGAAGTTGCAACTGGTTCATTGGAGGTTTTACCTAGTTTATTTTATATTTTTGATATAGATACTAGACATAAGTTTTTAATCGACACAGGTGCAGCAGTTAGTATTTTAGCTATCAAATTCAAATTAAATCCAATGACTCTTTTAGCAGCAAATGGTACACATATCCAAATTTATAGATATCAAACTGTTAAAATCAATTTAGGGTTAAATAAAATCTTGTCTTGGCGTTTTATCGTAGCAAAAATAGGAAATTCAATTATTGGTGCGGATTTCTTAAAAAACTATCATTTGATAGTTGATCTAAATAATAATAAGGTTAATAGATTCTAAATCTTTCAGCTTTTGCAGTGGTGTTTCATCAAATATTTCTAAAATATCTCCAATTTTATTAAACAGAAATTTAGACTCTTACAGCAAATTATTAAAGCTTTTTTCCAAATTTAACTCTACCATTACAATTGAATGTTAAAGTTAAACACAATGTAACTCACTGCATTACAACTGAAGGATCACCTATATTTTTTTAAACCTAGACGCCTTTCTCAAGAGAAAATTAAAACAGCAAAAATGGAATTTCAGAAATTATTAGACCTTGGTTTTGTGAGACCATCTAACAGCAATTGGTCTTCACCTTTACATATAGTGCCCAAGTCCGATGGTTCTTGGCGTCCTTGTGGAGATTATAAAGCTTTGAATAAAATTACCTGATTGTTATCCAATTCCACATATTCAGGATTTTACAAACAATTGTTTTAATTGTAAAGTTTTTTCTAAAATTGACCTTATTATAGCATATCATCAAATCCCAATAGATCCAAAAGATATTTCAAAAACAGCAATAACGACCCCTTTTGGTCTATTTGAATATTTATGGATGGGTTTTGGTTTAAGAAATGCTGCTCAAACATTTCAAAGATTTATTGATAACACTCTTAGAGGTCTAAAGTTCTGTTTTGCATACATAGATGATATTTTAATCTTTAGCAATAATCAGGAGGAACACCTCATGCATTTAAAACAAATCTTTGAACGTTTAGATAGTAATGGTATTAAAATTAATCCTGATAAGTGTAAATTTGGTGATGAGGAAATTACTTTTTTAGGCCATACAATTTCATCATCAGGTATTATACCTGCACAAAATAAAATTAAGGCAATTCTAAATTATCCTCAACTAACAACACATCGTTCCTTATTACGTTTTCTTGGAATGGTCAACTTTTATCATCGTTTTTTAAAATCAGGTGCGAGTATTCTAACACCGCTGAATGATTTTGCAACAATTAACAGAGACTCTAAAGATCTTCCTTGGACGCAGTCAACCACTGATGCTTTTGTTAAAATTAAAGAAGTGTTAGGCCAACGATCAATTTTGGTGTTTCCTAATGATAAATCTGAGACTAGCATAATGGTCGATGCTCCAGATTTTGCAGCAGGAGCAGTTTTACAACAAGTATCTGCTGATGGTATTCAACAACCAATTTCATATTTTTCAAAAACTTTTTCGAAAACAGAAAGAAAATATAGTACTTTTGGTAGAGAATTATTGGCAATTTTTTTAGCCGTCAAGAAATTTCGTTACCTGATAGAGGAACAAGAATTTTTTATTGTAACAGATCATAAACCATTGATCTCAGCTTTCAAACAAAATTCTACTCATTATTCGTTACGAGAAATGAGAAACTTAGCTTTTATATCTCAATTCACTTCAGACATCCGTTATATTAAAGGATCCTCGAATAAAGTGGCAGATGCTTTATTGAGAATTGAGATAAATGAAATAGTAGATTCTTTAAGTCAATTAAGCGACTTACAGCTCTTTGATGAAGAGTTACAAAACTTACCGATTTCTAACAATACAAATTTGATTCTGGAACCACGACAACTACCGAATTTTTCGCAGTCTATTATTTGCGATGTTTCTCATAACATGCTACGTCCTTTTATTCCAAAATCATTACGTAAAACAATTATTGACAAGTTCCATTCTTTAACACATCCTGGAATTAATTCAACACAAAAACTTGTATCTATGAACTATGTTTGGCCAAATATGAAGACTGACATTGCAAATGTCGTAAAATCTTGTATTGATTGTCAAAAAAACAAAACTCATAGACACACTAGAAGTCCAATTCAAAATTTTGATTTACCTAAATTTCGTTTCGAGATTATTCATATCGATTTTGTAGGACCTTTACCTAATTGTAACGGATATCGTTACCTCATGATCGGTGTTGATTGTTTTACAAGATGGCCTGAAGCTATTCCTTTACAAGATATTACTGCTTTCAGTGCTGCTAAAGCATTTTTGAATATTTGGGTTTCCCGTTTTGGAGTTCCAAAAGCTGTAGTAACAGATCGTGGGAAACAATTTCACTCGAATTTTTGGAATGATTTTAGAAAATTAATAGGTTTTGATCATAAATCTACTACTTCATATCATCCACAATGTAATGGATTAACTGAAAGACTTAATAAACAAATTAAATTATCTATTAAAATGTCAAAATTAACACCTAATTGGGTTGATTCGTTACCTTTAATTCTCTTAAGCCTTAAATCAATTGTTAAAGATCCATTAAATGCCACGCCTGCAGAATTTGTTTATGGTACTACTTTAAACTTGCCTGGTCATTATCTGAAGTATGATGATCACATTGTACCGACGGATTCAAATTTACCGTTGTTTTTAACGAAACTAAGAGAAACCATGAACGTACTTTGTAAAACGAGCGCAATTTTTTCATTAACCCTGATTTGACAAGATGTTCGCATGTTTTTATTCGAAATGACCATGTTAAAAAGTCTTTGGAACCTACTTTTTCCGGACCTTTTTTGGTGATTTCTAGAACTTCAAAATTTTTTATAGTTCAATTTAATGACAAGCAAGACTCCAGCTTATTTAGAATTGTCAACAATTTCATCTTTGAGTTCTATATTAAAACCCACTACTGCTGCGCCCGTTACTAAATTTGACAAAACTAAAAAGACAGTTTCATTTAACCATTGCGTGTATTTTAGTGATTAATGTGTAGCGTGTTTTTATTATATACATTGTATTATATTTTTAATATAGTTTTTAGTAAGTAAGCCATGAAGATATTTTTGATTTGATTAGCAACGTAAATAGAGTTGTCAGTTAAGTATATTATATATACGAGAAATGATGTGATAAATCATTTTATTGATTTTTTAATGATGTAAATTAAATTAATGCAATCTGGTATTGTATTTTATTATATACAATAAACATTATTATTAAAATTATTATGGCTATTCAATATATGAAAGTTTTGTAACAATCGAAAGGTCGTGTCGTCTCGTTTTAATATTTTATATAATTCCTGTTTTAAAATAATATAATAAGTGTTAATATAATAAATTAATAGTTTAAGTATTGCTACTCAGTGTTATCTAGTGTATGTGTCTCTAAGATGAGTATCAAGTAGTTTATAATTTGTTACAATAACATAACCTATTACACTGCAATAATAATAAATGCTTACATATCATATGACGTTGCAAATTTAAATAATTAAAATGCACTGTTTTACTTGAATTTAAAGTCTAGCACGGGCCGCCGTAGCTCAATTGGTGAGACGTTTAATCCTAGCTGGCGAGCCGGAGTTCGATTCTCGTTACGGGCAAACATTTTTATATTTTTATATTTTACTTTATTTAAATACTTGTTACTTTTCACATTTTAATCCTAACCCACTCTTCCATTTACTTTCCGAGGTCTTTTTCTGTGTGTTAAATCGTTAGCCACCACAATAGACCCTGTGGTGTGAAGTCAAGTGTCCCTGTTTTTTTATGTTATCAATAGTTTAATTTATAAAATTTATAAAACTACAGATATACAATAAATAAATATGCCGAGCAATAATGAACGACCAAATACTCGCCAACGTATCAGCAAACAAACATATTCAAATAAACAGATAACCGGTAATTCGCAAAATCTGAATGCAAGCAAAAACATAAGTAATATAAGCATTGTTTCGGACAGCGAATGCAAGAACAAAGGAGATACAGATGTACTGACAGAATTAAGAAATAAGTTAGCAGACGTCGAAAATACAAAAGAGGCGTTAATAGAACAACAAAATACATTGCACAAAGAAATACGGTCGTTACAACTTCAAATGAAAGGCAAAGATGAAGCTATTCATATATTAAAAGACACTCTTCAAAAATTTCAAGCTAAACAACTGAAAAATGTTTTTACTCAAACATTACCTAAAATAAAAAGCAATATCAATGTCAGTATTCAAACTGAAAACGCAGTTAAGGAGTACAAGAAATCCTATACTGACGCAGTCGTTCAAACACAAAACAATGAAGATATTGAAAATAATAAAACAAAACTACAAGTTAAAAAAAACGCAAGAAACAACTCTAAAACCCAAACAATAACATCCTTAGATAATGACTCCATAACAAGTATAGATCCACGCATATCAAAAATGGAGATAATATTACAAAAGCAAATAGATCGACAACCAAAACAAACTATTCTAACATTTTAATACTTGCTGATAGTTATGGCAAAAATGCTGTTGAATTATTAAGTACATATCTACCAAAAACAAATTACAAAATTAGCACCATAATAAAATCAAACGCTACATTCAAGTATGTTGTAGAAAATCTTGAAAAGCATATACACACTTTTAGTAAAAAAGATTATTTAATTTTATTTGCCGGTGAATCAAACGCTATACACAATGAGAAAGTATCATATAAAGAATTAGAGAACATTAGAAACGTAAGCCGTCATACTAATGTTTTAGTTTTAGGATGCCCATACACAAATCAAAAAGGATTAGATTCATTTATATATAATCATAATTTAAATATGGCAAAAACCATTCATAATGCAAAATGTAATCATGTTTCATATGTGGACACAAACAGTATTATAGGAAAACACTTCAAAACTAATTTTATTGAGTTTCACTATGCAGCCAAAAGGGTAATTATCCACAAAATTAGCCAACAGATTCTAACTGATCAAATAATTTCAAATAATGCAGGTTACAGTAATGATAACGCACATATAACAGAAAAACGCATATACATAGAGGGGTAGTTATATTTGCTAAAACAACACTAAATTGTACAGGAATACCACAAATTGTCAATCTAACAATAGAAATGGAAATAGAATGTTGCGCCATAATCATCCAATCACAAAAACTTTGCGTTGTATCCGTATATAGACCACCAACCGGTAATTTTCAAACTTTTATACTTCGATTAGAACAAGTTTTAGATTATGCTACTAAAATTGCAGATTCTATCATATTATGCGATGACTTAAATGTTGACAATTTAATAAATAGTACAAACATTATTATGCTTCGTGATTTATTTAATTCATATAAATTAATCAATAGATTCTATGAACCAACACGAATATGTTGTGACAAAAACGGAAAAATACCTTCAACAGGAATAGATTATATAGTTGCAAACTTAAATATAGACAACTTTACGTGTACTGTTATCACTTGTTGCCTAGCAGATCACCTGGCACAACAAATATGCTATATACATCAACCAAATCATATTGATAATACATTAGGCAAAAAAGTACAAGTACAAAACAGAAGTATAAGTGAACATAATTTAAGTAAGTTTTCAACATTTGTTAAAACTGAATCAAAATAAATTTCAGATTACAGAATGTGTTGACAAATCTTTTCAGAACTTTATGGAGTTTTTTTTAGACAATTTCGAAAACGCGTGTCCACTTATTACCAGAAACACACGGTTAACTTATAATGTAAAATGGATTTCACAGGATCTAAAACAATCAAGCGAAAAACTTAAGTTTCAATATGCAGCCTTAAATAAGAGTCCAAGTCATGAAAAAATAAGGCATATAAAATTAACAAAAATACACACAGACAGTTAGTAAAAACAACAAAAAGAAAATATTTTGAAAATATAATAGATGCTTCTGAAAATAAAATTAAATCAATGGGGAAACTAGTTAACACCGACTTAAAACGTAATATAGAAAAAAAGGATATTGTAATAAATATTAACGGAGTAACCACAAAAAACCAAAGTAAAATAGCAAATGCTTTTGGAATTCACTTTTCAACAAATGCGAGTAAAAAGATTAAAAACCAGTTTGGACAAAATGACGTATCGGTTTGCACTACTTCTGACTTCCATATACATACAATGGCAGTATATGAACTTATCAGAAGTAAAATCAATAATACATAATTTAAAAAACAAGCAATCGACCGGCCCAGATGGAATATCGATTAAAAGTCCTAAAATTTGTATGTAGCGAGATTGAAGAACCACTAACACTATTAATTAACCAATCAATAGTGCAAGGAGTATTTCCTTCAGCACTTAAAACCGCTCGTGTTGTTCCAATTCACAAAAAGGAATGCGAAGATAATATAGAAAATTACAAGCCGGTATCTATCCTGAATACATTATCAAAAGTATATGAACAAATAATTTCACAGAGGATATGGAACTTTATAGAAAAATATAATTTACTTAATATTAACCAACATGGATTCGTAAAAGAAAAATCAACAGAAACCGCTACTTTTAGTTTTATTGAACATATACACAAAACCGTAGACGATAATTACATGTGTGCCGGATTATTCTTTGATTTGTCGAGTGCCTTTGATATTTTAAATATTAATTTAATTGAAAACAAACTCTGGAGTTTAGGTATCAGGGGATCGGCATTAAATTTAATCAAGTCATTTTTAACTCACCGTAAATTATATGTTAATGTAGGAAAATGTAAGTCAAGTATATATGACAATCCATTGGGTGTAGCGCAAGGACCCACTTTAGGTCCATTAATATTTATTTTATACATGAATGACCTTGTAAAGTTTATTACAACTGGTTTTGTGATCAATTTTGCAGATGATATTTCAATTATTGTAAAAGGAAAATCAGCTGATGAACTTCAAATTAAAATAGCAACTGCAATAGAGGAAGTAAAAGAATGGTGCAAAAATAACAAACTAATTTTAAACAGAGAAAAAACAGTAAGTGTGCAATTTTTCAAAAATAGAACTTCAACAGTAGATATCCCATTCAAAACCGACAGTACTAAATTCTTGGGTTGCTTCATTGACTCTGAACTTAAATGGACTAACCACATAGATTATATAAATAAAAAACTGAGCAGTGCATATTATGCAATTTCAAAATTAAAAAACACCCTTTCCCATTATTATCTAATGCAAATGTATTATTCTTTAGCCTATCCTCATATGGCATACAATATTATTGCCTGGGGAAAATCTCAAGAATCAACCAGAATACAAGTCGCACAAAAACGACTGGTTAGACTAATTTACAATATGGATTATCGCGAAACTTGCAGACTAGTTTTCAAAAACAAAAAAATACTGCCATTTTATTGTATTTATATTTATAAATGTGGAACTTACGTCTACAATAACCAGCTTATGTTTGGGAAAAACTCTCAAAACCATGACCACCTAACAAGGAACTGCAACAACCTGAGAATTCCACTTCACAGAACATCAACATATAAGAAGTCACCATCTTTATCATGCATTGACATTTTCAATAAAATCCCAAATAATATAAAAATGTGTAAAAGCAAGACTAATTTTAAATTTAAATTTAAGGAATACCTTTTGCAAAATTGCTTTTATACATTAGATGAATATTTCTCTTCTTAATTTTTTTTTTTTTTAATTTATCACCTATAAATACTTTATTTTATAGTTATATAACTATGCTATATTTATATTATTGTACTATATTTTAAAATTGTATTATTGTAATTTTTATTGTTTTAATATGTGTACTGACTTGACAAATGTCATAAACCTGTGATCATACTTGTCGAATAAATTATTATTATTATTATTATTATTATTATAAAACTGTTGATTTGAAAGGCATTTAAAAGCTCATTTTTGTAACAAAGAAGATTTGTAAGAGTAGAACGACCTTCACAAAACTCATGTAGCTGTTCCACTAAAATGCTTTTGCACATCCCCATTGTATTTGAATAGTCATTTGCATATACTTCTATAATTAGTAATATCGTCCTTAGCTCCAGATTTATGCAAAGGCATAATGTAGCTATGTTTCCAAACTTGAAAAACTTGGCTTCTTTGAAGCCTCAAAAAGTAAAAGCAATGACGTAGAAATTAAATAAAAACTATATTTTAACAGAATATATAAAACACCGTCCGGTCCAGAGCTAAAGTTACATTTAAGGTTCTCAATCATTTTATATATATATATCCAACAGACCAACTAAAAATACTTTATGTAACACGTTTTCCTTAAAGTTGAATAGAGTTAGATAAAATTGTGTATCGTAAACAGAAGAAAAAATTCAGCAAAACTATTAAGTCATCTCCATTACTGCAAGTTTTTTGTTTATAATACACTGTAGCTGAAAAAGCATTTGTTTTTCTAGTGTCACTAGCAAATTTCCAAAAGTGTATAAGGTTACTTTAAATGTTAATTACTGTTCGAGTAATATATTGCTTGTATATACATGTACTAAGACTTTTCTTGAAGATTTATAACGTTAATGAACAGTTTTTTTGGGTCTAGTACGTGAAATTAATTCTTTATTGAACCAAACCGGAAAATTGTTTCCGCGTCACAGGTTTTAGGGACAAAACAGTCAATAGCAAAATGCAACACAGAGGCAAATTTAAAATCATTAAAAACATAATTACACATTAAAATATCACGGCCAGTATCACATTTTACATCTATCACATACGCACTATGATGTTGGCTGAACAAAACATCCACAGCATTAATCACAGAAATATCACAGATATTGGAAAAGCATAAATCTAAGAACGCACCACCACCATTAGGTATAGAAATATAAAGGGCACAGTTTAGGAACTCAAAATAGTTGGCAATAAAATGAGCAGGATAACTATCATTACAAATAACACTTATGCCTAACTCATACCGCTGCGGTAATAATTTTAATGCGTAATTATGTACAACATTTTTTCTTGATTTTTTTTTTAATTTTTTAAAAGATTATTTGACTTTTTTTAAACTCATTCCAAAAGTTTAACAAAAATCTTTTGTCGCTTGAACCAATTTTAGGCAATTTTACTCTTTGTTTGATAGTTTCTGCGCTTGCTTTTAAACCACACCCTAGAGTGTTTATAATATTTTTTGTTAATATAAAAATAATATTAATTTTTAATGCATTTTTTGCCTAAAACTTTTGTAAAAAATTGTTTCTAGATAGACTTTTCTACTGCCGATGTGCACTACACTGACTATTTTCCATGTAAAATTGTCCCCAGAATTCAAATTCAAACCCTCAAAACCCAAATATTCAGAACAAATTTATACTTTTTTACTAACTTACATCAAAATACGTCAATTCGGCGGTTAAAAAATATCTAAAAAAATTTCCTTTTTTCCCAGCCCACTAAGAACAAAAAATTGGTTTTATACCTTTTTGGCTTATAGACAGGATAAAGACTTGAAATGGTGCCAGATTTGGGTTCTATAGAAAATTTCTGATTAATTTCAATAACTAAACATTTTTTTGAGTTAAAATTGCGATTTTAGTTAAAAAAGACAAAAAACTAATTAAAATCTTAGATTTTTTTAAGAGTTTTATATCTTCATGAACCAATTAAAAAACTAGTTATAGAAACAGAAAAAAAAAATATTAAAGCAAATTTCTCGACACCCCCTCCCCTTTGCTCTGGTCCGTTTGAAATAGCTACTGCCCATGAATGATTTAATAAAACAAATAAAAAAAAAATTTGTTCTTAATATCAAAACCATAAATAATACAAAACAAAATACGAAGATGGCATATGAGTATCGATAAACAATGACGCAATTACAAGATATGCTTTTGCATTAGAACCATACGATAGACAGCAGCTCATGTCGCTCTATTTTTAAAGTGTAATTTCTGCAGTATAATCAATAGCTTGTTTAATTATTTTGTGATATAATTGTGATACTTGTGCCATTATGTGTGTTAGTAGTAAGATTTGATTATCGGGGATCCTCTTATCATAAAATTTTAACCTAAACGTATGCTGGAGAAAGACAAAAACTGGATTGAGAACATAAAATATATATTTTATAAACGCTATAATTTTTATCACTTTCAATATTATTCCTATTAATATATAATTTAACATTTATTAAATAATAATTTTCCTTTATCCGTGGTCTTCCTCTCTCTATTTTTTTCTCGCGTCACCATTCAATGACCCTTTTGGTGTGAATTTTTATCCCGTATCATATCATATCATATCCTTCATCTATCTATTTAAAACACTGCGCTATTGTTTTTATTTTATAATTTATATTGTGTTTTGTCTATAAAAACAAATATTTACTGTGTAATAGTTCCGTCAGTAGCTTTTAATATGGGTACAAAGATTACGGATCTAAATATGAAACAAATTAAACATGAATTAAGTAAGCTAGGTTTGACTAAATCCTGTAACAAATCGGAAGTAGCTAATCGATTAAAATTAGCCATTGATTCTAGTTTTATATCAGAAGATGACGAAAAACCGTCAATCATTATAAAAAAATTACCTCATCGTAAGAGAAAATATTCAATGTTTCGAATAATAAATAAAATAAATGAAATGAAATGGAAAAAACCATTCAATTTTTGCGAATGTCTTTGACTAAACTAAGGAAAACAATTCATCATAAGAAAATCAATGACATTAAAATAAGTACAAGTAATTCAAATGTAAATCAAGTAAATGTCAGTCCTGCTGCTCAATACGATAACACTAATACTAACAGTATCAACAATGACACTCTAAATGATGCCGCTACTGAACCTCTACCGGACAAAGTAATTAAAAATAAAAATAAAATTGAATTTGAGCAAATTATTAATAATGTATACAGTAATAAATACTCAGATGTACAAAGTGTCAAACGGCGTGTGTTAGTGCTAGCATCTGATCATGGTCGCCACATCAGTGCAATACTCCGTAACAAATTAAATGACAATTTTGAAATTACTGGAACTATAAAGCCAAACGCTAGATTGGAAAACATTACCGACGATATTGATAAACAGATATCGAATTTTACAACAATGGATACAGTGATTATTTTTGGAGGTGAACATAGCGATGATGCAAGCAGTCCTAGCTTAAAGATAATAAGATCTCTTAAAGATCAACTCCGCCACACCAACGTTATTGTTATATCTTCCCCATTTTACTATTGCATGCTTTATTCGAATCAAATATTATAAATGCTCTAGACATGTTTTGTCCTAAAAATCAAACAAAAATTCGAAACAAAAACAGTCCTTGGATAACTAAAAATGTTATTGATGCTAGAATTAAACGCGACAAAATATAATATAAATATAAATATTTTAAAGTATCAAAATTTCATTCTAGTTGGGACACCTATAAAACAAATAGAAATTAAGTTGTAGCTATAATTAAACAAGAAAAAAGAAATTACTTTCATCAAGAGATCGACAATAATAAAGATAACCCAAAAAGAATGTGGAAAACACTTAAACAACTTAATTAAAACGAGTAACAGTAATTCTTCTATCAATATTACTTTTGATAAATCAATTTTTTGTAACACTTCCGATGCGGAAAACTTCAATCATTAGTTTATTGATAGTATTAATCAAACTGTACATGAAATCGATGCTGGTGCTATAGAAACATATTCATTTTCTGGCCTAACAACCCATATTTATCTAGAAATGTTTAACAAAATTACATACAAGGAATTAAAGGAATTAGATAATAGCATTAAAAATAAATCTAGTCGAGATGATATCAATATCATACCGTTACCTAAAATTAAAGACGCAAAAACTCCTGAAAACTTTAGAGGAATACACATGTTACCAATAATAGAAAAGATTCTTGAAATTGTAGTTTATAATCAACTAACAACACATTTTGAAAATAACTCTATACTTCACTATCGTCAATCGGGATTTAGAAAGTATCATTCTTGCGAAACTGCAATTCAATTTCTTGTTCATGAGTGGAAAAAATATCTTGACAACAGCGAATATATTATAGCTCTATTTATTGACTTCAAGCGTGCTTTTGAGACAGTTAATAGGGAACTTTTATTAAAAAAGTTATTTCACTACGGAATTAGGGGTGCAGCACTTTCTTGGTTAAAAAATTATTTAACTGATAGATTTTAATTTACTATGTTTAATTCAAAAAACTCTAGCAGCTTATTAAATCAACACGGTGTACCACAGGGCAGTGTCCTTGGGCCCTTGCTTTTTATAGTCTACGTCAACGACATAAACTATGCTTTCAAAACATCTGAGATTAAACTGTTTGCGGACGATATTCTCGTGAATACACATGGTTAAATTGTAAACAACCAAATATCTTGAATTAATAGTGATATTAGGTTATTGGAACCGTGGTTAAAAAGCAATCAGCTAGCTCTTAATATACACAAAACTAAGGCAATGATAATTTCGAATAAAGCATGCAAAATAGATGACTTAGAATCAATAATTATAGACATTAAATATTTAGGTGTAACCCTAGATAACAAATTAAATTTTAATAAATATTTTGACGTACTAATAAATAAAATTAGCAAGAAAATTGGATTTTTGAAACAAATTTCTTGCAACATAAGCGTTTATAACCGTATAGTCATTTATAATACTATAATAAGAACTAATTATCAGTACTGCTGTACGATCATGTATATGTTCAATCAATCGCAGAAAAAAAAACTACAAATCCTTCAAAACAAAGCCATGCGAATTATTTTAAAAGGCAATCGGTGTACACCTATTTAAACAATGTTGAGAATTTTGGAGTGGTTGTCCATAGTGGAGTTAATTGACTTTTACACAATGATATTTATATTCAAAAATAAAAACAACATGATGCCTACTTATTTCCGTCTTTATACCATCAAGGAATATCATTCATACTCTACCAAACGAAACAATAACTTTAGAACACGCAGAACTAATAAATCACAAACTAATATATCCATTTTATCTGATGGAGTTTAAAAATTTAATGATATTCCGGAAATTGTAAAATCAGCAACAACCGTTAGGCAGTTTATATGCTTATATTTAAAACACTTAGCAACAAAAAGAGATTAAACATTTTACATTATAATTAATTACCACTATATTTCATGTCCCGTTATTGTAATTTTAGATTTAGTTTTAATTTTAATTTTATTAGTTTTAAAATTTTAAATTTTAATTTTATACTTTGACCGTTTTATAATTTTTATACTGTATGTATACTCATGTACATTCATTGGCGATATTCGCATGTAGCATAAATGCTAAATAAACTACTACTACTACTATTAGTAGTTATAAGATTCTTTCAAAGTAATGGTACGGAAAAAAAGCTTTAAGAAGAATTCACATGCATAACTGCAGCAATTGTCAGCAAAAACATTAGAAAAACTCATTACAAAAAGAAAAATTACACCTCATCTGATGAACTCATAAAAGATGTTGAAGCCGTTTCCATGGTGAATTAGAGAATTAGAAAAGGAAGTGTACATTTAGAGTTCACGTAGTATTAACAGCTGCACATTCTTGTTTGTTTCTTTCTCCGTTACAGATACGTGTTCCCGTATAAAAAATTTGGTTTCAAAAACATTTTATCGACTATGGAGTTCTGCACCGTACAAAAAATAACAATTTTAGAAAGTTTGTATACATCCAGCTAAATTCAATATTTTGGTAAATCTTAATTTGTGTTTAACATTGCAGACTTCAACAATAAGACCATCAACGGTCATGGAACATTTTACGTAATATAGGTATAGATAAAATTCCACCTATCATTCTTAAAACATTTGCTAATAAATTAGCTTTCATTTTGACTAAAATCATACAAAAACTTAACCTAACCTAACCTAGCCTAACCTAAAAAAGGAGACAAATCTAATTCTGCAAATTATAATCCAATCTGTCAAAAATTTATTAATTTTCACATTGTCAAGTTCTTAGAACAAAGTAACTTTCCAAAACGTTTGATAGAGTATGGCATCATACAAAAACTTAACCTAACCTAACCTAGCCTAACCTAAAAAAAGAGACAAATCTAATTCTGCAAATTATAATCCAATCTGTCAAAAATTTATTAATTTTCACATTGTCAAGTTCTTAGAACAAAGTAACTTTCCAAAGCGTTTGATAGAGTATGGCATCATACAAAAACTAACCTAACCTAACCTAACCTAACCTCGCCTAACCTAAAAAAGGAGACAAATCTAATTTTGCAAATTATAATCCAATCTGTCAAAAATATATTAATTTTCAAATTGTCAAGTTCTTAGAACAAAGTAACTTTCCAAAGCGTTTGATAGAGTATGGCATTGTAACCTTGTCAACATGCTACAAGTCTTGATAAAAAACTGTAAATGACGATTGAATAAATATTTTTTTTTGCAAAACGAAGGTCTTTTATTGTTAATGTTTTATCTTAAGCGAGACTTCATAATATAGTTTTGGTCCTGTAAAAGAGATAATTTTATTTTGTTATTTATGATATAATAATGTGAAAAAAAATTTTTGCATTGAAATTTAGTAAATATGATTGACCGCTGCATAAACAATACTTTCATATAGCATATTAAACATAAACTCGTTTATAAATATAAATTTTTTGTTGAATAAGACTTTTATTAAATAAAAATTCAATTATGTAGTTTTGTATAATCTTCAGTGGTGCTATTGTGTTGTCATAATCTGATCCCCAAAATTCTATTCCGTTACGTAATAATGATTTGTACACAATTATTTTTGTTTTGTTTCATTAATTAGATATATTATTTTACAAACTTTAAACATGTATTTTCCATTTAAGGTTTTTTTTCAATTTCTATACCAAAGATTGTTCCCAAATTTCTATGGAAGCGTCTTTTAAACCCGCATTTGTTAGAGAAAAAGCTATAAATTTTGTATTATTATGGCACAAAACAAACACTTCGCAGGACAGTCCTGAATGTGTTTTTTCGTGCTAGAGGCAAAATATGTTTCTAATAAAATGTCACAAAACGAATTCACATACTTCAAATATTCACAAACCATACAATATTATTAATATTTAAAATACCTGATAGCTATATAAATTTTATAACATTATAAAATTAAAGCAAATGATGATAAATGCACATAATATATTCTATCTCAATTTGCCTCTCAATATTATTTCATGGATTTTATTACAGCCATAAACTAAACAATACCCCTTAGAAAATAGACATTCTTTAAAATATATATGCTGACCTTATTCTAGATGAAACAGGAAACTTCTAAAGGGTCGCCAAACTACGCAATAACAACGTATTATCAAAAGAGGCCCTCTTAAGGAGAGCTCTACACAAAGTGTTGAAAATTATTGACTCAAGTTGAAACGTAAGCAAAAAATCGGAATTTATAACATCGAACACTCCGGAGAATAAAATGGATTACTACAATATATAATACTAATTTAATCAGTAATAGTGAAATTGAAATTCCGCCACAGTTTTATTATAAATATAAAATATACTTACTAAATTTTAGCGAATTAATTTAAAATCACTGAATTGAACTATTCTCACTTTGATTATAAAAACGTCTAATATCTGTAATAAATACTAACAAACTGTGTGTTTTATGATATTATTGAACATTGAAGCGGGCGGTACTATTATAATGACATCATTTATTCGATGAAACATAACTGATGTAATTGTGTAGTAAATAAATAATATTTATTAAAATAAAATTACTAGTGAGTTTTCAAAACGTAGCAAATATTATGTAGACAAGTAAAAATAATAGATTAAAAATATTAAAATTAAAATATTATTTAAATATGAAAAATACTTCTTTGTATGTGACGTGATAAGCTATCAATTTAATATTTCTATTAAATCGGGTTTTGCTCTCACTCAATCACCTCACCCTACTTGCTTTAGTTTCAAAGCTAGGCTAATGTGTGATTAGTTGTTGATGACGGCTGTTAACTGAACCAGAAATAATTTACACTTGCTACTACGTTAACTAAATATACTTAAATAAATTTGTGTTTGATCATAAAGTTTTTTTAATATTTGCTTTACTTGATTATTCTATGTTTATTTTAAATTGTTTTTGAATCATTCAAATTGGTTCAATAATATATTTAAAAAGTTTCATTAATATGGAAGCTTTTATTTAATAATAAAATTATAGAATCTTTATTACCAAACTGTTGATATATTATAAAGTTAAATAAAAAAACATTAATTATCAAAAGTTTTATTTTAAAGTTTAGTACACTTACGCTGTCCTTCCTAAAAATAAAAATAAATTTATATTAAAAATATTATATTCAACTCGGAAATTAAAATGAGATATTTGAAATATTTTAAACGCTTTTTATTATTATTTTTCGAGGCTGTTCTATGTGTTTTTTATGTTGTGTAAGATTAAGTTTATTTATGGCGATCGAAGTTGAATAAAAACGTGTAAACGGATGTATATTCAGACATTTATCAGAGTGGGAAAGTAAAATAAAAATATTTTCAACTTCATTTCAAAAGCAATATTTGCAGTGAATAGAACGAATTTAGATAATTAATAATATAATGTCGTCAAATAGCCAATTACCGTTTAACTATATTAATTTAAATAGATTAACTCAACGCACTGGATATCATATAATGCAGACTAACGGGCAACGAATTTATTCATCACCAGCACCCATTAATCCTCCACCAAAAGGATGTGAAATATACTTTGGAAGACTCCCTCGAGATGTATTCGAAGATGAATTAGTTCCAATTTTTGAAAAAATGGGAAAAATATATCAAATGCGTCTCATGATGGATTTTAATGGATTGAATCGCGGATTCGGATTTGTTACATATTTTAAACCGGACATTGCCAATGCAGCTGTTACAGTATTGAACGGATTTTCAGTCAGACCTGGAAAACAAATTGGCGTATTCAAGAGTCTTAATAATTGTAGATTATTTGTTGGTGGTTTGCCACTTGATAAAACAAAACTCGATGTATATGAAGGCTTATCACAGTACGTGGAAGGTATTAAAGATATTATAATGTATTACTCCCATGGAAATAAGAATTTGAATCGTGGATTTGTTTTTGTTGAGTTCTATGAACATCGTTTAGCTGCGATGGCTAGGAGGAAATGTTGCCCAGGATCGTTGGTTTTATGGGGTGTACCTATTTTTGTAGAATGGGCCGATCCAATACCAGAAGTTGATGAACAAGTTTTATCGAAGGTATTTATTTTTATAATTTAACTTAGGGCCGGTTTATTCATCTGTTCTGTAAGTTATTGATTAGTTACGTGTTCAATAAACTTATAGGTCACTTATATAAAATTTGGGAGTATTCATCCCATTTTGTATGACAAGTAATTACTGCACGCTTATAATGTTTTTATACGGCTAGTACAACTTAATTGAAAAAGATATCTATATACATATCTATAAGACAGACAGAGATAGACTTACTAAAAAGAAAACGATTGTGGTACTACTGCTTGTTGTTATTTGTTTGTGGTTACATTCATGTAAAACAAAACGGCATAAGGTTATGTTTTTTTAGTTTTTTTTACTGACGGGCCAAAGTAATCTATATAATTTATCTGTCTTGTAAATTTAATTTGAGGACAGGTTGTCACTATTGACAGATGAATAAACATTTTATCATGGCAATCTTATCAGTAATACGATTGTTGTAGGTGAAGAAATTGTATTTAAGAAATTTGAATATTGATTTAAGTAATGATGAATTATGGAAGCACATTACACAAATTGTTCATTCGAAAAATATCATAAAAGTTCATAAAATATTGGATTACGCCTTTATGCATTTATCTTCCAGAACAGCAGCAGAAGAAGCACTAAATGCAATGCAAGGTAATTTTAACGTTTTTTATTTAATTTTTTATAAATTACATTATTTTGAAGGAATGCTAATAAATGGTGAACCGGTCGAAGTCTCTTGGGCTCGTCCAATATCATATAGTAAAACTATGAGAACCGAAAATCTTCCAAAACATTTTTGCGTGTAAGAATAATCATTTATATTTATTTAGATATTTTATTTTATATTACTTTTTTTTAATTCTAGATCATTACCACCAAAATTTAGAAAGATGATGAAGATGCATAAAACAGAAAAATTGACTAATTCTACAAATTCCGTTCACTCTGGTAGTTTTTCACCAAGCAGTTCCAATGCCAATAACAATATTAATCCCAATGTTGTGGTACCTCCACTATATAATCTAATTCCTGTAAGTAATGTTTATTTAAATATCTTAAAGTTATTAATTTTTATATATTTTTAGTATTTGAATAATGAAATGAATTATTTACTGCCAAATCCAAAACCGCAGCTACCACTTGGATTTTCAAAACCCGATCAGTATTACATTCCTATGAATCTTGGAATCAATGATGTGCTTTATTCAGGACTTTTCTAAATTTGTAATTATAATTTTTGCATGTATGATGTTATTTTTTTATATAAATATAATTAGTTGGCATTTATATAATTGTTTTTTGTACCAACCAATTTTTTTTAACTCTTAAGAAAAGTTTACGTATGAGACTAAGTATTATTGTAATATAAATTTAATAAAAATGCGATTGTTCAGAATTGAATAAAAACTCAAATAAGAGTGGATATTTCCATCAAATTTTTTTTTTAATTTAAATATGTGATTTAAGAATAACTTAATATGTCACAACATAAAAATATCTTTGAACTTCAACAAGTAAAACCACATACGTTGAAACTATTACATTGAAAACAATTGTAAGCAGTATGCAAACATTGACTTTCAATTGTTGCGGATTAGTCTTAGGAAATAATAAAATTGGAATTTTATGTGTCGATAGTCACAAAATCTCTTGTAATAATTTCTAAGTTGTTGATAAATATTTGTTAAAATTTCTAGATCTTGTGCACCTTGATTAAACAATGTCCATGGAAGTCTTAATAGCAGATGTAAAGATCTGCAAAATTATTCAGTTTTTTTGATCGGCAATGATCAAACAAATAACTCGTTTTTGAATAGATTTTAGAAAATATGGTGTAGTATCAAATGTCAATATTCTCATACTTGGGAATAATACTTGAAGACATATATACAGATGTCTCAAAAATGACGACCGTGCTCTTAAAATCAGATTCAGTAGGCCAATCAAATTAAAAATAAAAATAAGTAAACGGATTATCACAATAAAATTTTAACAAAACGTTTTCCTTTCCTAATACCGAAAGCATGCGACATAACCTATTAGATCGCATTAAAAACAGACTATTTAAAAATAAATGTTAAATCTGTCAATTTGGTAACCAAACAACAGAAATTTAAATTAAGTTTAAACTCGGTGCCAGGTTTTCATCTTCTGCTTAAACTAAGATGATTTAAGTTTAAGCTTGGTTCAAATCAGTTTTCTGTTTTTCAATTAAAAAACTGACTGTCAGTGTAATCTGTCATAATACATTAATTGTAAGTCGGTTATGTATAATGCTCAGAGTGCAAGGAAAATCGAGACATAAATTTAAATGTCGTAAATAAAATTAAATTAGAAATTAAATAAATTTCTAAATTTTTACTTCCTACATAAAATGCATTAATCTTAGATCACTGTAAAATAAACTCAGTTAAACATTGGATTAAACTATGATTGAAATACCGGCTTTTAGAACCAACTAATTCTGATTATTATGAAAATTCGGTTTTGTTCAAACCTGAACTGTTTTTTACATATTTTTTTAAATCTTCGAACATTGTTTACTACTTTTTTAGACGTTTCTAATACTTGAAAAATCTGCTTCTATGACACATCTAAATTTGAGAGAAAATTTCAAACTGCTCAAAAATTTGTACAAAACTTTTTTGATTCAATTTTTATTATTTTAATATATAATATTTATATAAATAATAATAAAAAATAATTAAGAATGAAAACATCCACACTCAAATTTGTCAATGCAAACCTTTTTGCAACTATATTTTGATGCCGCGTAAAAATACCGATTCCGGCTCAATTGCAGCAAACCGCAATGCGTACTTACTTTTGGTGCGGTACAACTTATAAACCACGGCCTAACTAGAGCAGTTTTTATCCAGACACAGCTTCAGAATTTTCTGCTTTTTTCAAGTTGTATTTTGAGGAGTAAATTTTGGTTAAAGAAAAAAAAGTTAATAAAACAAATAATTTTTTTAATAAAAAATAATCATGATTTAAGATGCTGATAGCCAGCGCTACAAAGTAGTGGCTAAAACCACCATTGTGCATCGCTAGGAAGAGCGGGATGTACCTCTCGGCATTGCCTCACCCATCCCTAGTCTAAGTTACACGAGATATTACCTACAATATTATTTTTGATTTTTCTGTTTTTTTTTCTATATAATCTTTTATATTACGTTTGTGATTGAGTTGCATGCGTGTTTGTTGCTTAACATCTTGCAAATAATGTTATTGACACTTAGCATCTCCCATCTCGAGTTTTTCTTTATTGCACTTCCAAAAAAAAGTGTTTCGGTGTGTCTGGTTTTCTGCAGTAGGGGCAATTGTCGTGAGTCCTGATGCACGCATGCACGTTTATAATAATTTCTAAATCAGATCACGGGTGGTTTTCATGTTTTTTATTGACCCATGGTGTGACCTCCTTGATTAATGTTTTGGTCTATGCGGCTGTAGTACTGGGTCATTATAAAAGTTTGGGATTATGTAACCATCTAATGTACGTTTGTGCCGCTCTAGTAAAATAGTTTGGTGGTCGTACACAGTTGAAGTTGATCTGTCAAAACAAAGTAGATAGTTTGGTAAACATTTTAAAAAGGCGGCACATTTAAAGTGATTACATAATCCCAGACATTTATAGATGTATGTAACAAAAGATTTCTGCCTGGCTTAAGCTTTTTTGTCCTGTTTGTTTGTGTCTGACAAGTAGGACCTTACTGTAGCGAGCAAATGTATTGGAATGACTTTGCTACTACCTGTATAGCCCGTGTAAGGACAGTTCAGTAAAGATATTCCATAGTCATAACAATGTTCTTGTGATTGCTTAGTTTGACGTCCTTGCTTACCGCTCAGCTCTGCACTTTTGCTGCTAAATGTGAGCACATTGTAATGTACACAAAAGACCTCTAGACTACCAAATGAAAACTGCTAAGCCATTCTGACAGGATCGTACCTTGATTGTCTTTTTTGTCAGAGCCAGAGTCAGTTTTGGCGGTGTGGTTCTTATTTAGCTCCAAGACCATACGTAGGTGTTTGCCCAAGCAGATATGCCTGTCTCCGTTCATGGCCGCTTTGTACCTGCTTGAGTTGACTTGGATGATAGTGCTTCTTTCTTATCTAATTTTTTTCTCAATCAGATTCTTATATCTGGAACATTTCATCTACTTTGTTTTATAGCCAGTTACGGAGCAGAGGTAGCTAGACTGCTTCTGAGTGCAATTTTTAATCGTGAGATCAGTTTTACATTTGTCATAGGATTCTTCCATGCTGCAATTGGAGGTTTTGTGCCCTACCCTTTTGCACTTATATTGCACGTATAGCGGACGTAATAATTTACCTAATACTCCACCTTTTCTTTTAGCATATCTATACTGGTAATATCGTTTTCTGAGCCATTCACCTTCTTTGCGATAATCTAAACGTCTAAATCTAAAAAAGTAATGTATATTATCTCTTGATTTGAGAACACTTTTGCCATAGACGTTCAAATTTTTGAATCTGCTCTTTGATTCAAGCCTATTTTTAAATTTTAGTTGAATTTAGATTTTTGTGATGTTTTTTTTTATTATGACCTCATCAGCGTTTATCTTATGCTTTATGTTGTTTTTATCGTCTGCATACAAGATCCCTTTTTTGGTTTAATTAAAATTTGATTTTTCCCTGTTTGGGGGTATATGAATCATTTCGTTTACATGTTTGGTGCAGAAAGCAAAAATATTTTTCTAGAAGTTTCTTCGTTTTTCCTTTCTTCAGTTGTAGGATTGGTATGTACATGCACATTCTGATCTTCTTTATTACGCTGCGCAGTTTAGATAGACATTTTCTATTGAATTAAATTAAAAACGTCTTTTTTTTAACTTAAAAAGGCTGTGGTGTGCCATTTCAAAAACTTTTAGCGTCTAATTCATTTCAACAGTGGCGTATCTAGGGGAGGCAGTGGGTGCGGTCCGGACCGGGCAGCACATATTTTGGGACGACATTTTTTATACCTAGTAAAGGGTAGGCCATGTAACGTTTGGAATTTGAACTACCGTTTATTTTGTTTTTCAAAGATATAATGACATTTATGAGTTGACAGAAATTTAGTTTTGTTTGACATTTACGAAATAGGACGGTTTACATTTGAACAAAGTTGGGAAATAATAAAAAATTACTTCCAAAATGAGTGAGTAAGTCTTTTACTCAAACGGTAAGAAATTTACGAAACAAATTTGATAGAAAAAAAGTGCCTTCAACGCAGTTTGTGGCCCAATTTTTGAAGCAAGTTTGCAAAACTGGGTTTTTAGTAGATAAAACAACACGTTCTCGTCCACTGCGCTCAGCTAAAAAAATTAATGCATGCATCAACATCAACTCGTCATCGTTTTCAAGAACTGAACATTTCTCGCACTTCTCTGAGGAGAATTTTGCATAAAGACCTTGGTTTGAAGACCTACAAAGTTCAATTAGTCTAAGAAATAAAACCTTATAACCATCCGATGCGTTTTCAGTTTGCCCAATGGGATAAAGATCGTTCGGCCGAAGATGAGCATTTTATCGAAAAATCGTGTTTTCCAATTAAGCTCATTTTTATCTCGGAGGTTATGTCAATAAGCAAAATTGTCGCATTTAGGGATCTACACATCACTATTGAACAGCCTATGCATCCACAGCGAGTAAATAAGCAAGAAGCCGCCGTTACCGTCAATAGCAAACGTTACTGTGCCATGCTAAACGAATTTTTGTTTCCAAAAATTGAAGAGTATGAAATGGATGACATTTGGTTTCAACAGCACGGGCCACTACTATACAGCCAACGTAACCATCGATCTTTTGCGCACTGTTTTTGGAAATCAAATAATTAGCCAAAATGTTAATGTTATTTGGCCGCCTAGGAGCAGTGATTTGACCCCGTTGGATTTTTTTGTGGACAGACTTTAAGGATAAGTGTTACGCTAACCATCTAAAACCGAAGTAGCCATTCATGTGACTGAAACCCAAACAATCGAAAATGTGCAACTTTGAAAAGTTTAAGTGGAAACATGTAGACTAAGCGCTGGTATTGAATGCTGTTGGCATATATACTGCTAAAAAAAAATCGTATTTTTTTAATAAAGTAAATCTGTTATTTGTGGCAAAAACTGCGGTATATGCTGAACTAGTGGTCACTTTCCTTAGAGCCTAGATAGGTTTTGTTTTCTAATGAGGACATTTATGTTTCTTAAAACAGAATTGCTAAAACATCCAAAAAAACTATAAAATCACGTAAGATAATTCCTTGTTGCAGCATTATAGTTAATTTTCAATTCTTCTAGTCAAGTTTCAAAGTCAAAAACTAATACATTTATAATTGGAATTCCAATAGACATAAAATTCTTTTGGTTAACCTGCACGACTCTCTAGGATTAAAGCAGCAGCAGGTTGCGTCAGCGACTCACCGCCCATTATATGAAAAAACACAAACCTCTTAAACTTACACTGCCCGCAAAAATGTATTTAGTACGGTTCAGAATTATCACAAACAAACCATTCTAGTTTTAGAATACATAACAAAGTATAAAATAATAACCTTTTCTCTCAAGACTTAGACCCAGTGTCTCCTCAACCACAACTGAAAGCAAACCGATAACAAATAGCATTCAACGTATAACATTGTTGTATAATGCCTTAAATTCAAGCAATTCAATTAAAAGTAACAACATTCTGTCGAAAAACAAAGAGTATCTGATAGTCTTTGACAAGAACGACATAACATATGTCCAAAACGTACAAAACAAGTTACTTTAGTAACTTCGCTGCAACTATCTTTCAGCAAAACTCATCACACAATACCACTGTTAGACTACAACAAAACCAAATGAATTAAGGAAAATTAAAGAATTCTGTTTCAGTTATAACAAAGTTCAGTTAAAGTCTACGGGTCAAAAAACCTGTTGACTAATGCTCATCTGCAATACATGTTCCATCTCCATTTGATGTGATATACTAAATTAATTAAAACATTGAGTGCTTCCACAAAAACATGGAAACAGCACGCGCGTGCTTAGCAAGACAATAATTTGCTCTTTTTGACCAAACCTTTGCATTATTGGCAATGATATATGATCCCAACTGTTGTAGTTTAAAATGTAACCAATTATCTAACAGACAAGCTATTATCACTACAAATCCCGATAAAAATAGCTACCGCCAAAAAAATTGCCGTAGAAAACAAAAAACTGTAATAAATTTTAATATCTGTCAGATGACGCCAGCCAATCTACACAAGATATACCGAAAGAGAAAACGACTGAAAACATACTATTTCAACTCAAACCGTGCAGTTATTCTATTTCTGCTAAACGTAGTAATATAGTTTGCTTCAAGCTTTAAGTTAAATAATTGCTTTCTAAATGGCACATAAAAAACACAATACGACACACTTCTCTTAGCTGCATTTGTGGCCTCGCTAGTTCAGACACTAATAAACTCAATCTTACCATAGATAAATGAGCAATATATAATATGAAGAAGTAAATATTGTTAAGTATGTAAGATTTCAAATGAAATACTGTCTACATGCGATAAGAAATACTACCAAAATAACACCACAATTACGGTTGATTTATTAGAACACTTTTTATGTAGTAATATGGAAATATCGTTAAGTGAATGAATCATTCTATAATATGTATATACTGTTTTATTAATGTTTAAAACAAAGAGTTTTTTGTTTAATAAAAGTTTTAAAAAATATTTTGGCTACTTTGTATTTATAATAATTTTTAAAATAACGCAATACGGGCCTGTCATGTGTTTACTTATATACATCGGGAAAGAAGATAGATGTGTTTGGATTTTATTTACACAATTTAAATTTGATTTTCTCATATTATAAAATATAAATATATCAGTTCTCAGAAAATAATATTCAATATCAAATACAAAATAAAGTTTTTATAAATCCTGGAATTAAATTTTTTATACTGTCTGTCGATACGCGATTTCCATAAAAAAAACGTGTGATCGAACGACTCAAACCAACCACCCCACCTGACGACAACACATTTTACTCTATTTTATTTGCATTATAATATTTGTAGTGACAAGACGTATTTGTTAAAAAATTAAGTAAAAATGATGCCTGATGAGGAGAACATTCGTAATTTTGAAGATAAATTAATTGCATTAACCAAACGCACTGGATATGAAATTGTACAGAACAACGGACAGCGAATTTATTCCCTACCAGGTAGATACGAAGTTCCACCAAAAGGATGCGAAGTGTTTATAGGAAAAATTCCACGAGATGTATTGGAAGACGAATTAGTGCCAATTTTTGAGAAAATAGGCAAAGTTTATCAGTTCCGTTTGATGATGGATTTCAGTGGAATGAATCGTGGATATGGATTTGCTACATATTTTAAACCGGAAGACGCCAATTTAGCTGTAACTTTATTACATGGGTTCGCTATTAGACGAACTAAGCAGATCGGTGTGTATAAAAGCTTGGATAACTGCAGATTATTTGTGGGTGGAATTCCATCCAATGTAATTAAAGAGGATGTATTTGAAGCATTGTCGCAGTACGTAGAAGGCATCAAAGAAGTTATTATGTATCCCTCGCACAGCAGCAAAGATTTGAATAGAGGATTCATATTTGTCGAATTTCATGAGCACAGACTAGCAGCGATGGCACGTAGAAAATTGGCGCCAGGTTCGTTGGTATTATGGGGAGTACCCATTTTAGTTGACTGGGCTGATCCATTACCCGAAGTTGACAACATTATTATGTCTAAGGTAATATTTATTAATTATCAAAATTATTAATTTTAAAATTATTTTTTAAATTTAGGTAAAAAAGTTATATCTCAGAAATTTGAATACAGAATTAAGCAATGAAGATCTGCACATCCAAATAACAAAAATTGTACCATCTGAAGAGATTCTAAAAACTCATAAAATTTTAGACTTTGCTTTTGTACACTTTATAACTCGGGAAGCTGCAGAACAAGCCATGATTTTATTGAAAGGTATATTTTTTTTTTAACATAACTTTATATTTTTAAAAATGTTTTTAATTTAATTATAGGTTGGCATATCAATGATGAACCGGTTGAAGTAATGTGGGCTCGTCCTAGAATCTACAGTAAATCTTACCGAACTGCAAATCCACCTCAACATTTTTGCGTGTAAGTAAAAATTATTTCTTTGTTAGATTTTTTTTAAATTTAATTGTATTAGGTCGTTGCCTCCACGTACTAAAAAGCTGATACAAATTAACAAGAATTTAAACAGCGGCCACTCGTGTGACAGTAGCAGCCAACAATCTCCGGTTTCATCCAGGTCCAGCAGTTCGTTTAATCCAATCGGTTTATTAAACAACCCAGGTCAAATTAATCCGAATATTGGTTTGCGGTCTCAAGTATTGCTCCCGGTAAGTTTATAGTTATTAATAAATTATACTTAAATATAGTCGGTGTGCTATGTTTCAAAAGTAGCTTTTTGCGTTAGGTTTAATGGTTTATAATTGATTTGTTAATATTTTTTCATGATTAACAATAAAACAAAATTGAAAAAAAAAACGGTTGCCATTTGTTGAAATTGTCAAAACATTTTTTTTAATTGCTCGAAGAACTTAAATTTATTTTATTTTGTGCGCAACTTTTGGTCATCTTTTAAAATATCTTGCATGGATCGTAACAAATCGTATAATATTTATTACAATCGCAGCTACATTTTATTTTATATTAATAATAGTATTTCAGATTTTTTCTTTCAACAATTAACGGTAAAACTTGGCCGGGGTCTTAAAACTACATAATAGTTTTTGATTCGAGATTTTTTTTATAATTACAAAGTAAAATAGTTGCAATCATTCATAAACTATATATAATTAGGTGTAGATGGACTGAATACTATAGGCTTTCATTATCTCAATTACCGGGTTCGGTAGTATATATTATGAAATTAATTTAAAGGTATATATTCAAAAGCAGCTGTGATATAGTAACACAAGAATAAGTCCTAAAATATTAGCCCTTGTACCCGAAAAAAAAAAATGATTTATTCATGTTTTTAATTTATAGCAAAAAATTATAAAACTAAACCTTACTGCTGTCTTCCTATGCATTTATAATTTATTTTACAATCAATTTATTGTATTTGTGTTTTTGTATTCAATTCATACAATTGAAACTTTGTAAATAAATAAATGTTTTTTTATGTTTCAGTTTTTTGAGAATGGAATTAATAAGATGAATATGCTGCAAGATCCAATGATTCATCTAAGATATTCAGAAAATGTATACTGTAGAAACTTAAATGTTGCCCCTTTGTCAATGAATTTTCCTTATAATATTAATGTTTAAATATGTAATGATTAACTGCATGGTTATAACGGTCGTATGAATTACAATTTAGTAATAAAAAATTATTTGCATTTATAAAAAGACAATCTGTAGTTTTTATGATTACCTTTCTTATTTTAAATATTATTATAGCTATATTAGCACTACGTTTTGGATGTTCTGTTAAGTTGACCAAAGTACAAAGTAAAATGATTTTTTTTACAGAGGAACTGTAAAATCTTAATACAGACTGTGTTCCCCAAATGCTTATTTAAACAAAATATGTATTACTTGTATTGACGCCGTTCCGGGCAATCTTCAGAGTCGGTTTCAACTCTATAAATTAAATCTCTGCCTAAAGCAGATCACAGTAATAATGATTAAAACATGATACATGTATCAAAAAATTAATTCCAAAAAAAACAAACTGAATTTGCAAGATGCAAATGTATACATTCCTCTCGTTTTGGCTATTTAAACGGGTTTTCCATATCACCAGATCTGACGGCGCCAGACTTCTTCCTTTGGGGCTTATTGAAATGTCGCGTTTTCCGCAACAAACTACAAAACTTGCAAGTCTTGAAAGCCAATATTGAAGAAGAAATCACCAATTTGGAGCCAGATGTTTTGCAATTCAAAATGCCGTAAAACAAGCACAAATGTGCATCAACTCGGAAAGTGGTCATTTGACCGATATGGTTTTTTCAACTTCATGTCATCAATTTTACACTTTTAAATAAATTTTTCGTGAAAACAGATCCCATTTTTTTAAATTTTTTAATAAAATCATTGCCATTTCAACCAATCACATTAATAATAATAATAATTTATTTCTGCTTGATTTGTAATAAGACCAATCATAGTTCTATACTAACCGAGTTTTGTAAAAAACTGGACTCCAAGAATAGGCTAACAAAAGATGGTACAAATAAAAAAATTATATAAACGTGTCTGGCTTATAACTTTATACTTTTTGGTTCCATATCTTTATCGCCATTATTTAAAAAAATATTAAACTCTAAAGTTTTCATAAGGCACGCACCATTCACGGCTGATACACAAGTATTTTCACATAACTACCAAATAAATTTCTCCAGCGGAGCAAAAATGATTGATTTTTTTTTTAAACGGCAAAACTAGTGCAGTATCTAACCTAAATCTGTTGACCAAAAATTGCGTTTTTATCAACAAACCGTCACTGGTTTATTGTACAAATATCCAAAAATGTTTAAACAAATTATGATTTTTTTATTTATTTTGTATTTTGAGTCCTTGGGTAGTGGAGGAGCTAAGATTTTTGGGCCATATCTTTGCGGTTTGAGAATGGCCCCATCAGAAACTATTTTGAAACAATCATAAACATTTTCGGATACTAAAAGAACCTACTACGTCTATAAAAAAGTTACTAAAACTATCAAACAAGATACAGTAATAATTTATATTAACAAAAACATAGCTGATCCTTCAAATAGTATTCTAAATTGTCAACAAAAAATTACGTTTCTTTAAGTTGCTGAGACTTAGATATAGTTTACAGTAATGTGTAAAAATGTTATAACTTTGCCAAATGTACTACATTTGTCAAACACTAAATTCTATACTGTCAAAAAATGTAAATACACCTGTTAAAAAGTTAACTGTCAAAAATATTACTACATTTATTAAAACTGTCAAATAGTTTTTAGCAATGTTATAATGTAATCAAATTGTTTTTAAACTGTTAAAAATGTTATTACATCTGTCAAAAAGTTACTAAATACTTCCAAAAGTTACTAAAACTGTCAAACAATTTACTGCATTGTATTAACATGCAAATGCTTGATATGTCAAGTTATGTTCTAAATTGTCAAAAATAATATTACTCAAAAAATTATTAACAATTTCAAAAAAATACTTTTCCTGTCAAATATTGGTTAAACAAATGACATAGCTAAGTATAACAAGTAGCATGCGGACAACACCAACAGCAGCTATAGACGCAATGTTGTGCCTGCCGCCCCTCAAAATTAACGTCGAGGAGATGGCAACAATAGCAAATTTGCGTCTGAATGCAGCTAGACTTTGGCATACTGCAGGGAGAGCTGGCAAACACTGTACTCTCCTGAAAGAAGTTGTTAGGAGTTCAAACAGATAATATGTCACCCTTATTTGTGTTTGAAGACCCTACAACGTGCAAACACATAAACAAGAGGAGCAGAACGTAGTCAATAATTTGATTAGAAAATACACGGATGGCTCAAAAACCAATAAAGGTTCTGGAGCGGGAATCTTTTCCCAAGAGCTAGACCTCAAAATATCATTACCACTAAGAACTCACACGACTATCTTCTAAGCAGAAGTAGTTGGGATAACTTATGGGATTATGGAAATTGTGAACCGCAAAATATCTGGCAAGAATGTCCAAACTCTAAGAAATAATAGAGCGGTCTTAATTGCTATAAACAATCCTAGAATCACATCAAAGCTAATTTTTGAATTTTATCGTGCCCTTACTTTAGTAACTTGTAGAAATAGCTTCAAGCTGCTCTAAGTAAAAGCACATTCCAACAAAGTAGATAACATTGAGGCGGACGAGCTGGCGCGTAAATGGTCAACCGTCATGGCCTTAAATAATCTACTACAAATTAACACACACAATGCACTGAGACATTGTTGAGATGACAATCCGGGCTGTAGACAGACAAAGGAAGCAATGACTGTTCCAAACGGTAAGACAACCGATTATTACTTGCGACTGTTCAGAAAGAACTTGCAAATTATGACAAAAATCTTGACAGGACACTACCAACTAAAAAAACACATGCACACGATTGATATTGGAGACAATCCAAAGTGTTAAGAATGTAAATGAATGACGAGACAATCGAGCACGTTCTATGTACATGCCCGGCCTTCTCATAGGATAAAGATTCCATGTTGGGGAGCTGCTGGCTTGACATGGCCAATATACGGGAGAACCCTCCAAGTGTTGTACTTGCATACATCAACCATATAGGGTAGTTTAATGCCAAGACAACGGAGTGAGGTCATCACTGAAGAAGTTACAAAGAGCATAATGAGACCTACTAAAATTTTAAATTATTTAAAATGTTACTACAACTGTCAAAATGTTATTGACAATTTCAAAAAGTTACTAAATCTGTCATACAACTTACTACATTTTAATAAGATGCATACAATCTGCCAAATATGTCAAATTGTAATCTAATCTGTCAAAAAAATTACTTCATCATATTTTAAACTTTTAAAAATGTAACTACATTTGTTAAAAAGATACTAAAAAGTTACTAAAATTACCAAACAATTTATACAAATATGTAAATACACCATAAGTTGGAAGCAACTTTCCAGATCGGACCAATTGTATTCTAAACTGTTACAAGAACTGTCAAACAATTTATAGCAATAAAATATGTTGAATTGTATTTTAAACTATCAATAGTGTTGAAAGTTATTATATCTGCCAAAAAGTTACTAAAACTGCTAAACAAGTTTAAAATATTATCATAGTTTAGCAGAAAAGTATCAGATCTATCAAATAATGTTTTAAACTGTAAAACTGTTTGTAGTACCTTTGCAATTCTGTACAAGATTTCTAAAGTTAAATTTTAAACATTTACAAAGCTACTGCAGTTAATAGTTTACATATTTAATGTATATAAACATCATAAGTTGACAAAAATGTAGCAAATCTGTCAAAAAAGTAACAAAAACCGCAGAACAGTTACAGCAATATAGAAAAATGAGTTGGCAAAATTATGTAATATATCTGTCAAACAATTTATAAAAATGTTATAAATTAGGCGCAAACGTACCAAATACGTTGAATATGTTGATTGTAATTTATAACATAAGTACCTAAAAACATTAAAAATAAAAAAAGCTCCCAACAAATTTAAACTGTACGTTCTTAAATTATTTCAAAACGTTTATTGTAAAAAAAGTTGTACTGTCAAAATATGTTCTAAAACTATCATTGTTTCAAAGCAAAGTATTAAAACTATCAAATTATGTTCTTTATCTGTAAAAATATCTCAAAGTTTAAGAGTTTCTTTTACAATATAACATTAATAAGCTTCTTAAATTTATTTTTTAAATTGGTTATTGATTTTGAAAACATGTTGTACTGTTGTATGCCAAAAAATTTTGTCTCTGACTTAGTTAGTCTATATTGAGGTAGTCTTAGATGATGCCTTTGTCTGATGTTATGACTATGAATAGTAGTATTTGCCGTATGAGTGAATGTTTATTTATAAATAAAAAGCTTTCAAACATAAATTTAAAAAAGTAGAAGTTAGAATTTTTAATTTTTTAAATGTTTCTTTGCAGTTTGCTCTATAAGATAGGCTAGCCAAAATTCTTATAAGTTTTCTCTGCAAAAAAATATTCTTTTAGACCCAAGCAAATTTCCCCAAATCACAATAACGTAGGATAAATGAATAAAGATTTCCAAAATAGCACAACTTTAATTTCTTTGTAAATTTCTTAAAGCGTATATGTTTTTAATTAATTTTTTTTTGGCGTCCATGTGTATACTAAGAAATTGATTATGTAGTTGTGTTAGCATAGGTCGCTTAGAAAACGTAATTTTTTTTTCATTTGCAAAACACCATTCTTTAGCTTTTTTAAAGCATTGTTAACAGATGATAATCTTTTTAAAGATACAGTATAGTTTTGCTAAATGTAACATATTCAGAAAGATGATTTATATATAACTTCTAAAACCGGTCCCAAAATCAATCCTTAGTGAACCCCCACAGCAACATCACTAATTTTTTAATTTTTTTATTATAATGCACGGTTCTAGCCGAAAACCATTAAGTTACTAAAATAATCAACAAATAAACTAAAACTGTTAGAAATGAACAGATTTAATCTAAAACTAAACCAAAAATCTTGTCCGGATTGCGCAGCGTCAAGTTACGTTTGATAGAATCACATCCAATTATAGTTTGTATTCTTGGGGAGATCATCTATTTCTGCAAATTGCGTTTAAGTATTTGGTAAAGTTAAACCAAAAGTCACCAAAATACCTTTCTCAAGATTTTGAAATAAACGTACTAATTCCGCATAAAAAAAAACACGCATATGCAGTCAAAAAACACTTTTCATGTGGACAATACATAGCACATTTAAGCTACACTTAAAAATTGTTGAGTTTGAGTATAAACACGTATCTAAAAAAAGGACTTCTAAAGTAGAAGAAAATGCTTGATTCCATTTCCAACCGACAAGTTGTGAGACTAACTCATCACCGCATGGTAGATATTTAGGTATCTACAAACCAACAAGAATAGCGGTCTATTCTTTTTCTTGTGATGGTGTTCAAACGTTACCTATCTCGTGTCGGTCATTCGGTGGTATTTATCTCGGATCACTTGCAGCTCAAAACAGTTCTTCAACTGTTAAGCCTGTCCATTGTCTATAGTTGCGCAGCCATAATAGATTATTACGTCCTATCCATCTCTTTCCCTCGACTTTCCCTTGTATAAATATGCGTAATAGATAATTTTTGGATCTCTGATGATGTGCCTAAAGTATTTTAAATGCAAACAGCTTGCTGTTGTAACTGTAAACATTTTTGAAAATAAAATTATTATTATTATTATTATTATTCGGTTTTCCTTGTTATTATTGTATAAAACAGTTTTCTTTTGGTTCTCATTAAATTTAACACTTCTTCGTTGGATGTTTGAGTTGTCTAGGATATTTTTAGCATGCGGCAATAACATCATAGCTCAAATGCTTCCAGACAATTTATGATTGTTGTTTATAAAGTCTCGCATCCATACAACAGAGTTGACCACACGTTACTCTTGACAACCTTTTCATTAAGATAAATAGAAGTAGGTTTTGATTAGTTAAAATAGTTTTTTATGAACTAAATGCAACTCGAGACATTTTGATAAGCGCAAGGATCTTTTCGTCGGAGTTATTTCTACATATATCTATCTGCCAAAATATTTGAAGTGTTCTACGCGTTTAATAAGTTACCTTTCAGCTAGTAGCCTGCTGTTTCCAACGTTTATTTTTCCAACTGCCATTATTCATTCTCGATGTTAATCTTTAATCCATTGTTGGAGATTGTTTTGCTGACTGCGTTAAGTAGACTTTGCAAATCCTCAAAACTTTCAGCTTTTATGATAGTATCATCTGCAAATGCAAAAGTCAGTACATTGCCAACTTTGATTCTGGCTACTTGACTATAACACAACTGTTTTAATAGCCTTAGATTGTGATTGTCTAGTCCTATTTTGTGTAGACATTCAAAAAGTAATTTATGATCAACTCGGTCGAATGCTTTTTCATAGACTATAAAATAGAGATAAATATTCTTCCAAATTTTACACGTAATTTTTATAAGAGCGTTTTCTAGGTTCTTAGACCTCTTTGGAATCAAAATTGTTTATTTTCTATGTTGTTTTTGCAACGTGAATGAGGTTATGTAAGAATTTTAAGAGTATGGCTAATTAAACTAATTAGCTCAAAGTTGTTGCACTTGCTGGCTTTAGCTATAGTGATTCTAACCAGTCTACTAGTATTTAGTCATTATAATAGATTTTTGTTGAACAGTTTTGTCAGGACATTTAAGCTTTTGTCATCTAGTAGCTTGAGACGCTCGGATGGGATATTATCTGAACCTGGCGCTTTGTTATTTTTGGTCTATTGGATGACCTTCTCTACTTCGGCATTTAGCTTGCTTCTTGTCCCTACGGTTGTTGTCCTGGAAGAGATTTAATATATACTTGTCCCACTCTTTACGCTTTACGCTTATTATTTTTGTTTATAATGTTCCCCTGGAAAGGTGAAAATCGTCAAACCTCTTTTGTAGCTGTTCAATTTCAGTACATGAGTTACTGAGCCAGATTTTTTTGCTTTTCTAATTTTCAATTTAATCATTTTATTGACTTTGCGGACAAAAACACAATTTGGTCAAAACAATAAAATCCAAGTTTTAAACAGACTTAGAGCCGGTCTTTCCACTTCTCAATAAAGTTCGCCATTACTATAAAGGAGATAAATTTATTCCTAAGATTATAGAGAGCATTAAGCCTTTCCGTCTTTCCAATGACATTTATCTGGTCTATAGTTATGGGGATGATTTATCAATAGTTTTTATGTTGGCTTATTACGCAATCTAAAGAGTGAGATAACGCAAATTCTTACGTGCGTGGAAGTGAGAACGCACTAACTTGATTTGTGCTTCATTAAATAATCCTTGTGCTTCAGTCGTTGGATTACTTAGTGGTGTCAATAAATAAGAACGCAGAGAATAGCCACTATCACTCAACAATATTAAACTTTCAACTTGACCTGTTTCAAAACGCATCATAATAGTTGAATTATTAAAAATGCAACTGTCTTGAATTGCACCAGGCCATTGCATAATAAAATTATCATTTTAGCTCTCTGTACTGTACATATTGGCGCAGACAAACGACTGCGAAGCAGTTGCAACGCGGCATTGTTGCAATGCCGCGGGGTAATTTTATTTACCTCAAACACGCGCCAAGCACGCATCTATCCTTCTGAAACTGTTTGAGGTACGTTGCATTGCTGCCATTTGCTGCCGCAGCACGTATTCAAAGACACTGCTAAACGATCGAAAACAACTCAAATTCTGCCGCAGCACAGCCGCGTTGCAGCCCCTACGCGCTCGTCTGTCTCCGCCATAAGTTGATTTACTATTTGATCTAAAATATTATTTACACTTTCCCTGGATAGTTGAAATCTTCTACTAAATACTCATTATTATCCCACAAATTCATATTGTCTGCTCCGGGTCTTACAGAATATGGCTTACATTCAAGATTAACAATATCAACTAAATTAATAAATTCTTCATCTAGTAAAAGTTCCAAATCTTCAATTCCACATGTTAAAGTTTATAAAAGTTTGTACAATACTATAGGTTACCTTGTCGATAAATATTTATGGTCTGCTTCAACTGTCAAATAACTTATCGATTAGATAAACTAACTTATAGAGAAGATAAGAGTTATGGGTATATGGAAATACACTGTTTCTAATAATCGATAAGATAAATATTATTGGTAACTTTATAGAGAAGTGGAAAAACCGGCCCTAAAAGTACGAAACAGCTTTTATTGATAGCTTCCGTGTGCAAATCACTAAGAGAAATGCTGTTATAAAGCGACAGTACTGTACTCGTGAGATATGCACACTTGGTATAACGTTTACGTATCAAAAATCTATCGTAATAGATAACATTTAAGAGTGCAAGCTTGCGCAATACTACAAGCGTTGAGGCATGTTGGATAGTTAGAAGTAAACTAATAATCTTAATATTGGTTTTGCAAAACCTTTTTTTTTTAATCACAATGATACATTTTCATAAAATATTATACAGAGACTAAACACAAGAAAAACATACATGGTATCCCAATAAATGATAGGTAAATAATAGCAGACCATAGCCAAGTCTTAGTAGTAGTAGTAGACAAAAATAACTTCTTTAAATGGTAAATAAAACAACGTAAACATATTTTAATTTGTTTGTTTTTTTGAAATATTTTTAATTGAGGTTATGTTTTTGCAATTTCTGTACAATATTTTTATAAAGAATAAGTTTTTAAATCATAAATAAATATTATTAGTGTATTGGTCAAAACTCAAAAATAAACTTTTATTCTTTCTTGTCACATTTATCTTTAAACTGTATAATATACTAGGGCGAGGCACAACAATGTTAGCTACGCCATTGATTTATTTAACTTTGTTTGTGGGGTTAATTTATTATTAAACCAAAATATTTAATTATGAATTTAACAGTTACTTATAATAACAAATTTCAAACATGTGGTGCAATTTTGTGCTTATTTTTAGTTCCAATATCTATTATATCCTGTTCCACTATTTACAAAGGTTTTAATTTAATGTGTTTGACCTTCTAAAGCAACAAAAACCGTCTATTCGTAGAGTGGGAAACTAGGATAAAGGCCCGAATGTGTACAGAAATGCATTCTTTCTTGAACAGTCGCAGCATAAAAATGACTTCAGTATTTAATCATAATTTAAATCAACTAATCCAACTTACTGGATATGTATTTATTCAGACAAACGAACAACGGACTTACACTGCTTCTGGATATATCAACTCTCCACCAAAAGAATGTGAACTATTTATCGGCAAATTACCGCGCAACTTATTTGAAGACGAATTAGTGCCTGTATTCGAAAAAATCGGACCTATATATCAAATCCGTATAATGATCGATAGAAATGGATTAAATCGTGGATACGGATTCGTCACATTTTTCCATCCGGAAATTGCAAATTCTGCCGTCTTATTACTAAACAACTTCCAAATAAGACAGAATAGATATATTTCCGTGCATAAAAGTTTAGATAATTGTTTTTTATTTGTGTCGGGAATATCACAAGAAAAGACAAAAGATGAATTATTTCAAGAATTATCTAAATATATGTATGGCATGAAGAATATTATTATGTATAATTTTTATGGGAATAATCATTTGAATCGAGGATTTGCTTTCATTGAATTTCATAATCATGAGTTTGCAGACAAAGCCAGAAATGACTTTTATCACACTACTTACTTGATATGGGGTAAACCAATTATTGTCGATTGGGCTGATCCTATACCGGATGTTGATTCATCTATTATGTCTACGGTAATTATTCAACTATTATTATTTATTAATTTATTGTTGTTTATACATTAATCAGACTAAGATAATAATACTTAGTAATATAATATACACAGTATACTGTTTATTATTATAATTGCTTACTGATATATCATATTACTAGATTACGAATGCATAAAATAATCAACAACCTCAATAATATTTTTAATATCATTTCAGGTAAAAATATTGTACTTAGGTAATTTAAACATTGATATTTCCTCTGAACAATTATGGTCCTATTTAAAGACGAAGTTTCCTGGCATAGTAAAAGTTTATAAGACTATGGATTACGCATTTGTTCATTTTGCTAATAGACAAGCAGCGGAACAGGCTTTAGTTTCTTTGCAAGGTAATTAAATCAAAATATATTTTTATCCACTTTACTAATAGATTGTGTAATTATTAACTTGTATGTATGTGGATATTATATTAAAAAAATCGGAGAAAAGTCATATCTTGGAGATTTAAGACTCAAATAAATTTTTATTGTTTTAGAAATATAATTGAATCTTAAAATTCCATTAAAAACATAATATTCCTTGTTCGACAAAAGTCAGTTTTTAATAATTATTATATTATATTATATGAATGATTATTTATATTACTTATGTTTAAATAAATTAAATTCGAAAACCGACTACTCTCGTGTTTCCGAGAAGTTAGCCACCGTTGTATGCAAGGCCGTATCTATGTATGAAGGGGCGGTAATACTTCGCAAAGATGTTTCAAATTAAATTTTTTCACCATTTCTTTAAATTAATAATTTTTTTTTCATCAAAAACTTCCTTAGAACGATTTTACATATAAACCTACTTATTGGTGTCTGAATAATCAACCTTCAAACTAACGAATTAGATATTTCTCATCTCTGCCTTTGGTGGGTAGGCTGGAAATCCAGTTCAAACTAAATGTTTGTAATCATGTTCTGTTGCTGCCCACTCGTCTAGAAGTTTGTTATCATGAAATTGGAAAAAAAATTAAGTGTTAGAAGTCTCTTTGTCTAAGAAGGAGGATTTGATATACAATCTTTTAATAACTAACACTTGGGCAAGTGGGTGGGTTACTCCAAATCATGATTTTGGGATTGAATTCAAACTACTTGATGGTAGTAGTTTGAATTCAATCCCAAAATTTGTTAACAAGAAATTAGTTTATCCTTTTTAGTTAGAGAAAGAGGTGATGGTTTACAATATTTTCATGACCAACTTTTAGACGGATGGGTGTGTCACTTCAGATTAGGATTTCTATGAAGTAATTTAAACTGTGCCCACATTCTTGCTCAAAAAGTTTGTTAACAAAAAATTGGAAGTTTCTTCTCTTTACAAAAAGGAGTATTAGAAGTATTTTGTCCAAGGCGGAGGGGTGATTTGCAATCTCTTAATGACCAACATTTAGACGGGTGGAGTTTAAACTGGGGTGCTCTTCTACCCGCTCAAGAGGTTGTTAATAAAAAGTTAAAAAATTTTTTTTGCAATCGTTAGAGGAGGTTAAATCCTATCGTATGTTGACCAAAACATGGGAGGACGGGTGGGTCACTCCATATTATGATTACTAACAAGTAGTTTAAACTGACGTGCCTACTCACTCGCCGAAAAGTTTGTTAACAAAAAATTTAAAGTGTTAAGGTTAGAAAAATTAGTCAGAAAAAAACAATAAATTGATTCTTATTCTTTGTAAGCGTTAAAAGTCTATATGATAATTAAGAAAATGATAAATCTATCTCTTGATGACCAATACGTGGGTAGGCGGATAGGTTACTCCAGATCATGATTATCATAGAGTAGTTAGAATTGAAGACGTACCCGCCCAAGTAATTATCAAATAATTGGAAGTTTCTTTTTGCTGCAGATGTTAGAAGTCTCTTAGTCAACGGAGAAGGAGATAATATTTAATCTCTTAATGACTAGCACTTCAAAGGGTGGGTCTCTCCAGATCATGATTATTACCAAGTATAATGAACTGTAGTGCCCACTTACCCGCTCAAGAGTTTGCTAACAAGAAATTTCTTCTTTTTGCAAGTTTTTTTTTTCAACATTGTTATGTTTCTATCGTCTATTAGAAGCCACATTACTAGTTAAATTTTTATTCTTATTTTTTTGCATAACTTTGTTGTCCTATAACTATATTCCCAATAATGATGTTTGTCTGAGCTATGTACGTCCTATATTTATTTGCAAAATGGATCTTTACTCGTATGATAAAATTTGTTATTTTAGTAACACGTCTGTTGATATTCTAACTGTTTCAAACAGTTTTAACTTGACTCAGATGATAAAAAGTATCTTACTTTTGTTTATTTGCAGGTACTGAAATGAATGGAAAACCTATTACCGTCAACTGGGCAAGGCCAAAAATGTATAGTAAAAAACGAAACTTCAATAACAAATTTCTACAATATAATTTCTTGTAAGTTATTTTATTGATACAACGTGTTTAAAATTAATCTTTAATATGTAATATAGGTCTTCACAACAACAACCTGGCCCGGCCTAAAATCACCGCAGCACTTTAGCATTCCACTTTCCAACCCAATACATAATTCTTTTTTATACCAACAACAATGAAATTTGCCATAGCTTTTTGCAATATTTCATTATATCCGCGTTTAAACCAGTAAGTATAATAATGTTATTTAATTTTTTAATATTCTAAATTTAAATCAAAAAAGATTTATACTTGCAAAAAATCATAGCTAGGAAGTTAGTTACCGCCGAGTTTTTTGTTCCGTCCGACGTATGTCCGTCTCATTTTAATTCTAATATAAATTTCACGTTTTATTTTAGAATGAAGATGCCAATAGAATGAATTCAAACATAGCGAGTATGGACTTCTGAGCAATATTTTATTAATAAAAATATTTCTGGATGAAGCAGCAGTTATCAATAAACATTTTATTACCTGCGTACTCATTAGTTAGTTGCATTATTGCACCCAACATGAAATACATTTTTAATAAATAAAATTAGTAATTATTAAATATAACTTTATTTTCAGTTCTTTATTTTACATTTGTATGTTTTTATTTTTCTTTAAAATTAAACTGTTTTGTTACTTTTATGGATATTTTGTGAATAAATCTTTGATAATATAAATCTTTATTGTTACATTTTTCTTAATATCAGCAAATTTAGTACACAAAACATCTTAAGCTAATTGGAGCAATGTCAGATTTAAAGTACAATCAAGCGGTTAATATTTAACGAATATCATTCAGATTTTGCGGAATACCTTTTGATTGCATAGCAGAAGTGTATACCAAAGTTGAAATATATTTTGAAAAAATAAGAAGTAATGTCATAAATTAATATTAGATTGCAAACATTACTGTTACTGAAAATTTGAATCGACATCAGGAGATAATATAGATGTAAATAAATAAATCAAAAACAATTTATAGAAAAAACTTGTATGTCGGTCTTGATATTTGATACGCGAAAGATATTCCGCCATCGTCTCCGCCCAAATTCTGTATGTATATGTAAAACAGCACAATTTGGATAAAGGATCAAAACCATATTTTTATTGGACAGATTAAGACGTCATCTTAAAATTAGTAAACCAGAGTATTTGAGGGCGGGTCAATAATTTTATTTATCAACATAGTCTCCTTTGAGCTCTATACCAACGTTCCTCCAATTTTTTTATCTCTTCCAAAAAATAAGATTTGTCGAGGTCATCAAAATAGGTATTTCTTTGCGAGATGATTTCATAATTGGAGTCAAATTACTTCCCTCGGCCATTTCTTCAGGTTTGAAAACAAGAAAAAATCACTCGAGGTTAAATCCGGAGAATAGGGCGGATGATGGAGCAATTCGTAGCCTAATTCATGGATTTTTGGCCTGGAAACTGCACATGAGTGCACCCTTGCATAGTCTTAGTGGAATAAAACTTTTTTCTTGGCCAAATGCGGTGGTTTTTTTTCTTCAAATTTTTATTAAATTGACCCAATAAGTTGGCGTTGATTGATTTACCCTTTTGAAGGTAGTCAAATGGATTATACCGCGTGCATCCCAAAAAACGATCCCCATAACTTTATTGGCTGACAAACCCACCTTGGCCATTTTTGGGGCCGTTTCACCCCGAGAAACCCACTGTTCTGACTGCTGTTTGGTTTCTGGTGTGTTGTGGTAGATCCACGTTTTGTCTACAGTTGCTAAACAAAGCAAAAACTCGTCCATATTAAGGTTGAACAACACTCCTGCAAAGTTGTCACACAATTGCGTTTGTGGGCAAAGAGGAGCGACAATTACAAAGAGCGATACAAGCCAGTCTAGCTATATACTAAAACTGCGGCGAGGTCCAAGTAGATTCTAGTCCAGACACAGATTCCAAATTCAACATGGCACTGATGCTCTTCGAACAGCAACGCATTCACGACGGACAGCAACGCATGGAGGAGCAAAGAATGCTCGAGGAAAAATAAACGCGGCACCCATCTTGCAAAAAGCTCTCATACCCAAGTAATCATTCAAAATTAAAACCACTGAGCCATGTGAGATGCCTATGGCTTCCACAATCTCTCCCACTTTTAATCTTTGATCGGCCAACACCAAATCGTATTTTTTTTAATTGTTTCGGGTGTATGGACCTCAACTGGACGTCCAGAACGTTCGGCATTTTCCGTACGGCCACAACAAAAATCAGTAGTGGTTTTTTTACCATAGAAATTAATGTTGCACAGTTTCCATAGTATTTATCAAGCTTGGCTTTTGTTTGGGTGATAGTCTTTTTTTAGCAAAAAATGATGCTTAATGAGCTCACGAAATTCACTTTTTTCATTTTCTTTTCAAATCACAACGTAGTCTGCTATCAATGACTGTCAAACAAAGAGTTTATTAAAATTTTGACCAATTTTCTTTGATAGGAGCAGTGTTGTCCTTTCAGTTAAGAAGCTGGAAATTCAAAAAGTCACGGACAAATAGACCCGCCCTTGTATCTGCGATTTTTAACCATCACAGCCTTCAACTTTTGTTTTGCTACATTTTACATTTAATTAAAAACAACAAAACAGTAGTTTTCTACAAACTTTTTTTTTTTTGTTTAACACATACATACATGAATTTTTTCGAAAACATGTAAGATGCAAGAATTTTATGCAATACTTTTTTTAAATTTTATGTTTTTTTTTTGTTTTTCACAATAAATTCTGTATAATTTTTGTTTAAATATATACAAGATAAGTTTTTTATGTTATCTACTTAGCTATAAAAACACGGAATTGCAGAACAAAAATCAAATTAATTTTTTTAACGTAAAAATCATCAAAACCTTATTTCAACTTTTTTCTAGTAACACTCTGACTTTGAAAATATTTGCAGGGGACGAGATCGAGACTGTAAGGTGGTTTGTCATTTCTTAAAGCCGCATCCGTTGACTACTTCTTGAACAATTTCTGTTTTATGCACCCTGCAATTATAGTGCAGAAACAAAGTTTTTTTGGGCATTTCTTTGTAAACATTCCCCATTATTGTAGTATATTTGGTATCGATTCAGACAATACCTTCAGTGTCCCAGAAAACTGTAACTATAATGTTTTGCGCAAAAAAATGCTTTTTTGGGCAGTGGCGCAAACCTTTAGGAACCCATTGCATGGAAACTTGTTTTATAGAGAATCTTAGTGGTGCATCTACCTCTCATCCCCAGTTATAATACGCCGAATTTTGTAGCGTATAAAGTAAAGCTTAAGCGTGTAGCTATAATGATTCAAAATTACAAAGCAATAATTTGGAACCGGGATGATTATGGTAAACATTTATGATCAATTGCTGCATCCAATTTATCAAAAAAATAATGCGTAGAAAAACAATTTATAGCTTAAAATGTTTTATCAAAACACAACAAAGTTGCTCAAAAGCAAATTTGTTATAAGAATTAAACATTTTATTTACAAAAAATATTTATTTCATAAATTTTTTTACAGAGCAGTAAATTAAGAGCTTGTTAATATCCCACGAGTAAAACACAAGAAACTAACAAGATAGTCTCAAATATATACAGAAAAATGTCGAATAAAACTCAAAGAAAAATGCAAAAAGTAAAGAAATAAGATAAAACACCTTTATAGAACTCGGATAACAAATTTTGTATATTAAAATCAATCAAAGCGAGCAAGTCTAGTAATAATTTTGTCGGTGAAACAACTTTCAGCCAAAAATTGCGTTTTTTGCATACGACCTAATTAATTAACAAGCAGAGAAGAGGCTATACGTCAGCAGTAGCGTGCATACAGCTAAAGAAAGAGACAGCGACTATCATTTCACATCTGCATTGGATCTATCCACTCAGACTAACTACAAAAAAAAAACAATTTTTTTAGCCAACAGTGTTGTGCATACGGGTAAAAAGTCTGCACTTTATCTATTGACTTAGAACAAGCGCAAGTGTTCAAATCAAAATTTGGAGAAATAAAAAAACTTGAGTCACAAGTAATTCCGCGTGCAAAAATTGGGCTCTTGGTCACATGCTGGCTACATTTTAGTCTTCAATGTTGAACTACTGGGAAATCACAAGAGAAAAAGTGCAAACAAAAAATCTTTTGTTTTGTCTCCAAAAATTCAATTTATTAATTTTATAAAAATCGATATGAAAGTGCTAAATAGCACTATTTTAGAGTCGTATTATAGTATAGACATAGTTTTATTTTTTTAAGCCATTTTTGGCTTTTGGTCACATTTTTTTACAAATTTGTCAGAATGTCCGTTATCGTCTTCTGAAGAGATAAGAACGTATTAAGATAAACATTTTGACACATCTCCGGTGGTATAAAATGACAAAACTACGAATTTTGTTTAAAAGGTTTTGGATTGAATCGATAACAAACGCCCAACTCTAAAATTGGCTTATCTTAAACACTGTTTTGGAGTCTGGCAGTGTAAATTACCAAAGTTACATATTTTATTAAAAATTGTAATTTTTGGAACCACAATCTACAAATTTACCGGCGCAAAGAAGACGTATGTTAAAAAACCGTAAGCCAATGCAATTTTGCATATATAAAAGCACGTTTTTATCCATATTTGAGAAAAGAAAAAAAAATACCCGTCATCTTTTTTTAAGAAGAATTGTTTTTTTACTGAAATATTTTTTTAAACAATTTAAAAAAAATTCTTACAATTTTTTCCTAAAAAAGAAACCTTGAAAGTTACAAACAATAAAAAAAGTCAGAAAACGCACAAAAAATGTTTTTCAAATTTTGATTGCTTATTACTCGGAAATGGCTAACTGAAAAAAATTGAAAAAATTCACACGATCAGGATTCATATAAAGAAAAAAATTTCAGTAGATTGAGAAAAAAAATTTCATTCCGTACGCTTGACTCATACATGGCCATATATGAACATTTATCTGTAAACCCCTCTCAATTTTCTTCTAGATACGGTTTTGCATGCAGTTTAATCAGCATAACTACCGTGCATCCATTAGACTGGAACTATCTTTCTATATGAAGATACATCTGTGCTATATGTCCTTACCAACAAATAAAATTTCCACTTATTATCGAATAATGACATTATCCTTAACTATTATTTAATTTACAAAAATGACGTAAAACAATATCTACCAACTGCGCCAATTTGTTGGGTATAACACTATGCTAGTACTGGCCAAGATTTTCAATCATCAAATATTAAATTAAACAATTACTATTAAAAAACTGCTCATCAACAGATATGTTCTTTAGACAAATTTCAATACCATAAACCACCAAATTAAACAAAACACTACCTACCGACTGCGCAATACCAAGCAGCAAAGTGATCACTACAATTTTTTGCAATATGGTTAAGCAAAAATGACACGCCAAAACCATCACAAGCAAAGAAATCCCCTTTATCAAAAAACGCTACTTAATGACCAAAAAAAAACTGCAACTTTTAAAAACGTCTACTGAACTGCCATCAAAACCAAAACAGAATATAACACTATACTTTATTCAATTTCACGGTAAACCAGACGTCAATAACAAAAAGTTGTGAATAAAGTTGAATGAGAACACCACCAAAATTTTAATAAAAAGTGTTTTTGCACAATCTACCCTAACAAGCCAATACGCTTGACTCGATGTTATAATAATGAGTAAGACTTTGTTGACATTGATTGCAATGATGTATGTACTTACAAAAATCAGTGATACTAAAACCAGCCACGTTGACATGCCAAGATTACAACCGTCGTGAAAAGTATTATTACATGCTCCCTACAGAACCAAAACAAAACAATTAACTTTGAAGTTTTCATTGGCTCAACTACAACATACTCCTTGCTACCCTAACCAAAAGAAAATGATCTACCTACCAACTAATACTGCTTTTAGCCAATATTATTTCAATACCTAACAAAACTGTATCAGAAATGATATGCATCAAAGGCAAAATATGCCACCTATCAACTGCGCCATTATGATTCCTATGTCAAACATTCAAAAAACATTTTAAAATTCATATTTTCTTCAAATATCAAATCAAAAAAGAACTTATCTTTGCTCAATATTGTCTTCAATGTAAGCTGAATGCCGATACATAACAAACTGCAGCAGAAATAATGTTAATCAAAAACTAAAATGAACAACATAAGCCAAATGATGCATATCACAAAAAACGGAAACAGTCCAAAAATTAATCACAGGATAGAGTAAGATGTGTCCAACAAGAACAGTAACGACAGTTGTTGAAACCTACTACGTGTTAACGTCGTTATCTATGCGTCCATTTGCATCCCATCATCAAGCAGCCTTTAAGCCACATGTGCTTCCAATGTTCGACTACAACTTTTTACATCAAAAAAGAAACTAGCATCAAAGCCTAACCATCATTCAGCTAAGCAATATTTCGATAAAGTGACTATCTATGCTACAAGAACAATGGCAGATTTAGCTTGGATACAGATACATATGACACTACCTTCATCAAAAGACGCAACCTCATTAGTCTTTAAGAGTATTGACTGCTAACAAGCTTGAGGTCATAGGCAGCCTAGGTTATGAGTACCAAGAAACAGTAATAGCAAAACAATAAGAAAAAAACATGGCTCACTCACTTCACAACCTTGACTTGACTGTCAACATGATTTTCTACAAAGAATTCAAAGACTAATTGAAACACCAGGATGCAACACTGGCTTCAACTGGTACCTGGCCAAACTCCTCTTCCACATCAGTATTCAAGGCGGAATTAAATAAACTGCAATCTAAAAACTTGTAGTGAAATCGCAGCTAAGATTGTTGGGCACTACCGCAAAATATTGAGAGAGATCCGTTCAGAGAAGAAAAATTATTTTTACTTTACTTTGTAATTATTGCAAAATTTGCAAGTTTATAAATGTTGTTATTTTTTAATAAATGCAGTATTCAATTTAAATATATTTTTTAGCCGCTGTGTGCGCCGCACATAATGCACAATAGATTGCAACGGCCCAGCTTCAGGCTAAACTCATTTTTCAATAAAAAAAGTTATGACGCTTCTGTGTTCTGTGTTGCAAATCACTCATTTTTGCCTCTTTGAACTTATAAAACTTATTAAAATGAGAAATGTTAAGCAAACCAAACTTATTTTTGAAGAATCTTTCATGAAATACTCATTTCTGTTCTTATAATTTATAATTAAATGAGAATAATGGGATTATTATGAAATTGTTTGCTATAATTTTTTTGCTATATAACTAAATGGTTATAAGTTTTCTGCATCCTAACTAATTAGAGAATATTATTTATATCTTACTATAAATCTAATTTTATATATTTATATTAATGTTCTTCAGTTTATTTAGAATTTGATTGTTCTTACACTGCTTTACAATGACTGCATTTTGATTCGTGTCACGCTTTTACGTTATCTTTATTAATAACCATTTATTATGCGATGTAAGTTTTTCAGTTTGATAGAGTATTTGATAATATAGGTTAATTATCATGCATGTTTTAAATTATTTAATGATGATATAATAACGCAGTTGATTGTAAACTAAAAAAAAATAGATTGTAATATCTTTTATTAATTTATTGCTTTAGGTATATTTTTTAAAATATCCGATTAGTTATTTCTGGTATTTCCATAATGTTATCTGATTATTTTCTTCCGCCGGACAGGATTAACAAAAGCTTATCCGTAATCTGGGTCAAGGGCCAGGTGGGTGTATTATAAACTTTCCGAAATTATCATTTTTTCTAATACGGTTTCAGTATACTTTATAATTTTATAATTTATTAAACTCTCTATTATTATCATTGTTTTCTCATTTTACAATTTTAGTTCGTTTATGTTGATCATATTAAATTTTTCTTTAACAATTATCGATTATATTATACTAATTAATAGAGTTTGGACAAAATTTATAATAATTATTATTAAGTAAATATATTAGTTACATATATTGATAAACAATTAAACAAAATCAATGAATTAATGACAATATTGGTGAACAGCACACGACAAAAATTATAGGTTTATTTACAATAGTAATTTAATTAAATATTTAGAACGTGATACATTTGTTTTTGTATAATCAAACTTGAAACTACTGTGTTTTAGACGCTTGTTTTATAATTATAGTAAATATTGTAAGCCATGTATGATAAAAAATACTGAAACCTTAATTCAATTTATTTCATTCGCTTCGTTCAGTATTCACATCTACACCACACACCACTGGTACGCAAAGTTGTTTTGTGATTAAATTTCTAATCACACTACATAAATGATTAATGTTTTGTAATGATAGCTGTCTGTATATTTAAAATGTTTGTACCCTCATAAACCATAAAAAAGTTACATTGGAAATAAAAATTAACAAACAAATATTCTATAAATTAACTCAAAAATAAATTAAGAAATTGTCATTTATAATTGTCTTTCAATAATACCTCACTATAATTTTTGATTTTGTTTACAATAATAAACCAATATATTTTAATACTCATTGATAATATTTAGATAATTTTTATTCAATAAAATGATATCACCAAAATGTTATGTTTCTTTTATGTTTATAAAAAATAATTAAAAATAGTAAAGAAACGTGAGCCATTTTTGTGGGATATATCTTTGACGCCCATCTTCAACCTGTTGACCTACCACTGCGCTCTTAAAAGAGGTAGTCCCCACTTCCGCCTTAAGTTCGAAATTGAGTGTTATAAATATGAACATAAAAGTAACAACCTCATTTTAAAAGTTTGCGCGTCATATGTTCGTCTATAATGGCTACCCACGCTAAAAACATTATCATCGACCGCGTTACAAATTTCGCAAAAAGTTTAAATTATCCGATTGAGAATTTAAGAGATCAACGAAAAATCGGTCCTAAAATTGGCAAACGACCACCTCCGCAAGGCACCGAGTTACAAATAGCGGATATACCTCAGAACATTTTCGAAGATGAATTAATTCCATTTCTATCGACAGTGGGACCCATTTATAAATTCCGACTAATGTTAATACCCCCTGAAGGTGTCATACATCGAGGATACGGCTACGTAACTTATGAAAATTCCCAATCCGCTGATTTGGCATTTTACGAGTTAAATAATGTCGAAATAAAACCTGGAACTAAACTTAATATTAAACGAGTTTGTTCAAACCGCAGGATTTTTATCGGTGGTGTTCCGAATTTTAAGAAAAAAGATGAAATCTGGCACGAATTAATCAAAATAGGAATGAAAGGAATCATTGATGTCATTATGTATAGAAGTTATTTGAATCGGCATCTTAACAGAGGTTTTGTTTTTGTGGAATTTTCCACGTATGAAGATGCATTAATTGCAAAGTTGTCTTTTCAAAATAAACAACTATTTGGAAATACAATAAATATTGATTGGTCGTCACCTATACAATCGGAGGACGATTCGTCAAATAAAGTAAAGTATTTTTCAACAATTATTAAAATATGTTTGTTTTATAATATGTATTTGTTTATAGATTAAAACTTTGGTCGTGACAAATATAACTGGACACGTTCACGATAAAGAGGATTTGTTAATTCATTCCGTTCTTGGACCATTCAGCATGGTTGAAAAAATTGAGTTATGTAATGGTAATGTATTCGTAGAATTTAAAACGAGGCGAGATGCACAGAAGGGGCTGAGCGTTTTAAAACGTAAGTTAAAATAAATTTATTCTTATTACTTTATAATTTTATTTGTGTTGTTTTCTATTTTAGAATATTTTAACGGAAGTTCTATAGATGTAATATGGCTCAATGTTTTTGACAACATGGAATTTTCCAGGTATGATATATTGATTTATAAGCAAAAAAAATGTTGTATTATCATTTTTTATTTCATTGTTCTTTAATTTTAGATTAACTACATCGTATAAAGTCATGCCTGTGCCTGATACATCAATGCCATGTGGTTCTTCAGCACCCATAGAAGCTTCAACTTCAACTGATGCAGACCCTAATTGCAATTTAAATGATATGGTGAGAATCAGTTTTTTATTTTTAATTCACTTTTAATTTGAAATTAGAATATGTTGTTTGTACAAGTGTTTTCAACTTTTTTTATTGTTACAGAATAATCAGCCGTCGGATATAAAAGATGAAATAATGAGTATGATTAATTAAATGTTTGTATTAAATCAATTATATTTAATGCTTTTGGAATTTTATCCTTTTTCCTTCACTAGTTTCTTTTTTTATATTCTATTAACTATTTTATAAAATAATAATCTGTACTGAAATATTACATTAATAGCGGTATTCTGAACATTTTTTACAGCGATGTTAATTAACATTTTGAACGTTGCTAGGTAATATTTAAAAAACTCGATATCTGATTGGTTCAAAAGTGATTTTCACAGCGATGTTAGCTAACATCGATGTTAAAATATGTTCAGAATAGGCCCATTAATGTGTTATTTTCTTATTTTTATTTTGTATTGTCTTTATAAATGTGCATACTGAATTAGTTTAGTTTTAAACTAATAAAATTTATTAAAAAACGCTTTAATTATTTTATTTTCTTTCTAAATTAGGATTCACGGATAGACCCCATGTCCTATATACAATCTCCAATATAGTAATTTTTAGTTTTCTATTTAATTTAGAATTCTAGAATAAATTTAGCTATCTTAGACTAATTTTAAGATTTAAAAATCAACATAAGTTATTAAATATCGGTCATTTTAAAAACATTTTATGGAATATGGAATTATTGAAAATTTCTTTTAGATATTCTACAAATTAATTTAACATTTTTGAAAATCCCGGGAAGTATTGACATTAAAAATTCTCTGAATTAATCTATACATGAAACTAGATTAGAAATAAGAATTTTTAAGTATTTATGACCGGCGAATTCCACGTCGTTTGGTGAATGTGGAAGACTTATTATTTGCCAGCCAGCCTTCCTCCCCTGTCGAGTTTATTACGTTCCATCTGTCGGATAATATTCTGCAGGTATACAAAAAGTCACTACCAATCTGATGGATGCTTTTTCCTCAAAAATTGTCACTACCAATCAATTTTTTTTCTAGCTAGCCATACTTTAGAAATCTATACAAAACCTAAAAAAAATACTATTTCTTCGATTTTATTATATTTATTCTTCTTCTTAGCGTGCCTATCCGTTACCGGATGTTGGCTATCCACAACGCAATCTTTACTTTATTCGCGGCAGTACGAAATAGTTCTGTGGTTGTTGTATTGAACCACGTTCGTAGGTTCTTCAACCACGAAATCCTCCTTCGCCCTGGTCCTCTCCTTCCCTCTACCTTTCCTTGTAGTATAAGCTGTAAAAGCTCATATTTCTCTGGGTGACTCATGATGTGGCCCAAGTATTCCAGCTTTCTTTGTTTTATCATTTTTACCACTTCTCTTTCTCCTTTCAACCTCCTTAAAACCTCCTCGTTAGAAACATGGGCTGTCCATGGGATTCTAAGAATCTTTCTGTATGTCCACATTTCAAACGCGTTTATCTTGTTTATTGAAGCCTCTGTCAAGGTCCAAGACTACACTCCATATAAGAGTACCGGAAAGACATAACACTTAACTAGTCTTACTTTCAGTTTAATGTTAAGACTGTGATTTTTTAAAACTGTGCTGATTTTTTTAAATGCTGCTCTGGCTTTTTTTATCCGGCTCTTTACTTCTAGTGAATGGTCCCATTGTTCATTTAGCAAACTCCCAAGGTACGTGAATTTTTCTACCCACTCTATCTCTGCATTTTTCAGCAGTAATCTCCCCGGGTTAATGATATTTTTGCTAATTACCATAAACTTAGTTTTCTTTATGTTTATTTTGAGACCATATCTTTCACTTACAGATGTTATACTATTCAATAGGTGTTGCAGTCCTACCATCGAGCTTGAGAAAATGACCGTATCGTCTGCATATCTCAAGTTATTCAGTAATTCTCCATTTACCGCTATCCCTTGCTCGACCTCGTTTAAAGCCTCTTTAAATATCATTTCTGAGTACAGATTGAATAGCATGGGGGACAACACGCATCCCTGCCTTACTCCTCTTTGGATGGTTATGCTTTCCGAGTTCGTTCCTTCGATATTATATTTATTATATTATTATTATAAATTATGTATGCCTTCAATAAAATATTATAGCCACTATTTGTAATAAAACAATTTAACGAACAATTCTGCTAACCGATCATTAAAAATTAATTTTCAATATTTCGTTTTTATTGCGTCGCAATTTTTGTAGATTTTAATTACAGCTACAAACGGAAATTAAATACATTTGTTATTAGGAGAACATATTTATGGTGTGGTTCACCATTATACTAGGACCCTGAACTATTTAAGGATTGCTGACCTGACCTATACAATAATATCTGATTATTATCACTTATCTGAAGTGCTATTGAAATGTAAACAAAAATGGTAATACCAACCACCTGCTAGAACTCCCTAGTTTATTTGTATTTATTTATTAAAAAAACACAAATTCCTATTTTGTATCTTGTATACAGGGTGGTTTATAAGTTTGAATAAAATCTTTGCTGATTAAGTAATGTAAGTAGCTTAGTATGCTATAATTTAAATTAGTTGTTATCTGGAACCAGGGCCGTCGCAAGGGGTATAGCCGCCTTTGTGCAAAACAAATATGCAGTGAATACTTGAAACGTTGTGTGAAGGAATAGAATTATATTCTTTCACTCAGCTTGAAGCTTATGCAGGTTGCTAGGATAATTCAAAGTTACTCGACAATACTTGGAACCGAGATTACTGGTAAACACTTTTTGATAAAATTTAGCAAAAAAATTGATCGAAAAATAACGTTTAAAAAACTTTTTTTTTTTTAACTATTACTTATTTAAACGTAACAAAATTGCACAAAAATCTAATTTGTTATGAAAATTAACCATTACGCCAATATTAATAAATTAACAATATTTATACAGAACACTATCGTAGCGACGTAGCAAGCAAGGATTTGCAATGCGGAAGGCCCCACAAGCATACAGAGTCCTCTCGACATCTAGTTCAAAATCTAAAAGAAGAACAAATTTATTTTTATTTTTGATAGTCCGTGAATTGAATTTATCACAGGTTTTTACATTTTTTTCTAATAATATTTTTGATATTTTGTTTGCTATTTTTAAGATTTATAAAAAAAATTACGTTTTGTAAAAGTTTATGACTAGATTTTTGTATTATTTTAACATTTTATGACCAAATTTTACTATTTTGATGTTTCATGAATAGAGTTTTGCATTTTTTAACAGTTTATGGCCAAATGTTTTTGTTTCTGGCAATATTTTCATAATTCCTAGCCAGATTTTGCTATTTTTAACATTCTATAAATGGAATTTTTGGTTCTTTATAAAAATATTTTTATATTTTATGGACAGGTTTTGCTTTTTGGGGATTTTATAAACATTTTTAAGAGCTTATAGCCATATTATGGTCCTTTTTGACAATATAAACAGATTTTGCTAATTTTGACATTTAATAAGAAGTTTTTTGCACTTTTCAACTTTTGCTATTTTTAACTATATTTTGATATTTTATGGCCACATTTTGCTAGTTTTAAGATTTCATAAAAATTTGTATACTTTTTAACAGTTTTTGGCTAAATTTTGATATTTTCTAACAATATTTTGATGTTTAAAAACAAGATTTTGTTATTTTTTTACTTTTCATGATTAAAATGTTGCACTGTTAAACCGTCTTTGAACAGATTTTAATTATATCTGAAAATATTTTAATGCTTTATTACCAGATTTAATTATTTTTGACTTTTTATGAACAGAAATTTGCACTTTTTAACAGTAAGACCAAATTTGTATGATGTCTAACAATATTTTGATGTTTTAAAGCTGGGTTTTGTTATTTTCAACATTTTATAAATAGAAATTTGCACTATTAAACAGATTATGCCTAAATTTTGTTTTTTTTGTTACAGATATATAATTTTTTACTTTTAATGATAAAAATTTTGCACTTTTTAACAGTTTATAGTCTGATTTTGGTGCTTTCTGACAATAAGATATTTTTGTTATTTAAGTTATAAAATATTGCATTTTTTAAATAACTAATTGCTATAGTTTTAGTAGATTCTAACAATATATTAATGTTTCAAAACCGAATATTGCTATTTTTGACATTTTATGAGAAGAAATTAGACTTTTTAGCAATTTATGACTCGATTTAGATGATTCTGATAATATTTTGATATATTATAGCAGGATTTTGTTATTTTTTAATTTTATATTTTTACATTTATATCCGGATTTTAGTCCTTTTTGACAATATTTTCATGTCTCAAACTAAGAGCTTGCTATTTTTGAAATTTTATAAATAGAGTTTTGCATTTTTCAACATTGATGGTCTGATTTTCTTGCTTTATAGCAATATTTTGATGTTTTAAGGCCGGATTTTGTTATTTTTGACATATTATGTCCAAAATTTTACATTTTCTATCTATACTTTTTATTAATATTTTAATATTTCATTACCGGATTTTGCCAATTTTGACATTTTAAAAAAATTACAACATTTTGTACGCTTTTTCTCAATATTTTGCAGTGAAATCCAAAACCAAAAATAGTAGTTACGCTACTGAACACAACTTGTAAGTAAAAATTTGTACACACAAAAAATCTTGTGCAAGGTTTCATAAAATTCTTTATCAAAAGTTGCATAGAAAACTAATTTAATCAATTTATTGCTTAATTGCAAATAACTTTTATTGTAATAAACACAAGTTAAATCTAAAAAAATTGCCTATTAGTTTTAAAACTTTATAAAAAAATAAAAACTGCTGCAAAAGAAATTTAAACTACATTTAGAAAAAAACCTTTTAGTCCGTCTAAAGTTCCTTTAGAATCAAGCACATTGATAGATGTAACAAAACCGTGATTTACGTTCAAATCAACATCTCCCGTGCCACATACATAGTTGACACCCGGCTTCATTAAACCAATTAATAAGATTATTTTAGTGTTATTTTAGGGTTAGAAAATATTGTGTGGATATTAATGTGTTCTACTGCCCCATTTAAAGATAGCAGCTAAAATAAATTTAAAAAAATTGCAATTGTTTCAAGGTTGATATTACAAAGGTAAAGAAAACTTTAGGTCTTAAACAATTATCTATCAAGACTTTAAAAAAGAGCCATAAAAACCTTTTCAAAACTGTACATTACTACCGCCATATGCAAAAAGTTGAACGTATTTTACTAGATTTTGAAAACTTTTATTGCTGTCGATTACAACTGCAAATCTGAAAAAATTTCTCAATGCCACCTTTGTCAGATAAGCGCTAAGCAATAATCACTAAACTTTCAGATTTAGTCGGTAAACATTTGTAAATGTTGAATAAATCTTTATAGACTTTATATTTTAAAAAAATTCACTACTTAAAACCACAAAACATGTCTTTAGTCTTAGTTATAGTCTAAAAATCTATAGTTTTAGAATTTGACTTGCATCAGTCTACAGGAAAACCAATTGTTATTCTCTAACTATCCCTTTTTCTACCACTAAGATTCTTTTATGCTTTACGTGTGGAGAATTTACTACTTGTAGTATGACTATCAAACTACTATAACAACGCATATCAAAAGCTTGTTTAAGAAATATTAAAAAAATACTTTTAAAAAATGTGTTTAGTAGTAATAGAGTTAAGTTTGAAACTCTAAAAAAACTAATAGAATGTTATGTATACTCAGTGCTGCTTTATGGTTTAAAAACATAGACATAGTAACAACGGTAAAATTTAAAAAAAAAATGTACTGACCACCACCAAGATCCTTTTATGCTTTAAGCGTTTAAAATCAGAGTTTTCTAAGCAAAACTGTGTGGTTATTTTGTGTATAAACGCTAGTTTCTCGTTATTGTGGTCTTTTTCGGCATATACTCAATGAAGAAAATCCCCTCAGCATAACAGAAAACTGCGGCCATCACTTTTTGCATAGAAAATTGCGTAATTGCTTTCTAAGGTGGTGGAGAGCCTTTATAAAATCATTGCAAAAACTTTTATAAATCTGTTAAACTCTCATCGTAAAATTGTTTACACCATTTTTCTGCGGAACTGAAAAATCTTGACTTGAACATCTATACTGCCGACAATTTCGTCATTTTAAAATCTTTATGTAGAATTATTCATCAACGTATTTATAAAACAAACGTATTTAATAAAAAAGCAGGGCCAGAATAGATAAAAAAAATTAAAAAACGCTGAACATTTTTTCTAATAGAAATATTTGAATTTCAAAAAAAAGAAAAATCCATTCAATGTAAGTAATATGACTGTGTGAAAAATTTTGAAACAATATAGCTTGTATCCATACCATATTCAGCGTGTTCAGATATTTATTGCTGATTTGCTTCACGTTTTGCATTTTGCCACTAGCTTAATTAAAAATCTCGAAAGTAATAGAGTACCTTGTTTTCTCAAAAAGTTTTTATCGCTCTGTATCTTTAAAAATTACCCAAAAACAAAAATTTTAAAATTGATAAAAAAATAACTCCATTAATGTGAGCCGCATGTTTATTAGACACCCACAGTGCCGTAACTAGAACGGTGCCGTCGGTGCCCCCACACCACATGATTTTAGAAATTTTAAACATAAAAGAAAAAAACTAAGAATTTGCTAGCAATAAAACTAAAAGAAAACGCAACTTCCTCTGAACAGAGACCCGTGAAAAAATCTAAGTTTTTTTCAGTATGACCCTTTAAATAATTTAAAAAAAAATTATTTACTAAAAAATTGGCTGACGGGCTAACGGGACCAAACTTGGTTAATTTATAGTCAAAAACAGAAAACAATATTTTACTTTCCTTGACTTCTTTTTAATAAAAATCAAGCATTGAATAACATGATATAGCTCATGTTTAGTTAATCCAAAAAATGGGTTTAGTGATGGCGACATTTAAGTCCGCGGGTACCTTATCACAAAAAATCAGCATCTCTTCCTTAGAAATCGTCATAAAGTAAAAAAAAAGAAAATAAGTGTTTAATGAACTCATCTATCCAAAATGCAATAGACCATCAAAAAGAAAAGTGACATATTTTAAAAGTTCATATTTGTGTTATATTGTTTTGTGCAGTAAATAATTTATCACTTAGAAGAAGTTGAAAAACAGATTAGTCTCATTCCGGCATGTTTTTAAGGGCAATTGATACATTTAAATATAATCCAGAATTAAGGTCGCACATCAAATCTCATAAAAGAAGACAAGTTTCGTATTTTTTCAACTTATACAAAATAACATATTTGAGTTATTGGGAAATGCACATATTGTTAAAATAGTGAAAATAGCTAAGTACTTTTCTACTTTGTTTGACTGCGCCCCTAATGTATCACATTATGAGCAAATGTTTTAAATTTAATTCACTTTATTCACTCACACAAGAAAACTGGTGCAAGATTAGCCAAAAAAATTGTAAAATTTTCTATTTGCTGTGAAATATGAAGCACTTTAAACTAGTTTAAAATGCTGTTCAGATACCCGATAGTTATCAAAGACAAAAGCAGTTACTGTTTTATATGCACAAATTGTGGATAGTGTGAACGTTTTGACTGATTTGACATCACCATCTTTTAATGTTGAATGTTGCATTTTTTACAACAAAAAAAAACGGACTAAGAGACAAGATATGGATGAAAGCTTTGATGCAAGTTTTAATATGACCAAAAAAAAAAAGATGTTTCAAGGTATAGATATATTATTCATTTATTTAAAAATGAAGTTTGAGAAGCTAAACAGGATTGCTGAAGATTTTGTTATTGATGAAGGTTTTTTGACAATTATTGTTTTAAAGAAAACTAATACTGCAAATTTGAAGAAGGAAGCTGTGAACTTAAAATATAAAAATGATATAAATGTAGTATTTTTTTTTTTAAATAGTGTTTGAAGTTTTATATTAGTAAATTTTTACTAAACGATTCAACATATTTTCTAAATCTAATTCAAGTATTACTTGATTTTTGATTAACATTTTTTTTTGTGTTGAGGTTGCTCTTAAAAAATATTAACGTTGCCGGTTACAACTGCATCATGCAAAAGAAGTTTTACCAAGTTGAAATAATTAAAAATATTTAAGTTATTAATGCAATTATTTAAAAAAAATTATTTATTGTAGTTTATACCATTACATAAATAAAAAATAATTTATTTTTTAAATGTATATAACACGCATTTAATTCTATATTTTGATAACTTTCTGGATATTTCCAACTATAACTTGACTAAAATACTTTGACAAAAAATTGTTTTTGAATAAACTGGCAAAAAAAACATCAATCATCAAATTATATCTAAAAATAAAAACTTTGCTTAGGTTGTTCTCTTCACAGTACTTAACTAAATGCGTTCATTTGCATCCCATCATTAAGCAGCCATTAAGCCAAATGTGCTCCCAATGATCGACTACAACTCATTACACAAAAAAAGAAACCATCATTCAGCTAAGGAATATTTCGATAAAGCGACTATCTATGCTACAAGAAGAATGGAAGATTTAACTTGGTTACAGATACATATGACACCACCTTCATCAACAGACGCAACCTCATTAGTCTTCAAGAATATTGACTGGTAACAAGCTTGAGATCATAGGCAGCATAGGTTATGAGTACCAAGAAACAGTAATAGCAAAACAATAAGAAAAAAATATGACTCACTCACTTCACAACCTTGACTTGACATGATTTTCTTCAAAAAATTCAAAGACTAATTGAAACACCAGGATGCAACCCTGGCTTCAACTTGTACCTTGCCAAACTCCTCTTCCACATCAGTATTCAAGGCGGAATTAAATAAACTGCGATCTAAAAAAACTTGTAGTGAAATCGCAGCTAAGATTGTTGGGCACTACCGCAAAATATTGAGAGGGATCCGTTCAGAGAAGAAAAATTATTTTTTACTTTACTTTGTAATTATTGCAAAATTTGCAAGTTTATAAATGTTGCTATTTTTTAATAAATGCAGTATTCAATTTAAATATATTTTTTAGCTGCTGTGTGCGCCGCACATAATGCACAATAGATTGCAACGGCCCAGCTTCAGGCTAAACTCATCTTTCAATAAAAAAAGTTATAACGCTTCTGTGTTCTGTGTTCTGTGTTGCAAATCACTCATTTTTGCCTCGTTGAACTTATAAAACTTATAAAAATGAGAAATGTTAAGCAAACCAAACTTATTTTTGAAGAATCTTTTATGAAATACTCATTTCTGTTCTTATAATTTATAATTAAATGAGAATAATGGGTTTATTATGAAATTGTTTGCTATAATTTTTTTGCTATATAACTAAATGGTTATAAGTTTTCTGCATACTAACTAATTAGAGAATATTATTTATATCTTACTATAAATCTAATTTTATATATTTATATTAATGTTCTTCAGTTTATTTAGAATTTGATTGTTCTTACACTGCTTTACAACGACTGCATTTTGATTCGTGTCACGCTTTTACGTTATCTTTATTAATAACCATTTATTATGCGATGTAAGTTTTTCAGTTTGATAGAGTATTTGATAATATAGGTTAATTATCATGCATGTTTTAAATTATTTAATGATGATAAAATAATGCAGTTGATTGTAAACTAAAAAAAAAAATAGATTGTAATATCTTTTATTAATTTATTGCTATAGGTAAATTTTTTAAAATATCCGTTTAGTTATTTCTGGTATTTCCATAATGTTATCTGATTATTTTCTTCCGCCGGACAGGATTAACAAAAGCTTATCCGGAATCTGGGTCAAGTGCCAGGTGGGTGTATTATAAACTTTCCGAAATTATCATTTTTTCTAATACGGTTTCAGTATACTTTATAATTTTATAATTTATTAAACTCTCTATTATTATCATTGTTTTCTCATTTTACAATTTTAGTTCGTTTATGTTGAACATATTAAATTTTTCTTTAACAATTATCGATTATATTATACTAATTAATAGAGTTTGGACAAAATTTATAATAATTATTATTAAGTAAATATATTAGTTACATATATTGATAAACAATTAAACAAAATCAATGAATTAATGACAATATTGGTGAACAGCATACGATAAAAATTATAGGTTTATTTACAATAGTAATTTAATTAAATATTTAGAACATGATACATTTGTTTTTGTATAATCAAACTTGAAACTACTGTGTTTTAGACGCTTGTTTTATAATTATAGCGTTGAGTGAAAGAATAGAAGAATAGAATAGAATAGTTCACTCAACGATTATAGTAAATATTGTAAGCCATGTATGATAAAAAATACTGAAACCTTAATTCAATTTATTTCATTCGCTTCGTTCAGTATTCACATCTACACCACACACCACTGGTACGCAAAGTTGTTTTGTGATTAAATTTCTAATTACACTACATAAATGATTAATGTTTTGTAATGATAGCTGTCTGTATATTTAAAATGTTTGTACCCTCATAAACCATAAAAAAGTTACATTGGAAATAAAAATTAACAAACAAATATTCTATAAATTAACTCAAAAATAAATTAAGAAATCGTCATTTATAATTGTCTTTCAATAATACCTCACTATAATTTTTGATTTTGTTTACAATAATAAACCAATATATTTTAATACTCATTGATAATATTTAGATAATTTTTATTCAATAAAATGATATCACCAAAATGTTATGTTTCTTTTATGTTTATAAAAAATAATTAAAAATAGTAAAGAAACGTGAGCCATTTTTGTGGGATATATCTTTGACGCCCATCTTCAACCTGTTGACCTACCACTGCGCTCTTAAAAGAGGTAGTCCCCACTTCCGCCTTAAGTTCGAAATTGAGTGTTATAAATATGAACATAAAAGTAACAACCTCATTTTAAAAGTTTGCGCGTCATATGTTCGTCTATAATGGCTAGTATGGCTACCCACGCTAAAAACATTATCATCGACCGCGTTACAAATTTCGCAAAAAGTTTAAATTATCCGATTGAGAATTTAAGAGATCAACGAAAAATCGGTCCTAAAATTGGCAAACGACCACCTCCGCAAGGCACCGAGTTACAAATAGCGGATATACCTCAGAACATTTTCGAAGATGAGTTAATTCCATTTCTATCGACAGTGGGACCCATTTATAAATTCCGACTAATGTTAATACCCCCTGAAGGTGTCATACATCGAGGATACGGCTACGTAACTTATGAAAATTCCCAATCCGCTGATTTGGCATTTTACGAGTTAAATAATGTCGAAATAAAACCTGGAACTAAAATTAATATTAAACGAGTTTGTTCAAACCGCAGGATTTTTATCGGTGGTGTTCCGAATTTTAAGAAAAAAGATGAAATCTGGCACGAATTAATCAAAATAGGAATGAAAGGAATCATTGATGTCATTATGTATAGAAGTTATTTGAATCGGCATCTTAACAGAGGTTTTGTTTTTGTGGAATTTTCCACGTATGAAGATGCATTAATTGCAAAGTTGTCTTTTCAAAATAAACAACTATTTGGAAATACAATAAATATTGATTGGTCGTCACCTATACAATCGGAGGACAATTCGTCAAATAAAGTAAAGTATTTTTCAACAATTATTAAAATATGTTTGTTTTATAATATGTATTTGTTTATAGATTAAAACTTTGGTCGTGACAAATATAACTGGACACGTTCACGATAAAGAGGATTTGTTAATTCAGTCTGTTCTTGGACCATTCAGCATGGTTGAAAAAATTGAATTATGTAATAGTAATGTATTCATAGAATTTAAAACGAGGCGAGATGCACAGAAGGGGCTGAGCGTTTTAAAACGTAAGTTAAAATAAATTTATTCTTATTACTTTATAATTTTATTTGTTTTGTTTTCAATTTTAGAATATTTTAACGGAAGTTCTATAGATGTAATATGGCTCAACGTTTTTGACAACATGGAATTTTCCAGGTACGATATATTGATTTATAAGCAATTTTTTTTTGTATTATCATTTTTTATTTCATTGTTTTTTAATTTTAGATTAACTACATCGTATAAAGTCATGCCAGTGCCTGATACATCAATGCCATGTGGTTCTTCAGCACCCATAGAAGCTTCAACTTCAACTGATGCAGACCCTAATAGCAATTTAAATGATATGGTGAGATTCAGTTTTTCATTTTTAATTCACTTTTAATTTGAAATTAGAATATGTTGTTTTTACAAGTGTTTTCAACTTTTTTATTTGTTACAGAATAATCAGCCGTCGGATATACCAGATGAAATAATGAGAATGATCAACTGCTTACTTAATTAAATGTTTGTACTAAATCAATTATATTTAATGCTTTTGGAATTTTATCAAGTTTTTCCTTCACTAGTTTCTATTTTTATATTCTATTAACTATTTTATAAAATAATGATCTGTACTGAAATACTACATTTAATGTGTTATTTTCTTATTTTTATTTTGTATTGTCTTTATAAATGTGCATACTGATAGTTTTAAACTAATAAAATTTATTAAAAAACGCTTTAATTATTTTATTTTCTTTCTAAATTAGGATTCACGGATAGACCCCATGTCCTATATACAATCTCCAATATAGTAATTTTTAGTTTTCTATTTAATTTAGAATTTTAGAATAAATTTAGCTATCTTAGACTAATTTTAATATATAAAAATCAACATTTTAATAAAACCACATAATTATGTAAAATTTCTTTTAGTTATTCTACAAATTAATTTAACATTTTTGAAAATCCCGGCAAGTATTGACATTAAAAATTCTCTGAATTAATCTATACATGAAACTAGATTAGAAATACGAATTCTTAAATATTTATGACCGGCGAATTCCACGACGTTCGGTGAATGTGGAAGACTTATTATTGCCAGCCAGCCTTCCTCCCCTGTCCAGTTTATTACGTTCCATCTGCCGGATAATATTCTGCAGGTATACAAAAAGTCGTTGCAAATCTGATGGATGCTTTTTCCTCAACAAATTGTGACTACCAATCAATTTTTTTTATTTTCTAGCTCGCCATACTTTAGCATCTATACAAAACCTAAAAAAAATACTATTTGTTTCGATTTTATATTATTATATTTTATTTATGCCTTCAATAAAATATTATAGCCACTATTTGTAATAAAACAATTTAACGAACAGTTCTGCTAACCGATCATTAAAAATTAATTTTCAATATTTCGTTTTTATTGCGTAGATTTTATTACAGCTACAAACGGAAATTAAATACATTTGTTATTAGGAGAACCTATTTATGGTGTGGTTCACCATTATACTAGGACCCTGAACTATTTAAGGATTACTGACCTGACCTATACAATAATATCTGATTATTATCACTTATCTGAAGTGCTATTGAAATGTAAATAAAAGTGGTAATACCAACCACCTGCTACAGCTCCCTAGCTTATTTGTATTTATTTATTAAAAAAAAAAACAAATTCCTATTCTGTATCTTGTATACAGGGTGGTTTATAAGTTTGAATAGAATCTTTGCTGATTAAGTAATGTAAGTATCCTATACTTTAAATTAGTTGTTATCTGAAACCAGGGCCGTCGCAAGGGGTATAGCCGCCTTTGCGCAAAACAAATATGCAGTGAATACTTGAAACGTTGTGTGAAGGAATAGAATTATATTCTTTCACTCAAAGCTTGAAGCTTATGTACGTTGGTAGGATAATTCAAAATTACTAGACAATACTTGGAACCGAGATTACTGGTAAACACTTTTTGATGAATTTCGGCAAACAATTTATCGAAAAAAAACTATTTTTATGCAAAATTTTCATAATTTTTTTATTTATTTAAACGTAACAAAATTGCACAAAAAACTAATTAGTTATGAAAATTAACCATTACGCCATTATTAATAAATTAACAATATTTATTGCGTTCTTTCCAAAATCACACAAGCAAGCAAATTTTGTTTTATTTTTGATATTCCGTGCATAAAATTTGGCACAGGTTTTTACACTTTTCAATAGTTTTTTCTAATAAAATTTTTGATATTTTAAAGCTGGATTTTCCTATTTTTAAGATTAATAAAAAAACACTTTAAAAAAATTGCATTTTTTAATAATAATATTTTCATCCTTCATACTTGCTATTTTTAACATTCTATAAATAAAATTTTGCACCTTTCGACAATTTATGACCAGATTTTGGTTTTTTCATAAATATTTGATTTATTTTATAGGTTTTGCTTTTTGGGGATTTTATAAAAAAAATTAAAAGCTTTTGGCCGGATTTTTGTGCTTTTTGACAATATTGTATAACTCGATTTTACTAATTTTGACACTTTATACTATGATAACGAGTCAGTAGTTTAGTACCTACCCATCTAAGTGTTAGTTATCAACAGGTGGAAATAATTTCGGACGTCCGCAGAGAAGTCAAATATCCAACTTTTTGATGACGAACACTTGAACGGGTGTGTGAATCACTTCAAAACATGATAACAAGTCAGTAATTTGAACTGGAGTGGCCCACCCACTCACCCACCCACCCAAGTGTTGATTATCAAAATATTGGGTCACAACCTTCTCTTGTGACGCAATGACTTGTCAAACATCCAACATCTTAAAGTCGACCACTTAGGTGGGTGTTTAGGGCACTTCATAACATGATAATGAGTCAGTAGTTTGGATTGAAGTGGCCAAATATTACTTGTCAAGAGGTTAGATGTCATCTTTTTTATCTGATAAAAATCAGTAGTATAAATTGCAGTTGTAGTTACAGACGTTGTCCTAAGTAAGTGGGCTTAAAATAATGAACATTATTTATACATTTTATATGATATTTTTGTTTCAATTTTTTTTTTATAATTTGTAATTGTAATTTACGCAAATCATTATACATAAAAAAATTAATAGTTATTGAGACTTTATGTAAATTGTTTATTTGACCAGTGAGGTGCTAGGCACACTGATGAAAGGTGCCTTGAAATACTAGTGTATGTGTTTCACACTGAACCAAGACATTACATTAAAATTGAACTAAACATTATCATTTGACTACAAAAATGTGTAAAACATTTAAAAAACCACTTAAAACGTAGTATAATATTTAAAAATATATAGTAACACTTTAGCGCTTAGCAGTTTTTCAAATTGGTAGAGAGAATCAATTAGAATCCTTTTGTTCTTAATGTAGCAAAAACCACTACAATTGTAGCAACTTTCCTGCACGCACCTATTATCATTTGCATCTAAAATTTGTGACATTTTTGATACTTCACTAATTTATCCTTTTATTGTAATATTTTGTAGATATGTATAACCCCACCTATCCAATCGTTGTAGATCCATTAGGAACTGAAAGAATTAATATAACACCAAGTAATGAGGGTTTAAGCTGATGGCAAGCTACAGTTATCTGCCTTCGACACAGCGCATATACGCAACAATAGAATTACTAGATTTGTTCCAACATACAATTTGCAATCCGTTTAAACTGTGCACATAAACAAATATTATAAAATTCAAAGTAATTGTTGTTTTGTATGCATACTTGAAGGGTTTGGCACCTATTTGTTCCTAGCTGCAACATTTAAGTTTATCATCTACTTATCAACAATCCAAAGCTATTTTTTATAGTTTTTATTGCTATTATTTGGAGGTGTCTACGAAAGAGTTGATAATGTTATGACGCTTTCTACATTATAACTCTAGTGACCATCTATACTTTGGTATTCTTTGGAAAAAAAAATATTTGTCTCATATTTTTATATAAATTACAGTAGAAAAGTTTAGAAAAGATTTCTTTTTATATAAGGTCTTGCTCTTAGCATTAATTACATACATAGATTGTTAGATAAATGTATATAAAAATAATTAATTTTTATCAACAGTTTATCACCAACTTTTGCTGTTTTTAACTATATTTTGATATTTCATAGCCACAGTTTGCTAGTTTTAAGATTTTATAAAAATGTGTACACTTCTTAGCAGTATATGGCTAAATTTTGGTATTTTCTAACAATATTTTGATGCTTAAAAACAAGATTTTGCTATTTTTTTACATTTTATGAATACAATTTTGCACTGTTAAACCGTCTTTGAACAGATTTTAATTATATCTGAAAATATTTTAATGTTTTATTACCAGATGTAATTATTTTTGACTTTTAAAGAATAGAAATTTGCACGATTTAAGACAATAATCATATTTTAAACGGATAATTTGCCCAACATCTCGATTCCCTACCCCGAAAGAAACGGCGTGACCAAATATACACTGCCAAAAGTTGAACACACTTCAAGAATAGAAAATGCTGCTTTAAGTGTCTTTAAAACTAAATTGTAGTTTAAACCTATCTAAAATTTAAAATTCTACTCTAATTAACTGTTAACATAGCAGTGTAACAAACTTAGACTTCTTTTGGTTAAAACCTCTACGCGTCAAAGTAGAGCTGGAAGGGGGGGGGGGGTGCATTGAGAAACTTGCTTTTGTGTTTTTTTTTTTAGTTTTCATAACTTATTAGTAGTTCTATGATCGGTATATGAAAGTATAAAACTCATAAAAAAAAAAAAAAAATTTAAGTTTTTTGTCGTTTTTTTACTTAATCGCATTTTTGGTTTAAAAACCGCAATTTTAACTCAAAATAATAAATTTACTAATTTATTAATAAGTTATAGAAACTAAAAAAAAAACATATGCAAGTTTCTCAGTGCACCTCCCCCAGCTCTGGTCCGATTGAAATGGAATTGCCCTTACATTAAATTTAATTTTTAAATCATTACTGACTTAATTGAGATTTAGAAATTTTAGAAAACCAATTTTGTTTTAAAAAACTTGCTAAATCCTCCATTATGAATTAATAAACCTTAAAAAATAAAAAAAACTATTGATTCAGTAGATTCAAAAAAAGATTTTATTTGCTAAAAAAATGCAATAAGAAATTGGCCAATAGCTGTTTTCAATTAAATTCTTTTAACCAGCAAATCCAAAACTCTTTTTATCACAGCTCAGACCCTTTTAGCAATAAAAACGACAAACATACTTCGGCGTTAATAGTCTTCTTAGGCTGATACGCCAAAAATCTAAACATACTAATATACTTCCCAACTGTGTCACGGCTGATATTGCAGAAATGGAGCTTATAGTTTTAGGTTTCAAACTTTTTTCTTCTATCGTCATTTGCAAAAAGTTAAATATTTATCTTTCTTACTAAGCTGCGCAGCGCGTGTTTGAAGACAGCAATGCAACGTACCTTGAACAGTTCGCTACGTATATTCGCTAGTTTCAGATGGTTTGATGCGTGCTCGGCGCGTGTTCAAGGTAAACAAAATTCGCTCGTTTGTCTGCGCCATTATATGATTGTGTGAACATTTTTGAAACAACAGCAATTTTTTGCAACATACTACTGTTTTGCCAGTGGTATGTTGTGGTAAAAGTAGTAGAGGTAACACCATTTTTGATACAACTTTATTGCTCTAGTAACCAGTATTGTCGCTAAAATAGTGGTAAGCATCAGTTTAGAAATGTATATTATAATTAAAGTAATTTAGTGAAACATCCACTAAATTTAAATATAACTTAAATCGTATCTGTCAACGGCATACTATAAGCAGTAACCTACATCGAAGCTAGATAAAGCGTGGTATGAAACAATGACGTCATTAATTTTCCTTTCGTTACCAAACGCTCGCCAAAATGCAGTAGTATGTCTGTCAACACTCACCACCTTACTATAAAAAGCAATAGTATCTCGCTAATAGCTTGTATCCGTACCATATTCAGTGTGTACAGATACTTATTGCTGTTTTTCCTCCACGTTTTCATTTTGCCACTGGTTTAATTAAAAATTTAAAAAGTAATAAAGTACCGTGTTTTTTCAAAAAGCTTTTATTGCTCTGTATCTTCGAAAATTAGAAAAAACAAAAACTTAAAAAAAAAAAAATAAGTGTATTCTTTACTATCATTTGTTAGATACTTGTAAATCAATATTTGACAATGTATTACCTACACTTTTGAATACGTTGGATCATTGTGGGAGGGGAGTTATACATTTGCGAGAAATTAGATTGAGGACTGCCTCAGGTTCTGCTGCGTCTTCTGTAGTTCCGGATCAACCGGCTGGCTCAAATTTCCAACCCCACTGTTTTGAAGAAAGTTCATTTCCTAGCTCAACTTAGATTTTGTGATATACACAAAAAGCGTGCAGCATTGCTGCTTCTTTTAAGGGCGACAGCGCAGAGAGGTCTGGTTTGCCATTCAAAACTGATTTGATAAAAGCTTTGTAACAATGCATGTTAAAGAAAGTTTGCTTTTGAAGTGCATTGTACCAATCCATGAGTATTTTGTTTCCAATTTCAGCTTTATTACATCAGTAATACTTTGCAGTGTAGCTCGCTTCTTAAACAAATTGAAACAGACAAGTTTCCATTTTTGATAGGCAGCGGGAGTCGTATCACAGTTTTTATTCCCATAGTTTGCAATTGCTGACTTGAATATATCTTTTCTACTCTGCCGTGGCTTGATTTAACAAATAATATCTGTTTTTCAGATAAGGTTAAAGCCATAAGAAGAACAATAAGATCAACATCTTTGCCAACTATTGCTACTTTGTCACTAGTTTAAGATTTTATTACTCTTGTGCGGATGGTCAATTTACCAGCGTTACTAGATTCTTGTTTTGTTTTAAGAGGAATAAAATAAGGCTGGATTTATTGTGTTCATTAGAAAGAAAACCATCCTGTTTGACTGTGATTTGTGTTCAAAGTTTATGTCAACTGACCTCTTTAGCTTGTACTTTGGTTCTATTCAGCTGTCTACGTACTGGATAATGCCGCTGAATAGCCATCAAACGCAACGGTACAGCCCTTGCCGGCTTAATGCTTGAGAACATAGGCAACATAACATTAGCAAATTGTTAAGATTGAGGATTTTTGGGCCACACCACCTTGTGTATCCAAAACAATGTAAAAATCAAAAAGATTGGCCTCTTCTTGTAGTACAGGAAAAGAATCGTATAAGGCGGATTTGTTTGTTTTCAGCATTCCAGTTTCCTCAAATAAAGATAAAGAGTAAGGAGCAAGCCTATGTTGTAAGTAGTTTTTTAAGTCCTTATTACTCTGATTGTTAATAACTATCTTTAGAAACATCGTTAAAGGGTTGATTACCACCTTTCTCCATGAACAAAGAAAGTAAAGGAGAGACCGCTCTAACACTACAATTTGACGCGTATCGTAAACGCGTCGTAAACGCTATGTGGAAGGAAAGGCAGGTAGTTGGGAAAGAGGGGGAGGTTTGTCAAAATAAACGGAGGACCAAACAAAAAAGACCGTCCTCTTGGCTTGTAACAATACAAACAACTTTTTTTTCTATTCTTTAGCGCTCAGTAACCGCTGTAAATACAAAAAAATCTTTTTTATTGCAAATTTTATTAGCTTTCATTATGTATATAATCAACTTTTACCTCCTACCTACAGTTCTTGAGATATTTACGAAAAACCGAAAAGTGCCCTGTTTTTGTTCATTACCGCTAAAGCTCGCGTCATATTTGTCAGGACTTTTAGTATACTTTTCATTAGGTACCTATAAACCAGTGTACAAAGTTTTAAAACTTTTAGAATTTTTTTGAAGTAAGATCAATATTTGATCATATTTGACTTATCAAATGTACCTAACACGCATTGAATTTTATATTTAGATATCTTTCTGAATAATTCCAACTAAAATACTTTGACAAAAAGTTATTTATGAATAAACTGGTAAAAAAATCAATCATCAAATTATATCTAAAAATAAAAACTTCGCTAATGTTGCTGTTCTTTTTACAGTACTTAACGCCATACTAATAATTGTTTTTCAGAATTTTAGATGTGTTTTAAGTACTGAAAAATATTAATATAGTAAATAAATATTTAACAAAAAAAAAAAGAGTATTTATTGATCACACCTCGTATATGTAATCAGATTTCAAGTTTATATAAACCTTATTTACGCCAAAAACAAATAACAAAACAATTTCAATTCCCGAATAAAATGAATTTACATACCAGTCACGATAAGTAAAGAGCAAAATTATGAGCACTGTATTTTAATTAAATTTCCTTTTGTTATATACATGACATATTATTCTCAACTTCCATCTCTACTTCCTTAGCGGTTTAAAGTTTATTTATCTTACTAAATACAAAATATAAAAGTAAATCTAATGCAATTAATATATTTTTATTGATATGCAAACTATTTTAATATATAATTTCCAAAACTAATATTTAATTACTTACGTTGATATTGAAATATGAAATCATGTTCGCTTACCTGAAAAAAAAAGAAATATTACAATATTATATTTTAATATACTTATAAATTTCATGTTATTCACAACTATATTCATGGTGAATATGTTTAAAATTTTACTTGTGTCCGTTATTTTTTCTGTTACTAAATTTATGACCATAGAAGTCAAATAAAAAAGAGTGCACGAGGCACACACAATCAGAGTGGGAAGTGTGGGAACGTCCTCAGATTTATTTCTCCTGTAACACTTGCCGCGATAAGAGCAGAATTAAAAAAGTATCATAATGGAGTTTAAGTTAAATAATATATTAACAGCAAATTATAATTTAAATCAACTGTCTCAACGTACTGGATATATAATATAACTCAAAGTAACGGACAAAGAATATATTCGTCACCCAATCACGTTAATCCGCCGCCTAAAGGGTGTGAAGTTTACTTTGGAAAAATACCTCGAGATATATTTGAAGATGAATTAGTTCCAATTTTCCAGCGACTGGATACTATTTACCAGATGCGTCTTATGATGGATTATAATGGATTAAATCGTGGATATGGATTTGTCACTTATTTTAAGCCGGCGATTGCAAAAGCAGCAGTTTCGTTATTGAATGGATATGAAGTCAGACCTGGTAAGAAAATGGGTGTATTCAGTAGCATTGATAATTGTAGATTATATATTGGCGGAATACCACCCGAGAAAACAAAAGAAGAGGTCTATCAAACTTTAACTCAATATATGGAAGGTATCAAGGACATTATAATGTATTACACGTATGGAAATAGGAATTTAAATCGTGGATTTGTTTTTGTTGAGTTTTATGAACATTGTATGGCTTCGATAGCTAGGAAGAATTTACATCCAGGATCTCTATTGTTATGGGGTGTATCACTGTTTGTAGAATGGGCTGATCCAATACCAGAAGTTGATGCAGCAATTCAATCTAAGGTATTTTATAATTAATTTTTTTTTAAATTAATTAAATCATTTTTTTTATATTTCTTAAAGAGTGGATAGCGTAATTGTAGGTTCATTGTGCAGCACGTAGCGCGTAATATAAAGGGTTCAGTACATAAAGGATATTTTTTTATTCTGAAAGTTACAGCAACAATAAAATGTGGACTTTAACATTAATATACCTTCTTTATTTGTATATTATGTTTTCACGAGTAAAGTGATACTGGTCAATTTACAATGTTGTTTGTATATTTGTAAAATACCCGTCCGAATATATTTAAATTAGATTAAAAATTTGAACGAGACTGATAAACGAGCGCCGCTTCCGTGTAATATACAATATTTTTTGTTTTAAAGAACGTATTTAATACATTTTCTTTTGATTTCATGTACAAATTGATGATATGATATATCTTAATAAAACTTTAATATAATTCATATCTATGAAACGGTATTTATGAAAACTAGAATACTCTTTACTCTTTTGAATTCAAAATAACAAGAACTATACTCTTTTTTTCAATTAATTTGATTGATATGATTTTCAAATTAAAAATCTAGTCTTTAAAACTGTAAATTAAAAATTTGTGGTTAAATTAACTAAACTCTTAATGCGGCGTTAAAAACTGTAAATGGAGCATTCAAAAATAAAAATCAGGCTATCAATTTGTTAAATTCTACTGCCAATGAATTCAAATCATAAATACTGTAAATTTGGTTTTTAAAACTGTAAATACGTGTTAAACTTTACTGTCAAACTGTTAACTTGGTCTTTGAATTATAAATATGGCATTTAAACTGTTAATCTATTTTTTTAAAAGTGTAAATGAGGCATTTAAAAATATAATTCTGGCTACAAATTTACTGCCAAAGTGATAATCCGGCCTCCAAGTTATAAATCCAGCATTTTCTACATTTAGCTTGTAGAACTAAAAATTCAGATAACAATATTTAATTTTAATTAAAAAATTGCCAAACTATCCGGTTTTTAAATTAACAATCTGGCATTTAAAATTGTAAATCGGGCTTTTAGAACTGAAAGCCCAGTAACTAATGTGGTAAAATTTACTGCCAAACTATTAATCCGATATTCAAATTAAAAATTCTGCCGTTAAAATTGTAAATCCGTCTTTGAAAGTGTCTTTAAAGTCAAAAAAATTCAAAAAGAATCTGGACAAAAACGGTTGAAAAGTGTAAAATTCTATTTATAAAATGTTAAAACATTAAAATATTTTTAGAAATCACTAAAATCAAGCTATATACAGTTAAAAAGTGTAAAATTTTATTTATTAAACTTCAAAAATAGCAAAATTTAGTCTTTAAACATGAAAATACTGTTAGAAAGTTACACAATTAGGCTATAAACTGTTTAATTTTTAATTTTTTTTTTAAATTATAAATATCAAAATCCAGTCATAAACTTTTAATAGGTGGAAGATTTTATTACTAAAATAACAAAATATTTTCTTAAAACGGCAATAAATTGTTAAAATGAACAAGTACAAAATTCAATTCATAAAATGTTAAAAACAGCAAAAGCTGTTAAAGGATGCAAAATTTTATTAATAAAATTACAAAGTCTGGCCATATAGTATCAAAATATTGTCAGAAAGCATTAATCTATTAAAATATTCAAAAATCTATTGATAAAATGTAAAACATTTGACAATGAAGTATCAAAATATTCTAAGAAAGAACTTTAATTTATTTAGAATTGCAAATTTCTATTCATTAAATGTCAAAACTACCAACGTCCGGTCATAATCTGATAAAATGTGCATACATCTATTTATAAAATGTCAAAATTTGGCAATGAAATAACAAAATATGATCAGAAGTGTAAAAGAGAAAATAAAAAACTTGAAAAGTATAGGTTTGAGAATGAGTGCATAACAGCGTAACCTTGAAATTTTCCCCAGGTGCAGTCTTTAGTTTGTTTTCGGTGTTATCCTGGCAAGAGAAATACACGAAAATAGTCGTTGTTGGGTAAGTGATTCAATGGGGACTCAAAGTAAAGGGAAGCTTTGTTGATTCCGCGATTGTGGACAGTTAGAGATATTGCTGGGTACAACCCAGCAATATCTCTAACTGTCCAAATCTTCATTAAATCCAAGCGTTAATTTCAACGCAGAAAGAAATTCTTTGTGCTGGGCTTATGTAAAATATTATAACTATCTCTTGGTTGTCTAGAAATAAATTTTGTTGTAGTTTTTTTTTTTAATTAAATACAAAATGCAGCCAAAGAGGATTAAAATTCGGCTACAAAATAATTTGACCAAACACTTTAATAAAATTGGTCAAATTTGTATATATTTTAAAACAACATTTAAAAGCTTATGAAAGTTAAAATTTGGCTGGAAAGTAATTAAATCCGGCCAAAAACTTTAATAATATCATTATGATTAGTAAAATTTTGACATAATCTCAAAAATCTGGTCATTAAAGACAAAATCCGGTTTAAGAAAATTAAAACCTAACCTAAAGTATTAAAATACTTGACATAGTTTTAAAAATACGGTCATGAATCCAAAATTTAACAAGAAAAAAATAAAATCTGGCCAAAAACTTTAATGACATACTTAAAATTTGTAAACTTTGTACTCAATATCAATATTAAAGACATAATCCGACCTAAGACAATTGAAATTCGCTTATAAAATACATAATTTCATAAATCCGACTAAAAATACAAAATTTGACAAAAGAAAATTATAAATAACTAACTTATTTGTAAAATTTTAATATAATCAAAAATCCGGTTTAAGAAAAATAAATGTTAGACATTAAATCCGGTCAAAAACTATAATAATTTGCTTTATATTATTTATATTGGTAAAATATGGACATAAATTTAAAAGTCTGGCCATAAAATACCTAAAAAAATTAAAACCCTGTTATAAAGTATTGAAATCCAGCAAAAAACATAAAAATCTGCATAAAATTAACAAAATTTTGTTATACTCTTAAAAATCTAGTCATAAAATCAGGCGCAAGAGAATTAAAATTCGTCCATAAAGTAATTAAGTCCGGTCATAACAACAAACATAATTTTGAAAATTTTGCTATGAAATATCAAAATATTGTCAGAAAATACTCAAATAGAAAAGTGCAAAATTCTGCTCATGAAATGTCAAAATTAGAACAAATGAGATATAAATTGTTAAAAAGTGCAAGATTCTAATCTTGAAACATCAAAAAAAGCAAAATTTAGCTAAAAATTGTTGAAAAATAAAATGTTCTTTTTATAAATAGTAAAAACTACTAATCCAGCCATGAATTATCAAAATACTGTCAGAAAACATTAAAATTCAGCCATCAAAGGTTGAAAAGCTTATAATTCTACACATAAAATGTCAAAAATAGCAAAATTCAGCTATAAAATATCAAAATATTGTTGAAAAGCACCAAAATTTGGTTATAAACTGTTAAAAAAGTGCAAGATTCTATATTTAAAATAACAAAACAGCAAAATCCGGCCATATACAGTTAAAAAGTGCAAGTTTATATAAGTAAAAACTAAAAAATTGCAAAATCCGGCCACAACGTATCAAAATATGTCAAGAAGCATCAAAATCCGGTCACAAACGGTTAAAAAGTGTTAAATTCTAAAATGAATTTGCAAAACTTAGCCATAAACTTTATAAAAATAAAAAATTCTATTTATTAAAAAAGAAAAGTAGCAAAATCCAGCTATGAAATATCAAAATATTGTTAGAAAACACTAAAAACTGGCCATAGTGTTAAAAAGTGCAAAGTTCTATTTATAAAATGTCAGATAGCACCAAAATTCGGCCATAAGCTGTCAAAACGTAAAAAATTCTATTTATGAAATATCAAAAATAGCAAAATCCGGCCATAAACTATTGAAAAGTATAAGATTCTATTTATAAAACGACAAAACAGCAATGTGAGGTCATAAATTATTAAAACGTCCAAAATACTACTCATAAAATGTCAAAAACATAACTGTCAAAAAGTGTATTTGTTATGAAATATACTAATATTTTTAGAAACAATTAAAATCTTGTCATAAATTGTTGAAAAGTGCAAAATTCTGTTTATAAAACGTTAAAAATAGCAAAATCCGGCCATAAACTGTTGAAAAGTACAAGATTTTATTTATAAAATGTCAAAAACTGCAAAATCCAAAAAATAACAAAAATCAATTATAAATTATAAAAATATTGTCCGCAAGTACCAAAATTTACCATAAAATGTTCAAAAAATGGCAAAATTCTGCCATAAAATATTAAAATATTTTCAAAAAAAAGACAAAGATTGGCTTAAAACTTGCAAAATTCACATTCTTATCTTAGATTTAGTATTTTTTACAGTTGATCATCTTTACGTAATTTTAGACGTATTAAGTTAATAAGTAGTATCACTTTAGACAGATAACTCTGAGATTGTGTATTTGGTAATTTTTGACATGTTAAATTAAAGAAATTGTTTTTAATAAATAATATACGACGTTTTTTAAAAATTGTAAAAATTTTATTTGGGAAAGATAGAACAAAATCGACGACCTCAAATTTTCAAATGCCGTCAATTTTAAAATTAAAAATATTGGATTTTAATAATTTCTTAAATAATTGTTTTGGGACCAAAAAGTAGAACTTGTTGAACCATACACGCCAATATAGTTTGCCAGGATTGTAGGTTTTTTGATATAGATAGAAGAATTTAAGAAAATTGTTGGAGTGTAGTTTTTCTTAATTTAATTTAGTATACTTAGAAGACTTTAAGGGTAGAAGGGTTAAAAAAATTTTATATTTTTTTTACTTGTAGAAATCTGGTCACCCTGGTTTTGGAGATGAATTTGTGTTTTTTTATTTATTTTCTTATAGTTAATTATTTTTTGAAATGTAGGTTATTGGCTTTGAATTTTTCTTTTTGTCCAACAAAAAAGGGATATCCAAACTTTTGAAAACCACACTTGGATGCGTGGATGGGTCTTTCCAGATTATAATTACCAGCGAGTAGTTTAAGCTGTTGTCATCTACCCGCTCTAGTGTTTGTTATGAAAGCATTGAAAGTTTCTTCTATCTGCAAGTTCATTAGTCAAAGGAGGACAAAATGTAATCCAATCTCTTAATGACCAACATTTGGGCAGATAAGTGAGTCACTCCAGATTAAGATTACCGTCAAATAGTTTAAACTAGAGTGCCCAAAAGTTTGTTATCAAGAAATTAGAAGTTTTTCTTACAATTTTCTTGAAGACCTACAATTGGACGGGCGGTGGGTTGCTACAGATTATAATTAAAATTGAGTAGTTTGAACTGAAATGCTTATTTACTTGCCAAGGAATTTGTTATTATTATTATCAAGATTTGTTAAAATGAGCTTATACTACTAGCAAGCAAGATTTGTTAAAATAAAGTTCATATCGTTAGTTAGCAATATTTATCTTGCTTACTTCTAGAAATGTGCATAGAGAATAGCCTTAAATACATGTGTAACTAATAACTATATTGCTTTTGTAGATAAAAAACTTATATTTAAGTAACTTGGACATTGATATAAGTAATGATAGTTTATGGAATACAATCACACAAGTTGTACCTCCCATAGATATAATAAAAATACATAAAAATTTTAACTACGCTTTCATACATTTCTCTAGCAGAAAATCAGCAGAAAATGCAATAAAAGCAATGAAAGGTATTGTTAACATATATTTTATTAATATTTATTTAATATAATTATTTTTAAGGCCTGTTTATCAATGGTGAAGCTGTTGAAATTACTTGGGCTCGCCCAAAATGGTACAGCAAAGCTATCCGTAATAAAAATCCTCCAAACCATTTCTGCAAGTAAGAAATAATTGAAAGTTATCAAACAATATCTCATTATTTTACAATTTTAGATCATTGTCACCATCAGCTAGAAAAGAGATACTGTCGCGCAGAAAAAATATAAAATCAATTGCTGACAATTCACGAAGAGTTTGCCCAATATCTTATAGTAGCAGTACCTCAACATTAGTAGTGAAAAATAAGGCTAATACTATTTTGCCCGTTGTTCCGCCATGTAATCCACAACCGGTAATTGTTTTGTTTAATATTTATTGTGATACTAACTTTAATATTTTCAGTACCTTCGTAATGTTAATAATATAAATATGAATCCTGCAGCATTTCCAAATTTTTTAATGCACCAACAGCTGAGATTTCCGCACCCTGATCCATACCCGATGAATGTTACCGGATTTAATGATTGGATTTACACTAGATTGTTTTAAACATTATGTTTATTGTTTTTGCATGTATAACAATTTTCTTAATTTAAATAAAAAATTTATTCTAATATTTCTAATAAGTATTACAAAATTGATTATAAATCTTAATCAATGTTAAGAATAGAACCTAACTATTTTTGATTAAATTATCAAATCTGCTTTGTCGATGGACATCATACAATATAAGACTACACTATTATACAGAAACATTATAAAAGTTTGGGATTATGTAACCATCTAATGTACATTTGTGCCGCTCTAGTAAAATAGTTTGGTGTGCGTAAACACAGCTGAAGTTGAACTGTCAAAACAAAGTAAATAATTTAGTGAACATTTAAAAAAAGCGGCACATTTAAAGTGATTACATAATCCCAGACATTTATAGAGACCCTGTATATAGTTTTGCATGGCTGAAATGCTTTCTTTAGCTTTTGTTCAGATCTTGAGTAGACTGGTGCTTAGAATAAAAAGTCTAAAATTATATATTCAGTATTACTAATCTGAGACCTTCTACAGTAGTTGTTTTAGGTTTTATAGAGTCTCATAAAGTGTGTTAAAAGTTTAAAATCTTAAGGCGATGCCGCTTATTTTGTAGTGAGTGTGACAACAAAAACACAAAATTAGGGTAAAAGCGGTGACACTGGATATTAATGATAATGCAAGATAAAACATGGTTTAAAACTACATGTATTTATGTTAATAAAAATAATAATTAGAAAACTAAAATACTTAAGAAATATAGAATGATGCAGAATCTTATTCAGAGATATATAGCAAGCCAGGCAAAAGAAAAGCATTGTGACTGCAGAACTTACTCACATAGACTTCTTTAGATTAGCTGACAGTTAGCACTAATTTTCTAAAAAGATATAGTAATTGTAAAAGAAAAAGCTTTTAATAAATCCAACAATAAAAATAAATAAATAAAAAAAATCTACAAAGATAATGACAAATTTGTTAAAACTGATCTTTAGTCATTTGAACAAACTAAATGTTGATCATATTTGTCAATTTAAAACTGTTAGGGTTCTCAGTTGATTACAGAAAACCTTCAGCAACCACTTTTATTAGTCTTACAAGACCGCAAATATATTCTAGATATGGCAGCAAAATGTCGGGACAACATCGTCTTGTTAAATAAAGATACATAATTTATTCCACTACGCAATTATTCAATTTTGGTAAAAGGGGAAAAGACTTGTGCTCTGCGTAGGCCACTAGCCGCTGAAAAAGCTTTGGTATTCAAGAGAACATTTTAGTTGCAGGGGATACATAGCTATTGCATTTATTTAGTGAAAATAAAATAAAAATTAAAAACAAAGTTTATTAATAAATATTATAACAAATGAAAAAAAATCCATCATTAACAAAAACAAATTGTAAAGGTTAAAGATCTACATAAATTTCTTACACTGCACAACGGTTGTTAATTGAAGAAAAACAAATAACATGGCAAAATAATAAACAACGGCACAATTGCAAATATTCAGATTATGTGCAACAATGTTAGGTTAAGTTAAATTAGGTTAGTGTTTTTTGCAGGGGCCGCGCTACCAAATATGGCGCCCCCTGCAAATATCAAATATGCCGCCTCATCTTTTTAGATGTTAAAAATCATAAATATTTTTAAAAAACTGTATATGCATTTTGTGCGCACATGCTTTGAGATTACATATATTGCTAAAAGTGAAAGGAAAATAGCCTACTTGATTCGTGTCATTCGTTCTAAATTAATGTTGATGCCTGAGAAAATATGAATAAATGTGGGTTTTTAGGATATTTTTCTTGAAAATAGCCAGAACGGTTACTTTCTAGGGTGCCACTAGGTTTTGACGGAAGTTGTCAAAAATATCTTCCAAGTTTAGACGTGGTTTTGGCCCATCGTACCAGGTAGATTTCTCTCAGAAGTTGACTGGTAACAAAGAGTTTTAGCAGGACTCCCTTTGGTAACAACATCCATCTAGAGTGGTGATAGGTTACCTTCTTCTTTTTGACGTGCGCGTTTAGCTGTAAGATACCACTAATCGTTCTGGTGTGACTTGTTAGATTTTTACTGGGAGGTCGGGTATGAAAAAAGTCGGTTTACTTCTGGTTTGAGTATCTTTTCATATCTCCGGAGTGCATAGAAACAAGATAGGTTTTGCTTTGATGTCGGGCGTGAAGCAGATGTATCACTAATGTCACCGTAATGTCTTGGTCACTGAGATAACTAGTTGGTTTGTCATTATTGGAGATGATTGCTGAAGTCTGCTGTGCTTCTACAGAGCGTATCTGTTACCTGGTTTTTTCTTCTATCTTTTCTTCTTCTTTTCGGGGTTGTTGTTGTAGGGACGGGAAAGCACTAAGCATTCAATTACCCCAAATTAGGCGTCTTATATTACTGGCTAGGTTCTAGTAGGTTATGAGTGTGCGGCCGAGTATGCCCTTAAAAGAAGGTTGGTCTCTGTAAAGAACAAAGTTGCTTGGCATACAAAGCGGTTTGGAAAACGTGGTTCTTTCTAAACGTTAGTCCTGAGCATTAGGCAATGTATTATCATGCTGCCCCAGTATTGTCCTTAGTAGTAAGTTTGGGTTCAGTTTCTAGGTGCTCTTGTAATTAGATCAAACCTTTGCAGATCTGATTTGGAGCAGGGGCGCAGCTGATTTTTATGCAAAGTTGATGGGGTTTGACAGTAAAGTATGGATTTTTTTGCTGAAAGTCGTTTCTGAGGTGCGTAACAAAACGGTTGCATTTTTAGCTTAAAATTGCCTTACGTTGGGCGCTAATGGTTGCAATCTAGCTTTTTCAAACGGTTCTGGGCTAGTGTTGAAGCTTGAAAAGATACAAATAAATGTGGCGTTGTTTCTACCACAAAGAATAGAATAATAAACCAAGAAGAACAACTCGAATCTTACTTCTTGTAATGTCTTAGCGGGGTAAGACGTTAGCGGCATTACGTCGAGCAACACAAAAACCTCACCGCACTTTGAAAGAGTATGTATAAGAAACTCGCACTTTGTGTAATTGTGTATGAAAACAAAATGTTTTACAATAATATTACGCAAATGTGGACCATCGTGAAGCACGGCGCACCTTGACTTATTGCGCCCTGAAGCGCCGTCCTTGATTTTTGGGTACCCCATGCAGTAGAACTTTTGTTGAACTTAATCTGAGTAAGTTTTCCAGGTGCAAAAGAAAACCCAAAGTTCTCTGGCTTGTAATGCAAGGTCAAAGTCTGGTGTTTGTCCCAGGTGACCTTTTTACTCACAAACCACTCAACTAGAGTGTTCTGATTGGCCGCTGATTGTTTAACCAATACTTAGCAATGGCACCGTGTTTCAGTTCTAACTTTGAAAAACGATTGTTTGTTTTCTGGAGGATAACAGCCTCTTTGCTTGCACCAAGTCATCTTGCTTATACAGCAAAGTGTTATGCTATTGCCTTCTGCGCCGATTGCTTTAGAGCAATGTTTTTATTTACCGGAGGACACACAGTGTACTAGTTCCGTAATAATCCTTTTTAGATTTTGGTTGCCGGGTTATTGGCCGGTACGTGAACTACCGGTGATTTACACCTTGCAGGCTACTTTGTTATTAACTTTTGCCATGTCGGTAAGGTTGTCCCAAGAGCCGGTTACTGTTACTGCTACTTTTTACAAAACTTTGCCTGTAGATACTCCGATGTTTAGTTCACCGCTAGTGCTTAAACAAAAACAGGGAAATGTTGCTTTCTATTACTATTTTTGAATTGCTCTAAAAATACATACTGCATAACCCGACGCAACATATAGGAATTTTTTCACTCATTTGCATTTTCAACTTCTAAATATCTCGTGAGCAATAAAAACCTTACTTTTACGACAACTTCGTTATAAATAATCGCGTGCCGTAAGATCTGAGGAAATCTTGGAAACCACACAGTGTTTTTATATTTTGAAATAACTTGACCAGGAAAGATTTTTTGCAGCGCATTCATTGATTTTCTTGAGGTATGTGAAATAGTTCCATCTTGCTGGAACTAAATGATTTTGAAAAATATTTCTTTGTTGTGCCAGAAACTGGCCAATCATGTCAGTATAGCATGCAGAATTGATCGTCAACAAATTAAAAAAATAGTTATGATCTTCAAAAAAGTAAGAACCGATCATTACAATTGAAGACACACCATACGGGTCTTTTTTACGTAGGAAGTAGAATATCTTGAAAACATACTGTGCAGCCCGTACTGTCCAGTAGTGTCAGGTTTTTACTGATTAAAATCCAATTTTTTTAAGCGGTTTGTCTAGCATGTATTGCACTGCTAACCTGTTGGTCTTGTTTTACATCTCTGACGTCTTACTTTTTTGGCAATACAGTTTTTTGCCAAAGTCGAATTTTTTGTCAAGAAATTACCTTCAACTTTTTTCGATAAGAATATGTTTGTATTGCAAATTATAAGCTTTGCTTTTACTCAGCAAATGTAGCAGATTTTTGTCTTCTTCCTTAGATCAGCGGCATAGGCATCCATCTTTGTTACCATTTTATGCAAGTGCTTGTTAAAACCACAGTGTTTTTTTGTTATCAGTTTTGTAAACTTTTGCAGCATGATTCATCTCATTTGAATTACCAAAGTTTTGGTATTATAAGTTAATCTTGCCAGAAATAGCCTTGAGTGTGACATTTTCTTACTATTTTTCTACAAGTTGTTATGTTTTGCATCAAGTTTGTTACAATATTTTTTTTTTTGGTTTGGCATGGAATCCTAAAAACAGTGCCTAATTTAGTAAATGTCTTTTTTGCTTCTTCTTTGGCAAACTGATTTGCCATGAGGTTTTCTTATATGCCCTGAACCTTTAATATCTAGACCAAGCAAACTACAGATTATAGCTAATGCGTCCACACTGTTTATGCAGGCCGTAACCAGTTTGTATTTTATTACTGGCGACTGTAATGCCAACAATGCCGCTTGACGTTCTGTTTATTTCTCAGACACACCACTTGATGGCAGCCATATCCGCCTGAAATTATATATGATATTAATTTAAACAGCAATCAGGAAAGTTACTTACCTAAAAACCTCAGGTTGGACTTGCAATTAATTTAATCTAACAAGAAAGCCAAAACAACCAGTTTCTAAAATGATACACAATTTTGCGCATTACGTGGTTTTTAATCTCGCTACAACCGTCCTGCCGAGTCAACTATTTGACGTTTGAAACGCTAGGCTGCTAAAAACAAAATTGCAGTATCAGAAAGTGTACTGAAAAATCTGTGGCAGTCAATTTCTCGATGTTCATAAAAACTTGGTTTTTCTGCAACTTTTATTTGGCTAGTTTTGCGACGGAACTTAAGTTTGCACCCGTATAAAAACCAATTGTTCCAGTTAATGTCCAACTTAATTGAAACGACAATAGAGAATTATGCTGATTGGACTCTGGACCAATTGGAAGTTCACCTAAATTTTGCAAAAAAAATAAACGATGCTCATATTTGGATAAATAAATATTTAAACAAATAAAATAGTCGGATTTGGAGCAATATCAATTCACACAAAATAACCACCAAAAAATTGAAAAACACTGTTTGGTACGGATTTTGCTCTGGCAAAATCATCGGTTCGCACTTCTTCCAAAACAAAACTGGCATTGCCAAATCCGTCAACGGCGACCGCTACCGATTGATGATAAATAATTTTTTGTGGTCTAAACTGAATGATATGGATACTAATGACATGTGATTCAAACAGAACGGCGCTAGGTACCACACAGCGCATACCACGATGGACATTCTGCAAAAGCAATTTGAGAACTTGGTTACCTTGCGCGACGGAGTCGTAAACTGGCAGCAATATCGTGTGATTTAACGCCTTTGGACATCTTCATTTTGAACTATTTTAAATCGCAGGTCTATGCAAATAAACCGCAACAATTGATAAACAAAGTCAACATAACAAGAAGGTGATTGAGTAGGAGTTAAAAGAAGAGATGCCAATATTTATCTCTTAATAAAAAACATTTTGGCGGATTATTCCGGTTTATGTTTACAGACAATTAGTTTAAAGTGCAATTGTCAATAGTTATTATTTTAGAAGAAAAAATATCTAATCTCTCGATAACAAACATTATTTCAGCTTATGACTACAGGCAAGTAGTTTGAACTGGAGTATACACTTACTCGCTCAAGTATTTGCTATCAAGGGATTGAATGTTTCTCGTATCTGCTAATTAAAGGGTTTTCCAATAAGAAGTTTCATTTTAAATAGCAGGCTATTTTGGCAGCTGTCAATTTTGAAGTTATTATCTTTTGACATTTGACAAGTAAAAATTACGCCATTGGTAAAAATGGAACGATACACGCTTCAACAACGATTTGAAATTATTTAAATTCACTACAAAAATGGTGAAAATTTTTCAGTCGCAATTCGCAAAACTAAAGCACTTTTGGTCATCGTAAAGCACCTTCTCGGCCTGGTGGAAAAATTTAAGCTGTTGGGACAAGTTTGTATTGTGAAGAATTGAAACCGTGTGCATCGCTCAAGAACACATGAGAATATTCCTGATGAAGCCCGTAGTGTTAAAGAAAACCCAGGTTTGTCAATCATTGGAACTAGATATTCTACAAACGACATTACACCGTATTTTGCATAAAAACTTAAGTCTTAAGACTTTTAAAGTTCAGTTAACACAAAAACTCAAGCCGGTCGATCACCATAAACGTCGTATCTTTGCGGATTTGCATCAAAATGATCCGCAATTTCATAAAAAAATCATCTTCAGTGATGAGGCCTATTTTTACCTCGGAGGCTACGTTAATAAGCAGAATTGTCGCATTTAGGGCTCAGAAAATCCAAGAATCATTGTTGAAAAGTCTTTGCATCTTCAACGTGTCACTGTTTGGTGCGGTTTTTGGACTGGCGGTATGATTGGACTCTACTTTTTCGAAAATGAGTGCAACTGTTACGGTGAATGGATGGTGCTACCGAGCTATGATTAATAATTTTTTATGGCCAGAATTGGAAGATATTGATGTGGACGACGTTTATTTTCAGCAAGACGGCGCTACGTGCCACACAAGCAACGAAACAATCGCAATTTTGCAAGAAAAGTTTCCTGACAGTGTTACTTCTCGAAGAGGTGATCACAATTGGCCATCGAGATCTTGTGATTTAACACCTTTAGACTTGTTTCTTTGGGGCCACGTAAAAGATAAGGTCTATGTCAATCCTTTACAATCGATTCAAGACCTTAAAGATGGAATTCGTGTTATCGAGCATACAGCTGCAAATTTGCAAATTGGTTATGGAAAATTTCATGAAAGAATGTGATACTGCAACCGTAACCATGGCGGCTATTTGATTGATATTGTTTTTAAATGTTAATGGCATACCTCTCTCTTTACAATGAAATAAACATTTACTGATTTCTCTTGAAAAATCTTCTTTTTTTTTTAATATCAAAATGAAACCTCTTATTGGAAAACCTTATACTTTATCGGGTAGAAAGATTTCTTTAGTCTATGATTATAGCCTTGCTCATTTGTCCAAGTGTTTGTTCTCAAAAAATTACATTTTTTTTTGTTATCAAGCAATTGGATATTTTACGTCTCTGCAAACATCTGTAGTTATTATGTTAAAGGAAAAGATGATGATATTGATGAAAAGGAACACTTTTGCAAGTGAGTGGAAAAGTGCTTCACATACCTACCAAATTGGTTGTTATTAAAAGACAAAAGAACATATTTGTTGTATTTGCAAAATTTTAAAGAAAGAGATGGTGATGTAGAAAAGTCATTTTAATTGTTCACAGACAATTAGTTTAAACTTGAGTGCCCCACCCACTTGTCCAAGTATTTGTTATAAAGCAATTGCCGGCTTTTGTTGTTGCAAACTCTTATTTATGTTTACAGGCAATTAGTTTAAACCAAAGTGCTTGTATGTTTCTTGTTTCTGAAACGACACTAGTTAGAGAAAGACATACATAGTGATAACCAATTTCTTGAATATAAACACTTTGGCGGGTGAGCGGATAACTCCAGTTTTTAATATCAAAAAAGCAGTTTAAAGTGTAGTGCCCCGTCCAACCAATCAAGTGATTTTTATCAAAAAATTGGATAATTTTAATTCCTTCTATTTATAATTAATGAGAAGTAATTTGAACTAGAATGACCACTCACCTGCTCAAGTGTTTGATAATAAGAGATGAAATATTTTTGGTTGCTGCAAAAGGCATTAGTTACTATGTTAGAAAAAATAGTGATATCCAATTTAGTGATGACCAACACTTGGCTAAGTAGTTTGAACTAAAAAACCACAACTGCACGCTAAAGTTAAATATTTCTTGTCATAACAAACGTAATTTTTGAAACGTTTTGATTAAAAATTTTACCATGAAAAACCATCATACTTTGTTTTTTTTTTTGGGTTGGCAAAGTTTGGACTTAATGGTCAATGTTTTTTATATCTCATCCAAAGAGTTCTATAACTAGAAGTTCTAAGCCAGCGTTTTGCCGTTCAATATCAGTATCTCTGTTTTTGTCGCACAACACTATAACCTCTTCTTCTCTAATAATCGAGCGGCTATACGTTTTAGGTGATAGACGACGACAAAGACGGCTATACCAAGAGTGAACGCTGCTTATACATTGATTAAACGGCAGCTTGGAATTTCTAGTTATAGAACACTTTGATCTCATCATCTAATTTCTGGATCAATTCCAAGATTCCCTCTATAGAGTTATTGATTTTTTAAATATTTATATACATTTTTACCTTAATTTAATTTTTTTTGTACATAAAATTTAGTATGGTAAATGTATAAAATAAATTTATATACTACTACTACTACTATTGTTAAGTAGTTAATAGAAATAACTAAAAAAATGCAGAAAATTTAATTATTGTAATATAAAATTTTTAATAATATATAAATTATAAATGTTTTAACTCAAAACTTTGTTAAACTCGTTTCTTCAATCCTAACCACATTCCATCAGCAGCTGCTAGATGCACATGTTTCTTACTAATCTCAGCTGGTATTTTAGTTTTTTCAACTGGAACAAACTCAAATTCTTTTAGCAAATGAAACAAAACAGCTTTAACTTCCAATAAGGTAAATCGAGATCCTAAAATATTCCAAATTAGCAAGTTTAAACAATTAATATGTTATTTTTACCAATACAATTCCTAGGTCCAATCCCAAACGGAATATAAGTATTTAGCATAATTTTACTCTTATTTTCAATATTGAAACGTTCCGGATCAAAACGTTCAGGGTTTTTAAAATACTTAGGATCTCTATGTAAACTGTATATTGAGTACCATACTGCAGTGCCCTTTTCAATTCTTAATGATTTTTCTTTTGGAGATTCTGGTAGAATTTCATAATCTTTAGTACACGTCCTGTTTGCAAACGACATTGCAGGCCATTTTCTTAAACCTTCCGCAACAACTAAATCTAAATATTTCATTTCCATCAACGCGTCATACGTTAGTTTACCATTAATGGCATCTATTTCTTTAATTAGCTTATCTTGAATATCTTTATTTAAAGCTAATTCATAAGCCAAAAATACCAACAACGTAGATGCCGTATCTAACCCACCAAGAAGAAATACTAAAGCTTGTGCAGTCATATCTTCGTCTGTCATATGAAAGTTTTTATTTATTTTATTTTTTTCATCATGCGATTGTAAACGTTCTTGTTCTAATTCTGCACGTGCTTTCAGCATTAATTGAATCATATCAGGTCTTACTATTTTCTTTTCAAGACGTAAATTTACAGCCTCTTTAATTAGTTTTTCAAAAAAGTTAGTAGATGATGTTGGGAATACTTTTACTCTAAAAAGCTAACAAAAACATACTAACTTGTGGGATAAATTTTTTATTTATATTTACCTTCATTAAAGTAGGGCTAATACTATATCCAAGAAATTTCAACGATTTAATTCCACTAAAATCTGTTATATCCAAAGAGTGTTTATAAACATCGTTATCAGGAAATTTGATTGAATCACAATTAATACCCAAAGCACAAGTTGCTATAATATCGTTAGAAACACGAGAAAAAATATTTTTCATTTCCAAGGTTAAAATTTTTTCATTTTGTTCAGAAAAGTGTTTGGCGACTTGTTCTGTGCAATCGGATATTAAATTAAACATCATCTTCATTTTACTGCTGGTAAATGCTGGTGATAAGATGGAACGCATAGAATGCCATTGATCACCTAATAAATAAAATTATTAGATGACATATGTTTATGAAGAAATAAAACATTACCTGTACTGGAAAATAAATTTTTACTCCAGTATGGATCAATATTATTACTATTAGATACATCATGATTGGCAAAAGAATCAAATTCTTTAATAGTTATAGTTTTGATCAATTCTGGATCTCTAATTAATAGAATTGGTTTACGAAATTGGAAAAATCCACAATACCTAAAACAAAATCAGTTTTAATTCTATTTATTAAAAAAAAAATGTTTATTTATTTATATAAAAATATATACAAACCTTTCACCTTCATATTCTTTATAGATAGCATCTAGCTTTAAATACAAAGCAATACGCTGCAGTATGAACTCCCGCACATTGCCAAACAAAATTGTTGGCTTTTCATATTTTACTCCTCGTTTTTCCCAATATGAGTATGGTTTTAAAAGATACAAATAAAGTAATGCGGAGACTATTATTAAACTTAATATTATTATCATGATTTGTAATTACCAGACACTAATAACGTCTGAAATTATCAAATTACAGTTTATATATGCACTCACAGATCATATTTGTATCTCATAGATTAAAATATATCTTTTATTAATTTTTAATCAAGTCACGTACTTATAAAAAATCAAATATTTTAAATAGTCTGATTTAGAGTGTTCTTAAAATGTTTGAAATTGATATTGATAAGCCTACTTGAGATTATAATCGAAAAAATGTTATAATTTGAAATATTTTAGGTTTTGTTATTTTTGTATTAAAATTTTAAGAATAAATTTAAAATTAAATATAACACAAACAAGCAAAAAAGTAGTTGATTTTTTTTTTTTTATTATAATTAGCAACGATTAAACGTATGAGCCAATTTAAACAAATTATTTTTGTACATTTTCCACTATCAGTAGCGCTTTATTGTATTGACATTATCCCAAAAAAGCATTAAAAAAGTGAAAATAAGAAACCAGCAACCCAAGCTGAAAAACCAAAATACATTAACAAGAAAAAATTAAATATAGGAATAATATTTAACATTATAAACTCAAAACATAAAAAATAGTGCAGCAGGCTGACGTACGATAGATGCGTGTGCTATGAAGTAATATAGTGTAAGATGCAGCAGAAAAAAGTGGATTGTTTTTTTTTGCTGTCAGTTTGTAAATAAGTGCAGGAAAAGGGGTCAAAGAAGGAGTCATAGTGGATTGTGCTTTGCGATGTCAAGAGGAGAAGTTTAGAATTTAGTTTTAACTGTCCAGGCAAGATCCGTTTCTTGTGCTGATATGGCAACCCTTGTTAACCCTACACAAAAAGCACCAATTAAGCCAAAAACCACCTCAAAAAGTTTTATGCTTCCGAGCAAAATAACCCTTTTAGAACGGGGAGAGCAAAATAAAATGTTTTGCTCATCCACTTCCGAGCTCTCACACAAATGAGTCTGTGTTAAGCGTAGAAACTATCCCTCTTTTAACAAAAAAGCAGGAGTCATCTACAAAAAGGCTGCACACAAACACATCCAAATAGCTGTCACCAACCTGTCCTAGCCTTTAGGCAAAACTACTAAAGCACAGGCAAAGTTAATCAAAGCTTCCCTAACTTAAGACCTGGATAAAACCCTGTCCGAGAAAACATCTCCTACCTTTAGAGAGTGCTCACACACAAGAGATTTTTAAGATCATCAGTGATGATGACACATTTTTAAGGTAGCTAGAAAAACATTCTCCAACATAAAACCACTGTGGGCGGATTCAAAACATAGCGTCGTGCAGACCGATCACCTCTCCAGACAGACAAAAGCTACTCTCTGGCTTCCGGGATCTTTGGATGCCATTGAGAAAAGCAAAACCATAAACTCAACGTAAAGAGCTATAGTGTCTTCTATTCCACCAAAAAAGGGGATCCAATAGGTCCGCGACTTGTCCTATATATAAGAAAGGAACTCAAAAAGGTAAGTGGAAAAAACAAGCAAATGAGCAACATGCTCATCAAACCACCCATTAAAATATCCACCAAAGGTACGCAATAAGAAGAAAGCATGAAGGTGGAAAAGGAAACCAATTCACGGACAAAACCGGGAATGGAAACTACTTGTTCAATTAAGCCAAAGAAGGGAGGCACCCCCGTAGAAAGTTCCGAGTCTCATTGATGTAATTGAATGCCACATGCATCACTGTCGAACAGCAATGGTAACACTATGTCGCTAACTAAAAGTGATGCAGGATAGAATAGCCACAGTCCAGGAACTATAAATAAAATCTAAGGTTTGTGGACTTTAAAAGAATGTTTTTGCAAACCCTACAAACGGTAAGCTAAAGACGTGCATTTACACAACTAAGCCTATAACAGCTTTTTTATGTCCCAGTTCTTCACCAGCAACGTTAGCTGTAAGGATTAGATCAGCCACGGAACTTAAAACGGACATTATTGTGGCGTCCGCATACCTAGCCCTTAGTACACTACCTCCAATCACAAATATGGAGGAGTTGATACAACATAAGCCTCGTCATTGGATGTGATGCAAACTCTTATCACATTGTATGAGGTAAGCCTTTACACAAATTTAAACTAACGTTTGTCACATCTCGCAGCCAGATTGTAATAGATATTAATTATACTGGCAATTACTGTTATCACAAATAAATAATATTTAGCTTAGACCATACATACAAAATAAAACATAGGTCTTAGCAAAACCCAAGGTCGACAAGGCTGCCTTTTAAGACAACTTATTGCATTTAAGTGCTTATAAAGTTCTATGTGAATCTAAAAATTTTGAACAAATTAAAAACTACGTAGATAAGTTAGGAAAAGTTTTTAACACAGGCATAAAGAGACTTTTGCCCCTAAAGTCGGTGTGTGGTTTTAACAGTAACATAATCTAAAAAAAAATAAACATTATTACTTTTCCACCAATTTGAAAAAATTGACCTCTTTGATTTTGTTCAAGTTTTTAGGGATCAAAATATAGATGAAAAAAAAATGAGATTTCCAAAATTTTAGACTTTAGAATATTGTCTGTTTAAAATGACACACATTTGAAAGTCAGAAATTTCACAATAAAACGTTTTTATTGGCTAATTTTGTATCTCAATTTTTGGGCTTCTGGAAAAAGATAAGAAAGTCCACGATGGCTCAAATTATTCCTCATTACATGTACTTTAAAACCCATATTTTTATGTTTAATATTGTGGCAGTCATAAGGTTAGGTTTAGGTTAGGTTTAAGTGGCAGCTAACGCTCACATAGGCCTCAGATGGGCCCGTTGTGTTACCACAGTACTTAAAAGTATAACCCTTTCAGGGAATTTTGTCAAACCATTTTGAGCCGTGAATGAACCTCATAAGAGTTTCCACATCTAGTGATGCGAGGTCAGAAAGGTCGTCAAAGAAGAGCAATCGTGTTGCGGACAGAGAGGGGCATTGGCATAAGTAATGCTGAACACTCTCCTCTTCCTCCTCGTCCAGGCAGCCTCTGCACTAGTCCCGCTTCGCTATACCCAGTCTCTCCGCGTGTTTGCCAATGGGACATTGTCTTGTGATAACTCCCACTGCCAGTCTGATATCGTTTCTTTTTAGAAAGACGATGTTGATGCTTCTTTTCCTGTTTTGGTGACGTTATACTTGTTTGGTTACCTCGCAGGTTCTTTACCTTTCCACATTCGCTCCGCTAGGTTCGAGGTTATTAAGGCTATGGTCGTAGTACTTCGGTTGAGTGCAGGCTTGTGCCATTCTTTGCAAGCTCATCCGCTTCTGTGTTACCTGGGATCCCGCTGTGGCTTAGTACCCACATGAGTCTCAAGTTTGTGTGTGCTTCCAGCTCGTTTAGCTTTCTCCGACAGTCAGAGACCACTGTTGAGTTGGTGCACACGCTAGTAATTGCCCTGAGAGCAGCTTGGCTATCGGTGTAAATGTGGATCTGTTCACCAGGGTTCCCATTTACCATCCGCCACTCTGCTGTCTCTTTTATGGCGGTTACTTCCGCCTGTAGAACGCTGCAGTAGTCTGGCAGGCGTAAGCTGGTTCTGAGGTTGGGGTCGTTGGAGAAAACTCCGCGGCCCACTTTGTCCTCCTTCCGTGAGCCGTCTGTGTAGACTTGCGTGTGTCCTGCTGGTATACCTATCTTCTCCATCCACTCAGAGGGTATGTGGTATGAGAATTTGTTGCCAAAAGCAGGTGTTGCTAGACAGCGGTTCATGTTTTTGGGCACCCCTTTAAAATCATTGATTATTCCGGCGTGACCACGATGATCCAATGTCAACATTTGCACCGACTTTAGTCTGAGTGCTGTGGTAATGGCAAGTTGCTTGCCCATTAGATCGACCAGGGCTATGTCCAAGATTGTCTCCAAGGCTTTTGTAGGCGTCGTTCTCATGGCTCCCGTTATCATGAACGCCGCCATTCTCTGCACTTTTGTAAGCGCCATTTGATGCGGCCACCATATGAATACGCCGTAGTAGAGTATTGGTGTAACTACGGCTCTGTATAGTCAGAAGGTAATCTTGGGGTTGAGGCCCCAGGATTTTTCTACCGCTCTCTTGCAAGAGTACAGTGCCACCGTTGCTTTCCGTACACTTTCGTCTATGTTGTGCTTCCATGATAACTTTCGGTCTAGTATGAAACATAAGTATTTGGCGCTCTCCTTGATCGTCAGTTCAGTGCCCTTTAGCATTGGGAGCTTGAATTTTGGGATGTTGTGTTTTCTTGTGACATCGACTACCTCGGTTTTCGCCGGGTTGACATCTACGCCACACCTTTTACATCATTGCGCTAGTTTCGATAGGGCCCCTTTGACAAGTTACGACAATATATTGAAGTGTTTCCCTGAGGCCGCTATTGCTACGTCATCCTCATAAGCGACGACCCTGCAGCCAGATTTCCTAAGTTGAAGGAGCAGCTCATTTAGCGTAATGTTCCAAAGCAATGGCAAGAGGACGCCGCCTTGTGGGATGTGGCAGTCATAAACTATTGTCTAATAAAATTAACGCAGTCATATTTTTACTATCACTATTTTGGACAATATTGTCTATAATTCGGATAAAGAAAAAGGTTTATCGATATTCTCGTAGATGTTACAGGATTTCAATATTTAATGTTCGCTAGTAATATTTTTCTATAACAATACTACCCCATCGGGACGCGGCGACTAAACCCGGCAATTCTCTAGCTTTAATTTAAGTGTCAGAACGATCTACTGATTTTAAAATATTCAATTTTACTAATCGGTTAATTTAACTTTATCTTTAAGTGCAAACATCTACCGTTTGCGGTGTAACATCCAATTTTAATTTATTAATAATTGAAAACCTACATTTCGTTGAGGTATTTTACTTAGTGTTGATTTTTCTCTGCAAAACTTGTTATTCACACTGTGTACTGTACTTAACAAGTCATAAAGCCTTTAAACTCTATTGTTGTGGCAAAAATTATAGCCTGGATTGAAGATAAGCAAGGAAAACGTAAAACTGCAAGGAGTATTAGTAAAAGCCTTTGTTTTGTACAAAAGGTGTAACAGCGTTACTTGGATACTGGCCTGATAACCAAAAGATCAAAATCCTGAAAAAATATAGGTCACCACAAACAGAGATGACCGTTTTTTTGGTGTCCACAAGTTTGCGGAATAGAACAACTTCTGCAGTTTATCTACGAAATCAACTCCATAAAATTAGATATGTAAATGTTAGTGAATGGACCGTTAGGAGAAAGCTTTGGGCTGCTGGATTATTTTGTAAAAAGATGGCTACAGATCCACCTTTACAATGCCGAGATCGTGTTGCAAGATTGGCTTTTGCCCGAAATCACCGGGCATGGACGTCAAAAAGTGTGGAAAAGACTGGAAGAAAGATACGCTTCAGTTTGTATTGATGAGCAACTTCTATTTGGCGGTGGGTCGGTTATGGTTTAGGCAGGAATTTCTACCAAAACACGCACAGAGTTGATCTTTATAGAAAATGGCTCCCTCATAGATGCCATTAGAGCGCGGCATTTTCATGCAAGATACTGCTAGACCTTACTTAGCCAGAGCAGTCAGAGATTATCTGGATAAAATAAAAAAAATATGGTTAGATTGGCCAGCTCTTAGCCCGGACATGAATCCCATAAATCATGTTTAAGATAAGTTGGGACGACGTATCCAAAAGCATACACCTGCTCCAAGAACCTCTCAAGAGCTAAGGCAGTTGCTATTGCAGGAATGGAATAATATTGACCAAAATGTGATCCTTAATTTAATTCAAAGTGTTCCTCGTTGACTTCAAGCAATCATTAACTCAAGAGGAGGTAATAGTCGTTATATGTGATAAGTTTTTTTTCATATATTTTGTTCCATTTCATCCTAGAAACAAAAATTCGAACTTCGTCTAAACTGTAAATTTGTGATATTTCAACTATGAATAATCTCATTAAACATAATTGAATTATTTTGCCAATATCAATGAAGAGTAATTTCACGATAGTTCGTACAATTGGCCCCACATCGATATATCCGATTTTGCTTACATTTTGTACACATGTTTGGGGTACTAAAAAATATGATAAATCCTAAAATTTTAAATCTCTAGGTGTAAATGGCGGCCATTTTAATTTTTTAGAAATACTTTGTCTTCTTTCAGTTTTTGTGCAGTAAATAAGCTAAAAATAGTCAAAAATCATCTTCAAAAGGGTGTATCTTATAGGAAATTCCATACAATAAAAAAATGAATTAGTTTAAAGTGTATGAATATGATTTTTGACTATTTATTGCTTATTTACAGCCCAATATCTAAAAGGAGACAAAACATTCCTAAAAAATTTAAATGACCGCCATTGCACCTAGTAATCTAAAATATAAAATGAGGAATTGTAATTGTCATATTTTGTTACTCCAAACATGTGTACTAAATTTGAGCAAAATCGGATATGTCGATGTGGGGACGGACGATTGTCTGAACTAATTACCCAGAAGTGAAATAATTATATTTTGCAAATCTAATTTTAAAATGTTCTTTGTTTAGTAATAGTATAGGTAATTCAGTCTAACAATGGTTATAGTTTATGTAAAGTAAGTGCATATTATAACCAACTTACCACACCTTTTTCTCAAATCGCAACAGTCCCTGTTTGCTAAAGCAATGAAGTTGAATCAAGTGTGCTGTTACCCCTCCACTCCTACCACAGTAGCAAAAATCGCTAATTGTTAAAAAATATTTCACTAAAATATGTATAATTAATAATTCAGTACATAACAAAGCTTTATTGATTATTATCATACTGTCACTAGGCTTAATCGCTATGTAAAATTTTGAAGCTCAAGGTCCATAAGAAACAGCAAAAAGTACTTCCCGCGTTTTTTATCAAACAAGCACTGAACAGCCAATAAGACAAAAGCACATCAAACAACCCATACACTCATCCTAATAAAAAACAACGGAGCACCATAGCGTTCACAGCCGGCACAGCATGATTTCGCTAAGTTGCTGCTTTACCAAGTAAATTGAGGAAATAGGTGTGAAAATTGTTAATTATTTGCAGGAATAAAACAAATAACCGTAAGTTTTTATTTTAATAATCGTTATATGTTAAAAATATAGTAGTGGTTTGATTGTAAACAAACGAACGTTGAAATAATTGCAAGGGGAATCATTTTTCTGTGGTCGATATTTAGATCAATAAGGCTATTTTATGATAAATATATTGCAATGTAACATGTTTGATTACAAATTAATTACTCATTAATAGTTTGTCATTGTTATATTCAAGAATTAGAAATACATTCAACAATATTTTGTCAAGCTCGATGCATTTTCTCTCGCCATATTTGCGTTTATAAAACAGTGAACAGTCGATAAGACAAAAACTCATCAAACCACCCATACAGTCATGCTAATAAAAAACAACGGAGCACCATAGCGTTCACAGCAGGCACAGCATGATTTCGCTGCTTTCAGTTGCTGCTTTACTAAGTAAATTGAGGAAATAGGTGTGAAAATTGTTAATTATTTGCAGGAATAAAATAAGTAACCGTAAGTTTTTATTTTAAAATTGTTATATGTTAAAAATATAATAGTGGTTTCTTGTAAACAAAGGAACGTTGAAATAAATGCAAGAAACCATTTTTTCTGTGGTTGATATTTAGATCAATAAGGCTAAAATTGTTTTTATGATAAATATATTGCAATATAACATGTTTGTTTACAAATTACTCATAAATAATTTGTCATTGTTATATTTAAGATATAAATTAATAATAATATAAAGAATTAGATATAAATGTAAACATTGATTATACCTACAAACAATATTTAGATGCATTTTATCGCCATATTTGTGTTTATAAAATAACAAAAGATATGCTGGTTGCAGTGGCGTAAAGAGTAGTTTTTTTTTAACAGAAAACATTACTACCACAAAATTTCAAAATAAAAATTAGTCAGGAATATATAATCATTTAAAGCGACTATTTTCGTAAATAACCCATTTGTATTGCATTAAACGAATTACTTAAATTAAACTCTAGCAGAATACCTATTGCATAAAATTCCTCCTCTTACAGAAAACTTATTTTGCTCATGAAATTGATCATAAATTGTGCGGGAATTTCATTTATAAAGCGAGTGACACTGTATTTTCTTACATAAAAATTTGTATATATTTATCGAAATTGACTTTGAACTTTTTCTATACTTCTTATACAGGGTGTAACAAACTCGGAACAATAAGTTCTTCAAATATAACAATCAAAGTTAAAGGCTTTGTTGGTTGAGAACGATATATAAAGTATTATTATTTAAATTATTTAAGTATGATTTGTTTATTTTTAAAATTTTGATATATTGTTGATTGAACATAGAATTGTGGACTACTTTATGATTTTTTTTTTTTATTAAACAACAATTGATCTAGGAGTCTAAATCTGTTCTACTTTCTTAGTTTTGATGTTTTTAATATTTTTTCTTATTAAGCCATTTCATAGCTTTGACTTGAAAGCGTTTTTTATGTCAAACAACAATTGAAGATTCTAGATTCAATCTACGTTAATTAGTTTTTATGCTTTTAAATAATTTCTCTTACCGCCAAGGTGGTAGTGGTTACCATACTCGACTGCTACAGCAATGGTTTCAGATTTGAGTTTCCAATTTGATTGGTTTGTTCTATGTGAGTACGCTTTTCGGATAAGAAAAGAAACTTTAGTAGGTGTACTGTCTTGATGTTGAGTTCACTCATTAATTTAGATTGGAATCTTTAAATTTGCGGTTGTAGTTTCAACCTCTGGAGGCGGTAATCAGCAATTTAATAAAATCAGACCAATGTGAAATATATAAATTAAAAAAAAAAAATTTGGGTGGTTTGCTTTTAGTTTTTGCATTGCAGGAATGATTGTCTTTTTGTGCACTTCATACTTTTTTAGCAGTTTTATTACTTTAATATAGACCAGAAGCTTTTACCAAGTGATTGTCTTTAGGTATTCCTTAGTTAGCTTATGCTTGCTAAAATGATCAGTTTTATTCTCCTAATTCACTCAGCAGATGTAATAGAGTATTTATGTTTTCCAAACATCTGCGACATAAGGTTCTGTCTTTATTTTATGTAAGTGCTTAATCAAGCTACAGTGGTCTTATTAAGAATAGTCTTGGGTGCTTTTTTGACAGTTTTTCCACAGGTTGCTGATTTTTCGCTGCAAGTTTGCTTTGGATTACTTTGTTTCCTGTTTTGTAAGGGATTCCGAAAGCAGGTTCAGGTCTAAAAAATGTTCTTGTTTTTATTTTTTTGGCAAGCTGAATTGTCTTGAGGTTTCTTTCCATACCATGGCCTTTTGGTATCCCAGACCACGTGTTTTCTATTATTTGTTGCCAATGTTTTTAGTGAGATATAACCAGTTTATATATTTTTATTGGCGATTGTAGTGTTTATAATGTCGTTTATATTGAGTTTTTCTGCGAGAAGAAAACTACCTCTGTATATTGAACTATTTATTTTATCTGACTGCACACCACTTGTTTTGTTTTTTCTAAATATTGAGATTAAAAACAACTATATACAAACTTGATTTGTTAAAATAGAAATTCAACATAATAACATACTTATAAATAATCTTCGATTTTAACACTTTCCCTTGTTTATCTTGTTGAATTTCCGAAAACAAATAAATCTCTATATAACATTAAAAAATTAAATTTATGAAAAAATATTCTAAACTAAAAAACATCCATAGACGCGTTTCGAGGTTTACCTCTCATCAGTATGGCTTTATTTATTTAAACTAATTGATTTTTAACTTACTTCGTCAACATTGTTCACCACCACAATTTAAAGTGAATATTTTAAAGGGTGTATTGACTATTTATACTAACTGACTTAATGACTTTATTTAATGGCTATGGCTAAAGTCATTAAGTCAGTTAGTATAAATAGTCAATACACCCTTTAAAATATTCACTTTAAATTGTGGTGGTGAACAATGTTGACGAAGTAAGTTAAAAATCAATTAGTTTAAATAAATAAAGCCATACTGATGAGAGGTAAACCTCGAAACGCGTCTATGGATGTTTTTTAGTTTAGAATATTTTTTCATAAATTTAATTTTTTAATGTTATTATTGGGTTGTCCGATTGAACAAATAGTAACGAGCGCTACATATGTCGTTGTGGCATTCGTCTAAATTTACCTATTTAACTAGGCTTTATTCGAAATTATTGCTTACAACTGTCTCATTTGAGGACATTGCGTCTCTTCTTTATATATTTTATAAATCTCTATATTCTTTTATTTTACATAAGTCCCATCTTCACCGAAAGAATCTTCAGGCGTGTTCTCTGCAAAGGCTTAGTCATAATGTCCGCCAATTGATCTTCAGTGGAGATTTGTTGAACGCAAAGTTTTCCTTCTGTCACTTTTTCTCTTATAAAAAAATGTTTGATGGAAATGTGTTTGGTTCTGCGATGAAACTCCGGATTTTGAGCTAACCTCACCGCTGCAGAGTTGTCAACTTGAATGTTGGGAATGTCCTTGAGTTTGACAATCCCTCTAAAAAGTCTGCTTAACCAAATTGCTTCTTTGGCTCCCTCGTTTGCTGCGATAATCTCTGCTTCGGTTGTTGAAGTTGCAACAATTGCTTGTCTCTGACTCATCCAGGAAATTGCACCTCCTGCATACTTCACGACAACTCCAGAAGTTGAACGTCCTGTCTTAATGCAACCGCCAAAGTCTGCGTCGCTGTAAACTTGTAGGAGTCCCACTTCTACATTGCTTCGATAAACTATTCCAAAGTCTAGAGTACCCGCTATGTACCTAAATACCCTCTTGACTCTTACAACATCTTCTTGAGTTGGATTTTCGAGTGTTCTCGAAATGAATCCTACACTATAAGCCAAGTCTGGTCTTGTTCCAAGCATCAGATACATCAGTGCTCCAACTGCCTGTCTATAGGGAAATTTGGTTGGCTCATCAACTTTCCCTGGTACGGAAGTCTCTGTTCCTTTGAACATTGGAGTAGACACTGACTTGCAATCCGAAAAATTGAACCTTTGTAAAATTTTCTTTGCATAGGACTTCTGACAAAGCTTTATGCACTTATCATCTTGAACAATTTCAAGTCCCAAAAAGTATTCTGCTCTTTTTGAAACGATTTTGAACTCTGACTTCAACTCCTCAATAAAATTGTCCGAATCTTGCTGATCAGTTGCTGCCAGAAGTCCATCATCCACGTAGATTACAAGTAGGAGCTTCTTTCCATTTCTTTCTCTAATATACAAGCATGGATCAGCTTCGCTGGCCTTGAATCCATGTTGTTGTAGAAAAACTCCAAGACGCTTGTTCCAACATCTAGGTGCTTGCTTAAGTCCGTATAGACTCTTCTTCAGTAGGCAAACCTTGCTGGTACCGTCCTCATATCCTTGTGGTTGCCTCATGTATACAGTTTCTTCAAGGTCTCCATATAAGAAGGCTGTCGATACATCAAATTGTGTCAGATGCATCTTCTTACTTGCTGCAATGCTGAGAATCGAACGAATGGTTCCCATCTTTGCCACTGGACTAAAAGTCTCACTGTAATCAATTCCATAACGTTGACTAAATCCCTTGATGACAAGTCTTGCTTTGAACTTGTCAATGCTGCCATCAAGATTTTTCTTCAGCCGGAAGACCCACATACATGGTATTGCCTTTGCACCTGGTGGAAGATCTGTCAAAGTCCATGTTTGATTTTCTTTCAAGGAGGCGATTTCACGATTCATGGCTTTCTCCCACTCCACGGAATCCTCACTCCTTAGGGCATCTTCAAACGTCACTGGATCTTCAGTCACCTGATTTACGAACTCATCTACTAACAAGGCGTAATCTTCAAGATGCTGGGGCTTTTTCAGGGTTGATCGATCTCTTAGTACTCTCTTTCTGGACTTTTCTTGTTGAATATTTTCTTCACTTTCGACTGTTGGCTCATCATCTTCTTCTTCGATCTCTGCCTGATCACCGTCGTCATCTTCTTCGATCACATCTTCTCTTTCACGCTCGGTGTCTCTTAACGGTAGCTTAACTTCACATTCACATTCTTTTTCACATTCTTTTAATCTCTCTTCGAATTGAACATCTCTTGATACGATGACTTGATGGTTGTTTGGAATGTAGATTCTATAACGTTCATCACCATCATATCCGACTAGGACTCCTTTCATTGCCTTCTTGTCCATTTTCTTCCTCTTCTCAGCCGGTACATGGACGTAGCAGAAAGATCCAATGATTCGCAGATGTTTAATTCTAGGTTTCTTCCCAATCCACAACTCGTAAGGACTTACTCCTTCTTTGGACGATTTCCCTGTCCTATTAAGAATGTAAATTGCTGTAGTCACTAGCTCTGCCCACATCGTATTTGGAAATTCAACTTCGCAGCTCGAATACTTGAGTGTCCTTGCCATCTCAATAATTGTTCGATTTTCGCGTTCACTTCCACCATTCTGCTCTGGGGTGTATGGCGCTGTCAGTCTCTGCACAATTCCACTCTCTGCTAGAATTATTTTGACTTCTTCACAGTCAAATTCCCCTCCATTGTCACTGAGTAACTCTTTAATGTTGTGTCCAAGTGTCTTTGAATGTGCTAAAAATTGTTTTAACACTATCTTGACATCTGATTTGTGTTTAATTACATATCCATAACGAAATTTTGTGAAGCTGTCTTTAAACACTACTAAAAAACGTTTTTTGCTAAAGGATTCGCAAAAAGGACCTACAACATCAGTTGATACAAGTTCTCCTGGTTTCGTTGCCTTTACTCTGGTGCCAAAAGGTAAACGATGTGCTTTGCCAAAAATGCAGGGTTCACAAATCTCTTTTACCAGTTTCACATTGATACCCAACTCTCTTTTAAGTATTTCTCTCACGTGTCGCTTGTCTTGATGACCCCATCTTTCGTGATATAACTGCAATATAGAACTTTCTGCCTCTGCGACATTGGCCCTCTCTTTTCTTTCAGAAACAACTGGTTCAATAGCTGCCTTGTATAAAGTTCCGCCTTTCTCACGATTTCCGCACAGCACAACCTTACCATTCACTTCTAGCCAGCACTCAGTTGCTGTTGAATGAAATCTGCTATTTTCATTCTTATCTTGGGCAGCAAGAACAGAAAATAAGTTTTTAGAAATTCCTGGAACGTACCAAACGTCAGTCAAGGTCATCCTCAGTGTGGCATATTCAGTGAAAGATAAAATTTCAATTGTCCCTTTGCCAATGGCCTTGAGGGCTTCTTTTCCAGCAGCCTTGATGATACGAGGACCTTGAAACTCTTGGAAATCAACGAACTGATCTGAACAACTGACCACGTGCTTCGTCGCTCCATTGTCGATCCACCATCTTGTATCTGCCGATGAACTAGTCTCCATTTGAAGAATATCTTCACTGATGACACACAGGGCTACATTGGCATCCACAGCGTTGCTCTGAGGAACGATTTTCTTCGGTCGTCCATCAGAAATCCACTTTCTGCACTCTTTTATCCAATGTCCCTTTTTCTTGCAGTAATTACAACTGTAATTTTCCTTAGACTTCTTAATTGGCTTTGATTTTCCACTCTTTGCGAATAAAGCTTCACCGGTGGTGCCCTCTGTAATCTTTTTGAAATTTCTTTCGTACATGCAAAGTTGGGTGATTAATTCTTCAACAGTTTTATCATCATCTTTTGACAATAGCATCCAACTTGATTTGAAATTTTCAAATTCACTTGGTAGAATGTGTAAAATTTTGCAAACTAGTATCAAATCCGGTAATGCATGCAAATTCTTAGACTTTAATCCATTATTTAGCTCATTCCATAGATTTCTCAATTTTGCAACATGAGTCGAAACATCCTCTCCGTTAATCCAACAAAATGCGAAAAATTCAGTACATATCTTGAACAGTTGATCTTTGGACGATGCTTCAAAATTCGACTTCAATGCCTCCCAAGCTTCAATCGCTGTCTCTTTATCCATTATCTTTTGATAAACTGTGTCCGTTACTGAGCTCGAAATCATTGATTTTGCATAGCTGTTCGCCTTACGGAAAAAATCACTAGCCTTTTTGTGCTCCTTCATTTGCTCTTCCGTAGCGGTAGCTGCTAGGGGCTCAGGTTTCTTTAACCTCCCTTCAATAACATCCACGGCACCTTCGTGATAATCCAACATATCTCGCAATTTGGACCCATAACCTATTGAGTTTTTCTGCGAGAAGAAAACTACCTCTGTATATTGAACTATTTATTTTATCTGACTGCCCACCACTTGTTTTGTTTTTTCTAAATATTGAGATTAAAAACAACTATATACAAACTTGATTTGTTAAAATAGAAATTCAACATAATAACATACTTATAAATAATCTTCGATTTTAACAGTTTAGCTATTGACAATAAGGTTCTTTATAAAAAGTATTAACATACAATTCTAGCACATTTTATTTCCAACAATGATAACCGCAGGGTACACCAACGGCTTTTTAATATCCCACGTCTAAAACCATCAAAGGAACTAACGAGAGAGTCTCAAATATATACAGAATTTTAAGAATGTCAAATAAAACAACAAAGAAGAGTGCAAAGAGATAAAATTGTCAAACACTTTCATGAAACTCTGATCTAGCAGCAAACCGAGACGAAATGTGTAGGATCTATATTAACAAAGGTTAGAGAACTTACATACAGTTTAATCAGCATGACTATCGTACATCCATTGGACTGAAACGATCTTTCTGTGTATGCAGATATAGCGGCGCTATATGTCTCTGATAATACATTTACTCATTTTTAATTAATACCACTGCCATTAACACTTATTTTGAACAAAAACAATACCTACCAACTGCGTTAATTTGGTGTCTTACAAAAATTTGTCGCATATTTACTTCAAAGAAAACATTAGCTTAAATGATGCAAGGTTGTGCCGGTATTGGCTAAGATTTCTATTGAAAAAGGAATTGAACAAAGGGAATTCAGAGACTATCTACCGACAAATGTGACTTTGAATAAATCTAAACTGTGTCAATCACCGAATTGGCAATGCCACCAAGAAGTGTCCAAATGAAATTATTTAATTTACTAAAATGAAAAAAGTTTTGTCGGCAAGGCCGTCAACCTATGAATTTAACGAGAACACAACCTACCGACTGCGCCAATTTGGTGTCTTACAAGAATTTCCAAATATTTTCATCAAAACCAGTGTTTTTGCAGTATCTATACGCTCGTCGTGAAGAATATTATTACATGGTCTCAATGGAACCGAGACACAACAATTAATCTACCGACTGCGTACATTTGGGTTCATATGCTGAACATACCAGAAAAAACACTGGTTTATCCAACATTATTTTAGTACCCGGTCAAATTGCATCCGACATGGTACATTTTGATTTCTATGTCCAACACCTTTTTTTCAACAAACAATACAAAGAAGAATAACAGTTTTAACAAAACGGAAAGACGTATCATTTTATCTACCAAATGCGCCATTTAATTTGACCACAATACTTTGACTGAGAACATTTTCTTCCAAAAAATCAAAGACTAATTGAAATATCAGGATGCAACACTCACTTTAGCTGATACCTGGCAAACTCTTTTTGCATAATACTATTCAAAGCGGAATATAATGAAGTGCAATCTACAGAAACGTGTAGAGCGTATGGTGATACTAGTAGCGTAGCTAGAATTTTTGAGTTCTACCGCAAAATATTGAAAAGGCTCTCTTAGAGTAGAATTGTAAAAAAGTTTTTAGGTATGTGGTGTTTTGCCGTCTTGTAAACGGTAAAATCACCGTCATGCTTAAGTTCAGTGATAGACCTTCCGTTTTGCACTACTTTTTAACAGTGTTTAGTGCACTCTATTATGTTTGTTACAGTTGTTTCAAACTTCTAGTGTACAAGGATGGTGAGATCATCAGCGTAACCTAAGGAAAAGACGTTGAGTATCTGTAGTAAGTCGTCCAAGATAAAACACCACAGTAAGGGTGAAAGTACACCTTCCTGTGGGCACTTGTCGGCCACTTTAGCTCATAAAGTTTGTCCACATAATGTAATGGTATAACCGGGTTCTTGAGCATAGAGTTGACTCATTGGACAAGAGAGGGGATCTATTCCTCGGCTATTAATAACTATGCGATATAATTGCGACATACTATTTTTTTTATCGCTTTTTTTGGTATTTTGTCACAGTTTTATAATATTTTTGATATTTTGATTATTGCAATTGATAGTTGTGGCACGGTTAACCTAACCTAAAAATATTAAATCTAGTCACTGTTTATTAAGTTTCAGCACACACATAATGCATTTCTCAATGCTTTTTTTTTTGTTTGTCTTACAGTTTGCATATTATCTAAAAACTATGCAGCATGGTACACAATTATATAAAGGGTTTCTTGACTTTACGCTAACAAACCTATGTTTAAGTGTCTATTATCTATGATAATGAGAGAAGGAAAAAGCTGTTGTTGCACCTGTCAGTGCATAATTTACTTTTTTTTGTATGTTGCATTTTTTTCAAGAATTATGGATTGCTGCAAATTTTTAAAAAGAAAAGTGTACATCAGCTGTGTACTCCCGGTAAACACATACAGGCTAGAAACTATGACTCTCACAAAAAATAGTCTACATAAACTCGTAACTACCCTTAGAGCCATGGGGAGACAACTGTTGGGTATCAGTCCGCAAGAACACACTTGAAATATCCTCTAATATTCTCAGACGAAGAACGAAGATAATGACCATATTCGAAAGAGTGGAAAAGTAAAATGGCAGTGGGCTGGAGAAAAAACGACGACAAATGGATAGCTAAACTATTTAGTTTGAAACCATGGGGAAATTGGAGAAGTGTAGTCAGGCTTATGAAAAGATGGACCGGTAACGTCAAAAAAACATCCGGCAGTGGATGGCTCCACCGGGCACAAGATTGAGAAGATTGAAAATAAAAAGGCTTATAAAGAAGAAGATTCCAGTATAAATTTTTTTTATGCCAAAAATCTAGCTGAATTAACAATAAAAGTAACTACACGTTTTAAAAAACCGCCATTTTGGGTTACCAAATTCAACGTTCACTTTGTGGAATTTTACATAAAGCTTTGAAAAGTACTTTGAAAGCAAAGCTTTATCTCATCGCCCAGCCCGTTTCTCCCACTGTTGGATTTAGGCCTCCTCCATAACTCTCTATTGTTTTCTGTCTTAGGTTTCTTGAGTTTCTTGGATCCAGTTTTTTGCAGTTCCTTTTAGGTTGTAGATCAAGCGCGTAGGTGGTTTTTTTCTGTTGCGTTTGTTGGTTTTTGGCCTTTACTGTAATAGTTTCTTGGTTCATATTAATTTGACCTACATGGTCAGCCCGTCTTCATTTGAGTTTTGCTATTTATTGAACTACGTCTACCACTTTGGTTTTTCTTTGTAGGTCGTCATTGGTAATGTGATGTTGTAGGGATACTACAAGCATTGATTTATTAATTTTACATTAGGTTATTTTTTTGAGTTGGCTGTTAGGGTTCAAGTTTACTTTCATACGTAAGACAGGTAAAATACATTGATCATATACTTTACTTTTCAAGTATATTGGAATTTGACATATAAATATGTAACTGTACGTTGTTCAATCAAGGCTGATTCTTCTGTGTAGTTTACATGTTTGGTTATCTCTGGTTATTCTGAATTCATGATTAAGTTATATGTATTTATACAGTAGAACCACGTTTGGGTTTTCGATATTGAAGTGTTTACTGAGTACCAAATTTGTCATTCATTATTTTTGTTTTCAAAAAATTGATCTTTAAACCAACCTTTTTAGTATATATTATGAAGTTCTTATAACATCTTAGCTCTTAGCTCTCCTAGGTTGTCAACTATGAGGACTATATCGTCCGTAAAACAAAGATGGTTGAGTATGGAGATGCTTGTTTTCTCCCAATTGAGTTTCTTGAGGGCATACTTAACAGTTTTGTAGATATGGTATCCTCATGTCTTATTCCTCTTTCACATTTAATAGAATTAGTCTTTTCATGTAATTTTACTGATATTCTACCGTGTTGGTGGAAGTTATAGATTAGTTTTTAGTACCTGAAATGTATGCGACATAGCTTTTATGATGGCATTTAACTCAACTGTGTTGAAACCTTTATGGAAGGGCCAGTGATCTGTTGTACTCTACTGATCTTTTTACTAAAACTTTGATGCTCTGAGGATGGTCGTTTGTTCCAAATCCCGAGCAAAATCCGACTTGTTTGTTCGGTTGGAAATTTTTTTTGTTTCTCAAAAGTGTTATTGGTTGGTAGTTTTGTAGAGCGGGATAGTAAATGCAGTGTGCAAAAAAAAAATAGTGTTTTTATTTTTAACATCAAAAACGTTTATATTACTTCTTTGACTATTGTTTTCTCCAGACGATTTGATGTTTTTTGTTATTGACAGAGCTAGCTCGATTTCTCCGATGCTCTCTCATGCTTCTGTTTGACTTGAGTAAATGGGTGTAGTAAGCTTAATTAAATAAATTTTTTTTTTAGATAAACATGATGAACAGTTACTTCTACCAGTCATTAGATCAGAATAATAATGAACAGGAACCAGATATACCAGACTTAAAAATTTTAGAAAAGGTATATAACAAGAAATTAACAACTTGCCTTGGTCAACGCATTTTTGGTCCAGTATTAGGTAATGACTTGCAGTCCCGTCCTTCAAAAGAGTGCGAAATATTTGTAGGACATATGCCCTGCAACGTATATGAGGACACCATATTTACTTTATTCTCTGAAGCTGGAAGTATTTATGAAATGCGATTTATGGTGCTTGCCTCTGGTTTTACTAAAGGCTTTTGCTTCATAACTTACAACAACCTAGAATCAGTAGATATTGCTATTAAAAGATTCCATGGATATAAAATGATTGGACAATTCATTTGCGTGTATAAATCATTAGATAATCGTAGATTGCGTATAACTGGGATACCTCGACATATTAAAAAAGACGACGTTTGGGCTCAGTTGGTTAATGTATTAGATGGTGTTATTGATATCAGTATAAAATGCAAAAGTGATGGGACCAATATAGAATATGTCATTGTTAAATTTGAAACACACAGGCAAGCTTTAGAAGCACGAAGACAAATGTGGCCTGATAAATTAATCTTATGCAATCGCCCTATGAATATCGAATGGGTCGTTCCCAAATATGTCAGCAACGTAATAACTAGCAATATTTTTTGAATCATTTTATAATTATTTTTTATTTTAGAAATCAAAATTGGTCATTAAAGGTCTTCCGCCAGAACAAAACAGGTTACAGTTTACGGAGTTTATTAGTACTAAAGTATCATTGGAAACTGTTACAAATACATTTAAAAAGAAAGGATATACTATTGGTTATTTGGAATTTGCAACAGTAAACTATGCTGTTGTGGCAATGAATTTCTTAAATGGTAAGTTAACTGTATTTATAGTAATATATAGTATAATAAACTGTGTATTTTTAGGTGCGATCTGTCAGGGTCGAAAGCTATTGGTTCAAAAATATGAGAAGTAAGTTCTTAACATTAATCATTTTACATATTTTAATCACTTGTAAAAGTTTGTATTTTTAAGTCAGTATGGTTAAATTTATGACAGTTGCTTTGCTTTGCTTCTAATTCTGCCCAATAGCAATTTGTCCTGGTTGTAGTGATCATCCGTTTAGGGCTTAGACTTTTTGCTCGTCTTCGCAACATCACTAGGTCTTCTGGTTTGTAGTTCCGGACGTTTTTGGGGGTATTTTTTTTTGGGAGTATTTCCGTTTTTAGTATGCGGCTTGTTGTCGAGCTTATTGCAGCCGGAGGTCCTGGGTTGCTTTGTAGGGCGCGTGTCAGCACGGTTTGGTCAAGTCTTATCTCGGCAGGAGCTTGCTTTTGGCTTTGCAGGTAGCCGAGTTTATCCTGCGGTTGCAGTGATAAACCGCTAGTCTATTTTACTGTTTGTGGGGTTTTTATATTTTTATTGAGCTCGGCGTGTCTCCATCTCACCGGGTTTGCCTGGGGGTAATACGTAGCAGTCATGTGATGTTTCGGCTTTTTGGTCGTGGAGTGGTATTGTTTAATGACTTCTTGTTGAGAGTTTGGTGGTACTGCCAGTTGGTCATCGCCGGCATTGGTTTTATTAATTCACCATGTTCTCCCAGTTTGTAGCCTATTTCTACGGGCTTCTCCTAACGCCGTCGGATAATGAGCAAAATTTGCTCGCACTTTCCTTGGACTCGTCGGAGTAGGTCCGCTAAAGTTCCACCGGTCAGTAAGTACATTTTGGTTTGTTGGGAGTTGTGAGATCGGTCCGGTTGCTGGTATAGACATTATATGGCGCATGGTTTTTTCTGGTTTGGGTCCTCTGGTGCTAATAGCTGTTTAGATTCTTCTACCGACGTGGCGATAAGATCGTCGCTTATGTGCCGACTGAGGGCAGAAGGGCGCTAGGGGTATGTTCTACCAAAATTAAACTCCTATATGATGAGAGACCACTAGGTTAGTTTGGACTTGATAACCCTTGAGTTTTTTAGCCAGACCAGAGCTATGTTAGAGGTTTGTAGTATGAATGGCCCATCTTGTAGGTAGGCCCGATATTTATCTATTGCTCACATGTTGGTCATGTATTTTAGTTCATTGAAGTGGTACCTTGTTTAGCAGGGCTTGAGCTTTGCACTGTCTTAAGAACTACGCTTTGGTGTAAGTTTTTTTCCTGGTACAGGATGGCTACGACTCCAATATTGCACGCGTCTATTTGGAATACAAACGGTAGCTTTGGTTTTGGTCGGGCGAGCATCAGTGTTTATCCAATGCAATCTTGGTTGCTTTGAAGACGTCAGCTTTGGTTTTGTTTCACACAAATGGTACTCAAGTTCTTTGTAGTGTCATCTACGGCCGCTATTTTGGTATAATCTGACACGTACTTCTGGAGCCATGTGCATAAACTCAAGAAACTTTTCAGTGTATTTTGTTCCGTGGAGTGTGTTGGTTTTTGATAAATTTTAGGTGATGAGGCAGGTTGGGTTTGGTGTTTAAGGTATTTTACAAAGTCTGTTCTAAACTTGCATTTTTTTGGGTAGCAGCATAATCTATACTTTTGCAAGCGTTTTAGCACCAGTTTTAAGTGAACTAAGTGCGTCGCGTGGTCTTCCGAGTATACCAATATGTAGTCTAGATACCCTAGATGCTCCCCAGTAAGCCTGCTATCACCTGCGACATTGGAAAGTTAACAGTGCGTTCTTTAGCCCAAAATTGGAATGTGCCTCCGTTTGAGCCAGCAAAAGTTTTGAGTCAATCTTGCTAAATACTTTGGCCGTCTTTCTTGACAATCACGACAGGAGCGCAGTAACTGCTTGAGTTCTTTTTAATTATGCCGTTAACCAACAGTTCTTTCACTTGTTCAAGGCTTTCTAATTGTAACGGGCAGTCTGTATTGGTGTGGTGTTTGTCAACTAGATATGGTGCTTGACCGTTGGTGAGGTTGTAGGTAGAACACCGTTGAAAAATTGCGAACCAGCTATTTGAATCCCTGGAAACGAATGTATTGGAAGCTGTACAGATTTGTGCATTTATTGCACTTATAGATGGTGGATCGGCTGTGTTTGCCTTAGTGTACGCGCTGTTGGAGGTAGTCCAAACTCGCCTGGTGTTTTTTAGACATGGGCGACCACTAGGATGACCAAATGTTGTGGTTCCTAACTGTCATTTTGATGGTAGTTTTTCCCGTCATGTCTAGAGAGGTGAAGGGATCTATCTGTCCGACGGAGATTATCAGGGTTTTGGGTTTCCCAACTTTAGTGACGTTGTGATTAGCCCCTAAGTCAATCAAGACTTTTATTTTTTCCGTTTACGGTGATTCCTATTTGGAGTAGGTACCTTTTTCTCACCGCGTCTATCGTGCTGTTTGCTTACGCCATTTTGACTTTTTGTGTTTGGTTTGGGTCGGTCCGCAATGCGTGGTTATCATTCCTGGGGGGTCGTTGGTCTAGAGGTACTAATAGTCAGAGATCCTAATGAGTAGATGACAGGGTTGAATATGTTTTGTTGTTTGTCATTGGGAGTTAAATTTCTTGGGAGACGCTTAATAACTATATGGTCCACAGAAGTTTGCAGCTCGGTAGTAACTGAGGTCTGCTCCGTTCGAGTTTTACATTTATAGACGGGGACCCGCGTTGGTGTGTTTGGATTGGTTTGTGATGCTTTGCCCACTAGGCGGCATACCAGGGCTTACCACAAGAGCGCTGCATACGTGAAACCTGCTGGAGTTTCACAATTTAGTCTGAACATGTATTCTGCTTACAAACAAACTGGTAATATTTGGCTCAAGTTGTTTTATTTTTTACCATCTACATGTATGTTGTGCAGGCCTAGTTCTTATTTTAAATGCTAATAACCCTTACTTCCGTAAGATTGCTACCGTTGCGCTCGCAAAATTTCTATTTAAGTAAAGATTCTTGAAGCCCAAACAGCACAAGAGGCGGTTTTTTATGTATTTGTCTTGAGCGAGTTCTTTTCATTTCTTTTTTAATTTGTGGTGATGAACTGTTCTATTGGCCGTAGCAGCTTGTTTGCCAAATTTTGTGAAAATATTTTTTTTATTGACTGTTTGACAACCTTGTCTTATACCATGGTGCTAGATTGCGATTTGCTGGCTTATCACTACTGTTATTGTTCTGCAGTAATTCTCTGCTGCATTTTTTTCTTCCAGTTTTTCCTGTTGGTTTGACTTGGCTTATATGCGCATTGTTTTTGTAGAGACATCGTCTTTAGGTCATTCTGTTTACCAACAATTAATCGGGTGTCACAGTTCTTGATACGTCATGTTTGGATGTTTTGGGAGACCGAATTACTTTATTAGAACCTTCGTCCTTGTTTGTTGACAGTTTGTCAACCTCCAATGGTAATTTATCCATGGGAACAAGAATGCTGCTAAAATCCGAGGTATTTGCAAAACCGGTTAAAATCAATATTTTGCTCATATCCTTTTTATTTCTTAATCTTTTGAAAGTTTGCAGACATTTTATAGAATCTTTTTTCTCATTCGATTCTGATTTATGGTTCTTGGTTGTCAGCTGTTATATCAGATAGGTTTAATAAATAATAAGTTTTATATTCCGTCAATGCTGGCGGATTGTTTTTTTATTTGTTAGTTTTGTTAATTTTTTGTCAGTTCTGGAAAAGGTGCTTAGTTTGAATTTGTGGTTTTCCAGATGACTGTTGAGCTGATGATCATAGATCATTTTTCTACTAATGAAGGAATGTTCCTTTTGGTTGATGCAATTGAAGTGGTTATCTTAGTACAGTAGCAATTGGTTAAAGTTGAGTAAATTGGGAGAATCCATACAAAATCTGGATTTGTTACAAAAGATAATTTATCCAGTGGCGTGTTTATTACATTAATTGATCAATCAAATAAATTCTAATAATATTTGCATTAACCGAGGTGTTTTGGTATGTGCAACAGTATTCTTGTAATCAAACCAGTTGCATTAAAACGGAAAAGATTTTTGTTGTGTCCTACTAATTATGTAATATTAAAATACTCACAAATATACAATAGTGTAGCTAATAACATTTTACAATAAATTTATTCAATTTTACTATAAGACATAATATATAAATAATATACTTTCAGTAATCCAAATTGCGATGATATTTTTACATTTGATGTCGATTCTGATCCAACTTTAACAACTAGAGTTTTCTCAAAACAAAATACAATGCCATTAAACAATCAGAACCCATACAGCTTAGTTCTAAGAAAGACTATGGTGGAATCTTCAACCTTGAATCCAAATACAAAGCCTTTCAAAAGTCAGCTCACATATAGCCTGGCTCAAACTAGTGAAGTTAATAAATCCAAACAAGATCCAAAGACAAATACGATGGAATCTTCAATTGAAAATCAAAGTAATGATATTAATAATACTAAGCTAGATCTAAGGAAGACTATGGTGAAATCTTCATCCCTGAATCCAAATACAAAGCCTTTCAAAAGTCAGCTCACATATAGCCTGGCTCAAACTAGTGAAGTTAATAAATCCAAACAAGATCCAAAGACAAATACGATGGAATCTTCAATTGAAAATCAAAGTAATGATATTAATAATACTAAGCTAGATCTAAGGAAGACTATGGTGAAATCTTCATCCCTGAATCCAAATACAAAGCCTTTCAAAAGTCAGCTCACATATAGCCTGGCTCAAACTAGTGAAGTTAATAAATCCAAACAAGATCCAAAAACAAATACGATGGTTCAAAGTAATGATATTATTAAGCTAGATCTAAGGAAGACTATGACAGAATCACAAACACTAAATCCAAATGCAATGCCTTTTAAAAGTCACCTTATAATAGAAAATTCAACCAACAATCCAAATTTCATTTTACAAAATCAGGTCACATACAGTCCGGTGCAAAGTGATGATATTAATATCACAGAGCAAGATGGGAAAACTATAATAAGATCTCAAACAGTAAATCCAAACTCAAAATCTTTAAAAATTAAGCACATTTACAGCTTGACTGAAGTAGAGAATTCAAAGATATTATATAATACGCTAGGATATGCAATCGAAAATCCAAATTATAGGCCATTTAAAAATCAACTGGTTCAAAGTAATGATATTAATAACACTCAGCATAATCTGATAAAATCTCAAACCTTAAATCCAAATTCAAAGCCTTTCAAAAGTCGGTTTCCTTGCAACCTGGCTGAAACCAGTGAAAATGAATTTGACAGATGTTATCTAAGACCGAAACAACAACTAAATAATACACCACCTAATAAACCAATATTATCTTCGCTGAAAGCAACTTGGCCACCACCAGAAGTGAACCCAAGTCTTGTGTATGCACGTAATAAGCACGGGCACTATGAAGTGATTAATATGATTCCACCAAAAGTAAAATCAGATATTCCTATTCATCCCTACTTCCGTCAGGTAACACAAATAATTTTTTTTTAATTATATAACTTTTTTTTGAATTTTAGGAAAATTATGATATTCCGATTGCACATAGCAGTGCAGTGGCACTATATAATTTAACGGATCCGTGCATGGGACAACTAGGATATAATTATCTGTTTGATAAAATTCCCTATTTGTCATATATAAGTAAGAAATGTTTACTAGTAAATGAAAACGAAGACATTGAATATCTATTGAATCGTGAAATTTATGACAATAATGATTTGCAAAACTAATTTTATGGCTGGTAATTAGTTTTATGTTGATTACTAACCAGTTTGATTTTATTAAAAATATGTGATACAAAAAAAATTATCAATCATTGTTTTTACTAGAATTAAAAGCATGTTCATTCATATATATATTTTTAAGAAATTTCATTTTTATACATACATATTTTTTAAAGTTTATTCTGTAAAAACAATTTTTTAATAAATTTAGTTCATTTATATTTTTGTTATGTTTTACTTTTTTAAGGATTATGATATTATTAACTAATAAGGTTCTGAACCATATGTATGCTTGGTAAGCTTTGTATACTGCTAGTTATGATGGCTTAATAACAAGAAAAGCTATGCATGCTACAAAAATACATAATGAATAGCGTTGTATTCAATAAGCAGTAAAACCAATTGAGGTATTAGATACAATAATCCATAGTTTCCATTAATATAAGTAAAAAATATTTTAAAAACTCCAATGCTTCAAGTGCAGGTTTACTCTTGGGAATAATTAACCACCAAATTAGAAGTGTTTAACACTAATGGAATCCAAAACTTCCAGCAAACTATAAGGTGTCCAGAAAATAAATTCTCAGGACACAATTATTCACAATACATTTGCCCAGCTCGAGGATCAAGCACCAAAACTGGTCTCATTGAGCTCTGAAGATTTAGTTTTTGTAGTCTTATTTACACAAACGTAAACAACCCATCTACATTGCTATCGCAAAGGAGCCCATACATTTGCCTACTTTTTACTTCTCAAAGGGCAATAAATAGCATGTGTGTTATTGAGGTTGCAAAAGCACTGTACTGCCTAACCAAATTTGCCCAAAATACTGCTCATTTAACATAAATTTACTTTTTTAGCCACAACAACCATTCCGGGTTCATAAGCAGGAGTGACATCATTTCGGATCAAAACCCGTATAGGAAAATCAATACTGGTTTAGTAGTCTGTTTTGGTTTAGATTTTTGAAATACTAGTCTAAGGACTTTGTGTACTGTCCACAACGATGGATTTTGGAATTGACGTAGCAAAAGCTTATTTTTGCTTCAGAAAGTTTCACATGATTTCTGTTACCACAGTCTTGTGTTATTAGTTAATGGTTTAAAATGTATAAATTTTACTAACAAAATAATTAAGGTTATATTTCTTAGATATTTGTTGAATTTAACAAAATTATTAATCAGAAAAAAATAACTGTAACAATCAATTAATAGAATTAAATTACTTACGTATACAATAAAAATTAAAAAAATTATTAGTTACAAAAACATAGTTGATTTATAAACATCGCATTTACACAATGTATTTTTATGAAATTATAGTCTAAAAATGTTTAAATTATGTTATCACTTCTACTGGAGTACCTTGCCATGAGCGGACTGAAGAACATGAGCGACTTTGTCTTAGGCTACTAATAATCTCATAATTCTAGTACAAGGAAAGTTTAAAGTAATTGTATCCAACATGATGCAGAGTGTACTAAACACCGTAAAAAAGCACCATCGTTGATGCAAACCACACTGCACACATACAATCTGACCAGATATGATTAGATGGTTGTACCAAGGTTTCGGACCCATCATCATGTATAGATTTTGACCCTTAAAAGTACGGTTATGAAACTAAGTACGAAGGTTGTCAACCTTTTTTGATAATGGAGGCAACATAATCGAGCTTTGACAACATTTCAACAGACCCTGGACCATCATGTCGCAGGCTTGGAAGTTATAAAATTGCTAAAACGTACTGGACTGATAACTGGACACTATAGTCTAAACAAACACATGCTTAGAATAAAAATGCAAATCAATTTTCTGTGCCGTAAACAAAAGCAAAGCTACCTGTAAGCTAGTGTCTGCAATGCGGAAAGGGCCAGCACAGGGGGCTTCTGTCTTTTATTTCAAAATCTGCTACTCAAAACTGATTTTCGGTTATGACTTAGATGCAATTTGCAAGAGAACATTGATGACCTCTCCAGAAACACAAACTGTAATTAAATGTTATTCTATCAAACCTAACTTGACGCTGCTCAACCCGGATAAAATTTCCGGTTTCTAACAGTTTTGGTTTATTAGTTGATAATTTTAGTAACTTTTATTAATTTTATTACATAACCTGTCAATTTTCATACATTACTGCTAACTTTTGTATACAAATCAATAATTTTTAGCATGTTTAATACCTTTTATAGATTCTAATAACTGAATTGAGTTATAAAATACTTTTTAACAGATTTATCGTAACTTATTTGACATCTGACAGTAGACAGATTTCGATTATTTATTCCAACCTTAACGGTTTAACTGCTTTTTATTAATTTAATAACTTTTTGACAATTTCAATTAAAAACCTGACAGTTTTGCCAACGTTTAACAGTTACGTAGTAACCAATTTTTGACATTTAAAACTTGTACATTACTTTAGAGAATTTTTTTCGATAGATTTTGATGTTTTTACAGTTTCAGAGGCGACCGTAGCACAATGGTCTAGTGCGAGGACTGTTGTGCAGGCAGCCCGGGTTCGATTCCCGGCAGCGGCAATATCTAATTTATCGAATATTTTTCGATGCGGTCGTCTCCTTTGCAAGGCAATGGCAAACCAGCAAAGTATTTGCCTAGTAAACCCCTCTAGTGGTGTGGTTCGGATTCCACGTTAAACTGTAGGTCCCGTATGTTTGTGTGGAACTATTATCGCGCACCACAAACATACGAGAGGGGCGCCGAACACTCGTAGCGAGTATGGCACTATAAGAATACAGTTTCAGAACTTAATTTGGTAGATTTATTACTTTGCTTTAAAATATTGACAAAGTTGACAAAGCTGACAATCATGTGTCAGAATTGTCAACTTTTTTACACGAAACATTTTGAAATAACTCAAAAGTGTTAGGTTTTTTTAAAGTGAGCCAAATGTAGTAATTTTTTGACAATTTATAATGCAATTCAATTACGTCAAGTGAATCTCAAAAATGTTCCACACTTGTCAAAAATGTACTACAGTTGTCAAAAATGTTTTACAATTGTCAAAAACGTGCTACAGCTGCCAAAAAAGATTCCAAAATTGATTTTATGATTATCAAAAATCTTTATCAACTTTGTTGTGTTGCTTAGAAATTGTTTAACATGTTCCAAAGTTGTTAAATATGTGACAACATTTTCAAAAAAGTTCCAAAACCATCAAAAATGTTGCATATGTTCAAAAGTGTCAAAAATTAAATTTTTCAACAAAAACTTTTCTAAAGTGTAAAAAAAAAAATGACAATTTTGTCAAAAAATATTCTAAAATTGTTAAATATTTTATATCAATATCAAAATTGTTTCTTTAAGTCTGTTAATAAGTTCAAAAATATACTAAAATTGTCAAAAATAATACAACATACTTAAGGGCAATTGACTAGAGCAAGTTAGAGGTGCGTTCCTTAACTTGCATTTTTTGTTAAAGATCGCAATTTTAACGCAAAAAAGAAATTACTACTGAAATCAATCAAAAATTTTCCGTCAATTCTGGCACCATTTTAAGTCCATAGCCTGTCTGCTGTATGGTTGTAGATCTTCTTATAATAATAGAAGTGCGTTTTACTTTATATGAGATGGTGATAATCATGTAAGGTTACGCAGGTTATGAGATGTTAGTCTCTTTGGCAAGCAAGCAAGTCGGCAGGAACGCAGCAATATCCAGAAGTGTATTGTTTAAGTGAAAATAATATTTAAAAAACGTAAATGTTGTGATCAAAATTTGATAAATTAACGTTTTAGTAAGAAAGCAGTAATGAACTAAGAGGAGTTACAAAAGAAAACTCGTTAAGGATTAGCAGGACCTTCAGAACGGTGTCACAGAAGGCAATAGATGTGTACGCGGCAACACCTCTTGCGAATATAATGGTAAAAAGAGGCTAAAAATATAAATAAAATCAGTAAAAAGCAAAGAAAGAAGACGATGAATATATAGCCAAAATAGTGAAGCTTAGGAAAAAAAGAGGAATAGTAGGCAGTTCTTGCAAAAAATTAAAAAAACTGAAAAAGATGTATATTCTCAGGAAAAAACACACTATAATGCAGAACACACTAATAGAATGTAAGGCATGAGAGAAAAACAGAAAAGAACTAAAAAATATACTGGAAAACAAAATGAATAAAACGTCATTAAAATTTAAACAAATAGATATACAACAAGAATATTATAAAAAAAAAAAGAAAAAGTTTGACAATAGAAAAATATAGAAAAACAAAGAGATACAAAAGACAAAAAAGATTGACAAATGTAGTGGCTATAGAGAAAGCTTAGCTCACTTCAAACTAGTGTCAAATCTAATTTAGATTGACAAGGACAATATATCATCAGAATTTACACAAAGAAAAAAATTGGCTAACACCTTACTACAAAACAAAAAACAAAAAAACTTTATATGACCAGATGGATAACATAGGTAAAATAACAAAACCGCCACACACTACTCTACTATGGTACTATGCAGATGACATAAACAATACTGCAAAAACTTACTGGACTGATAACTAGGTTAAACAGATACGTGTCTAAAACAGAAACACTAATAGATCCTATATGCTGCAGATGTTCAAAAGAAAAAACAACGCTACATACGTAAAACGTTTTCTTTAGCAAAAACAAGCTAATCAAAAAAGAACCAAAGATAGTCATTTAGACTTTATAAAAGAAACAAAAGTAGCAGTAGAGTAAAAACCAGAGATGGACAATAAGTGAAACGTACAGTAAAACCTAGTAAGCAGATAAAGATGCATAAACAGAAACTTTGAATTTAGTTTACTTTGCTAATTTTTAACTGGATTTTCATGAAAGTGATAAAATCTTAAAGTGTGAAGACTAGTATGAACTCAATTAATGTCTATTAAAAACAAAAAACTTAGTCTAAAACTGTCCAGTTACAGTTACTCTTAAACACTATAGATTGATTTTATATGTTGTTTTAAAATATAATTGATTTTTATAGTTAATTCTGTGTTCTTCTTTGCATAGCAAAAGCACATGTGCACTTAATTTTTTAAAAATTAGACAATTTTGAAAACATAATTTAATTTAAAAAAAAAAAAATTTTACGTAATATACGTACTCTTTGATTTTTTCCGTGATACTTGTTTTTATACTCTTACCGTATCTGCAGTTAAATCTTGTTTTTTTTGTAACTTTAAATTTGTTTTTTTTTTGTTACTGTGTACTGTGATTAAACGGAAAAAAATGCTACTTCCGGGAAAGCAAAGAAGCGCGGCCAATTTTGCTACAATCCAATAATGTTTGTTGCAATAAAAAAAAAGTTTAAATCTTGTAAAAAAATTAGAAATAATATTTGAAATTGTTTTATGTGTCCCCACACATAAAAGTCTAATAGATTTAGATCAAGAGATTTTGCTGGCCAGTTCACTGAACCTCTTCTAAAAATCTACGTAAGCTCCACAATATTGATATAAAAAATTTAAAATCTTGTTGTTGTTGTTCAAGAAGCTATTCAGAAAATGCAAGTTGTTGTGATGGTCGCCTGGTTGTAAGTGTTGTACTTTTTGATAATGATATGGGTGAAGAATTTCCCTATTTAAGGTTTTTCAGACAAAGTTTTTAGACAGTTGTAAACGGGCGGAAAGTCGCCTAACGCTGGCCCTTGGTTCGTCAAGAACTACGTCAACTATTTGTTCCTCTTGTGTCACGGTGTGCTATTGATGTGAACCTCCACTATGACGATTTCCAACTCCAAATTCACAAAGTCTTCAAAATGCGTCCGAAAATACGCGACAAGAAAGTTGCCTTCTGTCGGAAAATCTTAATTGATACTTGCGACATGTAGCTAGAGAATTACCATTACAGAACCCGTAAACAAAAATGATATCTGCGTATTCTCTTCTTGTTGAACAGCATTTTTATCAAATTGTACTAACCGAACCATCATCAGTATCAAAAGCTTGCATCAATTCATGTAATGTTGTTTTGTTTTTTTTAGTAAATAAAGTTTTCTAAATGTGTATTATTTAGATTTTCTGTTTGAAATTAAAAAATGTTGTGGCAAATACACACTTGCATGTTTTAATTTTTAATATAATTGCTATGGCAACTAACTTTATTTTCTAAATGGCAACATACATTTTTTTTTAAATCTTTATGATACTCTTAATACAGCCATGTAAAATAGTAATATACTTTTATAACAAAATTTTCTGATCATCAAAACTGATTCAAAACAATCAACTTAGTTTATTGAGCTTTATAGACTGCTGCCGGTGGTTAACGTAATTCAAGATTTCAATATATTAATAAACTATTTGCATAAATTAGGTAATTTGCTACTAGGTAAGAAAGAAAAATTATTTTTCCCTGAATTTTTTTTAGAAGTACATTAAATTCAGCTAGAAAATTGATGCAATCAACATAATTTTTATTGTTAGGACCGTTGTGTAATTAATTGAATTTTACTACCGGATGTTTATCGCACTTGATTCATCTAATTTATAATTATAACCAGGAATTTCAATATTTATATATTTATAATTGATTAAACTGGCGTTTATTAACCGGACTGGCGTTTATTAACCGGACTGAAATCTCAAGATAAGCATAGTCGATAGTATTTAAAAAACAAACAAGCAAACAATAAAATTAGCAAAATAAATAATAGTATCGAACACAAAGGCCTCTAAAACTAAAAGTATAGACCCGCCCGTACTAGATTAATATACCATCTATCATAACATCTATGAACTACCTATAATAACCTTAAAAAAATTGGTTTGATTGGCAAATTGTGGCAACATAGGTTGTTAGTTTAAATATTGTATATTGTAATTAATTCTTTTACAACTAATATTTTTCTAATTTTGAAAAGTAATATATATATTTAGTTTAATTTATTTTAATAATCTAAAATATATCGGGTATGTTTTCCCGCGTTTTCCTTGAGGTGAGATAGACCAAAAGAATGCGATGACGTTAAAAACAAAAGCACGGCACTGTGAGACGTGTTCATTGTGCGCTGTGCAGTAGGAAGATATGCTCAGTCCAGTCAGATATATGTAGATAAGAGGTGCTCTAGAAAGTGGCTTATAATAAGGAGTTAATAACCACTAGACCAACGTTTATATAATTCTATCCAACAAATTATAGTCGCCTTATTGCTAAATTGACCAAAATGGACAACAGATATTGTGTAAGTTAAATTATTATTTTTATAGTAATAAAAACTGATTTATACATGATATAACATTATTTATTAATATTTCCGAGATAATAATTATTGCTATTGCAAGTTAGTTTGAAATAATGTTCATCAATAGTGGAATCAGCTTAATAAGTCGATTTTACCATTAATGAATATATCATTGAGAGTTAAAATGGCCGCTAATTAACCTCTACTGACGCCTGACGAGCGGCCATTTCATGAGCTGTAGCGGAAGGTTTTGGATCAAGTTTATTAAATGAAAAACTACTATTATATTTAAATTGCATAAGTAGGGTATAATAAACCCAACAAACTTTAAATACAACAAAATTAATAAAAAATGGTTCCGCAGAAGGGCGTGGGCTCTAGTACATACCTTCTTAAAGTTTATCACGCGATACATTTCCGGTGTTGTTTCAATGTGTATTCTATTTTCACAATTAAAACCTCATTTTAGTATCTAAGTATTTTATAGTTATACCTCAAACCTCTACCTTACTATTTGTCAAAGATGGTCATTTACAATCTTTTCTCTTTTTTGAATAATTCTACAACAATTTTTCAATGAAAAAAAAAAAAAAAACTACTAGTGGACAAAATTGAATATTTTGCAGCTTCTTCAACTTATCTTCTTTATTTAAAATTAATAAAAAAATTGTTTATGAAGAAATATTAAAAAAATAAATAATAATAGAATGGGGTTTATTAAACCCCACATTATCATACATGTTTATATTCAGGAATGTTTTACTAGAAAATATACGCTCAAGTATTTTTATATTTCAAATATATTTTTTTATTTGGTACTAAATATACAAGATGTTTACTGATAATTATAAGAATTTATAAAATATAAAAAATTTCTTTTTAAAATTGTGTAACATGTAAATTCTATAATATGCAATATTTTGAAGTAGATAAAGATAACTTTAATATTTGAATTATAATTATAATACATCATTAGCATGCAAAGAATTTTTAATTAAAAACCAAACGTTATCACGTGTGTTTAATATATCTGTACTGTAATTAGCACAATGACACATAAAAAAATGGTTTTCAAATAAATGTACTGTAAAAACCACTGCGTCGGCGTTGTTGAAGATTAATCTTTAAATTTTTATATAAACTGGCAGGTTTATTATAAAAAATTAAAGTATGTATGATTTAATATAAAAAAATAATGAAATAATTTAATAATAATATTTTTTTAAATAATTTACCCTACGTCATTATTTTTTGAGAACTAAAACGTTATTAATTTTTTTTTTAACTTTTTTGTATTAGTTGCTTACTATCTGGTTCTTATGTGTTTTTCTGTCATTATTTATTGTTTCCAATATTTTGTAATTGCATTCTCATTCATTTTTTTAAAGCATTTTGGTCTAAAAGTTTCAATGTGTCTTAATTTTCTTATTTTTATTTTTTGAAAAATCATTTTATTGTTGCTGCTGATGTACATTTTTTTTTTTTAATTTTAAAATGTGATATTTAGAAATTACATAATATGCCACAACAACAGAAAAATGCTTTTGAATTTCAACCATAGTTTTTTCAATTTTAGAATGTTATATTTAGGAATTACTGCACAAAATTTAATCAGTTTGTACACATTTAGCGGTAATAAGTCTCGGAAAATAATAAATTTGGAAATGTTAATAGTCTGGTTAAAAAAATTCTTAAAGTTTTGGTTCTAATTAATTAATAAAATTCCTATCAAAATTTGTACTGCTAATAAATATTTGTTTAGATAGCATATGTCTTCTATTTCTTTTAAACAATGTTTGAAGAAATATCTACAAGGAAGGCAAAGATCTGCAACATACACCGATACTGTAAAGTGTCTCATTATATTTGAAAACAGTATTTAATTTAAAAATATATATAAGTTTTATATAAACTCAGATGCAAAAACCGGGTCATTGAGTAATTTTTTGCAAAAAACCCAATTTTTTTTTATAAAACTTTTATTGTATTACAATTAAAGAGACTCAATTAAAAACAACATATTATACTTATCAGTTTATTTAATAAACATTAATAAGTGAAAACAATAATGTACGTATACACAAAAAAAAAACATTTCTGCAAAATAAACTTCACAGAGATTAATAATAAAAATTTCAGTTCAGAATAAGATTTCAATCATGCCTATTCAGTAAGCAAATCTTTAAGAGTTAAAGATGTATGAAGTTGTTAACTCAAGGACAATTGTTAAGTTAACAACATCGAAAAGAATTCGTATTCAGTAACGCGTCCGCTAAATATTTTGATTGTCAAATTAAAGATTTGTGGTTATGGATAGTCTTTAAGTTAACAACCACGCTCACTGTGGTTGTTAAGCCTTAAAGATATTCTTAACCTAACAATTTACTTCTATAAATGTTCAAAATAAGAATTATTATAATATATTTTATATATTTCAAGTAGGAAACCTGCTTATATTAATATTTTCTCGTGTTGTAAATCAGTAAAAAAATATTACGCAATAAAATTAATACTTTCAATCGAATCTAATAAAATTTGTGTTTGGTTTTCCATATAATTAAATTTGTAATATAATTATTAAGTTTATAAACATAATTGTTAAATAATTTTATGTATCTGACTTTATGCAATTTATTACTTTATGGAAAATAATTTCTACATTAAATTATTTTAATAATTTTATTACAACTATTTTAATTCACTAATTCACTCATGTATCCAGCGTCTGTAACTTCTAAGTATTTTTATTATTTAATTTCTATATGAATTTTATATTTAGCTGATATTTTTATAAGGTTAAGAACACGTTAAGAATTTGTAAACATTAAAGAGAGAAACATCGTCGAAATGCGACAGATGCATGCACGCACCAATCGCACGCTTGCAAAGCAGTGATTGAATGCTAGCTTCATGCAGTTCATATAAAGATAAATTGTTACGGAAATAATTAACGGTGTTGTCCTTAGTGAATAGGAATACTGAACATTATAGTTAAGAAAATCGTTACGAGTTTCACCATAACGATGTTGTTACTGAACAATATCTTTAACTAGAAAAGTTACAGAATAGGCCTGAATAAGTTGTATTGCCTCCTCGAGGCCTAACTACTGCCTGCATACGGCGGAAATATTCTGTAATTTTTCTTGAAGTGCTCGTTTATTGTGGTTCGTGCAACTGCACGTCCTCTAACACGCCTGCACAGCATGTTCCAAATATGTTCTATAGGATTTCCATCTGGAGTACATGGTGGCCAGTTGAATTTTCTTATTCCAACTGCAACCAAGTATTCTGTAACGCACCTTGCAGAATGCGGTCTTGCGTTATCCTGCATCAGAATAAAACCATCGCCGATAAATAGAGCAAATGAGATTACGTAATTTTTCAAAACCTTCTCAATATACCGTCATTCATGGAGGATCGCTGACTGCACAGCGATCCTCCATCAATGACAATCAATTTGGTGCAGGCATCTATTGATATTCCTGCCCATACCATCAGAAAACCTCCACCATGGCTAAGCCGGGGCTTAAATGTGTACTCCGCAAATCGTTCTCCCGTTTGTTTCCATACTCGTTTTTTTCCATGTGGCAAATGTAGGCAGAATCTAGACTCGTCAGTAAACAGTACAGTCTTCCATAGTGCCAATGTCCAATTAAAATGTTTGCGAGAAAATTGTAGCCTGGCTTCTCAGTGACGTGGGAGTAACTTTGGTCCAGCTGCTGGTCTACGAGATTTGAAGCTAGTTTCTTGCCTTCAACAAACTGTCCACACACTCACAGATCAAAAGATAAATTGGTCGTCCATAGCAGTCGACCTCCGCGTATTTATGCCGGTCTTCCTAAACCGCTCAAGAAAAGAATCTGAACACATATCGCTGGCTTCTTCCATCAGCCACAAAAGCAACAGATTTTGCACAATCTTCAGCACTTAGAACCATAATCAACACACCAATCTGCCCTGAGAATGACCACAGTTAGTCAAAAACAAAAATCAACCCAGCATCCATCTTGATCCTCTGTGCATAATGTCAAATGAGCAATAGGTAGTGAAGAACGCATACCTTTAAATTTTTAATTTTGTTTATTAACAAATTAATTATTAGATTAACTGATAAGCATTCTGATGATCTCTTTGATTGTAAAACACTAGAAGTTCTATAAAAAAATACCCGGTTTTTTTGAAAAAAATTACCCAATAATCCGGTTTTTTGCATCTGAGTGTATATACAAAAGTTGTACGGAAGTAAAAAACTGTTTACATCTATTAGGAAATCCTAGTTTTCTAGGTACTTTCAAGACGCTATATCAACAACATGGTCATTCCAAAAATTATGTAACCCACAGAAGACAAGTTAAAGAAGAATTGGATGTAGATTTGTTGTTTAGTTTAATATTTGGTACTGATGATACCTCATATTTTGTTTTTGCAACAGTTTTGCAGAGTTTTTAGAATTAAAATTGATCAAGTTTTGAGTATCTCAGTAATATTTTGTTTCAAGGTTCTAACTTAAAAATTTCAAAACGCTGTGACATATTTGTTGATATGGTCTTTAGAAAGTATGAAGTATGAAAGGTGCATTAATCTGTAAAGCTATGTATCAGGCTTTTGGTCATTTGAAGAAGATTATTAATGTAAATCAAAAATATAGTCGGCAAAAAAACATAACTTTGTGGAACTTACATATTTGTGATTAAAACCTTGTTAATACGAATAGAATGCCATACCTGCTCCAGCCGTTGCTTAACATTTGTTATCTTGTTTATCATCTTTTATTCTTAGCCTCCTTACAATCTAGACATATCCATTTCTTCAAAGAACCAATTTTTAGAAAGCTGTTACAATCCACTAGAACTGCTTTGACATATTCATGAATTGTGTTTTGCTTTTGGCAGGTTCTACATTTTAGATTTTAGATATATGGCATATTAGCCTAAAAATACTATTAATATCAGGTCAACGTAATTCTCTTCTAATTTTATTGGTTTTCCGCCCTATTCTTCATTTTGCTGTATATTTCTACATCAGTCATCTGGCCTCTGTTCTTTTTCTTTTTTAATTTGCATTTACTATTTTTTCAATAACGTTCTTTAGTAATCAATTTTTTCTCAATGCTAAGTTTGGGTTGTGGGCGAGTAGCTTCTATTACTATGACCTACTCACCCGCCTAAATGTTAGTAATTAAAAAAAATATTATTTTTTTTTTAATCATTTTTCCTCACCTTCACTTTTTTATTCCGGATCTTGTTTGATCACTTAATGCCCATTAATCTCTTCTATAGCCACGTTTTAAATGCTTCTATGAATTTATATCGTTTTTTTTCTATTATTCAAATTTCACATCTGCATATATAGCATTATACAATTCTATCTAACATGTTAGTTAAAATCTTAATCTTTTCATAGCTTCTTTTGTCATTTTTAATTTTTTTTTGTTTCTCCAATTTTCTGTAATCTTAGTCTAAGGTATATCTTTCTGCTTGCTTCAATTTATATTTGTTTATTTCTTTCTTTGTCTTGTTTTTATTATATAAGTATACTGGACTAAGGTCCATACATTGATTCTATTTATTCAAGTTTCTAACTAGCATCTACAGTTTTTTTTTGTTCTTTGTGTGCTTACTCTTTTGTCTTTTTTCAAGCAGTATCTCATTGGCATGCATATAGGACAATGTTGGTGATAAACAACACTCTATCTTTATGCTTTAGCAATTTCAAACCATTTGGTCATTTAACCTCATTGCTACTTGTATTATATACAAATACCTATCAATCTTTTTACTCTACACTTATTTTCTTTTAAAATTTTTATCAATTTCTTCCACCAAACACATTCAAATGCTTTTACTAAATTCTTTAAGTACCTTTTTCTAATTGTATCTCTGTACCAAATTGCATCCATTGTCCTTTTTTCTGTATTCAAATTGTTCTTCTGCTATTTTTCCTCCATGATTCTTACAGGTATTTTATGTATAAGATCTTCACTGCATGCACTACCAAGCCGATTCTTTTGTTATTTTTTTTGCCATCGGTATCTTTATATCACTTCCTTTATTATAATGCTTTTACTTATGATGATTTTATTCACGAGCTCCTTCTTTCTCACTACCTCCTGAATTTTTATTTGTTTTATCTAAAGATGTTCTATGTATTCTTTCTACCTATTTAAAACTTTTTTTTTCATCTTTCATCTACTGATGATGATCCAACTTCTCTCTCCCTACAGACATTACTTTCGGGCTTTATTCGTTTTTTTTTTAGTTTTCTATTAAGACTTTTATATTTCTTTTTTCTTTTTTATATTTTGTGTTTTCTTTCATTTTAGTCTTCTTATTTTTGCGTTCTATTTTCTTCTATTCCTGTTTCATCTTATGCTACTTTAAGTTTTTCTATCTCATTGTCTATTCCTTTTAGCTTCTCCAAGTCTTACTTTCTTATTATTGGTGCTATTTTGAGTCTTTTCAATCTTATATACAACTCTGCCATCAGAAGTATATAGTCACTGGAACAACTCTGTATTTGTATAAATCATATTCTTAGGTTTTACAACCACAAAATCTTTTTATCCTCAGAGCCCCTTTTAAATTCTTTTATCCTTCTTCTGCAGAATTAGTTGAAGTGTTTTATATTTTTCTTGGTGTCTCATAATGTGACTCAAGTATTTCATTTTTTTTTATCTTCATCAGCACATCATCGTTGGTAACATGGGTAACAGAATTTTAAGGATCATCTTGTACGTCTACATTTCAAACGCAATAATTTTCTTCATTCAAGCCTTGTCAAGTTCCAAGCCTCCATCGAGTAAAGCACTGGGAACACGTAGCAACATCAGTCAATGCTTAAGTTTAATGCTCAGACTGTGATTTTTTAAGATTGTGCACATTTTTGTCTAAAACTAAAAAAAAAACTGCAAAAATAAGGTAAAAATGCCTATTTTTCAACATAAACTCTTACAAATACAAGTTTATCATCACTCAAAAAAACTATATACCAAATATGATTAAAAAAAAATTTGAGGACAATTCTGCAATGTAAATAGTTGGTGTTGTTCTCATCGGCCGTAGCAAAGTCCCTCTAGGAAGACATTTTTACAATTTTTATGAAAATTTCAGATAATATGTAAATTATTCATACCAGTTTCAACAACAAATTATGATTTTTCTTTTATTTCAATAATGAGTCTCTCTTAACCATTTCTGAAGCATTAAAATTTTATCCCAATCATCATCATCATCATTGTCCAGCCGTTTGCGTCCACTGCAGGACATAAGCCTCCTCTAACTCTTTCCAGGCATCACGATGTTGTGCTTTGTTCATCCAGTTTTGTGACACCCTCTTGATGTCGTCGGTCCATCGAGTTGGTGGTCTACCTCTACTTCGTTTATCGGCACGGGGTCTCCATTCCAAAAGCCGTTTAGTCCAACGGCCATCCCTAAATCTGGCAACGTGGCCTGCCCATCTCCATTTCATGTTAGAGATGCGTGTTATAATGTCGCAGATACCCGTCCTTTCCCTGATGACCTCGTTTCGTACCCTGTCTCGCAAGGAAATGCCAATACACGCTTTCAAATATCGGGTAAAGTGGGGTTAGCGGAAGAGAGCCCAATCTTCTACCAATCGTATTCCACACAATAGGTAATAGCTCTGAAGAACGAGAAAACTATTTAAACAAATCAACATTAGTTAGTCTTAGGAATTTTATAGTAACTCTAGCTGTATGCGGCTTTGCATTATCAAATGGGAGTTTCCAACATTCTCAGAGAGGACATTAATGTTGTGTTCTTAGAATAAACACTAGAGAAGACTTACTTTCACAAGCGATTGCATTGTAAGAATGTTGTTTGTTCCACAGCAAAATGTATATTTATTTGTTTGTCTAACCATCTTATGTCCCTCCTGCAAGATTTCCAAAACATTTGATAGGGTATGAGGGTTTGTTAGCTTTGTTGTATAGGTCTTGATCACAAATCTGTAAGTCATATCAATAGCTCAAAAATAATTATAAAGAAATAACTTGTTGAATTGTTTTCATGTTTTTTTTTTAATTAGGCGTTTGCTTCTTAACAATTGCATTTACGGGTACTTATGCTTGTAAGTTTATAGTCATCAAGTTCTTTAGTGCTTCATGAATTTATTCAGATGCATGTCTTGATATTTTGCTAAAAGTATATTATCATAAAAAATGTCACAATTTAGATGATAAAAAGTTACGTGGTTTAAAACTTCAGTGAAATAACAATTATTGAAACGTATATCAATTGTAGCATGCTAAGAACAGTGTTCCAATGTGAGCAAAGAGCAAGAATACTTTATGGTATTTTATTTTGTGTTTGCAGTCTTAAAGTTTACCCCTGTAAATATGTGATTAATGTTAAAATATTTAATAATAAAAATGTATCATAATAATATTGGAACTCTCACCAACTGCGACTTTTTAAGTATTGAATAATGATTAATAGTTACAACTTAATACAATATGTGAACCATTTAGATAGGTGCATATCAGGAAACACTAAACTATGTGTTGTATTGTATGTATTAAATATAAATCTAATGTTAATAGTGATAAGTTTCTTAATAATCTCTTAATACACTCAAATTCAAACCAGTCATATGTGCAGTTTATGTTGAACCTGTTTAATTTTTGTTTTGTTTTTTAGCTCGTTAGATATGTTTTTTTCCTACCAAATATACGCTTTTTAGAAACAAGGTATAATAAAAAACTACGAATCTGGCCATATCGACGCATATTTGGACCATTGGATAGTATCGTATCAGTCCATCTATCATGTATGAATACAATAGTAGTAGAGAACATTAACACGAATTTATACGAAAACGTTCTCTTTCCTTTGTTCTCGAGAGCAGGAACAATATACGAAATGCAACTGATAGTAGATGAATACGGTGCAAGTAGAGGTGCGTGTTGCATTACCTATAATAATCTGCAATCTGTTGAAATAGCTAGAAGACAATTTAATGGTTTTGTACACTGCGGACGGCGTATGGGTGCATACAGGTCACTGCAAGGAGATAATCCTGGAGACATTGTAAAGTATCTGTTTATAGAAGTACTAAATGGAAATGCATTAGCAATATCAATCAATTGCAATGAGGGAAAAATATTGTTTGGATTTTCTGCAGTGTATCTATCTTGGATATCAAGTAAACTAAATTTGAGGATGAATGCAGTTTATCCTCATTATTATAATGTAAGTAGTAATTATAATATCTGTAATGTAGAAAAGACTTAATATTAAGTAAATTTATGTCATGTTTATAGCTTGCTGTTATTTTAAATGAAGCTTATTTTCCACGTCTTACCATTGTTATCTCTCAGAATACTTGCGATTGTATTTTTATTGATATTGTATGCACTTTATGACACTCACCTGAAAAAATATAAAAGATTATTTGTAGCGTAGTTATTACCCAGTAACTGGTGTTAGGTTGGATGAACGACAGTTTGCAGTCAGTTAAATAATACAAGAGTAGCATTATGCTTGCCTACAAACTATCTTGTACCATAGATACTGGGTTTTTTGTAAGACGTTGGTGCTTTATTGAGTTTGCTGGAGAAATTATGTTTGTTCTTGTGCACTTAAAATAGAACAAAAATATTGCCCGCTCAATGATACCTTACCTCTGGTATCTATGTAATACTATTGCTATTCGCCAATATTTAATATTGCTTGCTTTGAATTTGCTGTATGCATTAATCTTAAAAATAATACTTTCTATATTTTTAGGGCAACTGGTGGCACTTGCCAACACAAGACGCTATACGCCATTTGGAAGTTATTTACAAAAAGAAATTACGAAAAATAATGTTTCAACGCATATTTGAACCCCAAGATTATTACCATTCAATTCGTCCACCATCTACGAATAAAGTTTTGATTAAAAACATTGAAACAACATTATATGAAAATGTTCTTTTTCCATTGTTTGAATTGGTTGGAGCAATATATGAAATACGTTTGGCAGTAAACAAGCATGGCTTGAATACAGGTTTTTGTTTTGTTCTTTATCAAAATCGTTTGTC